>CM063245.1:15122885-16461125 GCA_032158295.1 Pycnopodia helianthoides
AATAGATTTGTAGAGATTAGTTTAGGTGATGGAGTGGCAGTTTTTAAAAAACTTACACAATAATAGCTCATAACAATTGTACAGTCAGGCATTTCTGAAGTATTGTTCTTGTATATTTTCCAAAACTTTCAATGCTCTTTAAAGTACAAACTTGATTGACTGAGAATGTTTCAAATCTAATGTTTATTTGAGGTGTACAGTCAATTTTGAAAAAGACTCAAAATGTTGAAACAGTCATTTTCTTCAGTGAAAGAATCCTTTAAGGTAGTATACAGGATTGGTAGAGCTGACAAACTAGTTGCAGACAGTGTTTCATGTGTTGTGTGATCAACCATGTACATGAAATAACAAACCTGTGAAAATTGGGACTTAATCCATTGTGTGAGGCCGGAAAAAATAGTAAAAAAAACATGCACAATTTTCAGCATGTAAACACATTGGTTGTAACAACTTAAATCAGCTGTTGCATTTGTTAAGGTTTTCAGATACAGTTTTCTTAAATATGACTCCACTTCAGAGGAAAATATATTTTACCGAAGAAATGTTTCTAGTATGAACTTCATAATACGTAAGCTTTCAGGTTAAAATTATACAATGATGTTTTTTATCCTTACCAATCCTTTACAATACCTGTAACGCATTGTAAATAAGTAGGTAAACATTTTTCTCCAGTAATGACGACTGTTGTTCAGTTTTTGATGACATCTCTTATGTTTTTCACAGGGACTGTTTCTCCGCTTCTTAACCACCAGCATTCATGTAATTTGCTTGACCCTGTGGCCATTGAAATTCACAGGCAAGTGTTCCATATTTAAACTTTAGAAGAAGACAGAGTGGTGATGTCACTGTTAAGACAATTATGCACGTTGTGTAAATATATATATTTTTTATCTGCCCAACTGATTTTCTTTTTGAAAATGGGTTGCAGAAGTAGTATTTCAAAATGGCTCAAAATTTCTTCTTTTCACATTAATGCAGGCTCGAGCTGATGACATTTTCAGATCTAAGTTTTTTTTTTTTACTTTTTGAGTGCAGAACTTATACAAAACCTCTTAACTCTTACATTAAAAAATTAAAGAAGAAAAAAACGCCAAACAAATGGAGCTTTTGGTGCATATTCTTTTAAAAGTTTTACCTTTGTCATAAAATTCTACTTTTTCACGGGTGTTAAATTGGGAGCTGCGCACTCTGCTACAGCTTTCTGAATCCCAAGTGGTTCAAAGGTCCATAGCTGAGGTCCATGAAAGCATGACATGGTTAAGTCATGTCCAGGTAGCACAATGGCTTATACAAATATTCTGTGCACCCTTTTGTCAGCATGAGTGCAGATTTTGGGGATGAATACATTTTGGGGATGAATTTTCCCTTTGAAAGTTTTGCTGAATAATTGAAAAATGAATAATTCTTGATGAAACAAATCTACTATTGGGGAGGTATGTTGAAGGCAGTTTGAACTGCTTTGAACTAGTTACTCTCAGGAAATGGCATAGTTACTTCACTCTGAGAGCATAATTATTGAGTTGTTAAAGTTCAGTGATTCGGTGTTTCCCAATAACTAACCAATGAATGGTAGGTGTTTCATTCACTCATTGATGTGTGTGTGTATGCCTTTGAAACTAGAACAGATTCCAAGCAGATGCAACAAGAAAAGTACGAAAGATGATGTCACACCTGCTTTGTCTTATCGTGACTCCTTATACCTAGCCATAAAAATCTGTTCTGGTTTTAAGGACAAACCCTTTAAGAGACAATAACATCCTGCAGTGCAACAAAGTTGTTATTAAGGTTTCAATGTCATATCTTGCACATGTGTAATTCACACTTTGCTCCATGCCAGCAGGTGGTATCTCACTTCATTGGTTTTGTGCTTAGACATACGAAAGTTTTCAACCTAGTTGCACTCTGACAAATTGTGTCTGCAGAAATATTGTGGGTCAACGCACAACCTTGTTACACTGCTGAACCTGTACCTAAATCATCAGCAACAAATGGTTGCAGTGGTTTGTGCATGACACATTTGGCCAAAAAGGCTACAGTCTACTTAAGTAAAATGAAAAACGAAAACAGCGAAAAACTTAAAATCTTATGGTCTCTAAAGGGTTAAAGACTGTTTTTTAGTGACTTAGGTAACCTATGTTATGTGAATCATGCAATCCAGTACCACTTGTTCAGGTAAAGTTGATATGGCTAGGGTGAAAATATCAATGTAAGTATTTAAAGGAATTAGCGGAATCTCAATTTATAAAAAAATATATATAGTTAATGAAGTTTCTTTTGCTGGTGGGCTGTTTATTACTCGATCAATTTGAAACAATTGACATTTGCTCGTCAGATTTTTTAAAGATCAACTCTGGGGCTTCTAACTATTTTATTTTGTTATAGAATTGTTTCGATTAAGACCAATCCGCAAAATGGATAGTATCTTGGGACAAAGAATAAAATTTGGGTTCTTACAAAAAATGTAATTTTGTCTCAAGTACCGGTGTACCATCAGTGTCCTTCCTATGATGTTGTATTTCCAGAATGTAAGTAAAGTTTGCGTATATTCTTTGTTACTGTGCAAAAAAGCAATTGTAAAAACTTGATTTTAACCCAAAACGCCCAGAAATGATTTTTTCTTTTTTTTAAGCAGTCAAGGTTTGTCATTTTCTCCTTTTACAGGATTGATTTATTCTTCTTTTAATTAAAGATTAGCAGTAATAAATATAAATTGTTCAAATACATTGTGTTGTGTTGCTTTTAAGTTCCTGATTCCGCAAAGGTGAGATGCATTGGAGTGGGTGTGTGTACGCCTTTTTTGTTCGTTCTGAAATTATTGTGGGAAAAAAACTGTTATGTCCAAGAGATTCCGTCGTCTAACACCATTAGGATCGCATCACAAACTGTGTGTATGTGTATTGTTCACTCGTGGGGGAAGCTTGTTGCATGTTGCCAACATTACCTGCCTGCGGTCGGTGAAGAAGGTTTGTTATAGTGCACAAATGATGCTTATTGTATGTATGCGCTAGGAAAGAACAAAAAGCACTAGATAACGCCTAGTGCCAATGTCTCGTCTAATGCTTCTAACATTTTAGCAGTTTGTTTCATAGTACACACTGCTCTGCTGACTATTGTATCATTTATCATATGTCTTGTGGTTTTTTGAATTTTGAATACACGTTGGCAACAAAATACAGCATAGACTGTGTTTACAGACGAAGCAAGTATTTTGTAAGTGCCTCACTGTAAAGGTGGTATTTGGTCAGACAGGACTACAGGTGAAGAGGTCATCTTTAAGACAGTTCAAATGAGCAACTAATTTTCAGCAGAGTGATTTAAAATGAAAAGAAAGTAAGTAGTACATGAGTATTTCCAACAGAGAAAGTCTCAGGCGATGCAAATGTTTTAAGTCAACTTCATAACTTCTCTTCATTGTAGCCTTCCCCATCGGTGCTTTAACGAGGAATGTGTGAGCTCTCGCACCCCCGCACCGTCGTTTCTGGCTAAAATCTTTGATTTTGTATCAGGCAAGTCACATGATCTCAGTTTCTGATATGCTCGCCAAGATTATTTCACAGCAAAACTCTGAAGTGTAGATTTTCCTCAACTGTTGAAAACCAAGCTTCTTCCAACTAGATAAGTTTGGCGGAAAACTTTAGAGGAACCCTCAAGAAATATTAAAACAATTGAAAGGAAAGCAAAAAGCTAAAAGCAAATTAATCACATGAATTTAAAAAGAGTCGGCATTTGAAAATTTGTTTTACAACAAAAGTGAAGTGTGTTGAGGAAAGTCTACTGTGTCTCTGCTGTTGGACTCAAGTCCCCTATATGCATAGAGCATATCAGGCGAAATGTGGCATTTATTTGTGTAAGAAATAAACATGAGTAGCAAAGGATGCAATGTTTGCTAATGGTGAACCTGTTACACTGCCCAGAAATAACTTTGCATGGTACATTGTATGTAAAGAAAAGGTACAGCATTGGTGTTGCCCTCATGCCAACGTTGAAACAAAGTATACTGAAAAAAAAACAAGCACAATATTGTATTTTAAAAATGCAGTTGCGGTATTCCAAATTAAACAATAGCAGGTTTTATGTATTTGTTTGATTAACAAAAAAACAGAATACATGTTGTATTTTGTAAGCTTTTACCAGTTATATCGTCTATCCTGCTTTCTTCACTGCTAAAATTGAGGACAGACTAAATGTATATCCCTCCATCCTCTGGTAAATATTGATTTGATTTGGAGGGGAAAATGACAGCTGCATTATGAGAAAATCACATGAATTCAATTGCCGTGAATGTTGTACCTTTGATTTCTTTTGACCTGTTTTTGTCGTTCTTGCCCGTCTTTACACTCCCTTAACTTTTCATCCTCTCCATGTTTCAAAGACAACCTCTACTAAAATATAAATTACTTCAAATCTTAATAATTTACACTTTGGCTTTAATGTGGACATTTCATTGGAACATGGCCTTGATAATCTGTACAGGCCCTAAACAAATTTGTTTTGTTTGCCTACAACTTTGTTTTGTTTTGGTAATATTAACCAAACAACCTATTCTTTTTTTTCTGGTAACTTGAGTGTACCTTAATGCATTTCAATAATCAACACTACCACTGTATTCAACAAGTGATGTCAATCAACTTTGAATAGCAGAGAACAGTCTGATTTGCCACTCGCAGTTTATTAAACGGTTCACGCATTGCAAGTTTAGGGGTTCCTTTTGATATTGCATTTGCAGTGTGACCTTTATTAAACCTCTTTCATATTAGCCATGCAGTTACTTAAATGCGGTCTGTGCATCATGTGCAGAAAAAAACAGAAGTAGTTTGAAGCCATTTGCAAAGGTTGGACAAACACAAGTGTTTAATAGATGTTAATATTGCATTGGGGGATAAAGATTATTATTTGTTTTTTGCCCTTACACTGATGCGTATTTAAAGCACTGTATACTTATTACTTTCCCCGAATTAATATCGAACTGCCTCTAGCCACTGGGCTAGTTAGGTGGTCTAGTGGTAAGACATCTGCTCTAGCATGGCAAAGGTTGTGGGTTCGAATCCCAGCCGAGTGATATGTCTGTGTGTTTTTTTCACAGAACTCGGGAAGGTACTGAGTATACATTGGTGTAAGGGCAAGAAATTAAACAAATAATAGACACAAGTGTGATGACAGTCAAGTAACTTGAACAAGTGACTTGTGTCTTTATGTATGTTTATAACAGAAAGGAGAAATGGATTGACTCGCTAAATCCCTGCATGAGATCAAACTACGCATATTTGTGTTTTGGATTGGGAAGGTACCACTTTGATCACATCATGCAGACTTCACTGGTTAAAGGGGGACTGTTGTCATGATCATAGCAGGTCTGTGGTTGTTCATGGAGTTATGAATTCTAACTCAGTTACTGCGCGTGCACGCATTCTGGCTGTCACATCACAGAGGGCGCCGTCAGTATTATGTTGTGGAGTAACAGTCAGTGTGTGAGCAGGGCGGTAACTGGGTTTGAGTTCATAATTCCATGTACAGCCGCATGCCTGCTATGATCGAGACAACGGTCCCCCTTTAAATATGCAGTTCTTGGAAGTGTGAATGTGCTCAATACTATGCACACCAGGGAAAATTACCCGGTATGTCGGCTGCCACGTACAGATAGGATTTGAGGGTGGCCCATTGGAAAAGACCAGATTCAAACAAAACTTGAAGTGAATAATACCCTTAAAAACTCACTGGTGCAGTATTGGGTCTCAATATGTATCTGGCTTGAAGTGCGAGATTGTGGTTCTTGACTGCATAAGCCCTAGAGATTTTTTTTTCAGTCCTTGTCCACTGGCATCACACATAAAATACCACCATTTCCACTTACTGTCTATTACTGATGGTGAGCGCTGTCCCAGTTGCCCTGTCTGTTGGTATTCACCCAGCTGCGGCCAGCCAGCTAACCATACAGTTTTCCTGCCACACACAAGGCCCCAATTACAAAGAGCTGCTTAAGCAGAAAAGATTGCTCAACAAGTTTCTGCTAAGCAATAATTAGCAGGATACCAGTCACAAATGGTACATGTAACATGGTATTTTGGCTGGTAACCTCATTCTGGTAAGCATAATTTAGCTGTGCTAAGCTACATTTTGTGCTTAAGCAACTCCAAGGTCTATCTGTGCAGCATGCTGGCCTTACTCAACTATCTATGACTCTATCTATGACTAATCATGCAACCATTCCAACAAAAACCATGATCTCGCACTTAGAGCCAAGTCTATATACCCCTTGCATATGATGCCAAAAGCCCAAAAAGCTCCCTCACTGAGGTCAATGAAGACCTATCATTGGCTGAGAGTTGTGCGCGGTGTACATGCGTGCAGGTTGACATTGTTTGACCTCAGCGATGCCGACCAATGCAAGGGGTCTATTCTTCAAACGGCCTTTGTTTTCCAATGGCTGATGGTCACCATATTTAAATCCTTTCTCCTCTCTATGTGTTGTGTGTATTTTTCTTTTTCCCTGAATTAGCCCCCTTCATTGATTCTGATGCTCCAATCCGGGGGTCATGTGGTCAAAGTGGAGCACGCGGGCGCTTTCTCTGCACCCAGGCAAGTCAACAACAAAGTTTTCAGTTTCTGAAACTTGCCGCAAATAAATTTCACAGCAGTTTTGCATTCCCCTGTTGTCAGGGGATGCTGTGCTGTTGGACAAGTTGTCCCCAATATGCTTGGGCCTTGAAGTTTTACAAAGTTTTTATTTCTTCATTTGTTTTAAGCTCAAGCATATTCGGCGAAAAAAGGCTTGTTACAATATTGTGTTAAAGTTTGCTCTATAGCTTTATTTCATTAAATGATTGAATGTCACTTAACGTCTTTCGTAACAACAGAGACACTCCGAATACCTAATCTTTTACAAAATATTTTTTTTGGGGGGGACCATGATATCAAGAATAGATTTCTAAAGAGTCACATTGAGTTCAGTGGCATAACCAGAGGAGGAGGAGGGGGGGGGGGGATATGGACTCCCCCACTGCTCAGAACCCTTGTCCCCCTCCCGACCATTTAGAACCCTTGCCCCCTCCTCCCCCCCACCCGAGACCCAAAATGCGCAATTGAATGGTTCGATACATTAAATAGCCTGCCCAAATTATGTCTTTGCCCCAACTTGCCCCAACTTGCCCCAACTTGCCCCCACTTGCCCCCACTTGCCCCCAAAAGGAAATTTCTGGTTACACCACAGATTGAGCTTATCACGGTGCAGCCACCATTCAGTGAGGCCAAACCAAGGCTGGGACTAAGAAGTAATCTAATCCCATCTTAGTATGGTGAGAATCAGAGTCTTGATTGCAAAGGCACACCGGAAATTTTATGGAGATGGTAGCAGCATGATAAACTCAATGAATAGTTCGATACACAAACGTATGGCTCGATACATTAAATAGCCTGCCCAAATTATGTCTTTTCCCCCACTTGTCCCCCTTAACAAAATTTCTGGTTACACCAGAGGCAGTGAAGCATGAATCCATACAGGGCCTCCCCCTCCTACCCAAACAATCCAAATCAACCCTCAAACCACCACTACCCACTCTCACTATTACTTGGTTTGATCAGCCCTATATGCAAACGTGTACTTTTCTGTTCAATATGTTATTGCCTGTTTGCTAGCTCTTTTTAGCATGTGGGTGTGCAAAGAATCCATGGAAAGGGGACAGCAGAATCGGACAGGTTTGTGAACTATCTTAAGATGACATTTCAAGAGTTAGTGGCTTTTAAAAAGTAACCGGTTGGCTTATTCTCAATGTGAACCTGTGTATTCTAGTCCTCGTCAGGAAACTTGGTCTAGTCCTCGTCAGGAAACTTGAAGCTCAAAGGTAATACAACTGAAGTAGAGGATCCTGCTGTAGGCGGGAGCTGCAGTGATACGCACTGGATAAGGTCTGCCGGCTGTGTTGCTGATTATAGGTTCCATTCCTGTCAGATTCTGGTCCAAGGCTGGCAAGTGTAGGTGTGAAATGTGTGGTCAGTGAGTAGACCAGATTTAAGTGTAGAGAGGGCAAGGATGTGTGCAAGGGATGTTTGTAGATTCCATGGAGTGAGGACTCCTCCTTGTGGATGGATAAACTGTCGGTCCACATTAGACATAATGTGGGAAAGGGCCTTGATAGCCCTTTTAAATTCAAGCCAACATATCACAAACTGTGGATATGATCCAAGAGTGGGTCACAACCCAAAAGTGGGTCACAACCCAAAAGTGGGTCACGACCCAAAAGTGGTTCACGACCCAAAAGTGGGTCAAGACCCAAAAGTGGGTCACTCCAAAATTCGGTTGGGTCACCAAACTCTTCAAAAGAACTCGAATTTATTGTAATGTTCTTGATCATTCCAACAGCAACAAAGATTGCCTAACAATGAAGTTTTTACAATGGGAGATTTTTTTTAACACTAGATAGAAGCAGACTTACCAGATAATTGCCATTCTTTACGCAGTACTAAGCATACAAATCTTGACTGTTGTTCAGCACCGCACACTGATTGGTTGAAAGAGATTACAGTGAGAGAAACATGGGCGGAGTTATAATCAAGTCACCCCCAGCTTATGCGTCATCAGTGCTCAAGTTGTAAGATGTGGACTGCAGAGAGGCAGAGTACAACCACTTGTATGCCACTGGAAGAAATACATCATTTACTACAGACACGCTACATTATTAGTCATTGTTTGATAAAACATGCATCTCTACAACTATAGACCTTATGCATTGACGTCATCAAGCTTCCAACTTAGAGGTAAACAATGAAAACACACAGATTTGTACGTGTGGCGCACAGGATTGGCCACTAAACATGTTCCTTTTTACCTCTAGGCGAGGGCGCCCTACTCAAATGTCGTCCTGTGCATAAGATCAATTATGATCCCTAAACTTTACTGATTGTGTAGCAACTCAAGCCTAAATAGAACCCTGTAATAATGGAAGTTTATTGAGTTGCAAGAATAAATAAGCAGAAACTGGTTGACTTGAAAGTAAACCCCTCCGCTTCAGTGTGAATCTTCATTTACAGTTCAGTCACCCGTCTAGCATTCTAAGAAACTACGGCTATGGCTATGGCCATTGGCTGCAGCATCAGCCGTTGAAGACAAGTTTTTTTTTTAAGCAATCAGGCCACATCAGCCACAGCCTGGACACGGTCTTCGTCTTCTCTCGGCCCAATGATAAATGAATCGTCGCTCCACCGAACCAGCTATTCAATTAATCATCGCCTTCCCCTTTTTAGTGCTTCCCAACTCCTCCCCTGGCCTTGTTGAGATCAACAATAATTGTCCACAAAGTTATACACATTAGGGAGTAGTGCAGCCTGTCCTTTGATGTTGTGAACTAGTTACAGCCTGAAACGTGACTCTTCAAAATACAACCATGTACTATCAGTCTGTGGCTGTATAATTGGATTAGTGCAGATTGATCGGACTACAAATTATTTCTTTTGACACTTTGCATTTTTGTTTCTTCTTTTGGAAGTGACTTTTCTCTGGCATGATCAGTGGAAATAGGATAGAGTTGATGGGTCAAAATCCTTGACAAGGTCTTTTTCTTTTCCTTTGAAACTCATGAATTAAGAATTAGTATTAAACACATTTTTTTTTAGGCAACTGGGGTTGTATGTACTAAAAAGGAATATTGATTTTTGAGGCAACTGAACGCTTGGTCGCACCCTCAATTTGGGGTTGTTTGTACGGATTGATTTCAACAGAAATACGGGTGACGAATTCGGACGCGCCGCGTCGGAGAATGTAACTTCTGCCAAATCAACTGGTGTTGTTTAGGCTCTAGAGGGCGACAGAGCATGTAGCTGTAAAAGTTTTGTTCACTGATGTAATGATCTTGTGACTCGTCAAATAAAGTCAGCTGTGTATTACACAGACGGTAAACAACCGTGAATTTCGTTGTGTACATAATAGCATTGTTGTACAGTCTGACACTGTCTTGCACAACACGCACGGTGCCGACAGTGCTATAGACCGGTAATCCCAACCCAAGCAATAAACTTGCACATGTGATACTGATAATGATATATAATACGTCGCAGTGATCATGTTGAATTGACACAAACTGTACCAACAATAATTTACACAACGTTGGTAAAAATTTATTTCCCGAATCCATGGTGAGATTTTACACTTTTCTGACAAAATACTTTTGACTGAGCCTGAGCCTGAGGTCTTTTTGTTTGAGGTAAGTACTCTACTATCTGAGTATCACTTAATATTTAGCCCCATAAATAATAATAATAAATAAAAAATAGTGCTAATCCAAGTTGGTTGGCACTTCGGGGCTGGCACTTTTAAAGACAGTGACAGTGTCATTATACATGTATTTTATTCATTACGGAGGTTAACAAATTTACATGGATGATTGTTATGTAGCTAGTATTTTATTAATAAACAATTTGGGGTTGGATCGTAAACTTGGCTGTAATCCCTGGCTACACGGCAGTTAACTGGCTGGCACCCCGAAAAAGACATTGAAAAATAGGGAGACCGCCAACATACATATAGGGCCAGATAGATAGTTGTCACGTTAATCCGGAGGTTGTTGGTTCAACAAGTTCAAGTATCGCTCCAGTCAACTTTTCTTTGTTCAACCCCAAATTATTTTTAAATATACCCAGTTGGTTTCCGTTGTGCAAGTTGTGGTTTGTTACTTTGTATTTGAAATAAAAAAGTTGCATCCCTTAAGCCAAGGTGATCCCATTGCTAGCTAAGCTGCCACATCCCAGGTTGTATCGTAAACTTGGGTGTGATCCCTGGCTATATGGCAGTTAACGGTTGTATGGCTTCTGACTGGCACCCCTGAACAAAGACATTGACAAAATAGGGAGACCACCAGCATAGGGCTAGATAGGGCTAGAGGTTGTTGGTTCAAACCCTGCTCTAGTAAATTTTTCTTTGTTCAATCCCAAATTAATAATTACACAACACATTTTCTATCAATTCTGTCTTTTATTTATTGAAACACAACTCCAGCTCTGAGGATATACGTGTAAGATACATCATGAGACAGAAATTGGATCAACTTCTCCTCTTGACATGGAAGAACTTCGTACTTCAGAAGAGGCACATTGTCCGCACTATATTCGAGATCGGTCTCCCGATCTTCGTCTCCCTGTTGCTGATATGGCTCCGCACAAAGGTGGACTACATGGACAACAAGAACCCCAAGATTTACAATGAGTTCTCAATCGACCGACTACCGAATAACCTCACCCGTACCAAGTCCCAGTTCTTTAATCCCAAGTGTGTCTGGCGGATGGCGTACACCCCGAACGGCAGCGCTGAGACCCAAGTCATGAACTTCTTGGTGCAGAACTTACATTCTGGTGACCATGTGACTTTGGACACTGGTAAGCTAGCAGAGCATGTTGTGTTTGTTACTTTAGAGAAAAAAGGCCACATCATATTCATACACAGGCATGCAGTTTCAGCTGAGCTGTTGATTTCCTCTTTTTTCTTTAATGATCAGTGCAATAGAAAACTGAAAAACTGTGTTCACAACTGTTGTGGGTTTGGCCATTCAGCTTTTTTGCAATAACCAAGTGGCACATCTGCATATATCTTCAGAATTATCAGTTATACATATTGTTCAAATTCACACATAGGGGTACACTAACATTTGAAATTGCCTCCATTTGCACAAAGTTAAATAAAAAATTGTCATGTACAAGGGTGGTTTTACAGCTCTATGGGTGTAGCAAGGAGCAAATGTCAAGCCAAAGAAAGATCAGAAATATTTACACAACTTGTGCAAGAAGAATTAATCTTGAGATTTGGTAAAACAAAAAACCCAAAACCAGGTTTAGCAGAGTATACATTTCTCCATTCCTCTTGTTTAAAAGAGACATAAAAATTACCAATTATGACCTGTCGCATAAAAATGATAGGCTTGTAACAGTTTTATTCCCTTGCGTGGTAATTAGCCTTTTTGAAAAAAGCTGGTCACATTTCGAGAGCACTGTTTGGATTGGGTAAGTATGCACCCAAACCGAACAGTGCACTCATGTAGTGTCCACCATATCTCAAAAAGGCTAACAGAACTGGCCAGACAGAAAAATGCCCGATAGAGGTTTTGGATTTCCCCAAAAGAAACAACATCTCAGTCAAGGAAATTCTGCTCCCCAGCTGATTCAAAATAAGGTAAACCTTCAACTGTACAATAAAATATATAATTCTATATAGAACCATTTCACGAAATGATTGGTGCTGTGTAACCTTTAAGCTTACATCAAACAACCATTAAATTATTTGCCTTATCACTCAAACTCCATCTCGTCTTTGCAAAACTACAGGATTAGGTTTCAAGACGGAGGGAGATATGGTGGAGTTTCTCACCAAGAACGACTCATCGGGAAAGTCTGACTTCCTCGGCGGCATCACATTCCACAATCCCTTCCCATCCTCAGAGGATCTACCAACCAACATCACCTACAGCATCCGTCTGAAAGCCAGCCAGCGTAACTACCCTAACAGTCAGTATGCCAACCTGACGGGGCAGTCCAGTCGTTGGTACACGGACAAGCTGTTCCCCTTGGTAGCCCTGCCTGGACCTCGGGAGGAGGGGGCGACTTGGGGAGGCGATCCTGGTAAAAATACGTCATTTTATTTGCTTAATTTACTCAAGATCAAAGGCTCTTTTCGGAGCTAACACTCCTTCCTAAAGAGATTTACACATGGTTATACTCGCAAGGTTTACAATGATGATAGAGATAGCCGTGTCAGTCTGATAGATAAAACAAGGAAGGTAATGGTAGCACTTAAAGACTAACTAATTTACATGAAAAAATGCATGAGGTTTCGTAGCAACAACTACTTCATCGGATGCAATGAAGGGGACAAGCCAAGTACATATGTGTACTTGCTATGATATACATACAAGAAAGTTACTATGGGTGAATGAATCCAATAAACAAAGGGTGGAGTAGGTGACTAGAGCATCTATTCCTGTAGTAGGACATGAAACCACGCTCCCTATTAAGTCCTTGATCAATACAGTTCAGGTTCTGGATGATCTTTTGTTTTATTACAAGTGATAGTTACTTTTTATTATCCACACCACAAGACTCTTGTCCCAAATTGATTAGACCCCTTAGTTTCTGCTCATATAGCTGTCTTTTTCATAAGTTACTAATAAAGCTACATAATGTCGCGTCTTTGCAAAAACGAATCTTGGTTTTGCAAAAACATTGTATCTCGCAATTGTTTTGTGTGTGCATCCGGGTTATTTTAAGCGAGTTATGACAATTTTAAACTCCTAAGTATCGTTAGTTCTGTTTGAGGACGTTTTTGTAATGACCCGATGATATAACTGTTGCTTAAGGGAGCACCCCACTAAATAGAAGTCCATAGGCTCCTGCAGTGTTTATGCCCAACACAAATAAAAAACACCCCTGCACTGATTTCCAAACAGAAAATCACTTATTTTGGGAAAGGGGCTGCAAACTTTTCAAGGTCTAGTCTTCCACAGTAGTTGCGAGTCAACAACCACAGGCTACATTGTTGACACCTTTTTCAACAATCCCTAAAAGTAATGACGCTTAAATCTGTGATTTGCAGCAATTTGGGGGCCTCCAAAATATTAGTGAGACTCAGCGCATTGATCCAAACACTATGTCAATCTCTTTTCACACTATCGACCAATTCCCAGGAAGAAAAAACAACTCATTAAACTTTTGGGGAATTTTAACTTCACCGCCACCCCATGAACACACAGTACAATCACCCCAGGGTTATCTAGACCCTACTCCCAAAGCTGGGGTAGCTAAATTTCACAAGTTGTGTCTGCTTAGCACTGGCATGAATCATAGAGAAAGGACCCACAGATCCTTTCTCTATGCATGAATGTAACCAGAATTCTACCTCCAACCCTGTTTATAATTGCACCAGCCAAAGAAAATACACATAGGTGATAAAGAACCAGTATACAAGTTGAGCAATCACTTTACTGTTTCCTTTTGTCTGACTTTCTTGTTTGGTAAAGTGCATGCAAACACACTGTTTGTCATTCATGCTTGTTTGTCTTGTCTGAGTTCCATGGTTGATTATGGACTAGCAAACACTAGATAATCCTACACTAAACCAATGTATCAAGATGTAACAAGCTGGTTGTTTGTTTCTTGACTTTGAATTTGACTGAGCTGTTAGATAAATACCCTTGAGTCTTTATACAATCAATATGGATGTCAGCACTTCCCATTGTACTGGTCAGGAGCCTTTAAGGGTGCACCATACTAAATAAAATCCCATAGCATACAGTGCAAAATGCTAATTATTCAAAAACACACAAAAAATACTTAGAAGTCTCACAGCTTTTTACAGTAGAGGAAAAATTATTAATTGACTCTTGAACTTTAATTTCTGCGCAATTTGATATGGGGAGTCCCTAGGCCCGCCGAGTTATTCTCCCTGGAAATAAAAACACTCCTACACAGGTGTGATTTTCAAAACGTCCAAGCATCAGTCTTGAAAAATGTCCCTACACCTCTCAGCAAATAGGACCATTTCAGGGCCTATGTCATCCAAAATACCTCAAGCTGGAAGTCAACAACCCCCAGGTCACAATTGGGCAACATTTTTACACTGAACCACTTTTTGGGGGCTCTCAAATCTGTCTAATATAGAATATTTTGAGGGCCTACAAAAAATTAATGAGCTTTAAGACGCTCTGTTTTCTCCTTATTTGGTGGGGTGCACCCTTAACAAATTTGGTCTTGTTGTGATGTTTAGTTCAAACATGGTACAAATCAGAATGATTTTACTAAAATAATGATATTGAACTGAGAAGATTGTCTCTGTATTAAAAGGTTTATATTTTGCTCTGTTTTTGTGCTGCATCTCTCTGGAACTCCTCGCCCGGTGCACGTTTCCCTCCATCATACACTCTAGACAGTTTTCAAGAGGAATATCAATTCCCACCTTCAGCTCCCCTGAGTTATTTTCATCTTAAATGTTTTCTCCTTGTAGCCCCTTACCTAGAGTGGCTTTTAACCTTGTTTGGGGCGAACTTGTAGAAGAAGAAGGGAAAAAAAAACAAAAAAACTGCTGTATGATACATGTTCTTCTCTTGTTTATTGTAAAATAACTTACATTCCTGTCTGAATCAAATGAGCGGACATAAGAAATAGTATTTTGGCTGGTAATCTGTTCTGATAAGCAAAATTGTTTGGTACTTAGGCCCATTTGTGCCATGTGAAATTTGCCCTATTAGGTAATAAATACTAGAGAGGCTTTTCCAGGCAATTTAAGACAAATTCATTTAGAGTTATCTACTTTTTCCCTCTATCACTATCAGGTTACATGAGGGAGGGATTCTTGCCCCTTCAGTATGCCCTTGACCGAGCGCTGCTTCAGTTCCGCAACATCAGCACAGACGGCTTCACGGTTGATATGCGTCGATACCCGTACCCACCGTACGTCAACGATTACTTCATCCTTGTGATCCAGATGCAGCTACCATTCCTCATCTTGATCAGTTTTGTCATCACGGCCATCAGCATCACGAAGAATGTCGTGCTGGAGAAGGAAAGAAAACTGAAGGTCAGTGACTGTGGGCAACTTTGTTATGATCCCTCAGTGCAGTGAAGCAATAGACTCCTTGCATTGGCCGCCATCTTTGATGAAACGTGCTCTCGTGAAAGGCTATGATTGGCTGATAGTTGTGCGCAGCGATTGCACGCGTGCACGTTTCCATTATTTTTCATTTAAAGATGGTGGTCAATGGTGTCTTGTGCAATCCATCTATAGGGGCATGACCTGGGGTCGATTTCACAAAACTCCTCCTTACTTAGGACTAGTCCTAGGCAATGCTTAGAGATAGGACTGGTCCTAAGTTAGGACCAGTACTTATGACTAGTCCTATCTCTTAGCATTGCCTAGGACTAGTCCTACGTTAGGAAGAGTTTTGTGAAATCGACCCCAGTTTGGTTGTGTTGTGTATTGGTATAAGTCTATAAACTAAGATGGCTGTCCACTGATAAGTCAGTGTAAGTAGGGTCTTTTTCAAGATCATGGTTACGGCTTTGGCTGTGGCTTAGGCTCCGACAGGCACTCTTAAATGGTGCGCTTTCAGTACAGGCTTAACCAATGTAGATGAAGCCGAATGCTGTGGTTAGTGCTGTGGCTTGGTGTTGAGCCATTGTTCCTGTGACTGACAATTGTGACTCTGTTTCCACCATTGTTAGTAAAGCTTGATGAGTAATAACTTAATCCTTGTCTGAATTTGTGGCTGCAGCTTAAAAACTTTATTTAAACACAAAACAATACTCACAGAGAGCTGTGGGATATTATCCCTCCCATGTAATTAGTATTTAGAGCATGGCCAGAGCCATGCTTCATACAAAATAGAGAGAAATACCCACAAAAAGAAATGTTCTCTTTCTTGCTCAAAGAAAAAACGAACAAGGGATAGGTTCAAAGCTCGCAGATAAAACGTTTAAGTTTTACAGTAGTTAATATGCAAATAAGAAAGTTGCATCAGGCATGAGTAAGATTGAGGGCACACTTGCGTTCACTACAGTTTTATGAAGTGTATATCCATGTGTGTCACTTTCCATTGTGTAACCTCAATTCAGATTCATTCATTCTCACATATGAAGTAAACAATACAAGAACAGACATGAAGGTCAGCCTGTGTACTCAATAAAATTGTCCTACCTTTTTCCAAGGGCCAAATATCATACCGGTAAACAATAATCCTGGAACTAAAGAATTGCATCCCCTGAGCCATCATAGGGCTCCGACATGTATACCTGGAGGTCACAGTTTCAAATCCCGTTCTCATCAATTATTCCTTGTTCACCCCAAAATTGTAATAAAAAATGTATACATTTGTTGTTAAACCAAACATAAAGGGAGTCCAAAGATTTTCAGCGTATGGTTTTGATCACTTAATTGGGATCTCATACATGTACTTACAAACCTCTCGGATTCTTTTTCCTAAATTTTCTTCGCCATTTATTCACCAGGAGTCCATGAAGATCATGGGTCTGAGCAATTGGCTCCACTGGACAGCCTGGTATCTAGAGTACGCATTGTTTCTGGTCATCTCCGTGGCCTTCATGACCTTCATCTACAAGATCCCTGTGGGCGATCACGGCGCCGTCATCAACAACATGTCTGCCTCTGTGCTCTTTGTCTTCTTGTTGGTCTACTCTCTGGCCTTCATCGCTCAATGTTTTGCCGTCAGTGTGCTTTTTTCAACAGGTAACTGCTGTTTTACTTTAAACAGGGGTCCCACTCTTCAGTGAAACTTACTGGTCTCCAGTGTCAGCATCCAAATGCTTAAAGAAAAACGACAGGATTTACTACTTTGCATTGTGGAAAAACAATCTAGAAACTAAGGCACCATTCACAGTTGTCAGTGTTTTAGAATTTCAAAGGTTTGTTTTCACGAAAATATGGTTGGTGAGTCAAAGACATTAAGTTGAAAACAAATTTAATTTTCAGTCAATAAAACCAAATATAAACACATTTCCTTGAATGATGAAGCCATAGTAATATGAAATAGAGCCTACTTGTTTGAGACCATTTGTTATGTTGTTAAACGAAGAAATGTTTGAAAACTTTTGAGTATTGTCTTGTGTTTTTTTCCCGTCAGCAAACACTGGAGCTGTCTTCATGGGGCTGATTTGGTTTTTCTCCTACGTTCCTTACTTCTTTATCAATCCACGATATGAGGAAATGTCCCGAGGACTCAAAATGGCGTCCTGTCTCTTGACCAATACAGGGATGTCCATGGGGGCGTATCTCATTGGTCTGTTTGAAGGAACAGGTAGGATTTCAAATTTTATGAATGGATGGATAAAAATATTCATGCCGTCTTTATCCATGTAGACTAATCCATTATGCCTGCCCACAGTAGCAAGTGCCTAGCAATGGCATTCATGCGGCAAACAACATGCGACTCTACCCTTCAATCAGCAAGTATTTTTAAGCAACAATACTTTTATCTTTGATACCAACATGACATCAAGGTCTGTTTTGTACCATCAGAGAGATACTAATCTAGCCATAGCCTCAAATTCACAGTTTTAACTTAGGATTTGTCATCGTTGAACATCGTCAACATCAACCCATGGGCACCACTCTGCTCCATCCTCGTTTTCTCTTACACTTGCCCCCATATATGCGTGATCATCCCACAAAGTGGTTTGACAGTCCAATTTTGTTGTCCAACTTTACCAACCTGATTCACCTTTTCGAGTTCAATCATCTCTCTTAATGTATTTGTTCATTCTCGGTCGACATTTTATTTAGGTGAGGGAATCCAGTGGTCCAATCTGAACCGCCCTGTATCCATTGATGACAATTTTTCCTTCCTGGACATCCTGTTGATGTTTCTGGTGGACATCGTCTTGAACCTCATCTTCATGTGGTATGTAGAAGCAGTGTTCCCAGGCAGCTACGGGGTACCAAGACGATGGTACTTTCCGTTCCAGGTAAATTATTTTAGTTTGTCTAAACCATAACTTGGCTCTAATCACATGGGGAGGTTATTCTATTGACCCCCTTGCACTGACATCACCACAGCTGCTGTTTGTCCGCTGCCTGCCATGTTGGGAGACAATTTACTAGTTGTGATAATTCTAATCCTTCTTACGGTCGCAGATCGCTGGGAGGATCTGGATGTAAAAGGATATGGTGCCCGTCAAGCTGTGCACATTATCTGCACACTTTATAATAACAAACAGGAAATCTAACTCCCAAAATGAGGGAACCAAGATATGTCGGGGCGAAGTCATAACCTTTCGCCGTGTCAGTACAAAAACGTTGTATCTCCTATTAAAATTAGTGCTTACGCGACACGCGAGTTTGAAATATTGTCAAAACGTTGTATAAAACAAGTACGTGCTGAGATACAACGTTTTTGCACTGACGCAACAATTTAAAGCAAACAACAGAAATGCAAAATTGAAGCGTCTTGCAATTGCATACACCTATTACTATACCTCCTTCCTAAAGGAAATCAAAAATTCTTTCATGAAGGTTTCCTACTGGTGTGGTCCCAGGGTAAGAGAGGACAATATGGAACCCGACCTTCCTACTACATCTGTCGGAAGGAAGCAGTCTCTTTCCTTCTTTGAAGCGGAGCCGAAAGGCCTACACGCTGGCATCAAGATACAGGGACTAACAAAGGTATGGATTTCTCATTAGGACTGAGACTGTACTAAAAGAGGTACACCGTCATGCAGCGTACATGAATGCAGCAGAATGTAGAATTTAGTTCTCAAAAAATGTGCTTGTGTTTTGGTTTTAAAAAATGTTGTCGAATTTTGTTCGCTCCTTATACTTTTAAAATGTAAATGACAGATTTTAAGAGGGTGTCCAAAAAAAGGGTTGAAAGGGGGAACATGTCCCAAAGATTTCCCTCGATGTATCCTGTAGCCCACACTGTGCCATCATACACTTATCAAACCTTTTCTTTGAGTAGGTTTATGGCAAGGATAAAGTGGCTGTTAACGGCCTGTCCCTCAACATGTATGAGGGTCAGATTACAGCCCTCCTTGGGCACAACGGGGCCGGTAAAACGTCTACCCTATCCATGCTGACCGGACTGTTCCCACCGACCTCGGGCAAGGCGCTGGTCAATAATTTTGACATCCAGACGGAGATTGACGGAGTGAGGTTGAGCCTTGGCCTCTGCCCACAGCACGATGTGCTGTTCGATAGAATGACGGTTGCGGAGCATCTTTACTTTTTTGCAAAGGTACATGTGAACTCTTGGTTTGATTTATTTCATTAATCAGATTCTTGAAAAATATTTACTTGATCAAAATAAAGACTAGGTTTGAACACTCTTAGTCATTTGTTGACTTATTTTATTTAGTCTTTAAGTTTTGTGGTGATTTCACTTTTACAATGGTAGACTTATCAGACACTTGGTGGCAGCATACTCTCAAGTGAAATTTATTGTTTGCGGAAATATGGACATCATTCAACCTCGTTCCCGGTGGTGTAAAATCTCATCGCGCTTTCTCCCAGATTGCCTTAATCAATCATAAACCCTGGAGGTGTGACCTTGAAATATCCAAATATATTGGATATTTTAATTATTTCTGTTTTGATCCACTTTACGTGCTCACTCAAATTTGGTAGCCTGCGAAAGAGGCATCAAGTCAAAAAGCAAATGGTCCCCTCTCATTCTTCTTTGATCTTGTGACATATCTAACTCCATACATTTTAGGCTTGGCGTGTAAAAACATGATTCGCTTGAAGTGGATTGCGTCAAAATGTTTGCATTTTGACACGCACATACTAAGCGTCCTGCTAGCGCCTTACTAGCTCTTTAATTTGTTTAACAAGGTTGCGTGCAAAGCAGTATTTTTTTGTCAGCCAATCAGCGGTTAGTGGCCATACAAGAGGCATCAATATGGCGCTCTGTCCATGGTAGTTAGGCTGGGGCATCATTGTAACTGTTTAAGCTACGCAAAATTATTTAGTCTGTATACAGATCTTGGTTTGCTGAGGTAAAAACTATCTCAAATTGTCTTGGTTGTGTGCACTTTTAAAACCAAATGAACTTTCTAAAATATTAGAGTAAAAGATTATGGTTGACTGTTTGCCCTTTTCCCTACAGGCCTGTTCAAACTCAACATGAAGGGAATCTTGATTTCAAAGCAGTGTGTGAATACTGTCATTTCAAGTAGACCTAACGTAGTTGTTTTGCCTTTTAAAATAATGGCTGCTTTTGACTTGTACATTTACTTTTTTGACTCGTCAGCTGAAAGGATGTCCATCATCCGGGGTGAAGGATGAGGTCGATCATTACATTCAGGCCCTGGCATTAGAAGACAAGCGACATGTCCAAACCAGATCTCTCTCAGGTGGTATGAAGCGCAAACTCTGTGTCGGCATTGCTCTTATCTACAACTCTAAGGTAAGCAGCTTTAAGTTTTTAAGTTGGGGTGTCATGGCCGAGTGGTTAAGAGCATCGGATTCAAGTTCTGGTGGTTTAGTCATCGAGGTGTGGGTTCGAGTCCCAGTCATGACGCTTGTGTCTTTGAGCAAGACACTTTGCTATAATTGCTTCTCTTCACCCAGGGGTATAAATGGGTACCTGTGAGGGTCGAGGATCGATGAGCGCTGCCGCGTGGTCCCATGGCCTGATGAACGGGGGGAATAATATTGTAAAGCGCTTTGAGATTGTTGATACGATGGAAAGCGCTATATAAGCACCACAATTTATTTTAATTTTATTTATTTTAAAATGTGACTGGTCACCTGTCTTTACCCTGGATTGTTATACAGGCACCAATTGTTACCGGGCACCAGAATCTCTTTACTTCCTACTGGAGTATATTTTTGCTTTTGTGACCAAATATTTTAGGTTGTTAGCTGAGCGTATATAGACAGCATCAAATAAATTTGTGAGTTTGCTTGTGCTATGATACATGTTTATATCCAAGTAAGCTCTGACCGTGTTGTTAGGTCAGTTTAAGCTGGATTCAAATGAACCATCAAATCTCTAACGATAACAATTGAGTCTCCTGACGATGACTAGAGCAAGCTAGTCGAAACGTTGAGACCAAAAAGAACTCGCTCCGCGGCAGTGCAGTTAATTACGAGAAGTCCCCTCGATCCACAAAGCTAAAGTAGTAGTCCAGGCCG
Organism: Pycnopodia helianthoides; assembly: GCA_032158295.1. Classification (NCBI taxonomy): domain Eukaryota; kingdom Metazoa; phylum Echinodermata; class Asteroidea; order Forcipulatida; family Asteriidae; genus Pycnopodia; species Pycnopodia helianthoides. The sequence continues at coordinate 15,144,502 of CM063245.1, forward strand.
AAATCCTACCTCCCGCCCAGGTAGTAGTTAATAAGCAGGACAGTTCTTTTCAGAACTGAGAAGTCTCCCGAATTCCGAAAATCTACTCCGCGGTAGTAGAATAAATAGCAAGACACGTTCTCTAAAGAACAAATGTACACAGCAAGTAGATATTTTTACACATGGTGTTACCGCAAACCGAATATATATTGATACCTCACCATGCAATGCCTCAAAACCCATATATGATAACAATTGACTTAGTAGACAATATATCAACAGTCGGAAGATAGTTTCTTAATTTGAGAATTATATTTTTTATTGATCAATTGAGAAGGTTTTATATTTATTAATAAAAAGGGATGTGCATTGGATAGAAACTATTACAGAATACAGACTTGGTTTTCCACAACTATCTGAAGTGCTCCACGAATTTCATAGCAGCTTATTTTTATTTACACATATTCTTATGAACAGCAAAATTTGAAGGAAAAAAAGTTGTATTGAAAGGCTCATTTGTTTATTTACGAATCTCTTTGGAATTAATAGTGATTGGGTTCACAGGTATTTTACTGTCTAAGGAGTACCACGGCTATTGCCAGAAATGTTTATCTAGTTTTAAGCGGCTGGCAAGAATAAGTAGTCATTAGAGAGTTTCAAAACTCATCATGTAGATGGAGAATGAATGACAGTTGGTTAAAAGGAGAAAGCATCAAGACATCAGTCATTCTACAGTAAATCAGTTCTTTGGCCAGTGATTGACGATTTTCTTTTTCCACATCCCTGACAACTGGGTTTGTTTTCTGAACTGCTTTGTGGGCCTGGTGTTGTCGGCAAAACTGTCCTGACTGTGAGTGAGGGTAATGGCCCGTGAACTAAACAATCAATTCGATTTTTAAGAACAGAGCTTAGCTCGGCTATGTTGGGAATTTTTGTTGTGCACAGAAATAGTCCAGAAAGTACACACAATTCATGGCTATGTTACCTATTAACAAGTCGGTTATACTTTATTGGTTACAAATACATACTGTATATCACAGAAACAATGTGGAGAAATTGCGGATATATTTTGAATTAAAAAAAAATCCCTACAAGCTAGCCTCTAACCTCTGAGAGTACAAATTCTTCAGTCTCCCAAAAATGTTCACATTAGGCAGTTATAAATTCTACACCACACACTCAAGGGATCGATGTTCAGAACTACTTCCTCTGATGCACACAACTTGAACATTTGTATAGTGTTTAAATCACAGTGGACCAACTTGGTTTGGCTGTCTTTGTTGGTTACATCTACGCACCATGGTTATGAATGCTTCCCTCAGCTGCTTGTACTTGAATCCATACAAGACTGGATTGATGGCAGAATTCACCAGTGTCAAAAGATTAACCACATTCCATATTCTTTCTCCATGTGCAATAACGGCCAACTTGGCAATTTTAGAAATCATTGTATAAATTATAAACCAGATGGCTCCAGGCAAGACAAGAATGAAGAAAGCTGTGGTGATGATAGCAAGAGTGCTGGTGACTTTCTTGTGTGCTTGGTGCAGTTCTTGAGCTGGGCCCTGGATTCCTTGCTCTTCTAGATTTCTGGCTCCTTGTTTCAGGTTCATGAGGATTCTGATGTACATCCAAATTGTAGCTGCAATGGGTAGAAGGCGCAACAGCATTGATGAAATGCTAAGCACCAGACATGGTTGGATATTTTCAACTGTGCAATTTTTTCTTTGATACTGAATTACATCGATGATTAATTGAGACGTATTCACTAACACTGGAGTCACCAAAACAGCAAGTAACAACAGCATGATCTTTCTTTTAGTGAAGTAGGTTGTATACTGCAAAGGTCGACTGATTCCAATAAATCTTTCATAATTGGCCAATGTGAGACTGAGAACTGACTGGGCACCAAAGCAGTCGGTAACAAAAATATATCCGACTACTGTTGTACTGCAAAAGTGAGTTGGCTGTACATTGGGTGCTGTTAATCGATGGGCTCAACAGACGTTGTATGTAGTTAATAGTAATGAGTGGTCCTACAGGAAAACAAACGGAGACCAATGCATCTGCAACAGCGAGGTTGAGTATCATCAAATTGGTCATATTATGCAGTGTCTTTGTGTAGATTATAGTCACACATACAAGAACATTTCCAACAAATCCAATACTCCCAACAAATGTCATCAAAGCGCTTGAAATAGTGAGTATCACATTGGTTTCAGCCATCTCTGTTGTCCTACATGTACAGCTTCATGTACAAGTTGTCTGGTTGGATACTGCGCTGTACTCTAGCTGTTCACTTGATGAAGGCAGTCGCATGCATGGTACAAATGGTTAATTTTGTATGGCAATATAAGACCCACCTTTATTTGGTTAGACCTGTCAACACCTCTGTCTAACGGAAAGATAATCACTGGTTGTGTACCAGATGACAGCTCATTAACTCCACTACCAGATATTGCCTCTGCCTTGTATTCTCTGTCAATCTGTTTAATTTTTATATTAAACACCAATTTAAACTGCATCAGAATATAGTGAGTATCACATCAGTTTCAGCCATCTCTGTTGTCCTACAGCTTCATGTACAAGTGGCTGTTTGGCTACTGCACTGTACTCTAGCTGTTCACTTGATCAAGTCAGTCGCATACATGGTTGGTTAATTTTGTTTGGCAATATAGACCCATCGTTGTTTGGTTAGACTTTTCAACTCCTCTCTCTCTAATGGAAAATCAATCACTGGTTGTTTACCAGGTAACAGCTCATGTACTCCATTACCAGATAATGCTTCTGCCTTGTTTTCTCTGTCAGTCTGTTTTATTTTCATATTAACATCAATTTGACCAGCATCAGATTAAATTGATCAAACGAAGTAGCTTCAGCATATTCATCTGTTGCAAACTTTTAATACACATGATATTCTCTTGGCTGTCACTCTTTTACTTTATAACAAAAGCTGTGTCTATAGGTGGATTTTTTGGTTTTAGTTTTTAAGGTCCCCCATATCAACCAAAGGTCAGTCCTTAACATTTCAAAGTACTCTTTAAATAGTATTTGAAAGGATATCATGTTTCTTAAGTCATATCAAAAATAGCTGCTTACAATTAAACTTCTTTTTTTTCTTTTCAATTATTGTCAGGGTTACTGTTTGATTTTTTAGCTGTGCCCGTCAAAAATTGAGACCAAAAAAAACCTGCAGACAAGAAAAAGGGAAATTTGTATTTATTTTTATTATTATATTTTTTTTCCTTTGATGTGGAGTTATGCTACTCCATTTATTCAACAACGATAACAACAACTTACATACATCAAATAATCTAATACCTGAGACAGTTTAAACGTGTGATATAAACATGGTGAGAAGTGTTCAAAGATACGCGTTACGCAGAAGCTCACCAGTGGCACTAATTTACGTGTAGCACAGTCACTACATACAGGGAACTCAATATAAATCTACTAATGCGTGCGCGTACACACAATCTTTGAGCGTTACTTGCAATTTGACCCTTCTCGAAACGGAGCCTGCGGACGAGACAGGAGTTGAAAATTCACAGAAAAATTTAAAGATTCTCCAGCATTATTACACTTTTTAACAAAAAGGGCATTTATGAATGAGAATAAAAGAGTGGTGAATCGGTCTTGAATGCTCGTTTAAAACCTTGCAGGTTCGGGCCCTATAATAATTTAGAATTAGGAGATTGAAAATAGTTTAAGAGCTTATGAAATGAAAACACCAAAGGAAACAATGAACTTACAAGTTTTACAATGTAACTAGAAACAACATTTCAAGCGATCAACTTGATCGGAGCATAGTATAGTACACTATTGGGACAATATGAAACGTAAAAAGCGTTGACATCTAGACTTTTTCTTTCAAAGGCTAAAAGTTACGAAAGCTAGCTTTGTATAAGAGCAAAATACTACAGTAGTTGTTCCTTTGTAAGCTGCTTTACATCTAACCTTGCATATAATTTGATGTAAATGTGCTATCAATAAAATACACAAACTATCTACAATGCCAACTCCCAAAATTCTATGAACATCATTAGACAGAAGGTGCCTTAATTGGTATATTTACAAGTAAGATTTTCAACAAACCACCAAGCATCTGCATTTGTTACAATTAATTAATAAGTGATCAATAGTTTCATTACTAATTTTACACAAAGGACAGTTGTCATCTTGGTTTATACCATCATTATTAAGTTTGTCTTTGTTGGGAATAATTTTGATCTTTTTGATCTTTTTGGAGGCGGTTTTTGAAATCCTTTTCCTTGTTGTGTATTTTGGTTTTGTAGTTTTTGATAATATCTATGAGTTGCCCTTTCCTATAATCCCCCCAAGTCAAAAGCTTATCATGATTTTTGTTTGCGTTTTTCCACAAAGTCCACAAATTTACAATTCTTTCAATACATTGATCATCTTTCAAAAGTTTGTTATCACAAATCCATCTTCCTGGACCATGAGTAATATCACATTTTCAATCTACAAATAACAGCCAATTGATCTGTCAGGCCCAAGGAACTGACATTGGCATAAGACAAGTAAGGATGTAAGGTATGAGAGATTTACATTTAATCAATTCTACTACTCTTTTTCAAACCCTTGTGGAAAAAAGGAAATAATGTTGTTCTTTTGGGTGCAAGGTCTTCCTAGTATCCACCATGTTGTGCTCGTAAATCATTTTGGTGAATTTTTAGACACTCTGGCCTTTTTCAGCCCCGAAGTCAATCTTACCATTGAAATCCCAAGCTATGAACTAATTATTACCCTCAAATAAATTTTCTACAAATTCTTGAAAAATGCAGTTCTTGCATGAAGTTCTATGCATAGCGGCATATTTTTTTTTTAAAGGTTCCCTTCCAGGAAATGTTGCAGGTAATAACTGTCCTGTTTTTATTATTGTCAGGATTGGTCAATTTCATTCCACTCCGGTCGGATACTAGGATGGCTATCTCCTCCCCCTGAATCTCTAGTCCTTTGACTAAAAAGGATATTTCCTCCACACTGTTTCTTCCATATAGTTTCATCTGTGATATTTCCTCTGCACTGTTTCTTCCTGATAGTTTCATCTGTGGTATCGCTTTGAGTTTCCTGAAGACAAGTTATGACAAATTTTTCTCTATGCAAATGGTTGAAGAGAAATTTGTTTGTTTTTATTGCGGAAACCGATACCTTAAGGGTTACCATTCTCAGCATAAGGACACAGAGTAGAATTAAATTAACCATAGCAATAGTGGTTTAAAAAACTAGACACATAAAAACAGACCTAAATTGATTCTACCTCTCTCTCGGCCTCGTTGACTTGTTTGGCTAGGCTTGTTGGTTTGATCGTCTCTTGCTTTGACCGTCCTTATTAGGGCATGATGTTCGCTTTTTACGGAGTCTACGCAGCTTTTTCTTACGTGTGTGAAAAATTCACCTTCATCGTTGTCTTTGGGCTTGTCTCGCTGAGATAGCTGTTCTAATTCCCCCGAGGTCACCAGTAAGGTGTTTCGTCAATTGGGTATCTCTTCAGCTTGTTGGTCAGCGGCTTTCCTGGTACTATCTGGTACCTGGTTGGTACTATCCCTGGTCGCTGGTTGGTTTTGTCTCTGGGTCGCTGGTTGGTAGTGTCCCTGGGTCGCTGGCCTGTTGTTTTTCTGGGTCGCTGGTCGGTACTATCCCTGGGTTGCTGATCAGTAGTGTCCCTGGGTCGGTGGTCGATTGTTTCCCTGGGTCGCTGATTGGTGGTTTCTCTGGTTCGCTGGCCAGTGGTGTCCCTGGGTCGTTGATCAGTAGTCTTCTGGGTATGCTGTCAGAAATCTTGAGACGATACAGGTCAGGTGTTTCCTTATGTCTCCTGTCTGGTGTTTCATTAGGTTTCTTGTCTGGTGTTTCATTAGTTCTCTAGTCTGGTGCTTCTCTAGGACATCGGGGGTCTTTCGTTGGGTTGCTGGTTGGGTCTCTCTCAGTGGTGTTGGTCTGGTTTGTTCGGGAATATCTGGTCTGGTTGCTCCCTGTGTTGTCTTTCTTTGTTTTCCATCTCCATGTCTGAGCCATTTTTACTTTCACTGTTTTCATCTTAAGGTAGTTTTCTTTGTTCTGAGTACCAATACCTGTGGTTTTCCTGAACTTAATCGTTGAAAGTTGCAACTCATCCAAGATTAAATATTGGTGATGCATTCATGCATACACTTGAAGGATGTGTCATTATTGATACCTGGTTTAAAGGCGAGTTACATTTGTGTGTCATCTATGTGGTAGAGTGGATAGGGTGAAAAGAACAAGCCCCAGAATGGAGCCCTGTGGCACCCCACATTTAAGGGATCGATGTTCAGAACTACTTTCACAGATGCACACAGCTTGAAGATTTGAGTTGTGTTTACATCACAGTGGACCAACCTGGTTTGGCTGTCTTTGTTGGTTACATCTACACACCATGGATATGAATGCTTTTCTCAGCTGATCAAACTTGAATCCATACAAGACAGGATTGATGACAGAGTTCACCAAAACTAAGAATAACATTATATCCCATATCATTAAATTTGAAATAGAAGAAGTGTTTCTTTGATAAATCAGGGGAGAAAAAGAATGCCAGATGGCTCCAGGCAAGACAAAAATAAAGAAAGCTGTAGTGATGAAGGCAAGAGTTTTGGTGACTTTCTTGTGAGCTCGATGCAGTTCTTCAGCTGGGCCCTGGATTCCTTGCTCTTCTAGGTGTCTGGCTCCTTGTTTCAGGTCGATGAGGATTCTGATATACATCCAAATTGTAGCTGCAATGGGTAGAAGAGACAACAGCATTGCTGCAATGCTGAGAACTGTATTCTCCTGTAAATCTTTAATTGTGCAATTTTCTATTTTATATGAATGTAAGTTGAAACTTGTTTGAGGCATATGCACCATTACTGGAATTATCCAAGCAGCAAGTAACAACAGCGTGATCTTTCTTCTAGTGAAGTAGGTTGTATACTGCAAAGGTCGACTGATTCCAACAAATCGTTCAAAGTTGGCCAATGTGAGACTGAGAATAGATTGGCTATTGATACATTTGAGAACGAAAACATCAATTACAAAACTGTGAATGTGTAAATATGCATTTGCTGTACATTCGGTGCTGTTAGAATTTGATGGACTCACCACATTGAGTATGAAATTCAGAGTAAGAAATGGATATAAAGGAGCAACTACAGAGACCAATGCATCTGCAACAGCGAGGTTGAGTATCATCAAATTGGTCACATTATGCAGTGTCTTTGTGTAGATTATAGTCGCACATACAAGAACATTTCCAACAAACCCAATGCTCCCAACAAGTGGCAACAAAAGTCTTGAAATATTAAGTATCACATTGGTTTCAGCCATCTCTGTTGTCCTACAGCTTCATGTACAAGTTGTCTGGTTGGATACTGCACTGTACTCTAGCTGCTCACTTGATGAAGGCAGTCTCGTGAATGGCAGTAATTGTTGTCGTGCAATATATAGGACCAATCTTTGTATATGGTAGATATGGTTAATTTTGTATGGCAATATAAGACCCTTCTTTGTTTGGTTAGAAGTATTAACCTCCCTCCGTAATGGGAAATTAATTACTGGTTGTGTACCAGTTGACAGCTCATTAACTCTACTACCAGATATTGCCTCTGCCTTGTTTTCTCTGTCAATCTGTTTATTTTTATATTAAACATCATTTTGACCAGCTTCAGATAAATTGACCAGACTTTATAAGTAGCTATAGTGTATTCATCTGGTAAGAACTAAGTCACAGGAAACCAGTCACGAGCAATACACATTTTTATTGGCTGGTAACCTGTTACTTGCTGTGCCCAGGAAGTTTTTAGCAGTTTCCTGAAGATGATCCCTGATAGTAATCAAACTTTTTTTTTAATATCTAAGCAAATATTATTTTCATTGGGAGATTTATGTACATGGACGGTGTTACCACAAACCTCACTAGATAGTATTCCAACCATGCAAAGTTTCGAATCTCACAGTATATTAAATCAAGAAAACAGAACATCTAATTTTATGGATTCATTATTACAATTATTTTATTACAAACATGTTCATTAGCAGATTTGTTTGTCCTTTTCTCTTCAAAAAATCAACAAGAACAAAACATACTGATCGAAACATTGAGTTGTTAAACCTACATAAACCTTACAGTTAAAAATCTTACAGTACATTTAAAAACCAAAATATTACATTTTATAAATCCGTTAATACAGTTTTTCACAGTTTTTGTGTACTTATCTAAAAAAATATATATATGTTTTTTTTATTAAACATCATATTGACCAGCATTAGCCAAAAATGAACAAATTTCATGCGTAGCTTCAGCGTATTTTCTGTTTGAAAATAATTAACCGGGAACCAGTCATCACGAGCAATACACAAATGTATTGGCCGGTAACCTGTTTCTTGCTGTGCCCAGGAGGTTTTTGTGCTTAGCAGTTTCCTGAAGATGATCCCTGATAGTAATCACACTGTTATGAGTCTTTAATTTTTCCAATATTGAGGCAAATAATAATTTTAGAAATCAAAACATAAATTGAGATCAGTCTTAACTAAAACGTAAAATAACAGCATTTATGAGTTATGAGGAGAAAGTTTATTAAATTGCTAATAACATATTTTTTTGGACTTCAAAGAAAAACCAAACATACATCGAGATTGTAACCTTGGGTCAGTGTAGCATATTTAATGCTTCATTTTTAAAACCAAGCATTTTTTGCATGATGTAAGACTCTTTCACTCTGTCAATAATACGGACTCCAAATTCGTCAGAGAACTTCACCATAATGATCAATATATAATTTCATTATTTGGGGGTTTGTGGTAGTCATACTATAAAAACAAAATATCAAAGTTTTCGCTTGATGCAATTTTTAGGCTGATTGTTGTATAGAAGTATGTTGCATCATTGGAATTAGTAATGTCATTTTCATCCTCTAGATTTTAATAAACACACCATCCAAGCAACGCTTCTAATTTTGTGAAAAAAGGAAGTTAATATTTTTGTTAGTGATTATTGAATGTTGATATTTGCTTAATTCGATTGAGGAATCAAAATAAACAACAATTTTTTGCCATTTTCCTTGACTGTGACAGTAATTCAGATGGAAATGTTTCTCTGGCGGGTTGATACTGGTACATGAAAGTCATGAAAGAACTTGAACTTCAGAAATGTATAAATTCTTTAAATTTCAGACAACACTAATTAAAATAATCCATAAGAACACAATTATTACACTGTGTATTGTTGTGCTTGCCACGTCAGTTTTGTTCTGTCCCAGCAAAAACATTTACCATGTTCAATCTGATCAACATTCTATCAAGAATAGAAAAAAGAACATTGGTCCAAATAGTTGTGTAGTAATGATGTTATGAGAAACATTAGATGCAAGCTCCTCACTTATGTCACACTTTGTGAGTTTGTTTATCTAAATATTAAAGGATATCTGTCATAAGGAAATATTGAGTATCACATTAGTTTCAGCCATCTCTGTTGTCCTACAGTTTCATGTACAAGTCGCTGTTTGGATACTGCACTGTACTCTAGCTGTTCACTTGATGAAGGCAGTCTCGTGAATGGCAGTAATTGTTGTCTTGCAATATATAGGACCCATCTTTGTTTGAATAGAAGAACTAACTCCTCCACCTAGTTGAATTTTAATCACTGGTTTTGTACCAGATGACAGCTCTTTATCTCCACTACCAGATATTGCCTCTTTCTTGTTTCTTTTGTTTTCATATTAAACACCAATTTGACCAGCATCAGATTAAATTGACCAAACAAAGTAGCTTCAGTGTATTCATCTGTTGCAAACTTGTAATACACATGATGTTTTCTTGGCTGTTATTCTGTTTCTTCATAACAGTAGGTGTGTCTAAGAGGTTTTTGGTTTCAGTTGTTAAGGTCCCCCATATCAGCCAAAGGTAAATTTTAAACATTCAAAAATACTCTTTAAATAATATTTGAAAGACTATCATATTTTTGAAATCATATCAAAAGTATTTGCTCACAAATAAACTTATCTTTTTTTCAGTTATTGTCAGGTTTACTGTTTGATTTTTGAGCTGTGCCAATCAAAAATGAAAAAAACAAAACAAGGAGATCAGAAAAGGGGAAATTTGTACATATTTTTTATAATTATTTATAATATTTTGTATTAATTTGTTTGTTTATTATTATTTTTTTTCTTTGATGAGTAGTTATGCTACTCCATTTTTTCAACAACAATAACAACAACATACTTACGTCAAATAATCTAAATAACCATGACAGTTTAAAGGTGTGTTATAAACACAGTGAGAAGTGTTCAAAGATACGCGTGGCACGGAAGCTTACGCGTGTTGCTTATTTATGCGTAACGAAGCAATGCATACCGATACTCAATGTTAAATATATTAGTACGTGCGCCTATGTACAACCATTTCCAACAAATCCAATACTCCCAACAAGTGGCGACAAAACTCTTGAAATAGTAAGTATTGCATTAGTTTCAGCCATCTCTGTTGTCCTACAGTTTCATGTACAAGTTGTCTGGTTGGAAACTGCACTGTACTCTAGCTGTTCACTTGATGAAGGCAGTCTTGTGAGTGGCAGTTATTCTGTCTTGTAATATAAGACCCATTTTGGTTTGGTTAGAAGAACCCACTCCTCTCCCTAATGGAAAAATAATCACTGTTTCTATACCAGATGATAGCTCATAAACTCCACTGTCAGATATTGCCTCCTTCTTGTTCTCTCTGTCAATCTGATTTCATTTAGTATATTACACATCAATTTGACCAACAGCAGATTAAAATTTACTTAACAAAGTAGCCATTTTATTTATCTGTTGAGAACTTATAATATGGCTAGTAATCTGTTTATTCGTAATGGCAGCTGTGTCTGTGAGGTTTTTGAGTGCGTCCCACTTATAAGGTCCCCCATATCAACCAAAGGAAAATACTCAATATTCAAAAGTACTTTTCAAATAATATTTGAAAGACTATTAGGTTTTTGAAATTATACCAAAAACAGTTGCTTACAAATAAATTTATTTTTTCTTTCCAATTGTTGTCAGGTTAGCTGTTGAACTTTTGAGCTTTGCCCATCCAAAATGAAAAACACAATTGGGCCAGAAAAAGTGCAATTGTTATTTAATTTATGTTTTATTATTTTTGTTTTCTTTTAAAAATTTTTTAGTGTGGTGATAGGGAATGCTGCCTAATACATTGGAAAATAAACAATCCAAAGCAGAGTCATGTACTATTTTTCAACCATAGCCATGAACTTAAGTTCTTTGATTTACAGAAAAAAATTGTGGATTGACAAATAATTGATAAAGCTTAGGACCTGATTTTAGGATTATCTTTGGTGTGGTGCACCCGTTTGTGCTTCCTGGCTCCTAGTAGATGAACATTGATAGCAACTAAACATGTTTTGAGACATTACTTTGTTCAAACATGAAGCAGGTATAATCACTAGTAAGGTTTGCAGAGAAACCATGTCTATAAATCTCTCTAGGAGAATGGGTTAAGACTCCTGAAGATGATCAGAGCAAACTGATCAGAACATTGAGTTGTTAAACCACTGGTTCAGCAACAAGAACCAACAAAAATTGAGTCTTTGACCTAAGGTCATTGTAGCATATTCTAGGCTTTGTCTACAATATAAGACTCTTTAACTATGCCCACAATACAGATCCCAATACATCGGAAAACTTTATCATTAGTTTAGGGCTTTTGATAGTCTTTAAATAAATGCAAAATGTCCAAGATTCATTTGGATGCAACTTATTGTCCAATTGTCTTTGAAGTATGTTGCATCATTTGTTTACAAATAGTAAAGTCATTTCAGTCCTCTAGATTTCCGTGAACACACTACACCATCCAACCAACCATTATGGTGATGGAACTTGTCTGTCTAAGTGAAGAAGGGAGCTTTTCCAAATGACAGTAGCAGCTTTAACAAATGTACAATTTCCGTGGTGAACTGTTCTTATTCATGGTTCTACCAACAAGCACAATCCTTTTGACTTTAGAACTAGGGGTCTCTGATTGTATTAAGTTCTTGAAGGTAGTCAGGGCATGTCTATGAAGAATCTTGAACACGGTAAAGATACATTTTATACATGATTCTCCTGGAAACAGGGAGTCACTGTTGTTGTCTAAGGTCCGGTGAAATGTGGTAATATTTTCTTGATCTAATAAGGACAATTGAGGCAGCGTTATTATGGACACAAAGCAAACCAGAGAAAGATGTTTTCATGAGCCCAACCAATAACAAATTGCAACAATCCAGACAAGCTGTCACAAAAGCATTGATGTCTTATTCTGCTGAGTGTTGCAAAAGGTATTTGTGATTTCTGTTGATTTTTCGATGATAAAGGTTGGCCTTTCCACACGACACACTGGAAATGTGTGCTCCCATGTTGAAAATGCAATCAAAAGCAGCTCAAACACAATTGTAGGTGACAAATTGAAACTATTCAGCTGGGAGCTGGGATGAGGAAAACTTTGAAAAAATGTTTTGAGACCTGAGGTCAAACATCTCCTATATTTATTTGTTGAAAATTGCAACTCATCCAAGATTGAATGTGGATGATGCATTTATGCATGCACTCTTAAGTATGTGTCGTCATTGATTCCTGGTTAAGGGGCAAGGTACATCTGTGTGTCCTCTGTGTAAAGACAAATCTGGACACGATAATGGTGTGAGATGTTGTCATGGGGTAAAGCTGATAGTGTAAAAAGAAGAAGCCCCAGAATGGAGCCCTGTGGCACCCCACAGTCAAAGGAACAACAGTCCAAACTATCTTCACAGACGCACACAATCTATTAAAGTATTCTTGTTATTATTTTACACGTAAATCTTTTTTTTTTTTTAAGTAGTGTTTAAATCACAGTGGACCAACCTGGTTTGGCTGTCTTTGTTGATGGCATCTACGCACCATGGATATGAATGCTTTTCTCAGCTGATCATACTTGAATCCATACAAGACTGGATTGATGAGAGAATTCACCAATGCTAAGAATAATAATATATCCCATATTATAAAGTTGTAAATAGACGAAGTGTTTCCTTGATAAAACATGGGTGAAAATATTTGCCAGATGGCTCCAGGAAAGACAAGAATGAAGAAAGCTGTGGTGATGATAGCTAGAGTGCTGGTGACTTTCTTGTGAGCTCGGTGCAGTTCTTGAGCTGGGCCCTGGATTCCTTGCTCTTCTAGGTGTCTTGCTCCTTGTTTCAGGTTGATGAGGATTCTCATATACATCCAAATTGTAGCTGCAATGGGTAGAAGAAACAACAGCATTGCTGCTATGTTGAGCACTGCATTCTCCTTTATATCTTGAATTTTGCAATTTTCTATTTTAACTGAATCCAAGATGAAAATTGTTTGAGGCAGAAGCACCAGCACTGGAATTATCCAAGTAGCAAGTAACAACAGCGTGATCTTTCTTCTAGTGAAGTAGGTATGATACTGCAAAGGTTGACTGATTCCAATAAATCGTTCAAAGTTGGCCAATGTGAGACTGAGAACAGATTGGGCAATGAAACAGTTTTTACAGAAAATAAAAATACTAAAACTGTTAAAGTGGGAATGTGCGTTTGCTGTACATTCCGTGCTGTTAGAATGTGATGGACTCAACACATTTAATGTATTTATCGAAGTAAGAAATGGATGTAGAGGAGCAACTACAGAGACCAATGCATCTGCTACAGCGAGGTTGAGTATCATCAAATTGGTCACATTATGCAGTGTCTTTGTGTAGATTATAGTTGCACATACAAGAACATTTCCAACAGCTCCAATACTACCAACAAGTGGCATCAAAACTCTTGAAATAGTGATTAATACATTAGTTTCAGCCATCTCTGTTGTCCTACAGCTTCATGTACAAGTTGTCTGGTTGGATACTGCACTGTACTCCAGCTGTTCACTTGATCAAGTCAGTCGCATGCATGCTAGATCTGGTTTATTTTGTATGGCAACATAAGACCCATCTTTGTTTGTTTTAAAGTATTGACCCTTCTCCCTTAATCACTTGTTCTGTACCAAATGACAGCTCATGAACTCCACTACCAGATATTGCCTCAATCTTGTTTTCCCTGTCAATCAGTTTACTTCTTATTAAACATCATTTTGACCAGCTTCAGATAAAATTTGCCTGCATGGCAGAATGTTGTATGGCAATATAAGACCCATCTTTGTTTGGTTAGAAGTATAAACTCCTCTCCGTTATGGAAAATCAATCACTGGTTCTATACCAGATGACAGCTCACTACCAGATATTGCCTCTGTCTTGTTTTTTCTGTCAATCTGTTTTGTTTTTATTTTAAACCTCATTTTTACCAGCATCAGATAAAATTTAACAAATTTCATGTGTAGCTTCAGCGAATTCATCTGGTAAGAAATAACTCACAGGGAACCAGTCATCACGAGCAATACACATTTTTGATGGCTGGTAACCTGTTTCTTGCTGTGCCCGTGAGGTTTTGTGCTTAGCAGTTTCCTGAAGATGATCCCTGAGAGTAATCAAACTGTAACAAATCTTCATTTTTTCCAATATTGAAGCAAATAGTTAGCCTTAAAAATCAGAACAGAAATTAAGATCAGTCTTTACTGAAACGTAATAACAGCATTCCTGTCTGATGAGGGGAAAGTTGATTAAGTTGCTAATAACAGATGTTGTTGTACCCAACAGAAAAACCAGACAAACAAATCAAGTTTTTAACATTGGGCTAGTTTAGCATATTTAAGGCTTCGTCTTTAAAACCAAGCACTTTTTGCATGGCTTAAGACTCTTTCACTATATAAATAATACCGACTCCAAATTCGTCAGAGAAATTCACCATAATGATCAATATATAATTACATTATTTTTAGGCTTGTGGTAGTCCTCATACATGTATAAACACAAAATATCAGAGATTTTGTTGGATGCAATTTCTAATCTGATTGTCATAGAACTATGTTGCATCATTGGAATTTGTAATTTCGTTTCTATCCTCTAGATTTCAATAGACACACTATCCAAGCAATTGTGATTTTGTGAAAAAAAGAAGTTAATATTTTGGGAAGTTTTTTTTTAATGTTGATATTTGCCTAATTTGTTTAAGGAATCAAAACAAACAGCAATTTTTTTGCAGAGTCTTGCCATTTTCCTTGACTGTGACAGTAATTCAGATGGAAATGTTTCTCTAGAGGATTGGTACTGGTACATGAACTTCATAATCAGTAAGGTGTCAGGTGTCAAATTGACATAAATAAGGTATTTTTTAGTTACCAATTTCATACCAATCTTGCACTTGCTAAGAAAAAGAAAGTATTTGGAACTGTGATGAACTTCAGAAAAATATAGACTCTTAAAATTTCAGACAACAGTAATAATCCATAAGAAGACATTGATCACACTGTATTGTTGTGCGTGCCACGTCAGTTTTTTTCTGTCCCAGCAAAACACATACAAAGTTAAGACTGATCCAGGTTCCCTCAAGAAATGGGAAAAAAAACATTTGCTAAAATGGTTGTGTTGTATTGATGTTATGAAAAACATCAGATGCAAGTTCCTCACTTATGTCACACTTCGTGAGTTTGTTTATCTGTCATAAGGAAGTCGTTCCGTTATTATTTTATCCGTGAATAATACTGAACATTTGAGTAGTGTTTAAATGGTCACAGTGGACCAACTTGGTTTGGCTGTCTTTGTTGGTTACATCTACACACCATGGACTTGAATGCTTCCCTCAGCTGCTTGTACTTGAATCCATACAAGACTGGATTGATGGCAGAATTCACCACTGTCAAAAGATTAACCACATTCCACATACTTTCTTCATGTGCAAAAACGGACAACTTGGCAAATGGAGAAATCATAAAATAAATTATAAACCAGATGGCTCCAGGCAAGACAAGAATTAAGAAGGCTTTGGTGAAGATAGCAAGAGTTTTTGTGACTTTCTTGTAGCTTGGTGCAGTTCTTGAGCTGGGCCCTGGATTCCTTGTTCTTCTAGGTTTCTTGCTCCTTGTTTCAGGTTGATGAGGATTCTGATTTACATCCAAATTGTAGCTGCAATGGGTAGAAGGAGCAACATCATTGCTGCAATGCCAGAGGCTGCAGGTTTTTCTAGCTCATTAAATGCGCAATTGTGTATTTTAATTGAATCCAAGATGAACATTGTGTGAGGCATATGCACCATTACTGGAATTATCCAAGTAACAACAGCGTGATATTTCTGCTAGTGAAGTTGTCGGGATACTGCAAAGGTTGCAGACTCCAAAAGTTGGCCAATGTGAGACTGAGAACAGATTGGGCCATGAAACAGTTGTGAAAGAAAATTTAAATAAAACTAGAGATAGTGATTGTTAACAATCACAAAGCTGTTCCTATTATATGACCTAGAAAGATCGTTTCAGTAACAAAAAATATGATATTAAAGAAATTGAAAATCGGTTGTTTAATTCTTGAGATATGGTCCTACTTCCGGTTGACCCAGAAATAAGAGAGATATTACCAGATATTGCCTCTTTCTTGTTTTCACTGTAAATTTGTTTTATTTTCATATTAAACACCAATTTGACCAGCATCAGATTAAATTGACCAAACAAAGTAGCTTCAGTGTATTCATCTGTTGAGAACCAACAATATGGCTAGTAATCTGTTTCTTTGTCATAGCAGCTGTGTCTGGGAGGTTTTTGAGTGCGTCCCACTAATTAGGTTCCCATATCAACCAAAGGAAAATACTCAATATTCAAAAGTACTTTTCAAATAATATTTAAAAAGACTTTCAGGTTTTTGAAATCACACCAAAACAAGTTGCTTACAAATAAACATCTTTTTTTCATTCCAATTGTTGTCAGGTTAGCTTTTTAATTTTTAAGCTTTGCCAATCCAAAATGAAAACACAAGTGGGCCAGAAAAAGTGCATTTGTTATTTAATTTTTGTTTTATTATTTTTGTTTTCTTTTAATATTTTTTTTAGTGTGGGGATGGGGAATGCTGCCTAATATTTTTTGAAAATAAACAATCCAAAGCAGAATCATGTACTTTTTTTCAATCATAGCCATGAACTACAGAAAAAAATTGTGGATTGACAAATAATTGATATAGCTTAGGACCTGATTTTATGATTATCTTTGGTGTGGTGCACCCTTTTGTGCTTCATGGCTCCCAGTAGATGAACATTGATAATAACTAAACATGTTATGAGTCATCACTTTGTTCAAACATGAATCAGGCATTATCACTAGTAAGGTTTGCAGAGAAACCAAATCTATAAATCTCTCTAGGAGAATGAGTAAAGACTCAATATATTGTCTATAAAACTAAAATGTAACATTTTAT
Organism: Pycnopodia helianthoides; assembly: GCA_032158295.1. Classification (NCBI taxonomy): domain Eukaryota; kingdom Metazoa; phylum Echinodermata; class Asteroidea; order Forcipulatida; family Asteriidae; genus Pycnopodia; species Pycnopodia helianthoides. Next base: position 15,161,800 of record CM063245.1, read on the forward strand.
AAATCCGTTATTACCGTTTTCACTGGCAGATTTTGTTGTAATTATCTTTTGAAAAAAAAAAGCAGCAATAACAAAACAAATGTAGACTCCATAACCTAAGGTCAATCTAGCATATTCTAGCTGTTTCTACAATATTAGGCTCTTTCACTATGCCCAAAATACAGACTCCCAATTCATCAGGAAACTTTCCCATTTATAGTTTAGGGCTTTTAATAGTCTTTAAATAAATGCAAAGTGTCCAAGATTTATTTCGATGCAACTTATTGTCCAATTGTCTTTGAAGTATGTTGCATCATTTGTTTTGGAATAGTGAAGTCATTTCAATCCTCTAGATTTCAGTGAACACACTACACCATTCAACCAACCAATATGAAGATAGAACTTGTCTGTCTAAGTGAAGAAGGGAGCTTGTACCAAATGGCAGAAGCAGCTTTAAAAAATGTACAATTTCTGTAGAGAACTGTTCTTATTCATGGTTCTACCAACAAGCACGATCCTTTAGACCTTAGACTGAGGGGTCTCTGATGGTAATTAGTTCTTGAAGGTAGTGCAGTACACAATGCAAAACCAGTGAGTGTTGCAATACGTATTTTTGATTTCTGTTGATTTTCCCAAGGTAAAAGTTGGCCTTTCCACACGATATACTGGAAATGTGTGCTTCCATGTTGAAAATGCGTTTAAAGGCAACTCCAAAATTTCAAAGACAATTGTAGGTGACAAATCAAAACATTTCAGCTGGGAGCTGGGATGAGGAAAACTTTGAAAACTGTTTTGAGGTCTGAGGTCCAACACCTCCTGAATTTATTTGTTGAAAATTGCAACTCATCCAATATAGAATGTGGATGATGCATTTATGCATGCATTCTAAGAATGTGTCATCATTGATACCTGGTTTAAAGGTGAAGTACATCTGTGTAAAGACAAAACTGGACATGATAATGGTGTGAGATGTTGTCAAGTGGTAAAGTGGATAGTGTCAAAAGAACAAGTCCCAGAATGGAGCCCTGTGGCACCCCACATTCAAGAGACCGACGGTCGGAACTACTTTCACAGATGCACACAAATTATTATAGTATACTTGTTATTATTTTACACGTAAATAATTTTCAACATTTGAGTAGTGTTTAAATCAGAGTGGACCAACCTGGTTTGGCTGTCTTTGTTGGTTACATCTACGCACCATGAATATGAATGCTTTTCTCAGCTGATCATACTTGAATCCATACAAGACTGGATTGATGACAGAATTCACCAATGCTAAGAATAACATTATATCCCATATTAAAAAGCTGTTAATAGAAGAAGTGTTTCCTTTTTCATACAAGGGCGCCAATATTTGCCAGATGGCTCCAGGCATGACAAGAATGAAGAAAGCTGTGGTGATGATAGCTAGAGTGCTGGTGACTTTCTTTTGAGCTTGGTGCAGTTCTTGAGCTGGGCCCTGGATTCCTTGCTCTTCTAGGTGTCTGGCTCCTTGTTTCAGGTTGATGAGGATTCTCATATACATCCAAATTGTAGCTGCAATGGGTAGAAGAAACAACAGCATTCCTGCTATGTTTAGCACTGTACTCTCTTTTAAAACTTTAATTGTGCAATTTTCTATTTGATTTGAATCCAAGATGTAAATTGTGTGAGGCATATGCACCATCACTGGAATTATCCAAGCAGCAAGTAACAACAGCGCGATCTTTCTTCTAGTGAAGTAGGTTGTATACTGCAAAGGTCGACTGATTCCAATAAATCGTTCAAAGTTGGCCAATGTGAGACTGAGAACAGATTGGGCCATGAAACAGTTGAGAAAGAAAAGATAAATATAAAAACTGTAAAAGTTGAAATGTGCGTTTGCTGAACATTCGGTGCTGTTAGAATTTGGTGGACTCAACACATTGAGTATGATATTCTTAGTAAGAAATGGATATAGAGGAGCAACTACAGAGACCAATGCATCTGCAACAGCGAGGTTGAGTATCATCAAATTGGTCAATTTATGCAGTGTCTTTGTGTAGATTATAGTCACACATACGAGAACATTTCCAACAAATCCAATACTCCCAACAAGTGACGACAAATAGCTTGAAATAGTGAGTATCACATTGGTTTCAGCCATCTCTGTTGTCCTACAGCCTCATGTACAAGTTGTCTGGGTGGATACTGCACTGTACTCTAGCTGTTGAATTGATGAAGGCAGTCTCTTGAGTGGCAGTAATTGTTGTCGTGCAATATATAGGACCCACCTTTGTTTGGTTAGAAGTTAACTTACTCCTCTCGCTAATGGAAAATCAATTACTTGTTGTATACCAGATGACAGCTCATATACTCCACTGTCAGATATTGCCTCCTTCTTGTTGTCTCTGTCAATTAGTTGTATTTTTATATTACACATCAATTAGACTAACAGCAGATTAGATCAAAGTAGCTTTAGGGTATTCATCTGTTGAGAAGGTATAATACATATGATGTTTTATTGGCTGATAATCTGTTTCTTTTTCATAGCAGCTGTGTCTGGGAGGCTTTTGAGTGCGCCCCACTAATTAGGTCCCCCATATCAACCAAAGGAAAATACTCAATATTCAAAAGTACTTTTCAAATAATATTTGAAAGACTATTAGGTTTTTGAATTCATACCAAAAATAACTGCTTACAAATGAACTCCTTTTTTCTTTACAATTGTTGTCAGGTTAGCTGTTTAATTTAGGAGCCTGCCCATCCAAAAATGAAAACACAAGAAGGCCAGAAAAAGTGCATGTGTTATTTAATTTTCATTGTATAATTTTTGATTTTTTAGGAATATTTTTTAGTGGGGCCCAGGGGGTGGGGGATGGGGATCTCTGCCTAATATATTGGAAGATAAACAATCCAAGAGCAGATTCATGTACCATTTTTCAACCATAGCCATGAACTTTAATTTGATTCACAGAAAAAATTGTGGATTGGCAAATAATTGATAAAGCTTGGGACATGATTTTATGATTATCTTTGGTGTGGTGCACCCTTTTGTGCTTCATGACTCCAAGTAGATGAACATTGATAGTAACTAAGCATGTTGTGAGACATTACTTTGTATTTAAACATGAACATGATGAAGCAGGTATTATCACTAGCAAGGTTTGCAGAGACACCATGTCTATAAATCTCTCTAGGAGAATTAGTAAAGACTCCTGAAGATGATCAGAGCAAACTGATCAGAACGTTGAATTATTAAACCACCAGTTCTTAACCACCAGAATTCATAGGGAGATTTATGTACATGATGGTGTTACTGCAGACCTCACTAGATTGTATTTCCACCATGCAAAGCTTAAATTATCACAGTACAGTATATACCTATCTTTCTTTTAGTGAAGTAGGTTGTATACAGCAAAGGTCAACTGATTCCAATAAATTGTTCAAAGTTGGCCAATGTGAGACTGAGAACAGATTGGGTCATGAAACAGTTGTGAAAGCTGATAGTGTCAAAAGAACAAGTCCCAGAATGGAGCCCTGTGACATCCCACAGTAGAAGGACCGACAGTCCGAACTACTTTCACAGATATAGAATTTAAAAGACGTATATAGAATTATAATTTTATTGTTCGCATCATAAAAATAAGAATAGAACAATCATTTAGTTAAAAACATTAATTTTAAAACGTTACACAGATTAAAAGGACATAAATATATAAAATAGAAAGAAAAAAAAAATCCACTATAATAGGAGCAAATTTACAAAAATGTACAATTAAAGGAAAAACTGGCAGTTAACAAACCTACATATAAGTATAAGCACCCCTATTTGCCTACAGCTGATGCGTTAAAATAAATGAATGGAGTTGGGGACAAAGGATTTCCTGTATCGAGTAAGGTTTGTATGAGGAACACAAAAGTCTAAGACAGGATCTATTAAAAACAAAGTGATTAAAAAGGGGATGTGTATGATTGGATATAATCATACGTACTTTAGATATTGCACGTTCAGAAAATATGTTGTCAAAAGTAGGCAAAGTGAGGCCTGTAGAGCGATGGGCCATTTTACAGACACGCTCAAACTGTTCCCTTTTTTTCTGTGAAAGTAAACCATACACACTGACTATAATAAAAGTAACAATACTCTGTATTACAGATTGATAAAATAAATGTAAAATCGTTCTGTCAACATTGAACTGCTTCAGCTTTCGAAGGAAAAACATCCATTGCATGGCATTACCCAAAACTACTTGAGTGTTTTTATTCCAGTTAAGTTTATCATCGATTACAGTACCAAGGTATTTGTACTCATTCACTCGTTCTATGTCATTGTCATTTATATACACTGGTTCATGGACCCCAGTTCGACGGAAATCTATAACCATCTCCTTGGTTTTCTTAACATTAATAGTTTAAAAAATGACGATCACACCGATCCACAAATTTTCCTACTTCTGATATATAACAGAGTGGGTCATCCTTTAAGTAGCCCGTAATTACAGTGTCATCTGCATACTTGATTACACTACAATTTGGACTAGAACAAAGACAGTCACTCGTATAAAAAAGAAAATAACAGTTGTGCGATAACACACCCTTGAAGAGTACCTGTGTTGATAATCCTGACCTTAGAATTAACTTCTCCAATTTTCACCCACTGTGGCCGGTGCAGTAGAAAATTATGAATCAACTGTAAAATTTTCGGAGACACATTCATTTGCATTAATTTTTTGAATTAAAATGTGTATTGTGTTGAAGGCGCTAGAAAAATCTACAAATAGAGACCTGGCATAGCATTTTGGCTTGTAGAAGTGGCTTTAAAGTTGATGAAGATAAACTAGTACCCCATCATCAACCCCCCTATTGTTTTGGTATGCAAATTGAAACATGTCCAATTAACAGCCTGCATCTTCTAGAAGGAATTTCAAAACAAGCTTTTCAAGACATTTCATTTTACTTGATGTCAGAACCACTGGGCGGTAATCGGTCAGTCCTGAAACCTTACTGCTTTTTGGCACGGGAACTTTATACCATAGAGGTTTTCCACATATGTGGAATAAACCCCCCTATCTATTGTCAGTTGAAATATTTTGGTAAAAATACCAGAAAGTTGATGACTACACATTTTTAGAATTCTGTTACCTATACCATCCGGCCCTGAAGCCTTATTAATTTTCAGGCCAGAAAACACCTTTCTTACATTAGACTCATTAATTAAGATAGTGTCATGTTCAGCATAACTTTTTAACACGTTGACTGCCGCCTACGAGTTTATTCGTAGTAACAGGTGTAACGGATTCTGCCACTACAAGTATACTCGTAGAGAATGAAAGGGCTTTGTATTGTTATTTAAATTCACTGGCATCACTGAGCACGCAACACATACGCTTCTGGCAGTGGTGAGGACATACGTCCTTAGAATGTGTATGTTCAATTTTTTGTTTGTATAGTACCTGTTTGGTATGCGCGCATGCGCACCGCACTTGGCAAATGGGAGCCTCTACGAATTTATGACCGACAGTCAATGTTTTCAAAAGATCGTTTTCCTGAGAGAAATCATGACTGTCCAATCGACAATAAAAGTTATTTAGTTCATTAGCAAAGTCACCGTTACATTCAAGTAGTTGTTTCTTTTGCTTGAATCCAGTGATTGTCTGCATTGCTTGCCACGCAGCCCGGGAATTGTTACACTGGAAATTCTGCTCTAATCTCCTTTTGTAGTCATTTTTACACAACTTGATCTGACGTCTGATGTCTTTTTGTATCGCATTTATGACCAGCTGCAAAAGCATTCCTCTTCTCAATGAGCAGAAATTTAAGTTTCTGAGATACCCATGGTTTGTTGTTGGGGTAAACCTTTCTCCTGGACAATGGTACGACTGAGTCAATGCAGAATTTTATGTAATCGGTCACAGTGGTAACAATGGTAGCAATTGAATCTTTGCAGTCAACCAAGACATTCCTGTCGGTACATTTAAGACATCCACGTAGTTTTCTTTCGGCTAACAACTGTTGTACTGGCTTGGATCGTTTCAAGGTTTGCTTGTACGATGGCAGCAATTGGATAATGTTGTGGTCCGAGTTACCTAGTTTCGGACAAACCCTCTCTGTATATGCAGATGTGGTGTTTCCATAGCATAAGTCCAAGACTGCATCCCCTCTCGGTGGTTTGTTAACAAACATGATATGAGGGTAACACCTGATTGAGTCTGCAATGGTTAAAATCTCCCCAAATGAACACAATCCAATAAAGTATTCTTGTTAATTGTTTTACATGTAAATAATTTTTTTAATTTTGAGTAGTGTTTAAATCACAGTGGACCAACTTGGTTTGGCTGTCTTTGTTGGTTACATCTACGCATCATGGTTATGAATGCTTCCCTCAGCTGTTCATACTTGAATCCATACAAGACTGGATTGATGGCAGAGTTCACCAATGCTAAGAAATATAATATATCCCATATTATATAGTTGGAAATAGAAAAAGTGTTTCCTTGATAAAACATGATCGAAAATATTTGCCAGATGGCTCCAGGCAAGACAAAAATGAAGAAAGCTGTGGTGATGATTGCAAGAGTGCTGGTGACTTTCTTGTGTGCTTGGTGCAGTTCTTGAGCTGGGCCCTGGATTCCTTGCTCTTCTAGGTTTCTGGCTCCTTGTTTCAGGTTGATGAGGATTCTGATGTACATCCAAATTGTAGCTGCTATGGGTAGAAGAAACAACAGCATTCCTGCTATGTTTAGCACTGTACTCTCTTTTAAAACTTTAATTGTGCACTTTTCTATTTTAATTGAATCCAAGATGAAAATTGTTTGAGGCATATGCACCATTACTGGAATTATCCAAGCAGCAAGTAACAACAGCGTGATCTTTCTTTTAGTGAAGTAGGTTGTATACTGCAAAGGTCGACTGATTCCAATAAATCGTTCAAAGTTGGCCAATGTGAGACTGAGAGCAGATTGGGCCATGAAACAGTTGTGAAAGAAAAGATAAATATAAAAACTGTTAAAGTGGAAATGTGCGTTTGCTGGACATTCCTTGCTGTTAGAATGTGATGGACTCAACACATTGAGTATGATACTTTTAGTAAGAAATGGATGTAGAGAAGCAACTACAGTGACCAATGCATCTGCAACAGCGAGGTTGAGTATCATCAAATTGGTCACATTATGCAGTGTCTTTGTGCAGATTATAGTCACACAAACAAGTACATTTCCAACAAATCCAACACTTCCAACAAGTGGCATCAAAACGCTTGAAATAGTGAGTATCACATCGGTTTCAGCCATCTCTGTTGTCCTACAGCTCCCTCTGCAAGTTTTGTTGGTGGATACTGCAATGTACTCTAGCTGTTAACTTGATAGAGGCAGTCTCGTGAGTGGCAGATATGGTTAATTTCGTATGGCAATATAAGACCCATCTTTGTGTGGTTAGACCTGTCAACTCCTCACTCTAATGGAAAATTAATTACTGGTTGTATACCAGATGACAGCTCATCAACTCCATTACCAGATATTGCCTCTTTCTTGTTTTCTCTGTCAATCTGTTTTATTTTCATATCAAACTCCAATTTGACCTGCATCAGAATAAATTGAACAAATTTCATAAGTAGGTTCAGCAGATTTATCATTCAAATTTTTCCATTTCTGTTATAAGAATTTCTTATAAACGAGGGAATTTAGATTAAGTTGTACACAAACATATGCCAACTTTGCAAAAACAGCCCCGTAAGCCAATAACTTATTTCCAGTGGGGTCCTTAAAAAAACTGAATGTTTGCTCGTTGATTTGTGGTTCTTCAAATGGTAGTTTCACAACTACAACAGCCAGAATTAAAGGGACACATCGGCTTTGTTGGGCAATTTGGGCTACAAAATAGACTAAGACATGGTTCCAAAGGTCGTCCTGGAATGGAGAAGAATGGTTCATAAAAGAAACCATCAAATTTTGCCGTTTTTGAGAATTAAAAAAAAACACCGGTCATGTGAGTTTTCAGAACCAAAATGTGGTTCGGGTAAGTCACATGATCTTCAGAGTTAGTTTTACTTCCAGCCGTATAAAAGTAAATTACCGAACCAATTTAAGTCTTTTTTTCTACAATTATTCATGAGTATTTGACCTCCCTAACATTAACGAAAAAGACTATGTATTCAGATTATGGATACAAGCTGTAAAGAATGATACAAAATTGAACGTAAGATTCGCTATCAGAAAGTCCGTGCCATTGAAGCGTGTTTTACTGCAGCAGCAGCATGGGAGCTAGTTGGGGCATGGCCTTACAGCCGGTGCCGTGTCTCGTGGGGCCAGAGAGACAAACCACGGGGGCATGAACTTGGAGCTTGTGGGCGGGGTAGGGAGCCAGACCATTAATTATGTTTTGTTTTACGAGGGTTTTAGTCTGTAGCCCTAGCTATTATCCCATAACTATTGTCACGTTACATGATGCCTGCACTACACACGCGGCGGGACGACGACGAATAGCTGCACGTTGCCACAGAATACAAGTTGGTGTGGACCGGACTACACTCACGTGTGTTTATGTCGGTTTTTTAATTACACGGTCGTTAATTTGTGCTTAATGGATATGAAGACTGGATCCTCATGCCTTGCTTTTGGTATAATTAATACATAAACAGAGCACTGGTCTAATTACAACAATGTCACTTGGCTGGAAAAGCGTATACGCTGACCTTTGACCGCGTTTTGTTTTTTCACATTTTTCGTTAATTACGTGATATTTTGATGATTTGTTTTTTACAACAACCATCTAAAAATTATTGTCAGTGATTCCACATCACTAAATAAGGTAAACAGTAAGCCAGTGTGTCCCTTTAAATGTGGATGCGCCGTCAGTGTTTTGGGGCCTGGTGCAACTTTTGACCAATGATAGTTCTTCATGTGTGCACTTTTCATCAAAGATGGCAGTCAATGCAAGGGTCTATATATATACTCTTAGTGTGTGCAGCTTGATTTGGCAAATGCGGGCTGTACATGCACTTGTATCACTACAAGACGTCAATGTCAATCTGGAAAGAGTGATCCACTATTTCCAATTTTGTGCATTCCTTTGTTTGTTTGTTTGTTTGTGTAGATGATCTTCCCAACAAAGGGATCTCAGCAAGACTCCCACAAGGGGATGTCAATGCCATGCTGGCAACGTCCCAGCCAGTCTCTCTCATACACACATTGATTTTACTTCTGTGATTATGACTCGGACAAATCAATAAATTGTGATTCCTTGTTGTGTTCAGGTGGTGATGTTGGATGAGCCAACTTCTGGAATGGACCCCTCAGCCCGACGTTTCACCTGGGATCTGCTGCACCAACACCGCAATGGCCGCACCATCCTCCTCACCACTCACCACATGGACGAGGCTGACCTTCTGGGTGACCGCATTGCCATCATGTCTGAAGGGGTACTCCAGTGTTTTGGGACTTCACTATTTCTAAAGAAGAAATATGGTGAGTGTTTCCGTCTTTGGTGGATGGTTCGTGTGTTCACAGCCATTTGCTAGTTAGATTTGAATTACAATGTCTTGCTCAGGTCATGACTGAATTGGCAACTACAGCTACAGCTACAGCTGCTTTCCACATCATCATTCGTTGAAGTAGAGTTCGTCTTTAGTAACACTCCTAGCAACAGTCGTAGCCATAGCTGTACTCGCCAAATCGGATATGGCTTTTATAGTCACAGGTGAATGCTGAACTGGAACTCCTCTGACTATATCTAATGTTGCTATGCCACATGGTTAGGAGCAACAATACACAAATCTCAATAAAATGTGTGGCAAGAGGATACCAGTCTTTGCTTAGGTTTTCATTTCTGTAGGTACACTTTAGTTAAAGTACTCTTTAGGTTGAATATTTGTTCAGACATCCATACTCACCTTTATGTATAAAGAAGACCAAACCGTTGGATGTTTTAGCTCTGTAGTCTTGTGGTTATATCTGTTCTAGAGTGCGGAGGCCTTGGGTTCGAATCCCACCCAAGTAGTATGCTTTTGGATTTTTTTAGAAGGACTCTGAAAGCATTGAGTATACAGTGTCTATCAAATATCGGTGTACGGTAAAACCAAAAAATTTTTTTTTATTCCGCACACATAGATTCTTGTCATTTTATTGGCGGAACATGCGTCACGTGTCATGCTGCATTTTGCCATGCGTTAACTGCCGTGACGTGTGACGTTCCAAAATTTAAAGTAAGAGCTCTATATTGATAAATATAGGATGCTTTGGACACTTCACAGCGAAGATTCGCGGCGTTGTTTCCAAAAAAGTCATTCCCGCCCATTTGTCCCAACAAAACAAGGTCATGTTATGGTGAGTTAAACAAGTTGTTTGGAAGGTTTTTAACAAATTTTCAGAGTGGGGGGTGGACGAGTTTCTGTGTCTATTTTGTGTTTAGTATGAAAAAAACTTCAAACGACAAGAATCTGTGTGTGTGTTATATAAAACAAATATTGAATGCATTTCTTTTGTGCATTTTTGCAAAATATAATCACTCAGTGAAATCTGGCTTTTCCATTTCACTCAGCTTCCCCCCGTGAAATGAAACAGTCCAGATTTCACCTCCTGATTATATTCTGCGACAAAGCACTCACATGCATCCTATATTTGTATGTATTATTGAATCATTTCCTTTTGTTGCTTTTGCAAACCATCAACAAAACATTAAACCACTTTACTGTTGTTCATACTTATTTTGCAGCAACACTATGCAGAATAAAACCACACTCCCTCATGTGTCAATGTTTTTTTTTAATCACTCAAGGTGTTGGCTATCACATGACCATTGCAAAAGCGCCATCTTGTGACGTGAGACGCGTCACCGAACTGATTGCACACCATGTACCTGGCATGCACAAGGAGAGCGATGTTGGCACTGAGCTGTCGTTCGTCCTCCCAGAAGAATCAGTGGGTCAGTTTGAGCAGCTCTTCACCGACCTGGAGACGAACCGTGAAAACCTGGGTATCAACAGCTATGGTGCCTCAGTCACCACCATGGAGGAGGTCTTCTTAAAGTAAATTTCAACCCCAAATGAGCTCAATTCCATGGCACTACTCCTAGGGGCATTATGAGCAGACAATTTCCGTATTCCTTCTCTATGAGAAGGTTTAGCCGATATCTCAGTAGGACAATTTTTGCTCAAGCTGTGTGTAAGACAGGATCCTTTATGCAGCGTTGTGTCAGTGCAAAACTTTGTGTCCTAAAAAAAGGGGCCTTTACACAAGATGTGTGTGTCTGAAACTGCAACAATTTCATACCAGAATAAAACTATTTGAGATGTATACACACACTCAATTCAATTCTAATCAATTAAAAAAATTGTATTCATCCTTGATTAAACAATTACATGTGATTGGATAGCTCCACATTAAAGTTCCTTGTTTTTGCATGGGCTACTCTTGCTGGAAATCTGCATTGTTTAAAATCAAGAGACAACGCTTTCGTGCTGATACAGGAATACATTCGGCTGCTAAACTTTTCTTAATTACCCATGACATGCACTCAACGCCATTCAGAAATTTCTGCAATTCTTTTTGTATAGTTAAAGTGCTCAAGAAGGTTTACAAATGCAGACCTGCCAACCTGTACGCATTTTGGGGTTTTACTCGAGGAGCGTGCGCCACTGACATTTTGCCGTGCCTCACGGGGATTTTTGTCCCCGCCCGCTAGAACTTTTTTCCGAGAAATATTTTTGCCTGAATTTTTTTTTTTTTTTTTTTCAGAGTCAAATTTTTTCTTCTTTTCCCCAGTTTTCGGACTGACTGTTAGCATTGTACCAACAACAGTACAAGTAGTTGGGCTTCTGGGTTATGCCGCCGTGCACTGGGCTTCTGGTTTATGCCGCTATGCTAATGTGGTACTCAAAAAAAAATGACAAGGTTGGCAGGTCTGCAAATGTTTCAATAAAAAAGCATAAGAATTAGCTGCACTTTTTAATCATTTGACTAGTCATATCTGCTCAATTATTCTTCCTCTCCATTTCCAACTCTCAAATACTTTGATCTTTTCAAGCAGCAGACTGTGCAAATTCACAAATGCCACAAAACTTTGCCAGCCAAATTCAACAAAATCATCTGGCCATATTGCTTTCGGTTGTACTGGCTCAAAACTTTGTAACAATTCCCATTCAACTCTGCCAGTCATTTTTAGTATATGTTTAAAAAAAAAACACTCAAGACTGAAGTATAGAAACATTTAGAGCTTAGTGATTAGTAGCTGTTTAGTTTGATTGTTCAGTGCCTTGATCAAGCTGCTTGGATATGTGCAATCTGTTAGAGCTCATTACTGTAATTATCATTATTCCTACTTGCTCAGGGTTGATCAAGAAGAGCGACAGGACCTCCTCAACCTCTCCAGTGAAATCTCGGCAGGCACTGCGACTGCAAATGGCATGGACCTCTCCTCTCATGCAAAAGGAGCGGGTCAGCCTGGCGTGATATTTCTGGACGCTGAGCAAGGAAGTTCAGATACAGACTGTAAGACTCCTTACGTAGCAAAAAAATGGCTTTTAGCCAAAATAATGTGATAATTACTGTTTCTGATTGGTCCCAACTGTTTTTACTTTGAAGAATTAATTTTTTTGAGATGTTGAGCTTTCCCTCCCTCAAAATTCATCTTATAATAATAGCGCCTTTTATAATAATAACGCCTCTTAAAAAGCGTAATTCCAAAGGAATTTTAATTGCGCTTCCAACATTATTACCCCTGGTCACTGAGCCATTTATTTAATTCCTCAGACCATCTCAGCTCCCTGGGGAGTATACAGCCTGTGCTACTAAATATGTAGCGCACCAAATTATTTCAACCACATGAACCATCTCTGCCCTTACAGGTCCCCATTTACCCCAAGGTGAGGAGAAGCAGTTATAGTTTTAGTGTTTTGCTCAAGGACACAATGGTCATGACCAGGATTCGAACCTACATCCTGATGACATAGCCACCAGAACTTGAGTCCGATGCACTAAACCGCTTTGCCACGACAAGCTGATCTTGAAAATTAGAATCCAATGCCCTGTAGAAACTGATTTATGAATAATGATTCATGAATACCGATTAATTCTTGGTTTGGCTATTCAAAGAGTTTTTTTAAGTACAAGCATTTCAAAATCAGTGAAGAAGAAAGCTTTTAATGTAGAGTACTTAATGGGAAAAACAGTGATGACTCGAGAATATGTTGCATATAAATGATACACTGTATTGTCCTTCTTATTTATGCAGTACTAGTCACTCTACCCAAGCGCAACACTGGCATCATGTTGTACCTGCAGCAGTTCTGGGCAATGTTTCAGAAGCGTATGTACCACACCTGGAGGAACCTTCTAATCATGGCCGTCCAGCTACTCATCCCGCTCGCCATGACCGCTGTCGCACTGATTGCTGCCAAGACCTTCCCTGCCCTCGGCGAATCCCCTCCGCTTGCCGTGGACATCTCCGCATACGGCCGTACTGACATGCCTTACTTTGTCTCAAACGTTAATGAGTCGGTATTGGAAGCTGTCGGGACGAGCTACTTTGAGTACGCCAGGCATCTGAAACAGAACCCTGTGTATGTGAATAATGTTACTCATTTGAGCAATAAGGATCTGATGTCATACCTTATTCATGAGGGCAGTCAGGAATTGGTTTCTTTCAACCGCTTGGATCTTGCAGCTGCATTACTAGCACTGAAGGACCAACATGTTTTTGGGACGGCATATTTCAACAATCAGCCGTACCATGCCGCGCCGGCCTCTCTCAGTGCATTGGATAATGCATTCTTGAGGCATTATCTGAACACCAGCTACACAGTGACCACCATCAACCATCCGCTGCCACGCACTGTCCACGAGAAGGCCCAGGATGACCTGACGAACCAGTTCTACACCGGCTTCACTATTGCCTTCAACATGCTGTTTGGCATGTCGTTCCTTGCCAGCAGCTTTGTTGTCTTCCTGGTCAAGGAGAACACCACCAAGGCCAAGCACGTGCAGTTTGTGAGCGGCGTGCACTCTGTGAACTTCTGGTTGTCTACCTTTCTGTGGGATCTCATCAACTACACGGTGCCCTGCGTTCTCATCGTTGTGGCCTTCGCTGCATTCAACGTGGAGGCCTACGTCAGCAACAGCCGCTTCCTGATGATCTTTATGCTTTTGATGCTCCATGGCTGGTCCATCATTCCCCTGATGTACCTCTTCTCATTCCTCTTCACTGTACCCTCCACGGCCTTTGTCCGCCTCACCATGTTCAACATCATCTTTGGTATCACTGCATTCATGATCGTTAACATCTTGGAAATTCCTTCATTGAACTTGAAAAATGTCTCCGATGCTCTTTCTTGGGTCTTCTCCTTCTCCCCGTCCTACTGTCTTGGGAAAGCTCTCTCTGACTTCTACCAAAACGCTGAGGTGCAGAAGATCTGTGACTCATCTCCTCTAATCAAATTCTTCTGTGAAAATGATCCAAGTAAGTGTCCTTTAATAGAAATCTTTTTTGATGTTAAAATACTTTCTAGTTGACATAGTAATAATAGTAATAGTGGCTTCTTATATAGCGCTCATATCCGTCACTCAGTGACGCTCAAGGCACTTCAACATTCATTCATTACATGTATGTAGCCTCAACAGAAGTCTTTCTTCACAGGTTTTTAATACATATATGATCGTCTTAAATCCATGCGAAAAAGTAACTGGGGGGAAAAAAAGGAATAAAATGATTTCATTTTGTGTATTGAATCTCTTGTCCAGAAACTTGTTACCGGTACTTTTGATTTAGGCTCAAATTTCTTGACGATAGCACCATTTCAGACAGGCCTGTAATTTCTTTGAAAGATTCCTTGTTAAGATAATAATAATAATGTACATAATGCGCCTCTGTCTGTCATTAATGACACTCCTGACGCCGAATTATCAAATCTTGGGGAGCTTGTTAAGAATGAGACAAAGAAACCATGATACAACACCTTGAAAGGGACACACAGCTCTGTGTTGAATTTTCACTCTGTGGACATTCCTTTGTTCCCTATTATGTTGAATGTAATTCTAAATAACTCCCTGATTGCTGTACAAAATCTCCCTGACACACAGGACCTGCAGCTTTCACTAAAGATAACTCACTAGGTGAGGAGATTACTCACTGAGTGAGTGATACAAAAAAAAAACATAATCACTAAAAACTGGATGCTATTTCATATTAACCTGCAGGTCCAATGTACAACTTTAATGACAACTACCTGGGTGTGAAGTCCCCAGGTATCGGCACAGAGCTTCTGTTCCTGGCAGGTACAGGTTTGCTGTATTTTACTCTGGTCATCCTCTCTGAAGAAGGTCTTCTTCGATCACTGCGATACTTCATCAGGGACTTATGCTGCAGCAAATCCTCAAAAGACCACAACACCTTGCAGCTTGAAAATGTCCTGGTTAGTTACTGTTTTCTTGTGGATATTTTTATTTTTATTTTTTTTCTCCCTCACTGATGACGACTGGTGCCTCACCGAACATTCTGTTAACTTTTGTTGAGCTTTTTAGCAGAAAATTTGATTTAAGTAATTTCTCTGATAAGCACTGTCTAGCAGAGGACTAGTCACAGTCTACCTAAAATAATATTGTATTTTGGCTGGTAACCTTTTTTTCTGCTAAGCAGCATGTATCTGTGTTTAAAAAATATCAAGCATCTAGGACTACTTAAGTCTGATTTTTGATTATTTTTCTTTTCCTCCAGAAAAATCAGCAAAACTTGTATTAAATAGTCTGAAAAATTTATAAAATCCTACTTTTTCCCAAAGGCCAAATATTATGCCTGACATGTACTCAAGCACCTCAGTTCATAAGAGAAACATTTACCAGGCTTACTTTTTAGTCATCGAACGCCTGCAACTTGCACTTGTGTCAGGCACGATGACGGATGCCCCACATGTCCTGTTCCATAGCCAGTGTCTTGAGTTCAACAGCAGCCGGGTGCCGTGTAGGATGGAGATTATTCAACAACTACTTGTACTTAAAAGGAAAAGAACCATAGTTTAAAATCTGATATTGTAAGATCTGGTTACAGTTAAACTACACTTGAAAATCAAGTTGATGTAAAATTACCGGTAGTTGTTGCCTACACTTATGAAGGTCTGATTTCTCCATGCTTTCTGAGATTAGGTGATTAATTCCACAGACACATCAGTTGAATTGTTCATTATCCCAGGTCTAATACTGAAGCCATTTTATTTGCAAGAACTGCATTCTTGGTGTATTGTGCAAACATTAACTCTGTGATGTGCATCTGTTTCACTGTACTTCATCGGTCACTTATTTTCAACTTCACCTTTTAAGGATGAGGATGTTGCAGAAGAGCAGTCTCGCATCCAGGACACGTCAACCGAGGTCCTCTTCACCAAGGATACCCTCATCTTGAGAAACCTGAGGAAGATCTACTCCAGCCCGGGCAAGCCCTCGGTGGTGGCCGTGGAAGGCACGTCCCTAGGCATCCCAGCAGGGGAGTGCTTCGGTCTCCTGGGGGTGAACGGGGCCGGGAAGACCACCACGTTTAAGATGCTCACCGGGGATGAAGGAGTGACTGGTGGCGATGCTTTTGTTGATGGATTTAACATCAAAGATGATATTCAAGAGGTACACATGGCTATAGAGAAAATGTGCATTGACTCTCTTTTGAAGCAAAGTTGCTACAATCCTTGCCAAAATGTTTTGGGCCATGTGACAACAAACATACCCTCCCTGCTCCTTCTGAAGTGCTGTCGAAATTGAAAAAGAATTTTGTTGGACACTCCCAAAATTTCCATTGCTGTTTCAATTACAGGATCAAAAATAAGAAGATGAAAATAAAGGAATGTTTCAAAAATCCCTGAATATGACGAAACATGAACCATATTTTCACTTCTGCTGTCGATTTCAACATTGTTAATGTGAATGTGGCATTGTCCAACTTTGTTAACATATTTCCCAATGTTATGTATAGGTGTGTCCCTAAATTTAAGATTAAGGTCCCTGTAGCTCCTGGTTGGATAGTTCGGCACTTACAAAACAGAATCTGCTTGGGAGAAAGCCATGACTTAAAAGTGACACCCTGATGTGATTAAATTTTCACTTCTTGGTTTGCATGGTGTGTTTCCTACAAACTAGAAGACGGGATTAAATTCACTTTTCCAAAAACCAACTATAATCTATCCCTTTTACCAAGACTGAAATTAAGACTGTTTTTTGTTCTCCCCCAGGTTCAGCAACGCATCGGCTACTGTCCACAATTTGATGCTCTTATTGACCAGATGACTGGACGTGAGACGCTACGTCTGTATGCACGTCTACGTGGCATGAAGGAATCCGTCATTGACATGAAAGTCAATGAACTCTTGTTGATGTTTAACTTGACTGAGTATGCAGACAAATTGACTAAGACATACAGGTGTGATGGACAGTTGTCTTTCTTGTGTTTAATTTCCTCTGTCTCATTTTGTCACTTCCCCTAGTTTGACATTGTATTAGATGGCATAGTTTTTTAAATATTTTTTTTAATGAGATATCGCCTTACTCATCGCCGAACGGCCACTTCAAGGTGAGGGCTACACTAAACTGATTTGGGCTTTTGACCCAAATCAACTGACACCAGGGGCACGTTGCCACCTACTCAAGGGGCTGAAACAGGGTTACCCCCTTCACAGTCCGTAAGGATGTAGGCATGGGTATCATCCACTAGGGGCCTGGCTGGTAGAGCAGAATGCACTACCTTTCCAAGTTCATCTAACAAAGTGTTGTATTTTTTATTTTAACTTCTATGTCCAGTATTCCTGCTAATGAGTCAAATTTAAGAAACTAGTAAAATTATTTGCTACCAATTGTAGCACATCAACCTAATCTTCTGCGAATGTATAATTTTTTCCAGTGGAGGGAATAAGCGGAAATTGAGTACCACCATCGCTCTGATCGGTGACCCGCCGATCGTCTTTCTGGACGAGCCCTCTACAGGCATGGATCCAGTCACCAAGAGACTACTGTGGAAGGCACTCTGCCAAGTTCGCAATGAGGGTCGATGCATCGTTCTTACATCCCACAGGTAGGACTTAGAAGGCGGTTATTTGCTGAATGTTTCCCCTTAGACTGAACATAAGACTTGAGTACGAAATCTTGCACTGCAAGTGTCCCAGCAATGGTGCTGCGGCGTGCATACAGATTGGTCTATAACACTGCCAATCCTAAAGAGTATTATTTATGAAGTGAGCTGTCCTCATTGTATGAAAGGGGAGGAAGGAGGACAGTCCTCTGGAACACTCTACTAAAAAAGGACGAGCATTCACCCAAAACACAAAATCTACGCTTTGACGTCTAGAGATAAAAAAGATATATCCCCTGCAACTTGTTTATACCTCAGAGAACATAACACTGTAATAATACCTAATAGCACTGCACAGTAAAATTCAGTTGAATGTGTAAAGGTCACAGGTCAACACATGAAGTGCCATTCATGGCGCTCAACTACAAATAATGACACTGTAATAACCATGACTCTGTCCCTCATAAGGACCCCTCTGGATATAAGTTTAAGTTATTGGCTTTTTGGGGCTATCCTTGAATGATTTTGTGCAGTTTTTCTTTCTTGTTTTATACTTTCGTTTTTGTTATCCTCCTGTTACGGTGTATGTATTTTTGCTGTGTTTTTTTTTAATATTTTTTAAAATTTGTTTTAATGAGATATCGCCTTACTCACAAGGCCGAACGGCCATTTTAAGGTGAGGGCTACACGTAATTGATTTGGGCTGTTGACCCAAATCAACTGACACCAGGGGCGCGTTGCCACCTACTCCTGGGGCTGAAACAGGGTTACCCCCTTCACAGTCTGTAATGATGTAGGCATGGATATCATCCACTAGGAGCCTGGCTGGTAGAGCAGAATGCACTACCTTCCCAACTTTTTACAAAGCAATTATGGTTTAGTGCCTTGCTCAAGGGCACAAGTGTCATGACTGGGATTTGAACCCACACTGTGCTGCTAACAACACCAGAGCTTCGTTCCGGTGAACTGGACCACTCGGCCACAACACGCCACGTTCTATACGAATGAATTCAAATCAAATCAAATCAAATCATGAAAATGTAACAGCAGATGAAATGTTCAAATGTTGGTTGTATGATTTACTTTGTACTTCGGCGTCCTCCATCCACGTCCGATTGTAGCCCTCTTGTCAGACTCCTCCGTGTTGTTGTTGTGTTTTTTTTACTAGATGATGGGAATAATCTTAACCTTCCCAAAACTTTGTTGTATCAATTCTTTTAAGCAAATGTTTACTGTTATCCTTCTCTTTTGCCGCCCCTAAACTTTGGAATAGTCTCCCCCAGCTCTGCACTCTGCTGATTCACTTAATATTTTCAAGAAGCATCTGAAACCACACCTGTTCCCACAATGATTGTTCGGTTGTTTATGTTCTTAATTTGCAAATTTGTTTCATCGTTTCCATGTTTCTTGTGTATTATCACAAACCGCTGTGATCTTGATGAAATGGCGGTATATAAAACATTTTTGTATTGTATTGTGTTATTAATTCCTATAAATATCAGTCATTTTGTGTTTTTCACTTTCGAACTCCAGCATGGAGGAATGTGAGGCCCTGTGCACACGTCTTGCCATCATGGTCAATGGTCAGGTTAAGTGCCTAGGCAGCACCCAGCACCTCAAGAGTCGTTTTGGTGAAGGATTTACCGTACTGGCAAAGGTGTCATCCCTGGAAGGAGTGCCTGATATGACGCAGCTTAAACTCTTCATGGAGAAACAATTCCCTGGTAAAATGTTGTTTCACCTTTTACATGTATTTATATCCATAACTTGTTCAGATGTGTAATCGCCCTTTGCACGGTCAGCCATTTGCGTGTAGAGCCTCGAATCGGGGACAGCAGTGAATAGAAGCATTATATAATTCTGTACCGTCTTGGTAATGTAATGACACTTTCATCCAAACAGATACATAAATGAAATACAAATGATGCATGAAGTCGAGACTCTACATGCACATGGGGGATCCGTGCAAGTAGCGAATAGACCTTTCCATTGTTGATAAACAAACCGCTCTTGTTGGCATGGATAGCCGAATGTTAGCGAAACATTCAATCATGTTAACAGATGTTGTGACTAAATTCTACATTTCTGCGACCGGAACTTGAGTTTAGTGCAGTAAACTGCTCAGCCATTATATTTGTCCTTCAACAAGTCTTCTTTTTTGTTTTCTTTCTTTTTTTAAATAATATTATACAGGCAGCAAATTGAAAGATGAACATCAAGGCATGGTCCACTACCACATCACCAACACACAGCTCACATGGGCCCAGGTCTTTGGGGCCATGGAGCAGGCCAAGAATAGGTTCGACATTGACGATTACTCCGTCAGCCAGACCACCCTAGAGCAGGTCTTTCTGAGCTTTGCTCGCATGCAGCGGGAAACAGAGAGTGACAGTTAATGTGAAAGGCCGGGTCTTGGTTTGTATCCAAACTGATAATTGCTCAGTTTGGTCTTTTAGTCTTTCACTTAATGACAAATATAATTATTTTATTGTAAGCATTAAATAATTTGGGGTTGAACAAAGAAAAATTAACTCAAGCGGGTTTTGAACCAACGGCCTCTGGATTAACGTACCGGCACTCTACCAACTGAGCTATCTAGCCCTATGTTGGTGGTCTCCCTATTTTGTCAACATCTTTGTTTGGGGGGTGCCAGTCAGAAGCCATAAGGCCCTGCATACAACTGTTAACTGCCTTGTAAACTTGGGTGTGATCCCTGTGTGACAATTTTTCTTTGTTCCACCCCAAATTACTTAGTATTTAAGATGACATATCAGAAGGAATATTTCATGATGTTATTCTCAAGTACCTCTATCTTTAAAGGGTGTGCACAACATTGGTAAGATTGAAAATATAAAATTCACAGATTTACACATTACTTATATGGTATAAAGATGGTCATGGTTGATAACTTATCTTGACACATATGTGCTTGAAATGCTATAGTTTTTGAGAAATGAGTAAAACAATTTATTTTGATCTCGCAAGTCCAAACCTCTGTGTTTGAAAATGATGAAAACATAGAGTGGGCTTTCCACTTTTTCTCGTGACTCTGATGACCAAATGAGCTTTAACTTTCATATGTTTGTTATTTCATGTATATGTGGGGTCACATAAAGTGCAGATAATGGTCTTTGACGATTACCAATGTTGCATGCTTTAACCAGTAATTTTATCGTAATGTATCCTGTTGAATAGCAGAATCATGGTGCAAAGTTGTATTGTTACATTGTATGAGTCTTCAAAATCAGTTTGATTATTAATCAGCTGTTTAAAGCTATTTTTAAGCAATGGATTTTCATTTCAAATTTTTACTGACAGACCTTATGCAAGGACGCCACCCAGCCACCATATTAGAGGTGAGCCGATGATGAAACAATGGAAATGCACAAATTTGTATGGGCAGCCCACAGGATTGACCAATGAACATCTTCCTTTGACCTTTAGGCGAGGGCGCCCTACTCAAATGTCATGTGCATAAGGTCTATAAAGTTAATTTTACACCTAAGCTAATAATAATAGTGTATTTTTAAGATAGATTTTTGTAATTGTTGTATTTAAGTAGATTTTACTCTTTACCCTTCAGGCAGTGATTTTTAATTATATATCAAGGAGATAATTACAGGTATGTAGACTCTCTTTTTCAATTTGTGATGGAAATTTGTAAATTTGTGAACTACATATTTTTAAAATGATGATTAGTATTTTGTGTAATGGTATTTTTTACATATAATTGGAATAGTATTACAATAATTGCCATTTGGCCTTGACTATACATAATTGAAAACAGAATAATGATGGCTACTAATATTTATAAAAAGAAATTTGATAATGTCAGTGTGCACTTCTTGTGGATATATGCAAATTCCTAGATTCATTGTTTCATACAGGGCATGAAGTATTTCAGTTTCTCATGCTAAATCTTGTGATTTCTTTGTAAATTGTGCCATTATACATAAATCTAGAAACTTTTTGTTACTTATATTTACTTCTTTAGTTAAATTAGTGTCAACGATTTTTTTTTAACTAAGTAATTTTGAAGGCAATTTTAAATGTGTATCTGTTTGTTTTGTCTTTTGTAAAGATGGATTTAGTTACAAAAAATAAGTGGGGAAATTTGGTCTGAAATGTTTTCATTAAGTTTTTGTTACTGAAATTATTCCATGTATAATTATGTTTGAATCAGGACTTACCTCACTTGGCTCAGAAAAAAGTAGCCGTGTAATATGCACAAGAAAAAATAGCAATGAAAAAAAAGAAAAGTAGAAAATAACGGACACACAAACAAGCAAAACAAAAATATAGAACTAAAAAGAAAATACTGACTTTCTCCATTACACTCATAGTTCAAGGCTCTTTCACAAAGTTTTTCAGGTCACTTGAAAACAAGGAATAAAAATCTGTGACTTTTTAGACGAGCATGATTCTTTATGCAACCAGGTTAAGTAAGTGTTAGGCTATATAGATGTTTTACTCTGCAATCAACAATAAAATCTTGCTTTGGAGGGGGATGGGGGTTGGAGTTAGCATTAGTATGATGGATACTAATATCGATAGAAAATGAATAAATTTTATATAAATTGTGCATTAAATATTAAAATGTATCAGGTTTAAATATTTTGAATACCATGAAATAAAAAGGTGATTCTTAGGTGATTTATGTTTCTCTGGATGTTCTGCATATGTATTTTCTGGAATTTTATTTGTCAATTTTCCAGACTTCAGGATTTGTCATCTATCTTTGTGTTTTGAGATTTTCTCTTAAGAGGCAAAATTGGCATCTAAGAGAGGAAACACTTGGGCCCTTGTTAGGATAAAACTTTCAGATATTGAATTGAAATGAAGTAGAGCGTATGTAAATCTCTAAAATGTAGCATCTTGCAATTATGTTGGCTTTATCTCCACACCAGGAAGCAACTTTTATTCAATTTCCAGGATTTCGAATGTTCAAACAATCTCGCAGTTAAGCAAATATTTCTGGTGAAGCAGCTTTATGAAGTGCTCCGGTTAACAACATGTTTGTGTTTTCAAGCATTAATTAATAAATTGACCCTCCTTTATTGCGGGAAAAAAAGAAACAAAACAAAATGTAAAAAATAAATTGGTACATGTATAACTGATAACTCATCCTTGGTTTGCTCAAAAATTATCCATAAGTTCAGAAAAAAAGTGTCTAATAAACAGACCTGAGACAGGTCATCACTTTTTAGTTCTCAACTAATTATTATAAATGAGCCATTATAAATCGAAGTTTTGAATCTTTGTTCACAGTCGATTCAAAGGCAGTATATACTTTTGGTAATTGTCAGACTAGTATCCTCACTTGGTGTATCCCAACATGTGCATAAAATAACAAACCTGTGAAAATTTGGACTCAATTGGTCATCGAAGTTGCAAATAAATAATGAAAGAAAAAACGCCCTTGTTGCATTGAACTGTGTGCCTTCAAATGCCTGAGAAAGGCTTCATTCTCAGACGCAAATATTTTAGTGAGAAATTACCTCTTTCCCAAAAACTACATTACTTCAGAGAAAGTAGTTTCTCACAATGTTTTACACTATCAGCAGCTCTCAGATGCTCCTTACCAAGTCAGTTTTTAAGATAATGTATTTCTTGGATAATTGCCAAAAGTATCCACTGCCTGTAACCGTAAATTAAATTTGATTTGACTTTCATAACTCCAATGTATTGCAGGTTAGCAAAACAAATAGCAGAGTATATAGGTGAAGACAAAAATGCACGTCTTTTTCTAAAAGGACTCTGATTGGTTGAAAGTTTTGCAGGGTCACTGACTAATACGACGATTGGGTAAGGATGTTTACCATGCGGCCCCTCCCCCTTACAGCCTCGCACTTTCTCGTGGCTCCTCCTACCTCGCAATCCCTTATGATGACCCTCGTGGGTTGGATAATTCAGCTCCTTCAGTTCATTTTTTTTGGTGTAAATCATTTGAAATTTTGGGCCATTTAAATTGAGTTTATAGAAGGACCACCGGTTGCGACGGTCATATCCCTCCTCCTTGGGTAGGCCTGTAGGGACTATTAATGTACACAAAGCCTTCAGTTACCAGGCGCGGATCCATGATTTAATGGGGTTTTTGTCTTCTTTAATGTTATTTGTTTATTCTTATTGATTGATACTTAAGGAGGTCAACCGAGCACATGTTGTGTTACGGTTACTTCCTGTCTGCGCTGCTTTCCCTGCGTTTGCGCAATGCTATGTAAACAGTGTTGTGATGCCATACACGTGACTGCACTGCACGTATGTTCACACGGTGTGCGAATACGGTCAGACACGGTCAGACACAGTCTGACGGTCGGATGGGCTGCTGCAAAGCATGACATTTTAAGGTAATAAACACAGAAGTGAACCCCCAATTATCGTCGACTGAGATCTATGGATAGTCAGGGTTTCTTTCTTTGAAGGTAGGCAATCATTTTTATTCAAATAACATTCGTGTAGAGTAGGTAATGACATGGACGACTGACAAAACGAAACTGACTTTGTGCTATTGCTACCTCCGTCAGTGTCCGTGGTTGTACCATGGAGGTACAAATGATTGTACCAGACTACGGCGCTGTCGTCTCGGTGGGCTCTGCAGGCGGTAAGCCAGGCAGGGTGACTGCCTGCTCTTTCCCCCTGGGAAGTGGACGTGACGGGCGGCCAGGACCTCCACTAGTACGTGGTGTGAAAACCACAGAACTAGAAGGGAGTTTCGTTACAATGAGAACATAACATCTTATAATAGTAATTATACTTTTGTGCCTACTGCCCCCGTCCCCTCATCCAGCTTGAAAACTAGTTTCATGACGAGACGTGACTTCAACACTAACTAGTAGTAGTTGCGATAATCGTAAACCCCCTCCTCCTCCTGACGGTCGTAGAGGATGTAGGCCATCGCGACGACTTTATAACTGTGACGAAAAATACTATTCGAACCAAATTGCTAGTCATACCACAATTTCTAGTAGTAGTACGACAAAGCTCAGCCACATTTCAGTTTAAGTGTTTCGCCCTTGACCTCGACTTTGTCCATGGTAAAAAGTAAACAGTTTCATGATCTAGTATTATAACTAGGTAAGCATGCACAATATTTTTTTTACTACTACACTAAGTAATATAGTATAGCTCTCAGTTGGAACTTTCTGCCTGGTTTATTTGAGACAAATATAATGATATTTACGTGGGCAATGTACTTCATTCTGAAAGAAGAAGCAACAACGTACGGTAGGCTACCCTGAAACTGAGCATTTTGAGCCGAGAAGAAGGGCACTCAAAGCACTTTTTGTACCAGTAACGAAGTTCTTGAGCAAAAAATTGGCTCCTGACAAAAAAATACGGCATTACTGTTATGTTTATGTTTTTTATAGAATTACCCCAAGGACATGTTTTCCCATTGCCATGCATAATTTAAACTTTCTATAATGACTTATGATTGGCAGAAAACCGATAAAAAACTCTCATGCATAATTTTGCACATTAATTGCTTACGCCCTTTTTCCGGTAAAACTCATGTCCTTCTTTTGTGCATACAATGGTTTGTATAGTGAATTTAGGTTCTCTTGAGGCAGTTGGCCCCCTTTATCATTCAGCGTCTTTTGTGTGCTGATAAAACTCTCTCCATAGATCGATCTTAACCGGACTTGTGGTTAATGTTTTTGATATGTTGGAGATCAGAATGATTGCTCCCCAAACCATTTCTGTCCCTCAATTTCCCCGCAACCCCCCCCCCCACCCTCCAGTTTAGCCGCTTCTTCTCAGGAGGTGTAGAACATATAAGGCAAAATAAATTAAAAAGCATGTTTAGTGTCCTGCCTTTTCGAAAAAAAGGAAGGAAGAGTGCCTTTTAAAAAGAATTTTTTTACGGCCGACACATGTATTTTTTAAGCAAACAGGCCTGGCTTTTTTTCAATTTTTTGTTTGTGCTAAAGTCTAAAAAAACGATCTGATTTATTTAAGAATTGAAAAGGCGGCCTCTTCAAAGCAAGCGGGCAAACATGTTGTTTATTTGT
Source organism: Pycnopodia helianthoides (assembly GCA_032158295.1). Taxonomy (NCBI): domain Eukaryota; kingdom Metazoa; phylum Echinodermata; class Asteroidea; order Forcipulatida; family Asteriidae; genus Pycnopodia; species Pycnopodia helianthoides. The sequence continues at coordinate 15,187,785 of CM063245.1, forward strand.
TTGTTGTTGTTTTTTTGCCTAATCCTTTCGGTGACTTTAAATAATGTGTATTGTGCCATTGAGGAGGTGAGAGAAACTCAGATTTTAAAAATGTCAATCAATCCAATCTCATTTAATAGAGTGCAAAAAAAAAGAGTTTACTCTTAGGCGCTGAGGCACAAAATGAATTGTTTTATGTAGTAGGCCTATGTCTGCTTGAACAGGTGCGCTTTGAGGAGTTTGTTTAATAATATTAATAATAATAGTGGCTTCTTATTTAGCACTCATACCCGTCACTCAGTGACGCTCAAGGCGCTTCAACGTTCAGTATTTTCCTGCAAGGTATTGTGGAGCTAGGTTTTGAAGTGTTAGACCTACATGTATTCCTTTACATAGCACCATGTCATGGTATACAAGATGCTGTGGCGAAATATGCTGCCTATCAAACCAGGAACACTGGGGCGAGCACCTTCTCTTTTTTCGATATGTGCACAGCACACGGGACCTACGGTTTAACGTCCCATCCCACGTTAATTAACAGAAACACCAGAGCTTGAGTACGGTACTCTTATTCGCTCGGCCACGACACACCATCAATGTTTGTAATGAACTGGCATCTCTGATGCGTTAAGCTTATTTCATATATTATTGGGGCTATAGGCCTAGACAGAGTGAATAATCTGTAAAAGTAGAAGAGTGAATTCGATGGGGTCAACAAAAAAGTAACAAGAGGTAGTTGATTGGAGTTGTCTCCGTTGGAGTCTTATTTTGAGCATGTCTGTGATGTTCCTGCTTCTGTGCGACCTTGAACATCTCTTTAGATTGATTTGGCGCATTACAAATGCCTTTTATTGTCGAAACGTCAGGCCATTAACTATTTTTTGCATTATTACTATGTTTTACATGGAGATATGCACTTTAAACATTAGAATGATAACCTTGAAGCTGATTATTCGAAAGTCACAGGGCCAGTGAGTGTAGGCTCTTGAGATTAGTTGTGATGGAATCATACTGCAATATAGAATCTTCAGATAGTACAAGGTCGATCATATAGCTTTGAAAATATTTGGGGGACTGAAGGGAAAGAAAATCATTTATTTGCATATTTAGCCAGACATTTAGTTACTTACAATAGTTTTGTAACAAAAATTGTGTACATTTTCATATTAATTTGTTGAAATACTTAAATTAAGCAATAATTTGCTGAGCCAAGTATTTGCAGACAGGACAATCATTTGAATCATTAACAATACCTGAAGTATAGAGGTTTAGACTCTAGAAAACAACTTTTAATAAAATTGAGGAAAACAAATTACACCTAGGTTGTTGGACCAAAGAATATATTTTTTTGCAAAGAATTATAATTTTTTTAAATATTCACTTGGTGTTACATTCTCTTCTTTTCCTGGTAAGGGCTCAAATTTTACTCTGGACCGCAGGCCCGAGGCCAGTAGTTTAGTGTCAGGCCAGTAAACTTATGACCGGACAAGTCTTGTTTTTAAAAAATAAAAATTATGAGATATCGCCTAACTCACAAGACGGAACTGCCACTTCAAGGTGAGGGCTACACTTAACTGATTTGGGCTGTTGACCCAAATCAACAGATACCAGGGGCACGTTGCCACCAACAACTGTTGGGGCTGAAACTGGGCTATACCCCTTCACAGTTCATAATGATGTAGGCATGGGTATCATCCACTAGGAGCCTGGCTGGTAGAGCAGAATGCACTACCTTCCAACTTTTTACGAAGCAATTTTGCTTAAGTGCCTTGCTCAAGGGCACAAGTGTCATGACCGGGATTCGAACCCAAACTCTGCTGCTGACAATGCCAGAGCTTGGGTCCGGTGAACAAGACCACTCGGCCACGACACGCCACAAAAAAATGTGTTTTTTTAAATTGAGTATTAGTTGAATATTAATGAATAATAATACCCACTGTTTTATTATTTTGAACAAAATTTTTAAAATGTTTAAATGTTGATTTTGAGTCTGATACCTTTCATTTTTATTGAGTATTTCATAAAGTATGCTCAATAAGACAAATTAAATAAATATTCCCTCTTACTCTAGTGCTTGTTCAAATACTAAAAACAGCTGAATGTATGTTAGATTGAGTCAGGAAGTTTTTTTTCTCATTTTCATTCTGGCCCTTGTAAAAACAATCCTGGTTCGGTAAACATTTTTAGCAACAAACCCTGTGGTCATGTGGATTCCCCCCCCCCACCCAAATTTGAGCCCTGCCGTTTTAAAAATAGAAATGGGTATTAGGCAAGTGGTCACACAAATATTAGTGCACTGCATGTTTTGCCGGCAGTGACTGACTGACAGCAGCGCTACTCTGTGGAGAATTCTGATCAGTGTAGACAAAGACAGACACAAAAAAAAAGGTGGGAGAGAGAGGGGATGGGGGGGGGCGTGGGAGTGAAATGCAAGGTGCTGTAGAAATGTAAGGCGAATTGCTGACACTCTGATAGCATTTTCTGAGGGAAGCGTGAGGTTGTTTTTGGTCAATAATGCTTGTACACTGGAAACCGTTGGCCTTGGAATGAAATCTGTCTCAGCCTTCTTCACACTTGGCATAATCAGATCTGAGTATGTGGCATTTTTATGGATGTGATGTTGTCACCAGCTGGTTGTGAATGTAATAGCAGGGAAGATGTATGTTTGCAGGTAATGTGTCTTGAGTAATGAATCGGGTGTTTTGTTCTTGTCTGGACATTCAAACCAGGGAATTGTAACAAAATGGACACCACCTCTTCGCTCTGTACTTCTTTTTCATTCAAGTCAATATTTCCTTAAATCCTAGTTTGTTTACTTTTTGTTATTATAGTAAGCTAATTTCTGTGTACTCATCGGGTAGAAATTTATGTAGTTTTGCTCAAGTGTTTGCTCACTTGTGCTGATTGTATTTGCCCTTAACCCTCTGTAGACATGATGGTACTCATAGACCTTTTTATGCAAGCATCTTCTGTTTGGTTTTCATTGTTTTGCACTTACCAATTAGGGCTCACAAGGCAGATGAACCAGCAGTGGTGTATGGGGACTCTTCGGTTAAGGTGGGGGGGGGGCAGAGAGGTTGATTTGACCACAATTGACACATAACAGAAACATAACAGAAAGTACCAATTTCTAATAATAAGTCTTTTTGCTTTCTCTGTCCATTTTTGTTGTCTTGCTGTGCCTGAATTTTCCCCATTGTTTTTGGAACCCATGCAAGGTTGCCACTGCAATCAGACAAAGCTCAGTTACCTCAATGAAATAAATCGTTGGAAACACCTTGTGCCATATGAGCAACTTTGGTTTTGTACTTAAGATGACAAACTGTACTTAAGATGGCAAACTGCACTTAAGATAGCAAACTGTACTTCAGATGGCAAACTTGTGAATCACGCCCATCATCAATTACACGCAAGGGCCATGCATGTCAGTTTGACCATACAGAGTTCACGCCTTTAAGTATTGAGCTACCAGTCAAAGCTGAGGGAATCTGAGGGTTGTTGCCTCTAATAAGGGGACACGACTGTTGCCAAGGTTGATACAAGCCTGACACTTCACAGTTGCCTCCGTGAAATTGCCTCCATGGCTTTGGCCATCGCCTAATGGTGCCTCAGAAAATTTGTTCCAGTACAATTTATGTTTCCTTCATAGCTAGGTGCCATATTACCAACTAAAAGCTGCCTTGCCCCTACAAAAATTAATTATAAGGCCTGCAAATTTGAGCAGGTCAGACATAAATTAAAATTAGCTGACATTTTACCATCCCTCTTGGAAAGTACAGGGATGACACTCAGTTTTTTCATTTAGCATCCTAGGGCCATTAGCGTGTTTAGCCTCAACGTAAGATGCCACTTATTAATGAAATCTAGCCTGATGCACCTGACAACTGCACACAGAGGCCACAATAATGTCATCTCAGGTGTCATCAGACATCAATTAAAGGACATTTTTTCCGTCCCTCTTTGCAAACTCAGTGTCAAGTTCTTCAGTAGACATCAGGTCTTGTCACTTGGCTCGTAAGATGCTGAGGACAGTGGATTTCTGTTTTGGTTGAGGACTGTTGTTTTCTGTTTTGGTTGAGGACTGTTGATTTCTGTTTTGGTTGAGGACTGTTGGTTTCTGTTTTGGTTGAGGACTGTTGGTTTCTGTTTTTGGTGGCAGGCCAGTTGTGTTTTTGAGCTTTGTACAGTTGTTTTGGGGCGCTTTGTTTTGATGGAACCCTCAGATTCAATATAGTTGTTGATCAGACCTGTAATGCTTTTGCGATTTTGTTTTCTTTTCAACTCATATTTGGTCTCTCTTGAAAGGTTAGGGTCATGGATTAGTTTTTTTGTCAGCGTAATGCTGATTTATAGGCAAAATAACAAAGAAAGAAACATCAATGTGACAGCAGGTACCAACAGCATCTCTGGCTGCGGAAATACCACTGTAGATGGAAGCCACAATACAATATGAGCAGAGGCTGTCCAGGGAAGGGCAAAAAAATTTTTTTTTAACTGTGATGAAAAAAGATGTCCTTTACATGACCCTGGTCAATTAAAACAATATAAAATTGATAATTTCAAAAAATCCACAGAAATCTAAAATTAAAGTAAAAAGTGAAACAAATATGGCAAGTGAAAGAATTTAAAAAAAAATACAAACTTAAAACTCGCAAAAGTGGGAGCACTAAACCAGATGAACTGAAATAATGAAAATTTGAAGAAAATTATTGTTCAATAAACTGTGGAAGGGTCATATGAGAATTAAACTCCTTGAAACAGAAATCTGTGCGAATTGCACATTTTGGATTTGTTAATCACTTCCCCCCCACACACTAATAGCCTGATGCTGTCTTTTAGGATTTACATTGATTACATTTTTTGAATCCCAGCTATTTTTGATAATTTGATCTAATTTCTTCCATTTTGTCTTTCTCCTTCCGCCTCACAGGACCATCAGGTAATTGTAAAATCTCAGAAAGTCAATCAATGAACGCTGAGGCGCAAACACCCTTTTTTTCAGAGCAAACTCATGCCTAATGGTCTACTGAAGACTGTGGACCTTATCCTCCCAACAGATCATCAAAAATCCATTTAAAACGATCGAGTCGCTGGAACAAGACGCACGGTTTATTTTTAAAGGAGGGCTGGCCCTTGGCTGTCACGGTGGAGACTGTTTAGAAGAAGAGGAAATTCGTGGCAGGCTGGAATTACCAGAGAACGTGACCATGGCAGGCTCAGAAGCAATTTTATTCAACAAGCCAGTTCAGGTATCCCTACCGGGTCAATACCACAGGTAATAAATTGTACTATTTTTGTTTAATATTATCAAAGGATATTGACAACTTTTTTTGATATATTATGAGTTCAAGTCACTTGTGGTTCAACACACCTTGATGTGACTTGCATGCTTCCAAATGTTGCACTTGGGTGTCCCAGTTACGAATGCTGGCTTTGATACAAAATTTAGAATTGTATTAAAACGACTTCATCTCGGTATTTTAATATTTTTACCATGCCTCTGCCGGGTATTATTTTGGAACTTCCGAACTATTTATTATTTTTCGTTAGAATACCAGTGTAACAATGAAAACCCTGAAGAAATAAAGTGGAGACAGCAAACATTGTCACAAGATGCACCAGGATTTTTGTTATGCACTTGAGAAATTATGGATTGTCTGAACCTTAGCCACAGGCCATGTCCGATTATCGACCATGGTGTGCAGGAATCTCGGACTTGCCTCCCATATGCCGTGTACAATGAAAAAACAAAAGTGAGAACCTATTGATCTCTCGTAATCCTCGTTTGTACAACAAAAAGACAAAGGTCTGGAATCAGGGATTGCACAATAACCCAAGGAAAATGGAGATTTGGAGCTTGAATACCACCAGTACCCTTTGTCCTTCTTTGTACGTATGGGTAACAAAGCACGTTAGGTACATGCCTGTGTACACTACACAATGAATCGAACAATAGTAGGTATATATACAAATAAATTCCCACCTGTATTATTTCAATTATTGAGGCACTTTCACTACTTTCAGATTCTGATGTTAAACAAGTTGTGTTGAATTGCCGACAAAGCCTTAAATAATGTTGTTAGATTAATTTTGCATGGATTGGTGTTTCTCTTCCTTCTTTTTAAATCAGACTCTTTCATCTTGATTTGAAAAGAACACCACTGAAAATGGACTTTTTAATCAAGGTAGGAATACTATTTTTATATCTGTTAATTCACTTTAATGCGATTTGAAGTATTGATATTTAAGCATAAGTGATTGCAATTATTGCAGTTAAATAGTTTGTCTCTGAGATATGGTAGTCTAAAATTTTCATGTAGCAAGTCTGTCCATGGGCGCCTTTATTCCACCCGCTTGACTGAGCTCCAGAGCTTGATTTGAAGACAAAAAATTAATACCACACTTCAGTCAATGATTGTTAATTTGTTTTCTTTTTCATCCATTTCTTTACTATCAGCAAAGCACAAGTTAAAGTATACTATGACAAGTTTTAACCTTTCCATGTTCCATGGGAATGTTTCCTACTAAGTCAAAAAATTGTGTTTTTGAAATATTTGTGAACTCTGAAACACACGATTTACATAGATTTACACGCAGTGATTTTGGTGACTTGTAATCAAGTTAGCATAATAACAATATTTTTGTGATTTTTACAAAGATATTTTTCACTACATGTATATACGGCTGGAGAGCTACAGTTCACTACATTATTTTAAATCAAATTAGTTCAGTAAGTCGGTCAAAAATTCTTGTCAAATGAGGGTTTCCTTTATTTTGCGCCACTCCGTATGTGAGGGAAATGTAAATTTTCACTGAAGATTGTTATAAAGGACACTGGGGTAAAGAACAGGGGAATGGGGTCAATTGGATCTGCTGCCTCCAGGTGATGCATCGGGCCTGATTGAGATTAAATCAGTTTCGTCACTTTAGGGGAAACTGTAGGATACTGTTTGTTTTTACATGTAGGTGCAGAGTTTTTTTTCTGAGATGTGTTTACACTACTTGTAAATGTGAGCTTCTTGGGGACATTATACAGGATTTAAGACGGAACTTGGAATGTTATGCTCATCTAGGCATGTTTGATAGAAGATGACATAGGGTGTCTAAATGCAAAACACAGTGTGGAAAATACACCGCATTAGCCCTCTTTCACACTACACAAATTACCTGAGAAATTCCTTGGAACTTTCAGTTGAACTTGAATTTCCAACCCTTGCAAACTACCGGGAAAAAGGTATTTCCCAGGAAATAGTTACACTACTTGGGAGAAGGTTAAAGTCAGATAACCCAGGGGTTAGCATCTTGGGTGTGCATTTTCCCCAGGAAAATCGCATCAAGTGCGAAACGTACACGGTGTGGCGGTGGGGTAAAAAAAATCCCAGAGGTTTCATTTCCTGGGAATCGGTTCGGTTGTGTGAAAAGGGCTTTAGACACCCCACTTGCTAATACTGTGTACAGATGAAACAGAACCACCGGGACTAGATTGTTTGGCTTGAACATTAACCCTAAAGAACCCAAGTCCTACAATATCCTCATTGCCAAAGTGCAGGATTGTGAAGGATTTGGGCTATTAGGGATCTGCAACACAGGAGGATTTCGAAGGCTTTGGGCTAAAATGAGTTTTTGTTAGGGTAGGATTTCGCAGGACTTGCGCTACCGGGCTGTTTTTACATAGGAGGATTTTGAAGGTTTTATGTATTATGCAGCTTAGCCAAAATAGGATTCTGAAGGTTTTGGGCTTTTTTGACATTTTTTGACTCCCTAACTTCTGTCTCAAAAGGATTTTGAAGGATTGGGCTAATATGTATACTTACAATAAGTTGAAGGATATTGAAGGATTTGGGCACTTTAGGTTTATTACCACTTTAATCCGAAGGATATTGAAGGATTTGGGCAGTATGTTTACCCAAGGGTCTAGTCTGTTAGGGTTAAGAGATCAATAAGAAGCATTAACAGCAATCGATCCTAGTCTGATTACTTTAAAACCCAGTACATCTGAAGAAACGATTGCACACAGCTGCAAGTGTGCGTTACGTTCATCTGAGTACTGTTTGTGTACGGTGTACACTGAACATCAGTAATAAAGACAGTATATTTATAATGAGTTTGTTGTGCTCAGTAGACCTTCAGCTGCATTTTATCTTGATTGGGAATGCAATAAAAAAAAGGAAAACTAATACTGAATTATTCATAGTACATGTACACAATAAAATACAAGAGTATTATAAACCAAACTGTAATTGGTGGTTTTTTCATGGATGGAGAAGGGGGCGGATCCAGAGCAGGTTTTTTAAGGGGGGCTGTGAATCATTTGCCAGGGAGGCTAGGCGGCTATTGATTGTGCTATATTAAGCAAGCATTGGTCAGGCTTTATCTACCCTGGGCATGCAGGGCTAAATTTGCAGGGTGCATTTTAACAAAAGGGCAAGGCGGGAGGTGGGGGGGGCAGAAGGAAGAGTTGTCTTGGGGTTCCTTTATGATGGCTTCTCCACACCCGGGGGAGTTGGAGAAGTGATTTTAGGGGGGGGGGGTGGGGCCTGAATTGACTGGAGGAAATTTGATCTTTTTCCTCACTGAACCAATCCGTTGGAACTGAAATACACTATCTTAGGGCTTGAAATACCCACTGGACTGCTGGCCAGAGTCCACAACCGAACAAGTCCTGCAGTCACTTGCTTTTTCCAAAACACATGCAGCACCGACCAAAATGAAGTGATCCGATTACGAGGGATCCCTCCTCGGATTTCACTTGCATGGCTTTGCACATATATGCATAGATCCCTTGCATGGGATCATCTCATTTTGGTCAGTACTGTACTTCTGAAGATGTTACAAATGATTTCTTTACCTTTTCAATTACAAACCTCCTGAAAGTTCAGCAAATATTTTTTTAAAAGAAGAAATGTTTTAGGCCTTGTTAAAGAATATTTTCGGTCCACAGTGAAACTGCTGAGCTGTGGTCTAGTGGAATTTTCATGAAATTCAAGCCTGTGTTTTTATAATCTTGATTCAAATATTATCTGGTCTTACAGTATAAATTAGTCCCTCCCTGGTAGATGGAAAATTGAAAAAACTTTGAATTTAAGCACTGTTAAATACAATGTACTATCTAACTCAGTTGGTGTTTACATTGACAAATTACTGTTGGCACTGTGCTTTTAGTCATGGCTGGCTGACTGATCTCAATAAAGCAGAACCCCGATAGAAGGTTATAATTATAAATGTACATAGTTTGATTCATAAGTCATAACTCAGTCGTTCAGTTATTTTAACCATTGAAATGAAATATTCATAGATGAATGGATCATGCACTTTCCTGCAACATGGAGCTGTTGGCTTAATAATCTCTACATCAGTCTGTATAGAGCTGACAGTTATCCATATTGGTAACACTGGAGCTAAAAGTTTACAGGTAAAATGGAAACTGTTGGCTCACCAATTTAGAATTACATTGATATTGTAAAGGTCGCTGACAGGGGTCCATAATCACTGCATTCAAAGAGCAATGAATCACCTATGTATTTCGCCTTATTGCAAATAGTTCCCTAAGCAATGGAAATTGATGGTTATCATAGATGCAGCTGTGACACTACACAGTAGATAAGCTTTGTCAAATCAAGCCCGGGAGCTACTGCTCTGTGTTGCATACACTGTGTGGACATTCCCATGTGCTGTGCACTTAACACCGTAAAACACACCTCTGTGTGGACGTGTGTAAGTCCACATAGTGTTTTAAGTCCCTACACTGTGTGGACTTCTTCTGCTCTCAGGTTCACACCTCGTATGTAACACTTAAACGAGAGGGTTGTCAGTCGGAGTGGGGTTGTTGATAGGTTCATTTACCCATCAAGTCAGATGAGTTTCAGAAAATTCCCTTCCCTGTGAGGTGTTAAGATGTTCCAGGCTGATAGGATTAGGTGTGGTACATTTCATGGAGCTGTAAGGCTTCCGTGAAGTTTCTCGCCGTGGAGCTCTTTGTAGTAAGCCTTAAGAAATCGCCTTAAAGGAAGGTGAGGAAGTGATGCTCAATTTGATGATAAGGAAGGCTCTGAAGAAAGGCTCTGAAGGAAGGGCAAGCACCTCACAGAGGGAATTTAATCAAATGTTAAAGAGGAACATTATTTGACTCTCAGTTAGCAAAACAAAATCATGAGTCAGTCATTTGAAAGGCCAGTCTTGTGAACAAATAAATATTAATGTTAAAAATTAAAAATTAAAAAATTTAAAATGAGAGTAGGCTACACCCAAAAATATAAATGATATAAAGGGAAATACAACAAGTTGATTATTATTTTTTTTAAACAAAATTACACAGTAAAAGAGAGCTATAATAATGTTTCAAAAACTTCTAAATTAATTTCAAAAATTCCTCTTCCTCACAAAGAATTCATGCCATTCAATGAAAAGTACAGAATATTTAAAAATACAAGTAACAAACTAAAGACAAACTAATTTAACAGCATGAATGAGCCCCCGCCCCCGAAAGGAAGCCATACCAAATAACAAAAACATAAAGAAGCAGATAAACACATCTACATGTAGTTATAAATTCTCCCACAAAGATGCTTTTCTATTCAGTTAATGTTAAATTTGATTTGGGATGTCTTTCTATTAAATGGGGAGAAAATCAATTCCTCCCTCCCCTTAATCGGTCCAAAATGCAATTTATATCAAAGCTCTTCATCATCTTTCTTTCCGGCCCCCGCACTCTAGGCATCTACCTCTTTTTCCCAGGGCATGTTGTTTTCAAATCATACATCATTTTCGTTGATATAATGAGACGCCCGGAAGTGGAAATCCAATCGCGGATGGTCGTTGCCCTAATCCCAGTGGATGTTGCTTCACGGCATTGGTCCTGATGCAGTAGACATTGTATGTCTTTGCCATTAAATAAAATTGCAATGGGTAAATGGTATATCATAAAAAATATTTGCAACTGTATGCGTGAAAAAAAAGAAATGAGTGAAAAATTCAGCTGCCAGACTGGTCACACTGACTAGACGAATGTCACACATCTCCCCAATCTTACAACCACTTCATTGTCTCCTGGTACATGAATGCATCCATTTCAAGGTTCTACTCCTCATTTATCATTCTATACATGGCACATCTCCCAGATACATTCAGGATTCAATACAGCTAAGTGTTTCTACAAGACGGCTTCGCTCTACAAACACCATGCTCCTCAACATCCCCTCCTTCTAAACACACTTGGGGAGACTGTTCTTTTTCACTTGCTGGACCATCTCTTTGGAATGCTCTTCCACTGAACCTCGGACCAGTATCACTCTCTCCAGCTTCAAAACTATCTTAAAAACTCACTTGTTCAGTCTTGGTTTTAAGTACTGCCATTAGCAGAGTTCCTTTTCTATGCACCACAAGTGTCTTTTTGGCAGACATGGCGCATTACAAATGTCCGGTATTATTATTATTAATATTAAACTAAAATTTGTTTCTTGGGGCTAGAAAAGCACTGTCAGCTAATACACCTTTATAATATTGTTTGTGTTTTACCAATATACTGATGTTTATTAAGCACTCTATACTCAGTACTTTCCCAAATCCTAAGTAAAAAATCCATTGGCATATTACTTGGTTTTGATTCGAACCCCAACCTTAGCCATTCTAGAGCAGATGTCTTACCATAGACCATTAAGCTTGCCCGGTAGCTAGAGGCAGTTTGAATCCATTTAGCAGCAGGTTGCAAAATCATTTTAACAGATGTTAAATTTGCAAATGAGGATAAAGAATATGATATTATTATAATTATAATTATATAATATCAGGTTATTCTGTATAATGTTAATTAAAAAACCACAAGGGAAACCTACTGGTTAAATTTTGTAATGATTTTTTAGTTGAACAAAGAAAAGTTGAATAAAGTGGGACTTTAACCTGCGACCTCTGTCTTTGTTCGGGGGTAACAAAGATATTGACAAAGCAGGGAGACCATTAGCATACAGCTGATAGCTCAGGGTATAGCGCTGGCATGTTAATCCGTAGGTCGCAGGTTCAAGTTCTGCTTTAGTCCATTTTTCTTTGTTCAACCCCAAATTCTATATTGGTAACCAAATGCCTTCAAGCTTTAAACCCCAACACTAGGAATTTGCATGCCCACAGGTTTTATTTGAATAGATTTGTGCGTCACACTTCAAACACTTTCCCTCATTGGGTAGTGTGGTACATGTCAAACTATGTCTATCGTCTTATCAGATTTCCCTACCATGGTATACAGATTCCTTTTCCTGCATAATGCATAATATCAGATTCTCCAGTAATTCTCTTGAGATTACAGATGGAAATATTCAACAAGAAGTGAGAGAATGGGAATGTGCAGCCACGGGCTAGCGTGAAATGAATTCACCTCTTTCAAACTGTGACAAATTTTGTAACACTTGATGTTTATTTCATAAAGGTGTTTAAGCTTAAATCACAACCAAGTACAAATAATAAGCAAAGAACGTGACACAAAAAAACTGCATGTAACATTGATGTTTTAGCTGTTAAAATTTTTTCCTTTAAATTTGTGTTTGTGCTGAAAATGTGCTAGTGGTTACCATCCAAATTACAGAGTATGTAATACTTCCAAATTGACCCCTTGAGCGACCATTTGCAAGTCAAAATGGACACAAAAGACTGACCCCCAAACTGATGGAAATGGTAGACTCGCATTTTGCAGAGGTTCGTTCCACGTCTTCAAAGGGACAATAGGGCATTATTTTATAAAGCTGTAAATCACACAGAATAGCTTGGCACAGACAAACTTTGCTTAGCAGACACAGGATACCTGCCAAAATACATGTACCATGGACAATCTGTGACTGGTTCCTTGCTCAAATTGGGCCCAGTACTGGACAAATTCTTGCTATACATTCACAAGTTAACTGAATATTTTCTGCTTTTGGAATTGGACCCTGACTAGCTATTTCATTCTTAGAGGGGAACTTCCGTTACACATATTTTTATGTTGGCATTCTCGAGGGGGAACCAAGTTAATGGCTATAAAAGAAACAATTGACTTTCCCTGAATTCAGTTCAATTAGCTTCTAATTTTCACATTCCTTAGGGCCTGCGCTAAACGTCGCACTTTTGCCGAGCCGAACTCAAATGTTTTCAGTTCGATTCGACACGGCAAGAGCGCGACGTTTGTCACCGTGTCGTGCCGCTACCGTGTAGCACGGCAGGGCTTGCCGTGCTACACGGCAGTGCCGAACTTAAAAAAAGGTTTGCGCTAAACGTCGCTCTTTTGTCGAATTTAATTCCTAATTTTACAACTGTTTGAGTTCGACACGACAAACGTGCGACGTTTAGCGCAGGCCTTACACTCGTACTTCCCGTGCTCATAAAACTATTAAACAAAAAGGACCCATGCTCTGAAACATGCTTAATGAGCAACTTAGAGTCTCCAAAAGTTTATTTATCTTTAACCGTGTCTTTAAATCTGACGCATTAGAATCTTATTGTGAATGAGTGTACAGATATGCATGTACGTGTACTATGATCTAAACTGGTATTGCAGTGCTGACCGGGAATTGGTGGTCTCCATCTGGGGATCCTCGCCCGCATTGCCCATTTCCATGCATCTTATTCCCTCCGTGGGATCCCCTGGGTGTGATCACTCAGTTTCGATCCATACTTTACTGACAGACCTGCAAGGCCATTGTGTTAGTTTAGTCCACTGTTTCGTTTTCGTCCTGTTCGTCTGTTTGTTTTAAGTGATCTTCTTTAATTTATTTCTGAGTACGTGCTTGTGCATTGAGACCTATTAAACTATTTTTTCCTTAGTGACTTGACTCGACCACGAACCTTTTGGTTCACCTAATTGTTATTATCCGTCTCAGTGCAAATGCATGTCTTTAGGGACCATTGCCTAAAAGCTCTGTTTTTAAAATGGATCCCTCTGCAGTGTCATTGTTTTTTTAATCATGTTCTTTATATCTACGTGTATACTGTTAAGTTGTATTCTGATGATAATGTTTCTTTGCTCGATTCTGTGGAAAATAAATGAACCTTGAACCTTGAACCTTGAACCTGTATGAAGAAAGTTGACGTTAAAATCACTTTCAGTTCACCTTCCTGTTTAGAGCAGTTGTCATATCAATTCATCAAGGAAAAGGAAAGATAGGTGTTTACCACAATTTGAGTAAACCTTTTTCTCCAAAATGGTTGTTTTTTGGCCTCTTTCCAAAATAAAGTCATGTGGGCTTGTCAACTGTTCCATTTGTGGAGATTTAAGTCAAGTCCAAAGATGTTAATAAAGAGCCTCATCTTTGGAGATACAATGTTGTCTTGGGCCTGGGTCTTGTGCAAGCCTCGTAAGGTTACTTGTCGTCTGAGCTTATTTTTATTTCAACCTTACACTTGGACTCGAAGGAAGGAACAATAAACACCTTCTAATTGTTGTTCGCCACATTTTTTTATTAACCTGTTTTTCGCCAGATACCGATATTTTTGGGCAAGCTGGCATAATTCAAACCTTACATAAAACCGTCAAACATTATAAATTTTTAAACATAATAACAAATGGACGCTCAGTTCCCAAAACATTTGTCAGGACTCTCAAACTAATTTGATAAAGTCTCATATTTTGTTTTCAATCTAATGGCTACTTATAATAATAACTGGCTTCTTATAAATGTAGCACTCAAATCCGTCACTCAGTGATACTCATGGCACTCCAACATTATGAAATGAACATGGTTTCAAATGCACAATGGGCTTTTATTGTCATGTGCAAAATCAATAACCTGTCTTTTATGTTGGAGACTATTGCATATTTGACTACGAAAAACTTGCAATAAAGGTGCCAGTTCACTGGATATGAACCCTTACTCAATACACTGAGTATGCACACCTACATTGTAATTAATTATATGCAGTATGTCCTAGTGTATTGACGTTGCACTGCAGTAGCCAACATTAATTAAATAATTCAGTCATTAAAGCCGCTTGCTGCTTTATCGATAAGTATATATGAACGTGCTGAATGGAATCTTCGATAGTTTCGAGGGGGATTGTGATTATAGTCCAAAACAAATTTAGTTCATTTTGCACCTGTATGGGTCTTGGACGGTGAGTGCCATCTATGAAATAAAGTACAGCGCCTCTCATGTACATCATGGTGCTTTCTCTACATATTTGAGGAAAGGGAGGGGGCTGGGATTTATACGGGCGGGGGGGGGGGGGGGATTACAAGCAAGATTGAGTAAAGGGCATGGTAGCCACCAGCAAGGAAACAAACTGATTCAGCACAGAGAGGATCATAGTGCTGTGATCTTGTTTATCATTCATGCAAGTGTGCACAGGACTTGAAGGGAATGCAGTTAGGCCGATCTTCTTGGAGGCCGGATGGAGAGGGATTGAAGAGGGATTGAGGGGAATGAGTAAAAGGGAATGAAAGGCTCTTTCCATGTCTGTGAAGCCATGTCTGATTTGAGGGCTTTAGCAGTGGCTGTTACTGGATTGCACAAAAGGCCTATTGGTCGCGTCAGTGAAATTGAGTTAGATTATACAAAAAGTGCTTAATTTTTGTCTGAATAAATCGTATAAGTTTGTTTTCTGACTGGGTAAGTTTTAAATTATTTGGGGTTGAACAAAGAAAAAAATTACTAGAGTGGGATTTGAACCAACGACCTCCGGATTAGCGTGCCGGCGCTCTACCACTTGAGCTATCTAGCCCTGTGTTGGCGTTGTCCCTCACATCCTTAAATGATGTACCAAAGATGTTCAAATAGACGCTAGAACACATCGTGTTCATCTGTCCAATTCCCTTCCTAACCCTTACAGACTAGACAGTATGGCATGTGGTCTAATTCCTCAAATATCCCCTTCTCTTATGTCACTCCACACCAAATTGTTTGGACTTGAATAAGATTGGTATGCCTGATCCTATGATAAGCAGGCCTCAGTCCTTCTGATTCCTTCAGTTTGGCACTTGGATATAGACCTCATTGCATAAGCAAGGTGCCAACCTTGTTTATCCTTCCAGCTTCAGTTTAAATGCATTTATTTCATTGGAAGGAAATCAAGACCTTTGCACCGCGATAGCAGTCAAATTGAATTGGAATATTAGAATTGGGTATAATTTTTGCAACATGCATAATATGAACAAATTTGTAGGTTTTGCTGTAGGTTTTGCTGTAGGAGGCTGTAAAAGTGTTATCAGCATTATTTAGAATTTTCAGCTCTCCTCTACTGTAAAATCTCACATAATACTGTAGGACATGTACAGCAGCCTGCTACAAAAAATATCGGCATAATAGAAAGAATCCACAAGCCCTTGAACTGATCCCTCTGAGTCGCGCTTCAGATGCGCTTGAGTGTGTTGTGTTGTCATTTAATAAGAGGTTTGACGTTTCAACTAGTGTCAAGTTTCACCTGATCATCAGTGCTGCTGGAAATATGAGCGAACCTTTGAAACCTACGTTTGATTACAAGAAAGAGAGAGAGAGAGAGAGAGTGTGTGTGCACCATCGAGTAGAGCGACTTTTCTCCAATGTCCTCACCTGAAAAATGGCTGTAACTGTGGCAGCTCTGCGGAACATTGTGTTTAATCAGTATCGTGTAAGAAGGTAGATGTGTGTAACATGATGCATTGGTTCGGATGAATTGGCCCGCCACTGGCGTAGTAGATCTGTGTTGAAAAGGTGGTGGGCGAGAGGATTTTGAAATTTGAGTGCATGGTCTACCTTGAAGTTCTGCAGTAGATGCTGTCTCTCCCACCCACTTCCCAACCCCAAATAAAAATTATGGGCATATTACCCACAGGATGAGCATTTAAGGTTTGCAGGGTTTGTTTGCACTTTCCCCACTCGCCTTCTACACCCTGAGATCTAGTTCTTTGAGGTGGTGTTACAACTGGGCTCAACTTCAGCACAAAAATATGGCTTAACAGTTTCCCGCTAAGCAAAGATGAGTAGGACACCAGGCATGTATGTCAAATTGTACATTTTAATCGGTACACATGATTTAGGTTGTGCTGAGCAAATTTTTGTCTGTGAAATTGGGCCATGATATTTTGCTTTAATTCCAATGTGTTGCTCCCCGGGGGTCCTGCAATCCTGAACAAAATTTACAGCAATTTCTTTGAGCGAATTCATGTGGGTGTGGGTTGGAGTCATGGTCGGTCATGACACTTGCATCCTGGAGCAAGATATTTCAACATGATTGCTTCTCTTTTACCCAGAAGTAAATGGGTACCTGTGACGGCGTGGTTATTGTGATTGATAGCTGGGGGGGGGGCACTATTTTTGCAGCACAGGCTTCGTACTCCCGGAGCTCAGATGGTTTTAAGAATGAAATATAAGGCCCATTGACCAGGGTAATAACAATCATGCACTACTAGCAAAATTGGCAGACACTGGTGATCTACATAAATGTTAATTATAAATATTATTATTGTTAGTATTAACATATGTACAGTAGATATTAAACATGATAGGTTTGGGAAACAACCAAGGTGTTATTACAATCTGTCTGTGCTGTATACTTATTAGTGTTCGAACTAACCTGTGATAATATCCTAAAACTAGGTGGTGATGGCTCAATTTCACCAAGCCCTAAGGTTCATCTTGAGATGAGTTGTTAATATTGCCATAGTGATTTGTATTGTGACATCACACTTTGCTAAGCAATTGAGATTGATTCGCAGTTAAGATCAATCTGAGCTCCTTGTGAAATCAAGCCCGGGTTCAACACAGAAAACAATGGCAGGTTTGTGTTTTTTCGTATCTTTGCAGTCAACCTGATTTGCATATATAATTCTTTTTGGGAAGATCAGCTTATTTCAAGGGAGGAATCTTTCAGAGTGATAGTCAGAATGATAGTTACTGGGACCATGGGCAGAGTAGACGTTCTTAGCTTGTGTTGTGGCCCTCAGTACACTTTTTATTTCACAACTACAGTTTGCCATGAGCAAAGTAGAAGGAACGCTAACCTGCCAGCAGTTCCAGGGCTCACCCTTACACTAGCCCGGCATACATTGTCTAGTAAAAAACTGCTATGGGCTAGTAAACACCACTTCTGGGCTACTAAAAACTGTGCAACCTACTGGTTTAAAATGCTCATATTTCTTTCTTTTCAGATGTGAATAATAGATTTTAAAAATCTTGCGGCAAGCTCTCTGCAAGCTTGCCGTCATGTTCTCTGCAAGCTTCCTTAAATTTCTGTAAGGGCAAGGGCTCACCCTTAACGCTAGCCCGGCATACATTGTCTAGTAAAAACTGCTATGGGCTTGTTACCACTTCTGAGCTACTAAATACTGTGCAACCTACTGGTTTAAAATGCTCATATTTCTTTCTTTTCAGATGTGAATAATAGATTTTTTTAAATTGTATTTTTTAGTTTGTGAAAGTAACTTTATTTGACCATTAAATTGGTTGTGATAGCTACCGTTAATACATCAGAAAGATACATTTATGACAACACATGTTCAAAATCTGGGTCACTAGAACGTCCTAGCGGCAAGTCATACGCACAGTTTACAATACTAGCCCAGTGGGCTACTTAAAGGTTAAGCACAAGGTCTGAAAGTGGATGAGTAATGCAACAGTGCAAATCCTTTGTGAACACTTGCACACCCACTGCCAAATCTTCTTCATGGTTTATGAAATACACTTGTTCTCACACATATTTTTACTAATATGGTAAGCACAGACATTTGCCTGCTCGGTAAACAGCTTTTATGAAATTGGGCCCCTGCTTGTTATAAACTGAACTTGTGTAAAATATGGGTTTGATCATTTCATGAACCATTGGCATTATGTAATCAGCCATGCATTAAAATAACGCCCAATGAAAGAAGCTAATATGATAAGCCTGAGCTGCCTGCCACTCATCATGTTCGGATCCTGCAGGCAGACAAATTAAGGCTCATTACCCCAGTGTAAAAGTAGTGTGGGCACACATCTTGAGAAGATATTGTTGTAAGGTTACAAATTATTCCCATTAGAGACACTGCAGAAAGGTTGAGCAGCTGAGACAGCGACATTTGAGATTTAATTTGAAGTTCCATGGAACTCTGACTTGTGAGACAGCCACAGCAAGAGGTCTCATTAACGTGATCATGTCATGCTTTGACTACACATTTTGATGCAGGAAGATTTTATCAGATTATTATCTCAAACTGATGCTTAAAGGCCCTGTACACTATTGGTAAGATCGAAAAACACAAATGTTCAAAATTCACACATAACTTACATGATTTAAAGTAAGTAATGGTAGAAAGGGTTCCTTAAAATATTTCTGCCTAAAATGCTATCGTTTCTGAGAAATTAATAAGACAATAGTTTTTATCACGCACGATAATAAACTCTTATGTTTGAAAAACAGAAAACACATAAGGTCTCTTTTCACTATTCTCTCGTGACCTCGATGACCAATTGAACTCAAATTTTCACAGGTTTGTTATTTCATGTATATGGTTAATCACACAAAACATGAACTTTGTTTGCGACTGTTTTGTCAGCTCTACCAATCCTGTATAATACCTTTAAAGTCGAAGCTGTTGCATATGCAGCTGGCCAATGGTCAAGAGTTTGTTGCAAATATTAAATTAAGTAAACTGCAAAAGACATCCTCTTTGATCGGAGCATGCTCTATTTCTGTGTATTGTAGTTGTAGTTGTTGTTGTTGTTGTTCTTGTTCTTGTGTGTTAGGTTTTTTTTTTTGTATGTATGTGTGTTGTCTTGTCATTTAGCCCTCGAGAAAAACTCTGCTAGGGTCGAAACATCAGGCCACTAACTAATTTTTTGCATTTATATACTACAGGTCCTTTTGGTTGGTAAGCAGTTTGCAACAGCTACATGTAATTCTATTTTCTCATTTTTTTTTTGGTCTAAGGTTTTGCTTGTTTGTTTGCTTGGGGGAGGGGTTAGAGAGAAAGGGAAGGACAGGTAGAGAGACCATGAAACAATGAAGTAATCAATTATCCACATATTAAAGGAACATTACAGAATTGGTTTTTGCTAACAAAACAGTTGCTGGCAGTGTAAGCACTTTATGTAATCCATCATATACATAAACTGACAAACCTGTAGAAGTTTCAGATCGATCGGCCATCTGGGTCACGAGAAAATAGGGAAAAACCGGTTACACATTTGCATGAAATCATATAGACTCAACAAATGAATAAAACGCTCACTGAGCGATAAACTCCAATCGGGAAATTAGTTTATTCATTTCTCTTCAAATATGGCATTTCAGACAGAAATATTTCAAGGGATGTTTTCTACTATCATCATCATTAGACCGTGTAAGTTTTATGTAAATCTGTGACCAAAAAGTATATTTGACATTTTTTTTTCTGACCAATTCTGTAATGTTCCTTTAAGTCTTGCATGGAAAAATAGAAACTGGCTTATTTGCAAAATGTAGTGAAATTTTCACTGAATCTAACTACAGAATATTAAATGGAACTAACGACAATTTGTCAGTTATCACTTTGACCGCAGGTTCCAGAAAAACATATCCAGTAACATAAATAGCTTTTTTTTTTGAAACCACCAGATTTCTGATGCCTTTGGCCAGTTTATGTTTTATTGCATTCAATGTTGGGTTTTGTTTTTGACAATTGAATGCATGTGACTCATTTTGTACAAAAAAATGTATCTTGACCAAAAGTATCAGAAATCTGTTTTATTTTCTTATTTTTAATGTGAACTAATATTTGAAATCTCAATTTCAATAAATCAGGTCATGAAAACCATTAAACATTTCACTAAACATTTTTCCATTAACTGAGTAACTGAGTTATTGTAGCTGATTTCTTTCTGTTCCGTCATAGAATGGAATGACTGAATGAATTAGCATTTGAGCAAAGGTCTTTTGTCACCTTTAACGTCACAAGATGGGGCCATGTGCATTCCAGATGATACAGCTTTTGCGCAGATGACAACCGATGTGTTTGTAGTTCAATATTTTCAAAAATGTGGACTATGTGGAGCAGAGGTTGGCTAGGGATGTCCAAAACAGTGGCACACAGGGAGTTTTTCCCCTGTATTGGAGGTTGCCTAAGATGTATTTAGTCCTGGAATGTAATCTTTTGTGACGGCAATGCCATTTTCATTTTGGGAAACTTTTGAAGGGGCACCATGGCCAAGACCAGGGCCCAATTTCATAGAGCTAATTAAGCAGAAAATAATGCTTAACAATTTTCTGCTAAGCAGAAATGAGCAGAATATCAGTCAGAAATTGTACATGTGACATCGTAGTTTGGCTAATAGCCTTAATCTGGTTAGCATAATTTTGTTGTTTTTAGCTACTTTTTATGTTTAAGCAGCTCTATGAAATTGGGCCCAGGTCTGTTTACTTTTGTACGTGTGTGCATGGTTAACAGACTTGAAAGGCCAATAAACCCCATCAATGAACCCCGTAGAAGTCCCTAAGAAAGAAGCAACTTGAGTAGATTTTTCTCCCAATCACCTTGGTATACAAGTTTCCTTTTCTCCCGACGATAACCAGACTAGTCGAAACGTTGAGACCAATTAAGAACTCACTCCGCGGCAGTGAAGTTAATAATGAGAAGTCTTCTCAATCCACTAAGCGAAAGTAGTAGTTCCGGCCGATTTCCTACCTTCCCAACCCCAGATAGTAGTTAATAATTGCAGGACAGAACTAAGTTATCTCCCGAATTTTGAAATCTACTCCTCGGCAGTAGAATAGATAGCTATACAAGTTTTCAAGAACAAATCTACACAGTAAAGTAGATAGATAGACACATGGTGTTAACGCATACTGCTATACAATGATACGTTACCATGCATTGCCTCAAAACCCATATCCTTTTGTCTTGTTTGACTATACCACCTCGGTGCTAGTAAGGTGTGCAAAAACACAGTGTTCTTCCTTTGCAGTTGTCCTGTTGCCAAAATGCTGGTTAAAATTCACCTGAGGACCAGTCAAAATTATCTCCAAATTGTCCGGCTGGCAAGTTCAGTGCTAAAAAGCATCCCTATTTCATATGAAATATGGACTGCAGCGTTCTAGCCAGGCATTAAATAGCGTGCCGGGCCGACACGCTATTGAAAAATAACGACACGCTATTTTTTCTCCGATACGCTATCGATACGCTTTAAAAATGTTAACTTATTTTTTTTATTTTTTTTTACGTTTTCTCTGTGTTAAATTGTGGATCAACATTTTTTTTTAAATATTGTAACAAAACATTGTTTCAGCGCGATGCCATACGTCATAAGTCAGCACAAATCACGCCAACGTCGTGGACACATGCGTATTAGTATGCATTGCATACACATAAGCATTGCAAAAGTTCTGGCACATGCGCAATGCTGCGCATTTCAAACTTTTAGTTTCGGCGGGGGATCGCACAGATTTCAGCCCATAAAATTTCACCACCATTGTTATTAGACTGTCATGAAAAATCTCATAAAATATATATTTAAGCAGACAGGATTATTTTTAGACTTTGAAAAAAGGCTTAGCATTGAATACAAAATGTGGGGTTTATTTATTTTTTATTTTTGGGGGGGGGGGCTTTTTTTTGTGTAAAACAGCTTATTAAATTCGTGACCACGACGTAAAATAAATTTTTTTATTTATTTTTACGTCGTGATGAAAAAGAGTTAAATAAACCTTTTTATAAAATTAAACAGGTTTGTATGGAACAATTTGTAACTGTATGGACAGTAACTGTATGGACAGTAAAGGTATTTATCAAAAATAATCAAAGATTTTTTTAAATGCGACAACCACCTCTTCATACCAAATTAATTGAATTTTAATTTATTATTTTCTAATTAGGTATGCTTTGTAGCTCTGCAGCAAGCACAAATTAAAGCAAAAATCTGGATCGGGAGTATGGGCTACAGTACCATGATGGGCTACAGTACCATGTTGCTCTATTTTCAAGCAAACAGTCTTTGACTGTATTGCTTGAAAAGAAGTACATTGTGTCAAGCCGCTTACAGTAGCTATGTTCTCTAAATTATGTGCAGTTTCATTTTACAATAAAACCAGTGATGACCTTATGAAAACTTTGCTGTTTATTTGTATTTATTTGCCTACAGATTTGTTATCACAAAAAAGGGTCACAAAATATTATGTGGACTAACTTATAATGCAGTTTCTGCATTGGGTTTAAAATAATTCAGATGAATTTACAAGGGTTACAAACTTCTCTGAGTGGCCTAGATTGCACCAGAGAGCATCTACGGCGTAAACATTTTCCGGGCCCTTGAGCGGGCCCCGGACCCCACGCCATAAAGGCTTCGCGCTTCGCGCTCGCAAATTTCACATTTTATAAATGCCCCTACCCTATAATTTTTTTCTGGCTAGAACACTGTACGGACTGTTGAAATGAAGACTGGTCCTGCTGGCTAGTCACTGAAAAATGTAAGGACAAGCCCTGTAACACCATGTTACTTGTATATTTTAAATATCTCTAGTTGTGATGAAATAAACTGATGGTGTAGCAACTTAACTTGGTTGGGGACTGCACTGCACCACAGAATTCACATCAACTTTTGGGATTCCATTTTGAATCTTCAACTATGGAACAGTCACAAGAAAGGAAATAATTTGAGTGGAATTAAGATTTTCTCATCTCATCAGTACATGTAGTGAATTGAAGATGATGGAGATAACATTTTTTCCATTACCAGATAGGGGATTTATGTATAAATTGGTAATACAGGGTAGAGTAGTTTAGCCTGCTGGCTTGAGTCTAAAATTGAAAACAAATTGTCATTTGTTTTTGAGGGTGGTTTTTTTGTGCACTTGCCTGAAGTAAAATCCAACTGGGATTGAAACAGCTGCTCGTGTATGAAGTTACTATACTTCTTAATTTCGAACACAAGCTTCCTCAATCATTGTATGCCTCAACACACTTCCCCTCCCGATTGCAAAAATAAGTTACCGTACTGTGTACAATTAAGATTTTAATAATACTAGTGTGCATTTATAATGTGCAATGTCTGTCATATATGATTTATTGAATCATATTATTGAATCAGGTTGAGCTTTTTGTGAAGAATAATTTTATAAGGCGAAACAACCATAATACAATGTATTGAAATTTATACAAGGTGAGGTGTCGCATATTGCTGCCTGAACATGCCAGAAGCAGTGGGGCAAGCCCCTTCTCTGAATGAAAAGTAAAGAAATTTTATGTGCATTCAAATACACAAAGACAGAATTGGTGGTTCCGTTTTCAGCTTTCTAAAGCCATTGTAGCTTCTAGGTCGGAAGAAACCTGGGCCCAATTTCATGTCTCTGCTTACCGCAGATTTCTGCGCTTACGTATCATAGAATTATGTGCTACAAGGGCTCCGTAAGCGCAGAATTCCGCGGTAAGCAGAGCCATGAAATTGGGCCCAGTGAAGAGATGATGATGAAATGCTCAGGTTTAGAGTGTTCGGCAGCACTATGAAATATTGCCCTAATCAGAATTTTACTAGATAAAGCGAGAGTGTCGAGTTACCGGATGCTCGAGGATGTTGGTATTATGTAGATACAGGAAAGTCCTTGGTGAAAAAAAAAAAAGGTCCGAGATGGAGTTTTAGAGACAGTGAATTTGTCACGGTACATTTCCTTGTGTCTGAGAGTGTAAGGACCCTTACACTCCTCTCCTGAGGATGGGAGACCCTCGTCAGCTTCCTGCTTGAATTCATGATGCGCTCGTTACCATGGTCTGGCATTAATCTCCTGGGATATTTTTCCTCCAAGTGATCAGCTTTTTACTACCACAAGCTTTCATGCATGTTTTTTGTGTGTCTGTGTGTGTTTTTTTACTTTGTGTTTTTTCGTGATGAAATCACTGTCAATATCAATTTATGCGCAGCCTGGCATGTGTAGTGTTTAGAGTACATGAATCATCATAGATGGTTTTTTTTGCCCAGGCATGGGGATGAAAGATTTTATGGTGAAATGGTCGTAATAAAATGCTTCTAATGAATCAAGTGTCAATTTTTTTCTTTCTTTTTTCTGTAACCTGCAATAGATGTATCCAGAGCCTAACTTCATAATTAATGCTGTTATGGTGGAAATATTGTTTAACAGAGTTATGTGCTGTGCAGGGAACCAGTGAGTCTCAATTTATATAACAAAGTTTTAGCTGATTCTTTGGCCAATTTCATGGTTCTGTTTATCGCTGAATTCTGCGCTTGCGATCACCATTCTTCACCTACGGGGCAAGCGCCAAATTTCTGTGCTAGCTGTGTAAGGGAAGAATGCCTAGTAACGTGGAGTACACAGCCGCACAAGCAAAAATTCCCTGTTAATCTGTGAAGTATGCTTGACGTAAGCGCGAATACCCTGCTTCCATAAGCGGCAATTATTTGCTTACAATAAGCAGAGCCTTGAAATTGGGCCTTGCATATACTAAGCAAGACTCTTTTGCTTAGCAAGCAGTGGCTAACAAGGATTTTTGTGGAAGCGGGGGTGGGGGGAGGTTTGGAGGAGGGGCACAGATGCAGCTTTAGGGTGGGTGCTAAATCGACCAAGGTTAAACAATGAAACTATAAGATTGTTGTTTTTTCTGAGGATGATGCGTCTTGAAATTAAGTGCCACTTGGGATTGTGACATTTAAGCCTATGGTTATTACTACTATCTCAAAATAATTCTAAAATTCTCAAAGATAAAGTGAGTGAAAATCATCTAGCCTTGCCCCTGAGTACAATGAACCCTAGCTACGCCACTGTTAGTAAATTGAAGTGCTTGACAAGCTTCATGAAATTTAACACGCTATGGATAAGTGTATAAGTCTCAGCAGTCAGTGAGTCTTTTTTTAGACTTCTTTCAAACAGGCTCTTATCTCCCAATAGGCATCTTGGCTTCCTCTCTCAAGGATCTCTTTTCATGTTTGTTTCTTAATCATTTCCTTATGTTTGTTTATGTATCATTTCTGAATAAACTTTCTTTTCATCAAATAGATTGTCTCTGATCTTTATTGTTTTGTTTTCTTTGCCTTTCTTTTGTATGTTTTGTCTTCATGTTGTATATATTTTTTTAACTTTCTTTTCATTATGTATATTGTCCCTGATCTTTATTGTATGTTTTTTTGCCGTGTGTCATTGTACCCATTATTATGCCTTTTGCCTGTTTTTCCTTAGTTGTGTAAGTTTGTTTGTCTGTTTTCTACAAGCCTCTGCTTATCAAAACAGCCGCGTACACAAGGTTCAATTCCTTTATGGCCTGCTGTTTCATCTCGGTTAAAACTACAGTGTATGGCTCACCCTTAACGCTAGCCCGGCGTACATTGTCTAGAAAAAAACTGCTACAAGCTAGTAAACACCACTTTTCAACTTGCCCTGTGGGCTACTGAAAACTGTACAAACTACTTGTTTAAAATACTCATATTTCTTCCTTTTCAGATGTGAATTATAACTTTTTAAAATGTGTTAATTTATTTTTGAGTGTAAGAATGGAACTTCATCTAGACCATTAAACTGGTTGTGATCGCCACCATTAAGGCCCCCCAAAAAAGGGTTCTGTTTCTGATTACATGTCATTTAAAAATAGGGTCGGTAGGTCGAAAAGTTTTTTTATTTTGCGTTTTTTTTTATTCTGATACGATTGACCATACGTCCACGATCGTTCATGTGTTGAGTGCAATCAACGGATTTGCACAGCGAATTAGGCAAAATTGCTCGCAAACAGAATTGGCAGTTAATCTGCCCGACCTTGAAAAATGTGCGCAATCTTAAGTTTGCGCAAATTCTTGGAGTGTGCTTCATACAGCGCCGTGTATACACGTGCGCGATGCGCACTGAATTGTTGGTATTTTTCGCTGGTAGTCAAGTCGTTGGACATCGCAGGCTCAAATCACGGAGATAATCTATAAGTTTTTTGTAATATGTTCTGGTTTTTATTACAATGTTGCCTAAAACATGTTAAATTGGTAAAAGTCAGACATTTTTTTCCAGGTAATTTCTTTTTTTTTTTTTTTTTTTTCACCGTTTTTTCCCGTTTTCTCACCATTTTTTTTAAAGCCGAATAAAAAGTTTAGGGTCGCGGCGTAAAAACTAGGGTCGGTCGGGGAACCGGAAACACAACCCCTTTTTTGGGGGGCCTCATACATCAGAAAGATACATTTATGACAATACACATTTAAAGTCTGGGTTTCTGAAACTTCCAGGGGCAAGTAAAATGCACAGTTTACTAGCCCGGTGGGCTACGTTACGAAAAGCTTAAGCGAAAGGCCTTGATGACCGTCCTGCATTTCAAGCAGTGTGTACACTTATAGGATGGAATTGTCAAAACCTACCTCATCTTTTGCTTGATTTGACCTCAGTTCAGATGATGGAAAAAAGGAGCTGCTTGGTGTATATTTTTCCCAAGGCAGTCTTATTTTTAAGTCTCTTGCGAATAAAACTTGATTTTGCCCAAGGAACTATATATCGGCTCAATATAATGCCGCGTTCCATTAAGGAAATTGCTGTCCTGAAACCCAGTAAATGAGGTTGTTGTAAAAGATAGCTCCCCAAGATGGGATCCAAGTTTCCCCAAGCTATTGAGCACATGAAGTAAGTAAGCACAGATAAAAAGTACTAAGCTTTCTTAATTACATCAATTGGTGGAGTGGGCGTTCATCTCAACTTCATATTGCATTTTCACAAAAGAGACGGGCATCCCCGAGCAAAAAATACATTGTATCAAAATGGACAGGCATATACATGTACATGTAGGTCAACTCGTATTTCAGGTATCACAAAGAGAAGGGCATGTCAGGGTGAGCATGAACACACTATAGATGTGTGCTAAAGTAGGTCATCATCCTTTTTGCAAATTTCACAAAGACAGGGGTATGCGATACTAATTGTTGTGTTAATTAGCCAATTGAACAATTATCATATCAATAGCAGTAAGAGAATATCTGAGTGGGTAGGAGGTCTTAAAATCGGCAGGGTTGCGGCCGTGTGATAAAAAACTCGGCAAAAGTTGAGGTCCTTTATCGCACAACCAGGGCACTGCAAGGTTTTAAATGGTTGTTCGAAACTGCATGTCTATTCTTTTTATTCCCATTCATAAACCCTCTTTTTGTTAAAAAGTGTAAAAATAAAGGGCAAACTGTAATTGAAACTGTCTCTTTGTAAAATCGTAGAATTTAGTCCCCAGGCCGTTTCCCCAAAGGTCAAATTGCTTGCAATGGTCAACGGTTGTGCATATATATGGATTTTTACATTTGAGTACCGTATCTATTGATTATGATACGTGTTATCATGTGTCAGCTTACGCTCCAACCCGCGTATGTCTGTGAATGCCGAGCGCACTCTTAAACAGCTCTTGCTCCTGCTATGTCTTTATCAGCCATTTAATACCAGGTAAACATGGTCATGTGACCACCTTTCACCCAATAGGACAGCCTAAACTCTCTTGGGTATTGAATAAGGTTCAACTCTTTTAGAACTACATGAAGACACTTAAACTGTGCAACAATGTTTTAACACAGCAGAGTTTTCAGTTTCAATTTAAGCACCCTTTAAAATGTGAATACCTCAAAAAATTATTTTGGCGCATTTTGGCATGCCTGTCAGTTTGTGAAAACAGTGACAACTTATTACAAACCATGCTAAGCACAGAAAACCATTGTTTAGCAAAAACATCTTACCGGATAAAATGACATACATAAATTACATTTCTCCCCCCTGGTTGCCCTGCTTAACTTTGCTAAGCTAATGAAATTGAGTTGAGATGACAAAGCCTATTAAAGTGGCCCTTGGGCATCTATAATGCTTGTATAGGCTTAATTACATATAGTTGAGAAGTCTTGTTGTGTGGCAGCTCACATCAAATCAGCAACCCCTTTACAAAGTGTCCCTAGGTGCAAGCCACCATGATGGCTTATGGAACATCTACTTGCATTCCAATTTCTGTTTTATTCAAGACACTTTTCATCAGCTGTTCTTTGTTTTATTGGCTGTGAGGAGCAGGTGCCTTCAGAGGCTACTGTTGTTAGACGATACCAGGGATTTCATTGTGAAAACATTGTTCATGGGTTCAATGTGTTTTCCCCAAGACCTCTCCTGGGCTTCAGATTGCATGAACAAATATGATGAAATGACTAATATATCTGCTAGCTTGAATACTCTAATGGGCTAGCATATGCAATATGAGTCCTCCCCAAAAAAATATATATACATAACAAAAACTGACCACCACCTCTTCTGTTAGCCAGTGATTAAGAGGGAAAAAACTTCTTGGAAAGTGTAAAATGTTTAATCTGGAACTTCTTTCAAAGGAACCAATGTAGCCTCAGGTCCAAATCCCCCTTGCTTGTTGTTCAATGAATGGAACATTAAGTCTGCTTGCCTATAGATAATAACATGTAGATGGGCTAATGTCAATTTGGGGGACAGAAATGATTATAGCCTATTTTCAATGGAAAGGTATGAAGAACAACTCACATTAACCCGGAGGTCGCAGGTTGAATGTCTTGCTCTACTAAATTTGTCTTTGTTCAATCCAAAATTATTTTAACGTTTACCTCAGTCAGTTTCCCTTGTGGTTTACTACTTGATGGTGATCCCACTGCTGCCGCTTCCCTGGTTGTAGCATAAACTTGGGTGTGATCCCTGGCTGTACGGCAGTTTCATGTAGAATGGCTTCTGACTGGCACACCAGAACAAAGATATTTACAAATTAGGGAGACTGTCAACATTACGGCTAGATAGCTCAGTTGTTCAATCCAAAATTAGAAAAAACCTTTCTGACAGATTATAAATATTATCAATATTTTAGATGGAGCTTAATTTCTTGACCTGGATCTTACTATCCCCTATTTTCTTCTTCTATTTTTGTATCTTGAAATGTTTTGATTTCTTCTTTCCCAAGGAAAACCTTTTAATGAAAAAGAGAGACATCCACCCCTCGACGCCCACCCACCCCACCTCAACGACAAAATCAGAAAATTGTACCATTAATAAGTCTTTGTTTTATTTAACAACAGCAGGGAAATGTCAAGGAGGAATCCAATAAGTACTTGAAAATATCTCATCAACTGACGAAGGACTACTTTTGTGTGTTTCTATCCACAGATGTTTTCATATTTCCTTTTGCAAAGAAGTCCTCATGGAAAAAGAAAATTGAAAAAAAAATATATATACACACAGCAAATTTTACTGCACTGTGTCCCACACCCTCCCCGCAACTTGTTGTGATGATTTCACCATAACTTAGTCTTTTGTTTCAGTCTACAAGAGCAAGGGAAATGTCAAGGAGCAATAAAAGAAATGGGAAATCATCTTACAAACTATGTACATGTTGCATTTAAGTGTACAAGGACTCATTGTGTGTATATAGGCATGGGCTCCTCATGATCACTAAGACGTTGCAGTACCTCTACACCAGCCTGGTTGACTGGTGAATTACATTCAGGAAAAGTGATGCAATTTAATTTCAACCTCGAGAGAGTCTTTTAACTGTGGATTTAATCAACTGAACTGATCCTTGGTAGGGTGTCTGCACTCCGTAAACATCATAAACTATGTCATGAGGAAAATTAAATTATTTTTCAACTTTTCTAAACGGCTCATACCACTGATTGAACAAACTGGGTTTTCCATTTGAGTTGAAGAAGTACATCATCATGGTTCATTAAATAACCAAGGCTAGATCTGGTTTGCATTCTGGGGATATGTCAGTTGATACTAATTGGAACCAGGCAGAGGTTTGCTGAACATATTACTAAGAAAATATTGATATCAGGCATGCAAGTCTTTAGATACTCTACTGATTTTGTTTTTTCGCCACCTTATTAGTGCCATAGAAAACTAAAAAACACTGTGCAAAGTTTTGTGTTCTGGGTAGTTTCCTTGGTCTATGTAAAGTAGTATGTCTGTAAAATCTATATAAAAGTTACTGAGGTAACTTGGAGTCTGGAACCAGTATTTTTGTGATTCTTGGCCGAGCTTTTTCTACAATAGATTTGTTTGAACAATAGATTTTGTTAGTTGTTTCCAGTCAGCACACAAAAAATACATGAAGAGAACTAAACAAAATAAAGGAGACACAAGCTAAAGAACACGGCAAAAAAAAAGGGCATTTCCAACAAGTTTTATGAACTCATTCAACATGTCGGTAAAATATACACACACAAAAATTCACTGGCATGAAATAAAAGGTCACACAGTTAATCAACTACAGGTATCAGATGATCATTTGTTCAATCATTAAAGAAAACAAAAGTTTGACTTTATGTGAAATGACACTATCAACAAAATGAACAACTGGTTACTTTGTATGTGTGAACTTTAAGTACTTGTACAATTTATTACCAAAGTAATAACTAATAAGTTTTCTTTTATGAAAAAGGCCAAAATAACGGATCTTTTTATTTTAATATTTTTATTGTTATTTTTATTCCCTTGTGGTTCATTACTTGACATTATTTATATTCTGTTAGAACTGTTTGTTTGTAAAACTGTTTATAATTTCTAGATACATATGACCATTTGAAAAGATATATTCTTTAAAAATGTTGGTTCTGGTATATATTTTTTCTCTTAGTGTGTACAGTTGATTGCTAGGATCAAAGAATGGGAGAACATTATAACAACAACACAAATCAAAATAAGTCTCTGTTTTCTGTTTTTATGTGTTCAGTTGATTGCCAAAGTCAAGGAGTGGGGAGTGACAGGCCTACTGGTAGAATATGAAGACACGTTTCCCTACAATGGAGAACTAGCTGAATTGGCCATACCCAATGCTTACAGGTAAGCGACTCAATTAGCAATCTTAGTTTCATCAAGTCCTATGAGACCGAAATGGGATGAGGGAAAGACGGTCCTCGTCATACAGGGAAAGATTATTTGGGCACTCCAGCATCACAATTATAACTGTCTGTTAAGTCTTGGAGTAAAGTTGATTGGTTATTTGTTTGTCTCAAAGGGAAGAGAAAATTGTGATGTCATTTTGTGTGGTCACAAGCTATAGATACGCCTACACTGTAGCTCTTGATATTTGCCGTTTTGCAGGCAACTTGGGTTTTAGCTTCATCATGCATTCTAAATTGCTAGGCAGCCTAGTGGTTCATCCACCACTCATGCAAGGAATTTGATAAAACTTCTGTGTGCATCAAGCGGTATTTACGCAAAACTCATTGTTGTGCATAAAATTTTAAAAGGTTTATCATTTCCCGTAAAGATGGCTGACTTTACACTGTATGACGACAAGTGGGAACTATATCTATTGGGTCAAAATTGTTGGAAATTAATCCTTCACTTGCAGTAAATGTTTGTAGATTGGTGAATCGTCTTTCTCAGGGAGAAATGGTTTCTGGGCAAAATGTTGCGACAATATACAAATATTGACTACTTCAAGTTCTTGAAGCTACGACTCCTGAGGTGATCCCCGAAGCGTTCTATTTTCCTTGGGCCTCACCTCAGGAAAATAGAATGCTCTGGGGATCAACAAGGGCGCCGTAGGTTTTACCATAGCACAAGTAAAAACAGTCAATGTATGGTTTATAACACCCCATATATACACTGTGTCAAAATGTCTAGGTACCAAGAAGCTGCCGTTGCTATGGGTATAGTACACTGGCTTAAATGGCTATTCAAAATTGTATTCTAAGTTTTGGGGTCAGATTGGCAAAAAATCAGACCTACGATCTTTAACCTTGGTTTGGCACCTGTGAAAATAAATACCAATGTCAAGTCTGAAAGATCTTCCAGGTGAAACCAAAAGAAATCAATAAAGAATCTCTCATGTAATTTTAATGTTCCAACATCACAAAATGTGAATAAGATCCTGAAGGTCATGGATTGTAAGGTTCGTTTTTGTGAATCCAAATAAATGTAGACATTACTTACTTTTTTTGTTAGTTACATTTTACTCCTAAGCTAGCAGCTTTGTCAGACTGACAACCATGTTCAACTGCCTTATTTAATGAGATCCTGAAGATGATACTAAAAAATTTTGAGTTAATGATGCGTTCTGCATACATGTACGTGTACATGGGTACTTCATC
Organism: Pycnopodia helianthoides; assembly: GCA_032158295.1. Classification (NCBI taxonomy): domain Eukaryota; kingdom Metazoa; phylum Echinodermata; class Asteroidea; order Forcipulatida; family Asteriidae; genus Pycnopodia; species Pycnopodia helianthoides. The sequence goes on from CM063245.1 coordinate 15,220,688, forward strand.
AGCCTAGCCCTTGCATGACAACACACACAGAGCATGTCAGAAACAGTCGATTGACAAATTAGTTTTCTGGTGCTTGACCAACATCTCAAGAATGAACAGAAATTAACAGGTCTCTCGTGCAGATGGAAGCACGTACACAGGCAACGACCGTACACAGGCAACGACCTTAGAGTCGGAGGGCGGTACGGTTTGTGTGTTTGTGTGTCGGCATTGGTAGATATTTGAACATGCTTCGCTTATTAAACAAAAAGTGAAACTCACTTACAAAAAAAAGAAAAAGGAAATAAATTGGCATCCCCACAAAAAAAGAAAAGAAAAAGAGTGGAAAGTTCTGCTTTTTATTCAGGAGAGATAGTTGTGAGGAAGTGAGTTGATTTAATGTTGAGGAAGTAACTGTCCATGCGTTGTGTGACATGGATGTAAAACTGCAAAAGTGTTAGTAAGATTTGCAGTCCAATTGGATTCAAAGACACCTGTTCACAAGTCCCATGGTATTTTTTTTTTTTTTTTCACTAGACCACTTTGGAAACCACTTTCCCTGTCTGGTCACAAGCAATTACTTAGGTCACATGTCTTCTGTGGTAATGTCACTTTCAATGAGACTTGGAGTTTATGTGTATGCAGCACACATGTACATGTACAGTGTATGTATTAAAGGATTATTGGGAAAAATGGTCTACAATGGTCTGCAGTTTTAAGGCTTTACAGTGTGTTTTAGGCTGTTGGGCTACAGGTGGGGAACTGTTTTCAGAGCTGTTTCTACTGGATACCGTGCATCACAGCATCCAAATTTTAATTTTTGTTTAAGACACAAACTAAGGCTTGACAATGTAAAGGGAGGCTTGGAGCTAAAGTCTTGTGGAACTTGTTTGCATTTAAAGAATCTGAACAAGAATTGTATTGGCCTATATTTTGCAGAAACAAATTGTTAGAATTGTTTATTTTGTTTTATATAACACCCAAGCAGATCCTTGCCATTTGATTGGATGATTGTCTCCATCACGTGATAGCAAATAAACGTACTATTACACGCTACGTCATTCACCGTGCATTTTTCGTTCCATTCACCGTGCATTTTTCGTTCCATCCGATTTGTTCTATTGCACGGTGCGTACAACATGATTCCGTGCGCGTGTCTGCACTTGTTCACTGTTGAATCCAAACAAGCCGAACCAAAAGAAATGGGTGCAAGGTCACAATTAAATGTTGTACGCTTTGTTGTTTTGCAAGTTTGTTGTTTTTCCTCCAATCAAAATGACAAAGATCTACTTGGATGTTATATAAAACAAATAATGAATGTTTTTCATTCGTGCAATAGTGAGAATATTTTCATTCGGTGAAAGATGAAATGTTCCATTCAACTCGGCTCCGCCTCGTTGAAAAGAACATTCCATCTTTCAACTCATGAAAATATTCGCACCATTGCACTCATAAACATTCATTATTTGTATAATATAAATAGTTTGATGCGGTTCTCAATCTCAAAACCCAAACACTGAGCATTGCCGCTCGACACTTTGGTCTCTCAGTGCACTGCATGGAAACAACAGTTCACCCACGACCCCCACTCAGATTAGTACAGGCCCTGCCTTCTAAGAATCCTCATCAAGTTCTCATTGCCTCAGTTAACGCTAATCAGTGAGAAGAAATTAAATGTTCTTGTATTTTGAAGCCCATTTCCCCATTTTGATTATCCTCACGTTCCCCCGCACTGATCTAATCTTCAGGGTAAGATCTTGTGAAGTGATTTCCTAAATCAATTGCACTGAGATCGATTCATCATTCTGTTTTTTCAGCCAAGCTGACCTAGATGCACTGCAGCAGATTACAAGAGACCATGACATGGAATACATCCCTCTGCTTCAGACCTTTGGACATCTACAGGTAATCATCCCTGTCACCCCCCCCCCCCTTCTTACTCTTTCTCTCTTCAGACCAATAACACTGTCCTCTTCTATTGTTGAATGCATTGGTTATATATTTTGGGTGTGTGTTGTCAATGTTGTGTTTGATCAATGAGCGTGCCTCTATGGAGTGCGTACAATCTGTCATGCATTTCAATTGCCCGTAGATGCATAGTTTCTAAACGGATAATCTTTCTAAACAGATACATCACGGAAGAATGCTCGTTGTCTGGCATAAACATTTTCATTTTAACGCACTATGCTCTACACCTCATGTACAATAGACACGTTGATTCCTGGCCTTGTAATCTGCCAGGTTGGTGTGGTCTCCTGTTGCGTGGCACCGGGTACTGCAATTTCTTTCGTCGTCATTTGCTCAAGTCAATTCTAATACATAAACATGAACAATTTGGGGTGATTATTCCGAGTATTTATTAATCCAAAAATCTATTTTCTGCAATATCTGTACCAATAAAATTCTGTGAGAAATAGGCTTTCTGTAACACTGTCGTCTTTAATTTTGTGTTTGAATTGATCTTTGTTTTTTGGTTTGATATTTTCTGCTCAAGAAGTAGGCACCAAACTGTGTAAAAAAAAACAGCTAAAAGCCCAGACCAAAAGATGAACACAAGTAAGAATGCTGGTTTTTTTTTAACACAGAGCAGTGACATTTCCACAGGTTATGTATAGCAGGTGCATGGATTCATTCCTTCCTAAGCCAACAATGCACATGATATATCCCTCTAAGATGCTCTTCTGAACCAATTAGATCACTATAAACTGATTGATTGTGTCTTCAGTGTGAGGTTTGATCAAAGTTCATCTCATTTTTGATGTTTTGTGAAGCCATTTTACCATGCAGTTTTAAGAAAGAGAAGGAAAACAGCATTACAGGATGCCAAAGCTAGTAAATGTCATGAGGAACGTTGTATTGGTTTTTATGCATGCCCACTTTGGCAAAAAGCTTTTCTCATTTATAAGTTTAAGATGTTTCAGGGTGTTAAATACACAAACAAAATTACAAAGGCCAAGAAATTTCATGTTTGTAATATTCTTTTTGAAAACACAATCTTAATGTATACATGGTCAGAGTTTGATTTTAATTTGATGGGGTGTTTTTTTCATTACTGCATTACGTACAGAGGACGTGACAATTATCATCCATGTGAGATGACATGCTTTCTGGATGGATGAAGAGCAAAGATTAAAGGTCTTTCATACGTTGATCCGAAACATAAACTATCTGAGCTTAGTATTTTTGCTTAATGTCACTCGACTGACCATGAAAGAAATGAAGGCAATAAAGTTAAACCAGGTCAAGCTTGTTAAGGTGTTAGTGATTGATGAAACATATATTAAAGCTATAACATCTGCTTTGAAGTTCATATACACAGTCATGATAACCATTAAATAAGTGGCTGATCCAGGGTGGTAAATCGGGGGAGGGGTAATCATCCCCTGACAAAATTAAACCAGCGAATGCTTGATGGCACCCTGGATCTGTTTTTTCCCTCCTGTGACCTGGCAAATGACTCTTAGGCTCCTGGCAAATGACTCTTAGGCCCCTGGCAAATGATTCTTAGGCCCCTGGCAAATGAGTCTTGGGCCCTTTTTGAAACCATGGCATGAGTTTGGGCTTGGGCTTAGGGGTGCACTCCACCAAATAAGGAGAAAACAGAGCGTTTGCCTAATTACAATTTTGTAGGCCCTCAAAACACTCTATATTAGACAGATTAAAGAGCCATAAAAGGGGTACAGTGTAAAAGACTTTGCCCAATTGTGACCTGGGGGTTGTTGACTTCCAACTTGAGGTGTTTTGGATGACATAGGCCCTGAAAGGTGTAGGGACATTTTTTTCAAGATTGATGCTCCGACAACATTTTGAAATTTACACAGGGGTAGGGGTGTTTTTATTTGGAGGGAGAATAAATCAAATTGAGCTGAGGATAAAAGTTCAAGAGTCAATGAATAATAGTCTTGATTTACAGGTTTGTTCTCATTGTTTAATTATAAACTAGTTAATAAAAAACAAATCTTGCAAAAGGTTGGAGGCACCCATAAATGTCAATTGCAACTATTCCCGCCTTCCTCCTTTCATCACCAAGACCAGCTGGTCTTATAGATTAATCATGACTTTTCACATGAGTGACTGCTTAGTTTCTTTTCCTGTCGATAGTTTGTACTGAAGCACAGCAAGTTCAGTCACTTCAGGGAAGTAGCGGAGTTCCCTACGACATCTGCCCATCCAAACAAGGTGAGACTGTGATACAAAATGACCACAAGCTTTCTCTTTTTGTCTGTGTATCTGATTAAAGGTCTTCTTGATGCAACACTTATAGCATTGCATTGGTTACCCATAAAACAAAGAATTCATTACAAAATCCTACTGTTGACATGGCAGGCACTTCTTGGTATGTAAGAGACATGTTGAGTACATACCATCATCGACCCAATCTGAGATCATCAAACAAATTACTGTTGAACATTCCTAGATCTCATTCTTCATCAGGTGATAGAAGCTTTGGTTCATGTGCACCAAAGCTATGGAATGATCTCCCCTATCAACTTTGTACGCTTGACTCCTTACTGATCTTCAAAAGCCAGCTTAAGACTCAACTCTTCGATGCTGCTTACATTTAGTCCAGTGCACTTGTCATCTCCACATGAAATTCTGTAAACTCTTTTGTCTTAAACTTTTCCTTCACTTTGCTAAGCGCCTCGGAATAGGCAACTAGAATGACAGCGCTCTACAAATGCCTGATGATTGATTGATTGATTACGTGTACAAGTACATCCACACTTAAAACATTTTTCCAAATGGTTCATCTAATTGTTTGTTATTTTAATGACATGTGGATGTGTGGCTCCTGTAAAGTCAAATTTGAGCAAACTCTGGCACAAGATATACAGTATAATGATGGGCATATTATTCACCAATCCGTGTGTGCAAGTATTCTTCAAAACATTTGAAGAATGCAAATCTTGTCGGCCACTGAAATCAGATTGTTTGATTGATGAGCCCTAAAAGAATTTTGATAACAGCTTTAACCAAATTAATTTACTGTGCCAGCTGGAGGTGTATCATTTATCACAGTCTCCTAATGGGACTTCCTTAATGGACAACTCAATGGCAGATCTGAAGGTCTCATTTCTTTATAATTAGTAGCCATTTCCTTGTTATTTCTTCCCCAGAATCCTTGCCGTTTATTCAGAGATTAATAGATCAAGTCATACAAGCGCACAAAGGCCTCAAGTACATCCATATAGGTGCCGATGAGGTAAGCATAGACATACAAGACATACATGTACATGTGCTGTAGACCCATTGCACTGACATTACACATAGCTGCAGTCTGCTCATGGACTGCCATCTTGGGAGTCAAATTGTATGTAAAGATATGACGTACCTTGTCTCACTGTTTACTTTTATTATATTCTCTGTTTTATCTTTGCAATGTCTCATTTAATTTTCTATTTTTATGTTAATGATCAGTTGTAGTTGCTTGGCACCTTTAAAAAACTGTTTTACTGAAAGATTCCAAAGGTTAAGACCAAACCGGCTCTTTTCAGAGCCACCACTCCTTCAAAAGAGACATTTTACCCATGGTTGTACCCGCAAGTTTACTATTCATATTTATATTTATATTTATAGTTTCTCTTATTCCAAAGGTTGTTTAACAAGAAATAAATAAAAACTGTGAATCTAAACACATGTGTGCTGCCTAAAATGTGCACTGTATAGTAGCCAGCCTCGACAGATATTTTCCTGGTAAATGTGCCACCAGTGCGTCCGACCAGGTTCCTCCGATCACGGAGCGTGTTTGAGCGTGAAACCAGGCTTTCTGCTTGTTCTCACCCATACACTCTTGCTTTGATGAGATGTAGCACCAAGAGCCATTCCAACAGCTTTATTCCACGTACTGCATCTCTTTGGAACGCCTTGCCTGGTGCATGTTTCCCCCCACCCTACAATCAAGACTGTTTTCAAGAGGAATATCAATTCCGACCTTCAGCTCCCCTGAGTTATTTTCATCTTAAATATTTTCTTCTTGTAGCCCCTTACCGAGAGTGGCTTTTTAAACTTGTTTGGGGCGAACTTGCATAACAACGTTTTTTTTTAAAAGCATGCAGGGAATCTGAATCCCAAAATAATGCAATCATTTTTTTAACATGGGTGGTGACATCAGGCCCAATTTCATAAAACATATAATCACCGTTTTGTGCTTACGGAGCGTCCCTTAGCAGAATTTCTATTTCATAAAGCTGTTTACGTAAGCAAGGGTAAATGATGGCTAACCCGCGTTTAGCACACAAGTGACATAACAATGCAAATCCATGGTGAACGTGCATGCGCGCCAAGAACTTTTCTGCTAACTTGAGAAATCATGGTGAAATACGCTTATGCTTACGCACATTTTTCTGCTACAGTAAGCACAAAAATTTGCTTACCGGTAAACAGCTTTATGAAATTGGGCCCTGGTGAATAGGGTCACTAGATGATGTGAAACATGACATCACATATTTAAATGAGCGCCTGGACTTATTTCAAGTTCACATCTGTATGGAAGAAAACATCAAATCTTTCGCAGGTTGCCGTGTAAGATTGTTTTTGGTATGCAGAAAGGGGCCACATCCAAAACTTATTCAGCTGTTGTTTGTATACACTACTTGAACTTATTTATGCAAAGTATACAGCCTTTTCACATGCTACAGAGCATGATGAATAGCTTGTAGATGAGTGATGGAACACTAGAAATTCACTGTGTTGCAAATAAATAAATAAAAAATAATTAAACAAAACCTGTTCCTTTGTGTTAACATTGAATACCCAAGGTAACCTATTTTATGATGGATCCTTGCCTGTGGTAAAATCAGCTGCTGGTCTTTGCCTCTGGGATGTTCATATTAATATTTTTCAGGGGATAGAGCAAGTGTTAACAGATTTATTATTCATTTGTTATTCTTGACAAAATAGGGAGACTGCCAACAATAGGGCTAAGTAGCTCAGTTGGTAGAGCACCTGCACATTAATATCCAGAGGTCGCAGGCTCAAATTCCGCTCTTGTAAATGTTTTCTTTGTTCAACCCAAGTTTATATAAGATTTACCCAGTGAGTTTCCCTTGTGGTTCTTTACTTGGTATTTTAAATAATAAATCACATCCCCTTTAAGTGATCCCTCTGCTGCTGCTTCCCAAGTTGTATTGTAAACTTGAGTGTGATCCTTGGCTACAGGGCAGTTACAGGTTGAATGGCTTCTGACTGGCACCTCCGAACAAAGGTATTGACAAAATAGGGAGACCACCAACATTAGGGCTAGAAAGCTCAGTTGGTAGAACACCAGGCATATTAATCCAGAGGTCACAGGTTCAATTCTCTCTCTGGTCAATTTTTCTTTGTTCAACCTAAAATTATGTTGATTCTCTACAATTCAACAGGTGCTTCACTTAGGCTGTTGTCTGAAATGCCAGCATCGTGTAGAGGCGGACTTTGGAGGGTCTTTATCCTCGTTGTATCTGGATCATGTTACTAAGGTCTTACACTACATTAAGAACCAACACCCTGGAGTGACATGCATCATGTGGGATGACATGCTGAGGACAGCCAACCCCAAGAGCATGAACGGTACCAGATTATTGATTGTCAAGTAATGAACCACAAGAGATTATTGATTCTAAGACAATTGTTTCTAATTCCTGCTGCTGGCTTCATGAAACTTTACACAACTGTGTCAGTTCACTTGTGCAAGATTTCTTGTGTTAGTGGTGCACAACTATGCAATAAATACAGCGCAAGTGGACTTTCGCAGCTGCTTAAATTTGTGTGAATCCGGTGGCTGCACGGAGACAGTTTGTTTAACAGAAACAGAAAAACAGCCGTCATTCCTTGAAATGAGTTTAATGACTCTTTGCCTGTGTTTTTTTTGGGGGGGCATAAGAATATTTACCTCTAAGCGATTCTTTATCTTGAAAAGTTCAATATTTGATTAAGTGTGATCAAAGTACAGTGGTCTTTTTTTCTGAGATCCATTAAACCATTCAGTGCACACTAGTTATTTTGATAACACCCTGCAGATAACTTAATTTAAAGATTGTACATTGTAGGTCATGTGGCATTCAATTCATCAAACCGTTACATAGCATCATCATAATCCATGCATTTTGGCCAAAGTTTTAGCCAGGAATTGGTCAAAGGGTGTCTAAACTTGTGGATTTGGGAAAATTTTGAAAATTGTTCACTTACAATACATTTACATGTAAATAAAAGATAAAACAGAGTGTCCAAATTTAAAACAGGGTGTCTGAAAGACACCAAGACACCCCTCTGGCAAACACTATGTTTGGTACTATTCAGCAAGCATTTTTGTCCCATCCATTTTGACTTTGTATGCTAGATCACACTATGCGTTATACATAGCAGTACAAAATGCCCTCAGAGTGGGCGCCAGAACACAATCTTATACTTTTGTTTATTCATATGGTTTTATCCCAACCAAATGACAAAGAACTACTTGGATGTTTTATTAAACAATCTTTTGCATTCGCACAATGAAGACAATATTCCGATCCACTCAGCTTGGCTTCGTTGAATGGAACATTCCATCTTTCAACTCATTAAAATATTTTCGTCAAACATTAATAAATTGGATGCCCACTGCACACCATCTTTTGATCAGTCATAGACGAGCAATCTGCGCGCTCTGCTGCCCCCTTAGGCTTCATGTGGATAAATAATCAATAATTGATCTCAAATGGCATCCATATTGTCTACAACTCCCCCCCCCCCTATACATTACAAAAAATGTGCTCGGATGTGCTCGGCTATGTTTTCACAACAGTGACTGTACTGATCAACAGATTGGAGTTTTTAAATTTGATTTGGAATAGTCTGGAGCGAAAGTGCCCTGAACCCCCTAATTGCGTTATCCTCCGTATGTGGTGCCAATATAGATTACAGATTGAACAGAAAAATAGAATTGTTTTTGGCAGTATACATGTAGTCAATATTCTGCAATCTATTAAGGGCAGGTGTCTCTTATGTAGAGGAGAATTAAGAACCTGCCGGGCTTAAAGTCCATTAATCGTCTAAACAGACAATTTCTGCATTAGGAGCTCTAGGATTTTCAGTTTATAAATAGACTGTGTACCAGAGGCACAGAAAAAGGCATGCTAAGGAGACTGTGTGTCTTTTATTTGATTATCTTATTATTAATTCGCCAAGCTAACAAGAATCAACCAAAAGAACTTAGAACACCTGGAAGGTCTTCACAACAGTAGAGCAACAACATGTATATTGAAACATAAACGCCTAGTGAAACGGGTGCCACTGACATCACTTTTAGCTATCTCATGCTTTTGATAAATTTATCAACTTGGTTGCCATTCCCCCAAAAATTAACACCAACATATTCAACATAATTCAAAGAATGGTTTAATTTTATCAAAAAACATCAACAGTGGATTGCCTTTTACACACAAATACTCTGATTGATGACCTTTTAAAGTTTTTTCAAGGTGTACAAAAAAACAAAGAGGTCAGTCACATTCAAAGTCTATTAACTTTATCAGGTAATCACTTTATTTAATGTAGTTAATTTGAATAACTCATAACTAATCAATGAAACTTGCATGTGAGAATCCTATTACAGCATTTTCATAGACTAACACCAATCATTTGAAGTTTGTGTTATTTTGTTAGATTTCTGTTAAGTTTGTGTTAATTCATTGGACAGTGACAAAATTGTTCACTAGATCCTTCACAGTTCTTTAAAACAACTTGGAACAACCCCAGCCTGTTCTTTTAAGGTTGTAAATGATGTTCAGTTCTGATGTATATTCCTACAGGCTACCATTGATATCCAGGGGCCTCCATGTCTCCTCAGTGCTAGTCTACCTGAAACAACATTTTCATGTTCGATCCGAAATGTTTTTTTGGACAAAGCTCTTGACTTGTTAACTTGCAAATCCCACCATGAGTTGTTTATGCAGGTGTAGTGTACCACTTTTGTGTATTTTCATTCTATTTCAGATTTTGAACTGGGCCAGCTGGTTGAGCCAATGATTTGGAATTATTCCAGCGATGCCTCGTCTTTTAAAATCCGCTTACAGCCCAACATATGGCAAAACTACAGCCAGGTCTTCAAAACTATCTGGCTGGCTAGTGCATTTAAAGGTGAGAAGTTCAGTATATTTTAGTTTTTTTGTTTTTTTTTCAAACGGGCAAAAATTGTCTAGAGAGTTTTGTGGCATTTCGTTGCCGAGCAGTCTAGTGCATTGGACTCAAGTTCTGAAGGCTGATGAGTCATTTGAGTGTGGGTTCGAACCCCAGTCATGAAACTTGTGTCCTTTAGCAATACATTTAACCATAATTGCTTCTCATCACCCAGGAGTTAAGGGTAGGTATTGTTAATGTGAATGATTAACAAGCCAGTGTGCTCATTTTGGTTGTCGGTGCCTTATGCTTTTATAAAGGAGTTGAGATAGTTTTAGGATTGCTTCAGGCCTGATGATCTGAAATATTAACATTGTAAGACACTTTGAGAAGCCTATTTGGCTTGATCAATTGTAACTGATAGATTCAGCTCTTGTTAAGACCAATCAAGGAGTCTGGCGAAAATTCACAACTCCAGCGATTTCTGTTTTGTTAAGAAGAAGCATAAACAAAATCTGAAACAGATAATTGTCGCAGCAGATGGTCCGTCCTAGATTGGAATATATTTGTGGCTGAGGCAGAATTAGTTAATTGACTGCAGTAGGCGTGTGAACATGCCAGTCTGTAGAGTTTAGTTGGCAAATGGAAAATATGTATGAAAATTGTTCGGTTAATATACACCAGTGTCTGATGAAAACTGTTGTGTGGCTTGTGCAGCTTTAATAACAGCACCATCTGATTCCAATTTCAGAAAGCAATAAGCAAATAACATTTGCTCTTACCAGGAAAAGGTTACCAGCCTAAATACCTTGTGTCCTATGTACATTGTGCAATTGCTTTCCCGCTTACTTTTGCTTAGCAGACAATTGTTAGGCACTAATGTCTGCTTAAGCAGCTGTAATGGATGGATTTAGTTTTCTAATGAGGAAAAATGTTTCTTTTGTAATACTTTTAAGTGAAAATATGTACACAACATATGTTAAAACTGATGTATGTAGCACTATTTACTTTGAACCCTGGGAAAAAATATATAAACAAACATAACGCATGCACATCAAGTGGGACTCAAAACAACAAATCTTATGCCTTCTTGTTGAGCAGATGTCTTATCTGGATGAACAACTAAGCTTGCCTGGTGGTGAGATGCCAGATTAAGGCTTGCCTGTAAAATACCAGCAGGCACCAAAACCTGTTTGATGTAGCTTATGAATCAGGAATAATAGGCTTAGCAAGCAAACACAGAATTAGAAACAGTGAAAAGAGGAATATCAGAAACAAAAATTTTCAATCATCGCTCTTAGGTTGCAAAATGTTTATCTGGCAAATACATTTTTAAATATTGGCCTAAAAGCCCTGTCCAGAGGACCCAATTTCTAAGAGCTGCTGAAGCACAAAAAGTAGCCAAGTACAACATTATTATGCTTAACGGAATAAGGTTACCGGCCAAAATACCATGTCACATGAACCATCTGACTGGTATCCTGCTTATTACTGCTGAGCTGAAAATGTTTAAACATGAATTTAGACCAAGATTTGCATATGTGTCATGGCCGACTTGCTTTTTTAAACAATGTGCCTACTATGTTAATAATGTATGGCAGCTGTGAAGTGACCATAGAGCAATGCCTTCAGGGCTCATTATCAGAGCCTCAGTTATGAACAGTGATAATGATGGAGATGGAGGAGGAGGGAGGTAGAGAAAGCACCAATATCCAGGATCCTGCCTTCGATTAATTACTGGCTGACTCTGTTGTACCCACGAACCTCTTTACTCTGATGATCGAGTGATACACAGTGCCTGAAAGCTTGAAACAAAACTCGGTTTCCTCGACAAGCAATTAAAGTGTAATCTGGATGGGCGACGGCAGTGAGTTTACCTGCTCAGACAGTTTGTCAACAAATATTTGTTCTGGGTAAATTTTCCCCTTTCTGTGCTGCCATTGCAAATTTTGTCTGTATACCGACAAGGCAGTGTTACATGAACTCGAGGGAATGCGTACTCGAATGCGTACTCGAGGTGTTTTTTTTTATACCTAGAGTATCAAATTATTTTCTGTTCCTTATATTCACAGAGTGTCCAAGCATTGGTCAGGGTTTTACTATTTGTTTTGACTATATTGTTTTATAACTAGAGTGTCCAATTATTTTCTGTTCTATATATTTACAGAGGGTTCAAATATTGATCACGGTTTTACTATTTATCTTGAAGATAGGGCATTGGAAAATGCAGTTGTGGAATGAAGTGTTCAAGAAAATAATTAAAGGTGTAACAAAATACTGGAAAGGAATACCAGTGAAAATACGGACCATCATGTATAAAGAGCAAGCTTTATAATCTAGACCAGCTCAAGCAGAAATGATGGGTTAACAATTTTCTGCTTAGGGAGACTCGGAGGCTAATCCCTGTTTATCTCTTCGTTGGTTGTCTTCCTTTCTCTACCACATAGGGACACTAGGCACTATATTATAAGAATCGTCTTATTTTCAATGTTATTTAAGAATTTCTCAATTTTTCTTTGTTCAACCCAAAGTTATTTATAATCTACCAAGTCAGTTTCTCTTGTGGTTTATTACATACTGTTTTAGTTACATTTCACTCCTAAGCTAGGAGCATCCTCAGACCACAACCACATCCAATGCTCCACTGTCTTTTATACGCTTTCTGGTCATCACAGAGGGTTTTGTAGGCATGGTTTAGACTAGTTGCTCATAAATGTTCTGGAGCTTCAGTTAATATATAAGTAACATCTACATTTATTTGAATTCGAAAAAAACAAACCTCATAATTCATGATTCATCAACAATCCAGATAAACTTATTTAATGACTACATGTACTTGTTATGATGCTACGCACAAACTATGCAGAAATACTGCCTGCCGATATCTATTTGGAAATTCATAACATCGGCGCCGATCGTCACTATAATACATGTATATCTGTTTATCAAGCAGTCAAGCAGACAAATTAATTTAAGAAGTCCGCACTGATGATACTTACTGGGTGAATATTTTATGTATTAAAGGCAGGGCATACTTTTGGTTATTTTCAAAGACTAGTATCCTCACTTGGTGTATCCCAACATATGCATAAAATAACAAACCTGTGAAAATGTGGGCTCAATTGGTCATTGAAGATCCAAGAATATATTTTAAGAAAAACACCCTTGTTGCAAGAATTCTGTGCTTTCAAATGCCTGAGAAAGGCTTCATGCTTGAATCCTTTCTCAGATTCAAATATTTTAGTAAGAAATTACCTCTTTCTCAAAAACTACTTTACTTCAGAGGAAGTCATTTCTTACAATGTTTTATGTTATCAGCAGCTCTAGGTGCTCCTTAACAAGTAAGTTTTTATGGTGATGTATTTCTTGAGTAATTACCAAAAGTATCCACTGCCTTTAAAAACATCCAAGACAGAGTTAAGAATCCAGGTGGAGAATGTTGAAATGGTTGAAAGGATCATTGAGCAAACTATGCAAGAAAGTACGAGAAAATGTAAGACAGAAAACAAATAAAGAATTTACCGCAGGAATAAGACATTCTCCAGATCAACATCCCCCAGATACAATCGTATGCAATTCAGTTTTAAGTAATTTTTTTAAAGGTATTAGGTACATTCTTTGATTTTTTGGACGAGTGCGTTCATTTCAATCCTCTAGTTATCATAAAATATATTACAAAGTGATAATATCTCATTTGATTTTGAAGAAGACGACTATTTCAATCCTTCAGAATAAAAAAACAAACTTAAATTGATGGTTTGTCCTTGTTTTTTCAGATGAGTTCATTCATTCCAATCCTCTAGTGTAATAATATATCATCGGGAATTTGAAGAAGCATCTATTTCAGTCCTTTAGTGTTTTAAAAAAACCTTAAATTTATGGTTTGTCGTTGTCTTTTTGGATGAGTACATTCATTCCAATCCTCCAGTGTAATAATTTCTCTTGGTTTTTGAAGAAGACGACTATTTCAATCCTTAAGTAATCAAAAAAGTTCTTAAAGTAGCAGGGAATTTTTGTTTGTGTGCATGCGTACTCAACGTTACTTAAGGCATTAATTGCATACACAGAAATTGGCGCTTGCACAGTAAGCGGAGAATGGTGATCGCATCGCAGAATTTGGCGGTAAGCAGAGCCATGAAATTAGGCCCAGATCAGCTGACTTTCTCTTTGTTCGTCTTGTACAAAGTTTTGTGTGCTAGTGGTTTCCCCTTGTTTTTCAATAATTAACCTGCATGTCTAAATAACAAATATTTCCATGTGTGTTTTAGGGGCATTTTGGTACCACCCTTCACTGGACGCCCACAAAGGAGCAGTTTTGAACCATCTACTGTGGCTTCAAGAGGTGGATAAAGAAATATCCAAGATTAAGACACTTACTCTAAGGGGTTATGCCCTGACCGGCTGGCAGAGGTAAGAATAAAGAGAATGAGGTTCTGAGGAGACATTCCAACAGGTTTTGTGCAGTAACCTTATCCCACCCACTACACTACCCCCTTTCCCTATCCATCAAAATATATGAATATGGGTGTGTAGGAACTTGAAACACAAGTTGTTAGGCTGTTTGTGACAAAAACATTCCTCCTAGAAATAGCAGTAAATTTGTCACAATTTTATTTTTCACCATCCAACCTGTAAAAATGTCATCAAAAAGTCACGTTTTCAAAAGACAACAAACAGTAGTTTATAAGACACTGGACACCTTTGGTAATTGTCAAAGACCAGTCTTTTCACTTGATGTATCTCAACATATGCACAAAATAAAAAACCTGTGAAAATTTGAACTCAATTGATCGTCGAAGTTGCGAGATAATAATGGAAGAAAAAAACCCTTGTCACACGAAGTTACATGCTTTCAGATGCTTGATTTTGAGACCTCACGCATGAGGTCTCAAAATCAATTCAAATATTTTACTTCTTTCAGACAGAAATATTTCAAGGGATGTTTTCTACTATCATCATCATTAGACCGTGTAAGTTTTGTGTAAATCTGTGATCAAAAGGATATTTTACAAGTTTTTTTCTTACCAATTCTGTAATGTTCCTTTAAAAGAAAATACAAAAATGTAAACAATATTTAGCAAAGTACTGAACAACCTGGCTGGGCTGGCAGATGCATGTAGGAACAACCTCCAGTGGGGATGGTGCACAAAAACAGTAGACAAAAACAAACCCCCAAAACCCTGGCAGGGAAAGCCAATAGTGATGAAAAGTCACTTTCAAAGTGGCTGACCATGTAATTGTATTGTTATATTAAGGCCTGATACTTAATGAAGGCAATTGCCCCTAGTCATTGCCTTGGTGCCCTTGAAACGTTCCAATAGTAATTTACAATTTCATCATACAGGTGCCCTTTACAGAGGATAAAACACCTTGGTGCCCTTTCTCTTCCAATAATGAAGCACCAGGCCTGTATATTTATTGTTCTTTCAAAGCTATCTGTTGAGATGGTTAAATTAAGCAAACAAACATGGATTTTTTGGCTGTTCTTGTGACCTTGACAAGAGTACTGTATGACCATGTGGTGTCATATGCAAGAGGTCTTTCGGCAA
This sequence comes from Pycnopodia helianthoides, assembly GCA_032158295.1. Lineage (NCBI taxonomy): Eukaryota > Metazoa > Echinodermata > Asteroidea > Forcipulatida > Asteriidae > Pycnopodia > Pycnopodia helianthoides. Next base: position 15,236,290 of record CM063245.1, read on the forward strand.
AGCATTACATTTTAAGGGAGATGACATTTACAGTTGAGGAATAAATGTTTTTGTTCTCCTGTAGATATGACCACTCGTCAGTGCTATGTGAATTACTACCAACAGGGTTACCATGTCTAGCACTTTGTCTCCAGGTACTTTTACAGGGTAAGTCATGGATTGATTTATACATTTTCATCAAGTTCAAAGTGCTGCCAAGAAAAAAAAGGAGTTTCTTAGCAGAAAAAGTTCACCAAGATCCTCGTTCTCCAGTGAATGTCTTGACCCCTAGTCCACTGAGCCTTGTTGACAGAATGAGCCCAATTTCATTGAGTTTTATTGAATTTGCTTAGTGTTAAAAATGTTGCTTATTCCTTTTGAGACCATTGATTTCTGTATAATCATCACAATACGCCCATACACGGCTACTGTTGCTGGTTTTTGTACTCTAATTTGTTTTCAATAAAAAAATTCCCTTAAACCCCATTATGTTTTGTTTTACAATGTAAACACTATGTCCAAAGGGGAAACATTTGAAAATGTTGATTCTGGACTTGACTTTCACTATGACCTCTTTCTGTAATTGGAAGTAGACCAATCTTGGCCCCGTTTGCAGCCGCTGTGAGCATCGGGTACAATTTGCTTGTGGCCTCGCTAGGAAAAACAGTTTACCATGATCTCTTGCATTCTAGAGCGTCGGTCCTACCCTAGACCACTGATCCTTGCCCATTGACAAGAGACAACTTTGAATGCGGTAATAAACCAATTTGTTAAGCCCTGCCTACCCTGAGGACTGCCATGATGCTCACATGGGATGGCCTTGTGACCTTGGAAACTTAAATTGCATCCTTCTCTGTATCATGTACCAGGTGGTTACTCCCATGACATCTTAGAGAGAGTCTCCAAACAGCTTGGCTTCACTGAACCCTTTCAGATTGAACATCCCAAACATGCAGAGTAAGTCTAACAGATAGTTGATTTCTTTAAGACTGAGGACAAGAAAAAGAAACCCTGGTACAGTGCCTGAGCAAAGTGTTTTGCTCAAATAAAACTCAGAGGTCCAACATTCATTTTGTATGTAGTTTTGAGCTTTGTTTCCCCATTCATCTTGTGGTGGTGTAGAGAGATAATTCTGTAAGTCCTCTGAAAGGTATCACTAAGGGGTTCAGGAGGCTTTACCTTCTAGACCAAATGGAGATGAAGACCCCATGACCCAGGCTCTTTATTTGTGGTGATTTTGGAAAGTTTTTAAACCCATCTACATGTAACATTTAAGAGAGTATGGGGGCTTGAATCTATTGACAAATGACAAATGGCAGACCCAGGCCCATTACTTTTGTGGTGCTGTGGAGAGTCTGTTTCGTTTTTTGGGGCACATTGTGGCCGCGTAGTGCGAACTCATGTTCTGGAAGCTGAGTCACCAAAGTGTGGGTTCAAGTCTGGTTTACACACTTGTGTCCTCGAGCAAGACACCTAACTATAATAGCTTCTCATCACCCAGGAGTACATGGGTACCTTCAAGTAGAGAGATCATGATGTTCATGAGTTGCATGTTCACCTATTTGGCTGCTGGTGCTGCATACTCCAAAAGAAGTTGAGATCGTTTCAGGAATGTTTAGGGCCCAAGAACATGGGTAATAATATTATCGAGCACTTTGACGGGCCTACTTGGCTTGAAAATAAATACATATTATTATATTATTTTTGACATTTTTGTACTTTCTGCAATGTAACATTTAGTAGTAGTCTCAGAGGGGCCTCATCTTCCTTACCAAGTGGAGACCCAGCCCGTAACCCTATAGGTACTTATTTGTGGTGATGCAGACACTCTGTGATTATTTCACACTGATGCACCCACAACGTTTCAGGGGGGCTTCATCCTCTGAACCGAATGGAGTCCCAGGCAGGTTATACTCCATTTTTAGTACCTAACCACACTCCCATTCCATCTGATTTGTAATCCCCTGCAGCTTTCTAAGCACCAGTGAGTCCTTCCCAGGTAGTGATATTTACACAGGAGTACAGGACCTCGTTCTCTTTGAGATGTCTTCAAGATTCAAGAACTTTGTCCCTTTGAATCAGCTGCATGGAAGCATGTAAGTAGATTTAGCCTTGAGGGTTGCATAAAGTGCTAGCAACTGTCCTTTCGGTTTGTATTTTTTACATCCTAAATGCATCCTTTTTGATCGGTGGCCATGGCAACAAATGTACAGCTATAAAACAAATTTAAAACCTTAGGCCATGTCCGAATTTAAGTCTACGGCTAGGGCTGGATTGCGCGTCACCATGCATTGAAGTATAGGACCTTATTAGAAACACTCTTAGGAACAGTCGTAGCCGTAGTGTGATTTGGCAATTCAGATATGGCCTTACAGTTCAGTACAAACATGTTTTCATGCCGTAAAAACATTGCAAATGAACTATAGAATGGTACACAGGGAACGTCCATGTCTGTAGCATTGATATAACTTCAGTCGGGGCCAGTCTATTTGTCTAACCGGCTCCAAGGAAACTGTCTTTCGTCTTTCGTAAGACTGTTGCCTTAAACTAGCAGAGGAACAGATCAACAGGGCATGCATCAAGACTTGCATGTATCTCATTCTGGTTCTTCTGAGAACAACCTCTTCTTCAAAGACTCAATTATTATATGGTTTTACCCCCGTGAACACATTTCCTCTTACTAATTTAGGAAATGCCATTTAGAGGCAAAGTATAAAGTATACCTTTGAATTTTTGACTCATTCAATTGTTTTAATCCTATATAAATTTTGATTTAACAATAAAAAACTAATCTGTGAAATTTCATTGAAAAGGTGGTAGCGTTTTTGACATATCGTCGAAAATCCTGAAGCGGTTGTGTCAACGCAGGAAAAATAATCGTAATTGGAAAACACAATCTGACAAACAACATGTTTTTGAATCCCTCTTTCTAAAACCCCTTTCCTTTAAAGGGATTTCTCAAAATGTTATACATTATCGAACAGCTAGCAGTAATTTAACCAAGTAAGTTTTTATGGTCATTAATTTTTGGAGTAGGTATACCTTCCCTTTAAACAGCATCTCTTTTATTATCTCGTATGAGGGTCGATTGAATTTTTCCCTGATCTTGAAAGGTAAATATTTGACCATTTTCTTTCTACTGTTTATCCAGGAATCCCAATGCAAGTATTGCCACTGATCTTCCAATGGATCATCATTCAGTAGAGGAGAGTGCGACTGAGGCTAAATGGTAAGACACCCTAACAGACCCTTCTCACTGAAGTCACATTTCTATAGCATCACTGAAGGTCTGCCACCTCTATACCTTTATCAATTTGACCCTACTCAAGTTATGTTTGTCTTATGTCCATAGTTGAGTGCTTGGGCTCTTTTCTGCAACTCATGTCAATTTGGGGCAGTGAGCTCTTTATGTACTAGTGTCTCTCAGAGTTTTTGAACTTTATCTTTACACCGACAACAACAACCCCTTCCCTCGTCATAGGGAAGTAGTCAAGGTATGCTGCTACACTTGCAGCCCAAACAAAACATCTCTACTCTCTCTTGTACCCATGTACTCCTGGATGAAGAGAAGCAACTGTATTGACAAGCTTTTTTCAAAATATGACTGCCATGGCTACCAGGCCAGGATTCAAACCCCACCAAACTAATATTTTTGCGTACTAGAGGCAATAATAAAACTGATAATATTGTACATTTATAATGTGCAGTGTCTGTGAAAATTACACTCCTTTGGCATGAGAGTTTTAAATCAGAAGTAAAAATAACCACACCTTAGTATTGAAATGCTGTTGCTTAATACATAATGAAAGTCCAGAGCATGCCCCCAAAGGCATTTTAAAACTTGTATATAATCTAACAAGGCCTACCCTTGATACATTTTGCTCTGTCCTTTGATACATCCTGCAGTCTAGCTAGTCAGTTGGAGTCAATCCGGCAAAGGGTGCGTGCTGCTCTGACCACCGTCTACCATGTCATTACTGTGGAGGAGTGGCTAGAGCTGCGCATCAACCCCATCCTCAGGGCTTTGAAGATGTTCGTAGGAGGCGGGAGTATGGAGGAGGTCAAGGAAGAAGATGAAGAGGAGATGGATGTAGCAACAAGACCCAGCTGAAAAGGAATCAGTAAGTTCTTTGAAGAAGCCTTACAATTAAAGTACCTTTGATTTTACAAACCTGAGCCTAATTTCATATAGCTGCTTTATAAACATTAGTGCTCCACAATTTTGCAATATATGGGCAATTCAAAGTGCTCATTATTTTACGAAAGGTGTACAGAGCTATTTTGAAACCCATTGCATAGTACACATGACCTACAGCTTTACTTCTCATCTGAAGGGCAAAGCAAGTATCATTTAGTATCTTGCTTAATGACATGACTGGGGACCTGAGTTGAGTCTTCTTTCATGAGAGCTGGAGTCCAGTGCACTACACAAGACTACTGGGCAACATCACTTTATGGTTGGAGGCCAGACACATTTATAACCTTAAATAAATTCATCCTATTTTGATCTCCAGATGCGGGAACTTCTACACCATGTGTGGCTTAGAAATTGGAATTCTGAACTCTATTTGAAGGCACAGATTGTTGGTCTATCATTTACGCAAGTATTTACAGGGAAGTATTTATATGCACAATTAATATCAGGATTTTTTATTCACCCATTACTTCTTTCAAGATCTGCCATTAGGATGATTCTCTTTTTTGAAGAGGTGCTGTACCTTGCCATGAGAACTAAATTTCATAGAATTGCTTAACAGAAGACATTGCTCACCAAATCTTATTCGCAGGGAAGTTGTATGCTTAGTCAGCTCTATGAAATTTGCTCCTGGTGATAATGTAGTTACACAACTACCGCTGTTATGCTTTCCAAGGAATGATTTAAGGGAAGGTTTTGGCCGAGTACATTCATTCCGGGTCCACTGTAGTTGTTAAGGAGCACCTCAAAAGTCAGCTAGCTTTAAAAATCGGCTCGCAGCAAATGTCCCAAAGGGAACAATCAATATGCCCTGTTTATTATTTGATTTATTTATTCATTTTTTTTTTGGGGGGGGGGGCTTGCACTGTCTGTTTTACCTCCTCCCATGGCACGCACTACAGGCCCACTGGCCACAGCTTGTTGATCACTTGAAGCTATGTACTAAGTGCAATATTCCTCATTTGCCCTGTTGGAACAAGCCCAGTGGAACATTCCAGGAATGTTCCTGATACTTGAGACGCTCCCCTAACATCAATGATTAACACATTTTCTATCATGATTACCCATAAAACACAGTGCATTTGATGTACCTTGACCTTAACATTTGGTGCTCGATATGTGGCATTGTGTAACCCCCCCCCCCTTCTTCTATTGTGTCTTCATTTTGTTTTGGGAATCTCAGGAATTCTTTAGAGGATTTTAGAGTGTGTTAAAGTATAAGAACGATTGTGGGGGGGCAACCTCTGCCACATATCGAGCATGGCATATACCTGAAAAACAAAACATGTTTATATACAATCTATACAAATCAGAGCCAGTGTCTTTGCCTTACAATGGGAAGCAGGGTGTTGTGTTGCTTGGTCAGATAATTTGATTTGCATAATTTTACGCATGAAGCTTGAACTGAGTGCGTTTAACAGTTTTAATGTGTGCAATGTGTGTGTGTAAACAATCATGAAACACGAAAATTAAACCTAAAACCACATTGTTTTGGGTGGGTTTTTTCTTTCAAAAATGGTGTTCACACTTTATAAAACTTATAAGAATGCATTGTGATGCCACTTTAACAATTACAATTATTATTGTATCAAGTGGAAACTGACTGGGTATGTATAAATCAGTTATTAGTTAACATAGAAAAACATACTACAACGGGATTTGAACCTGCGACCTCCAGATGTACCAACTAAATTCATGTAAATCCAGAGGTCTCATATTCAAATTACATTCTTCTACACTTTTCTTTGTTCACCCAAAATTTACTAAAGTCACAGTTTTTGGAAGCTTTCAAAAGGAATGTACTCTTCCCTTAAAAAAAACATACTGCTGTACACTGAAAATGCACAGCATATAGTTTATCATTTTGGAAATGTCATTTACATTTTTTATTGCAGTGTATAAATATTCAAGAAAAAGAAAGTGCTTTTTTTCAGAATTCCAAGCTTCTAGCGTATTTGCTAATCATTGCATATAGAACTCGTAGTTGAAAATTGTAATAGATGAATGGTGATTAACTTTCTAAATAACTGTTGTGTACACTTTTGTTTTGGACCCTCAGGGCCCGTACATATATGTTGTATATTTTGTTTTTTGTGTTACCTTTCAAAGATGTGTTTTATTGTTAAGGGGGTGGGGGGTTGGAGGGGGGAGGAAGAATTGGATTTTTTTAAATGTTTTTCACCCTCCAGGGTCCAATTGTGTAGAACTGAGCAGGAACACCATAGCACAGAAAAGTTTTGCTTAGCAGAAATTGGTTACCAGGACAAAATTGGCACAATTGTGTGTATTATTTTGGACTGGTTCTCTACTAAATTTTGCTTTGCGGCAAAATTTTCTGCTTATAGCAGATTTACAATTGGTCCCTGATAGTAGTTATTATAAGTTTGTTTTTTTAGTCTGCACTCTGGTGGTGGGGGTTTGGGCCTCTGATGTGACAAGCATGGAATTTGGCACACAGTCTGACATAATGTCATGAAAAATAGGGCCATGGCAGATTTGTCCTTTTAACACATTATTGGTCAAAATGTTAAAAATGACTTTCATTGCTTGTTATTCTACCTATATACCAAAGGACAAATCTGCAATGGCCCTTTAGCCAAATATCTTTCACATGACGTACTCTGACTCTGTGCCAAATTTCATGGTTGTATCATCAAAGGCACAATCCCTGCACCTTCTCGCCATACTGGAGCACCGTATAACTGGGAAAATGATTAGCATAAAATGTGAAAATACGCACACACAAACAAAAAATAGAGAAATTTAAACAAAGAAACGAAGAAATTATGATGGATCCCTGAAAGTGTCACAAAGCCTAAAATAGGTGCCTGTATAACTGAAAATAATTGGGTCAAGTAACAGCCTCACTACCCCAGACTTGCACAGATAATGCCTTCAGTTCTCATTGTCCAGACTTCATTAATATGATCAGCTCTGAAGATGTGTACTCCAAAATCATGAAGCTAATATGTAAAATGTTTATACACCTGTTTCATTTAAGTGTGCAAATTTATGTGCCAACTGTACAAGGGAAAATTATTAAGCATACTTTTTTTTTAAATAGTTGATATTTGGCTGCATGAATTTTATATGTCCCTATAAAATCTAAGTTTAATTTAGTTTACACCAACAGTTGTTTATACTTGTACATGTATATTTCCTTCACAATGGACAACTCTTAAATAAATAATGAAGAATAAACAAAATTCTTGATTTCAAACTGCATGTTGTGTTTATTTCTTTGGTGATTTCTCCTATGAAATGGTATACATAAAGGTCAGCTATGAGACCCTAAAAAGTTCCAAAATAGACCTTTATCATGATGCAGCATTCTACCATTCAACTCAGTGTATCCAAACCGAGGCTGGAAGTAAACAGTCTGTTCCCCTTCTCGTGAAATGAGAATAAGGACTAGATTTGTCACTGCATACAAGAAACCGGACCAGCATATTTTTCTTCGTAACAAGAAGACATGCACATGCAAAGGACGTATAATTATGTACATGTAAATGAGAGTTGGGATGCTTTTGCCGAGTGTACCTGAGTAAACAAGGTAAGCCCTTGAGCATGATTCCATCCATGTTCTTCAAACACAACCAGCATATGTGCTGAATGACAAGGTATCTAGGGAATTAGACAATATGGAATATGGAAGTGAGTTAAGTTTCTGTAAGACTACTTTGCTCGCAGTGCGGCAAAGCATGGAGGAATAAGAACACAAAGTAGAGTACAAACCACTTTGGTCGCCACACACAACTGGGGGGGGGGGGGTAATGATGATAACAGTAAAAACATCATTTTGTAGCGCCAAACCCATTAAGAAAACTGATCCCATGCATCTTACATAAAAACATAATAGAGAAGATAAAAAATATGTATCGGAAGAGGCAATACATACGAATGTAAGTACATGTATAACAAACATTGCACATTGTAAAGACAATCCTACAAAAACGAAAAATATATGTAAACCTAGTTGCGATAATCGTAACCCTCCATCCTCCCGACGGTCGGAGACCGGAGGGTTACGAGTCATGCAGTGCAAAAAAAGTGGCGAAATAAAAATTTCGACTATTTTGGTCAGACTAGTCACCAGATTTACCAAATTTTTACCACTTTGAAAAAACATGACACACATTCTAAAAACATGGATGTGATCATCAATGTGTCATGAATCCATTCGTATTACTCAAAACATCATTGAGAAAATATTTAAAGAAAAAAAGACAAAAACTTACCAGAGACTGAGCGAAATTTTCATGATGCGTAGACAATCTCAGGTCCGGTTTTCGAACCTCGCGATTCGTGACCTAGCAACATCTCGACCAATCAGCGTAAGCAAACTCGTCGTTGAGCGCATTTTGTTGAGTTGCACAATCACAGGATATTTATGAGGAAAAATTTACAGATTGAGCGCGCATTCTGGAAAGCTGTTCCTGCAATTAATCAGCGCAAACTGCAAATAGCGCAAATCCGTTAAATACATTAACTGCGTGCACGCACAGTCGCACACGAGACGATCGCCACGCCTACACAACGGTTTGGTTTACGCTGATTGGTTGATGTAGGGGAAGTGCGGTCATGGACATTTCGGTCAGTTTCTGGTAAGTTTTTGTTCTTTTTTCTTCAAATAATTTTTCATCGATGTTTAGAGTGTTATAAATGGATTCATTATACCTTGAAGATCAAATCCATGTTCTTAGAATGTGTGTCATGTTTTTTGAAAGGGGTAAAAATTGGGCAAATCTGGTGACTAGTCTGACCAAAATAGTCGAAATTTTTATTTCGCCACTTTTTTGCACTGCATGACTCGTAACCCTCCGGTCTCCGACCGTCGGGAGGATGGAGGGTTACGATTATCGCAACTAATGTAAACCATGAAAAAGCCTAAAACATAAAAGGAGTGTATCAATAAAACACCAGGTATTGCACAGAGAAAACAACATTAAAAAACCTTGACTAGCCAATGACGAATAAAACACCAAAAAACCCAAGGCAAAAACGAAACCCACCATTAAAGTAGAAGACCTGCTCACAGAAACCAAAAAGCGACCCCCCCCCCCTCCCCCGCTCTGCAGGCTACTACCAACATGTAAGTACTGATTTTGTACTTTTTTCAAGCATTCTTTGCAACTCCTTGCCTGGTGCATGTTTTTTCTCCATCCAACAATCTAGACTGTTATAAGATGAATATCAATTTCTACTTTCAGCTCCCCTGAGTTATTTTCATCTTTAATATTTTTCTTCTTGTAGCCCCTTGCCAAGAGTGGCTTTTAGCCTTGCTTTGAGCAAACTTGCATTAAAAAATAGTAATAGAATTAAGTAACAGTTAATTTGCATTTCTCGTCGAAAAAGGGTAAGCCTACTTACTTACTTAAAACAAAATTAATGAGAAATATTTACGAATCTGCTTAACTTTTCAGGTTAGGTCAAAGTTGCCAAACCCAAAAGGTGTTATAAACTACTCAACGTCTAATTGAAAAAATTATTCTCTGTTTACAACATTTAATATAAATCTGGATACGATTATCAAAACTAAACAAATCATTTGTTTTTGCCCAGAACCTGATTTTTAACTTAACTGTCTTTAATATACGCCGGGCCGCGAACTTTTCAGCCAGCCTCTGCTTGACCGACTACACGTTTTGCAGTTTAGATCATTCACTTTTACTGCAAATATTTAAAAACTATTTTTCTCCTTAATTTTCCCCATTTCTGAACTTTCAAGAGGAGGTTTTGACCGAAAAACGAGATCCTTTTTATTACGTTGGTGTAAATGTGTTCGGTTCATCAGTCGAGAGAGATCCCTCCGCCAGCTCTGAGTAGGTATTTTGTCATTAAATTCGGAAAGGAACAATCTCAAGTAAAAACCACAGACACAATTTTTCTGTCAAATATGACAATAATTTTGACAAGGAAAGTTTAAAAGAATAAACAATTATTGATGAAGAATAATACAAATCGAGGAACTTAGTGATGCACGATGTATGTTTTTGATTTGTGACGTAATGAGTTGGCAAGTCGGTCAATCTAAGATGGCGCTTTTCATCCACCATGTGAGGTGAGCATTCTCAAGCCTCAATGGACGGGAAAACTGTACAAAATCTCATTGTTTGATCAACATGGACACGTTGTCTTGTTCCACAAGGATTGAAGAATATTCTGGTAAGTTTATGGTGTTTATTTTTTGAAATAAATGATAAAATAATGTATTTTTTTTCTGCGGTCCGGGGTTCATGTCCCCGGCAGAACACTTTCGAACGATGTCGAACGAAACCGTGTCAACCTCGTTCGCAAGACGGGTGCCACGTTTTGCACCCCTTGTTGAACAGCAACGATGAGTAACGGTAGCCGCTGAAGCTTCCTCCATATCCCTCGAACTCCCTCCCTGCCAACATGTAGGAAAGTTCGGTACCATTTGCTTCAAATTTTAAATTGAAATTTGTTTTACAATTTACAGGTACTGTCGAAATTAGACGACACTTTCTTTCGATTATTTTTGTATTGTTTGTTTTACTTTTTAAACCGCTCTGTTATTCCTTTGCCTGATTCTCCTCACACAGCCCTGCCTCTTAGTCTTACTCCTTAAACTGTCCTGCCTATTACTCATCACATTGCCCTGCCTGCTACTTCTCAAACCTCTGTACCTGTTGCTCCTCAATCCCCCTGCCTGTTAGCACTCCTCAATCCCCCCTGCATGTTACTCCTCCAATCCCCCCCCCCTCATACAGCTAGGCCCCACCTGTTACTCCTAAAACCTCCCTGCCTGTTACTCCTCCTCAGTCATAGTGCTACTGTTACTCCTCAGTCTTAAATTTTTCAGATTGTAACCTATGTCACAGAGAGAGACATAATTTCATCAGTGGTTTTAAAGTTTAACTTAAAAAATGTGTGTGTCGTTCACATGTTATTTATTTATCCTTAAGAGATTATGGAAACCTAAGCCAAATATTATACACTATCTGATTACTTAAAAAAATATAGGTTTTTATTAAAAATGTAAAGTACGTTACATGGAAAGACTATTGCCACATTTTTCTGTCCATGTGATGCATGTTACGCATTACATCTTCAAATTGTTTAAAGGCCCTGTACACTATTGGTAAGATCGAAAAACACAATGTTCACAGATTCACACATAACTTACATGATTTAAAGTAAGTAATGGTAGAAAGGGTTCCTTAAAATATTTCTGCTTAAAATGCTATCGTTTCTGAGAAACGAGTAAAACAATAGTAATTATCGCGCGCGATAATTTGAAAAAACAGAAAACACATAAGATCACTTTTCACTATTTTCTCGTGACCTCGATGACCAATTGCGCTCAAACTTTCACAGGTTTGTTTGTTCATGCATATGTTTAGTCACACAAAATGTGGACACTGATTTTGAGTATTTACCAAAAGTGTACAATACCTTTAAGTACCCAGACAAACAAAACAAATTATTTAAGTAATTGAAACCAAAGGGTGTAAATACAACAAATTAGATAACTTTATGTTATTCCAGTGTTGCTTTACATCCCATCCTGTCTGTCCATTTGACATATATTTCCCTTATAATACATCAATTGCTCGAACATATTTCTTTTTTAGGGTAAGAACAATAGCATTACAAGTAACTGGAAATTGTGTTTGTTTTTTTTTAACTGAAACTGCCATACCTTACTTTAATAGTAATAGAACAGGTTGAAATTCTACAAATAGTTATTGAAGAGTAGTTCACTTCAATCAATGCTTAAAAAGTTACCACTTTTAGGTAAAGTATAATCTTGTGAGTGTCCAAGCCCTGTTCAATACCTGAATAACTCAATGTGCAATTGTTCATTGATGCCAAGGGGTAAAAATCTAAATACAGGGGTCGATTTCACAAAACTCTTCCTAACTTAGGACTAGTCCTAGGCAATGCTAAGAGATAGGACTAGTCTTAAGTTAAGACCAGTTACTGGTCCTAACTTCAGATAAGACTAGTCTTATCTCTTTGTGAAATCGGCCCCAGAATAGGTAACTTACAAACAGGCATGTTTAATTTTTGTCTGAGAGCTCACTGATTAAAGGCATGGACACTATTGGTAATTACTCAAAATAATTATTAGCATAAAACCTTACTTGGTAACGAGTAATGGGGAGAGGTTGACAGTATAAAACATTGTGAGAAACGGCTCCCTCTGAAGTGACATTGTTTTCGAGAAAGAAGTAATTTTCCACGAATTTGATTTCGAGACCTCAGAATTAGATTTTGAGGTCTCGAAATCAACCATCTGAAAGCACACAACTTCGTGTGACAAGGGTGTTTTTTCTTTCATAGTTATCTCGCAACTTCGACGACCAATTGAGCTCAAGTTTTTACAGGTTTGTCATTTTATCATATGTTGAGATGCACCAAGTGAGAAGACTGGTCTTTGACAATTACCAATAGTGTCCAGTGTCTTTTAAAAAATCCCCACTTTTGTCAGTCTTCAAAACTACCATCTGAAAATGAAATGATGTCAAGTTCAAGAAAAAAAACACTTGATTATGCCAAAATCAACTCTGCTTATTTTGATTGCAGCAATCAATATATGCGTACTATATGAATTTGCATAAAACTCTCTAGCAAAACGTAAAAGTACATTTAATTATGGTGTTTTCATTTTCATTAAAAACAGGAGGGTGGGAATGATTTTGTAAAAACAATTGTATGTACTGCAAAATGCACATGTACTATGTACAGAGCTTGCAACTGCTATTCTTGAGGGAGTAAATGCGCATTGCAAAGCCCTAAACAGTGCCAGGTCCAGGTGAGGTCCATATTAGACAAATTTGATCCTTTAAAATAATTAGTTCAGTAGGCTACATGTTAAAACAAAGTTTGTTAAAACAATGTGCTGTAGGCCCTACATGTACATGTACATGTGCACAGTGGCAGCATCAAACCTATTATCCTTAAAGGCCCTGTACACTATTGGTAAGATCGAAAAACACAATGTTCACAGATTCACACATAACTTACATGATTTAAAGTAAGTAATGGTAGAAAGGGTTCCTTAAAATATTTCTGCCTAAAATGCTATCGTTTCTGAGAAACAAGTAAAGCAATAGTAATTATCGCGCGTGATAATTTGAAAAAACAGAAAAACACATAAGATCTCTTTTCACTATTTTCTTGTGACCTCGATGACCAATTGAGCTCAAACTTTCACTGGTTTGTTTGTTCATGCATATGTTTAATCACACAAAATGTGGACACTGATTTTGAGCTGTTACCAAAAGTGTACAATACCTTTAAGAGGGAGGGGGGGGTGTTGAATTGAAGTTGTCAAGTATGTTTAAGTTAATTTTGTTCTGCTGAAAAAGTATTGACTTGTAGTACAGTAACAGAATTACACCAGCGTCATTTCTGAGGTGGGGGTGATGCAAATATATTGCATTAATGTGGGTGCAATGGTTTGGGTTAAATTCAATTTCGTCCATCACAATGTGAGAGTTCAATCTTTTCCTCACTTTGGGGGCCCCTGGAGACCGCATGAAATGTCAGATTGCTTTTTAAACATTGCATGTGGGTACAGACTGGGTAGGTTTGTATACAAGCTCGAATAGACCAATACTGCCTTGGGTGTTTGACATGAACATGAGCTAGGAGGCAAAAATGCTGGAGCACCCCACCTATAAAGTGGGTTTTTGAGAATGTAGGACATGCATGCACTCATAGATTTTAATTAATGTTTAGCCTAATTTGCTTTACTTTTAAAGACTAAATATTTATGTTAAATAAAGTCAGATTGGCTTTCTTACTTCTTCATGGTCACATTTTCCTTTTCAATTGCCTTCTTTTCGTATTGGCTCATTTCCAATGGGCTGTTTGCAATGAGTCACCTTGGACACCCAGGTGAATTCCTCAGATTTTGCTAAAAGTTATTTGAAGAATAGTTTCATTCCCAAAATGTTTGACCTTCAGGTATGATATGATACCAAGTGATTTGAGATCTGTTGTCCTCCCTTGATGGTTGTACATGTATAATGCATAGGCCTACATGTTTGTGTGATAGTTTTCAATAGACTTCAAATGTTTGTTTTTAAAATTTGATCATGTGAACTTTGAAGTTTTATGGGTTAGATTCTACTTTTTGCCATAAATACCTCAAAAGTATTGTATATGAAAACAATTTGAGACATTGTTACTTAAAGATGCATCACCCATTTTTTGCCACATGGATGGTAACAAGGTGAGCTTTCAAAGGAAAAATATATAGCAGACAGTGAAGTTACTACACCAAAGACACATACTGTAAGCCTGCAGGTATTTAATCTTGTCCTGCCTTTCTCTTTCCAGCGGATGAAACTATTAGTAATGACGTCAGCACTAGATTCAAAGGTGTCCACCCTTCATGTGTAACTTGAACTCTTGAAACTAGGTCACCCTTTGCCTGAGTCACCTCCATGTAGTTGATGTCAACCTTACTGCAGCTTAAGGCTACATGACAACTTGTAAACAGAAACACCTTCATGGCATCCAAGCAGAACCGTAGAGTCATCTCACTATGTGGTAGAGAACCATCGACGTCACTGCAGACCCGATGAGCAGAACACAGGAACAACAACGAGGGACCCATGGTGCAAGCAAGGTATGTTACAGACACTGACAACTCCCTTTGAAATATCTGCAGACTTTCTACTTTAGTAAAACCAAGAAATTAGAAAAATCATTGAAGTTTCAATCATGGTTTTGTTTTTATTTTTCAAGAATACAGGAAATTACACAAACGTTCCTTTTTAACACAGCAATGTCTTTAAAATTTGTGCATTGTATTTATTTACTAAAGGGGTTCACATTTTAGTCTGTGATTTGTTAGGATTTATCAAAGATCACCCGTTGCACTTACACTACAGACATGAAAAATGCAGTCAATGGATAAAAGACATAATCATATGGTGTCAAAACCTCTTCAATTGGTAGAATAAGTTAATTTGTCCAGCATGTTTTTATAAAAGTCAATACTTAGCAGAGTAAAAAACAAAACCAAAAACCTGTGCATTAAGATAACATTCAACAACCAAAATTATGAAGTGTGTATGGTTTCATGTTTTTCCTAATTATGAAATTTATCCCAATTATCAAATGAAGGGTATAATAAAGAGTTTTTAAGTGTAAGTGTATAAATGCAACAAGCCTGGAATTTCATCTTTGAAAGGGCAATCTCATTGGAAAAAGGTAAAGTGTATGGGAATATTTTGTAGGGGCTCCTTCAAGGCTAAGACCGGGGAAACAGAGGCAAAGGACCAGTGAGCTCTGTTTAATTCCAGGCCTGTACAACAGTTAGCCGTACTAGATTACACATTCCCATTGCATTTTCATTGCATGTAAATCCATCTATGACAACGCAAAAACCTGAGATGTTCCTCAATGAGCTTGGTCATCCTCCCCTGCTTGAGTTGACGTCACCCTGGCCTTAGCATCCACTGCTTGATCTTGTTGAATCACCCTTCAAACACAGAGAAGCAAGCCAACAGGATCCACTCACCTTCCGCTCTAACTCTCTACATTACAACAAAGGTATAATAAACAACTTCTATTTCCTGACGATGACTAGAGCAAGCTAGTCGAAACGTTAAGACCAAAAAGAACTCACTTCGCGGCAGTGCAGTTAATTACGAGAAGTCCCCCCGATCCACAAAGCTAAAGTAGTAGTCCAGGCCGGTTTCCTACCTCCCGCCCAGGTAGTAGTTAATAAGCAGGACAGTTCTTTTCAGAACTGAGAAGTCTCCCGAATTCCGAAAATCTACTCCGCGGTAGTAGAATAAATAGCAAGACAAGTTCTCTAAAAAAAAACAATGGACTATGGACCATATTATTCTCCACTTCAAAACACATAAGGGACAAGAATGTACACAAAGTTACTCCCTTAAAAATCTTTTTTTATCAAACCAGCTTTTATGCAATGATGGGCTCATTGAGGGTTCTAACAAAAAAAAGGGTTCTCACAGAATAAAAATATGTGAGAGACAGTTGAAGCTTCGCTCCATGTTGAAGTCAATAGCTGCAAACTGCCAACTGCTAATTATTGAGCTCTTAAAACATAACCTTTGTTTCATGGGGTAAAAGTTTCAATTGGCGTTTAATGGAATAACTGGTGTCTTTTGCAGCACTAGTTTGCACTTCTTTGAGTCTCTTTGCAGAGTGGGTGATGATTTTATTGTTGACTGACAGACACTGAGTTATTGCACTTAAGACTTATGTTGTTAATCTTCAGATGTTTAATCTTCAGATGTTTAATCTTGTCATATCTTTCCTGTCCAGCAGATCAGTGTTGACAGCACCAGATCCCAAGGTGCTCACCTTCCAGGTGTAACTTCAATTCATGAAACTTGGTCACCCGCTGCCTGAGACAACCAACATGCAGTAATTAATGGCAACCTTAATGCAGCTTTCCATGACCACTTTCAAACAGAAGCATCTTCATGACATCCGAGCAAACTCACAGAATCCTCACACTATTTGGTAAAGAACCATTGATGTCACTGCAGACCTGATGAGCAGGACACAGAAACACTGAGGGACTCTTGGTGCAAGCAAGGTAAGATTACAGACACTAAAAACTGCCTTTTGAATATCTGCATGTGTTCTATTTTAGTTAAGCCGAGAAATGTAAAAGTCATTCATTTTAAGATCATGATATTAATTTGATTCTTAAAAAGTAAAAGAAATAACATGAGCGTTCCCTTTTAACCAAGCAATTTTGTAAAAAAATTGTCCATTGCATATGAACCAAGCCTCAACTTAATTAACAAGTGGCACCGACAGCAATTGCTGTCGCTAGTGTGCCATTGCTGCGATGCCCTCAGAATCACTAACACTGGCAACAAATTGCCATGCCCTGTTCATTTAAATGTATTAAAAGTTAGAAGAAAAGGTTACAACTGTATTTCTAACATATTAAATGCATAACAGGCCTGGAATTTCATCTTTGAAATAGCACTTCCATTGAAAAATGTTAAACTCTATGGGAGTATTTGAAGGGGCTTTAAGGCCGAGAAAAGGGGGCAGCAGAGGGCATGTACAACTGTACAAGTCCTGTACAGACAGTTAGCATATATATATGTATAATTAACTTTCTCATCGCTTTTCAAAATCATCAGATGTTCCTCAGTTTCCAGTTATGAACTCGGAGGAGCTTGGTCGTCCTCCCCTGCTTGAGAATGAATCCTTGGTTGATGTCACCCTGACCCTGGCATCTACTGAATGTTCTTTTTGACTCTCCTTTTAAACTGAGAGAAGCAAACCGACAGGGTCCTCTCGCCCTCTATTCAAACTCTGTGATGTCACAGTAGTATAACTGACTACACTTCATGTTGATCTACATTAAAAAATAAGGTATGAACATTTTTGGAATTTCATGTATTTGCAAGTGACCAACTGAAGGTATGCAACTTGTGTGTACAAAGGACAATAGACCATGTTTTCAACCTTAAAGTTCCCTAAAGGACAAGAATATACAGAAACCTCCCCCTTTAAAATGTTACTAGCCAGACCAACATATGCAATATTGAGCTCATACAAAGTTGGATTTCTCAAACCTTTGGAGTGGGCATGATTGTGTACTATAGTTAAGTCTTTCAAATTTGATAAACACTTCACAGAAACCCAATAAATTAAAATGAAAAGCTATGTAGACAATCACATATTTTTCACGTGCAGATTTCATTTGTATCATGGGTCTATTTTAAGATGTTCTATGGTTAAGCAAAGATTTGTTCTCACAAAACAGAGCAATTCTCAGGATAATCAGTTGTAAATTTTTGCACCAACTTTTACAAACACTTTTAAAAAGTGTGTGTGACAGACAGTTGATGCTTAGCTCTTTGTTAAAGTCAATAACTGCAAACTATTCATTTTGTAATAATGGATCTCTGAAATGCAAGTATTTAGACAAAAACAGTGGTGCACACTTTTTTCCAATTCTCCTAGAAGAGTGGGTGGTCATTTGATTAGAACAGACACCAAAGTTATTGTACCAAAGAGCTGTATCGTATCCCCTGCAGCTAGGTTCTAATATTGTCCTTCCTTTCCTTTCCAACAGATGAAACTATCAGTGATGACAACACAGGATCCCAAGGTGTTTACCCTTCATGTGTTACTTGAACTCATGAAACTTGGTCACCCTCTGCTTGAGACACCTCCATGTAGTCGATGTCAACCTTACTGCAGCTTCCCGCCTCATGACCACTGTGTTTACTTTCAAACAGAAACACCTTCATGATATCCAAGCAAACTCATAGAATCATCTTATTCTGTGGTAGAGAACCATTGATGTCACTACAGACCTAGATGGAGACTGATTGATACCAGAAGGACCTAACAGGTCATGACTGAAGTGATTTGAAATTTTAGTTTTCTGTCTGCAAACATAAGAATTACAATGAAGTTACAAACCAAGTACTTTAAGGTCATTTAATTATTGAGAATTTCATACAAAGTTAGAAAATAAAGAATACAAAAATCCGATCATCAGGTTGGCATGAGATAGATAGCCTTGGGGCCAAACTACGTTCTCATTTTTCCCCAAAGAGGGTTTTTGAGTTTTCGTAACCGGCTACTATCACGATCAGATTTTCAGTAACATTTTTTTTCTCAGAAAGAGTAGAAACTACCTCTGTGATAAAAAAATTTTTTAAAACTCAAGTAACGATCAGTGCAGTCTTTCTTAGACAAATGACAAAAATGCTCAAAATAAAAGCACAAAGTTACAAAAGACCAAATTATGCTGAACACAATAGCATTCCTGCATTTTCCAGACAGAAGTTGTCATTCAGTTCAAATAATGACCACTCGATGGCAGTCTTGTGCTGCCCTCCAGGACTAAACACCAGGAACAACAGCAAAGGACCCATGGTGCAACCAAGGTAAGATTGCAGGCCCTGACAACTGCTTTCCAAATATCTATACATTTTTCTATTTTAATTTGTTCAGCCAAGAAATGGGAAAGTCTTTTATGTTTAAAATTGATTTTGATTTTATTCTTCAAAAGTAAGAGTAACTATAAAGATGTTCCTTTAAAAGTTGTGAATAGCTTTTTTTCCAGGCCTGTAAATAACCGACAGCTCATGGCTCGCGGCATATGCCATTGGTGCCCTGTGCCATTGCCGCGATGTAGACTGTATTATACCAGGCACTTTTTGTAATACTCAACAACTACAATTAAGAAGTGTGTACTCCAGTGAATGAGTAATAAATTTCCAGTTATTAGATGAAGGCTATACAGTGATCAAGTTTACAAATGGATTTCTATTATTATAAATGCACAACAGACCTGGAAATTCGTCTCTGAATGGGCACTCCCAAAATAGTTTCTATAAGCATTAACTGAGTAACCAGTGTTTGTTGCTGCACTAGCATAAAACCTTCATTAAGTCTTTTTGCAGAGTGGGTGATCATTATTTTCATTGTGGCCTAACAGACACTGAGTTATGTCACCAAAGACACCTGTTGCAAGACTACAGGTATTTAATCTTGTTCTGACTTTCCCTTTCCAACAGATGACAACACAAGATCCTAAGGTGTTCACCCTTCATGTGCACCTTCAACTTATGAAACTTGGTCACCCTCTGCTTGAGACACCTCCATGTTGATGTCATCCTTACTGCAGCTTCCCTCTACATAACATGGCCACTGTGTTTACTTTCAAACAGAAACACCTTCCTGACATCCAAGCAAACTCATAGACACCTTATGAGCAGAACACTAGGAATGAGGACCCGTGTTGCAACCAAGGTATGGTGACAGACAATAAAAACTGCCTTTTAATTACCTGCATGTTTTTTTATTTAAATTAAGCCAATAAATGGGAAATCATTCATGCTTCAATTATGGTTTTGTTTCTATTTTTCAAAAGCAAACAATTTTTTTACATGAATGTTTATATTTTAACCAGCAATGATTGGTTTTAAAAGTAGTTGGTTTTCACAAGAAAGAGAACATTCTCAGGATAATCAGTTGACATTTACACCAGCTTCAACATTGTACTTGTACCTGCACAAAATCTTTCAGTTCTGTGTTCAACTCAAAATTATAAAAGATTAACCCAGTCAGTTTCCCTGGTGGTTTATTACTTGACATTTGAAGAAAGAAAAACAGTTATGTAATGTTGATTCAGGACATAACCTTTACTTTGACAGTTTTGGTTTAGTGAAAGGTGGTCAAATCTTGCAGCCATTTGGGCCTCTCTGGGCATTTTGGGCGCTATGGTTTCTAAAGGGTTTATAGATTCAATGAATACTGAACAACCAGTATTGTGACACTAGTTTACACCTTCAAGTCTCTTTTCAGAGTTGGTAACAATGTTATCGTGACTTAACAGAGACACTGAGTTATTACACCAAAGACACACTTTGTAAACCTACAGATACTTATATCTTGCCCTGCCTTTCCCTTTCCAACAGATGAAACCATCAGTGACAACACAACATACCAAGATCTTCGGCTTTCATTTGCAACTCTAACTCATGAAACTTGGTCACACCCTCTGCTTGAGACACCTCCATGTAGTTGATGTGTTTACTTTCAAACAGAAACACCTTCATGACATCCAAGCAAACTCATAGAATCATCTCAGTCTGTGGTTTAGAACCATTGATGTCACTGCAGACCTGATGAGCAGAACACCAGGAACGGGGGACCCATGGTGCAACCAAGGTACGGTAGCGGACACTCAAAACTGCCTTTTAAATGTCTGCATGTTTTTTGTTTTAGTTGGCGAGCAAGGAATCCTTAATTATAAACACAACCAAATTTGAAAGTGATGTCTTTCACAAGTGAAAGTAGGGAACTTGTATTTAACAAAGGATTATGAGTCCCTGATCCCCATTTCAGAGACCCATAAAGGATATGAATATCCGAAAACAAAGAACTCTTTTCAATATATTGCTTATGCCAGGCGAGATTAGACAATTATTAGACACTTCAAATTTATGAGTAAATATTTAAACTTCGTCATTAAATTTGTACAATCGTAAAAGTACGAATACTTTATAGAAACAAGAAACTCAAATTAAAGTTTTGAAAGGTCTATTCTACTATCAAATTGTCAAGAAAAAACAATAAGTACTGTACGCATTCCAATGTTCAATGCATATCAGGCTAATCCAACTCGGATTATATTTCAAAAACCATCAAAAAATGTTATGAAAGAAAAGTTTGTTCTTGATTCATTAAATTTGTACAATTGTAAAAGTATGAATACTTTATAGAAACTCAAATTAAAGTTTTGAAAGGTCTATTCTACTATCAAATTGTCAAGAAAAACCAATGAGTACTGTACGTATTCCAATGTTCAATGCATATCAGGCTAATCCAACTCGGATTATATTTCAAAAACCATCAAAAACTTTTTATGAATGAAAAGTTTGTTCTTGATTTGCATTATCAAAAGCAATGTCTATCCATCCAAATTTTTCGAATCAACAACAATGTTCTGTATCATGAAAGACGTGTCTGGAAAAGGAAATGGAAAATAGGAAATGTCAAATCATATGTAATGGACTGAGAGAATGATTTGACTATTAAAGGCAGTCAGCAATTTTGCATGTGAAATGAGCGTTTGTGTCCTGGGTCTATTACAGGTTTTAAAATGTTTTATAGTTGATAAAAGTTTTATTTGACATTTGTTCTTGCAAGAAAGACATATGATAATCTGTAGTTTCCTTTTGTACGACCCTCAATATAGCACTTGTACTTGCTTGCTGAAAATTTGTTGTCAGTAGCAGGTAATTTTGGTGACAAAAGTTTATCTTGGTAGGGGCAAGGTCATTTTTATGTTTGCCACACGACGCTTGAACTGGAAAATTTTAGACTCACTAGAAAAAGTGAAGTGGGCAAAAAGGCTTAAGTTTGTCTATCACATTTGAAAATAGTTTTGTAAGCAGACACATGTATAATCAACCTTTTCAATATTCCATTTCTTTAATCTACTACAGATTGGCTAATCCAGACAGAGAGTGTCGGATCTCCATGCAGAATGGCTGTGGCAGTACAAAACCAGTAAAGATGCCTGGATCTGTCATCGTTGGAGCCCAGCAGTAGTCTACCTCAGCAGCAGTATAATATTTATTATCTAGGATGGATCTTGTGAAAAATTTAACAAATAACGTGGCAAATTAGCCACACTTTCACCTGTGTGGTGAATCAGCAACCCTTCCACTTGTGTGGTGAATCAGTCACACTTCCCCTTGTGTGGTGAATTGGCCACACTTCCCCTTGTGTGGCAAACTAACCTAACTGTGCCTTGTGAGGGAATTAGCCACACTTTCTCTTGTGTGGTGAATTAGCCATACTTCCCCTTTGTGTGGTAAACTAACCTAACTTTGCCTTGAGAGGGGAATTAGCTACACTTTCTCTTGTGTGGTGAATTGGCCACACTTTCTCTTGTGTGGTGAATTAGCCACACTTTCTCTTGTGCAGTGAACTATCCTTACTTAACCTTGTGGGGTGAATATCCACACTTCCCCTTGTATGTGGTAAACTAGCCACACTGGTAAATTACCCACACTTCCCCATTGTGTTGTGAATCAGCCACACTTCCACTTGTGTGGTGAATTAGCCCACTTCCACTTGTGTGGTAAATCAGCCACACTTCCACTTGTGTGGTAAATTAGCCACACTTCCACTTGTGTGGTGAATTAGCCACACTTCCACTTGTGTGGTGAATTAGCCACACTTCCCTTTTTGGATGAATCAGCCACACTTCCCTTTTGGATGAATTAGCCACACTTCCACTTTTTGGTGAATAGCCACACTTCCCTTTTGGTGAATTCAGCCACACTTCCACTGTGTGGTGAATTAGCCACACTTCCACTTGTGTGGTGAATTAGCCACACTTCCACTGTGTGGTGAATTAGCCACACTTCCACTGTGTGGTGAATTAGCCACACTTCCACTTGTGTGGTGAATTAGCCACACTTCCCTTTTTGGGATGAATTAGCCACACTTCCCCCTTGTGTGGTAAAACTTGCAAATCTCACTTTGTGTGATGGATTATCCATACTTTCATTTAATGGCAATTGATCCATTTTTCCCTTGTGTTGTGTTTTAACCATGCTTACCCTTGTGTGATGATTCACACATATTCCCCCTTGTATGTTGATTTACTCATACTTTACCTGTGGGGTGATGATTCCATATCAATTTTTGGATGAATTATTCATACTTTCATGGTGATTGATCCAACCTTTCCTTGTGTTGTGTTTTAACCGTGCTTCCCCTTGTGTGGTGAAACAACAGTACATCCCTCTGAGTTGATGAATCAAAAAGATCCATCCTGTTTACTCTTCCCAAAGCTATATGATTCAGAATTAGATAAAGTCTGACTGTTACATAAATAATTTCACCCAAAAAATGTTGACAAATTTAACCAAAAGTTTCCATGCAGATAATCGGGGCTCTCTGATTGTCTTCCTGGGAAACAGCTTAATCAGTCAGTGCATTCTGATTGGAACTGAGCTAGAATTTTTGTTGAATTCAAAATATTTAGTAATAGTTTAACATTCTAAAAGAAAGTTATCTGTTTTGATCTAATTGCTTTTTAATTCAGACTTACATCTAATTCTGTATCACTTATCTTAATGAATTTGCATAAATGTAAACATGTTGAGTTGCTCCTACCGAAAAATGAAGCCATTTACAAATTTACTCTCATAAAAAAATGGCTTTACTTGCAAGTAGAGTAGTTATTTTTGTTCAAAAATATTGACAATACTTTAGAAATTTAAAGAATAGTTATTAGGCATCTAACAGCAAAAAATGGTTTATCTTCACAGTTGAATTTCAACAAAGTAAAAACTTTCTTTTTATACGTTTTGGCTTCTGCATGGTATTGAGGATATCATTCAGAGCTTACAAGCAAAACCACCACATTTATGTTTTTCTGAAGTGTTTCGGAATGTTTTCTCTATTTTTTTAAATTATAAAACAGACATGGTTTCATTGTGTATGGGTAGCTCATTTTGATGAGTTTCTTTCATGTATGTATAAGAATCTTTCGAAAAACTTATCTGCAGAGTTGTGCAAACACCTGTGCCTGTCGGTGGACCGCCCTCGGCTGCCTGGAACAAGTGGTGATTCTGCTGGCCCGGCTGCAAAGGACGGTATGTTCTCTGTTCAGTGAAGTTCGCTTAGATGCACCATTGGTGTTCTACTTCACTGGTGTAATGCCTCACAAGACTTGACGAGCTAGAGCGAGCATTTTTGGAAGCATGCGCGTACATACTAGGGCGAGCTTGAAGCGAGTAGTTGGTCCCTAAAACGTGTTGTCCGATCTCCCAAGATGTTGAGATGAGGGCCCCTTATTATTTATCCTTATGTTGGTCACGTCATTTTTTGTTGTCTAGTATAACAGGCATGTACTGGGGTTCGTTTGCGACCTTCAAGAGCGGTGCCGAGAGATGTCATCTTTTGAGCCAATGGAATCTGGACCCAATGGATGATGAGGACTTCAACCAGTTGATGGTATGAGGGCTGGAGAAACATGTTCTGCTTAGTCATGATACTTAGCACCAAAAAACGTCATGTAAGAACCACTCATTTTATTGCCTTTTGATACCAAAGATGACATTGGATTTGATTATTCTTAGTTTTTTTAACTAGTTTTTTCAGTAGAATTTAAGTCTCAGTCAATGATTTATTGATACATCTACGTTGTGGTGGGTTACCTGTACCCTTTTTGGTGAGTTAACCTTACTTCCCCTTGTGTGGTGAGCTGCCCATACTTCCACTTGTATGGTGTATATAATCCATACTTCCCTTGTCTAGTGGATCATTCAAACTTCTCCCTGTCTGGTGAATTACCCATACTTCCCCATGTGTGGTAAATTACCAATACTTCTCCTTGGTGGTAAATAACCCATACTTACCTTTGTCTGGTCACCCATACTTCTTGTGTAGTGAATCACCCATACTTTTCCCCTTTTGGGTAAATAACTCATACTTCCCCCTTGTTTGGTAAATCATCCATACTTCCCTCCGTGTGGTGCGAGTCACCCATACTTCCTCTTGTAATAATTTAGCCATAACTCCCTGTGTGTGGTGAATCACCCATACTTCCCCTTGTTTGGTGAATCACTCATACTTCCCCCTGTGTGTTGAATCACCCATAACTCCCTTTTGTTGGTGAGTCACCCATACTTCCTCTTGTAATAAATTACCCATAACTCCTGTGTATGGTGAATCACCCATACTTCCCCTTGTTTGGTGAATCACTCATACTTCCCCCTGTGTCTTGAATCACCCATAACTCCCTTTTGTTGGTGAGTCACCCATACTTCCTCTTGTAATAAATTACCCATAACTCCCGTGTGTGGTGAATCACCCATACTTCCCCTTGTTTGGTGAATCACTCATACTTCCCCCTGTGTGTTGAATCACCCATAACTCCCTTTTGTTGGTGAGTCACCCATACTTCCCCTTGTAATAAATTACACATACTTTCTCTTGTATGGTAAATTACCAATAACTCCCCCTTTGTGGGGAATCACCCATACTTCTCTTTTGTTGGTGAGTTACCCATACTTCCCCTTGTACTAAATTACCCATACTTTCTCTTGGATGGTAAATTAGGCCCTACCCATAACTCCCCTTTTGTTGGTGAATCGATCAATACTTCCCCCTTGTTTGGTGAATCACCCATACTTCCCCCTTGTTTGGTGAATCGCCCATACTTCTCCCCTGTGTGGTGAATCACCTATACTTCCCCCCTGTGTGGTGAATCACCCATACCTCCCTTTTGTTGGTGAATCGCCCATACTTCCCCCCTGTGTGGTGAATCACCCATACCTCCTTTTTGTTGGTGAGTCACCCATACCTCCCCTTGTAATAAATTACATACTTTCTCTTGTATGGTAAATTAACCATAACTCCCCTTGCATGGTGAATTACCCTCACTTACCCTTGTATGGTAAATTACCCACAATTCCCCTTGTGTGGTAAACTACCCTTACAATTGCCTTTGTTTAATAAATTACCCATACTTCCCCTTGTATGGTAAATAACCCATAACTCCCCTTGTGTGGCAAATTACACATACTTACCCTTGTATGGCAAATTACCCATAATTCCCCTTATTTGGTGAATCACCCATACTTCCCCTTGTAAGGTGAATCACCCATACTTCCCCCTGTGTGGTGAATCACCCATACTTCCCCCTGTGTGGTGAATCACCCATACTTCCCCCTGTGTGGTGAATCACCCATACTTCCCCCTGTGTGGTGAATCACACTTACTTCCCCCTGTGTGGTAAATTATACTTTCTCTTAAGTGGTGAATTACACATAGTCCCCTTGTGTGGTGAATTATCACTACTTCGCCCCTTTTTGGTGAACTACCATACTTCCCCTTGTGTGGCGAATCACCCATACTTTCTCTTTTTGGTGAATTACCCATACTTTTTGTTTGGTAATTTACCAATACTTTTTGGCCCCTGTGTTGTCATGATTTACACCCATCCCTCTACCCTGAATTGGGGTTCAATAATTGAGAAGTTCAAGAAAAAGTTAGTGTCGGTCTAAGATAGTTTTCATGTTGGCAGTTTTTTACCTTCAATCAAATTTAAAGGGTTATTTTTTGAAAAATTACCCATGCTTCACCTTGTGTTGTGAATCACTCTTACTTCCCTAAATGCGGTGATTTACCCATACTTCCCTTTGTTTGGTAAATTACATGTGCTCAACGTTGTTTAGTGAACCACCCTCACTTCCACTTGTGTGGTGAAAGACCAATACTTCCCCTTCAGTAGCGAATAACCCTTCTTGTAGTGAACAACCCATACTTATCGTTTTGTGGTTAATTCCCCTTGTTTCATCTTGTGTGGTGAAATTAGCCATAGTTCCCCATGTGTTAAACCAGCCTCACTCCCACTTGTGTGGTGAATCACCCATGCTTTCTCTTTTGTGGTGAAGCACCCATAGTTTCCCTTGTGTAGTGAATCACCTTTACTTCCCCTTGTGTGGTGAAGCATCAATAGTGCCCCTTGTGTGGTGTATCAACCATACTTCCTATTTTTTGGTGAAGCACCCGTACTTCCCTTTGTGTGTTGAATCACCCATAATTCCCTTTTGTTGGTGAGTCACCCATACTTCCCATTGTAATAAATTACACATACTTTCTCTTGTATGGTAAATTACCCATAATTCCCCTTGTTTGGTGAACCGATCCATACTTCCCCTTGTTTGGTGAATCACCCCTACTTCCCCTTGTTTGGTGAATCGCCCATATATACTTCCCCCAGTGTGGTGAATCACCCAAACCTCCCTTTTGTTGGTGGGTCACCCATACCTCCCCTTGTACTAAATTACACATACTTTTTCTTGTATGGTAAATTACCCATAATTCCCCTTTGTGGGAATCACCCATACTTCTCTTTTGTTGGTGAGTCACCCATACTTCCCCTTGTACTAAATTACCCATACTTTCATCTTGTATGGTAAATCACCCCTACTTCCCCCTTGTTTGGTGAATCACCCCTACTTCCCCCTTGTTTGGTGAATCGCCCATATCTCCCCTTGTAATAAATTACAATACTTTCTCTTGTATGGTAAATTAGGCATAACTCTCCTTGCGTGGTGAATTACCCTCACTTACCCTTGTATGGTAAATTACCCACAATTCCCCTTGTGTGGTAAACTACCCTTACAACTCCCTGTGTTTAATAAATTACCCATACTTCCCCTTGTATGGTAAATAACCCATAACTCCCCTTGTATGGCAAATTACCCATAATTCCCCTTGTATGGTAACTCTTACATACTCTGTGTAGTGAACCACTCACCTCTTCTTTGACATAGCACCTATACTTCCTCTTTTGAGGTGAAGCACCCATAGTACCCCTTCTTTTGTGAAGTTCCCATACTTCCCCTTGTGAGGTGAAGCACCCATAGTTCCCCTTATTTGGCAAAGCACCCATACTTCCCCTTGTGGGGTGGGTGAAGCACCCAAACTTCCCCTTGTATGGTGAAGGACCCATACTTTTCCTTGTGTTGCGAAGCAGCCATACTTCCCCTTGTGTGGTTAAGCACCATAGTTCCCTTGTGTGGTGAAGCACCTATACTTCCCCTTGAGTTGTGGTGAAGCACCCATACTTCTCCTTGAGTGTGGCGAAGCACCCATACTTCTCCTTGTATGGCGAAGCACCCATACTTCCCCTTGTGAGTGGTGAAGCACCCATACTTCCCCTTGAGTGTGGTGAAGCACCCATACTTCCCCTTGTGTGTGGTGAAACACCCAGACTTCCCCTTGTGTGGGGAACCAGCCATAGTTTCCCTTTTTGGTAGTTCTTACGTACTTTTCCTTGTGTGCTGAATTACCTATATTTATTCTTGTGCGCTTGGACAAATTGAACGTTGCTTACTGCCCCCAAAAAGTTTTATACACTTATGAATTACTCATACCTCCCTTTGGTGTGAAGAATTACGCATACTTCCCTGTCGTGTGATAAATCAACCCTACACTAGTTGTTAAATAAGCAGTTATAGTAGTTATCTTATATTTATCCAATGTCATCTTTGGTATTTATTGGCGACAAAGTTGAAAACATCACTATTCAACGTAACTAAAACAGTTACTATTTTTTGTAGCATCAAAAAAGTTTTATACACTTATGACTTTGTTTTTAATTAAAGTCGGTCAAAATGAAGTTCGCTCGTAGTCCTTTCGTCAGTTGACTACATTTGAACGTCCAAATTGCTGCCCCATGAAAAGCAAGGGGGAAAATAAGGCCTTTGCTGAA
Source organism: Pycnopodia helianthoides (assembly GCA_032158295.1). Classification (NCBI taxonomy): domain Eukaryota; kingdom Metazoa; phylum Echinodermata; class Asteroidea; order Forcipulatida; family Asteriidae; genus Pycnopodia; species Pycnopodia helianthoides. Next base: position 15,265,209 of record CM063245.1, read on the forward strand.
CATGTTTCTCCAACCTGCATACGATTATCTGGATAGAAGAAGTCTTCATCATCTATTGGGTTAGGATCCCATTGGAACAAGAGTCGATATCTCTCAGCACCACCAGTGCACCCGGGTAACTTCACAACAAGAGGTGAAATCTTAAGACACTTGGGGGCGTCACTCATTTAAGCAAGCAACAACTCCCTTCTGCTCAACACTTCTGCGTCTAAAACAAAGCGCAACAATTGCGTCTAGCTCGTTAAGTCTTGTAAGACATTACATCGTTGAAGTAGACCACTGATGGTACATCTAATTGAACTTCACTGAACAGAAAACATATCGACCATTGCACTGGGCCTTCAAGTCACTACATGTTCTGGGTAGCCGATGGGGGGACCACCAACAGGCGCAGGTGTTTGCACAACTCTGCTTTTTTTTTAAGTCATTTTTTTTAATAAAAAATTTGAAATGTACCCCTCTCTGTAATTTGTGTCTTATTTATGTGAAACCTAGGGTCTGTCTCAGTGTAATCCACCCCTACCCTGTAGAAACCAACTATGGGGGGTCAGTTTCTACAGCGTGGGCCACTGTTATCCAACAATGCAATTGGGTGTGTACTACGCGCTTTTAGCAAAGTATTTGCGCATTGAAACTTTCATAAAAATAATACACACCCAATTTATGTTGCATTGTGGGCAAACATGGCTACCTTGGCTTACTATGTTTTCCAACAATGCAATTGAGTGTGTACTACGCGCTTTTAGCAAAGTATTTGCGCATTGAAACTTTCGTAAAGATAATACACACCCAATTCATGTTGCATTGTGGGAAAACATGGTAGCCTATTACACTAGACAACTTAAATAATCGGACAAAAGTCAAGGTTAGAGCAAATCAACCAAAGGGGAAATCCTACATCAAAAAATATTTTAATACATGCCCCTTGGTTTACTTGATTTGCCATGAAATGAAATAGCATCAGCCTTTATTCTCATACAGCTCAAACTTTTCTTATGAATTAGTTAACACAAATTATGGGCAAATATTCATGAAGACTCCTCCTAAAAGATGTGTTTTTTTCAAAAGGAAAATGTTGAAGACGAGCTGAAGCAGTTGTTTTAAATGTCTTCCTGACACTCAACTAGCTGGTTATTCTTAGATCACTTTCTTTGTTGATGACTTCAATTGACTTACACTTCTATAACTGAAACTGCTTAAATTAACAAACTAATGCCGATGGGGAAGTATGCGTAATTCATCACACCAAAGGGAGGTATGAGTAATTCACCACAGAAGGGGCAGTAAGCAACATACAATTTGTCCCAACGCACAAGGTTAATACAAGCAAACAAGGAGAAGTATGTAAGAACTACCAAGAAGGGAAACTATGGGTGCTTCACCACACAAGGAGAAGTATGGGTGCTTCAAAACACAAGGGGAGAAGTATGGGTGCTTCGCCACACAAGGGGAAGTATGGGTGCTTCGCCACACAAGGGGAAGTATGGGTGCTTCGCCACACAAGGGGAAGTATGGGTGCTTCGCCACACAAGGGGAATTATGGCTGCTTCGCCACACAGGGGGAAGATAAGTGCTTTAGCACACAGGGGAAAGTATGGGTGCTTCACCTCACAATGGGTAAGTATGGGTGCTTCACCACACAAGGAGAAGTATGGGTGCTTGCCACACAAGGGGAAATATGGGTGCTTCAAAACACAAGGGAAAGTATGGGTGCTCCACCAGACAAGGGGAGAAGTATGGGTGCTTCGCCACACAAGGGGAAGTATGGCTGCTTCGCCACACGGGGAAGTATGAGTGCTTTAGCACACAGGGGAAAGTATGGGTGCTTCACCTCACAAGGGGGAAGTATGGGTGCTTCACCTCACAAGGGGGAAGTATGGGTGCTTCACCTCACAAGGGGGAAGTATGGGTGCTTCACCACACAAGGAGAAGTATGGGTGCTTGCCACACAAGGGGAAATATGGGTGCTTCAAAACACAAGGGAAGTATGGGTGCTCCACCAGACAAGGGGGAAGTATGGGTGCTTCGCCCACAAGGGGAAGTATGGCTGCTTCGCCCACTGGGGAAGTATGGTGCTTTAGCACACAGGGAAAGTAGGGTGCTTCACCTCACAAGGGGAAGTATGGGTGCTTCCCCACAAAAGGGGAAGTATGGGTGTCTTCACCTCACAAGGGGAAAGAAAGGTGCTTCGCCACACAAGGGGAAGTATGGGTGCTTTCACCTCACAAGGGGGAAGTATGGGTGCTTCACCTCACAAGGGGAAAGTATGGGTGCTTCACCTCACAAGGGGAAGTATGGGTGCTTCCTAAAGGGGGAAGTATGAGTGTATTCCCCCTCAATGGGGAATTATGGGTGCTTCACCGAACAATCGTAAGTAAGGGTAGCTTTGCCTCACAATGGGAAGTTACTCAGGTGCTTCCCACAAAATGGAAGTTGGTACTTCGACAATGAAGGGGAAGTATAAGTTCTTCACCTCACAAGGGAAAGTACAGGTGCTTCCCCACACAAGGGGAAGTATGGGTGCTTTGCCAAAGAAGGGGAAGTATAAGTTCTTCACCTCACAAGGGAAAGTACAGGTGCTTCCCCACACAAGGGGAAGTATGGGTGCTTTGCCAAAGGAGGGGAAGAATAAGTTCTTCACCTCTCAAGGGAAAGTTTGGGTGTTAAAGTAACTTCATCATCAAAGAAACAGACCGCTAACAAATAACTTTGTTCAGCAATTTTAAATAAATAAATAATTAAATAAATACTAAAACAAGATGATGCTAAATTCTAATTCTTATTAGTGAATGATCCTAGTTCCTGCAACTTTGTTTTCTTCAAGTGAAAATTCATGCCAAACAGTTTTTATATATGTGTTTCAGATTGATAGTTTGAACATAGGGTTAAAGGTATCGTCGCTTAAGTCGCCTAAAAGGTATAACATGCCTTTTTTTTAAGACAAATAAATTTGACATGTGAACTCTTTCAACTGAATTTTTCTGTCTATTTTTGGTTCACCTAGAAAAAAAGAAAAAAAGATTAACCTCAGCAAACTTGTCTTTTTGGGGGGCTCTTGACAAGTGAAGTAATTGTTTTGTTTTTTAATAGATGTTCATTTTTTGAGCAACAATATTGTTATTGCACAATAGAAAAGTGTAATTCCCAGCGTGCATTTCTAGAATGAGAATTTAGCATAATCTTAAAGGAACATTACAGATGTGGTAAGAAACAAACTTGTAAAATATACTTTTTGATCACAGATTTCCATAAAACTTACATGGTCTAATGATGATGATATTAGAAAACATCCCTTGAAATATTTTGTCTGAAATGCCATATTTGATGAGATATGAATAAACTAATTCGCTTGGAGTTTATTGCTCAGTGAGCGTTTAATTCATTTTTTGAATCTATATGATTTCATGCAAATGTGTAATCGGTTTTTCACTATTTTCTCACGACCCAGATGGCCGATCGATCTCAAACTTCTACAGGTTTGTCAGTTTATGTATATGGTGGATTACATAAAGTATTTACACTGCCAGCAACTGTTTGTAAGCAAAAACCAATTCTGTAATGTTCCTTTAAAATCAAATATACCTAATGTATACAGGCATACAACAGCTAGCAGCTTGTCAAAATAAAAGGCAAATAAAGGACACAGCACAAGATCAACTTTTTACTGTGTTTTTCAATTTCCAATCTGGATGACAAACACAAAATGAAGGAAATCAGTTGATAACCAGAAATGTGTTGCGTGCCTGTATATTAATAATACATATTAAACATTATTGTATATTCAGGCATGCATGCAACCGTATGATTTTGTTGAAAGAAGAAATTTATGCCTTGCACAGCAGTTATTTGTGTTTTTCAATTTTTAGTGGCAGAGTACAGCTAATGACACAAAAATCGAGGAAATCATGACTGAAATGAGTTGCATGCCTGTATATTATTAAACATAATTATAAATTGTTGTATATTCAGGCATGCATGCAAAGTTTTTAATTTTCGATCTCAGTACAGCTGAAAAAACAAAAATTAGGAAATCAGCTGATGACCTAAAAAGTTGCATGCCTGTATATTACATTGTATATTAAATTCATGAGAGTAAAGTATAATGTATAAGTGCACCATTGCAAGCAGTTTAGTTCATTTGCGTGTAAGATTTGCCAATATCATCCTGGTTAGGTTAGTCTAAAGCAGGGCCACCACGTGCAGGTCCCAGGATACCAGCCCCACGACGCTTCCCCGATCTTCGGAGCCTTCGTACTCTTTTCAGAGCCCCCGGTCCGCGCATCCCCTCCTTGGGGACACGTCCCCTACGGTACTAACGCGGTCCCTAGCCAACTCTAGGGACTACTCCCGTTTAGCCGACCATATTTGTGATAACATCAGACTATCATCCCGCATATAAGGGAGCCTGATGCACCTTTAAGATCAACCACAAGCTGTGACCCTTGCCGGAAGTAGAACTCCAAATGCCACGTGCAAATGTCCAAGTCCCTTTTCGCAATCGTATCTCCGCCCAACTAATCGTATCTCCGCCCAACTAATCGTATCTCCGCCCAACTAATCGTATCTCCGCCCAACTAATCCTATCTCCGCACAACTAATCGTATCTCCGCCCAGCTAATCGTATCTCCGCCCAGCTAATCGTATCTCCTCACAACCAATGCTCTAAAGCATATATTGCCTATAGATCTCAAAATCCATGGTTCAAATATGATACGCGTATGTGCTTGCTTGCAATGGTGACTTATTTACAAGAATGTTTACTGTATGGTGCTGCAAAAACAGCCCACCATACGACGAATACAAAAAACATCAAAACATCTTACTAACACATCTAGAATAGCTTACACAATTTAAGACAACAAATTGCTAAGTTGTTCATTCATGGTCTCTACAATGAACAGCTAGGGTTTCTTGATGACATGCTGATGTTTTCATACGCGTTGCTCTCCTTTGTACCATGTAGCCTTCATAGATGTCAGTGGAGGCATTTTCCCTCTGCACTTAACTTGACTTCAGGGAACAGCAGGCTAATATCTGGCTCTGAAAGGTTAAGTTTACATATAAGAAAATAGTAAAATCTTTTGCATGGGTGATTAAAAACGGGTGAGGACCCCCTCCCAAAGCACTAGACGGTATCAGTTTTTCTGCATGGAAAATTTCAGCGAAACATTAGATCTAAACTGTTTACTTAAAACCCTCGGAGAAGCGGGCCCTTTTGTATAACGCGTGTCCACCACTCAGTTTTGTAGGTCAATGACCCCCTCCTGCAAGCCCAAAGCAATTTTAATCCCCACAGGGCTTTTTTTCTGGGCCAGCAGTGTGTGTTATTTACGACCTGTTTTAGCTCTGGGCGGCACAGGGTTGACACAAAGAGATAATGGCACAAGGAGTTGGCTCACTAAGATATCAAGTTACAATTCCCAAGGGCATAGCTGTCCCTTTGGACTGCTGTCATTCAATACTTCTTACTCGGCAGTGGTTGTAGCCTGGCCAATGGGAGTCTACAGGCTTGTGGTGTATACAAGGGGTGACGAATACAGAAAATCGTGGCTTTTTTGGCCCATTGAAAAAAAATTATGACCATGTTTGGAATATGTGGAGAATTTTTTCACCACGTTGCTTCCCCGAGGGTTAAATCCAAATTTTTCCAATGCCGTACCTCATCTGGGCCTAGTTTCAGAGAGCTTTTAAAGCACAAAATATAATAATTATTTGCGTAACAGAATAAGGCTACCAGCAAAATACATTATCAGATGTACCACCTGTGACGAGTAAGCAATTAAGCAGAGCATTTTTGGCCCGATCAGTATTTCAGTTATACTAGTCAATTACAACAGTTGCTGTACCTGACTTGATTTTCATTAAGCCCACCAGAATTAAGAATGTTTAGACATGATAACTAATGCTAAGCTTTGATTTTACCTTTTGGAGATGACTCTTGAGGTAGGCCTTGGAACTCTGCTCAGTAGCCGGGTGATCTGACTGCGGCTAACGCACCATCCTATGTTAAAACACAGCAACAGATGGTTAATACTATTTGTGGTCATTTCAAAGTCGAAGTACAGACCTCAAAATACAAGAAGTATTCATTATTAATAGAATTTGAAAGCTCAATAGTAACGAAGCTCATTTTAGTACAATCCTCCGGATAAATACTTCTATCTGACATACTTTTCAAATGAAGAGGTCAGTTTTTGATGCCCCCCCCCTTAAAGAAATCTCGCAACTGGTTATTCTAATGAACAAAAAGAATTGCACAAAATGTTGATGTCCTCATGTTTTGATCCTAGCAGAGTCTCAATCAGAGGCGCTTTTTTGCATTATACCACAGTGCATTTTGGTTGATAAGCAGTTTGCGTCAGCTAACTCACTTTTCCTTCTTGATAACATTTTATCAATTTGGTTGTATGACGTGTGTTTGTTAACCAACAATGTATGCCACCTTTAAAGGGTTATTTTTCACCTAACATAGCCCAAAGATAGTCAGGCTAAGACTTTAGTTTCAACACAGTGAGGCAGTGGTGTAGCTGATGGGATGTCAGGGGGGTGCAAGGGGAGTACATTCCCAATCATGAAAAAAAACTACCCTCTTGCAATGAGGTATAATAAACTTACTTTAGAGTATGTAAGATGGACACACAATTGAGTAGCCTCCAGTCTGCTCAGTGCATGGGAAGTTCTCTTGGAAAGTGCCAGCACAAGGTGTGTGCCTGAGGAGAAACAAATAATATTGACATTAGAACAAGTTTGATATAAACAACTGATTATGTCATCTGACATGGATGTTTACAAACATATTATTTCGAACCCTCAGCCTCCAACCTCTACACTGTGAAGAAAAATTGGATTGTCAATCCAGAGCTCATCAATTGTGAAGATTGTATTAGAGCCTAAACTTTAGGGATATATTTCCGACTAAAGTGCTTTAAAAGTTGGAAACCATGAATTTGAGGACCTTAAAAAAATTGCCCTTGCTTGTTTTGATTGCTGCAATCAAAATAAGCACTAACAAACAGTCACAAAGTCTCTGACGGATCTTGAACTGACAGTGCTAGTAGGCTATATCATGAATACAATTTGCCAAAATTGATCATGTGTTTAGGTTTCGAACCTAGCGGAGTCTTCATTAAAAGGCTTTTTGCTTTATACCACAGGCACAGTTTATTTTAGTTGGTAAGCAGTTTGTCTCAGTTAATTCCTACTTCCTTCTCTATAAATTTTTGTTAGATTGGTTGTACTGTGTATTTATTAAAAACTACTAGATGAGTACTTGCTCTTCAAAAGACTAATAATGTATCATCACATATTTAGAAGGTAAATTATTATCTAACATAGCCCATGTCAAAGGAGCTCATGCTGTTATACCTTTCCTTTAACACAATGCTGTGGTGGCACAGCTGGAGATGGGGATGGGGGTAGGGTAAGGCACCAGGTCTGGGCACCATCTTGCTTGAGAGGGGAAGGGGGGGCGCTTGTCACTGACACTAATCGGACAATTTTGTTTGTCTATGTGCACATTACCTGTACACTAATTGCCTGGTTTTATTTTACAAGAGTGATATCCAGAGCCCTGTTACATGTTAGAGCCTCTCAAAATGTAACTTAAAATATCTGAGCTTTTGGTTGTTAAAGATAGTGCTAAGCTTTTCCAAGATAAAGTGAGTGAAGGGGCACCTTGGCCCAACTCTTGATGTAATCAGGTATCATAAAATTACCTTAGAGTATGTAAGATCAGGATTGTGACTAGAGCTTTTAGGTAATATCTCAGAATAATGCTTATATTTTCAAAGACATACTTTGCCTCTGTGCTTGACTCACTGCAATAAACTTACCTTAGAGTGTATGAGATGGACACACTGAGATCCAGATGCTAACAATCTGCTTCGTGCATGGGCTGATATCTTGGGAAGTGCAAGGAAATGGTACGAACCTGAAAAGAAATAAATCATATAGACATTAGCACAAGTTTGATTTGAATTCTTGATATTGTCATCCGAAATGCAAGTATGGTTACAATAACCATACACCATGAAAAATAGATTGTCAATCTTAAACCTGACTGATTGTGAGATTTGTATCACATCCAAACTTCAAGGGAAATGTTTTGTATTAACCCTCCTACTGTCAGTGACTCTTGGCAACATTTTCCAGTGAGTTGACCAACCATTTGAAACCATTCGACTGCCAAGGTTTTCAGGCATCTGAGCGGGTCATGGAAAAAAACGAGGAAAACTTGTTTTTTAGTTAGCAAAATTGTCCGGATTTTGGGCCACCGCTACGAGTCTGTCCGTGTCTGTATTTTGGGCCAGCGCTAAGAGTCTGAAAACAGGCTTTGTACTGCAGCGTAGACAAAACATTAACAGAAACATTGTTACCTGGTAACAATGTGTTGTTCGTCTTCATTTTTAAGATGTTTTTGTGGCATTCCTTAGACAGGTGTTCCACAAGTGCGATGCGTCCTCGACTGCCATTATTTAGTTTCCTTGTCCACGTGAAAGACAGTGTGCGCCTAGTCTTGACTCAAGGTGTTGGCTTTTTAATACAGTTTTTAGTAAAGCGCCCTCTCTTGGTGGAACGGAACGACAACATGGGCAAAAGTATAATGGGACATAGTGCTTAACGAAAAATGAACGACAACGGCTTTAATCAAAGACTATTGCGGAGAATATTACCGGGTCTAGCCCCCGACTCTTGTGTCAAAATCAAATTGCAAATTGCTTCACGATGACAAGTTCCCTTTCTCTGCTCTGTGTGAGTGTTGTGCAATAAAATTACTTGCTGCTTGATGAAAAAAATGAAAAAACGCGGACCGGCCATTCACGGCGGAGACGGGAAAAACCCGGAGCCCGCAAGCAAAACGCGGAATGGGAAAATAAAAAACGCGGATTTCTGCGTAAACGCGGAAGTCTCACATGCCTGGTTTTGTACGGTGGCACAACTGTGTACAGAACTAACTGTGTACTGTGTACATGCATTCCCCCATGGTATCATATTGCAGGCTGGCATAGTTTTCATTCAAAACCACAGTGAATGGTATTGAATGGTCAGACAGCAAGAGGGTTAATACATTTGCTTATTTTCAGCGGTAAACTAGAAAGGTGGACTTGGGTTGGGGGGGAATGTTAGTGGGCGGCTTGATTCAACATGCACACAACCATTGCCCTATCAATCCCCCCATCAAATGAGACAAAAGAAAACCTATGAGCATTTTAGGACATCAATTAATATTTTAATAAACGTTGTCATTAATTGGTCAAGTATGAAGCACCCCTCTTTAATAATTCCTTCCCTCTCCTTTGAATATTATACATATAAAATGCTCTCTACAAAATGCTGTAGTTATTGTTGTTATCATTATTACTACTAACCCTCTCTAAACTCAACTGATGTACCACACCTTGTTTAAGGGCTAAATTATTATCTAAAATAACCCATGTCGAAGGAGTTCCTTATATCTTCCTTATGCTAATGTATCATAAACTTACCTTAGAGTATGTAAGATGAGCACACTGAGTTGTAGGCGCCAATGAGTCTGCTTGGTGCACAGGTTGATTTTTCTGCCGCCACAAGGTATGAACCTGAGTGGAATAAATTGATACAGACATGAGTACAATTTTGATTGACACAATTAATTTTTACATCATAGATCTAACTCAGGCAAAATCGTCCCCCTCCCAACAGCCCCCACCTAAACACTCTAAAAAGAAATTGGATTGTCAATCTGAAAGCCCACGGATTGTGAAGTTTGTATGAATGCCAAACCTCCAGAGAAATATTTCTGTCTGAAGTACTTTCAAAGCTGGAAAAATTTAATTTAAAGCCAACAAAAAGACCATTGCTTAGTTTGATTGCTGCAGTCAAAATAAGCACTAACGAACATGCACAAAATCTCTCACAGATCACAAACTGTTTTTTTTTTCTGAAACATGCTAAGCTAATATGAGATAAAGTTTGCAAAAGTTGACCGTAGGAGTCTTCATCAAAGGATCTTTTTGTTTTATACCACAGTTTATTGTCAGCTTATTCCTTTTTCCTTCTCGCTCGATGAAGTTTATCAGTGTGTTTTTTAAAAACTAGAGGATAAAATGTATTAATTCTTAGGAAAACCAATAGTGTCAGTCTATCAGTCCATGTCAAAGACAGTCATGCTTATTATACCTTTCCTTTTACACAATGAGGCAATGGTGGTGTGGGGGGGGGGCAGGGAAAGGTACAAAGCCTGGGTGCTACATTGGGGGGGGGGGGTGGGGTCGGGGCGTCGGCAAAGTGACCATTTCTTGTACATGGAAGTACGAAGTATATGATCATGTGGGGTGTCATGGCCGAGTGGATAAGAGCACCGGACTCATGCTCTGGTGGTTCTGTTCAGCAGAGTGTGGGTTCGAGTCCCGGTCGTGACGCTTGTGTCCTTAAGCAAGACACTTAACCACTATTGCGGCGTCCTTCGGATGGGACGTAAAGCCGTTGGTCCCGTGTGTTGTGTAATGCACGTAAAAGAACCCAGTGCACTCATCGAAAAGAGAAGGGGTTCGCCCCGGTGTTCCTGGTTGGATTGGCTGCATATTGCGCCACAGCACCTTGTAAAACAATTTCATGGTGCTATGTAAAGGAATAGGTCTAATACTTCAAACGTAGCTCCACAATACCTTGCAGGAAAATACTGATGTTAAGCGCTTAGAGGCTGGTTTGTATTAGGTGCTATACAAATATGTTATATTATTATTATTATTATCACATTGGGGGTGGGGGCGCCGCCAAAGTGACCATTTCTTGTACATGGAAGTATGAAGTATGTGATCCTGAAAAACTACCTTAGTCACTTGTTAATTTTACAAACTTCCTTCATTAATTGTTTTCTTTAACAAAGATGATATCCACTTTCAAATATAAGAGTTCTTCAGGATAGTGACTAATCATATCAAAGATTTTGGTTATTATGATATCTCAAAATAATGCTCAGGTTTTCCAAAACAAAGTGAAAGAAGAGGCACCATCCTCCAAACTTTCCCCCAGGCTCCACTCAGTGCACTGAGGTATCATAAACTTACCTTAGAGTATGTAAGACTAAGATGGACACACTGACTTGTAGGTGCAAACACTCTACTTGGTGCATTGGATGATATCTTGGGAAGTTCCAGATATGGTACAAGCCTGAGAGATATAAATTGATATAGACATTAGTACAAGTTTGATTTAAATAATTGATTTTGCTCCTCTGACATGTGGGGATGGTAACAATAACTATAATCATCCACTCAGAAAAGACTGTCAATCTTAAATCTGACTGATTGTGAGATTTGTATTACAACTAAACCTCAAGGGTAACGTTTCTGTTTAATACTCCCAAAGTTGGGAAAATAAAGTTAGGTCTTAATTTGTATACTTTTGTAACTCTTAGTAGTAAACTAGTGCCATGGACTGGGGGATTAAGCAACAATGACCTTGCCCTCCCCATCCCCTTCCAAGGCAAGATTGTAAAAAACAAAAATTATGAATACCATTTTTAGTTACACTCTGCCTATTTTGATTGCTGCAACCCAAAAATGCACTTTAAACATGAGCAAAAAAACATTATATCATAATCATTTGTTTAGATTTTTTCACTTAAAAGTGCTTTATAGCTTAATTATTAAACAGTTATTAGGTTGATTGTATGGTGTGTCTCTTAAAAATGAGTGCAAAAAATTGTATTAAGGGAGCATCCGGCACATTCTAAATGCAAAAGAACAATCCTGTGGGCACACTCCCGCAATCCATTGGACCGCCATAATAATAGTGGCTTCTTATATAGCGCTCATATCCGTCACTCAGTGACGCTCAAGGCGCTTCAACAGTCAGTATTTTCCTGCAAGATTATGTGGAGCTACCTTTTGAAGTTTGAGACCTATTCCTTTACATAGCACAATGTAATGGTTTACAAGGTGCTGTGGCGCAATATGCTGCCAATCAAACCAGGAACATCAGGGCGAACCCCTTCTCTTTTCGATAAGTGCACTGGGTTCTTTTATGTGCATTACACAACACACGGGACCAACGGCTTTACGGCCCATCCGAAGGACGAAGCAATAATGGTTAAGTGTCTTGCCTAAGGACACAAGTGTCACAACCGGGACTCGAACCCACACTCTGCTGAACAGAAACTTCAGAGCTTAAGTCCAGTGCTCTTATCCGCTCGGCCACGACACGCCATCATCTGGACCCCATCATTGTGTAGAGAAGCAATCTTACACGAGTGAGTACACATTCTGGGGCATCTCAAATGTTTGCTCTTGAATAGCTTTAGTGGGCCAGTTCCGATGATAAGCAACAATTATTTAGGCCTGCAGTACTGACCATGTCCTACAAAGTCAGACATCTTTTTGGAGGATTTGGGGACTGTGAGGGTTAGTGATGAGATAGCTTGGATCATTGAATAGTGAATCAAACCTATCATGTCTGTAGCCATGCTAATATCTACCTGGACCTAACCCCTGCCCCATCTACCCAACCCCGAGGACAATATTTGTCTCATTCTGGACTACTGTACTTCAAACAAGGAGTAAACTTCTTAAGTGGTGTTTACCTTGGAAAGAAGCAGCTCTGCCTAATTTAGTACTTCTCATGTTCAGATGTTAATTGAGAATCCCATCTTGCAGTTGTCCGACTCGTGTACTGATCCTCGTTGTACTGGATTCTTGATGTACGTCTCTCCTCCCTCTAAACAAATGAAAAGGAATAAAAACCACTGAAATTTAGTAAATCTCTTGCTTAGAAAATTATTTATTGATACAACAGGTTTCCTTATAGGTGTAATGACCATTATGTTTTCTTGAAGGGGTTTTAAATAAAAATTGCCTGCCCCTAAATCTACATTTATAAGGGTAAGGGCGTGGTTACACTGACTCGCCCCCCCCCCCCCCGCCCCTCCATTACCCAAACTGTTAACTATATATTACCCAACAGTTGTCAATGCCCGGGCCCCAAAGTTCACATTGTTGAATGGCACTTTCGTCTTTAAATGACTGTACGAGCTGCATACATTTCAGTCACGTGTGTCCTCGGCTAGAGACCCACCCATATCCTCCAAATACTCCACTCTATAGTACCTCAACATTCAACAGCCAAATGTTTGGCCTGTGATAGGTTTGATGTGCCAGTTCAACCTGCCAGCTCCACTTATAAGCAACAATAACCAATACCATACCATGTCCTACCAAGTCGGACAACTTTTTTGAGGATTTGGGGACTGTGAGGGTTAATGATGAGTTGGCTTGGATCATTGAATAGTGAACTTCACTTCCCCTCCAATGCAAACAAACAATGAAGTGATGAACCAACCATGTCTGCAAAAATGTAACTTCTTCAAGACAGGTGCCATGCAATACGGTCCTACCTTCTCCCCTACCCACCCAACCCCAACTCTGTGAGTCTCATTGTTGCTGGACTACTGTACTTCATCCAAAGAGTAACTTTCTAATTAAAGTGGTGTTTACCTTTGAAAAAAGCAGCTCTGCCTAATTTTGTACTTCTCATGTCCAGGGGTTAAATGAGGATCCCATCCTGCAGTTGTCTGACTCATCGTATTAGATCATCAGTAATACATCAGTAAATGTACATTTCTCCTCACTGCATAAAGAGACAAATTAACAAAATGACTAAATTGGTTATTTCTCTTGATAAATTAAGTATTTGTCAGTAAACAAGGTTAGGTTACATATGTATTTTAGCTAAATTTCTTAATGTGATTATGTAACAAGAATTGTATGTCTGAATGAGCACTTTATACAAACCCTTATTAAATCTTCCAGATCATTAATTAGCTATTTTGTTGTTGCTGTCAATAACAAGTAAAAATCCAATCAAATTTTATTAACTTGGTTGTGTGGTGTGTCTTTTAAAAACAAGCGGATGAAAACGAAACTACTCTTCCAGAATACAAGAATGTTTTACACCACAGGGTAAATTATCATCTAACGAAGCAGAACAAATGCATGCTTATACTTTCCCTATCACATACCGAGGTTTCATAAACTTACCTTAAAATATGTAAGATGGACACACTGAGTTGTAGGTGTTAACAATCTGCTTGGTGCATGAGATGAAATCTTGGGAAGCCTTAGAGCCAAGTATGAACCTGGGTGGAAAAATTTATACAAAAATTAGTACACCTACAAGTTTAATTTAAAAAACTGATTTTGCACGGAGAAGGGGTACTTAAAGGTATTATACAGGATTGGTAGAGCCAACAAAATAGTCGCAGTGTTCATGTTTTGTGTGATTCAACATATGCATGAACAAACAAACCTGTGAAAGTTTGAGCTCAATTGGTCATCAAGGTCACGAGAAAATAGTAAAAAGAGACCTTATGTGTTTTCTGTTTTTTCAAACATCAAGTTTTTATCACGCATGATATAAACTATTGTTTTACTAATTTCTCAGAAACGATAGCATTTTAGGCAGAAATATTTACTAACTTTAAATCATGTAAGCTAGGTGTGAATCTGTGAACATTTGTGTTTTTCGATCTTACCAATAGTGTACAGGGCCTTTAACGCCCCCCCCCCCCCGAACCTGTACACTATAAAAGTAAAACAAATCCTAAATCTGAACGGTCATTGATTATTAATAGGTTCATATTAGAACCAAACCTCAAAGGGAAATATTTCTGGTTGCAGTACTGCAAAGGTTGAGAAAAGACAACTTGAAAACCACACAAACAGCTCTTATTTTGATTGTTGCATTGAAAATAAGCCTTAATAAATATCCACAAAATCCCTTACAAATCATGAACTTTGTTTATTTATTTTTTATTTTTTATATGTTCACTAAAAGGTGATAAGCTAATTTGATTACACTTTATCAGGTTGATTGTATGGTGTGTCTATATTAAATATTGGAAGATAAAAATGTTTTAACTCATCCAAAACAAATAATATATTACACCTTTTACCCATACTCCCTCAAGTGATTTAATAATATGATCCTCCTTGTACTGTTGGACTCCCATGTAAAGCAAAATCAGAATAGGGTCATTCCGTGCCAACTCACCTGATGGGTCGGCAGGCTCCGTCTCAGATTTCGCTAATTTTTTTTTTAAACACTCCCCTATGGGTGCCTTGAACACACACAAAATTTTAGAGTCCTACTCCTTGGCATTTCTGAGATATGACCCCCCAAAAATTAAGCCCCGCCCCTTCAAATTGATATTTTGTGTTTTTGAGCATTTTTAAAGGCCTATATCTACAAATGGAGAGAAGATATGGAGATACAAATTAATTTACAGGGTATCTGGTATCCCATCAACTATAATCTACTGTCAAAAGTAGCACAGCTCATTTGCATATCAAGGGTTAGGTCTTTAAAAACCTACATTTTGGCATGCGCAATGACTTTTTGTCATTTTTGAGACCCCCCCTAGTGCCTATGTGAAATGTCCGATTGCTGTTATATTTCATTTGGTTATAAACTGGTTGCATATGTGTGAGCTGATATAAGGATAGACCAATCCAACCTTTGATGGATATTTGGCAGGAGTCTGAACATGTGTGCGACTGTAAAAATGCCCCAAATTGCTGATTTCAAGTGATTATTTGACATTATGACACGTGGGACATTACTGACAGATTTACCAATTTTTTCCAATAATACTTTATATCCAGTCTACTTATGTGAGAAGGAAAAAAATGGTTTCTTTACTCCTTCATGTAAAAAAAAATTGTGAATATGCTTAGACTAACGTTTTTGCTGTGTTATGCAATTTAGGCCATTATGCACTGTGGTGCTGTTTTGAATGAGTAACAATAGTTACTCATTCAAAACTCCAAAATAACATCCACTGAGACTGAGAGTGTTGTTACTATTGTGAGTCAACATTGAAAAAGTTTGACTAGCAAACAAAATTAGAGTCAGCAGCCTTACAGTAGAGAAACACATTGGCATTCTAGTATCAGTTAACACTGTGAAATACAAAGATAAACAACTGACCACAAGCACAAGAGTCTATTGTCTGATTTATTGGTCCAGTCTTTGACCTTGTCACTGGTGGGTTAATCCCCCATGTCCCCTTAAATTTCCCCTTATCTATAGACCATGTAACATGTGGGTGACATTACAAGTTCACAAAAGAGCAACAGAGCCAGGCATGTGGTGTACACGACCCACAACTTGTTCAGCAGTTATTTTTATAAGTCTTGAATTTCTGTAGTAGTATCTTGCCTGCCAGAAGACCCTGGAATATACAAGGTCACTCTTTTTGTAAATAAAGTGGTTGTCCAAAACAAGCTGTAAGTGTTGTATGCAACCAGTTTTTGAAGGAAGGAAAAGTGAACACTGATGAAATACAGAATGATACATTTTTAGAAGTGACAACTTCAGCAAGTTCTTGCTCCATGATGATGGCGTCAACGTTCAGGAAAGATCAATCCCTGCATGCAGCATTGGTGCAGCTTTGAAGGAGGATTGCCATGAACAGGTATACTGCAGAAAAGTTGGTCTTCTTCAAACGACTGTCTTAACTGAAGAGAACACAAGACTTTTAAAGTGGAGATGTTCTGTGGACATAATCTCAGAATCTCAAGGAACAAACAGCACCACAGTGCATAATGGCCTAAATTGCATAACACAGCAAAAACGTTAGTCTAAGCATATTCACAATTTTTTTTACATGAAGGAGTAAAGAAACCATTTTTTTCCTTCTCACATAAGTAGACTAGATATAAAGTATTATTGGGAAAAATTGGTAAATCTGTCAGTAATGTCCCACGTTGTCATAATGTCAATCAATCACTTGAAAACGGCGTTTTGGGGGCATTTTTACAGTCGCACACATGTTCAGACCCCTGCCAAATATCCATCAAAGGTTGGATTGGTCTATCCTTATATCAGCTCACACATATGCAACCAGTTTATAACCCAATGAAATATAAAAGCAATTGGACATTTCACATAGGCACTAGGGGGGGTCTCAAAAATGACAAAAAGTCATTACAAGTGCAAAATACTAGGTGTACTTAAATAAAAATCTGACCATGAAGGAGTACAAAAACCATTTTTTTTTTTTTTTACATAAGTAGACTGGGTACAAAGTATTATAGGAAAAAATTGGTAAATCTGTCAGTAATGTCCCACGTTGTCAAAAAACCACTTGAAAACGGCGTTTTTTGGCATTTTTTAAGTTGGACGCATATTAAGACCCCTGCCAAATACCCATCAAAGGTGTTATTGGTCTATCCTCATAATATGTCACACATATGCACCTAGTTTATGCCCAAATGAAATATAAAAGCAATCGGACATTTCACATAGGCACTAGGGGGTCTCAAAAATGACAAAAAGTCATTGCGCATGCCAAAATGTAGGTTTTTAAAGACCTAACCCTTGATATGCAAATGAGCTGTGCTACTGTTGACAGTAGATTATAGTTGATGGGATACCAGATACCCTGTAAATTAATTTGTAGCTACATATCTTCTCTCCATTTGTAGATATAGACCTTTAAAAATGCTCAAAAACACAAAATATCAATTTGAAGGGGCGGGGCTTAATTTTTGGGGGGTCGTATCTCAGAAATGCCAAGGAGTAGGACTCTAAAATTTTGTGTGTGTTCAAGGCACCCACAGGGGATTGTTTAAAAAAAAAATTAAGCAAAATCTGAGACGGAGCCTGCCAAACTTTTCTGAATTTCAGGTGAGTTGGCACGGAATGACCCAATACTAGTGTACTCCTCCCTCCAACATAATCAAACCAAACTCGCTTTTTAAATGTTTTTATTGGTTAGGGGCACCTGTTAGGGGTGGTTAGGGCTTAGGGGTGAATTATCATTTTAGCCTAAACCATGTCAAAGAATTTCAAAGAATTCATGAAATCGTGAATTCTATTTTCTCTACAACATAATGAGGAATAACTAAAATATCTTTAGAATATGTAAGGTGGGCACACTAAGTTGTCGGTGCTAACAATCTGCTTGGAGCTTAGAATGCTACTTTGGAAAGTGCCAGCACAAAGGCATAAACCTGAGTGGACAAAAAATTATATAGAAATTAAATAGTATGTTTAGGCTCTATTTGACATGTGGGGATGGTTACACAAATCTAATTTGGAACCCAATATTCAATGTACACTATCAAGAATAGATTGTCAATCTGAAACTGTATTGTTCTTTTTGAGATTTGTATACTATTATTAGAAACAAACCTTTATTAAAATACTTTTGTCCAAATTTTTGTCAAACTTGAGAAAATTAAATTTGTTCCAGTCTTTTTTAATTTCTGCATTCAAAATTATGGGAAAATTGCTAGAGTCCGAACTCCACTTTTTGTGGTCAATTGTACAATTCACCTCTTTGGTAATAGCTGGACTTTATTTCACCGTTACAAAAAGCAACTGGTAGTATTATGAAATTCCAACAACGAAAATGGTAAGAAGATTTACGGGAAACAGTTGTGGTTGAATACGGCAAGTTTGTCTTGATTCTTGAAACACATTATGCATGACAAACACACCTAGCTCCCACAACCATTTTTCAATTCATGTGTCTCGAAATTATGATAAATTTCAATTGAACCTTTTCGGTCTTTTCACATAATTATTTTGTCTTTAAAATGACTGTACGAGCTGGATACATCTCAGTCACGTGTGTTTCAAGTATACCGCCACTCCCAACAGTGAAGCCATACGTTTTTTGCTTCATTTTTACTGTTTTGAAACTTCATATTTACCGTAGGGACTCTCCCAAGGGATTCTATAAGTAATATTCAACTCACCTCATTCATTTTCCTCTGAATTTATCAACCAAATTCGCTACAAAATGTGGAATAACTGAAGAGAAATGGGGAGCCTTTTGTGGTCAGCCATTTTGTCTGTCGTGTGGTGGGTGCTCGCGCAGCATGCACGGCACCGTCAATACTTTGCATATCAAAAGAGGAATTTTCACTGTAAACAATTTGCATAAAAAAGCGATACCATTGGGGTTTTGGGAAGGCAAGGCAAACTATTTGATGGGAAAGAATTTTACTCTCGAAGGAGGAGAAAGGGATGATGCGAAATAAAAATCAAACGTTATTGGCCATAAATGAGTGATTTCAGTTAAAATATTAAGTATTCTGAATGAGCATTTCGGTTGTTTTGAAGACTTTGTGGAAGATGGTTACGGAAGAAATAGCTCTGAGATTTGTCACCCCTTTATGAACATCCCCATTGAGGAGTGGAACAAGTCTTTCTCCCAATTGGAAGATTTACCCAGAAAATATCTTGTGAAAAAATACTAATGCTTTTTATTTGCGAGTATTATCCCCCTAACCCGACCCACCCCCCCCCAAAAAAAATTCTCCATGAATCTGTTTACAAAAAAGAAAAATTTACCTCTTTAAAAGAGGCATAGACAGAATTTAATTCAAATTATGTTTTATTAAGTACAAATATTTTAATCCAATTTCAAAAAGGACAGTTATATTTGCAATACACCCACCCCCTGCCCATTACTTTCTATTATTTGAACAGATTTAATTTACTTTTAGCATTGTTTCTGCCATTCATCTTGTTCTCTGTGTGCATTGTAAATAAGAATGACTGAGTTTTACTAATACAAGAAGGGAACTAGACTTATTCGTCATCCCAACCTCACTTTGGACACATTGAATGAAATGGAAGACAAAACCAAGATTATGTTCATGGTCAGCATATCACAGAAAAGCAGGTTACACTTCCAATTGGCTCTGAAAATTAAAAAAATTGAACAGTTGTTTTAAATAACTGTTCCGGGCCTAGTGTAGGATTGTTTTTTCTTTCTTTCCTTTTACTGATGCTTTTTTTCCTCTGATGATTGTAATGTGTTATGTCTGCTGTACAAATATATAAATAAGCAATGTAATGAAATTATGAAAAAATGGCTGCACCATTTAAAGAGGTCTATTTTCAACTTCCATTGAAAAAGAACAATTTAGAGACTCAATCCAATTCTGGTGGTCAACTTTATTGGGGGGGGGGAGGGTGGCAAGCAGGGAAATTAAATGTCTTTTATTTGTGGGGGCAAACCAGGGAAAGTAAATATTGTGGGCTCTTTGATGTATAATGTGCATATTTCCAATCTCATTGGTTTGGGTGGGGGGCGGGGGGCTTCCCTCCCCTGCCATGGTTATGCAACTGTGCCTGGCGTTAATCCTCAGTCAACCTTATTATCATTCCCAGTATACAGGGAGGCACACTTTGAAAACCAAGAAAGCGCGCTTTGCACAACTGCTGAGCATGTACACATCCAGAAGCCACAAATGAATGATTTGACAACAACATTACAATAACACTGCAAAGCACAGAAATTGTTGTATATTATTGATACACAGAAACAGTGTCCCATTATGTACTGAAATGTTTAAATGCCACTTTCGTAAGCCAATTTTATAAAACCTTTTCGATAGCATAAACAACCAAGTATTTGGTTTGAAACAACCCCGCCCACCAAAAAAAGCTGTTAAATAAACAAAACATAAATAAACGGAAATTGCTAAGATAGATAACATTGGAAAGACAAGCAGACCTTGTGTAGGGTGAACACAAGTCATTAGCATCAAAGCTGGAAAACCAGTCAATCCTTTCAAAAGGAATCAAAGTTTAGAAAAAATTCACATCACATTGAACAAAAGTTTTTATTCAAAAGGTTTTCCTTTTTGAACATGTGTCAGATTCCTTCACCCATCTTGAACCAAGCACCGGTGGAATCGAACCACCCACAACTGCACTCTTGGAGACTGTGTTACCAAGAGGACAGTGTGTCATCCCGAGTTGCTTTTCATTAGTAACAAAATAGTGAATAAGACTGACACTCTAATCAATTTTGAATAAAAGAGCAATAACAATTCAAGCAATAAACCACAAGGGAAACTCGCTGGGTACAGTTTTTTTTTTTTTTTTTGTCGGGGGGGGGGGTTAAAAAAAGAAAAAGGAAAACAATTATAAATCAAAATTCACACATAACTCTAGTATTTAGGCCTATTCCAATATCTGACATTTTTAAAAATACGACAATAATTTAACTTAGTTTTTGTTTTTTACACTGTCATCCTTTCCTCTAGACTACTAGAAAACACGCAACCAAAGCACTGGTAAAAACCAAAGATTTAAGAACACGGAAGGCAACAGTTTGGGAACTCAAACTGAAATGTGAGACATTCACTGGATGCCATTTCAGCAGGCAACTCTTTTGATACAATAGATCAATAATATAACAAAACATTTGCCTGCTGAAATGGCACCTATGCATGTTTCACATTCCACCAATAGATAGAGCTCCAGCCGTCGATTTCACCAAACTCTTCCTAACTTAGGATTAATCTTAGGACTTAGGACGAGTTGAGTTCCGTATCCATAGACTTTAGGACACATTGAACCCATCCTAAGTTAGGACGAGTTACTCATCCTAACTCGAGATAGGATTAATCCTAGCGCTTCGTGAAATCGGCTACAATTCCTCATCTTGTGCCTTCAGCGCTCTATAATCTTTAATAAATACACAACAAAATACATAGCCTGAGAGTGTCAGACATTATCAGCAGTGAACCAATTGAAACCTTAAGAAGTAGTTTTAATAGGGCATCTTCTCATTATCAATGAAATCAATAGTTGGTGTGATGTGTCATGAAGGAAAATGTCAGTACTGAGTTTGCAAGGTGAGTGAACTATACAGATACCTGTGCCCAATTTCATTGAACTGCTTAAAGGAACATTACAGATATGGTTTTTGCTAACAACAGTTGCTGGCAGTGTAAGCACTTTATCATTGTACAAGTTTTTTTCTTACCAATTCTGTAATGTTCCTTTAAGCAGAAAAATATTGCTCAACAGATTTCTTAGAAGGAAACCAGAAAAATATCATACAAGTAACATGGCATTACGGCTGGTAATTTTATTATGGAGAGCATTATATGTTTGCTTAGTTACTTTTTGTGCTTAAGTAGCTCTATGAACTGGATACTCTCTGATATGACTGAATACAGATATAAAATCATGAAACAGAACGTCATGCTCACTCACCCATTTTTGTAGGGTGTAAAACAAAACAACTTTGTCCCTGATGTTGTCTTAGCATAAGTGTACACATTCATTCATGTCATTCATGTGCTCACCGGCAGACTGAGGCCAAATCCAAAATGGCGGCTACAGTACAGCTAAGACTGCTCCAAAGGATGTCCTACACTTCAATGCATGATGACGCAGTGATCCAGCTGCAGCTGTAGAAGAAGCCACCAATTCGGACATGGTCTAAACTTAACTGCTAAAAAATGTACAAATTACACCTTGATTGCCAGTTCTAACACAAGACCCTAACCTCCCACACTTATTTCTTCGTGGATCTCTTCATATGTCCCCCCCACCCTTTTTCTTCTCACCATTTTTCTTCCCCTATCTAGAGTCTGCTATTAACTTACTTGTCGGCTTCATACATCCTTCTGACCAGGATGGAAGTTTTCCACCGCCTGGATAAGGGCGCTGCATTAATAGTTCATCGAGAGCTGCAGTCCGGCTAACTCAAACTTAGACTGCACATAAGAAAGAAACACTAAGTTTTTAAACTTTCAACCCTTAAAATGGACTATCCTATTAATTTTTCAACACAACTTCATTAATGTAATTTTGTATAAACAGTTGAAGCTGAGCAAGCAAATTATGTTCACATGAACTTTCCTGGGTATCGTTTCAATTGAAATGCAAACATTTAATCAGGACAAAATACAAACAAAAACATTGTCAAATTTTTGAGCCAGTGTGGGTGAACTTGGTGTGTCGAGTTATGTTTTTGCTGGAGCTGCACATTGTACTTACCAACAGGTTAACAGTAAAGAGATAACAGTTTTCGAGATAGTGTATTACTCATCAGGAGGCAGAACAAGCATGGTACTCCTATCGGTTTTCTGAAGGCTGGTTGTGTCCAGTAACTTCTTAGCTTCCCTTCTGTGTATATTAACAATAACATTATTGGTTTACAACTTGTCAAGAAATGGGTCTCATAATCTAGAAATAAATAATGATAAGCGCTTTGAGATGCCAGTGGATAGAGCTCTATAGATATATAAACTAGTTGTTATATTATATATTGCTTCATTTCTAAACTGAAAAAGGCAGGCAAGATTGTCCGCCAGATTTCCAAACACTCTACCCTCAATGGAGCTACATAATGCGCAGTTTATATCCAAAGAATTGTCTACACAAAGTTATCACTAAAACAGCAGACAACTAACACATTGTTAGAGTCTTTCAGTTGTCCTGAAGCTGTTTTACTACCCTGCGTGACACCATCAAAAAAACTCTGAACGCTTATGCCATCAGACTGTATTTGACATAATTCATTTTTTTGAGAACCCAATCATGCTCAAATGGCCCAAAACCTTTAAATATAGACCCTTTTGACTAACTAAAACAAATTCAAGCACAAATATTTTTTTAGATGGGCCCACATTTGTCTCTGTGTAGATTTTATACCACATGGTTCAATTTACCTAGAAGTGGCAATTAGCCCAATGATGAAAAATTGGATAGCTGGTCATCGATGGATTTTTTGTGCGTGAAAAGGACCCCATATAGTAACAAGACATTTACCATGCTATTTGGCTAGGTGTAGATGGGGAATCTGGAATATTTATAGTACGGTGGCATCACGCAGGGTAAGCAATATAAACTTCTACTTCTACTTCTACTTTGTTACTCTGCAGGATCCATAAGCTAGGACATAATTCAGTCAGTGCGCAGGGTGTTAGATAATGAGGCCGAACACCAGATTTCATTTGCAGCTGCACGGCGGTCTCGGACCCTTTGAGATTTCGCGTGAATGCGCGAGCGTTCGGAGGCGACCCTGCAAGATTGGCTACAAGTGCCCACTGGAGGGTAGTGTTGGGTCAAGATGGAGTGAGAAGTTTCTTTAAACATTTTCGTCATAAAATAAACCCATTTTTCCCAGATTTTAGGTACCAAATACTTGTGAATCTTCGTCTGAAATGTGATTAAAGTTTCACACTTTTTGTTGATTAGCTTTACATTTAGGGTGCCCCTGACTGTTTCGAGCACGATTGAGACAAACGGAGTCCATATTCTGATAAACGAAGGATCGTTCTTTCGATACGTACCACATACACTTCTGCAGGTTTAGCCGTTAATGTTTTTTTCGGTGCAAAAACTTTTGCAAAAAACGTTATTTGTGCCGTATCGTTTTAGCTTACGTGATGTCATCATCAAATGGCGGGAGAAAAAGGCCTTGTGGTTTTTACTTGTTCTTACGACGCTATTTATTTTGTCATGTTTTTTGATGATCTTCTTGACAAAAATAATGAAATTTTGTTATGAAAATTATATTTCGTTTATGCCAGTTTTGGTTTCTGCGATGTAAAGATACAGATCCTTCCAAAGAACTGAAGCTAAACCCGGCCAAACACCATAACAACGAATAATAGTCGGGCACCGGTTTCTTGTCAGCACAAGCCCTCGTAGATTGCATGACCGGGGCAGGGAATCGTGCCAAACCATGGTTGCCTTGCGTTTTGTTACGTAGTAGCTGTTTAGTCAGATGGCACGCTTGACCGCTTGGCACGCTGCACATCCTGACCACTCACATTCGGGCTCCCATTAGACCAACGGGTAATGGCGGATTTTTCTACCGAGAATGTTAACGCTGACGGCGACGGATACTTAGGGTGCCCCCGACTGTTTCGAGTGGCTTCAGAAAAAACGACTATAGCATATGAGTAGATTAATAATGTACCTAAACACCCATGATTCAAGTTTTTCTGCACAATTCAGTTAAATGCTAGAAAAGGGACTTTTTCGGAAACCGTTATTTTTGTACAACGATGATAATTTTTCTAGTCGAATATTTCTCAATTCTGAACAATTAAAAATTCTTCCATGATTTTTATTATTACAATAAAGCATTCCTCGTTCATAATATTACGGTTTTGTATTTTTACATGGCTGAATTTTCACGATATGATTTTTTGAAAATGTGCCCTCCTAGCTCATTATATATGCAAAACTGCGACTGCCGTGCATACGCTACAAATGAAAGGAAGCACTTTTCCGAACGCTGCGCACTGACTGAATTACCAAGGATCAAGGTAAAGTGTCTTGTTCATCAGGGACACAAGTGCCAGCACTGAGATTCGAACCCACATTGTGCATGATGATGTTGTGTCGACTCAGCAACCACAACATGAATTCGGTGTGCTAGACCGCTCAATGAAAGACAATAACTAGGCACACTGCACAACACAAGGCAATGATACTTGATACTTGATGGAGTAATCCCTTTGCAGCTGATGACAGCTAAACTGGGATGATGTACTGGGATGATGTGCTGTGAGTGACGCCATGACCAGTGGTGCAAAAGTGCAGGACAAGACAAAATGAACATTATATACACTGTACATTTGGAGGGGGCAACTAGAGGAGGAGGGGCAATACAATTTCACACAAAATCATTGGATTGAATCATTGTGAATGATTCAATCCAACAACTCAATTACCTTGGATCACTTCAAGACTTTGAAGTCCTCTTCAAAACGGGATGCTGTGAATTCATGTTCATGCCGGTGTGTTTATAGCGTCTCAGCGTCCTCATCCCACGTTTATGTGGTATACCCACACAGGCACTCGGCAATGAAGTACCGTGTCAGTGATGTGTGATATCAACCAGCCTAGACCCAGTAACTGGGACACTATACTCCTTTTAAAAATAATTTGACAACTGCACTGGTACGACCGCAGATCTCAACATAAAAAACGGAGTCGCACATCGCCCCAGTTATGTGTCTTTGGCCCAATTTCATAGCACTGCTTAATAGCGGTAAGCAATTATTTGTCGTGCTTACTGTTGCAGACCGCGCATCTGTATCTGCGTGAGAAGATGAAAGGCTTTCGAGTGTTACACTTTTTTAGAGGGGGTGTATAGGAGCTGATATTTTATTCGATTCCCTAATTCTGCCATCATAGATCATTTTTTTTAATTTTTTTGTCTAAATCCAGACATGTACATAATTAACACCTGCATAAAAATATTTATTTATTTTTTCTAAAATGTGCGCGCTGTATTCCATTTCAATAAAAAAAAATTACGACAAAAAAGTAACCCTATTATTCAATGGACTAATCTTTGTTAACTTAACTATAGAGCCTTGCACCAATTATGAACAACAGGTGGCGCAATTTGTTTTGGTTTCAATTTTGTTTTAATGATGAAGTCAAATGAAAAGAAAATATCCTCTGTACCAAGTTTTCCCCCCTTCATTTAACAGCAGTTGTTAACAATATTGACCTAATCATGTTTTCAGGAGGATTCAATAATATTTTTGTCGTGTCACCCATTTTGCCTCAGAAGTTGAACAAAGTTATATTGAGATAACTATTTGAAATGACACAAACCTATAGCTCAGTAAAGTACATCATTAGTATTTGGTAGAGTAGATTTATTCCCGCACTGTATTTTTTAAAACACATCATACAGCCAGCCTATGAAAAGTTTCCCCGATCCCCCTTGCCAACCCAAATTAGTTCGAAGATGCACAAATGAATGGTTCAATACATTAAAAAGGGCTCAAATTATGTTTTTGCCCCCTCCCCCCAATAAAGAATAAATAACACAAATTAAATACATATTTATGGTTGCACCACTGCAATACTTGCCAACCCCAACCCCTAATAACCCCTCCGAGATGTGAAAATGTCTTGCTTTGCCACCGCAAACATACTTTTATTTATACTATTTTTATTTATGATGTTCTTGCAATCTGTATGGACAGGAATGAAGAGGAATAATAAATCATGTTGCCCCCCCCTCCCAAAGGCTGTAAATTATGTCTTGCTCCCCCAAAGGCTGTAAATTATGTCTTGCCCCCCCCCCCACCCAAAAAGAAGAAAATGTGTGGTCTACCCCACTGTAATACCCCCAGTTGCCACCCCCCCCCCCTCAAAGATGTGAAAATGTCTAGTTTTGCCAAGGCAGATACTTAAAAAAAAATTACTTAGAATGCTCTTGCAACCTGTATGGGCTCCAAAAAAAAATAGAAATCATTTCTGTGATTCATTGTAACTTCACTTTAAAATGTATTTAAAAAAGTTTTATTTGCGAAGAGTTAACCAAGTCATCAAGTAGAGTTAGAAAGGCGGTAAGATGGAAACAACTTGAAATTTTGTAGGATGGCAAAAAAATGTCATAAATCAAATCAAAAGGAAATGTTTTTCAAACATAAAATTAGATCAAATAGTTTAGAAATGCATTTCATTTGTACCATCCTATAGACTAAATTTCGCTTCCAAAACATAAAAAAGTCACTGTAAATAATCAACAAGTTTAAATCCTGTTTCTGTTCATGTTCTTATATAAATGTTATTATTTTGACAAAAATATTTCTCAAAATAATTGTCATACATTCGTTTTATTTCATCAATTCTTGGGGAATTTAACTTTCAACTTAAACTATCCTTCCCAGTTAAAAAATACAATAAAAAACATTAAATAAAAAGATTAATAAAATTTAATGCAACGTTTCTCCAATAAAATGAGATTTATTAACCCAGAAAGTCAATGATTAAATGGTCAGACCAAAAACCATTGTGCTTCCCCCCCCCTCGTACATTCTTTACACAAATTGTTTCATCCGTTAATATTGGGAAATCAATGGAAAGATCTCTTCCAAAACAGTTTCAGAAAAGAAGAAGTTTAATCTCATTTTGATGGATGGGAGCTCAGTCATAGTAACCAACCTGTTCAGAACATTAAAGGGATGGTGCAACACTTATTTCAGAGAATAATATTCATTCCAAACCTCTAGTAAAGAACTAATACTGTTCACCACAATGGGTGCTCACATTCTAATAAGAAGGAGTATATCATCCAAATGATGACCTGTTTATATTTTCATAAAATTTGGCAAACTTGGTCATCAGATTGACAATTTGTTGTAATAGTGTAGGCCTACTTAACGAACTTCTTATCTTAGACTTGTGAGCCTATGAGTACCGGTACTCTTTTTAAAGGTTGTTGAACCATCTCTTTAACTAGAATTCTTTACATGGTTGTTGCATTGGCTAAAAGCCACATTTAAGCTAGTAGTAAATTGACTACATACATATCGGAGTAGATTCTCAAAAATATTTCCATGGCCAGACTGGGTCTGTCTAAAGCTCACTTTAAACTTGGACCAAAAAGTCTATTCGAATAGTAACAAAGACATGGCAATGGAAGCTTTCTGAAAACAGATGACACAAAACACAAGCTTACACACCCACGCACACACACAATCCACTGTTTTACACACACCTTAAACCCCAATGCCAAATGTTTCCAGTCAGAACTACAGCCATGCTACTGTCACTACCATAGAGAAGCTCATCACTACTGACTTGAAAAACGCTGTTAATCTTAAATCTGTGTACAAGATAATGAGTAGGAACGACAAGATATCATAATGTACCAACAAGTGTGTCGTACATAAATAATAAGTCTTACATTGGATACTATAAGTCATACATATAAAATAATTCATATGTACTTGTATCATATGTATGATTATAAATTTGCGTACGAATCAATAAGTTGTACATACATGATAAAGTGCGCACAAAACATCAGTCTTGTGTACATGCAATACGTACTAGATAATAAGTTGTATGCATGAGATAATGACTTATACATATGAGTAAAATTACTAGTACGTATTATATATCTGAGACAGTGAGTCAGACATATGAAACAATGTCCTACTAATCATCTTGTACCTTGATCTAAGAGAAACTTAGTTTTTCCAGTTTGCAGCAATGGGCATTTTGTGTGAATTTACTTCATTTGTTTTCTTAAACAGTCCAAAATGGCCACATAACCTTTTTTAGATGGTCTATTTTTACCTTTAATAAACTACCATTAGATCTTTTACATTTTCTTGAATTCTCTTATTCTATACAATCACTCTTTTTAAAACAAAGGGAAGAGAGTGACATATAAATAGACTGAAGGTTAATAGCATTATAATAAATGGGCTTCTGATAAGCTTTAAGAAAAAGGTAGCAGCAGCTCAGAAAAAATGGCCCCCCCCCCCACACTCATTAGTTTCAACCTTTAGTTAAGGGTTGAAGGCTCAACTGGTTTAGCCACTAATTACTGGAAGATGTAACCAATAGGAAAAAAGGAAATTTATATCTTTTTGAAACATAGATTGCAATTTTCAATTTATAAATTAAGTCATGTTCAAAGACTTCCAAGTTTGAAAAGTATCATGTGACAAGTTTGAAGCATGGTACAAAATTCGGAGAATAATGAAATACACTTTTTGTATTTTTTGTCAGTTCTCACTTTTTGAATAGTACTCGAATTTGACAGAAATTTTATTTCCTTCCCAAATGGCATTTAGATGGGCATAACAGATCCTTGGAGAAAATAACTAGTGTGCATCAATGTTGTACCA
Source organism: Pycnopodia helianthoides (assembly GCA_032158295.1). Taxonomy (NCBI): domain Eukaryota; kingdom Metazoa; phylum Echinodermata; class Asteroidea; order Forcipulatida; family Asteriidae; genus Pycnopodia; species Pycnopodia helianthoides. Next base: position 15,294,623 of record CM063245.1, read on the forward strand.
TGTTCAAATTTACCTGGGAGAGGCGAAAACCAAATAAAACCCTTTTGGGGAAAAAATCTGTAAATTCCTCTACCGACCCTCTTAAGAGCGATCAAGCTTTTTATTTGCTCCAGGTTTGCCCCAATGCAACTGGACACGCTACATAAGCTGTGAAATGGCATCTACAGGCACAAAAGACCCTAGGAGTAAATAGCTAGTGTGCATTTAATAATCAATGTTGTACCATGTTCAAATTAACCTGGGAGAGGCTAAAACCAAATAAAACCCTTTCGGGAAAAAAATCTGGAAATGCCTCTACCGACCCTCTTAAGAGCGATCAAGCTTTTTATTTGCTCCAGGTTTGCCCCAATGCAGCTGCACACGCTACATAAACTGTGAAATGGCATTTAGACAGGCATAACAGACACGTGGAGGAAATAGCTAGTGTGCAGTTAATAATCAATGTCGTGCCATGTTCAAATTTACCTGGGAGAGGCGAAAACCAAACAAAACCCTTTAGGGAAAAAATCTGGAAATTCCTCTACCGACCCTCCGAAGAGCGATCAAGCTTTTTATTTGCTCCAGGTTCGACCCACTGCAGCTGTACACTAATTAAACTGAAAAGATGGAGGAGACTTTGTAGATCAATCTGTTCATCTTGAAGGAGTTGATCTTAAAACTAGGAGTCTCTGTGATGAAAAAAGTAGGAAAAACAATCAGTGATCTCGGTTAAAGGAACATAACAGAATTGGTAAGAAAAAACTTGTAAAATGTACTTTTTGATCACAGATTTACATAAAACTTACACGGTCTAATGATGATGATAGTAAAAAACACCCCTTGAAATATTTCTGTCTGAAATGCCATATTTGATGAGAAATGAATAAACTAATTTTCCGATTGGAGTTTATCGCTCACTGAGCGTTTTATTCATTTGTTAAATCTATATGATTTCATGCAAATGTGTAATCAGTTTTTCACTATTTTCTCCTGACCCAGATGGCCGACGATCTCAAACTTCTACAGGTTTGTCAGTTTATGTATATAGTGGATTACATAAAGTGCTTACACTGCCAGCAACTGTTTTGTTAGCAAAAACCAATTCTATAGGGTTGAACAAAGAAAAATTGACTAGAGCGGGATTTGAACCAACGACCTCCGGATTAACGTACCGGCGCTCTACCAACTGAGCTATCTAGCCCTATGTTGGTGGTCTCCCTATTTTGTCAATATCTTTGTTCGGGGGTGCCAGTCAGAAGCAATACAACCGTTAACTGCCGTGTAGCCAGGGATCACACCCAAGTTTACGATACAACCTGGGAAGCAGCAGCCACGGGATCACCTTGAGGGGATGCGACTTTTTTTATTTAAGTGTCAAGTAATGAACCACAGTCAGTTTCCCTTGTGGTTCATTACTTGACAAAAACCAATTCTGTAATGTTCCTTTAAAGAAGTGAAGTTTCAGTCTGATCCAGAACAGGGAAAGTTGAAGAAAGCACACTTGATACAGCCTTTTGCATAATAATAATTCTAAAAAGTAAAAAATAATTTAGAGTTGAACGAAGAAAAATTGAATTGACCAACTGAGCTATCTAGCCCTAATGTTGGAGTCTCCCTATTTTGTCAAAATTGTTGGTTGCTATTTTGAAACTGTTGTGAATTTACGATGTATTGGTTTCCAGTGGCAATAAAAATAAATAAACAAAATGCAAGAAATGTTTGTCTTGATTTTTACCTTGTAAATAATTGCTGTGAAATAATAAGGTAATGTTTACATTAAAAAACGCCACAAATAAACAAAAACAATGACAATGAGTTTCCAGAGGAAAAAAAACAAAACAAAAAGATTACCTACACAACATTTGTTGAGCTTTAACCTTCAAGGATCAAATTACCTACCTCATGGTGATGCATCAACATCAGGTTGACAGAGCACATCCTCCTTGGGTAAGTGACATCATCCAAGCTGCAGGTCTCAAAGGGTCTTGTACCAAACTGCTGTGGAGTCATGACGCATTGAAATTGTTTTCAATAATAAAAATTATGTTTTCAAATCCATTGTTTTAGCCAGAGGGAAAAAAAACAAAAAAAACAAATTGCACTTAATTTATCTTGAATTTTTACCTTCAAGGATCAAGAATCCAGTTGCATATCCAGCACATTCCTCATGGTAAGGCAGGTGTCACAAGAAGCAAGAATTATCACCATCAGATTGACAAAGCACCTCCTCCTTGCGAAAGTGACATCATCCAAGGTGCAGGTCTGCAGGGCATGTCTTGTATCAATTTGCTGTGAAATTATGAGGAATTTTTGTTAAGAAAAAGGGTTTTTCAAGTGCAGAAAAGGGGAACAAATCCCCAACATTTTCTTTATCTAGAATTTCACCTTGAAGGATCACAAATACAGTAGCATTTCTAGTTTCATCATCCAAGCTGCAGGCCCACAGAGTGCCTTGCATCAATTTGCAGTAAAATTATGAGGAATTGGTTTCATCAAAATTAGACAAACATTTTCAATTAAATACAAGTTTTCAGAGGTAAAACAAAAGAAGAAAAACAACACACACTTTATTCATCTTGAATCTTGGTGTTTACCTTCAAGGATCAAATTAGCAAATAAGTACATCCCTCATGGTAAGGCAGGTGTCACATGAGTTGCAAGAGTCATCACCATCAGGTTGACATCAGAGATCCTCCTCCTTGGCTAAAGACATCATCTAAGCTGCAGATCTGCAGAGCACCGTTTTCCAGTTTCTGATGCAGCAACGTCAGAGTAGTTGATGGATAAGAGGCAATCACTCTAAGAAAAACAAAGGTTGGCATTATTTATAGATAGATTGCACATGAGGTCATTGACCACCATCTTTAGTGAAAAACAATGGAAACGTGCTTGCATGTACGTGCTGCGTGTAACTCTCAGCCAACGATAGCCTTTCACGCCTGCACATTTCATCAAAGATGGCAGCCAATGCAAGGGTCTATTGAGTTCAACCATCAGCAGCACGGTTTTTTAAGGGGTTCGGAGGATGGCTTTTCAGGGAGGTTGGGCTGGCTGTTAACAGTGGTGGGGGTTCATACTTCTTGAATAAAATTTAAAAAAATTTTGAAGACTTTTTTCGGGGGTAGCACACTGGACATTTGTGAGGGGGAAGAGAAGACCCTGTCCCCAGCTGGTGGCTTTGCAGATAGTTAATGTAGTTTCTCAGACGTATTCTACGAACTTACCACCAGAAGACAGGAACATTAGGAAGAACTTTGGAACAGTTGTTGATGAACATTCATCTGAGATGAGGTGCTTTCTTTTGGTTTTTATCTGTAAAGCTTTAAACAAACAAAAATTTGACCTAGCATTCTGCCAGATAAATATTATTAAAATCAAAATACAAGGATTGTGAATTTAACTTACCAGATTTGTTAAAACTTACCACCAAAGATAATAAGACTGGAAAAGATATTGTAAAGATTGTACAAATACAAATTCAAGGTGTTGCCATCTTGTTCTTGTAGTTCTATGAAAATCAATTGTGAGTCCTAATATAATAAAGTTTGAATCAAATGGTTCTTGCACTGTGGTTGTCGTTTCCATTGTTCCTGTAGTTCTTGGATGAAACTGATTCGTGATCATAGCACTAACAGTCTTGATAATGGTTGAATCCTGAAAGGAAATGAAGTTTTGACCACAGTTCTTGCACTCTGCTTGTCACTTCCATTCCTGTCGCTCATTAATCACAATCATAGTAGTTGCAGTCCTGTTCATAACAGTTTTCAATTAAATCCTCACAAGAAATTTAGTCTTATTGATACAGCATTTCCACTTAGTCCTCATAGGAAATAAGATAACAGTTCTTGCACTAATAACAGAGGTTCAACTTGAGTTTCCACTTGAGTTTCCACTTGAATCCTCTCATGAAATAAGTTCTGATCACAGTTCATGCACTCTGGTTGCTACATCCGGTATTTGTGCAGTTCTTGTATGAAACTTACTCATGATCATAGCACTTGCAGTCCTGTTGATAACACAGTTTTCACTTGAATCCTCATATGAAATAATTAGATAACAGTTCTTGCACTAATAACAGAGGTTCCACTTGAGTTTCCACTTGAATTCTCTCATGAAATAAGTTCTGATCACAGTTCTTGAACTCTGGTTGCTACATCCGGTGTTTGTGCAGTTCTTGTATGAAACTTACTCATGATCATAGCACTTGCAGTCCTGTTGATAACACAGTTTCCACTTGAATCCTCATATGAAATAAGATAACAGAAGTTCCACTTGAGTTTCCACTTGAATCCTCTTATGAAATAAGTTATGATCACAGTTCTTGCACTCTGGTTGTTACATCCTGTGTTCGTGCGGTTCTTGTATGAAACTTAATCATGATCATAGCACTTGCAGTCCTGTTGATAACACAGTTTTCACTTGAATCCTCATATGAAAAAAGATAAGTTCTTGAACTAATAACAGAGGTTCCACTTGAGTTTCCAATTGGGTTTCCACTTGAATCCTCTTATGAAATAAGTTCTGATCACATTTCTTTAACTCTGGTTGCTACTTCCGGTGTTTGTGTAGTTCTTGTATGAAATTTACTCGTGATTCTAGCACTCACAGTCTTGTTAATGAAGGAGTTTCCATTTGATTTCTCATAAGAACTTAACTTTTGATCACAGTTCTTGCAGTTTGCTTGTCATTTCAGCTCCTGTGCAGATGATCTTCTTATTTTACTCATGGATGAGTACTTGATGCACAGCTATGAGGCCCTAACCAGACACTGATAGATGTTGAGCCAGTTAAGCCTGGGGTGCAGTTTAATGTCATGCCCCAGGACAACATGGACTGATGCTAGTGATGGGTGGGGGGGGTGCGCTCTAGTTGTCATTTCCATTGTTTCTGTAAATCTCTTATGATATTTAGTCGTGATCAAAGAAATAACAGTCTTGTTATCAAAAGAGATTTCACTTGAATCCTCACAGGAACATAAGTTCGATCACACAGTACTTGCACTGTGGTTGTCAATTCCATTGTTCCTGTATAGTTCTTGTATGAAACTTATCCGTCATCATAGCACTAACAGTGTTGATAATAAAAGAGTTTCCACTTGAATCCTGATAGGAAATGAAGTTTTGATCACTGTTCTTGCACTCTGCTTGTCACTTCCATTCCTGTCGTTCATGATTAATATTAAATCGTGATCATAGTACTAGCAGTCCTGTTAATAACAGTTTTCTTTTAAATCCACATAAGAAATTCAATTTTGATCACAGTTCTTGCACTCTGCTTGTCATTTCAGCTCCGGTGCAGATGATCTTCTTATTTTACTCATGGATGAGTACTTGATGCACAGCTATGAGGCCCTAACCAGACACTGATAGATGTTGAGCCAGTTAAGCCTGGGGTGCAGTTTAATGTCATGCCCCACGACAAAATGGACTGATGCTTGTGATGGGGGGGGGGGGGTGCACTCTAGTTGTCATTTCCATTGTTTCTGTAAATCTCTTTTGATATTTAGTCGTGATCAGAGCAATAACAGTTTTTTTATCAAAAGAGATTTCACTTGAATCCTCACAGGAACATAAGTTCGATCACAGGTACTTGCACTGTGGTTGTCATTTCCATTGTTCCTGTATAGTTCTTGTATGAAACTTATTCGTGATCATAGCACTAACAGTCTTGATAATAAAAGAGTTTCCACTTGAATCCTGATAGGAAATGAAATATTGATCACTGTTCTTGCACTCTGCTTGTCACTTCCATTCCTGTCGTTCATGTATAATATTAAATCGTGATCATAGTACTAGCAGTCCTGTTAATAACAGTTTTCTTTTAAATCCACATAAGAAATTCAATTTTGATCACAGTTCTTGCACTCTGCTTGTCACTTCCACTGTTCCTGTAGTTCTTTCATGAATTTAGTCATGATCAAAGCACTCGCAGTCCTGTTGATAACAGAGTTTTTACTTGAATCTTCACATGAAACAAGATAACAGTTCTTGCACTAATAACAAAGGTGCCACTTGAGTTTCCACTCAAGTTTCCACTTGAATCCTCATATGAAATAAGTGCTGATCAGAGTTCTTGCACTCTGGTTGCTACATCCTGTGTTCGTGCAGTTCTTGTTTGAAACATAGTCATGATCATAGCACTTGCAGTCCTGTTGATAACACAGTTTCCACTTGAATCCTCATATGAAATAAGATAACAGTTCTTGCACTAATAACAGAAGTTCCACTTGAGTTTCCACTTGAATCCTCTTATGAAATAAGTTATGATCACAGTTCTTGCACTCTGGTTGTTACATCCTGTGTTCGTGCGGTTCTTGTATGAAACTTAGTCATGATCATAGCACTTGCAGTCCTGTTGATAACACAGTTTTCACTTGAATCCTCATATGAAACAGTTCTTGCACTAATAACAGAGGTTCCACTTGAGTTTCCACTTGAATCCTCTTATGAAATAAGTTCTGATCACAGTTCTTGAACTCTGGTTGCTACTTCTGGTAATTGTGCAGTTCTGGTATGAAACATAGTCATGATGATAGCACTTGCAGTCCTGGGCCCAATTTCATGGCTCTGCTTACCGTAAGCAAAGAATCGGCGCTTGCGGAAGCAGGGAATTCCACGCTTACATCAAGCGTATTTAACGGGTTAGCGGGGATTTTCGGCTTGTGCGCGTGCATACTCCACGTTACTAGGCATTCTGCGCTTACACAGCTAGCGCAGAAATTCGGTGCTTGAACAGTAAGCGGAGAATGGTCACCGCAAGCGCAGAATTCGGCGGTAAGCAGAGCCATGAAATTGGGCCCTGTTGATAACACAGTTTTCACTTGAATCCTCATATAAAACAGTTCTTGCACTAATAACAGAGGTTCCATTTGAGTTTCCAATTGAGTTTCCACTTGAATCCTCTTATGAAATAAGTTCTGATCACATTTCTTGCACTTTGGTTGCTACAGCCGGTGTTCGAATAGTTCTTGTATGAAACTTAGTCATGATCATAGCACTAACAGTCTTGATAATAAAAGAGTTTCCACTTGAATCCTGATAGGAAATGAAGTTTTGATCACTGTTCTTTTGCAGTGTGGCTGTCATTTCCATTGTTCCTGTATAGTTCTTGTATGAAACTTATTCAGGATCATAGCACTAACAGTCTTGATAATAAAAAGAGTTTCCACTTGAATCCTGATAGGAAATGAAGTTTTGATCACAGTTCTTGCACTCTGCTTGTCACTTCCATTCCTGTCGTTTATGTATCATATTAAATCGTGATCATAGTACTAGCAGTCCTGTTAATAACAGTTTTCTTTTAAATCCACATAAGAAATTCAATTTTGATCACAGTTCTTGAACTCTGCTTGTCACTTCCACTATTCGTGTAGTTTTTGCATGAATTTAGTCATGATCAAAGCACTTGCAGTCCTGTTGATAACAGAGTTGTTACTTGAATCCTCACATAAACAAGATAACAGTTCTTGCACTAATAACAGAGGTGCCACTTGAGTTTCCACTTAAGTTTCCACTTGAATCCTCATATGAAATAAGTGCTGATCACAGTTCTTGCACTCTGGTTGCTACATCCTGTGTTCGTGCAGTTCTTGTATGAAACTTAGTCATGATCATAGCACTTGCAGTCCTGTTGATAGCACAGTTTTAACTTGAATCCTCATATGAAATGGCTCCACTTGAGTTTCCACTTGAGTTTCCACTTGAATCTTCTTATGAAATAAGTTCTGATCACAGTTCTTGCACTTTGGTTGCTACATCCAGTGTTCGTGCAGTTCTGGTATGAAACATAGTCATGATGATAGCACTTGCAGTCCTGTTGATAACACAGTTTTCACTTGAATCCTCATATGAAACAGTTCTTGCACTAATAACAGAGGTGCCAATTGAGTTTCCACTTAAGTTTCCACTTGAATCCTCATATGAAATAAGTGCTGATCACAGTTCTTGCACTCTGGTTGCTACATCCCGTGTTCATGTAGTTCTTGTATGAAACATAGTCATGATGATAGCACTTGCAGTCCTGTTGATAACACAGTTTTCACTTGAATCCTGATATGAAACAGTTCTTGCAATAATAACAGAGGTTCCACTTGAGTTTCCAATTGAGTTTCCACTTGAATCCTCTTATGAAATAAGTGCTGATCACAGTTCTTGCACTCTGGTTGCTACATCCTGTGTTCGTGTAGTTCTTGTATGAAACATAGTCATGATGATAGCACTTGCAGTCCTGTTGATGACACAGTTTTCGCTTGAATCTTCATATGAAACAGTTCTTGCAATAATAACAGAGGTTCCACTTGAGTTTTCAATTGAGTTTCCACTTGAATCCTCTTATGAAATAAGTTCTGATCACAGTTCTTGAATCTTGGTTGCTACTTCCGGTGTTCGTGTAGTTCTTGTATGAAATTTACTCGTAATTCTAGCACTCTAGTCTTGTAAATGAAAGAGTTTCCATTTGATTTCTCATAACAACTTAACTTTTGATCACAGTTCTTGCACTTTGCTTGTCATTTCAGCTCCTGTGCAGCTGATCTTCTTATTTTACTCATGGGTGAGTACTTGATGCACAGCTATGAGGCCCTAACCAGACACTGATAGATGTTGAGCCAGTTAAGCCTGGGGTGCAGTTTAATGTCATGCCCCAGGACAAAATGGACTGATGCTTGTGATGGGGGGGGGGGGGTAGCACTCTAGTTGTCATTTCCATTGTTTCTGTAAATCTCCTATGATATTTAGTCGTGATCAAAGAAATAACAGTCTTGTTATCAAAAGAGATTTCACTTGAATCCTCACAGGAACATAAGTTCGATCACACAGTACTTGCACTGTGGCTGTCATTTCCATTGTTCCTGTATAGTTCTTGTATGAAACTTATTCAGGATCATAGCACTAACAGTCTTGATAAAAAAAGAGTTTCCACTTGAATCCTGATAGGAAATGAAGTTTTGATCACAGTTCTTGCACTCTGCTTGTCACTTCCATTCCTGTCGTTCATGTATAATATTAAATCGTGATCATAGTACTAGCAGTCCTGTTAATAACAGTTTTCTTTTAAATCCACATAAGAAATTCAATTTTGATCACAGTTCTTGAACTCTGCTTGTCACTTCCACTATTCGTGTAGTTTTTGCATGAATTTAGTCATGATCAAAGCACTTGCAGTCCTGTTGATAACAGAGTTGTTACTTGAATCCTCACATAAAACAAGATAACAGTTCTTGCACTAATAACAGAGGTGCCACTTGAGTTTCCAGTTAAGTTTCCACTTGAATCCTCATATGAAATAAGTGCTGATCACAGTTCTTGCACTCTGGTTGCTACATCCTGTGTTCGTGCAGTTCTTGTATGAAACTTAGTCATGATCATAGCACTTGCAGTCCTGTTGATAGCACAGTTTTAACTTGAATCCTCATATGAAATGGCTCCACTTGAGTTTCCACTTGAGTTTCCACTTGAATCTTCTTATGAAATAAGTTCTGATCACAGTTCTTGCACTTTGGTTGCTACATCCAGTGTTCGTGCAGTTCTGGTATGAAACATAGTCATGATGATAGCACTTGCAGTCCTGTTGATAACACAGTTTTCACTTGAATCCTGATATGAAACAGTTCTTGCAATAATAACAGAGGTGCCACTTGAGTTTCCAATTGAGTTTCCACTTGAATCCTCTTATGAAATAAGTTCTGATCACAGTTCTTGAACTCTGGTTGCTACTTCCGGTGTTTGTGCAGTTCTGGTATGAAACATAGTCACGATGATAGCACTTGCAGTCCTGTTGATAACACAGTTTTCACTTGAATCCTCATATGAAACAGTTATTGCACTAATAACAGAGGTTCCACTTGAGTTTCCAATTGAGTTTCCACTTGAATCCTCTTATGAAATAAGTTCTGATCACAGTTCTTGAACTCTGGTTGCTACTTCCGGTGTTCGTGTAGTTCTTGAATAAAATTTACTCGTAATTCTAGCACTCATAGTCTTGTAAATGAAAGAGTTTCCATTTGATTTCTCATAACAACTTAACTTTTGATCACAGTTCTTGCACTTTGCTTGTGATGGGGGGGGGGGGTAGCACTCTAGTTGTCATTTCCATTGTTTCTGTAAATCTCCTATGATATTTAGTCGTGATCAAAGAAATAACAGTCTTGTTATCAAAAGAGATTTCACTTGAATCCTCACAGGAACATAAGTTCGATCACATGGTCCTTGCAGTGTGGCTGTCATTTCCATTGTTCCTGTATAGTTCTTGTATGAAACTTATTCAGGATCATAGCACTAACAGTCTTGATAATAAAAGAGTTTCCACTTGAATCCTGATAGGAAATGAAATATTGATCACTGTTCTTGCACTCTGCTTGTCACTTCCATTCCTGTCGTTTATGTATCATATTAAATCGTGATCATAGTACTAGCAGTCCTGTTAATAACAGTTTTCTTTTAAATCCACATAAGATGTTCAATTTTGATCACAGCTCTTGCACTCTGCTTGTCACTTCCACTATTCGTGTAGTTCTTGCATGAATTTAGTCATGATCAAAGCACTTGCAGTCCTGTTGATAACAGAGTTGTTACTTGAATCCTCACATGAAACAAGATAACAGTTCTTGCACTAATAACAGAGGTGCCACTTGAGTTTCCACTTAGGTTTCCACTTGAATCCTCATATGAAATAAGTGCTGATCACAGTTCTTGCACTCTGGTTGCTACATCCTGTGTTCGTGCAGTTCTTGTATGAAACTTAGTCATGATCATGGCACTTGCAGTCCTGTTGATAGCACAGTTTTCACTTGAATCGTCATATGAAATGGCTCCACTTGAGTTTCCACTTGAGTTTCCACTTGAATCCTCTTATGAAATAAGTTCTGATCACAGTTCTTGCACTTTGGTTGCTACATCCAGTGTTCGTGCAGTTCTGGTATGAAACATAGTCATGATGATAGCACTTGCAGTCCTGTTGATAACACAGTTTTCACTTGAATCCTCATATGAAACAGTTCTTGCACTAATAACAGAGGTGCCACTTGAGTTTCCACTTAAGTTTCCACTTGAATCCTCATATGAAATAAGTGCTGATCACAGTTCTTGCACTCTGGTTGCTACATCCTGTGTTCGTGTAGTTCTTGTATGAAACATAGTCATGATGATAGCACTTGCAGTCCTGTTGATGACACAGTTTTCGCTTGAATCCTCATATGAAACAGTTCTTGCAATAATAACAGAGGTTCCACTTGAGTTTCCAATTGAGTTTCCACTTGAATCCTCTTATGAAATAAGTTCTGATCACAGTTCTTGAACTCTGGTTGCTACTTCCGGTGTTCGTGTAGTTCTTGTATGAAATTTACTCGTAATTCTAGCACTCATAGTCTTGTAAATGAAAGAGTTTCCATTTGATTTCTCATAACAACTTAACTTTTGATCACAGTTCTTGCACTTTGCTTGTCATTTCAGCTCCTGTGCAGCTGATCATCTTATTTTACTCATGGGTGAGTACTTGATGCACAGCTATGAGGCCCTAACCAGACACTGATAGATGTTGAGCCAGTTAAGCCTGGGGTGCAGTTTAATGTCATGCCCCAGGACAAAATGGACTGATGCTTGTGATGGGGGGGGGGGGGGTAGCACTCTAGTTGTCATTTCCATTGTTTCTGTAAATCTCCTATGATATTTAGTCGTGATCAAAGAAATAACAGTCTTGTTATCAAAAGAGATTTCACTTGAATCCTCACAGGAACATAAGTTCGATCACATGGTCCTTGCAGTGTGGCTGTCATTTCCATTGTTCCTGTATAGTTCTTGTATGAAACTTATTCGTGATCATAGCACTAACAGTCTTGATAATAAAAGAGTTTCCACTTGAATCCTGATAGGAAATGAAGTTTTGATCACAGTTCTTGCACTCTGCTTGTCACTTCCATTCCTGTCGTTTATGTATAATATTAAATCGTGATCATAGTACTAGCAGTCCTGTTAATAACAGTTTTCTTTTAAATCCACATAAGAAATTCAATTTTGATCACAGCTCTTGCATTCTGCTTGTCACTTCCACTATTCGTGTAGTTCTTGCATGAATTTAGTCATGATCAAAGCACTTGCAGTCCTGTTGATAACAGAGTTGTTACTTGAATCCTCACAGGAAACAAGATAACAGTTCTTGCACTAATAACAGAGGTGCTACTTGAGTTTCCACTTAAGTTTCCACTTGAATCCTCATATGAAATAAGTGCTGATCACAGTTCTTGCACTCTGGTTGCTACATCCTGTGTTCGTGCAGTTCTTGTGTGAAACTTAGTCATGATCATGGCACTTGCAGTCCTGTTGATAGCACAGTTTTCACTTGAATCGTCATATGAAATGGCTCCAACTGACCTGTACTGCTCTGAGCGAAAAGATTTTGAGAATTATTTACCACTTTTAGCCAAATAAATTAACTTTATTAGCCAACTGCTATTATATTTTGTATGGGTTCGAAGGATTAGTGTCTGACTGAAGCTTTGAATGATCCCCGTGATGCCAATCTTGTCAGGGAGGAGAGAGACATGGTTGGCTTCGTGGAAGATTACTTCGTTTACTTCCGATGTGAAAATGACGATGTGGAATCAGAAACCGATTCGGAATCTGATTCCACATCGCCATCGATGCCAACGGATCTCTTCTGGCCGACGAACACCGCGGAAAGGCGAGTGTATTCCAGTGCGAATAAAAAATTCCCTCTCTTTGATTCCTTGTGTTTATTTGTTTGTTCTATTTATTTGGGCAAGTTTTTAGCCCAAAGATTATTTCAAAGTAGATTAATCAACTTCAGAGTTCAATAAGAAGGCAAACTACCTTGACTGTGCTAGATTTTAATGGAAATACTCGGGTTTTAAACTAAAGTATTTTTTTTTACCAAAATGTTACATTTTTACCCCAAAATAGTTTCAACCATGAAAATACAAGATGGCTGAAGGGTTTAATGAATCAGCTTAAGCTGTTGCTTAAAAAAATACCGAAAAGTGGGAAAAAAAAATTTTTGCCAAAAAGCTCTTGTTTTCACCCCAAAATATTATATTTAAATTCATTTGGTTTTCTAAAAAGTCCAGTTGGCATTAGGACTACTTAAAAAAGTTACTAAAATTAAATTAAACTGCTATAAAATCGTCGTAATAATGACCAAGTGTGTTTTTACCATTTTAAAGATACAAAAAAGATTGCGAAAAAACACAATATGCAAATTAGTTTTTAAAAAGTGCAATGTAGAGCGTTAAATAAAATAACAAATATTTTGAACTTAATAAGTCATATTCAACAATTGGTGAAAATTTCAGACGAATAGTATAATGGGAATGTGCTCGTTGCTAGGGTCTTTCTTAAGAACTTTGTACTAAAATAATTTAAAATACAGTGTAAAGTTTACAAGGCTGTTTCTCCTCAACCTATTTTGACCAAAATGGCAATAATTTTTATGCAAATTATGGTATAACTCTGGACTGCAAAATGCTACAGACTTCTAACATACACCAAATTAAAGCTGAGAAAAGGCCCTTTCCAACCATGTATCTAACTCAAAAATAATTTTTTGCGACTTAAGGGCCTTTTTTGCAGAGCGGGTCACATTTAGTCGTGATCAAAGAAATAACAGTCTTGTTATCAAAAGAGATTTCACTTGAATCCTCACAGGAACATAAGTTCGATCACATGGTCCTTGCAGTGTGGCTGTCATTTCCATTGTTCCTGTATAGTTCTTCGATAAGATATTCGATTTTGATCACAGTTCTTGCACTCTGCTTGTCACTTCCACTATTCGTGTAGTTCTTGTATGAATTTAGTCATGATCAAAGCACTTGCAGTCCTGTTGATAACACAGTTTTCACTTGAATCCTCATATGAAATAAGATAACAGTTCTTGCACTCATAAGAGAGGTTCCACTTGAGTTTCCATTTGAATCCTCATATCAAATAAGTGCTGATCACAGTTCTTGCACTCTGGTTGCTACATCTTGTGTTCGAGCAGTTCTTGTATGAAACTTAGTCATATTCATAGCACTTGCAGTCCTGTTGATAACAGAGTTTCACTTGAATCCTCATATAAAATAGGATAACAGTTCTTGCACTAATAACAGAGGTTCCACTTGAGTTTCCACTTGAATCCTCTTATGAAATAAGTTCTGATCACAGTTCTTGCACTCTGGTCGCTACATCTAGTGTTCGTGCAGTTCTGGTATGAAACTTAGTCATGATCATAGCACTTGCAGTCCTGTTGATGACACAGTTTTCACTTGAATCCTCATATGAGACAGTTCTTGCACTAATAACAGAGGTTCCACTTGAGTTTCCAATTGAGTTTCCACTTGAATCCTCTTATGAAATAAGTTCTGATCACAGTACTTGAACTCTGGTTGCTACAGCCGGTGTTCGTGTAGTTCTTGTATGAAATTTACTTGTGATCCTAGCACTCACAGTCTAGTTAAGGAAAGAGTTTCCATTTGATTCCTCATAAGAAGTTAACTTTTGATCACAGTTCTTGCACTTTGCTTGTCATTTCAGCTCCTGTGCAGATGATCTTCTCATTTTACTCATGGGTGAGTACTTGATGCACAGCTATGAGGCCCTAACCAGACACTGTTAGATGTTGAGCCAGTTAAGCCTGGGGTGCAGTTTAATGTCATGCCCCAGGACAAAATGGACTGATGCTTGTGATGGGGGGGGGGGGGTGCACTCTAGTTGTCATTTCCATTGTTTCTGTAAATCTCTTATGATATTTAGTTGTGATCAAAGCAATAATAGTCTTGTTATCAAAAGAGATTACGCTTGAATCCTCACAGGATGTTAAGTTCTGATCACAAGGTTCTTGCACTGTGGTTGTCGTTTCCATTGTTCCTGTAGTTCTTTTATGAAACTTATTCGTGATCATAGCACTAACAGTCTTGATAATACAAGAGTTTCCACTTGAATCCTGATAGGAAATGAAGTTTTGATCACAGTTCTTGCACTCATTGCTTGTCACTTCCACTGTTCATGTAGTTCTTGATGATTTTAGTCATGATCATAGCACCTGAAGTCCAGTTGATAACAGAGTTTTTACATGAATCCTAATAGGAAATAAGATAACAGTTCTTGCACTAATAACAGAGGTTCCACTTGAGTTTTTCACTTGAGTTTCCACTTGAGTTTCCATTTGAATCCTCTTATGAAATAAGTACTGATCACAGTTCTTGCACTCAGGTTGCTACATCTAGTGTTCGTGCAGTTCTGGTATAAACTTAGTCATGATCATAGCACTTGCAGTCCTGTTGATAATATAGTTTTCACTTGAATCCTCGTATGAAATAAATAACAGTTCTTGCATTAATAACAGAGGTTCCACTTGAGTTTCCACTTGAGTTTCCATTTGAATCCTCATATCAAATAAGTGATGATCACAGTTCTTGCACTCTGGTTGCTACATCTTGTGTTCGAGCAGTTCTTGTATGAAACTTAGTCATATTCATAGCACTTGCAGTCCTGTTGATAACAGAGTTTCACTTGAATCCTCATATAAAATAGGATAACAGTTCTTGCACTAATAACAGAGGTTCCACTTGAGTTCCTACTTATGAAATAAGTTCTGATCACAGTTCTTGCACTCTGGTCGCTACATCTAGTGTTCGTGCAGTTCTGGTATGAAACTTAGTCATGATCATAGCACTTGCAGTCCTGTTGATGACACAGTTTTCACTTGAATCCTCATATGAGACAGTTTTTGCACTAATAACAGAGGTTCCACTTGAGTTTCCAATTGAGTTTCCACTTGAATCCTCTTATGAAATAAGTTCTGATCACAGTTCTTGAACTCTGGTTGCTACAGCCGGTGTTCGTGTAGTTCTTGTATGAAATTTACTTGTGATCCTAGCACTCACAGTTTGTTAAAGAAAGAGTTTCCGTTTGATTCCTCATAAGAAGTTAACTTTTGATCACAGTTCTTGCACTTTGCTTGTCATTTCAGCTCCTGTGCAGATGATCTTCTCATTTTACTCATGGGTGAGTACTTGATGCACAGCTATGAGGCCCTAACCAGACACTGATAGATGTTGAGCCAGTTAAGCCTTGTGAAGAACTGTTTCTTGTGATGGGGGGGCAGTAGCTGATGTTGTTGATTCTTCAAAAGTCTCTGTAACTGATGTGTTGTATTTTCTTAGTCTTTGCAAGTGTAGTTTGTGGTCTATTCAGCTACAGATTGCAAATAGTCTACTCTATTTAACTCATGTCTTGTTAATAACAGAGTTTCCACTTCAATCCTCATGGTAAAAATAGGTCCTTATCACAGTTCTTGCACTCTTGTTTTCACCACCTCTAAACTGTAGTCTGTAATTTTTGTTTCTTCACAAGTCTCGGTTACTGATATGTGGCATAGTTCTTGAATTCCAGATGGAGATTTGAAATGTTCAGGTTCTCCTCAGATACAGAGTGCAGATGATCTTCTCATTTTACTCATGGGTGAGTACATGATGCACAGCTATGAGGCCCTAAACAGACACTGATAGATGTTGAGCCAGTTCAGCCTGTTTAATGTCATTCAGGACAAATTGTAC
Source organism: Pycnopodia helianthoides (assembly GCA_032158295.1). Taxonomy (NCBI): domain Eukaryota; kingdom Metazoa; phylum Echinodermata; class Asteroidea; order Forcipulatida; family Asteriidae; genus Pycnopodia; species Pycnopodia helianthoides. Next base: position 15,311,148 of record CM063245.1, read on the forward strand.
TGTTATGATGGGGGGGGGGGGGTCTGTAGCTGTTGATGTTTCTTCACATATATCCATATCTGATCTACTGCATAATCCAGTCTTTGCAGATTGGGTTTGAAATGTTCAAGTCCTTCTCAGCTACAGAGTGCAGATTATCTACTTCTCTCTTCATGGGCAAGTACTTGATGCCCAGCTATGAGGCCCTAACCAGACACTGGCAGAAGTTGAGCCAGCTTAGCCTGGGGTGCAGTTTAATGTCATATTCCATGACATAATAGACTGTGATGATTGGTGTCTGGATAGCTGTACTTATTTTTATTATTTTTTTTAAACTGATTTGTGGCACATTTCTTGGGTTCAGACATGTTTTTCTTGAAAGGTAATCGTATGGATTTGTTATGGTAGTTTATCCTGCACTCAGTATGTTACTTTGTGTAGTCTCTTCCGAGTCATTCTGAATTTGCTCTGTGTATTATACCTAAAACAACAAACTTCACACTGATGTATTGTTACTTTAAATATTATGTTCTGTCTTCGTTAATACTTTTGCAATACCACTGGATTTTGATGTTCTTGTTGTGCTGTAGTGTTTTTTCATGTTTATTCCACTACTCTTTTGCATTTTGTTCTTTTTTCAGTTGTCTTTGTTTATTTGCTTTAAAAGTTAATTTTGTTGTTGTTGCAGTCTTTTTAGTAATGTATTAGCTCATAAAGTTTATTTTCATTTAATCTTTATTGAGTGAAAGTACTTTTTGATTTAATTGCTTTTGATTCACAGATACTTTCTTTTTCTGCTTTTCTTGTGGGATCATAATACATTGCTGTACTTAATGTATATTTTTTCTTTTTTTTGTTATTTTAATGTAAACTTGTGTACATATTTTTATCTTTAAAAGTGTTTTATTTTCACCTCTGGCTGCATTGTTCTTTTTAAGAAATCAATTAAGTTCAATTAAATTCAACATAAACAAATTATTTCTGTTCGAACTCTGTATTTGCTTAAAGTCACCTGGAAATAGAATTATTATTTTTTTAAACATAAGAGTTTATGTATATTAAAACAATTTTTTTAGTAATTGTTTGTGAGGATTTATATGTTAAAAAAATAGATAAAGTCGTTCGGGGGGGTGACTCCGCCCATCCCTTTTGTGACGTCAATGAAGGCAGACTTCGCCTCGATCGAACATCGACCCCCCTCGAATTTGCTTGCGTTTAAGTTGTAAACACACGTGCAAGTAGGTCCCAGTAGTGATCTTTTACATTTCGAAAAAGGGTTTTTTCTTTCATTTTCCTGCCATGCCGACCAGGTGTATTGCTGCTGTATGCAGCTGAACAACTAATGATGGGGTCAGTCTGCATTTGTTTCCTGCAGATCCTAAGTATAAGCGGTTGTGGGCCGCGAAAGTCAGACTAACGACGTCGTTTTCGGCGCGATGTGCCAGCTAGTATACACTAGCTAGTACATGTATACTGTGATGTGGGTGACGTCCGCATACGCACAACATTTTTTTCCTTCAAATATCGTGCCTTGATTGACGTCATGAACAGCGCCACCATGTGTCAAGGTAAAGGGGGGCCTACTCTTAAATTTGCAATTAAAATAAAAGCTAATTTTTAAAAACCTTAGTTAACTGTTTATTCACATTCCACTCATCAAAATACATATATTAATGACAAAAGCTTTTTTCTTTCGAAATACCACTGCCAGGTGCCTTTAAGGGCAAACCTTTTGTGTGTTTTAAAAGGTCAAGTCTAGGTACAAAATGAAAAATGAAAAAAATTAAATAAAAATACAATTTGTTTTTTTAAAATTCACCAAGGAAAAAAACTTTAGGCCTACACGGATTTACTTTTAAATCATTTGTTTTCACAAAGCCTCATTTGTTTTAACAAGGTCACACCTATGCGCACCCCCCCCAAAAAAAAAAACTCAGGAAATTTTAAGAATGCTCTGCATATTAAACCACAAGTCACTTAGAAATAAACCTTCACACATGCAAAGCTTTTGTTTACTTTGAACTCCGTAGTTGCAGACCCCCTTTATGTTTAAACAACATCACACCTACACACACAAAAAAGCACCAACAAACAAACAAACAAAAAACACAAATTAGCAAACTCTGTATTTTCCCTGTGTATTAAACCTTAAGTCACATGATAGTAAACAATCTTCAAACAGATAGGATTTGTACTTTGAACTCTGTATTTGCATAAAGCCACATCAAAAACACAAATTTTTGAATTTGCCCTATGGTTAAACCGAAAGTCACCTGGCCAGGTAACAAACTTTGCATAATTATTTTGTTTAATAATTATTAAACAAGGTCACACCTAAACCCCTGTGTTTTAAACCTAAAGTTACTCAGTAACCAAACTTCAAAAAGATAATTTTGTTCATAGTTTAAACTCTGAACAAAGTCACACCTACATGCTAAAAAACCAATAGAACATATTTTGTATTTGCCCTGTGCATGAAGCATAATGTCAACCATTAAACAAACTTTACACTGATAATTTGTTTTACTTTAAACTTTGTATTGGCATAAAGCCACACCTACTGGTCACACCTATTCGCGCAAGAAAAAACAAAAACAAAATTTGTTTTTATTGTGTATTCAACCTAAAGTCACTCAGTAACTGACTACACAGATATTCTCACTCTTAACTCTGTATTGCATAAAGCCAAACCTTTTATTTCACAAGGTACACCTGTGGCCGAAAAACCAAAAGCAACAAATAGGTGTATTTGCTCTATGCATTTAACCTAAAACCACTCAGTGAACAAAGTTTACACAAATATTTCACGTTGAACTCTGTATTTGCATAAAGTCATACCTTGTTTTCACAAGGTCACACCTACACCCCCAAAAAACCCACCAAATTATTTTATTTATAAAAAACTAAAAAACAAAACCCATAAATTGTTTGTGCCTTGTGTTAAGAAACATAACATCAACCAGTAAACAAACACAGATATATTAATATTATTCGAACTGTTTTTTTCATAAAGGCACACCTATATGATTTCACAAGGTCAAAACTTTGCATATGGAAAACCCCATAAAACAGAGTTTTGTGTTTGCCATAAAGTGTTATTACCTAAAGTCACTCAGTAAACAAACTTTACACAGATATTTAATTTGGTACCATTAATTTGAACTCTGTATTACATAAAGAAACATATACTGTATGCTTTAACAAAGTCACACCTATGCCAGAATAAACCAAAATATCAATTTTGTATTTTCCCTGAGTATTAAACCTGAAGTCACTTAGTAAACAAACTTTACAAATTTCACTATGAACTCTGTATTTGCATAAAGCCACACCTACTGTATTTTTTAACAAGGTCACACCTACTCGTAAGAAACCTCAAACAATATTTTGTTTTATTTGCTCTGTGTCACTCAGTAAACAATCTTTACACAGATAATTTTGTTTATACATTGAACACTATATTTGGATAAAGCCACACCTACTGTATGATTTCACAAGGTCACACCAACAAGTGAAAAACCCAAACCAACAGATTTTAGTGCTTGCCCTGTGTAATTAACCTAAAGTTACTCAGTAAACAAGCTTTCCACAGATGATTTATTCAACTTTGAACTCTGCATTGGCATTAAACCCCCACCAATCGTATGTGTCCACAGGTCACTTGTAGGCTCGAAAAAAAGAAAAAAAAACCATAATTTTTTATTTAAGCTAAAATCACTCAATAGCTGACTTTGCATACAGCCGCACCTACAGTATATTTGAACAAGGTCCCACCCATACTAAAATAAATGGTATGAGCCCTGTGTATGAACATAACATCAGCCAGTAAACAATCACAGATAATTTATTTTACTTTGAACTCTGTATTTTCATAAAGGCACACCTATGGATTCACAGGGTCAAATAAACCCAAATAATAAATTGTTGTGTTTTCTAAGTGTATCAACCTAAAGTCACTTAGTAAACAAACTTTACACAGAAAATTTATTTGTTAACATTAATTTTTTACTCTGCACTTTTATAAAGGCACACATAACAAGGTTTCACCTACACGCAAGAAACCGAAAACAACACATTTTTGTAATTGCTCTCTTAACCTGAATAACACTCAATAAAAAAACTTCACACAGATAATTTATTTCACTTTGAACTCCTATCTGCATAAAGACAGATCTACTGTATGTTTTCACAAGGTAACACCTACGCCCGAAAAAAACAAAATATCACATTTTTGAAGTTCCTCTGTGTATTAAACCTAAAGTCACTCAATAAGCAAAACCTTACACAGATTTTTTTTAATTTTGAACTCTGTATTTGCATGCAGCCACACCTACTGTATGATTTCACAAGGTCACACCTATATTGCAAAAAACCCATCACAACATATTTTAGTAGTCGCTCTGCGTGTTTAACCTGAAGTTACTCAGTATCAAACTTCACATAGTTAATTTATTTTACTTTGAACTCTGTATTTGCATAAAGCCACACCTACTGTATGATTTCACAAGGTCACACCTTCTTGCAAAAAACCCATCACAACAGATTTTAGTAGTATTTAACCTCAAGTTACTCAGTATTGGACTTTACACAGATAATTTATTTTACTTTGAACTCTGTATTTGCATAAAGCCACACCTACCGCATACTTGAAAAAGCTCATACCTAAATGCTGAAAAAAATTATGAGAAATTGTATTTGCCCTGTGTATGAAGCATCAACCAGTAAACAAACTTCACATGTACAATTTTTTTAAACTTTACATTTATATTGCATTGAGCCGCCCCTATTTTTTTCACAAGGTTAAAACTTTGAGCGAAAAACCCTAAACAACAAATTTTGTATTATTTTGTTAAGTTTTTTAACCTGCAGCCACTAAGTAAACAAATTTTGTACAGCAACTATTTTTGTTAAATTTAATCTGAACTCTGCTTTTGCATAAAGGCACACATAATGTTAAGTTTTAGCAAGGTCAAACCTACTTGTAAAAAACCCAAAACAATACATTTCTGTATTTGCTCTGTGTATTTAACCTAAAGTCACTCAAGTAAACAAACTTTACTCAGATTTTTTGTTTTACTTTGAACTCTGTATTTGCATACAGCCACACCTACTGTGTTTTACAAGGCCACAGCTACTCACAAGAAATACTCAGTAAGCAAACTATACTCAGATACTTTTGTTTATACTTTGAACACCTTATTCGGTTAAAGCTAGGATTTCACAAGGTCACACCTTCGTGCAAAAAACCCATGACAGCAAATTTTTGTATTTGCTCTGTGTATTTAACCTGTGGTCACTCAGTAAACAAAACCTTACACAGATAATTTATTTCACTTTGAACTCTGTATTTGCATACAGCCACACCTACTGTATGATTTCACAAGGTCACACCTATATTGCAAAAAGACCAACACAACAGATTTTAGTAGTCGCTCTGCGTATTTAACCTTAAGTTACTCAGTACCGGACTTTACACAGATAATTTATTTTACTTTAAACTCTGTATTTGCATAAAGCCACACCTACTGCATACCTAAAAAAGCTCACACCTAAATGCTGAAAACAATTATGACAAATTGTATTTGCCCTGTGTATGAAGTATCAACCAGTAAACAAACTTCACACGTACAATTTTTTTAAACTTTAAATTTATATTGCATTAAGCCACCCTTTGCATAAGGCACACATAATGTTAAGTTTTAACAAAGTCAAACCAACTTGTAAGAAACCCATAACAATAGATTTTTGTATTTGCTCTGTGTATTTAACCTAAAGTCACTCAAGTAAACAAACTTTACTCAGATTTTTTGTTTTACTTTGAACACTGCATTTGCATACAGCCACACTTCTGTGTTTAACAAGGGCACACCTACTCTCAAGAAATACTCAGTAAGCAAACTATAGTCAGATACTTTTGTTTATACTTTGAACACTGTATTCTGTTAAAGCCACACCTACTGTGTGATTTCTCAGGGTCATGCCTTCTTGCAAAAAAAACATCACAACAGATTTTTGTATTTGCTCTGTGTATCTAACCTAAAGTCACTCAGTAAACAAAACCTCACACAGATCGTTCATTTTACTTTGAACTCTGTATTTGCATACAGCCACACCTACTGTATCATTTCACATAGTCACACCAAGTGCAAAAAACCCATCACAACAGATTTTAGTATTTGCTCTGTGTATTTAACCTTAAGTCACTCAGTCAACAAAACCTTACACAGATAATTTATTTTACTTTGAACTCTGTATTTGCATACAGCCACACCTACTGTATCATTTCACATAGTCACACCAAGTGCAAAAAACCCATCACCACAGATTTAAGTAGTTGCTCTGTGTATTTAACCTAAAGTCACTCAGTAAATAAAACCTTACACAGATATTTTATTTTACTTTGAACTCTGTATTTGCATACAGCCACACCTACTGTATGATTTTACAAGGTCACACCTATATCGCAAAAAACCCAACGCAATGCTCCATGCGTATTTAGCCTTAAGTTACTCAGTATCGACTTTACACAAAGATAATTTATTTTACATTGAACTCTGTATTTGCATACAGCCACGCCTTACTATATAATTTCACAAGGTCGCACCTATGTGCAAAAATCACAAAACAAAATTTGTATTTTCTTGTGTATTTGCATACAGCCACACCTACTGTATGATTTCACAGGTCACACCTATATCGCAAAAAACCAAAAACACAACAGATTTAGTGGTCGCTCTGCGTATTTAACCTTAAGTTGCTCAGTATCGGACTTTACACAGATAATTTATTTTTACTTTGAACTCTGTATTTGCATAAAGCCACACCTACTATATAATTTCACAAGGTCGCACCTATGTGCAAAAATCACAAAACAAAATTTGTTTTTTCTATGTATTTGCATACAGCCACACCTACTGTATGATTTCACAAGGTCACACCTATATCGCAAAAAACCAAAAAACACAACAGATTCTAGTGGTCGCTCTGCGTATTTAACCTTAAGTTGCTCAGTATCGGACTTTACACATATAATTTACTTTACTTTGAACTCTGTATTTGCATACAGCCACACCTACTATATAATTTCACAAGGTCGCACCTATGTGCAAAAATCACAAAACAAAATTTGTTTTTTCTATGTATTTGCATACAGCCACACCTTCTGTATGATTTCACAAGGCCACACCTATATCGCAAAAAAACCGAGCAACAGATAGCCGCTCTTCATATTTAACCTTAAGTTGCTCAGTATCGGACTTTACACAGATAATTTATTTTACTTTAAACTCTGTATTTGCATACAGCCACACCTACTGTATTTCACAAGGTCACACCTATGTGCAAAAATCGCAAAACAAAATTTGTATTTTCTGTGTGTTTAACTAAAGTCACTCAGTCAACAAAACCTTACACAGATAATTTATTTTACTTTGAACTCTGTATTTACATACAGCCACACCTACTATATGATTTCAAAAAAACCATCACAACAGATTTTAGTATTTGCTCTGTGTATTTAACCTAAAGTCACTCAGTTAGCAAACTTTACACAGATTTTTGTTTATACATTGAACACATTGTTTGGATAAAGCCACGCCTACTGTATGATTTCACAAGGTCACACCTTCATGAAAAAAAAGCAACCAACACAACATATTTTTGCTGTGTATTTAACTTAAAGTCACTCAGTAATGAATTTTACACGGACAATTTATTTTACTTTGAACTTTGTGGTTGCATACAGCCACACCAACAGTATATTCGAAAAAGGTCACACCTAAACACTGAAAAAAACAATAAAACAAATTTTGTATTGAATTTGTTTTGTATGAAACAGAATGTCAACCAGTAAACAAACTTTTACACCAATAACTTATTTTACTTTAAACTCTGTATTTGCATAAAGCCACGCCTAGCCTGCTGAATGTTTTCTCCACCATGCAAAGTTCCAAATCCTACTAATGTCACTTCAAGGTCACACTTACCCAACGCAAAAAAAAAGAAAAGAAAAGAGAGCAAGTTTTGTAGTTTCCCTGTTTATTAAACCCAAAGCCACCACCAAAGAGCCAAAACTTACACAGATTTGTTTTTGTACACACAACTCTGTTTGCATAAAGACACACCAACAGTATTTTTTCACAATGTCACACATAGGCGTAAAAAAACACAAAAAACAGCAATTTTTGAATTCGCTCAGAGTATTAAACCTAAAGTCACCCAGGTAACAAACTTTACACAATAATTTTGTTTATTTACATAGTGGCACACCTACTCTATGTTTTAACAAGGTCATAATATTAAACCCAAAGTCAGGCATATTTCAACATTTTCTTAATTTATTTGTCTGATGTAACATAATTATATCCAAAAAACAAAAATCTAGCCGGAGCTTTTTTTTATTTTGCTCCATGTATTTGCACACCTAGAAAGAAAGTTCACACGGACACATTTATTTAAAAAAAATTGTTACCATAGTTTCACAATATTCACACCTAAAGGAACCCCAACACCTTCTTTGTAAAGAAACCTTTCACCTAACAACATTCTATTTGGCAAATTTAGGGTCGATAAATCAGCTTACACTGTTTTGAACAGACTTTTTCTTAAGTAGAAATACACTCAATTCATATTCTTGCCCTTAGAAATGCCAGATACGGTTTGCACCTGGCCACCAAAGTCTGCATACCAACTTCTATTGTTGCCCCATGGGAGAAGCAATCATTTGTATCATTTTCGAGACAGGATATAAACAGAGTATACAACTTGGTATGTTGGGTACCTGCCAACATCGGCAGCTAATCCAATTGATGTTTGAATGAGCCAAAACTAACACTTAACTAATATTGGTGGAATTTGACACCAGTCAGGTTTGACCTAACTCCTAAAGTTATTGATATACAAATACGGTTATGCAACACTCCAATGGTAAGCGTAAAATAAAGTTATGCAGCTCGCGAGATGACCAATCTTTCATGTCATTGGACATGTTGGAGGGCATACAATGTTTGTTTTTTTAACAATACATTAGTTTGATGTGAAGTCTTTTTATTTTAGGTTGGTCCCTCTATTATAAATTTGCACAATCATATACTCTTAGTCTTAAAAAACGTTTTCGACAAATTTAATGGTGAACTTTGCAGAACATGCTGAAATAGCAATGGCAAGGCAACGAACTAAGATTAAGAGATAAACCCAGAAACTGGATTTACCGTGTTCATTTCATTATTTTTCCCATGCATGTGACATAACACTATCATGACTAGGCACATCCTTACATTAACATTTCAAAATGTCAATTTCATCTTGTCTGGCTGGTGGCTGGGGTCAGTATAAAATGGTTTCGACTCGCGAACGTCAGAACAAAACAGGTGTACAGTGTGATGCTAAAATTTTGAAGCCATGGCATGGTCAAAAAGAATTCTGTTCCAACCTACTTAACTTTAGCCAAACGACGAAATTTTGATGCTAAATAATTTCTCTTAACATTTTACAAAAGACAGGGTAGTTAAGTGTATTTTTTCGAATCAGTGCATGGACGTTGGGGGCAGTTTTTGCACTAAATGGTAAATAATATTTCTGACTTACCCCAGACGAACTCTTGAAGTTCGTCTGAGATTGAGAATGTATAGCTGCATGGTCTGCCTTGAATTCCTGAGGAAAAGTAGCACGGTCGTCGTTTGGTCAGAGTCGGGCCAACGAATCGTCTGCGAGTGCGAGAGATGTCCCTGGCCGGCATGGCCGGCTGTTGTTGCCCTGTGGAAAACAGAAATGAGGTACGATAGTCAGTTTAAATTAATTGTATAAGAATGCAATCTGTGACAATGATTATGTACTAATACTCATTCAAATTTTGAAGACAATCTCGAGCCTCGGTCAATTTTTTCATTGGCAGGTTAAAAAAGCGAGATGGATGTCGAGTTTAGCCTCCCTTTTTACATAAAAATTTAAAAAGATACCTATTTTATTCTAACCTTATGACCAGCAACACTTCATCAGGGTTTGGGGTGTGGAACAGCTCTAAAAAGTCACGGAAAACTCATTTGAACAAAAGTTGAATTGAAAAAATGTTGACAACAGCAATAACACAACCACACCTGTTAAATTCCAGCTTCAGAGTGATTTGCCGCAGGCCCGCGCCCCAAGGCGTGGGGCAGCCGAATAACAGTTATGAGGTTAATTTGTACACAAACTTATGTAAACCTGGAATTCTGAGTGAACTTATCCCTCCGCTCGCGACATTTGTTTCACTTTTAGTCGTTTTATTTCACGTTTACTGAGCAAATTATGTCCAAATGTAATTTTTTGACTGCAACCTAAACAATAATCAAATTATTATTTATTACCGAAGATGATTTGTAGGATTTCTGAGTTGATTTCACGATCTAATTTTCACTCCGCACAATTTTGCAACCGGGAATGGTCGAATATAATTGGTCAGAAGTGGAATGACGTAACCGTTTTTACAGTTGCAGACGATTGGTAAAATCAGACCCGGTTCGGCGGTAAAAATGTTTAGAGAGGAAACTTTGCTCTCCAAGAGACAATTATTATGCTATAAGCTGATAACAAAAGGGATCATTTGAATATTTGTGCGCATTCATATCAGTCATGTCACGAACACCCTGGCTGCAATTTTTTTTTCTGCAGCATACTTCGTCAATACAGTCAATAGTTAAGAGATAGGCTGTTCTACCCTATCCCTTAACTGTTGACTCCATAGCCGACGTGTGCTGCAGAAAATACATTTGCCCCCTGGCTATACACTTTAATGATATGGTATGGGTTCGTTGGTTAACTATGAACTACTAATAAAAATGGATATCATTGAGTTTATTCAGAGATACCAGTGATGGTCCATAACAATCAATCTGTAAGGTGATCATTCTCTTATATTTTACCAAGAGGATGTGTATTAATTATGATTTTGACACATGGATGAGGAAGCCTGAAATAACAGTCAAATACAGTACCTTGATATTTAAAAGTACTGACAGTCCAAATAATAGTCGGGGAGCTGGAGCCCGCGGGGGGGGGGGCGGTGGGGGGAGGTGAATGTTCAAAGAAACATTGTAACCAGGAAACAAATTATAACAACTCTAAATTAAACCATAATAAACTTATCCTGAAAGTGCCAACTAAGTGTTTGAAGAGGATGAGAAGGTGGGTTGGTGGGGGGGGGGGGCCTGATACTAAAAAATTAGATATTTATTTCATTTGCAATCTTTATGAATGCCTTGCAGCTCAAGACATTAAGCATATTGTCAAAGTTGTTAGCAGCCATTGGGTGGTCAGGTAGGTATTGGTGAGGGAAGTGGGGGGGGGTGCACAGTGCCCTATTCATAATTCCCAGCATATAAAAATTAAATTAATATGAAAATATTAAAAATATTCCATACATAACTTTCACAGACAGATTACATTTAGTCTAAAAGTGCTCACAGTCTAAAGGTAGTTGGGATGTTTTGGTATCCGGGTATTAAATGGTGAATTTAGTTAAATATATACATATATATGTTAATTCCTTGCAGCTCGAACTATTAAAAATACTATAAAGTTGCTGACAGCCAAGGGGTGGTTGGGTAGGTGTTAGGGGGCCTGGGGAGGGGGGGGACGTGCCGCTCCTCAAGTTTCCAGTGCCCCCCCCCCCCCCCCCCCCGGTGCCCTCCACACCCCCCTAAAAAAAAATTGCGATAGTGCTCACAAATAGAAAAAGAAAAAGAAAAGGGGAAAAAAAGGAAAATGCATGTTTGTCTAATCTAATGTAGTGACAATCGGGATCACTAACGGGGCCTCAAAATGAGGAATATAAGAGGATGGTGGCTCCCCTGCAGCGTCCCCTTTCAAAATAAAAGCCTGACCCACACCAGTGACAAACCCATTCCCCCTGCCCCCCCCCCCTCCACTTGAAAGCAATGCCCCCCCCCCCCCCTACCGAAACAGTCCTGGCAACGCCGCTGCGTATGGGTGTAGTGGAATGGGAAATTATTCATAACTACCAGTAAAAGAATGAACAATTTTCAGGGAATGGTTCGGGCAGGGGTTCGGGTTCGGGTGGGGATATTACTCTTTCATAATTTTATATTTAGACATAAATATGGCTCAACATGTGAAATGTCATACGTTAAATGCCCAGACAGACCGTGTGGTGGATACCTTCATTTGGTGGTACCCCCCCCCCACCACATACACATATACAGCCCTACGATCCGGTTTGTGGGGTACTGCTATTGTTGTTCTATTATTCCCTTTTCTGAAGAATTCCCTTGTGGGATCCAATTGTTCCTATTGAAATGAACTTGTGGGGTCCATTGTTCCATTGTTGTCAGGACCCCACAAATGCCCTTGGATATGTCTAGGCACACACACACACCTCTACATGTCTTCATTGTGTGCTTGGAATCTCAGGAATTCCTTAAAGGTTTTTTTTTTAATGTCTTTCTTTATTTCTTTATTTTTTTTAAAAAGAAAACAAAATTGTTTTGGGGGAGGTTACTTCTGTACAAGAGGAAAATTATGTTTTGAAAGTATGAAAACATTTGGGGGACACCCTCCGCCCCCGCATCGGGCATGGTATAGATACGTCAGGGTTGACCAGTATGAGGGTGTGATCCTCTTCATAATGCCATTGCTGCTCAAAAATAAGAAACGTAATATTCCAAAAGGGTTGGGTAGCAAGAAGGGACTCTTTAATGTAAAAAACAACATATTGAAAATGACTTAGTCCACAATGCTCATAGACACATCATTACTGTGTTGGTTGACCAGGGAGTGGTCGATACAAAACAACTCTCCTTTTTTGACAATTTCCAGAACACAGCCAGGGGTTGTGGGATTCGGCGATTACACCACCCCAACCCCTGTGAGCTATCCCACTAACTCCAGCCTGTGCATGTTTTAGTCTTGACAGCCAAGGAAAATAAACCCTCATCCACACATATTAGTTTACTAAATGAATACGTCAAGTAATTTATTTGCATACTACATACTGACCATCACATTAAAAAATATGCAATTTTTCATCTTTGAGTACATTCATATTTATATTCTAAAAAAATATATAGACACAACCTTTCAATGAAAGACTAGTTGTAACTTTGCAGTATAATGTATATCCCTGGTTTGTCGTATCATCAATAACATTCTTATTTTTGCACATGGGGTTAAATAATATATTTATTTTTAACACTTCACCAATATGTGATAAGCACTGTATACTCAAAGCTTTCCTGCGTCCTTTGGAGAAACAATAATCCACATGCATACTACTTGGGCAGGATTCAAACTAACAACTGCCACCAATCTGAGGCAGAGTTCTCCACTAGACCATCGAGCTCAAATACACCAAGCTGCTTGGGAGATTGTAATGAGAAAGCACCCGAAAGCACATCTAAAAGAAACTTGTCCCAACTAATTTGTTGTTGAAAGCTTCTAGTCACCGTAAATCGGTTGAGACATCTTTTCTCTGATGTGGGGGTCATAGGTTTAGTTGGAATAGATGGCCGAATGTTAGCGAAACATTCAATCTTGTTGACAGATGTTGAGACCAAATTCAATATTTCTGCAAACTTTCAATTGTAAAAGAATACATGCCATGGTTGGTTGCTTTGTTTCAAACAAATTCAGCAGTATTTTTGAATAATTGTGTAACACTGTTATAAACTGAGGCTATCTGTGTTTGCTTTGCATTTATGGCTTCCCATAGTTTTCCAACCTTGGTTGGCGAAATTACAGGCAGTGACGTTATTATTATTATTATTTTATTTCTCTCCACAAGTTCCAAAAAAAATGTACACACAAAAGAGATCCAAAATAGATATGGAGAAGGCTATACTAAGGAGGAAAATGTAAATTTTCCTATAACCTAAAGGTTCAGTCTGCAGATAAAAGTATTGCAATGGAAAGGTCTAGACAGTGCTTAGTTATCACACAGGTAAAAAAACAAAATAACATTGATTGTTTTGTAAGACATTGGTTTGATTGATTGCATCAAATATATTTGCATAAAGTGCCTGGGTATATGCATTCCCTTATTGTTGCACGATGGCCTTTTCCTTTAGTCTACTAATTTTTTGAATATTATGCGAATGTTAATCAATAGCTTCAATGTTTGTATGTTTTCAATTTGTGTAAAATTTTGTTATTAATTTTAATTTCATAAATTACTACATGTACTTTGAAACTAAAACATCCTGAATATATTACCTATTGCAGTTATAAAATATATAAATAGTTTGAATAGAGGCACACAAGCATCATGAATTATTTTTTTCAACATTGATTGCATTTTACTTTTTTTACATACATTTTTTACATTTCATCTAAAAAAAGCTATTTGGTTGTGTTTAAAAACAATTCATCTGAATTCTTTTAATGCATATTATTTACATTACTTTTCATTTCAAGTTCTTTACACTTGAACTATTATTGTTTTTTCTGTTTGGTGTTGTTAGTCTGAAACAAGTGCTCAGTGATCACTAATTTCAACATCATATGAGTAGACTTTGTTTGTGTTTACAAGAGAACCTCTATTTGTCTGGTTCCCATGGTTCTCTGCCATTCCTGGACATTCAAAAAAATGTTAGACTGACCATGTTAATCAACCCATGCTGGATACAGTGTTTTGAAAGACATCAGAGTCGTAACAAACTGTGTATAGACCGATCTTAATAGGCCATGCCGCCATTGCTGGGACGCTGGCAGTGCAAGGTTTCGTAGACAAAGACATGAAAAAATGCAGTCCTTTTAACTTTTTATGTGAATTAAGTGTCTTTCTCAACGATTTACACAATTTCCCTGACAGGAAAGCTTTACAAAATGAAGTAGAATACACTTATTGAATATTTGACAGAAAGTGAATACTAAAATTCTGTCGAAAAAACCTTGATATTTAAATATATATGTCTATACTTTTACAAAATAAGTTGCAAATATTAATAAAATATATGTTGTGCAAAAACCAATGTATGAAGTATCGAATAGATTGATGAAAATATTGCAGAATAGATTTTACCTTGATAAATGTAGCTCTGCTAAAAGGCACAAGATTTTTTCTCTGATACTATGAGTACTGGACTTCATACAACAAGGCACGACACGCTACCTTTCCTTTGATTATTTCGTTCTTGTCCAGCTGACTGGTTTGAACTGGTATCAGCTGTTTTACGTCGCTGGCTTATACTCCCCTCAGAAGCTGATTCACGTGGCTCTGGCTCATTCTGAACAGCATTATCAGTAGGTGGTTCAACTGTCCTAGGGTGGTTGGAAGGTTGTGAACCAGTTAAAACCAGCTCCTTTGTACAATGGACTGACTGGTTTGAACCAGTTCCATCTGGTTTATCTTGAGCTGAGTTATTATTAGTGGAAGTTGTTTGATCATTTGACTGCTCCTCTTTCACTGAGAAGTTCTCTAAAGGTGGCTGATTCACGGGATCAACTTGTGAAGGTATGTGTCCGCTGTTGTTTACTTTGAATTGCAATGACAGTAAATACTGAAATAAGAGAAAATAAATCAACTTAGTTTACTGTGGACGGAGGAATAGAACCCAAACAGTGGCCCTTGCCAATTACACCTGCCCAATATTCAGACTATGTATGGCAGGGCCAAGTAAAATCCGTCCTATTTTCAAAGCACTTGTATTGGTTACAACACACACCCATCAGCTACCTTGAAGTTCAAGTTGTGACCAAAGTTTTGGAAGTCAGCTTTGAACTTGTGTATGCCTTGATGGCTGGCATTGTTTCTGGAATTTTTATTTGCAATTTCTAAAATAAAAGAGTAATTTACAAGTTAAAATGAATGACACTATTTAATCCAGGGCACTGCTATGGCCAAGTGCCTTAATTCATTAAAAAAAAACATTGTGTGCAAAGGTTAATCCTTTCTTTAGAGGCTACTTTGCAATTCCTAAACGAAAAAAAAGAAAGGTGAAAAAAGAAGAAAAAGAAGATGGTTGGGTACAAAAACCTACATTTCCCTAGGTTTCTATGACATTAAAAAACAATTCAGGAAGAAATCGCATGCAAATATTCAAGCCTAAAACCTTACCTCTCCAACAGAATCTGTACTCGTACCCCCAAAAGCTTGATCCAGTTGTCTCTTGATTGTCAACATGTTTGTGAGAGTCGATGATGGTTTGACACCAATGGTTGACTTGGGGGTTGACCTGTTGAGTGAAAGACAAATTTTCTATCAATCTGCAGAAAACACCTTGATTTGTTTGCACATTTTCGATTGTATCTTGTCATATGACAAGATATGTCTTATTTTTACTCGAAAGCCAGGCGAACCCGATGTGCTATACCAGCAGCTATACCTGTAGCGACCAATGTACTATACCCATAGCAACCGAGCGTATAGCGACAACAGCTTCTTGGTACCTAGACGTTTAGGCACAATGGGGTGTTATGAACAAATACCGACTGTTTTTACACGTGCTACGGTTAAAACTGCGACTACCTCGGTGATCCCTGGAGCAATCTGTTCGGCTTCGCAGGCTGACGTAATCTAAAAACCACAGTGAAAAATATATTAAATGGTCTGATAGTAGGAGGGTTAACTATACATAAGGAAACGGGATGAATATACCTCTGTGTCTTAATCTCCTCTAGTATCTTCAGAGCTGCAACATGAAGAGCAAGCTTTGTAGGTGCAGCGATATCAAACCTGCCTGATTCCAGCACATCTAAGGTGGGACCAATCGTCTTCGCGTGTGAATTGCACAACTCAAACCACATTTTGTCTGCTGAATTGAAATCAGATGGCACTAGCCGAAAGTATGTGGGTTGCTGTGGAAGAACATGGACTTGCACTGGGAATAAAATCCGTCTGGTAACCATACGCTGACGGGACAGCGCTATGTTGAACTCTTCACATTTCTCCAGTGAGTCAATGTAATGTGGGGATAGGATGGCGATGATGTGTTTGGCTTGATCGATTAGAGAGAGTCGTTCAAGGTCCGACGAGGGGTGCGTGTTGACCACAAGACCGGAAACTTGACCAAGCATCTCGGCGAGGTAGGTAGCATATTTTGTATCCTCCTTAGCATAGCTGAATGCAACATCACACTTACTAGCATCGCCCTCATTACCACTAGCCATCTCAGGGCTATTCGGCAAAGAGTCAGGAAGATGCGTTGGAAATTTCATCTCTTTCTTAATCAGATTTTCTTCGTCTCCATACTTCTCTTGGAAACAAAGACGACGCATGCTTTCCAAGACTGTGTCCACATCAACTATCAAGTCCTGGTTTATAATAATTCCAAACAAATTTTAAAAAATAAGGAATTGTCCAAAGCACCAGCACAAGTATCCTTTCTTGTGTTCAACTTGTCTTTACCGTTGGTTCAAAACACTATAAATACAAAATGGTAAAATAGTCTAACCTCGTTTTGATATCATGAGAATCGGGGTTTGCTATTAAATGCAATATCACCCAACTCACAAGGCCGGACGGCAACTTCAAGGTGAGGGCTGCACTTAACTGAATTGGATGGTCGACCCAAATCAACTGTCACCAGGGGCAAGGTGCCACGGAGCTGAAACAGGGTTACTCCCTTCACAGTCCGTACAGATGTAGGCCTTTATCATCCGCAAGGAGCCTGGCTGGTAGAGCCGAATGCACTACCTCCCCAGCCATTGCAAACAGGGCCCTTGACCAAAATGTTGGCATCCCATTGCCTCTCAGAGAGAAAGATGCACTACATTCATCTCAATTGTGTAGGTATCTAGTGATTATTTACAACACAAACCACTAATTTTACCAGAGTGAGTGCTGGCTTTTGTGTGAAAATAATGTTTAATACAATCATACGATTGATTTGAATCTGTTTTAAAAACAAATCTATTATGACAATGACAGCATCTCACGAGGAAACATTTCTCAGGTTGATTGGTACCTGTATTAAGTAAGTATTAATGTAATTGAATTCCCATCCATCTAAACAGCTTAGTGGTCATAATGACAATCAAAACCCACCTCAGTTTTATTAAACACTGCCTTCACGTCAGAGTCAACCTCCTTCCCAGCCAGCCAATCAACGACTGCAGAACAGGTTGTGTCTGCAGCCTGAAGGAAGTTATCACCTTTAGCATTCACCATCTTGACCTTGGTGAATTCTGGAGGAGTCACCCCAAAGATGTCTTCAATGCAAAGAGGGATCAACTTGAGGGTAGCAGACTGACACAAAGCAAAAACAAAATTGTATGTTTGTTATAATCCTGAGGAATAAAACTGCAGAAAAATATAGTCTTTTTGTATATGTATAATCTCTTTTATACTATCCTTTCTATTTTTGTGGAATTAAGTGACCGTAAGTATAATGAAGTTGGATAATAAGAGGGGGTAATGGACCAAGACTTGATATTTAACTGCTGTTTGTACATTTACTGAGGAGGGGAAGCGACCCATCAAGTTAACAGGTGAGTTAAGAAGAGAAGCAAATATGTGTAGCAGGAAATAGTAACAGAGAATTTGCATAATTTCATTTTTAACAACTTCAATTAGAAATAACAGGGCTGTTGACCTGTGGATTTGAGTTTTTTTGTCAATAAATCTAATTGGAACTAAAGAAAGCTTCAGACTCTTTAATTATTGTCAGACTGACATTGGTTCTAAAAAAGTTGTTTCAGTTTCACTGTAATATAGATCTTTATTATTGTCTAGCCCATTAGTCTAGTCTTATATTTTTGCAGTATGCCAATCAGTCCCCTCAGAGATCTGACCCTGGAGGTCAAGAGGTAGATAAAGACTCAGACCAAGACCAGGAGATCCTAGGGAAGCAATAAAATGTGGCATTCATAGCCCAAAATGAGACCTAAGTATGTGGGTTTACACAAGTTTGTTCATCATGTTTCAATTAGAAAACATGCAGCTGATGTCTCCATTTACTTAAAAGTTGGACATTTGAAAGCTTGAGTAGACTTTGGTAGCCATCAATACTGAGCCTTGTGACCGCTTTAATTTCAGCAACATTTGGCACTGTAATGGTGCATTGTCATCATTATGACCACTGTATATGACTCTCTAAACATGACTTACCTCAGAGCAATGTTTGGCCAAAGCTAAATTGTACTCCTCTTGACACACCGCTGAACTCAAGTATTTATTAGATATCAAAGCCAACATGACACGGGAACCATCTATGGAATGATACAATGTACGCTGCCATGCACTACCTAGTAGTAGAAATATAAAATAAATTTTAATTTAATACAGCTTTCACACTAGTCTTGTTTCAAGACTTTACTTGTGCTTGAATCATCAGCTGCAGGCGCTACTCATTCAAACACAAACTTCACTGTTTCCAAAAGAACCACCCTCCATCCGTCAAAGATCATTAAAATCACAGCTTCTGCTACCGGTGAGTGATACCAATGTACCCATCATGTGACAAGAAACTGCATAAAAATGTCTTGCACCAAGACTATATGAACCTTTGCAAATTGATAAGGAGGAGGTGTAAATGAAGTGCAAAATGGCGGTTGTCTGTCTCTCAATTCAAACTTAGCAGCCTCTTCTTCAAAGGTATCTCAGATGATTTACAAACTCGCATGCAAACAGACGATATTTAACACATAATGAGCAGAAGAGTAAGTCAGGTGTGACATGAAACAGAAGAACAACCATCTAAATAACCGCTGCTTGATATTACAATAAAATAATTATGTATAAAGTAGATTGAACATGTCAGATAAATACAACTTTTTCCGTCTTTTGGATTACAATTTCTTTTTTACCAGAGGAATTGTCAGAATATAGAGATGATATTTCTTGTCAAACCAACCGTATTTTCAGTGAATTGAGTACCTCATTAAAAATCAACTGTTTCCTTAAAATTGATCTCGATGTCACTCATCAGAAATGTCATTACTCATATTTAGCTACTTTCAATGAATTAAAACCTATGTACATGTAACTACCTGTTTTCAATTCCTGCATATCAAAGAAAAGTCTAAGGTCTGGGTTGAGTGTCTTCAAGTACTTCACAATGTGATTTGCCCTCTCTGAGTCGCTGTGAGAGTAGGAGATGAAGATATCGTACTGGATGGTGGGGTCCATCATTGGTTTAGCCTTTAAGGTGACACTGAAGGACAACACGATCTGGTGGCAAGCATCACCGATCCTGTCACCACTACTGGTCCTGTTAGAAACAAAATTTAAACTCAACTTTCACATTTGAAATCTTCTGCAATGTATAAGCGTTCAGATTGAGATATTTCAGCCAGTTTTTAGCCCAGGGTACCATATCATAAAGCTCCTTAAGGTTGCCTCCAAACTTCTGTGGAGAACACAGCACAAAAACTGCATTTTCTTTGAAAGATTGTTCTTTTGTTTAAAGGCAAAGTATACCTTTGGTTTTGGGGACCGTTTGACTGTTTTAATTTTATATTAATGTAGATATATACAATAAAACTAACCTGTGAAAATTTAATTTCAAAAGGTGGTCGAGTTTTTGAAATATCGCCAAAATCCGCAGCGAATATGTCCACACATAAAGAATAATCCCTATAGGAATACACAATCTGAGAAACGTTTCTGACAGAAACGTTTCTCAGATCCAAATTTGGGGGGATAAAAACTGACATATTTTTCCCATATCCACATTATTTTGAATTGAAATATTTCTCTAAATGCTTTACACAATCGAAAGTTGCTGTACTTCTACAGTTTTTATTGCCATTAATTTTTAGAGTGATTACCAATCGTGTACCTTCCCTTTAAAAGGATTTTGTCTCTCCAAAACTTTCTAGTTGACATTTTCTAGACTGGTTTTTATTTTCCCTGGTTGCTATTTTACTGTTCCCTCGACCCATTCAAATATGGGGTGGCCTGCCTCACCTCTGTCTACTACCTCCTCCCAACCCTCAACTAATTTTTGCAAATGCTGCCGACTTGCTTTGATGAATTACAATTGAAATGAAAAGCTCTTTATAAAAATAGCCATATCTGGGATGAAACTTCTATTACCTGCAGTCCACATACTGCACTTGGGTCATATAGGTAGGCAGGTTACTCTCCTTTATGTAGAACGGTGCCAGCATGTTCCTGTTTGCCTTTCTTGAACAGCAGAGGGCGATGTTGTACTGCTCTATGCAAGGTGTGCTTTGAAGGTAATTGGGGGTCAGCACTGCAAAGTAATCAAACACATTAGATTTCCGGCCGTGTCCTTCCTGACGGTTTTGACTGTGGCTATTAGTAGATTACAGTCGGCCACAACCTGATTCTAATATGGAGTAAATTTCATAAAGCTTGTAAGCAGAAGTGTTCTGTTTACAAAGTGATCCTTAGCAGAATTTCTATTTCATAATCTCTGCTTACTGTAACCACTGCAAAAGGCAAGTGAAAACATGAGGCGAGGAGAGCTACAAACCACTCTCCTTAAATCAACAGATTAAATTTAGGAGAGCGATTTGCTCTGGTCACCATAACGCCGTCCTTTGTTTTTGTCTTGTATCAATTTCTGCCCAAATTCCGCCTCAGAAATGTTGAAAATTCAACTGTGAAGGGGGTAACCCTGTTTCACACAGCCCCAGGAGTAGGTGGCAACGTGCCCCTGGTGACAGTTGATTTGGGTCGACAGCCCAAATCAGTTAAGTGTAGCCCTCACGTTGAAGTGGTCGTCCGGCCCTCGTGAATTAGGCGATATATCATAGAAAAAAATAAAATAAATAAACATAAAATATCGAAAAAAGCATGGCTTGCTGACCTGTAATGACCCTGGCACTGTGCATCATCACATCATACATGTCCTCCTGCCAAACCTCCTCACAGATCATCTTCTGATTGCTGTCAAAGATGCGGATGTCCGACTTCTTCGATTGAAGCTTGTCTGTGATGACAGAGGCGAATTCCATGTCATCTTTGCTGAAGGATAGGTAGACGTCAAAATTGATTGTAACTTCCTATAAAACAAAATCAATGAAGGGTTGGAGGTAAAAAGTTAAAAAAAATTAACTCAAACAAAACACGAAGTGTGTTTGGAGCAATTTACATTATTTGTGTGTATCTAATTAAAGGCCGGTTTATATTCGGTTGCGTGACTGAAGACATGATATGCGACCATTAATAAACACAGTTTGTAGTTATCGCTGAGGCATCATTGACTAAATGCTCAAGATGCTAGCAATCTCCGACGTTTATCATCGCATGACTGACTATGAACTGGCCTTCACTGGACCATCTGCATGTTCAAACAACAAATTGGATTTATAATAATAACAATAATAGAAATGGCATGTTCTATAGCGCCGGTATCCACAAAAGTTCTCATTTATGTTACATTGTGAGCTTTGGGGTTACATTGCAACTGGCTCGTATCTCACAATCCCGACCCTAGACTAACTGGATCACTGGAGTCCAGTAATTTCAGCATTGGACAGGTTGGGCAAGCAAACCTGTACATATGAACAACTCTTTTTCTAAACACATGTTTTTTAAGATTTAATTTATGTATACTTTTCAATTACAAACTGCCTCCTAACAGTTAGCACATACAAATAAAAGCATATTTTAGGTCTTTTAAACAAATTTTGATCTATTTCAATTAAGGACCTTAGCTACTTCTAGTGGAGTTTTTAACTAAAATTCCAGCCCAAGTGTACATTTATGGATTTGTGTGTTCCTTACAAAAAATTGCCCCCCCCCAAAAACAAGCATTTAGACAACATTGAAAACTTTGATTGCAAAAATCCTTGAATCTTGTTCCATGATCATGATTGAACTGATTCCAAATGAATATTCTGTGAATGAAGAAGTGGATAATACAGCTCTCCATTCCGTACCTCTTTTTACAACAAAACAAACGGCAATTTTTTTGATTAACCAAGCTTCAATTACATACAGCATTAAAAAACACTGGAATCTTAAAGTTTACAAAAAAGAACCCATAACAGGAGCATCAACGAGATCTTGAAGTTGTACCTTAGGTGTCAAGTCCTTCATCGTGTACTGATCTTTGAGATCAGCAAACTGCTTAAAGACACGACTGTACTGCTGAGCCCCAGACGCCTCCAGCGCAGCATCATCATCACCACGGCAGTACAAGACTATCATGAGCTTACGGAGAGGGAGCCCGGCTTTCATCCAATTCACTGCCGCTTCTACCATTCCCTTCAGCATGACGGCTCTCCCATAACCCTGTCATATCAAAATAGTGGAATAAATAAAAGTTTTTGAATTGGTATACAGTTGGTAAAAGCACCACTCATCTTTGCTTTCAAATCAGGGCTATGTCGGGAAATAGAATTTCACTCAAAATATATTTCATAGAATAACTACATTGCAGAACCTCAACGAAATTCCTTACAAAAAGGTGCCCACCATGAGAGCTCACAAAACTGCTGACCAAATTGAATGATTAAGTCGATATGTTCCCCACAGGGGTATTACATAAATATTATAGTAATATTATTACAAATATTAAGAGTGGTCGTCTAATGACAAGCTATTTATAACAATGTATGAACATTCAGTTTGCGGTAACACCATGTGTATCTAATTTGCTGTGTATTTTTTTGCTCCTTTTGGAACTGTCTTGCTATTTATTCTACTATACTATTCTACTGGTATTATTCTGGCAAGACAGTGAGTTCTCAAAGTAGATATATACACATGGTGTTACCGCAAGGTGAAGATACATTGATACCTCACCATGCATTGTTTTGATACTCATGAGGTGAAGATTATTCACAAAGTGATTATTGAACTACAGTGTACTGTGTTAGCTTAGTTTTTATGATAATTTAATGTGTACTTATATAGGTATTCAATTCCAAAACTTTTTATAAGAAAAAGACAAATTGTCAAATTGAACTGTCTCACTTGAAGATGTCCCACTCACCTGGTCCCCTGTGTTCAACATCGGAGTAATCACTGTGCTGTCTTTGTTGTTTAGTATGGGTACCAGGCATCTGAAAACATCACCGACCAACTCCTGCGGGCGCCGTGACCCAAATCTGTTCAATAGAAAAACTTACGTATTAGAAAAATATTACATATATTATTTGTAATCTCATCGGAATCATGTCTGATTTTGAGATCTGGGCCCTATTTCAAAGCGCTGCTTCAACACACAAAAAGTAACTAAGCACAACAAAATTATACTTGCCAGAATACGGTTACCTGCCAAAATACCATTTTTACATGTAACATCTGTGACTGGTATCCTGCTAATTTTTGCTCTGCAGAAAGCACTTATGCAATATTTTTAAGCAGCTCTATGAAATTGGGCCCTGAACACCAACTACAAATGACTCATTCCTTCAGAATTGACCCAATTCACCTAATGTCATCATCATAAAAATCTTGGTAGCGCCATTTTTTAGTGAAGACTTTGTTTGTTATAAGTGCAAATTTTATATCTGCCGTGAAAGTTTAAAAAATTACATTGTCTGTGTGTAAAAAGTAAAATTCTATAAAAAGCTCATGAAATGTAAACTTTTTATTTGGGTAATTTTTAATTTCAAAGACCACAATTCAAATGGGGGGGGGCACCTGCATAACTAAGGGGGGCACGGGTGTCCCCCCCAATTGATGTCCGTACTGAGTACGGAGTATACAGTGCTTTACACATTGGTGTGTGGGTAAAACCAAATAATATTTTCTATCCCCGATGTAAATTTAACATAGACTATTAAATTCACTAAATGTTTAACACAGAAAAGATATTGGTTTTAATCAACAATACTGTGGATGAAACCTTACGTTTTTGTTTCAAAGCAGAGCAATCTCTTGTAAGGTTTGTCCTCTGGGAGAGGCTTGGACCACCAGCAATGGTAGAGCTGCCTCAGGTCCTCCTCCTTGTCTCTGGATAGCTCACGGACGTTGATCTTGAGATTACGAAGCAAGGCACCAATCACAGACGTTGGGGTTGCGGAGTAATCAGCTGCAGAAATTTTTGAAAATTTGTTGGTATTTGTCTCTCAGAAGAACAAGTGCGTAATTCTAAAGAGATTTGTTTGTGGGGGAGGCGAGGTATTTCTCTCTGAGAAGAACAAGTGCGTTATTCTTAAGATAATTTTTTCCTGGTAAATATTGGTTATTTCTCTCTTGGGAGAAGAAGTACAGTCAGACCTAATTCTCTTGAGAAATTTTAGCAAACTGTATTTAAAATGCAATGAACTAATCTCACTAACACTTTCTCCGTCCTAAAGTGACTTCAGTTTTACAAAAGCTGCTCCAAATTTCGACCCATATTGTACTATACACAATATACTGTCATTCCCAAAGGATTTACTCCAGAACTTTATATCTCTTTATCACTGCTAAGCTTCCCAATTGACCCAACAAGTAAGGGCCACAATCAACAACCCAGAGTCCTCAGAGTGAAGCAGTTCCAACCATTTTGGTGGGTTTGGACACGCAGTGCACAAAAAGTGAATCCTCGCACAAGGCCCAATTTCCCTTGCTTAAAGGAACATTATAGAATTGGTTTTTGCTAACAAAACAGTTGCTGGCAGTGTAAGCACTTTATGTAATCCACCATATACATAAACTGACAAACCTGTAGAAGTTTGAGTTCGATCGGCCATCTGGGTCACGAGAAAATAGTGAAAAACCGATTACACATTTGCATGAAATCGTATAGATTCATCAAATGAATAAAACGCTCACTGAGCGATAAACTCCAATCGGAAAATTAGTTTATAATTCACTTCTCATCAAATATGGCATTTCAGACAGAAATATTTCAAGGGATGTTTTCTACTATCATCATTATTAGACCGTGTAAGTTTTATGTAAATCTGTGATCAAAAGTACATTTTTACAACTTTTTTTCTTACCAATTCTGTAATGTTCCTTTAACATTTAAGCTGTTTTATGGTCCTTGACAACTCTGTTTACTACCCACATAAATGAAAATTAAGTCAAGTTAAATGTGCATAAAACCAATGGCATAGGTCATATTTCCAGTGAAGCAAATTAGTTGATGGTAGCTCTTGACTGTATATTTTTAACAGTCGGCCAACAATGATTGGGGTCAGGGTACATCAATCAATCAATACTTTATTTCAACTCAATCAATCAATAATACAAAAATATATTAATTTAAATTGTAGGAATAAATACATAATAGAAGGTGATTAGGTGGTGGCGTCTCCAAAAAGCATAAATGAACAGCATAAATTAAATTTCTCAGAACAAGTGAATTTAGTGCAACTGTCACACTTTGCCATTTTGACATTTTAACACGAATAGGAAACTAAAAGTTTTAAAAATTAGTTGAAACCTTATATACTTAAATTATGCAGTTAAATCTACACAATTTTACAAAGTGAGCAACTTTACAATTGTGTCTAGGTGTGTACGATTATTATTTTGAGAACTTAATAGGTCTCAAGGATTCATTAAAAAACAATTGTGCATATATAACGACATAAATCTTCAATTTATTGAAGATTTTAAGTAGTTTTTAATGCACATAAAATAAGTTCTCCCAGTTAGAAAAAAACAACAACTCTTAATTAAAAGCTGATATATAGAATTTATATTAGGATATGCTGTTTTGGGTACATCTGGACACTTATTTCTAACACTGAAACGATTAAATCACTTACATTCATGAACCCTGTGTGTTTTCAAATTCTAAATCTTGTCCAGTTATGTTTCTTTGTTCTTGTCTGAATGACTTACATTGGAAAGCTGAGATGAGGATAACGTCCACTTTGTCTTTACGTTGCAGTTTGGTGATGTCACCAAGACACAGCTGGATGTGGCACTCCCCATTCTGTGTCAGCACGGTCAGCGTGTCTTTGATCAAGAATCCTGCCATTGTCACACACTGCTCTCATCAAAATCAAGATGCCGATAATGGTGCTGCAAAGTTGAAGAACAACATAACAAATAACACAATGTTAGAGTGTAGTGAACTTTAGTATTGCAGGCCTAGAGTTTCATCTTTGAGAGGGCAAGGCCTTTTTCAGTTTGCAAAGGGCACTTCCACTGGAAAATATCAGTGTCTAAGGGAAACTTTTTGCAGGGCCACCAAGGCCAAGACCAGGGGCTACAGAGGCCATGGCCTCCGTGGCCTCCCTGTAATTCCAGGCCTGTAATTGTACCCTTGAACAACGTGCAGCACACTTACATGCATATTCTGTCCACCATTTTGGGAGTCAAAATTTTGGGGTGCCAAGAGGGCCATTTCCCCCACTAAAAATATGGTGGGGGGGCTATTAAAACCCTTCTTCCCCCCCCCCACCCCTGAGTGTTAAAATCATCTTCCTACGTGCCTGAGACTGACAACATATTCACAAGTCAAAGACTGCAGACGTACACAACACTAGACTGGAAAGCCAGTCAATAGAGCAAGGGCCAGTCATACCATTTTGATAGATAGAGCGGGGGGGGGGGGGGGGGGGTCATACTATGTTGACAAATTGGAATCTCAAAAGATGTTTTTTTCCAAACATTATGTCCACTTCCAAGGTTCATTTATTTCCTTATCAGATTGCCTGAAGGCGGCTTTGGGAAGATGCGGTTGGTACCCACTGTCAGTGTCACCTCCCTATAGCTAAATATGATGAATTAAATTCAACGTTCTTGACTATTCGTGACAGTAAATACTGCCTTTCTCTGGCACACTACTTTCAGCAATACACAAAGTTGGTAAACTTGCTCCATCATTTTTATATTTGCACAGTTCAAAAAAAGAACACAGCTACAAACACGTTTTTATATGTAGGGCTTTGTAGTTTGTTATGCCCTACCTACAGTCATGACTGACAGTGTTATTGGACTACATTTATAAGTTTATATGGAAGCTTACCTTTTTTTTAAGTTTATCTTTTTGTAGAGCACACACACGTTTAAAATAGAACGACAACATTAAAATGACTGGCCATCCCGGTAGAGAACATCTATAGACCTACATGTACATGTACCTCCACAATCCTAACTCAACGGAATTCCTCAACACACTAGCCATTCCCCGTTGTCACAGTGGAACACAGTACGCATGCGACGTTGCTATTGCTAAACAAATGCCCGACTGTATTGTGAAGGAAGAGCGCCCCCATTTGGCAACCAACAGGTGGAAACTAATTAATTTATCACTTTTGAGACGTTCTAAAAAAAGCAGACAGTTTCTGAACAAGACAATCTGCTGAGCCACACTCGAAATACCATACTCATGTCATTCTGGCTAATAAACCTTTCTTTCTGATTAGGAAACGAGGAAAGCTGAAATTTATGTGTGCATATCAACCCTATTTGAATGCGGGTTACAAAGTGCCATGAGACAAACGGCTTTAAATTATTTTCATTTTTCGAAAAAAAAAACTTTCCAGACGGATGTTACAGCATCATGGTATTCAGGAAACATTTTACTCGGACTGTTTTATTTTAAAGTAACAAATCAAAATAATAATCAATTGCAAAGGTATTCTAGTTTATGTGAAAAAGGGGTCGATTGTTTTAACACATTACAAAATAATATAATGTGTTGGGCGGCGCCTTGAATTATCATAAATGTTTTGTTTATTTTTGTGACCTTTGGTATTCGATTTGTTTGAATTTATATGAAATGGTTCACACACAAATAAAATTATTCCCGGCAACACCAGAATTAAAACATGCGTAAAAAGGCTTTTCAATTTTTTGGCGTTCAACTTTCGCCTAAATAACAGCTTATTTCAAGTGTGGACGTAATCAATCACATGACAATTATTATATTGATGTATTGCCCAAACATTAACTCTTTTTCAGTATCATAATAATTATTGAGAATGACAATGTTATTTTAAATAAATGAGCGCCTGCTCATAAAAGACAACACGGCACGTGGCTTGCTATTGGTGATACTTTTATTGCCACTTCATTGTAAGTAATGGCAGTCAACTGTGATGGGAGGAAATACAGAATGACGACTGAAATTCAGAAAGGGTTCAACCTGAAACGCCCATAATGTGACAGCGAATGAATTTTCAAAAGCTTTGAGTATTTCCCGAAGATCATGCTTTGGGCAAGGTGGGGGACAACGTAGTGACTAAAAGGTCGGTGTACGAATTGTGCGTTCAAACATGACATTACCTGAAGGATTACAGAAAGCAAACCTTACGTCTAATTTTAACGGCTAAAATACTGGCCACCTTGTAGAGAAAGATAATAAAAATATAGCCACTCACCATTTCACTCCCCCGAAATGTCAGGGACCTCTCATCATTTTTGAAACCTACAACGGCACTCCTCTTTTCAATTCGCCGCATGGGGGGTAAGAATCTCCACGGGCCAGAATATCCCCTATTTAAAGTTGCAAAGCCCTTGATTTACGCCACGGGAATTTACTATTATTTTTGTAAAGACATTTTTCGCTGAACAAATTCTGACAGATTATGCCGTTTCGAAACAAAAAATATACAAACGCTTTCGCATATGCCACAGACATTTATGCAACATGAAAAAAGCAAGATGTTTTTACATGGCCGATGATAAAAAAAATAGCAATTTAACATTTAAATCGAAACTTTCGGTTCAGGCCGGCCAAACATTATTTGATACATTGTGCCCAGCATTTATTTTTTACGAAGGTACCATCAACTAGTGAAGCCTTACGAAGAGCTAGCCTGACCCAAGATAACGCCTTGTAGTGGCGCATACCTGAGCGTTATGCGATTCAGTAATGACAACAAAATATATGGTACAGAACCAAAGAAATGTGCATGACCAAACCTTTAATGTTTTTTTGTTGTCTTACTGAGTGTGGAACAAACAAACTGTCGAGCGTTATGCGATTCAGTAATGACAACAAAACATATGGTACAGAACCAAAGAAATGTGCATGACCAAACCTTTAATATTTTTTTGTCTTACTGAGTGTTGAACAAACAAACTGTCATAATTTTCACACAAAGATTTATAACAAAGTTTGATAAAATTGAGTATATTTGGGTGTCAGTTCATTTTGCTAATACAAGACCTCTGGGCTCGATTTCACAGAGCACTAAGATTCATCTTAAGTGCAAATTAATCCTTAAGTGTGATGTCACATTACACATCACTATGGTAATACTGACAACACATCTTACAATGAATCTTGGTGTTTTGTAAAAATAATACAGTTTTAAGCACTAAGATTTATCTTAAAGATAAATTGTAAATTATACCGTAGTGATTTGTATTGTGACATCACACTTTGCTTAGCAATTACGACAGATACACATCTTATTGTCAACCTCAGCTCATTGTGAAGTATCACAAAACACTTAGATTCATCTTAAGATGAGGTGTCAATATCACCATAGCAATTTGTATTGTGACATCACACTTTGCTTAGCAATTAGGACGGATACACATCTTATTATCAACCTCAGCTCATTGTGAAGTATCACAAAAACACTTAGATTCATCTTAAGATGAGGTGTCAATATCACCATAGCAATTTGTATTGTGACATCACACTTTGCTAAGCAATTCAAATTGATGCACATTTTAAGATCCTAGCTCTTTGCAATTTATCAACATAAAAACTTTCAAGATCATCCTACAGATTATCCACATTATGACACATGATAGATAATAAGAATTTCAATCTGAAAGCAATCAACAACCAAACATGAAATGCATCATATTATAGCCACCAATCCTTACAATTTTTGAACATAGCTGGGAAAAAAAAACAAAAAAAACTACCTACACTTTTACAGAAAAACCTTTGCACGACTTGCAGACTTGGCATAAATATCACTTTTTGACCAGTATCAAATTTATCATAATTTCCAAATCAAAACCATAACCTGTCCAGAAAATTTGAAAGCTTTTACATCAACATGGGAGAAAAGACAGACCAATATTACGTCTTCCTGATTTGGTCCTTTATTTGTAGCTGTTTGCCCCCTTTTTAATCTTGCAGAGTAGTGGGAGGAATTTTTTCTCAACCTGCTCTCAGATTTGATCCTTAACTTTTCAGTGTGTTCTTTTTTATTTAATGTATTTGCTGGGATCAATAAAACATTAAAATAAAAGGGGTTGTAACTTTCACGGACATGTTCCCTGTCAGCAACAAGCAGTAACGAATGTTGATATTTTGTTACACCAAAAAGGGGTCAAACTATTTCACTCCTAGAAACGAGGGGACCTTTTCTAAACCTCGCCGTAGGGTCCTGTTCCAGGCTCCGTTTGATGTTGTTGATGAAGCGCCAAGCACAAAATCAACCCTGTTCGAAAATTAATGACAGAGCCCAAGCTTGAGACGGAGCCTAAGCCTGGGCTTGGAAAAGGACCTTGGATAGGTTTCCTTGCAGAAAAAACAACAAGATAACTGCACCATGATTAAGGACCATTTTTCTGTAACAATGTAACTGTGATACATTAGAGACTTTAAGCTTTTAGCAGACATTTGTTTACACCGTTCTCAACATTTACATATTCCACGACTAATGAAAAATGTACTGCCTACTAATGCCCCAAAAGTTTCTCACTGATTAAAGTACATTTTCCATAAATTTTTTATCAAAACCAAGAACCAAGTATGCACTGTTTAAAAACTGAAAGTATCCATTCAGTGACTTATTTTCACAAACCAATTGTTTTGAGAGTTGCCCAAGCAAGTTTCCGTTTTTTCCCCCCTTTAAAGTCCTATCAATGTTGCTATGCATGCTCCAAAATGTAGTGTTTTCGTGAAATTTTTGATTGCCCACCAGTGATATTTGTCATATATTTTCACCAATGCTGGCGGAAATGGGTTGTGTGTAAAAAAAAAAAACTAAAACAAGTGTTGGATCCTCTTGGAAACCAATCCTATTACTTTTAAAAATGTACACTCAGCAAGTAGAAAACGGTTGACTTCATGCTTGACGTGTGGAGGTCAATGACAGAATATGAAGATTCTCAAAGCATTTCATTCATGTTGATTTCTGCGGCGGGTTTGAAGGATCTCAACGAGGTTGGTGGTCCAAAGGGGATTTCCTCATGGAGCGATTGAACTGTGTTAAAAACCAAAAACAAATGTCGTAAAATAAAACAAAACCGTGAACTGACATGAATTGAAAACAAGAATTCACTTCCCCGACATATGAGTAATTTCAAACATTTCACTAGTCTTGTAAAATTTTCTCAGTATTTTATAGTTTCTTTCCTTGGCCCAATTTCATAGAGCTGCACATACATGCTAAGCACAAACAGGAGTTCAGCACAACAAACTATGCTTAACCCGAAAAAATACAATTCATGTACCACCTTTGACTGGTATCCTGCTTATTTTTGCTTAGCAGAAATCTGTTAAGCAGTATTTGCTGTTTAAGCAGCTCTTTGAAATTGGGCCCTCTTTAAAATGGAAACATATGTTTTTCTTAAGCAGAAATAAAAAGGTCTAAATTCAAATAAAAAATTCAATTTCTCATCCCTGTTATACGAACCTCATCAAATTTGTGTATCTGACGAATGAAGAAATCTCCATAGCGACGGGCTACCTTAGTGTCCGCTATATGTATCATATCCTGGTAAAAAGGAAAAATAAAAAAATAGTTGAAACCACTTTCCTAAACTGCAGGCCCTGATAGTTCACATAGGCAACGGTGCCCTGTGAAATGGTCCAGTAGAAATTCTTATTTCCTTCAAAGAGGAGCCCTTAACTGAGGGAAAATCTGCCTTATATTACACGGAGGAAGTATCAGGGCTGCAAGAAACCCTGTTGAAAACTTGTCACATCCTTAAAAAGTTTTAAAAAAAGACAGACTAGCAAAAAATTGTGTGATATTTGTTTTCGTTGTAGTAGAAAATGTGTCCTGCTTTCAAAGGACTGGGATGAATCAGGGTACCAACGAGCAACTACACAAAATATACCATCAGTTTCGCAGGCCCGATGCTTCGTTTTGGTAAATTCCAGGCATGTTGCAAATAAAAGTACTTAAAACATGTTCATGAGAACTACATTGGTACAAACGCGTCCGGGTGTGAGCGAAAATGCAAGTGTGAGTACTAACATTACGTTTGTATTAGTACTAGAACAAGAACAAATGTTCTTTTTGTTCAAATACGAGTCCTAACATTGTATTTTTTATTAATACTAGAACAAGTAAAAATGTTCTTATGGGCAAATATGAGTACTACAATCCCGGCCATATCTCGTTGGGCCCCCCTGCCCCCTTTCAATATTGAATCACATAGTTGCACGGTCTTCTACGTTCCAGACAACATTGAGCGGGGGGACGGGGGACGGGGGAGAGAATGTTTATTGTGAGACAGGGAATGGTTATTGTATGGTTATTGTAACGTTATAGGAACGGGTGGCCCAAGCATTTTGGCCGGGATTGTCTGAAATTCTTTCAGCGTGATTTTTGAATTTCTTATTACAAAATAAGGCTTTAAAAAGACTATGAATGTCCATAGACACTGAATGTCCGTTTACTGCTGAGTAGGGCGTTACAAAACAGCAAGGATGTTTTTGTGGGGGGGGGGGGACGACGGAGAGAGAATGTTTATTGTCAGGGGATGTCGACAGTGAATGTTTATTGTAGCGTTGGGAATGGGTGGCCCAAGCATTTTGCGCGGGATTGTCTGAAAGTTCCTTTAGTTGATTTTGCGGAGTTGACTGCACACAGATATACTCCAATCTTTGGTGGATCAGAGACAATTCATAAGTGAAGCAAAGCATTTGATACATAGTTATAGAAAGCAAGAGCCAATTTACAACATGGTGTTTCGTGGCTTAATTTCGAACGAAAATCGTGCATATATTCGTCTTTTGCGGAAGAGCGGAAAATCACAGAGAGAAATAGCGGCAACATGCAATGTATCCCGTAGTTCTGTTCAGCGGAATTGTAAACATGAAGGGCAAGTTCACCGGTGTCACCGTGGCCGAGGTGGGCGAAAAAGACTTCTTTCTAAGCGCCAGGAGCGTCTTTTGGTGAGAAATGTACAGAAACTTAGGAAAACAGAGGGGCCATTTACCTCGGCAAGAATAAAGTCTGCATGCAGACTGATGCATGTCTCAGATAGAACCATGAGGCGCGCCATGAATAGACTTGGATTCAAGTACAGGCAAGCTCGTAAAAAGGGACTTGTAACGGATTTGGATCCGAAGAAGAGAGTGGGGTTCGCCAAGAAGATGACCCGTTAGTACCCGCCAAATGTGTGGACAGATCACGCATGTCTGACGGTTCACCACACGATTCACCATGGCATGTTTGCTTGTAACTTACGTGAAAAAGGTTTTTGTTCAACACGAAAAGGGTATTACAGTGCACAAACAACACACAACCTGTTCATATTCTTTTGAACCACCTCATTCGGTTATTTGGCAGAAAATCAAACGGTTAACCCTCAAAACCAAAATAGAAAAGAAATTTATGAAATCTCTTTATTTACTCTACTACGGTGAACCGTGTAGACTTGGTTTCAAGCCTGCGATCGTGGCTTTTAGTCTACTTGATAGCCAATACATTATTGGGCTAAATAGCGCACATTGTTATATTGGCCCATGATAGC
This sequence comes from Pycnopodia helianthoides, assembly GCA_032158295.1. Lineage (NCBI taxonomy): Eukaryota > Metazoa > Echinodermata > Asteroidea > Forcipulatida > Asteriidae > Pycnopodia > Pycnopodia helianthoides. Next base: position 15,345,544 of record CM063245.1, read on the forward strand.
TTATCTGTGGGGGCGTTTCTCGTGCCTGATACAGAGGAATAACCGCGATCTCAGACTTGAAATCAAGTCTAAATGGTGTAAGTCTATGAATGGTGTAATGGTTAAGAGATACGCTTAACAAGTCAAATGTCTTGAACCTAAATGGAGTTCAGGAGAGACAAAATGCTCGTGTTTTTTTTCTCTTATTTTTATCACCTTCCTCGACAAACAATGAATGTTCATTGCTTATAACCATTCTTTCATTTTTCAATCCCATTGTTTCTATTCTCTTTTTACTTATTTTGTATTAATGCTCACAACATAATACCACCCCCAACAAAAAAATTACACAAATTTCAACAACAAAAATGTTGCCTGTGTGTGTTCTTTTGTGTTCAAACGCTCTACTCGGCAAGAAATAGTCATTTACTGTCAAAGCACAATCATAGTCACCCCCCCCCCCCACAAAATCATCCTTGCTGATTTGAATTTTGTTTTAACGCCCTACTCAGCGATGAATGGCAATCACTGTCTTTGGACATTCATAGTCATTTCAAAGCCTTATTTTGTAATGTTTAACCAAAAAATTCACGCTTAAAAAATTTCAGACAATCCCGGCCATATCTCGTTGGGCCCCCCTGCCCCCTTTCAATGTTGAATCACATAGTTGCACGGTCTTCTGCGTTCCAGACAACATTGAGCGGGGGACGGGGGACGGGGGAGAGAATGTTTATTGTGAGACAGGGAATGGTTATTGTATGGTTATTGTAACGTTATAGGAACGGGTGGCCCAAGCATTTTGGCCGGGATTGTAGGTCTAAAATTTATATTAAGTGCTTGATAACACCATACCTGATCAATGTAGAAGTCAACCTCTGATGCCGATTGGAACTCTCCTTCTAAACCACTAGTACCTTTGGTCCACACTAGGTTCTTCATTTTATGCTGCAAGGCGATCACAACAAATCAACAATTAGTGACAGATAATAAATACAATGTTAAGGATTTTTATAACTACCAAAAGTGCCTTTACCTTCTCACTACCAATGTTTGCCGTATGCAGCCCTAGAGTGAAGAAACTTTCTTAGGTTACATCAATGTACCTCTTTGAAACCAGACGGAATATATGAACTTGTTCAACTTTGAAAATAGACGGAATATATGAACTTGTCATAAAAAACAAATGCTGTACCAACAGCTTTGTTTTAACTTTTGTCAACACAGACACAACAAAAAATCTCTCAAATTTTTACAAAAACAAAATACTGACAGTAAATAATAATAATAATAATAATAATAATAATAATAATTAAATCGCTCATAATTGTATTCTACAGGTATGCAGATGCAGATGTTTGAGTTATCAGACCTGTTTATTTACATAGCACCGTGTAACTATTCACAAGGAACTTTTTAAACTTACCTTAAAGCACAACAGATGAGTTCGGAAATCGTCTTCACTCTAAAGAGAGGAAATGAAAGAAAATTACTTACATTGGAATGTGAAATTTTGTGTGATCCGTGCAATCATCTGATAGCGCCCTCTTTTGACTCAATTTCTTCAGGCCATGTTTAAACACTCCTCACCGTGTTTCATACATCAATTGTTTAAACACGGCCACGCGATCTCCTCTCGACCAATCAGAATGGATAAACTGTCCAAGGTATTTATGAATAAACAATGAAGCAGCCTAAAAAATACACCTTTTACTTTCCCTTTTCCATATTAATTTTTTTTTAATATAATTCAAAATGGTATGGCACAAATCCTTCAATCAAAGTAAACATTCCAGGTTAGGATAAACCTAATATGCAAAAGATAAATTTTCAAACCTCAAATTCAACTTTCTTGAAACAAAGAATTGTTGCTATGTGGTATTTTTTTAAAATGTGAAAATGGTGGCGAAATGTGACCGGCTTTGGTGAAAGATATGTTTCTTACCATGTCAAGGAAGACGGCCAGCTTAGAAATTGGCATCGTAGTGTAAAGCTTCAAGAAACTGAAGAAAAACCAAATAATATCAGATTCAATGTGGGACTTTTGGGACGCTAGATGGCAGCAGACTTACCAGGTAAATCCATTGTTCCCCAGCAATGTGCGCATGCTTATAACTACGTAAACAATGGAATTTAACCTGGTATGTCTGCCGCCATCGAGTGTTCAAAAGTCTCCCATTAAATGCCATGGATAAAAAATAATATATTAACATCGACAATACAAATGGGTATAAGGCTTCTGGTTGAGTCTTTGTGTATCTGCGCAGTTATATTTTGGAGAACTTTTTGGAACTACCATAATAATTGTTTTTGGAGGATATCATTGTCACAATGAAACCCTGACTCAACAAAGTAAAGACAACAAACATTCTCATCGAATGCACCTGGAGTTTTGTTCTCTTTCGAGAAACTAGTATGGAATGTCTTCATTGTGAATAGACCCCCTTGCATTGGCTGCCATCGTTGATGAAATGTGCACGCATGAAGAACTATCATTGGGCCGAGAGTCCTGCGCAGCCCCTCCACGCGTCCATTGTTTGTCATCAAAGTTGGTGGCCAATGCAAGGGGTCTGAAGGCAAAACCTTGGACTTGCCTCCTAAATGCCAAATACAATAATAAAGAATAGTATCAGCCTATTTATCTCTCGTAGTCATCATTTGTACAACAAAAGGCCAAAGGTCTGGAATCATGGATACCATAATTACCCCAGGAAAAAGGAAAATTTTGAGCATGAATTCCAGTACCCTTCATGCTTCTTTGGCGGGGGGTAATGAAGCTTAGCGCAGTGAGTGCACACCTGTGCATGCTACACAATTTAATGTCTCGGTGTAATTATACGTCAACTGTCATGACCGACCCAACCAAAAGAGGATGTACTGAAACTATTCCTAAACATTTATAAATGTCGCTGGTAGTTTGGAAAAGTTTTGCATAATAAGACATCATCTGTCATCAAGTGGTTAACTTAAAAGAGAAGGGCAACAGAATGGCAATAAAGGGGGGAGGATCACTGACCTTCTGATGGTAGGTATAGCCAGCTGCTGTTGAATCTCTTCCCTGAAAACCTTCATCTGTAGCTTGAGGGGCTCGTTGTGGAAGAGCCCCTGCTGGGCCTCGTAGTTTGGTGGGACAGGGGACAAAAAACGTGGACAGGAGAAGGTGAAGATTTCTTCAAATGCTTGCATCTCTCTAAAGATCGATTTTAAAAGATGAGACAAAGAGATGAACAAAAAACAAATCCCTGGAATAGCTTTTACCTTTTCAAACTATAACAGGATTAGAAAACTTGTTTTCCACATACAAAAATTCAATCTCTGTTATACTTTGAGTACATTATGAGTGTTCTTTTTTAATAGCTATCTTAAAAAAAAATGCAACCTTTTTTAAAAGATCAGAAAAATTAACTTCCACTGCACTTCTGGCTCATCTTCTTCCCTTTCAAATTTAATCTTACATGTATTTATCCTCTCAGAATTTGCAACAGCCTCTTACCCATGTTACAAACCGAACTTCAGAATCTCAATGAACATAATTCTTCCACACTTCTTCTTGAAAATCTTGAAGATCCTCATCGCAATCCCCTCATTTAGTGACACCTCCTTTTTGTCCATCATTCATGGTCTCAAATCCCCAAAATCGCCTCTCTGGCTCTTCGACAGAACACCCTCTTTCATTTTCCTGAGAACAACTTCCCAACTTCACTTCTGAATTTTCAATAGCATTTTTCAAAGAAAAATCTTTCATCACACTTACCCCCTCTGCATTTTCGTCAGCTTTTCTCCCATCCTATCTCTGAGCTGCATGTGGACGCTCTCGTCAATGCGCATGGGGTGAAGGGTCAGGGCAATCCCAAGCAATGCGTAGATCTGATCGTTGATTTTCTTGATCTAAGAGTTTGGTAAATAGCACACCATCCATTAATTCCAAAGATGATATTTTTGTTATATTTTTATAATTTCCATTTTCATATTACAGCATAAATAGACGACAGCAGACTTCATAATAGACCATGATCATGCTACCACTATCTTGGTCATGTTCCCTGTATTCAATAACAGTAATGATTGCTAATCATATTAGCACAAAAAGGAACCAGAGTTATTCTCCTTCCTGCCTCGGTTTGGTTACAATAGTGTGGATCGGAGGAAAATCAAGATGGCCACACCATGATAAAGGTCTATAGGGTCAAACTTTGTGCAAGTCTGTTCTGGTAAAATGAATACCCATTCAAAAATTCTCATTACAACAGGTAGCTTTCCAACAGTTAATTATACAGAAAGCCATCCAAGAAGCCAGGTGGACACTTGGAAGCATGCCAGCCAGCCAACCAACAAGCAGGCTACTCAGTTATTCACTTATTTTTGATTTCATAACACATCTAACAGCATAGTTAGCGGCAATAACAGGATGAAAAGGAAACAAGAAAAAATTGTTCAGTTTTAGATGAGGGAGGAAAAACCCCCATGGAGAAAACCAACGCAATCAGATAAGGACTAAAAACCCAATCCACATGCAAGGCTCCGGTCCAAGGTGGGATTCGAACCGGGGTCCACAGAGGTGAAACAATCCCCTGAGACAACCTGATTCCCACGTTATAAAGCAAAACTGCTGACCAAAACAATTACCAGCCAATTTGGAAATCAAATCAACAAGCTATGCAGCCAGTTTAGAAGTCAGCGAGACTGCCACTGATCAACTAGCCAGTCTGGAAAGGAACACCAGCTTTGTTAAAAGCAAGATATTAGCAGCAATCAAGAGGCACTCTCTACAAGCCACACAAAAGCCAGACAATAAAACAAGCCTGTCGATTTGGAAAACAGCCATCCTGCCACCTTGCCAGTTCGAGACAACAACTGTCCTCACTTACCAGATCCACTTGGTATGAGCCTGGGGGCATCATACGGTTTGTGCGTTGGATGTACAGCAGGATGTTAGTGAAGCTACGTATGGCATCCTGATACCTCCTCATCATCAGGTAGGCAAAACCCACATAATAGTAGGTGGACACCTGACAGGCTGGTACCCGAGAGTACAGGGTCTGTAAGGAAGACACAAACAGTCAACATACAATCAAACCAGTGAGGTTGAAGATTGGGATAGAAATTAAGTCCCATTTAACTAATTTCAGTATTCCTACCTACCACTATTATTAAACAAGTTTTGTTGATGCCAACAGAATTTGCTACATTTATTGACCCCTTGCACAAGGCAGAGCGCACTTACATGCACCTATCTTGTCTGCCATTTTGGGAGTCAACAGGTACACAAAGGAATTTTCTCCCAAAACAGCAGAAATGGTAGACGTGCGTTTTTGCAGAAAGGTGTGTTCCGCGTTGGGCAAGGGATCAATAGAATGATTTCACACTTCTTTTTGCCAAATAGCTTTACACCCAGATGGGTTGAGACTTGAAAAAAAGATGAAACAAAGCTGCATTACTTGTTTGTTAAGCTCAATATTTTCCAGCACTTTGATGGCCTGGTAGTAATCCCCAAGGAGTGAATGCAGGCGGAGAAGTCCGATTAAGCTGAAGTAGCCCAGCATCTTGTACAGTGGGTGTCGTCCAAACTCCCCAGCCACACTGTCTGGATCTCCTGCATGGCCACACAACAGACAATTTTAATATGGGGTGAACGAAGAACAAATTTACTGGGATTTGAACCTGCAAACTCCGGATTAATGTACCGGTGCTCTACCCACTGAGCTATCAAGTCGTCTGCTGGCAATTTCCCTATTTTGTCAATAACTTTCTTCAGGGGGCGCCAATCAGAAGTCATACCACCTGAAACTGACTTACAGCCAGGGATCACGCCTGGCTCACGATACAACCTGGGAGGTGGCAGTAAGGGGATCACCACATGGAGATGCAACTTTTTTCTTTTAAATATCAAGTACTAAAACCACAAGAAGAACCGACAGGGTAAATATAATGATAGTAATAATTTGGGAGCCTAATCATCCTTACTAGCAGCTGAGAAGCTGAATCAAGAAGGACGCGGCTACAACGTGTTCAAGCTGCAGGCATGCAAGGGCGCCTTAGGCAGCCAGCCACTTTTACCCATTTTTTTGAAAGGGTGTTTTTTTACGATCCGTTTTTTGAAAAAAATTAATAAAAAGAGAATGTTAATGATCAAACTCGTCTCAAGCCCAATTAAACATGACTTCTTTTCAATTCAATTTACATTTATTTTGATAGTCATAAACAAAGTGATACAATTTACAAGGTAATAATGAACAGAATAGACTGACAGAGCAAAGAAAGTAAACAGTATAGAGGCCGATTTGATAGTCGAAGCTTGTAGTAATTTGCCTTTGGACAGACAGAGACAAGACAAACTGACAAACATAGGACGTACAGAAATGAACTAAACAACTTACAAACAACAACACTTAACGCTTTTCACCTGAAATACACTCTAACTACCCGTTACATTATGTGAATTTTGAGAAATACAAAATAGATCACCAATGCTAAACCATGTCCCAGGCAATACAAGCACTTTACTTACCAGCACCGGCGTATACTTCCAACTGCTTGTTGATGTTAGATTTGTCCACAAGAGAGTGTAAAACATTCAGCACGCTGTGAACATTCCAGATCTGTACATCGATAAATAAAAAAAACACACAAGCAATAAAAAGAGCAGGCTTTCTATTGTGTTCTTCATCTAAAGGACAAGGCAGTCATTCCTCAGTAAAGGGTACCTCTATGGTTTTTGTACTGGAAGTTTCAAAGGGCACCAAGGCAATAACCAGGGCCCAATTTCATAGAGCTGCTTAAGCAGCAATTGCTTAATAAGCGGGATACCAGTCACAAATTGTACATGACATGGTAGTTTGGCCGGTAACCTTAATCTGGTAAGCATAATTTTGTTGTGCTTAGCTACTTTTTGTGCTTAAGCAGCTCTATGAAATTGGGCCCAGGGGCATGGAGGCAATTGCAACCATTGCCTCATTGCACCTGAAAGGCAACTTCAGATTTTGAGCCCCTCCTAATTTCACACAACTTCTAGACTCACCTTTAAGGGTGATACTATATATTTTAGTTACTCCCATCTCTCTCAAATACATAATTGCACCTGGATTGCTGGTAAAATATTAATTTGGAGGGTTGTTTAAAAAAAAAAAAAAAAAATAAGTATAGAGGCTACTCAAGTATTATTAGTTACATTTCCCTCCTAAGCTAGATGCTTCTAGCTAAGAAGTGGAACTAACTAATAATACGTGATTAACATATGCACTTGTCTTGGAATTTTAAAAAACAAACCTCCTACTTCAAAACTTCACTTTTCCAAACAACAATTATTTTTGTCCCTTTAGGATGATCCTTGGAGACCATTATGCCGTGATTATCAAAAGCCGTTACCTCTCCCGTCAGAGAAGAAGTTGCTACTGAAGTGTTCTCACCTTTGGATTTTTACTGAGGATAGCGATTTCTTCTTCAGTCTTCCCTTGAAGCTTGCTACGATACTTGCTGAATTCTTGAAACTGAACAAAAAAATACAAATGTTCATAATAAAAGTAAAAAACCATCCTTGTGACCTGAGGGCTCGTTTCATACTGGGTCACTTTCAAATCCACCTGGACATTGTAAAGGCTTTTCCTTTCATCTAAGCGAGACATTCACGAAAGCAAGTTTTTTTTACTTCCTTTTGTACTTTACCGATTGACAATTTCATCCCCTCATCGTTAAAGGAACATTACAGAATTGGTTTTTGCTAACGAATCAGTTGCTGGCGTGTAAGCACTTTATGTAATCCACCATATACATAAACTGACAAACCTGTAGAAGTTTGAGATCGATCAGCCATCTGGGTCATGAGAAAATAGTGAAAAACCGATTACACATTTGCATGAAACCATATTGATTCAACAAAATGAATAAAACGCTCACTGAGCGATAAACTCCAATTGGAAAATTAGTTTATTCATTTCTCATCAAGTATGGCATTTCAGACAGAAATATTTCAAGGGATGTTTTCTACTATCATCATCATTAGACCGTGTAAGTTTTATGTAAATCTGTGATCAAAAAGTATATTTTACAAGTTTTTTTCTTACCAATTCTGTAATGTTCCTTTAGCTACATGCAGTAACAGCTGGCTGTTATGTTTTTACGAGACATAAAGTTACCTGATAGATGAACTCATCAATAATGTCCCACAGCCATTGATCCGGTAATTCCAATTGCACAGGGCCATCGGCATCTAAGATAAAGTGAGAAAAGAAGTGTAAGGTTTTGTATGATACAAGCACTATTCCCGTGTGCATTCTATGTCCTACATGCATCTAAATAGGACTACGCACTAATGACATCACTTTTGATCAAAATACCCAGCTGTCACACAAACACTTCACCACTTGTGCGTTCTCAGCATCATCGATCCAATAAATAAATAAATAAATCACAGTGGGAGTTAACAAACTTACTAAGGATGAAGTTGAACAAGTTACAGTAGTTGTAGTACGATTCAAAACGCTGCTCTTGCGATGGTCCATTCTACAAAAAAAACGAAACACACAAAAAAAAAGCTGGTCAAAGTAGGGAAAATCTTTAATTTAATAGTTGAGTAACATGTGGATTTGGGTTGTTCACTTAACTAACCCTCTACAGTGAGAGTAAAATATTTCTAAAAGGTCTCAAACAAGTAAGGATCCAGTTTTCAGGAGATTTGTTGAAATGATGGTATTTATATTTTCTGTTAACCCCTAGAACTATAGTTTTCAAGAAGCTTCTAGGAACATTATCTTCAGTGCTAGTGAAGTAGCTCAGAGAGCAGAATTTCTGTATCAGAGGAAAATAAAACCCAATTGCTTCACCAGGCAGTCATAAAAAGTCCTTCAGATGTAAAGCCGTAAGTCCCATGTACTGGGATAGGTACATGTAGTACACGTAAAAGAACCAAGAAAACTTATTGTGGAAGAGAAGGGGTATACCCCGATGTTTCTGGAAGCACCCTTGTCTACTAGGTTCCTCAAACTTCCAAGTTACAGTTATTAAGTTTGCTTTTGAGACATCTTTGGTTTCATTAACAGAAAGTAATAACACTGATAAAACTATAACAAAGAGGCAATCAGCTGAGAACATAATGTATATTACAGTGTCTTACATAATAAACACCAGATCGATGTACAATGTTTTTATGGTTGGATAATTTTGAAACAACTGTTTGAAACCAATTACCTGTACTCTAGCATAGATGTGCCTGTAGTACAACTCCTTGTACAATATGTTGAACACAGCATCTGGGAATAGATTAGAAACAATATATTAAGTCCCACCCTGAGGACTTTTTTCTCTACAGGACACGGAAAAGCTCAGAGTGTAAAGTGCTTAGCACAAATCGGTGTAAGGGTAAAACGGTGTAGAGTGTCGTGCCGAGCGATAAGAGCACCGAATTCAAGCTCTGGCGTTTCTGTTCAGAAGAGTGTGGGTTTGAATCCCGGTCGTGACACCTGTGTCCCTGAGCAAGACACTTTACTACAATTGCTTCTCTCCACCCAGGGGTAAATGGGTACCTGTGAGGGCAGAGATGGTTCTTGTGATTGATTTAGCTTAGTGCGCTACATATTTGGCAGCACAGGCTGTTGAGATGGTTTAAGGAATGAAATGGCCCAGTGATCAGGGTACTAATGTTGGAAGTGCTTTGAGACATGGTGTATAAAGCGCTATATAAAAACCGAACATTATTATTATTATTAAAACCAAAATAAAATTCTTCACCCATGGGGAGCGTTTTCCAAAATGAAATGTGTCACTCGCTTTTGGTTAAAATGATTCACGTATTGTGTATTCAAGCAAGTTTTAAATGTTGGAAATCTGTCTCCAAGTCCTACATTTTTTTTTTCGTTGATAACGTCTGAAATAAAATTGGCCAACCTCATGATGATCACTCAGTTTTTTGCATCTGTAAAAATGTATGTGTGACCCATAGTTGGTTTTGAGTCGAGTAAAAAGTTCTTTCTTTACCTGTGACATAGCTTATGCCAAGCATGGATTTTTCGGCTACACCAGGCATCGATTTTTCACCCACGGTAAGCAGAGGCATGAAATTGGGCAATGGTATATGGTACCCTATCCCATTAGGATTTAATGATTAGGCCTATAGCAAACTTTGGGTATATGTCAGACTCACCATTTCCTACCACTGCTTGGATGCTCTCAGCATCGGGCCAGGGTGCATTCTTGAAAAATCTCTCGGTCAGCTTGTTGAAACTGTGTGCCAGAGAGAACAATGATTAGCAGTGAAAATCCTGCAGAGGTGAACCTCTACACATTATTGTTTGAAGCTTTGCCGGCCAAGAACAGCTTGGACCCTTCCCGCCCAGATGTGCATCCTGCAAGCGCTACTTAAGCTCAACCACCACCAGCAGTCCAGCATTCTCCTGAAGACGAGCAGAGTATACTGTTCCAAACGTTGAGACCACAGCGGCTCTTTTCAGAGTCAACACTCTCACAAAAGAGATATAATGGTTGTACCCGCAAGTTTACTATTTTATTTATAGTTCCTTCCTAATCTACACATTAATTTGCTCCAAGCAAAGGGTTGCTTCTCCCAACTGTTCCAAGATTTAAACTTTGGGTTGAACCAAGAAAATTTACTAAAACCTGCGACCTGAGCAATCTACCAACTGAGCTATCTAGCCCTATGTTGGCGGTCTCCCTATTTTGTCAATATCTTTAATCTTGGTGCCTTTCTATTTTGTATCTCCACCATGCAAAGTTTCAAATTCTACTCATGTACATGGTGTTACTGCAAATCTTTCTAGATTTCATCTCCATCAAAGTTTTAAATCCTATAAAAATCACTCCGTTCTCCCACTAATCAAGAATGTGATACCTTTACACGAACCCACATGACAAACAAACACACAGCTTACTCTCTCTCGTAGCTGTGGCCAATCTCAAACAGCTGGTTTTCATTGATGCTTTGTTGAAAGAACTGCAAGAAGCTCTTGATCTCATCAGGGAGGATGTAGGAGTTGCCAGAGTAGGTGTGCGACTGCTCGTAGGCTAGATCTCTGCGGGGGTCACCTACGCAACGAGAGGAGGGAAATTAGGGTATTAGTCAGATTTGAGAAATGGGTGTTCAAATCTAAGAACCCTTAAGTGAGTGATGGTAACACTAAGTCATGACACAATTGATTTATTTCACTGTTTTCTCCAAAGTGAAATGCCCTGGGACAGTCAAAGTACAGATGTCTTAGACTGGACCATTCAACATATCTGAGTGGGGGGAACAAGTCCAAGAGTTGAGAAGTTTTTTTTTTGAGGGGCTAGAATTTTTGTTCGCCTATTCACTTCGGGCACAAAATTGTACAGACATACAGACCTACCCATATCTAACCCTATGATAAAGTGGACCAATCTGTTCTTTGAAGCAGGCTTCCAGATGTTTTGCTGACAACACTCTGGCAGTAGTCAAGTCCTGCAGCGCGATAGGTTAAGGTACCTAAATAAGCACAACAATGCGTGTGAGGTCGCCACTATCATTTTTACTACAAACTGTTTGTACTGCATTTACACTGGGGCTTAAAAAGTATTATTGGCTTTTTCCAAACCCGTACTTTGAAATGCAAATTCGTACTTCCGTATTTTTGTTTGATTTCCGTATGAAAACGGAAAATCCGTACTACTTGGCAGCTCTGTTCTCTTTTCACTTTCTTGATGCAGTGTTCTTTCTAGTTACATTGGTAAAGTATAAGTGTTTAAATCGGTTGGATCATAGTTTTCGTCCAACCATAAGCAACCATTTTGGGGGTTAAAATTGTTGCAGAAGAACACCAAAGACTGCTTAGTACTTACCAGTGTGCATTTCGTGGCCATCCCCTTTGTACTCATTAAACTGTAATTTACAATGAAGAAAAGAAGAAATCCATAGAGGTTTATTCAAAGACAATTTTGTAAAATTAATGTTTAAGAGATTTTAAAGCTCCAATTAAATGCAATTAAATATAAACAAAACTTTCAAGTGAAAATACATTTAATAATAAAAAGTACAAAATAAAGAATACCAAATTTGTTTAGGAAAACTTAAAATTCTTAGCTGAGAAATAATTTAAAAACATGTTTGGATGCCAATTTAGGTAAACTTAGTAGCAGTAGTAGGCCCAAGTATTTCATTAGCCTATATTTAAAAAAGTAATTTGTAAAACTTCAGTAAAATTCCAATAATTAGTCTGAAATAATTATTTAAAATTAATGTATGATTGACATTAAACCACAGGTTTTAGTCAGTCAAAAATATAGGCTAACTTCATTCAACTGTTCAGTCCGAGTTGACAATTGGGACCGAGTTGACCAATACGCAAACTTAAGGAAGTGTAGCGAGAATTAGAAGCGTTCTCAAGACAAGACCTGAATTTCCGAAAATGGCTTATTTAACTGTTATTTTTAAAATAATTTTGACACTTTGTAAACTAGCACTCACTTCAATCAAACTCAAAGTGCATGTGCCTCTCTGTATAAATTATGTCAACTTTTCTGGACAGGTAAGGATAAAATTTGACCGAAAGTATGGGAGATAAAGTGGCTGTCGAATATTTAGCCAAGGAACCATATGAAAAAAATATACGCCTTGCTAATATAATTATTTAAGAAATTAAGGACGAGTTGACTCACAAAACTCCGACCAAATTTTATGTCAAATGACTCTGCTATCCAAATGTGGATTTATAATGAATTATCACCTACTCCTCACACAATACTTACTTCATCTTCCCCATAATCGTATTCGTTCCGCGATCTACTCATTTCGCTTTATTTGTCCGAACTTTCTGGGACCAGATGGAAGGAAACTCGTCTATCTTAGCGCGTAGACATGTGCCAATAGCGAAAATCCACTCGACGAATTGTAATGTCGCCCTCTCTTGTTACTCTCTGCCCGGTAATTAATGTGGCAATTTTTTGTTGTTCTGACAGAGCTACAGAGGGCGCTACACTTACGCAACAAACCTTGTGCACTCATCACATTATAACCAACTCTCTCGGTTGCGTAAATCATTCCACTCTAACTAATCACCCTTACAAAACCAATTAAACGTTAACATTAACAATAGCCAAAATGTTTGGTTTAATTGCAAGACATTCTTCTCGAAGAATTACCCAATCGGTAAGTGATAAAGCTTCTTGATCTAGAGTTTCAAATGATTATTTTGCAGGAATTAAAAATAAAATCACCTTCATTCATTTTCTAAAATTCAATGTATCCCTCTCGACCCATCCAGGCATGAGTGTGTTATTTCACTAGTTATCATTGGCAGGTCAGCTAGCTACAGCTATTTCAGGATATGGTCGTGTTGAGCATTTGGCAAAGTTGCTGAAGAATCTGGGATCTGGCTGTTGTTCATCGACTAAAATACTAAATTATATTCCTACCTCCATGATTGTACATTCTCTTATCTTCCCATTTGTATTTATAAAATGTAGTGACTGGATGAGAATGCACCAGTTTACTATTTTAAATATTTTATAAGCCTACTACATAAAATAGGGCCTATAATATAGCCTGTAGCAAAATTTTACAAGATAATGATGTGCTACATGACTACATAATGCAATATTAATATTTAAAAAAGTATTATAATAAAATACTAATTTGACATGTATAGATCTATTTAAAAAAAATTCCAACATAGGGCTAGATAGCCCAGTTGGTAGAGTGCTGGCACGTTAATCTAGACCGAGTAGAGGTCATTGTTTCAAAATCAAATCTCGCTCGAGTAAATTTTTCTTACCCCACCAACATGTGCTAGTGAGTTGCTCAATTGGTAGAGCACCGCCTTCCGGTCATTTGTTGCATGGGATCTTATTAGAGTTTTCCTTTTGTAGGGTATTCTGCAATTTTTCTTTAATCAGGTTAATTAATCATTGGATCGATTGGGATGTTTCTGTTTAAATAGGCCTATTATTATATATATTTTTTGCATTCATTGATAGTGTGCTTCGCTGACTAGTCGTCACAACAGCACTCTTGTCATCGTTGAACACAACAATGAGAGCGTCACACCAATTACATTCAACACGCTGGCTGCTGCCGCCAAGGTAGGAGGAGAGGTATCATGTCTTGTAGCAGGTACCAACTGCAGTAAGGTAAGACTAGAGCTAACATTCCTTGTTTGTACTTACTATCCTTGTGGATAAATCATTATGTTTTGGAGCCGGTGTCATAGGGGATTTTGTCCTCGGTGTGTGTCCCAATACGGTAAATTAACATGTGCTGAAGGAAGTTGATTCAAAAGAGGGCGCTATCAGACAAAATTCACGGTATGGAGAGATGGAATATTGGGGGGGGGGGGAGGGGGGGGGGACACAGAATCTCCAGGCACACCGGTTGTGCATAAAATTATGTGTATTGTAAACAAATGGTATACATGTACATGTACATGAGCATTCATTATACTGCACTTCCAGCTCAAAAACGTCAGACTTACCAGCAGAATTCAAGTCCTCAAGGGAACCCAAAACTGTAGATACATTGCACATTGTACTCACACGATTACATCTCCAAATTATCCATCTATCCAGGTGCACATTATATGCAGCATACTCCCCTACCAGTTGTCCGCCCGCCAAATTGCTTGGCCGGATCAGTAATGAAAAGCATTCTTGTTTATACATTAATATGGACTCGTGAAGGAGTTGGCGAGCTAGTGAAATGACAAGCTAGCTGGTCCCTCTAGATAGGATCTGAACAAGTTAAGGGCAAACCCTGATGTATCTAGGTCCCTTATGTAGTGTGTATAACTGTGTTGTTGACTAGAGTTGGTATATAGGACTCGAGTCGCCAATTTCGTTGACTTGCGACTTGACTTGGCTTGAGCAAAATTGACTTTTGACTTGACTTGACTTTGAGCATAAATGACTTGGTTACAACACTTGTGTATAAGGCCTTGGATTTACTCACTTGCTTTTGCTTTTGTGTGAAGGTCCAATGGAAAGTCTAATAGAAATTCACATTTTCTTAGTAAAGCAGAAGAGCCTCTTCATAAGAGAAGTTTTCTGCCTGTGGTATTTTAACCCTTACAGTCCTGGCATTGTTGTTAGCATTTGGCTTCAATCCTCCTACATGTATATCCTCTTCTCCTATGTCACTCCACATAAAAATTGTTTGGACGTGTATAAAATCAGAATGCCTGACTCAGTGATTTGCCATTGTTACATGCACCTACTGGCCCCTTGAACTCTTCAATTTGGCATTTGTTTAAAGAAAGATTTTGGACTGAATGTGTGTCTCATTACAACATTTTTAATCCCTCTACCATCAGGTGGTTGAGGAGCTGACTAAGGTACCTGGTGTTGGTAAGATCATGGTAGCCGACAGTGAAGCCTACAAAGGGTTCCTACCGGAGGCCCTCACCCCACTCCTACTGGCCACCCAGAAACAATTCAACTTCACACATATCACATCAGGGGCTACGGCATTTGGAAAGGTACAGTCTCCACACACCTTCTCGCTAAAACACCAAGTTTGGCCCTTGCCTTTGTATTTCAACATGGTACATAAAACTATCACCTGATGGTAAATTTAAGTCCATTTACTATGGAAAAAGCTCTGTTTGTGCTTGTAAAACTAAGTATAGTGATTAGTGAGTATTGTGATACCATTGAGTAAGAACGCTGTATAAATGCCAGGAATATTATTACTATTATTCACTCAACACATTAATGAGTTTTGAAGAAAATAAGAACTTAAGCTTTTAAAAAAAAGCCATCACCCAAAATATTTGTTTTGACCAATGAATAACTCTCTTGAGAATCATGCTTTCAAGCATTATTCTTTGATTTTGGCTGCTAACTTTTCAAACTAAGCGGGAATTAAGGTTAGCTTTTTTGAGTGCTTTTGTTTATAACACAATTGCACTGTTCTTCTTTCCATACAGAACTTGATCCCAAGGCTAGCCGCTAAACTTGATGTGTCACCAATCTCTGACATTATAGGAATTGAAGCCCCAGACACGTTTGTCAGGACTATTTATGCAGGTATGTTGTATCATAACATTAGCTTCACCAGACCACAGGTCTAATTGATCAGAACTTGTACTGGCCCAGAAATATTTTGTTAAAGGATTTGCTGAACTTTAGAGGTGGTTTCAGGGATGTGAAATTTCAGAATTTTATGAAATCAGACTTTTTTATGTCCACCTTATGAACAAATAGAGAACAATAAATCATACTCTTTGATCTACTTCTCTAGCTTCGGAAAGTTTGTTTCCAAAATCTCCCTAGAATCTGTAACTCCATTGTTATGACTTTTGTTTTTGTTTTTGTGTATTAGGAAACGCCTTATCAACTATTCGTAGCCTAGACTCAGTCAAGGTGTTCAGTGTACGAGGGACAGCGTTTGAGGGAGTGGAAGCTGGCAGCGGTTCAGCAAGCTCAGAGCAAGGTAGTGTTTGATACGGTTAATCAGGAGGGCGGGTGGGTGGGGTTAAGAAGGGAAATAATCAGCCTAAAGGCCAATTTGTACTTGACATGAAGGTGGTGAATTCAAAGCCACGAAATCCCCAGAAAAATGAGCTGCATACAACCTTTATGAATGCTTTTGAAACCATTCTTTGTATTAATATCACAACTGGCTTTGGTGAGGTGCATCATAAACTAGGCTTGAAATTTCATATAATTGTTGACGCTTTTAACTTAAGTGTTATTTGTTTTGGTTCTTCCTGACTCCAATGCAGGTTATAATTATGCATACATTGTAGACAACTATTTAATTCTTGTATATGACAATTGACAGCATCTCTGCATCCAGTGAAAGATAACGCGTTCAGTCCAACAGTCTAAAGAAGCTGAATATATTCAACCTTGCATGAATTTGTGCAATCAGTTAAAATTATTTCCTTGCCAAAGTACTTGTGTGAATTCTGGCGTTAATGCAGTAATGTTTTTCAGTTATTGTGAAGGGTACATGTACATATACAGTTTGAATGCATTTTACTAATTGGCATTTTCCTTTGATATATCAGCACCGGATCCGGGTGTTACCAATGAGTTGTCGACTTGGCAGAGCCAGTCACTCAGCAAGACTGACCGGCCAGAACTGACCAGTGCAGACAAGGTCATCTCAGGAGGTAAGGGTCAATGTTCAGAATGATGTCAAAATGAGGCCGGGACAAGAATATAGACGCAAGCAGATGGTACAGAATAAAATTTCAGAACTAACTTATACATGTACGATGGCCATCCAAAAACTTGACCATGTCTAAAAGTGGTTTACAAATATTTGTTATACAAAGTTTATTTTCTGAGAAGAAGTCACAAGAAATCTCAGAAATTTGCAAGTGACAACCATGTTGGTGACGCCCAACAGTGATCTCCGGGAAGAAATGCTGGTTCTTAACAAAGTCTTGGTATATTAAAGAGAATGAGAAAGAAGCCAGCCAAGTAAATGGTGTCTGATTCCTGCCCCCCAAAATCCACAGGCATACTTCTTGGGTGGGACTCTAGCCTAACCCATAACTCCAAATTCGTGACCAATGACAAGAGGGCAATTTGAATTCCGTAATAACTAAGTTATTAAATAAAATTGTGTAAACTGTTCATATTATATTGATTGAATATCTGTATTTTTGTCTCTTGTCAAACCAGGACGCGGCATGAAGAATGGTGAGAACTTTGAGCTCCTCTACAAGCTCGCTGATAAGATGAATGCCGCAGTGGGGGCGTCCAGGGCAGCAGTAGATGCTGGATTTGTACCCAATGACATGCAGGTTGGACAGACCGGAAAGATCGTTGCCCCTGTAAGTTTCTAAGAGATAACATCATGTTCATTCTCTTCAGTGGAGAAGAATTTATTATGGAAAGCTTTTAAATTGGTTCACTTCACTTCAATATGAAACTAATTCAATAACTATTTAGTTTTTGTGGAAATTATGACACAGAATGTTAAATTGCCCGGATGACCATTGTAGTATCTGCCCTGCCAGAAAGGCAACTCTTAAAACGATTCATGCATGAATGTTTTGGGATGTAAAACTATCCAAACCACATTACTTCGAAGAGAATCCTTTCTCAATATAGCTTATACTATCAACAGCTGTAGTGCTTGGTACAAGTGAGTTTTTACCAATCTATTACCCTACATTTAAACCAATAATTTGTACTTCCATTTTACTCAATTCTACAGCAACTGTACATCGCTGTTGGTATCTCAGGAGCCATTCAGCACCTGGCAGGTATGAAGGACAGTAAAGTGATCGTAGCCATCAACAAAGACCCAGAAGCGCCCATATTCCAAGTAGCAGACTTTGGTCTGGTTGCTGACCTCTTCAAGGTAAGGTGGTAGCGAGGGGCAATCCGACTATAAGAATATGACACACTGTATCTGGCTGATTGAACTAATATTACATTCATACAACATGCTTTACAAGGTGATGTGGTACAATCTGCTGCCAACCATGTCAGAAACATTGGGTGAAACCCATTGCCTCATTGATGAGTATGCTGGGTTCTTTTACATGCATTAAACAGCACCACATGATGACCAGCTTTGCATCCCATCCGAAAGACAAAGTAGTCATGGTAAACTGTCTTGCTCAAGGACACGGGTGCCATGACTGGGAACCGAACTTGAATCAGGTGCACTACCACCAGGCATGATATGTGGTCCTTGGCAAAAAAAGCAGGAATATCTTACAAGGGCTGACCTACATGTACACATGGTGTAGGCTAGGATTATAATAGACATTTAGTCATGGTAAACTGTCTTGCTCAAGGACACGGGTGCCATGACTGGGAACCGAACTTGAATCAGGTGCACTACCACCAGGCATGATATGTGGTCCTTGGCAAAAAAAGCAGGAATATCTTACAAGGGCTGACCTACATGTACACATGGTGTAGGCTAGGATTATAATAGACATTTCAGGCTATTTTATCACAATTGTTCAGATTTTTTCAAGGGCAAGAATAATTGGAAACCAGACTAGAGTAGGAAGAATGTCATGCCTGACTAGACTGCTCGACAATGACACTCCATGATAGAATGCTGCTCCAGATTCTAACAGCTGTTATAAAATTATTTACAAAACATTTATCTGTATACATGTAGTTTGTATTACCATAACTCCGTGTTGTTCTCTTTTCTCTTTGCAGGCCGTTCCAGAAATGACAGATTGTTTGGATAAATAATTTTGATGAATGGAAAGTTGTCGTATTTTTTAAACCAAGTGTTGTGTTTACAGTGAAAGTATGAACAATGTGTTTGTTGGATTGACCAGGAGGTATTCTAGTTTTGATTTTCACTTTACTGATGTTCTTCAAACCAAAATTGTTTTGCCAGATACACTGAGGTACACTGTTGACAAGTTTACCATGCAATGAAGAAATATGTTTTAGAATGAGACTGGGAAAGAAAGACATACAAATTTGATTACATCAACAAAATTAATTTGTTCTTTACTTTTTAATGACCAGAATAACAAAGCGAATAACGATAAATAGGCAAAATAGTAATTTTACTTCTTTAATAGGGTATTTAAGCCATGAAATTAATGTATACATGTAGCTCCAATTATTCAATGTTGATTCTTAGCTCAATGATGGAGCAGCCATTTTTGTTTCAACCAAACATTCTCAAACCAAAGTTCAAAAAGCCAGTTGCCCCTTGACGAAATAACCACTGTGAATGTCACTGTTCAAACGGGGAACCATACATACACAGCCTCTGCATAATGATATTTTAGAGAACCATGGCAGAAACCATGAGTAGTTTTGGTTAAATGGTTGTTTTAGTTGTGATCCACAAAATGCATGTTATCAATAAAATCTCTGCCCCTATGCCCTCTGTGTGCTGTGAAATTTTTGACAAGTTCTACGAAACACGAGTCTGATGTCGCTCAAATTTTCTTTCACAGGTGAATGTCACAAATTCTACAACCGTAGATTACTCGGCCATATACATGTACGTTATTCTTGCAAGGGCAAGGCAGTGTGTCCTTATTGAAGGCCATCTCTACACCAGAAATTAAAATTTCTATTGGAACATTTTAAGGGGCATGGAGGCAATTTCGAAGTACCAGGCCCTGATTTAGCAACCAGCCTCTATTTGAGAATGAGTTGGGCGAAGATGGATATCTCTGTAGTGAATAAGTTCAAACAAACTGAAACCTTGAAAAATATGTTTAAATGGTGTTTTGGAAAATTTTGCGTACATGCATTAAAAGTACACTTGCAATGTAACTACCGCCTGTAAATAAAACAGGAAATTTTTAAAAGGCAATCTGTGACGTCAACTGACACTTGAGATTCGTTTTCCTAGAGCAGGTCTCATTTTACTTAAATGAATGTGGAGTATTTTCATTATTGTAAAAAATTACCGAACAACCCTAATAAAATGACATACAATGGAAGGAATTGTTGAATAAAACATTGTAAAAAGACGTATGTAAAAAGAAAATGTCTCTTTACCATACTATGCTAACAATGATGTGTGTACTAACTACCCCTAATTCTTCCATGTAAAATTTCCCCCAATTAAAAAAAGCCAAGTCTGAGAAAATTGTTAAGGCAGATCGACATACATAGAAAGTCACAAGCTTGACACCCTCACTAAGGTCAAAAGAATCACCTCATTGGTTTACAGCGGTGTTTGTCTCGTTTATGCGCATAAGTTTCCATTGTCTGGCCTCGGACGAGGTGGCATATGCTAAGAGTCCTAGCAGGCGTGTTATTTTTAAGGATTTTTTCCTGATTTCAGGATTTTTTTAAAAACCCCCTTGAGACTTCAATGTTTCTTGAAAGAAGTAAAGCAGTCACTTTAGGGAGATAGAAGTAGCCTACATTGTGTCCAAACCTGTAGTTTTGTAATTCTGGTGACGCACTGAGCCTGTAAACCTCCTGAATGGGAGGTTCTGGTCGTACAAAAAAAGGGGGGGAACCCAGGCCAAAAAGCAAATTTTTTCAGGAATTTTCAGTCATTAAATCTCATCCTTGTCCCAGACATACAACTTGTAGTTGTTGGGCCCAATCTTTGAAGATAGACATTTTCAAAATTTTAGCGTGCGCAATTTTTGAACTAAAGTCTACCCACACAAATAAAAATTGTGCAGACTTTAAGTTACTACCCTTGTTGTTCAATGGAACCGTTCTGAAACATATCCTATGGGGTTACACTCAAACAAAAATAAGATCAAGGTGGATTATTGTCCCCATCATGTAAGTAACCACACAAGCTTGTGTGCCGACACAAGTACGTTTTAACAAGAGTTTACTTTGTCTTCACTACACGTTTTAACATGACCATGTGATCTCCTCTCAACCAATCCAAATGGATAAACTGTGCGGGGTCATTTAACCCTCCTACTGTCAGTGACTCTTGGCAACATTTTCCAGTGAGTTGACCAACCATTTGAAACCATTCGACTGCCAAGGTTGTGTACAGTGGCACAACTGTGCACAGAACTAACTGTGTACTGTGTACATGCATTCCCTCATAGTATCATATTGCAGGCTGGCATAGTTTATCTATCATTCAAAACCACTTGAATGGTTTTGAATGGTCAGACAGCAAGAGGGTTAATAATGTCTTCATGGTAATTATCTATTCCTCAATTCTGCCTTCCCAGCTCTAATTTACAATCTCTTGCTGAGCTTGACATAATAAACAAGATAAAACCCAGATAAATTGGTATTTTATTTTTAACTACAAAACAGGACAACAAAATTTGATAAAAATCCACAGGTTTTTTGTGTGGTGTGTTTTTTAACACTAAAGAACAGGAATGAATTTACTTATCCCCTCCCAAAACATATCAGCTTTAAGTATAAATTGCATGTATATATGATAATGATGGCACCCTTTGTGATGCGACGGCCAGCGTGTGCACATGTGCAGTAATTACTGGGTTAGAGTTCATAGTTCCATGTACAGACTATGGCACTGCTGTAATCTCGACGACAGCCTCCCTTTAATTAAATCTCTGCCTCTATGCCCTGTGTGTGCTGTGAAATATTTGACAAGTTCTACGAAACACAAGTAGAAATTTCAAAGTTTTCCGATCTCGTTACCCACTTGAACAATAAGAAGCCTTCTCGACCATTATTTTATTTTGTTTAATATTACAATGCATTTCATTATAATCAATTACCTACAGAGTTACCAGACTGTCATTTTTTCCTCTGTGCACCTTGTGCTGCTTTTGCATCTTTTGCTGTTGGAAAAAAAAGAGAGGAAAGAAAATGGATTGGAG
Organism: Pycnopodia helianthoides; assembly: GCA_032158295.1. Lineage (NCBI taxonomy): Eukaryota > Metazoa > Echinodermata > Asteroidea > Forcipulatida > Asteriidae > Pycnopodia > Pycnopodia helianthoides. Next base: position 15,367,710 of record CM063245.1, read on the forward strand.
ATACAGTTTTAAAACATTTCATATGGCATCTCTCACCATAATGGGGCTGATAGGGGAAATATTTGGGAGACTGTGCCTTTAAAGATACAAGCATGACACAAGAAAGATATTTGCCTAGGGCCATTGCAGATTTGCCCTTTGAAAAAAGAAAGGTAGTGAAACAAGCAATTTTTCAAAATTTACAAAATGGCTGCTATTGCTTGTTGTTCTACTTATATTTTTAAGGACAAATCTGCAATGGCCCTATAGCCATATTTATTCCTCATGAAGTACTCCGACTGTGTTCCATACTCCGTACTTGTATCATCAAAGGCACGATTCCATCATCTACCTGCTGTGCTACTAGAGGCATGCAGACATGCAACTTTTAAATACACCCCCCCCCCACAAAAAAAGAAAAAAAGAGCAGGTATGATATTTGGCCCTTGGAATAAAGTAGGACATTTTTTACCGAGTACAAGGGCTGATCTACATGTAGTATATGCCCTTATTGACTTACTTAATAACAATATCACTGATTTTCTGAGGGAATAAATAAATCAGAAATCAGATTGAAGAAGGAAGAATATCATGCCCAAAAGAGGGAAGAGCCTTGGACACAAAATTAATATTTGTACAGTATTTTGTAAACTTCCTACAGAACAAAAACCTAAAAAAAGAGAGAAAAAAGAGGAAATCAGCTGATTAACTGAGAAGATGCAAGCCTGGGCAATGGGCAACAGAGACATATGAAAAGATCCAAAAACCTGGAGAAGTGTTGACAAATCACAGGCCATATATGAAATGTACAGTTGATTGAACTGAAAAACTCAAAAAAATTAATCTGTTTGACAAGCAATATAAGTGTACAATGTCTCTGACAAACTGAGAATCACCGACCTTTCTTTTCGAGTTCTTTCTTCTTGGCCGCTTCTTCTCGCTGTTTCCGGATGATCGCCAGCCGAGCGAGGTCTGCTTGGGCTTCCACCGTCTTGCCTTCCTTGTGAAGTTTTGCAAATCTCTCCCGTGCCTCAGTCTTCTCTATCTCTTCCCTGGGAATGAACAAATGAAGTACGGCATTGATTTTCACCAAGAACAAAATACGGACTTCACACAAAAGTGAAAATTTACATTTTTTTGCTGGCTATCCGAGTAACTTCACATTTTTTGAAACATCCGAGTAACTTCACATCAATACCAAAAACACTTAAATGTTTTTATAAAAGTTAGTTACCCCTGAATCCACAAGATTAAAGCACTTGTCGCTCAAAATGTTTACTGGACCAGAATTGTTTTTACTAGACCAGGGGTCGATTTCACAAAGCACTAAGATTCATCTTAAGATGAGTTATCAATATTACCATAGGGATTTGTATTGTGACATCACTCGTTGCTAAGCAACTACGGTAGATTTGCACTTAAGATCAATATTAACTCTTTGTGAAATCGAGCCCAGAATCAAAATGAGAAAAACTTCCTCACAGAGTTTAGTATCCATTTAACTGTTTTTATTTGAACAAACACTAGAACTTGTAAGAGAAGATACATCTGATTTGTTTTTATGGGTATAAGTACACTTCATTGTCAACAGAGTTGAATGGTATTTATCAGGCTCAAAAGTCAACATTTGAACATAATTTGTTTTTGTTCAAGATATTACACAGTGAGGTTTTATTATTTGTGATTAGTCACTTGTCCAGTCGTAAGTTTACGGCCCGACACTAAAACTACTGGCCTCGGGCCTGTAGTCCAGTGTAAAATTAAAGCCCTGCAAGTCAAAATGCATTCAAGTAGAGTAAAGTATTCTAAGATCTAATCAAGTACATGGAACCTGTCACCACAACTATTGTGAACACCATCTTTAATACTCATACTTTGCTACTTTCCATAACTTTTGCTAGCGAGTTGACAAACTAACTAGACCCTTACAACTGCACAAGTTCTGTCTGGTACAACAACTGTGCACAGAACTAACTGTGTTCTGTGTAAAAGCATTCACTACATGATATTGCAGGCTGCATGTAGTGCATCCATCCTTTAGAACCATAATGCTATTTAATGGTCAGTCAGTAGGAAGGTTCTGTGCACAAACTGTTCAAAAAATGAAATAAGCCACTATGGATCTACCACAAATACATGATACACACGTATTAATTTTTTGATTTTGCCCTTTCACCTGTGTGTGTAAAGTACTGTATACCCCACAGGCATGTTACTCGAGTAGGATTCGAACTCCCGACCTTTGCCATCCTAGAGCAGATGTCTTACTTCTAGACCACCGAGATTGCCTGTCAGCTAGAGGCAGTTTGAATCCTTTATTTTAGCAGCGGGTACTGTAAGTACCGAGTATCGGTGCTTTACATACATCGGTGAAAGGGCAAAAAAAAATATATATTCTTCATCCCTGGTACAAATTTAACATATTAAATACACATGTTTATGACTTGCAGTTCATGTCAGTGACAGTACAATGCCATGCAATGTGGATGGACTACACGTACAGAACTGATCTTACCTTTCTCGTCTTGACAATGCAGTTGTTCCTGATTCATTAACATCAACCCTGGACGCTTTCTTCATCTTATTTGTCGCTCTGTTTGGGTTTTCAATATCTATAAGGTGACTCACTCCTTTGTTAGGGGCAATCTGAAATGCAAATAGTTTTGTTTAAACACCACGGTAAAAGCATGTCCTGATTAGCGAGAGTACACATTGTAAACAACTAACACTTGCAAATACTAATAAACTGACTGTAATTTTTTTTTTTTCAAAACGGAATCTGAGAGCACCAACTTGATATCAAAGTAGAAAGATTAATTAATTTTACAGAATGGATGTCTGTCAACAATTCTGACTGAATGCTGAGCTTGGGTATCCTTACACCACTGTGTTGACCAACCATGACTTCAGTACATAATATCTGGCTGGCATTGCAACAAAAACATCTTAAACTTGCATGACTGAACAATCAACACATTTATGTACGTATTAAAATGTACACCCACATTAATATTTTACCCTCTTGGTAAAATTTTCCAGCACTTTACAAAACAAGAGGAAGATACAACAAAATGTCAAGATTCAAAGCAGGGTGTCTCAAATACACTCAGACAGTTGAGTTCCCATGTTGAAACCATGCTACTAAACATTCAAGAAGATTTGTGGAAAAGACCATACCTTGCCCACTTGCTACTAACATTCTTACTACAGGCATGCAACTGCAGATTGTCAAAAAGAGAGGAAAGTGCCATGCAACTATGTTTTCAATTTTAAATGGCACAACTGACAAACCCCTAAATAAGAAAATCTGCTGATCATTTAGACAATTCGGACCCTTGTAAAAGACTAGCATCTGACCTCGTCGTCTGAGTCTTCATCCGAGTCTGTATCTGAGATCGTCTTGAAGGGTTTAGCGACTTCCTCTGCCGCTCCGCCTTCTCCTTCCTTTGCTGGCTCCTGTAAAAATGACAATAACAGCAAGAACAGATTTAAGAAACAGGGAGACCTCAAAGTCCCCAAGTTGACTTTGGTAACTTGGTTTTTAGAGTTCAATAACCACATACTGCAATCATAGTCTGTGAAGAATCAATGTTTGAAATGACAGTACATGTTTTGTAATAAAAGAAAAGAGGACGAAAAAAAAGAAAAAGGAAAACAGCGAAAAAAAACCCATAACAATCAAAATCAAGGGATGCAGTCATTAACAAAATGATGCTGTGAGAATTTGATTGGTCAAGGGGACTTCTATTGAATGCTGATTGGTTGAATTGTAACCTACCCTCCACTCATGATCCCTGAGCTGAGCATCAATTTCCTCCGGGTTGTTAAAGCGTCGGCTCCGCCCCTTATGACCTCCCTTACGGCCTCCTCCTAAATTATCAATCAATAGCAGGACTCATCAGTTTTAACACGAAATGAAGGTCACTCTGGTAATAATTAATAAATTAAATTAGTTAGTTGAACTCATCCCATCAAAATCCAACAGCTTGTTCTGTTTGATTCTGTTGGACTAAGGGCTGCAGTAGTAAATTAATGCTTTAAAAGGGATCGGGTATACCACTATAAAAATAGTCAGATAGTTTGGGTGTTGCAAGGTGATGGATTTTGTTCACGTTTGTTAGTGATAGGATACGGTAAATTTTCCCCAGAGGGGACGATATGGCGCATTCCATGGAAATGACATAATACGCCGGTGGCACATACAATTACAATGAAATTATAATTTTCACTCATGAGTCATATAGTCATATCTTTGCAACAATTGAGTTAAATTACATTACACTGAATTGCTTTGAAATTACACAATAATAATGATAGTTTAATTCCAAATCAACGTGATTTCAATACTTTTAATGATTTATCACAATGAAATAAACAGATAAATTATAAATGACAATTGGCTAATGGCAACGGCAAAATCAACATGGTTTCAGTATAAATAAATACTAAGTTAAGACATTGAGTACAGTCATTAACATGATTAATAATAATATTAATATAATAATATAACACAATATCACAATTACTAATGAATGGCTAGGCCGGGCCTAAACTGACGTATAATTCTTGGACATTTTATTCATTGTCACTGAGTGCACGAGCATGACAAGGTCAAGGACTCGCTCGGCTAGTTCAGTTTAGGTGTCAGGAAACGCTCAAGGCAAAAGAACACCAAAGATTGAAAGAACATGATCAATTATGAAATAAAGTTGAATTGAAGAACATGTCGATGTCAAGTGACCAACATAAGAAGTTAGAAAACAGAAACTTCTGAACACTTATTACATACCTCTCTTCGACATGATAATATGGGACAAACTCACAGCGCAGAAATAATCTAAATGGTACAGAATATGGCGATTGACACGTCAAAAAATAGAAAAATCTGGTTGTATTATTCGTAGCTTCGTCTCTTCGCGCAAAAGCACGAAATTCTTATCATGCATGGTAAATCGGGCACCCAGACGACTCAATTACAGGTCTTCGCAGCGTTGACAACGTACCATACTATTATTTTGCAATATTGGACATTATCTAACTATAGAGGGCGCAATTCAACATGGCAGCCTCCATGGACATGAATGCGGGCTCGAAATCCAAACAGAAAACGACTTCAGGGAAGCCATGTAGGGCGTGTACAGACTTTAAATCGTTTGCTAAGGGGCAAGGAGTAGCTATGCCACCGGGAATCCAGATGAGTGGGGTATTGTATTATCCCTTTATATTCTAAAGTACATATTTCAGTCATTGCTTTTGCCGATTGCATCATTTGTGTTCATAACCACTGACATGACTGACGACACGATGATGTAACAACCGATTGAACAGTCCTTGCTCTGTGATTTATGCTGCATTACTAATAATACTACAAAATTAAAGGTTAATTTTACCTTGGATTTGAAGGACTCATTATCTGTGTTATTCCTCACTGTTCTTCCCGTGTTTCCATCCCAGACCCTGCCAATACGATTAAAATATGCCATTGCTATGTTGGGCGCGATCAGTCAATCTGCGCGATCAATCGATCGCGCTGCACTATTGAAAGATCTATTGGTCGCGCAGCAATCGGTCAATCGCACAACGATCGGTCGATCGCGCAACAATCGGTCGATCGCACAATGAACATATTTGCGCGATCGACTGATCGCGCTACAAGTATTTTTTGCGCGATCGACCGATCGTGCAGGAATGACCGATCGTGCCCTAACCCTAACCCTAACCCTAACCCTAACCAATACCCTAACCCTAACAACCCTAATCCAATCGGCCGATCGCGCAAAACCATTCCTGCACAATCGGTCGATCGCGCCAAACCAATCCTGCACAATCGGTCGATCGCGCATGTTTGTTGCATGATCGACCGATTGTTGCGTGATCGACCAATTGTTGTGCAATCGACCGATGGTTGCACAATTGACCGATTGCTGCGCGACCAATAGATCTTTCAATCGCGCAGCGCGATCGGTTGATAGCGCAGCGCGATCGGTTGATCGCGCAGATTGACCGATTGCGCCCAACATATATAAGCAATAATATTATGCTGGACTCCCTCCGGATCCGCCTCTTGGGGCTACGCCCACATAGCATAGATGAGGAGATGAGATGATTTTTTTTAATAGAAACACTCTTTCTTTTTTGCAGAAATTATCCCCAAGCCCCAAGTTGTCACTTACCATGCTTACCAATGTTGCTCAATTATGGAGAGCACATTGAAAATGGGTCAGCTTGTTTTGGTGTAATTTTAAGAAAAAAATCAGAGCTGACAAACTCTCAATTAAACATTGTCAGCACCATGATGTCTCCTGATGAGCATGATCACAAGCGCTAATTTGAGTTGCTGAAACAGCAGCATTACCTGTCTAGTCTTTTTTGTGTCGCTACAGCGCGCTGTTTTACTCCTTTGCTGCTTGCTGCTGGTTCGTGTTCTGGGGTTGGTGGCGTTGTGTGTGATGAATACCGCCTTGACTGAAGACTACTATTTACTAAGTAGAATAGTTTGTCATAGCACACAAGTACACATGCACATCAGTAAACATCATGGCGAGGATGATGTTTAATCGAGTGATTGTCAGCTCTGAGATGCACATTTTGGGATTAATGTGCTCTCCACAATTGAGCAATGGTTAGTGACAACTGGGGGGAAATCTCAGTGAAAAAACATGGATTTCTAATCATCTGACCTCCCGATGCTATGTGGGCGTAGGGCCAAGAAGCGGAGGGAATCTAGGATACTGGCACCCTTTATAGGGCTTACGTGTAATAAGTGACATGCACTCTCGATCTTTACATTGTCATAGATTTTTGTCTGTTTGTTTGTTTATTTTTTTACAGTGTTTTTTGATTAGCAATATTCAGTACAGACTGATTCCGCCCCCCCCCCCCCCCCCCCGTAATTTTTGGACTCATCTCGATCATCATTTCATTTTCAGAAACCAACAACAAGTGAGTCGAAAGAAGCAGTTGATCCGAGTGCCCCTTGGATCGAGAAGAGCTGGGCAGGAATACCTGGTCCTTCCTTCATACGATGGCAGCATACTACCCAGAGGAACCCTCAAAGAACCAACAGAGTGAAATGGGACAATTCATCAATCTCTTCTCCAAGTATTTTCCCTGTGATGTGTGTGCTGAAGATCTTAGGGAAAAGTAAGAATGGACATGGCCAAATAGTAGTATCAAGTTGCTACAGGCTGCTTAGCAATTTGATATGCTTAGTAGAATAATATTAGGGTACCTGTCGCAATATTAATGAGAATTCATAAATACCCAGGGTAGTAGTTATCCATTCTGATTGGTCGCAAGGAGATCACATGGCCATGTTTAAACATGTGGTATGTATAAACACAGTGAGAAATGTATAAACATATGTGTGGTGAGCAAGATCACTAAGACGCTAATTTACGCATAATGCAATCAATACATACTGGTACAGTACTCAAGTAAAATCTCTTAGTACGCGCGCGTTGAGTATCGCAATTCTTAGAAATGTGGTAACAAGTTGTTGCAACTGAATTGCCTGAAACTCTGTTATTTGTAGTTTTGTTCCTTGATATAAAAAAACCCCAATAATAATCCTGAAAAAGGGTTATGGGCTTGGTCTGGGAACCAATCCCAATCCTGGATCCCATATTTTCTGCGTCACTACAAAAAACTTAAAGGTTAGACCTAGAGTTTTCTGTCTAAAATTTGTCACCAATTACAAAATCATGAACAATCCCGTAAAATTACTCGCTTCTACCTCATTTTTTTCAGAAATTTTTTAAACTTTAAAGTGTGAGGCAATCCATGTTCTCACTCATACTCTGATTACACTGTCCCCTTTTCAGATTAAAAACAAATCGGCCGGATACCAGCAGTCGTCACAGTCTCTCCCAGTGGTTCTGTCGGCTTCACAATGACGTGAGTCAGAGGATAGGCAAGCCAGAGTTTGACTGCTCTAGAGTGGATGAGAGATGGAGGGACGGATGGAAGGATGGATCCTGTGACTGGTGACACAGGGCGTGGTGCACCCATTATCAGGAACATCACATACATGTACTCCCCATGTTGCATTTGAATACCCTATTTTGTCTTGAATAGTCATGTAAAAATATTGTGTGTGAGATATTAAGAAGCCCAGTTGTTAAATTAATATTTTACCCACCATCAACATACCATGTATATACACAAGCAAACATTCCGCAATACAAGGTCAATATCGCTATGTTTTTATGCCCAAATCCCAATGTGATTATATATCCGAGTAATGGTGTTTAGACTAGACTCCAAATTTGTTAATATAATTATTTGACCCGTAATTCAGTAGTTCAAGACGATGGTACACTTCAGGGAAACAGATCGGGCCAATACTTTTCCATAATTAACAAAAAATACAATTTCCAAACAACTGCTCATTGTATCTGAAAATGGTATACATGTAGATAAAAAATCAGCTTAATCAAATTATTTTGTATAAATGTTTACTTATTCACTGTCAGATTGGAAAAATTAGAAAAAAATGGTAAGCCTTACACCCTGCTCTAAGAATAAAATTAAAAATTTGAGACTTTTGTCCGATTTCAGACTTGAAAAAACCCAAACCCTAAAACATGTTATTTTCTTCTGAGATAAAGAAAATAATTGTAATTGATGTACTTCTCTATCACTGAGGATGCTGTCTACATAAGCACCATGCAAACTATGGCCTTTTTTTGAAACCACGGCTTGGGTATGAGCTTTGAAAACAAGCACTTTCATTACAGGGCTTCAAAGAGGAGGGCGCCCAAGCTGGAGCCTAATCACAAGCAGTGGTTTTGAGAATGGCCTATAACTTCCAGGGGTGACCAAAAGGTAGAAATGACTTCATTTCAATGATCCCCTAAAATTTTTATTCTAGTTTTAGATCTTTTTGTCCAAAATGACTCTCACCCCGGGAATGATTAAATACTGCCCAGAAAGTAGTTTTATGTGTATTTCATTTTACAGTTGTAGAACTGAAAGAAAATTATGTGAAAATAATGACAAATCTGTCAAGCTGTTATCTCTTCACTCGTTGTATATTTATTTCACATGTATTTTAAATAGTATTTTATATTAAATACTGATGCAATAATGTGTTATTATAAAAAAAGAATTTAAGAAATGATTTTTTTTATTAAATGGCTAAATTTCTGTAGATGTACAAAACTGGAAGATTGTCATACTATTGATTTATTTACTGTTCATGGACTGCTATTGTGATAAGACCCCTTTACTATGTTCACATGATATCAGGAATGTTACTAAAAAATAAATAACATCCATTATTACATTGTATGATTTAAAAGGGCTGTGGCTGTGTCGTCATGATCAAAGCAGGCCTGTGGCTGTACATAGAATTATGATCTCTCGCCAACTTAAAGGCACTGGACACTATTGGTAATTTCTCAAAATAATTGTTAGCATAAAAACTTACTTGGTAACGAGCAATGGAGAGCTGTTGATAGTATAAAACATTGTGAGAAACGGCTCCCTCTGAAGTAACGTAGTTTTTGAGAAAGAAGTAATTTCTCAGTAAAATATTTGAATTGATTTTGAGACCTCACGCGTGAGGTCAAAATCAAGCATCTGAAAGCACCCAACTTCGTGTGACAAGGGTGTTTTTTCTTCCATTATTATCTCGCAACTTCGACGACCATTGAGTTCAAATTTTCACAGGTTTGTTATTTTGTGCATATGTTGAGATACACCAAGTAAGAAGACTGGTATTTTACAATTACTAAAGGTGTCCAGTGTCTTTAATGCACGCATGTGCCCTCCCTGAGTATCCTATAGAAAGTGCGCGTGTGTGTGCTGTAACTGGGTGGGCGTTTGTAACTCCCTCCATGTACAGCCACAGGCCTGCTTTGTTGATGACACAGCCCATTTAAATGACAGGAATGCTGGTTATCATAACAACATTTTTCAAATTAAGGCCTTATTGTTTGGTGAATACATTATTTGGTATAAAATCTGTAACTTTAGAGGGAAATTGTGCTTAAATCCACATGATTATAAATTGCCTAGTCGGGTATACTAAACAGACATAATGTTTAAAAAACCTGCAACAATTTTCAGTTTCCTTAAAAACATTTGTATCTTTTCCACATGTATTATGATGATACCTTTATACAGTATTGAACCAAAGGAAGTAAATCACAGAAAGTTAATATGTAAATGAAATATATAGAGATGCAAATAAAGTAAAAGTGATACTGCAGAGGGATCCATACTCTAGTGAAGACCCATAATACAGCACCTCTTTAAAAACTAGAACAGCAAACATTGTAAAAAGAAAATCTTTACATTTTTTTAAATTCCAAAAACATCAACATTTCTGTAAGCAAAAATGGTTTAATGGTTTTTACGTAGGATCACTCTGCTACACAGCTCACCAAAAAATGATAAACAAGTGATGACCAATATCTGGAATTTTATTAACACTTGTATTTTTAGATGAGATTTTGATACTATCCTGCACTATGAGGGCAATAGAATGAGTGATAAAATTTCACTTCATCATGAGTGGTATGCAGTTATTGATCACTCAGTCTGGTAGCATATCTAGGTTGAACAAATGCCTCATTGTGGGTCGACCGTGTGGACAGTTCTACAGGAGGATAATGAAAGGAACAAGAAAAGGTTTGTACATGTAGTTATAGATGGATTGCAATACGCGTCATCGGCCGCCATCTGCGATGAATTGTGCACGCGTGAAGAGCTATCCTTGGCTGAGAGTCGTGCGTATAGCGCGTACACGCATGCACTTTTCCATTCTTTACATAACGATGGCAGTCAATGACGCTATTCGTAAAGCATGAAAAGTCATTGGATTTGTGCATACATTTGTCCAATTTTAAGAAGGATGGGACTTGGTTACAATTATGGATTTGAAGTGGACATCAAAAGTTACTTACCCAGGGCTGGTCGATTTCAGCCATGTGACAAACCAACTGAAATGAAACAAATCTTGTCTGTTAAATGGGTTATACATCATTGGGTTTTTCGAAAGAGTAAATTCATTCAAATTCTCAAGTTTTCAATAAATACAACATACAACCAATTCCAGTGAAAATTGATGTAAATTTAGTGTCATGGTTTATTGTCGACACGAAAAAGAGTTTTGTTTTGTTAGGCATCATCAGCAATTGATGATTTTGGAGGACTTCAATGCACTTTTCTCCACTGGAACACACAACCTTATGGATCGGGTTTGTCGGGTTCTGCTGTTGATGTTCTATTATTCCCTTTTTTAAAGAATTCTATGTAGGGTCCAAATTGAACAAAGACAAACTTTTTGGGATCCATTGTTCAATTGTGTAAAAGACCCCACAATGGACCATGCATAAGCCCAGTAATTCAGACAGAAAAATATTTCTCCTGAGGACCGGTATGTGTGTGAACATTACAATCAGTGAGCTTTCAGAATGGAAATTATTCATGTATTAAAGATAATTACCAGTCCTGTGTCTTTATACCCTCTTGCTTGTTAACCTTACCTTCTTCATCTCTCTCTGATTGAGCGCTGTACCAATCATGATGGATTTTCGACATGACCGTGATGCAAACATCTGACGTACTTACTGGGCCTGCACATCGTTCCCTGATCGTAAATATAAAACAATAATAAATAAATACTTCCACTGTTTGACCACATTGTGCTTGATAAGCCTTCTCAGTGATTTCACATTTCTATAGCGACAATGTGGGGGGGGGGTGGGGAGAGGGGGGTCTGCTCTTCAGAGCACATGTTCGTGAAGTTTTAGTGTCTGAGCAGGGTCTATTTTGTACTTGCTGGAGAATAAGGGGCCAGCAAAAACTGACAGGTGGCAAACATTGGCCTCACATGTTGTCATGTCCGAAGGGTAAATTAAGGTTAAAAAGAGTTAGGAGTAACTTTATCAACACGTACATGAAATCACCTGCCTGAGTAAGATTCTCTATAAATATAATTTGCAAACCTCTAGAAATAATTCTTGACATTGGCAAATTTAAAGTAATTCAAGATTTTCTTTTGAGCAAAACGTTTTCTTTCTATACGATTGAGAACACTCTCATTGGACAGGCTAATAATGCATCTTTGCCTCTTGACAATCAAGCCAGCACACACATTCTATTTTGTGCATCTTTTGTTCTTTCCTTTGTCCCTATAGTTAAGAACCTCCCATAGACTTTGTAACACAAAATTCCCTGTGGAGCAACCCTGTCTTTAGAATGTCCCTATGGAGACTCTTTGTTATTCCTTTTCTGTTTTGTTCTCGGTCTCCACAAGGTAGTGAAAAGGAAATCAGTGTGGCCCACACTAAAATGCACAATGGAGCTTGTTTACATTCTGTTGTTAATGATCAGTTGAACCAGGGGAACCATGGGAGTCAGGGAAACCCGGAGTAGAGAGTTTTGGAAGTGCATTCACAGTTGTGATTGGTCAGAGTATAATGAGTGAAGCTTGATGGACCAGCCCACAGACCTTTATCATTGTGTGGCCATCTTTGCCGGGTTCCCTACACACAAAGTGAAAACGACAGTTCTCCTCATTCCATTTCAAAGAAACCTGACTAATTGTTTCCCTTCCAGCCTCAGTTTGGTTACATTGGGATGAACAGCCGAAAAGCAAAATGGCTGCAATTTGATAAAGGCCAATTAATTGAACTCACCGGGGAGTCGCTCAACATGAAGATGACTTCATCAATATCCTCCTTCCCAAAAGTCCAGTTCTTGCTCATAGGTAAAGACGTCAGTTTGATCTTCTGAGTTGGTTGGGCTAGTGGGGCAAAATTTCATCCAAATAAAATGAAAAGCTATAAAAAAGAGAACTCACTCCGCGGCAGTGCAGTTAATTACGAGAAGTCCCCCCGATCCACAAAGCTTAAGTAATAGTCCAGGCCGATTTCCTACCTCCCGCCCAGGCAGTAGTTAATAAGCAGGACAGTTCTTTTCAGAACTGAGAAGTCTCCCGAATTCCGAAAATCTACTCCACGGTAGTAGAATAAATAGCAAGACAAGTCCTCTAAAGAACAAAATCTACATAGCAAAGTAGATATTTATACACATGGTGTTACCGCAAACCGAATATATATAAAAAAGATACAAGTCATAATGATAATAATAACAACACACTGTCCATAGTGCGACTAAAGGTCTAGATAACTTGCAAAATAACTTGCAATGCCTAATAAAGCCGGAGCCCAAGCTGAAGCTGTGGTGTCAACTGGCTCTATACTCTGTCCTACACCTTAAAACATAACATCATCAAGTAATACCAAAATGCTTTTATTCACCTTCTTCGTCGATGGCAAAATCAAATCCATTCTTCTTGAAGATGTCCAGGTTGTCTATCAGTATAGACTCATTGACTGCTGTCAGCTCCAATGGCATGGCTCTAACAAGCAAACACCAACATTGGTTTGGAAAAGAACTGGAGTTTGGGCTCTCAAAATAAACACTGCATCAAATTACAACTTTAACATTGTGAATAATCAAGGAGCTTTTCAGAACACAATAGTTTGTACTGTTTTTTGTATGTCCTTTACACAGAATAGATATCAAATATATTTAAAAAATTTCAAAGTAACACTTGGGGGAAAATGGCGTAGTGAGATCGTACACCTCTGGGAACAAGGTTGCCGTAATGTACAGGTGTATGAAAATCTCTTTGCGTTGTGTGGTTCTGAAAAGAACCGGTCGTGGAACAACTCGATGTTTTGTTTAGTATGCTCTGTTTGTATTCAGGAGAAAACCCTCAACAATCTTAAATACATCAACATCTCAGGTCACTTACTGTATCAGCCTCTGACCCTGTAGAACTGTGTGCCTTTGTAGCATCTCAAAGTTGTATTTCTCATCAGTGGCATGCTAGAGACAGTCCAAAGGAAAAACAAACGAACCAAAAACATATAAATGAGGGACAAAAATGAAAGGTTCTTAGTGATAATAGAGATAATTATTACATTTATTGAGCGCCTCATGCTGATCAAAAACTCATATACATTTCAATGTCAAGTGAACATATCCCAGTAAATAGATCAAGGAACTGTATCATTAGGGGTTGATTTCACATAACACTAAGATTCATCTTAAGATGAGTTGTCAGTATTTATGTGCCAATCAAGCCGCAGTCATGGCCTCTCAATCACAAGACAGTGCTAATTTGGGTAAAAATTTCAACACAGGTATCAAAATTACAAAAGATAAGCTTCCAGATTACACCATGACAATTCATTATTTTGATCATTGTAACAGTTAAAATGTACGAATGTCTTTAAGGATTTATGTACCTGATCGATGATGAACAAATCTCTCTTGTGCTTGGCAATGATGAACCCTAGGTTAAACTGACCTAAAATCTCCATGCACGGAAACATGTCTTTACTGTTACACACACAAAACAAACGATAAAAAAATACAAAGTAAAAATGAATGTTTTTTTACACTCTCTGCTGGAAGGTGTGGTGGTAGCACAATGGAAATATTTATCTTTACTGATTGTCAACAGGCAGAGATTGTGGTGTGCGTAGCAGATGTATTCTTCTTCTACTTTGATGGACTACAGCTCTGTCAAGGCAATTTTGAAAAACTATGGTAACCCTTGTGCCCTGGCCAATCTGGCAGAATGTTCTCCCTACATTAAGAAAGTGCACAAAAATCAGGTAATACTGGGAGCGCTTTTAGTGAAGACTAATTAAGGCACTACATGTATTCCCCTGACTCTGTCATGCATATAGTGTGCATTGCGAGGAACCAGTCTAGCCATTTGTAGACTCCGCCCAAGGACAATTAACACACAAACAAGCCGGTATTATAACACCATGCTGATTCGCTGCCTGACATCAAACTGCAAGGCATCTACTCCCCTGTGCAGAGATAACTCCAATTTGCTCCTCTTTTTTCTTTTTCATTTTTCAATTCATTTCACACACATCTCACTGAAAATGTTGAACCTCTACCTGACGTTTTTAGTGAGTTCATCCTCTGCTGTGCTGTTATCAGATGGAGTAATAGCAGCCTTGAATGTACGGCTTAATGATCTTGCGCTACATGAGACATCTAAACAGAGTTTGAAGATAAGTAAAACATGAATTTGTGTAGAAAAGACATACAGTGTTAAGCAGTAAGTACAAAATGAATTTGTGAAGAAAAACATACAGAGTTTTGTGCAAACTTTGTGTTACTGCAACAATCACCAGTATTTAAGTAGCTTATATAAACATTCAGGCTTGATATTTCACGGTTGCCCCTGGCCAATTGCCTTGGTGCCCCTTGAAATGTTCCAATAGAAATTTACAATTTCCTCATAGAGGTGCCCTTTCACCAAGGAGAAACGCTCTGGTGCCCTTGCCCTTTCAAAAATGATCAGGGCTGAACTGTCTCTAGCCACTTTCACACTAGAATAATTTCTTAGGAAATTCCTGGGATTATTGGTGGACCTTTTCTGAATTGCTAACCATGGCAAACTCCTGAGAAATGGCTATAATTTCCCCGGAGACAATTTCCTTGAAAAGAGAAGATGATGAAGAAACTTCAGTTTCAGATGTGAGAGCTGAAAACCCAAATAGGGAAAAGCTCAAGCAATCAAACAGGAACTGAAAACCCAATCTACACACTAGGCTCTGGTCGGAAGCGGGATTTGAACCAGGTCCACAGAGTTTAAAGGCAGGGAAGGAACCACTATAGCCGACATGATATATTATGGAACTAGTTCTATTTTATATATTTGGGTACCTGCTTCTTTTAGTTGTCCTGTTAGCCTGTCCATGGAGAAGGGCACCTGCACCTCCTTCCGTCTTGATGATGTTGATAATCTTTGAAACCTAGAGTCATCCTGAAGAATGAGACAAGAAAGCAAGCTTTGACTCAACAATAACATTGCAGTTCATTATTCGGGATTTGTATGGGGCTATAAGTATTTCTCTTAAATTCTAATTGTTTCAGTTTTACAACATGCACAATTTCTAACCCCATCACTAGGAATTTTCTCAAATTTATCACATTTTCTTAATTCTTACAAGAATATTTTTTGTCAAGTAATAAACCACAAGGGAAACTGACGGTAAATTTAAAATAGTTTGGGGTTGAACAAAGAAAAATTGACTGGAGCGGGATTTGAACCAACGACCTCTGGATTAACGTGCCGGCGTTCTACCAACTGAGCTATCTAGCCCTATGTTGGCGGTCTCCCTGAGAATATTTGTTCTTACCATTGAAAGCACTCCTGCCTCTGTTTTTGTACTATAAGATGTATTTTCCTTATCAACAACTTGAATAGCAACCACTGACTTTTCTTCATCTTCGGATGCCTTATCAACTGCTTCGTTTGCCACAGAAATGCAGTCTTCAACTGTAATCTCCAATTCTTTCCTTTCATTGGTGGATGGATCCGTAACTAAAACTCTGCAATCAGGTGCCGCTTTAGCCTTATCTGATTGGTGGAGGACATTCAAATGATCGCTTATGTCCACTTCCGATTGGTCACTCCTTTGAGGCAATGTTAGGTTATCTGATGAACTCCGATCTCCCTCCGAGTGTGTCGAGGTGCAGTTCTGCAAATCTGTAGTCCATTTGTCATCATCTGAGGTATCAGTGACATCACTTGAGGGCAGATCTCTCTCAAAATTACTTGTCCTCAAGAAAAGATTACTTCTATTATAACCCTCTTGACTGAGATCTCTGGCTTCTTCATGACAAGCAGACTGTGAGACTTCCATCTCCTCACTGAGTACAGAATGTTGGGATTCTTTCAAGAGATGGTTGCTGTAACTCGACAATGTTTGACTTGGAGATTGTGAGTTATTCTGTGTGGCGGTCTGATGGACTGGCTCAGATTTGGCACGTTTTAAGAGGAAGGCATCAAGTTTTGGCTCTGTAGACCCCAACAGAATAAAGAAGAATATTGTGTCAGTTGAAAAGCATACAATCACAAAACACAACCTGTACATGACACGTGTGCTTGAATCTGCAACACTGTGGTAATCCAATCATTGAGAGGGCAAGGTCATTTTCATTTTGCAAAGGGCAAAATCTTTAAAGTCTAAGTGAAACTTTTGAAGGGACACCAAGGCTAAGACCACTATAACTTAGATGTGAGAGGAAAACCCCAGAGAATTATTCCAGTGAAAACCTACACAATCAGGTAGGTGTTGAAAATCCAACCCACGCAGTGCCCCTGGCAGGATTCAAACCAGGGTCAGAGAAGTGGAATGCAAGCAAAGCAACCACTACGCCGACCAGACTGCCGCAAACACTTCATGTTACATTTGACTTCAGTTATGGTGAGGCGCCTCTGCATAGAATGAATCATTCTGCTAATGAAATCATTCCTGGATTATTCAAAAGACTTTTTGAGGAAAGAAACTTACGTTTGGACGCTCTTTCATGTATTTCTTGGGTATTTACTTCACTGCTACCGCCTGCATGCGAGAAGGATCTTGAAATGAGTAGAAAAACAGGCTTCATCAGTGACTAGTCATCTGTGTTCTTAAATTCCTAAGTTAATATTGTGGTGGTGAAGGGGTGCTTTGGTTGGAGAGAGAAGGTTTGGTTTTCTTAACCCTCTTGCTGTCTGACCATTCAATACCATTCAAGTGGTTTTGAATGATAGATAAACTATGCCAGCCTGAAATATGATACCATGAGGGAATGCATGTACACAGTACACAGTTAGTTCTGTGCACAGTTGTGCCACCGTACACAACCCTGGCAGTCGAATGGATTCAAATGGTTGGTCAACTCACTGGAAAATGTTGCCAAGAGTCACTGACAGTAGGAGGGTTAAAGTGATAATAAATACCAACAGGAGTGAAATGTTTTTAATTCACTTTGGATCCCTTCAGATCAAGAACAAATCAACATTAGTGTTTTAAAGCATTCAGTTACTTAATACCCAAATCTTGTTCATGTTAATTTTCAGAACTGTCACTCTCCGAGACGAGACGAGAAATCGAGTGGCTCTTTGTTTGACCACAGGATTACATCTACTGTTTCTCGGAAAAATTTAGACTACTACATGTCAACACGGGTGGTTCACAATACAGTGCACCCTCCACAGTTTACCCAGGAGCATGAGGAGAAAGCCATTTTCCCAAAAGGTGGTCGACCCAAACACAATTGGCACCATGTTATAGAAATAGATGACATAAATAAATAAAAACATTCACTGGCCTACAAAAATCACCCCAACGACCAAAAACAATCTTATGCCGTAAACACAGTGGAAAAATACAACCTTGACGCATTATCCGCATGCAAACCATGAAAAGCAAACAAACATAAACAACCAGGCGTAGCGCGACGACCAAAATCTGGCCTCTCCTGGGTGGTCAGTTTGGGACATTGAAATGGATGACATAAATATAACAAAACATTCACTGGCCTACATAAATAACCCCCAAAACCCAACCAGGCACAGTGCGACGACCGAAATCTGTGAGACTAGCCTCTCCTAGGCAAACTATGAGGGCTCACTATGAATTGCCCATAGTAGTCACTTTTATAAGGTGTATTACACATACCTCTTTAACCCAGCCAAAGCAAATTTAAGTCCCTTGTAGTCTGGTCTACTGCCCTCAGCGGCTGATCCAGTGCTTGATGGAAATCTGGAAGCAATCAGACTTGTCAGTCCTCCGGTCTCAGTTTTCCCCGTACCAGCCCCAGACGATGACCTCATCTGTGAGTTCACATCGTAGACGGAGGATCGTGGTTCATACATCTGTTGCAATGATGTCTGAAAAAGGGACATTAAAACCAACTGAATTAGAGACACTTGAAAATAAATGCAGACATTTTTCTGTTTGTCCAACTCTGTCATCAAAAAAAGTAATAATCATTTTGAGCTGTTCAGAAAATAAAAAAACAACACTGAGAGTCTTGCATTGCAATGCAGGACTCGGAAAGCACCGAGTGTATAGTGCTTATCAAACATCAGTCTATGGTCAAACCAAAATATTATACCTCACTATGCCATAACAGTAGCATTTTGAGGCACACACGCTTTAGAGAGTAGAACCATTGCCCAAAGTGCTTCAATGAGAATGGTAAACTGGAAAGCCACAAGCTGTGTTCAATTGCAATGGACACAGGGTCACTGTTGGAAGAGATATGGTTCTCAACCTTGGTCAATTTCTGCAGTGGCAATCTGTGGCACTGTTTGATCATACATACAAATACAATGATAGGAAAGTGTGGCATTGGTTACTTCACCATTGTGCGCCCAACACACAGAGAAATTTTGAGGTATCTTGGAGTATGCACCCATAGGCATGATAGGAGGGTTTAAATTATTAAATACACTACGTGTGTATGTCGTAATAGACCGTGGAAGTCTTGTGCGTATTCCAACATTTTGGGGACCACTTTGGTCCCACGTGCATTGCTTTCATGAAGTAAAAAACACTTGCGCACTTTAACGACGTCCCAATGTTTGAATACACATGACGTCCAGAGTCTGTACATACACATACACATCAGTGAATGATAGGGCAGCAAAGATAGTCTTTACCTTCAACATGGCCAACAAGCTCTTTTCTTCCAGCACGAAAATCTTCCTCTTGTCGGGCGTCACGTTTACATCCACAGAGTCTGCCGACAGATGTTTGCAAAATTGTGCAAATAATCATTTGAGAATTATCTTATTTGTACTGTCAAATGTTCTTATTATGGTTCTAGCCTGAGAAAGAATAATGGTCTTATTCCTTAAAGATCAGTGCCCTACTTCATGGCTCTGCTTACCGCGCATTTCTGTGTTTACGGTCACCTCTCTCCGCTTACAGGTTAAGTGTTGAACTTCTGCGCTAACTGAGTTAGCAACGTAAAGTACACACAAGCAAGAACTCCTAGCTAACCTATAAAATATGCTTACATTAAGCGCATATTGTTCTGTTTCCATAAGAAGGCGGAGGCTTCATGCTGACCTGCTCATAAGTGTACAGTTTCAAAAGCATGCTGGGCAAAATTTCATAGAGCTGCTTATGAAACAAGTACAAAACAATAGTGCTTACCAGAAAAAGGTTACCAGCCAAAATACCATGTCACTTGCAACTGGTTTCCTACTCATTTTTGCCCAGCCCACAAATGTTAAAATTATATTGTCTGCTTAAGTAGCTCTATGAAGTTGGGCCCTGAGCCCACATGCTGAGTGCCCATTCTGCCTGTGGGATAATTTGGTTTGCAATGCAAACGATGGCTGATCATTGCCCCAAGAGTATAGTGTTCTGATCATTGCCCACATACCTTTAGCAAGGGAGATATCCAGAACCACACATGGGTATTGGTGCCTGTTGTACATATGGTACACCTCATTCACAAGCTTGGACACCTTACAAAGAAATCATTAACAAGTTTGTCAAAAATTGCTAGCTACGGACACAAAACAGGGGAAACTTTGGTACACCTTCAAAGCCCACATTTATACATGAAATTTTCTTATAAAAAATATGCTTTATCTAAAGCAGCTGATTTGGTTATGATCAAAAGAGTACATAAACTTTTTGTTTTTTCATAATAACAACCAAGTTATATTATTTATACTCAGTACTTTCCCAAATCCTGTGAAAAAATCCACAGGCACAGGTTCTAATTATAACGCTTTATCACATCCAGTGGGCAGTGGGATAGGATAAACTGTGCAAGTCTTGCACGTACTCAAACTTCAGGGACCAAGCTGGTCCCAACCATATTGAGTTTCTACGGGTGCGTGATTTTGTTTCTTCAAATACTTTAGTTTAACATAGTTTATGGCAATGAAAATGATATCATACGGCTGAAAAAAGTAAAAAATTGCCATGAAATTTATGAAACTAAAATTAGTTTAACAAAGCAACAAAGAAAACCAGACAATAAGACTTGACCTCTATTTCCAGTTACTTGTAAACAATTAGGAATTTTGCCCAACCGACGTTCATGTTATTCAATTAACCTATAACATGGTTGCACAAACTCAGGTGTGACTGAAAAATGGGTTTTCTAAAAAATAAGCATCCTCTTCCCAAGGTTTAATTTTGTTTATTGCTAATTTTAACAAAATATTTGTGTTATTTAAAAATCATAATTTAATAACAAATCGCTATTAGTATTTTTATTTTCATAATTTTTTTTATAAATAGAATTTAAAAAGATTAAATTTTCAAAGAAAAATATAGTCTTTGTTTGAGCTGTTTTTCTTATTTTTGATATGCGGGAGACTTGAACAGTCTATTGGTAGGGGGTAGTAGTGTAAGAGAAGAAGTGAAACCTTTTGAGCTGACAGTGTTGCAGATTCGGAATATTAATATGGTTATTATTGTTTATGTAGACTGAGGTGATTACCTTAGGAAAATCACATGGTCTCTTGTTGATGTAGTAATACTGTCTGTCAGCGCTGCTTCGGCCTCGACCATGGTCACTCTTGGATACATAACCTGTGATTCTAGACAATTGATGTAGGCTTGGTAATGGTGAGGTTAAGCCATCAATACTTAAAGAAAACACTGAAAATAACACATATTTATATGTGATTTGAGGCAACACATGGTGAAGTATTTACATAATATTGGATGGCTTTGAGTGTGATACAAGAATATATTGCTCGAGCTATGACAATATTGGACGCGTCGAAGGCGAGTCCAATATTTCTGTTATATGTTTCTTAAAACTGGGGAGTTCAAATAACTGCGCTCTGGTAAAAACCCAACGCTTTACTTCAAACTTCAATACATATTATATTTACTTGAAAAGTTGATCTTGCACTTGGCGTTCAGTCAGTCCATACTCCTCACATTGTTCAGAGCCTGGGGTGACTTGCACAAAGTCCATCAGATTCTGAAGCTGTTAAGAAAGAGGAGAAGAGGGTTCCAACTACATTGCACATGTGTGATTGTTAGTAAATGAATACGCTGAAACTTTAATAGTTGATTTTACATTTTGTTTTTAAGGCTGCAGAAAGCCAGACCAACAAATGTATCATTTGGACTAAAAATCCATTGAAATTCTAGAAGCCTGATGAGTAACCATGCTGTTAGGTCATTGTGAGTTCATTCAAATGAGTCACCAATTTGGCTGTACCAAGTACAGCCAAATGTTATCCCCGACAATGCCAGTTTCCAATGTCTTTTATGATTCTTGTATGTAATTTATGTATGTAAGTTAAAGAATTCTGTGGAGATTGTCAAATAAAAAATCAAAGTAACAAACTACAAGAGAAACTGACTGGGTAAATTTTATTAAACTTTCGGGTGAAATTAAAGATAAATTACTAGAGCAGGGTTTGAACATGCAACCTCCGGATTAACGTGCTGGCACTCTACCAACAGAGCCGTCTAACCCTAATGTTTGTAGATTGTAGTAGAGTTGAAATTTGCATCAGCTTGTACACATCCTTCTTTTACCTGCTTTAGCCCAAAAACGTTGGCAATGTTCTCCTTGAGTAGAGTATTTCCACTGGTTGACAAGACAGGGGAGCGTTTTCTTTAAATGAGAACATTTACAAACGATAATTAAGAAAATTAAAAAACAAAGAAAAACAAGATTTTTTTCCCCCAAATTAGTCCTGCTATCCAAACCAGGATGTTGTCACCGGAGCACATGTCTTGTGATATATTTTTACAGGTATGCAAATTGCAGTTTGTCAAAAAAAAGAGAAAATGTCCAGATACAGCAAGACTTTGTACTGTAATTTTTCTAAATATGAGGAAATCAGCTGATCAGCTGAAAAATGTCATGCCCGATTTTCTAGAAGGCTTCTTAATTTTTTCAATTACAAATTGGTTTATGTTGTTGTGTAGTCCAGCATCTTGTAACAATTGAGGGGGAAACAAACAAATATTTTATTTCAAATAATCAATTTTTTGGGGGGTAAACCTGTCATGATAGCCTTTATGGAATATGAAACTTCTTTTTAGTTCAACAGACCGAGTTCTCATTACTGCTGACAAATGACAAGTCTTCAAATAATGCATACATTTGTTCACTTAGTGTACTTAACTTCCAGTGGTGATTAAATCACCTGATTTGCAGTTTAGCTGCACAGCGTTTGCATAATAAGATCTACAGACTCACCCCTGGCCTATCTGATTAGAGCATGTTAGCTTCACCCCCGAGCTGATGATTCCATAGGCTTGAAGTAACTGGGCCATCTTTGTGAACTCCTAAGGAAAGAAGAAATAGGACAACTGTTAATGAGCAGGTCTTATTGCTTAATTTCCAGAATCCTGTACAGTTCTACGGAGAGCAGCTGTTGAGAGCGAGTTGCTGTACGATGCTGGCTGCCGGTTCCTCACCAACACTGTGATCAAGATGACTTGATGGTGTGTATACAAGACTCCTACATATGTACATATGTGGACATCCTAGAGTGGACTCGGACATTAACAGCCATGACCTCCCAGGAATCACAGAACTCAGACACCAGTCGTTAAAAGTCATTGTTAGAAATGCCAGAGTTCACTCAATTTGATGTTTTAATCATACATTACAGTAACAGCTGCACTTAGTACAAGTAACACTTTGAAAAAGCATGACACTAGGCAATAATAATACGATACAGTTAAGCCCTGTTCATACTTTATGCTAAATGCAAAAGCAAAGAGAATTTCTGGCATTTTAATTAATTGGGAAAACAGAGTGTCTCCGATTGTTTGTGTCACAAAATTCCCCCTCGCATTCGCTTTCACGTGAAGTATGAACCGGGCTTGTATGTACATTATTGGGTTTTGAGAGACAGTGTCAATTCCTATCCTCTTGTTTTCAACATATAAATCATATAAATTAGCACACTGAACATTCCATAAAACAAGGTTGCACAATTTTGCAAGAAAACACCAACTAAGACTTTTTTGTCTTTGGAGGAATTTTAGACCTAAAAACTCCTTGCACATGTTACACTGATGTAACACGCAGCTACTATCTCACCCCATGGTCTGCCATCTTTGGAATAGTCTTCCTGTGCATATTCGCCAGGCTAGTTCTTTGCATTGTTAAAAACTCATTTGTTTGTAAGTGCTTATTTGTAATCTGCTTACTTGGAATGTTTCTTGCACTTATTGTATATTTTATTGTTCTCTTTATGCACTTAGAGGCTTTTGCATTAGGCGCTTTACAAATGTCTTTATTATTATTATTATTATTAAAGACATGGTGCAGGTGTCACCACGCAGGAGTCCCCTAAAATGCACACTGCAAAGTAATCCACTGGGAGTCCGACTCCCGAAATGGCCACAAGATCTTCTTGGGGTATTGCCTATGCTTAAGAAAATACACTACCTTCTTCAGATTTCTTAGGAACTCCTTGTGTCGGACAGGTAGTGTTGAGAAGAGATTTTGAAGGGTGACTGTAGTGCCATGCTGGATAAACATTAAATAAGAACATCAACTGTGAGCCTTTAAATAGTCAAAATAAGATCTTTCATGGTCTAATATTTTTTTAAAACAATTTCAAGAGAATCAAGAAGCCCTGTCACTCCATAACCAGGAAATGTTTCTTCAGATTAAACTTACTCTTCAGTGAATTTTTTTCACCTGGCTTCTGTTTCAGTGCCGTACAGAAGAGTGGACAGAACGATTGCCCTGTAGATTTTACATTTTACTCTTGATACATGTACCAAACCGTCTTAGCACGTTGACTGCCGGTCATTATATTCGTAGTGCATTCCCATTTGCGCATGCGCGCATACCAAATAGGTACAATACAAACAAAAAAATTAACATGCACATTCTAAGGTCGATGTCCTCACCACTGCCAGAAGCGTATGTGTTGCGTGCTCAGTGATGCCAGTGAATTTAAATAACAATAAAAAGCCCTTTCATTCACAACGAGTATACTCGTCGTGGCAGAATCCGTCTAACCTGTTACTACGAAGAATCCCCTGTAGGTGGCATGGCAGTCAACGTGTTAATTAACCAGATATAACTGACTGATTTGTTACGACCCAACCCAGCTTCAACAAGATTTAAGAAATACAATTCATTAAGAAAACATCCCTATACAATACAACCTACTTGTCTTGGGCAGGGTGTCTGCTTGACCAGTCTGCCATCATGGTCGTACTCCAACCTGGTACCCACTGCAGCTGATTCATGGCAGGTAACCACTGTCATGTTACTGTAGTAAAAAGCAATGAAGCAACAACAACATTTCAATTAGTATTTTCTCATAAACTTTAGGAATATATAATCATGGGGTGCGCTCCACTCATGCAGTCGTTTATAAAATGAGCGTCACACTAACAGTTTGGACCAGAATGCACTGTATTCAAAAGCTGTGCACATTCGCTTCAATCTGTCAGACCAATCATTGTGCAGTATCTATGTTTTTCCGTGTGCTGGGCAATGTTTTCTCGTCTGCTCATTAAAATACATGTGTATTAAACTATTTTCATAACTACTAATGCATTCACTCCAATTTAACATAACAAATTAAAACACTTTGCCACAAACAATTTGGTTTGTTTGAGAAAAGGTGTGGGTCAGATTAGTATAAAGTTCATGGACTTGTCGCTACTTTTGTCCATTTTGTTTTCCAAAGTTGGCAAACACGTGTCCTGACAATTACTCTGGACCGTTTGCCGAATTTCTCAAACTTTGCAAACACCTTTAAAATTTTTAAGTTTAAAAGAACTGAAGTTCTGAACACGAGCACGTTTCCAAGAATAATGGATTTACACAGATACATGGAGTTATGTGTGTTGCTTGGCATATACTTTCATTTTTACGCATTGCACACTGTGCATGATGAACACACGAATTTCCGGCTGTACATGTACGCATCATTTGCATTTATGTCTATCCAATAAAACCTTTGGGTTTGTAAGACCACTTGTTGATAAAGACAGGGGACCAGTCTATCCTTATACATACCTGAGAGCACAAAGAGAGCTGAGGGCTT
Source organism: Pycnopodia helianthoides (assembly GCA_032158295.1). Classification (NCBI taxonomy): domain Eukaryota; kingdom Metazoa; phylum Echinodermata; class Asteroidea; order Forcipulatida; family Asteriidae; genus Pycnopodia; species Pycnopodia helianthoides. The sequence continues at coordinate 15,393,529 of CM063245.1, forward strand.
CTCCTCTAAACCCAAAGGTATCAACACTGCTTAAGTCAGAAAAGTCTCTCAGCTTGGAGGTGTGATGTTTCAATGCTAAAAAAAACAAAAACAAGAACATTATTATACAAACTTTAGAGTAATGTTGATTTATTTACAATGCAGTCCTACAAAATTGAAAAAATAAAATAAAACCCATATTGGGGTACTTATTCGGGAGGGCGGGGGGGGGGGGGGGGAGGGAGTATAAACTAAGGGCCTTGATTTGTTTTTTTATGTAGCACTTACAGGGCCATATCTCACAAGCTACTTTACAGGCAATCGGTTCCAGGCAATTCTCCACGAAGAAAACAACAATTACTATTTCAATTTTCACATGCAATTCTTGGGGGTAGTATTAAGACAATGTTAAAACCATTTCTCTTGTGCAACCAAAGTGTTCCGTTTGCATGAAGTGTGGTTGGTTAAACCATAGTTACCTGTAATTCCTGCCTCAAGGGAAATTTACCCTTTTTGTACAGCATTCTAAGGAACCCTTGCATACAGCCATCATCGAGGTCAAACAATGGAAACCCACACGCACCACGCAGAACACTCTGCAAGCCAGAGGTCCTCCTTTGACCTAAGTGAGGGCACTGTTTGAGCTTGTGACGTTATATTTATGCAATGGGGTCTATTCGTTGTAAAGCATCATTTCGTCGGCTCAGTGCTATAAGGTCGTTAGTTGCAATTTTAAATCCGTAATGATCAAAAGGTCGCTAAGTGAAAAATGAAAATAAGTTCAAAAAATAAACCGAAATCAACAAGTTAATTTTTGTTCTTAGAAACTGAATGTTCTGTATTGCCAAACTTATTTTTGGAGTCCACTCTTGATCAATAAATTCAATTTACGAGGGGCTCAAAAATCTGCAATTAACCATTTTTATTAAATCTATACAAATTGCACTAACGATCTATAGTCCTGAACCAACGATTTCTTTGTATTATTTATTTTAGTCTGTGATGAGCATCTTGGGTCAAAAAGAGTACACTTTTATACAGCCAGAAGTTTGATGTCTTGCCCATTAAAAAAATACAATCTAAAGAGTGTCTTACTAAGTCCCTGGAAGTTGTTGACCTCAACTCCTGAGCCATTGTCTATAACCTCCAATATTTCGGAGCCATAATCCTTCAGACGGATATCTGCAAAAAAAAAAAACACAATAAAATCCAAAATAAGTCAAAAGAACAAAGTGAACATTTGTGAACAAAAGCTCAATCAAAATCTTACATTAGGCTAATTAATAAATAAACTACATCAAGCCTGGAATTGCATTTATATAGCATTGTTATTAGGTATAACACAGCTTTTCATTTTGCAAAGGGCATTTTCATTGGAAAATCAGCGGACTTTGGGAAACTACTGATGGAGTGCCCAGGCTAAGACCAGGGCAAAAGTGGTCTCTTTGGCCTTCGTGTAATTAAAAGCCTGTAGATCATTTTTTTAACACAGAAAAGTGCACCGTTACCATTAGAAATATGAAATTCCAAAGGAACACTTGTAGTTCATTGTAATCAGTTTAATTGCTGCAATCAACATGTACACCCCAAGCCTTCTGCCTACACGACAATTTCACTTGATAACAGGAATAAATTCTTGCCATTTTGTATCTTTAGGCATGTTAGGCACATGATGTACATGTAGACTGTGCATGTATGTAAATATTGTTGCATTCCTCACATTGGCGAGTGTACTGGCCTCCATACGGGGAATGACAATAATAATATATGAAATAAGTAGAGTTGCGAGAATCTGACTTTGTGACAAAAGCATAGACTGGTCAAAGGTACATCTGGCAACATCCGGTCAGACAGGTATCTGGCGTCATTCACAAGCCTCGAAATGTGATGTCAGATGTTCAGGATGGACATTTGACGTCACACTTTGAGGCTAGTGAATAATGCCAGGTACCAGACTTTCAGGATATTGCCTGAATGCACCTTTGACCTTGAATTCATTTCACGCGGCGCATATTCACAGTCACTTCACACGTACACATAGAGAGAAAACAACATTACATGATGTACAAAATGGTGTTTGAAGCTTTGCATGGTGTGGAGAATAAGAGAAACTATAAATATAAATATGAATAGTAAACTTGCGGGTACAACAATGAGTAAAATCTCTTTTGAAGGAGTGGTGGCTCTGAAAAGAGCCGGCTTGGTCTCGACGTTTCCAACAGTATACTCTGCTCGTCTTCAGGAGAACCAATGGACCAATCATAGCACAGATATGGAAAGCTTAGGTCACTGCACGTTTGTCAATTAAATCACTGTTTCCAATGAAATCCTTGGGCCTGTAGACCAGTACCTGTCTTTATCCTTGTGGATAAAGACAGGGGACCAGTCAACTTAAAATGTTACATTGAATTATTGGCTACTCAAAAGAGGGCGCTTGAAATTCACAAGGATCGATCAATGTGAGGTTCATATTAACTTTGCATCCAGTCCACTAACTGAGAGTCATTATTGACAAAGAAAACACATTTGATCCAATACCGCCCCCCTTTTGTTGGAATAGGCCTACCAACTTTATCAGAATTTGATTGCTTTTTATGTTTTCATTAATAACATTATTATTGACAAAGAAAACACATTTGATCCAATACCGCCCCCCTTTTGTTGGAATAGGCCTACCAACTTTATCAGAATTTGATTGCTTTTTATGTTTTCATTAATAACAACGAAGAAGCTTTTTCTTACCATAATTTCTACTACACTATTTTCATTTGAATATTTTAATCATTACCCCATCCCTGTACACTGTAAGACTGGTTCATACCAAGACAGGAGTATTTTTCTTACACATTTTAAAGGAACATTACAGAATTGGTAAGAAACAAACCTGTAAAATATACTTTTTGATCACACATTTACATAAAACTACAAGGTCTAATGATGATGATAGTAGAAAACATGCCTTGAAATATTTCTGTCTGAATTGCCATATTTGATGAGAAATGAATAAACTAATTTTCCGATTGGAGTTTATCGCTCAGTGAGCGTTTTATTCGTTTTTTGAATCTATATGATTTCATGCAAATGTGTAATCGGTTTTTCACTATTTTCTCGTGACCCAGACGGCCGATCGATCTCAAACTTATACAGGTTTGTCAGTTTATGTATATGGTGGATTACATAAAGTGCTTACACTGCCAGCAACTGTTTTGTTAACAAAAACCAATTCTGTAACGTTCCTTTAAAAGAAAAAGGAAAGAAAACCCACAGGGCCCAATTTTATGGCTCTGCTCACTATTGTACTATGCACTAACTGTGCCCAGTAGAGTGGTGGGTCTACAGTACAGAATTCTCCGTTAAGGAGATCATACATGTACACAAGGCCACTTTAAATTTTAATCAACTTCTAATTACCAAGAAACAACAACATAAGTAGCATCTGTCAATCAATGCTAGTTCTTGCCTAAACAACAATCTTTTAAGAACACAATCTACCTAATAAGCGCTGAACGACACCAACCTGCCAGAAACCATTTTCGATCTTGTGCTGACAAGGACTTTGAACAGGCTTACAATTTCAGAGACAGCACTTGCATGTAGAGCGCACTGTACATGTACATCATTTGTGATGGCTGATACTAGTTCCTTCAAAAGAGATGAACTTCTTTACGCTCTGGTGTATTCAATTGGAATTTGTGGATTAGTGGGAAACGTTTTGGTATGTGTGACTGTAAGTTACACGAAGACACTGCATAACGTGACCAATGTGATGATACTGAATCTAGCTATTGCAGATGCACTTGTGTGTGTGTGTGGCTCCTTAAGTCCGCTCCTCACCCATTGTCAAGGTGGTATAAGTCTCACCTTGAACACTGCACAACAAAAGATATGTTTCCAACACAACAGAATCAAATGGGTTCATTATTACCTCATGAAATGCTTCTGTGCTCAGGCGGTATTTAGCCTGACACTGGCAACCATTGAGCGATTTATCGGAATCGTCCAGCCTCTGCAGTATGTTAGCTTCTTCACAAGAAGAAAGATCAGGCAGTTGTTACTTGCCGCTTGGATTATTCCGTTCATTCTGGAGATGCCCTGTGTCCTTTACTACACCACCGATTACTCAGAGTCCGAGAAAACAGAATCAAGGGTATTCGGCTTCATTTCAGCTATAATGTTTCTCTTTCCGGTAATCGCCATGGTTTGGATGTACAAAACCATGTACACCCAAATCCTCACTGACCTCAAACAAAGAGCCAGAAACCTAGAGGCGCAAGGAATTCTAGGACCGCCGCAACAACTGCACCGAACTCATACAAAAGTCACCAGTGCACTGGCTGTTGTCACCATTGCTTTCTTCATCCTCAAGTTGCCAGGTAAGATGTGGATCATCATAGAGGAATCCATGCCAGAACCCCTGCCATTTGCTGATCCTGTGAGAAAAGTTTTAATGCTGTTGATGCTGGCAGATTCCGCTATAAACCCCGTCTTGTACGGCTTTTTGTACAAACAGCTTTGGGTAGCATTCAAGTCAATGCTGTGCAGATGTACATGTAATCACTTGAGAAAGCCAAATCGAGTCGATCCTAATGTAATAGCTCTTCAATATCTTAATGATCCCGAAACAATCTGACCAGCTCTTCAAGTCATGCTGTGCAATTGCAATCCTTGGAGTTGAACTGGATTCTATAGTCACTGGATTCTATAGTCGCTAAAAAATCTGAAAGTGAAATGGGTCTCCCAGCAAGAAAGAAAGAAAACGTCAAGTATACGCCTCATTGTACAAAATCCCACACCAGATGGTTGCAGTCGACCCTGACCTCTACCTCAGTCCCATGGCTCCTTCATCAACAAGATCCTCTCACCCATAATCTACCAACCCACTGTGGCTTGTAACCAGTTACCCACAGCTTACTCATTCTTTCCTCGCAGTTATTCTTGCTTTATCTAGGGGTGTCTGAAAGCACTTATGTTTTAAGACAGGTGTATGCTTTGAAGTTGTTGAACTATGCCTGAGGGACTTGACGGAACGCTGTCACTGGAAGCACCTTACCCTCACCATGAGCAGTAGCAGCAGTCAGTCCATAATTTCATGGACTCCCTGTTTCCTTGCAACTTATGAAATGATACCTACGCTGCATATGCACATCAAGTTTTTCCCTTGGCAATATTATCTCCGGACTTACTGACATTGCCACGAACACAAACATGTAGAAGGTAGAAGTAGAAGTCAACCAGGTCTGGTAATGTACCTCACAGAGGCCCCCATGACCCAAGTTATTGCATTGGTGCCCCTTGAAATGTTCCTGTAGATACATGAAAGTGGGTCAGGGTTAGTCTCTAGGTTACAGTGTAAAAGGGTTAGTCTCTAGGTTACAGTGTAAGTCTCTAACCTCACGTTTAAATGGTATAAATTGCCATTTTATTTGTACTCTTTCAGAGCGAAATTTGAAACATGACGTCACAATACGTCAAAAACAAATGGGTCTGAACTTTCAAAAGAGAAATTTCTGCATCAGTCAAAAAGGTAAAATTCAATGCCCTTTTGATTAAATATCATAAAAATACAGAAATGCACTAACAATTCTCTGTACAAAAATGTGCAGACTATATTTGAAATGTGATGTCATTGATTTTTGTTTTGATTTGACATTAACTGCACTTGAAGGGTACCAAACACAATGGCATTTCACAACATTTTAACTTGAGGTTGGATACTTGAAACTTTATGGACTCTATTTAATGGAAAGTTTGTGGATCAAAAGACTGAATTTGGCATTGGAGGCCCTCTTTAAAGTATCTGGAGGTTAACAACTTGTCAGTACCTGTTCTTGAATTTTGGGTGAATTTGGAGACCCAATTGAGGTTAGAGCTAAAAAAGTAAGAGGTTTCATAATCCAACATAATACCGTCTCAGCTCCGCAGATTCCCATTTAGCCTATACACCTGGGTTTGGGAAACAATTAATGGTTAATTGTCATGGCAGAGATTGAAACCCACACTCTGATGACTATATTTTACTTCTTGTTTTTGTCCATTTGTTGTAATTTAATGAATTCTGTGGAGATCGTCAAATATAAACAAACAAACAAGACTAGACTAAGCCGACCATCAAGACTTGAGTACGATGTACATGTACTAGACTGCTTGGTCAAGACCACCACTTGAAAGTGAACCCCTTGAAAGTGACAATGAATTTAAGTCAGTGTACTGGGCTCTTTACATGCACAACCTAACTATGGCCAGGTCAGGGTTCGAACCATCTTGTGTAATGACAGAACTTGACAGCATTAACAAACAAAAAAACATCTTGTGTAATGACAGAACTTGATAACATTAACACACACAAAAACTATATTATTTATAAGACATCTCGGCTATGACATTCGTGATAAACTCTCAGAGTAGATTAGGTCGAATGACAAAAATAGAGTGACTCTATTTTTGTCATCCGACTAATAATCTACATTAATCATACCTATGTTTGTGGCTCCAGCATCCAGTGAGTTCTCCACCAGTTCCTTGATGGCTGTGGCTAGATTAAGGACTACCTGACCTGAGCATATCTTATGGACAGACTGTCTGTCAATGGCTTTAACACTGCCAGCTATCATCTTGAAATTACAATCTGGAATCTGAAAATTAAAACAAGGAAGAATCAATATGAAAACCTATGATGAGTAAAGTTAAAGTTGTAATGTGTGTCATCTGATGCCTGCATTTTTTTAAAACTATAACTTAGTAACTTTAAGTTGGCTGTGTTACTGTAGTAAACTGCCCCTACTGCGACTGCCTAAAGTGGTGTTGTGACAGTAACACTAACATAACAACACTACAGTAACAGTAACAGTACGCATGATTAATAGTGTGGTGTTGTGCTAGTCCAGGTTGGGCTAGGTGTTGTGCCACATTGGTTGTCAAAATGTGGGGCCCTGTTTTGACTCCTAAGTTTGATTATGTCTGGCTGCATAACTTCCCAAATCAAAACGATGTATGACGAATGAGCAATCCACTGACCGTTCTCAAGCTTTCGAGCAGTTCTTGTTCTAAAACCTCACATTTGTGCAGAACTAACTGACAACACAGCAACTAAATTAGCAGTAGCACTGTACTGTAGCAGTCGACAAAAAGTTGTCTTTCGCCTTTTCCCGGGAATCCTCGTTCTACACATAATGTTGATTGATAATTTGAAATAGATATCTAGTAAAATATTTGTTAACTTTTAACATAAACATTAATTTCAATTTGTTTCTTAATGACAAAACTTAATGTATTTTGGAGAAATTATATACAAACTTTTTATATTGTAATAATAATTTATTAAAAAGATTGACAATGCCTAATCAAAATAAAGATGGCAGCCACCGTGAACGTCTTACTGCCAACCGGCCGTCGACAAAATGTGAAAGTAACTCCCAATACACGTATTTTAGTGGTAAGAAATCATACTGTCTTTATTGCTAAACTACTAAAGTGAAGTTTCCTGGGGTATTTGATAGTACGGTATTCTTCCCCACTCTTAACCCATTCATAAATAATTCAGAGACTGCGGCTGTGCTAGTAGTAGTATACCTACGCCTTCACATCGGAGATTCTTCACATCCATGACATCATCACACGGCCCATGGCCATGCCATATAGAATAAGAAACACCCGCTTTACATGATGGTGTCGATCGTTAGCACATAATTCGGTGGTATACAACAGTTTTTCTTTGAATTGAAAAAATAAAACCAAACCAATATTAATGCAATGTGTCAATCAACTTATGTCCTAATTTAATTACATTCCTTGGTTTATTGTAGTTGCGATAATCGTAACCCTCCATCCTCCCGACGGTCGGAGACCGGAGGGTTACGAGTCATGCAGTGCAAAAAAGTGGCGAAATAAACATTTCAACTATTTTGGTCAGACTAGTCACCAGATTTACCAAATTTTTACCACTTTAAAAAAACATGACACACATTCTAAAAACATGGATGTGATCATCAATGTGTCATGAATCCATTCGTATTACTCAAAACATCATTGAGAAAATATTTAAAGAAAAAAAGACAAAAACTTACCAGAGACTGAGCGAAATTTTCATGATGCGTAGTAGTTGCGATAATCGTAACCCTCCATCCTCCCGACGGTCGGAGACCGGAGGGTTACGAGTCATGCAGTGCAAAAAAGTGGCGAAATAAAAATTTCGACTATTTTGGTCAGACTAGTCACCAGATTTACCACATTTTTACCACTTAAAAAAAACATGACACACATTCTAAAAACATGGATGTGATCATCAATGTGTCATGAATCCATTCGTATTACTCAAAACATCATTGAGAAAATATTTAAAGAAAAAAAGACAAAAACTTACCAGAGAGTGAGCGAAATTTTCATGATGCGTAGACAATCTCAGGTCCGGTTTTCGAACCTCGCGATTCGTGACCTAGCAACATCTCGACCAATCAGCGTAAGCAAACTCGTCGTTGAGCGCATTTTGTTGAGTTGCACAATCACAGGATATTTATGAGGAAAAATTTACAGATTGAGCGCGCATTCTGGAAAGCTGTTCCTGCAATTAATCAGCGCAAACTGCAAATAGCGCAAATCCGTTAAATACATTAACTGCGTGCACGCACAGTCGCACACGAGACGATCGCCACGCCTACACAACGGTTTGGTTTACGCTGATTGGTTGATGTAGGGGAAGTGCGGTCCATGGACATTTCGGTCAGTTTCTGGTAAGTTTTTGTTCATTTTTTCTTCAAATAATTTTTCATCGATGTTTAGAGTGTTATGAATGGATTCATTATACCTTGAAGATCAAATCCATGTTCTTAGAATGTGTGTCATGTTTTTTGAAAGGGGTAAAAATTGGGCAAATCTGGTGACTAGTCTGACCAAAATAGTCGAAATTTTTATTTCGCCACTTTTTTGCACTGCATGACTCGTAACCCTCCGGTCTCCGACCGTCGGGAGGATGGAGGGTTACGATTATCGCAACTAGGTTTATTGGAGCAACTTGTATTGTAATGTAAGTTTGTATGCAAACAAATTGAATATTAGTTTAATACTAATACTAGTAATTAGTAGGGAGCGCCACAACCGCTAGAGGTCGCTGTTCGTCCGTGAACGTTTTTTGTGAATGGGATCTTGTGACCCATTGACTCGTGCATCATGAAATCGCATGATATTAGTTTTAGACACTGTCAATCGGTTCATTCATAAATTAATCTGATCTAATTTAAAGATGGCGATTTGCTCTCTCTATTGATATCGTGATTGACTTAACATTTGGAAGTAAAACTGTCAAAATCTTTCAGCATAAAACCTCTGATAGTCCATTCTTTTAGCAGATACTGGAGGTGAGCATAGTTAATTACTTATTTTATGCAGGTTAATGCTGTTTTAATAGAATTTTCATAAGAAATCAACCAACAAGTCACTTTTTAAAATAAACTGTTAGACTGTTGCGCATTCCTGCGCGAACTTGTTCAGTATGGGCTACCGGGGACCGGAGCGATCCAAAGGGTCGGTTTGCCGCGACGGGTCGGTGATTATTAACGTTTACGCACAACTGGTTGCGCTGGTTCCCGACAGCACTCTCCAATGGCGTTACTCTTGTGTTATGGGTATGGCTTTTAGAATTGTGCAGGAATTAACTGGTAGCCGGTATTATAACAAACGAGGACTAGGATAATAATAAACTTAAAGTAATAAAACATTGAGTTGGCTAATAACTAATTTTCAAAGTATAAAAGCCCCCCAAAAGTTATCCTTAAAATAAAAAAGATAATCAACAGGATTTTGTCATTATAACTTTGAATATGGTTAATCAAAGCATAGAATATAGAGATGATCAAAGCAAACAAAAGAAGAGACAACATGATTTAAATAGCAACATTAAATATAATTATTATTAAAAAAATTTTTTTTTTTTAATAAAACATTTTGAGACACACCTGTTTAAAATTTAATCAGTTTTTAAGCTATGTTCATTCTGCAACATATGCAAAATGTTTAAAAGAATAAAAATATGAACATATCACATTTGAATGCAAAGAAGCCTATGTACACGTAACACTAACAGACTAAAGAGGAAAAATAATGTTTGGCCTCCTTTCTTTTCCGCTCATTCCAGACTCTTTTGGCTCCAATCTATCTGTTTGCACCCTAAAGCTCACCTCTCACCACACCCACCAACCGCTTGCCTTCTAGCTTTTCTTCACAAACTGCCACCTGCTATTGTATTGTTCCTACCCCCATCCTCTGACTCCATCTATGCGTTGCTTTAATTTTGCTTTCACCTGGTGTGTCATCATGTCATCTTTGGGCCCATACTCGGATTCACTACACCTCAACTCGCAAAATTGGCTTAACACTTTCCCCACTCTCAATCCTCAGTCAGTCGACAACGGTTTAATTTTAGAAATCAATAGTCAACTTCAAGCTGAAGAAAACACACCCAACACATTTAGTAAAGTAATCACATCATTGAAAGGTATCTACAACTTATCTTCATTGGATAGTAAAGCCCTTAAGTTCTCATTCTCATCCTTGAAACTAAAACGAGTCAAACTCTCAAAAAGTAAGTCCAGGCCAAGTGGGAAAATACGACTGGAGTCATTCTTAGAAGAGGCCTACATTCCACCAGGTCATCAAAAACAGGTTGTGAATGAAGAAGAAAACATCAATGTTCCAAAGCCCACTGAAGAACTCGCCAGGGCAAATCGCATCATCGGCGATCAAAACAGCATCATACAAGAAACAAAAAAGGAACTTGAAGACAGCAAACAACAGCTGAACAAAATATATTCAATAGTTGGAAAAGTTGGAAAGGCAAAAAATGTGCTACAAAAAGTCAAGCGAAAGGACAATTCAATTAAGTTGTGGAAAACAAAGTACGCAAACTTGAAAAAAACTGTTCAGTCCGAGAAACTTCGCAGAAAACTTCAGCGACAGAAGAACAATGTCAAACGCCTCAGAGCTGAAAAGAAGGCCATCCTCAGAAGGCAAAAAATACACAAGAGGCAAAATAGTCGTCCACAGAGGTGTGCCTCATGCCATCATTATTTGCAGCTGCTCAAAAAAGCCAATGCTGTGGTCAATTATCTTCAGAGCGAAAAGTTGGAGAGACTAGATAACGATGATGACTTCATTCAAACAAAAGATGGAAAGTCATACTCTAGTAGTATTAGGGAGGCATCGTACAACCTGCAAGACCTCGGTATGTCTGAAAAAAAATACAAGCAGTGCTATAAGAGCAGTTGTTGAAGCAACAACAGGAAAAAAGCTTGGACCACTCCCATCAGTTTCTACACAAAACAGATTTTCAAGCGAAATGAAAGTATTGTCAGAGTCGCACATCAATGAACAATTAGCTGGACATTCTAACCTTACACTGAAATGTGATGGAACAACTAAAGCCAAAGGCCACCTCACCGAAGTAGAACTTTCTTCACCAGATCATACCTTTTTCTTGGGAGTACGGGAGCAGATTGGTGGTAAAGCAGATGACTACGTAGAAACAATTAGAGAAGTTTGTGGGGAACAGCTTCTTTCAAAAATAAAAAGTACAATGACAGATAGATGTATCACAAATGACTCTGTAGACAGAAAACTTCAGGAGGCGATCGGTAGTCATAACTTGAATTCTTTCAGATGCAGTATGCATCCACTGGATGCATTTTATCACGCCTGTGAAAAAGTCGTTCGCTCTGAAGAAAAAAACAAAGAAGAACAAAAATCAAATCAACAAATGCCATACAAAAAAGGATCAGAGAGCAACACACATGCCCTACTTAGAGCAGTTGACAAGCTGTTCCACGACCTCGGATGTGGTTGTGGAAAAGATCTACGTGAGTTTCTCCATTCAAAAGGCTACAGTAATACCGACGAAGTTCATGAGAAGACAGCTGTATACTTTTGCTTTGTTGGCAACAGATTTAACATTTTTTTTATTGATGCAATTTTAGCATTCTCTTACTCAAAAGCTATACAGGAATTTTTTCTCAAAGTTCACAACCCTTCAAATTGTCTCCAAATTGCTGTTTTTAATGCATTCAAAGAAGGAAGCTGCACTACTCCAATGAGAGCCCTTGGACTCATAGGGAAATTTATAACTGGCCCATGGATGAGGCTGGTAGGTCAAGACTTGAAGATCCTGGATATGAACAAATTCTACAATGAGGCATTGACCAACCTTACACACTGGAAATGTCAGCCAGGTGAAATGATCGCCAGCAAATCATCCATCTTTGACTCAATCCCTCTGAAGGAGGATAAACATCTTCATCAACTTCTCCTGTTTACCTCCGATGTTGATGAGCAAGCTACCGAGTCTCTCCTGCAGAAACTGTTGGAGGCAATCGAGGGGGGCCGGAGACAACTTCACACACAGCTACCAGGTGGTGTTTTCTGGGACCCCTCACCCCGTCTTCAAGAAGAGGCCAGGTCATCAACATCGCACAACATCTCTGGTGAACGGAAATTTGCAATGGTCGACGCACACATCCGACGAGCACCCAATGCAACCATGGGTAAAATAGAAGCCAAGACAATGTTCCGGTGCAACAAAACCAGCACTTGGCTCAACACACAATCTAGAGCAAAGAAGAAGAAAAACATAATTGAAGCCATTTCACTCGGTAGAAAAGTAAGAGCTGCAAACCGTTCAAGAGAAATCACAAGAAGAAGACGACTGAAAGAAAGATTGGAAAACATGCGCAAACAGCTCACAGAGAAGGAGAGATTACGAGTTTGTCAAGAACACCTCATCGAAGATGTCCTAGAGTCTGGGGGTATATGGATGACAAATCATGACATGGAGGAAAACATCAAACATATGGGGAAGGTCAAACTTTTTGCTGCATTAAAAGCCCAAATCAGTATCAGAACAAAAGTCCTTAATTCAAAAAGCAAAAAAATTGTATTTACCAAGAGTTCCATAGATCAGCTTAAGGAAGGTCTTCTTCAGGTAATCACTGACCCCATAGAGGATGATAAGCAGGAATTATACTCTTTGTTACAACGTCCTGATGACTTAGTCGGCCGAAGAGTCTCCCAGAAGTGGTCAGATGATAATGGTGAGGAAATGTGGTTGGCAGGCATCATTGTATCCAAAACGAAGGGTGAATTCCGCTTAGAATACGAAGGAGACGACAAACCCTACTTTTTGACTCCAGAGGAGGTCTTGTCAGATTTAGTTTCTGGAGAAATGAATCTTCTTTCATAACAAAACATACATGCAGTTGTCATGTTAGGGAGCTTGGTAAGTATAATCTGCATCATTGTAAGGGGGCAAATCTATAAAATCAATCAACTGGAGCTACTGTTTAACTTTAGTGATTCATCAAAGGTAGGACAGAAACTGTCCCGAGAACTGTCTGTAGTTCTGATTATTTCATTTTACTATCATTACTACAATATTATTACTTGATTAGAGTTCAAAATCCGATGTCTAGCCAAAGACTTGATGTGATCATGACAACACAGCCTCTTTAAACTATTCAAATAGAACTTCAGATTGTTAATATTTCTACACTGATGATGATATATGCAAATTTTCTCAAATTTTCCAATCTTTTTTGGTAACTGTCACCTTTGACCTTTGACCTTTGGGCATCTAAAGGTCAATTATTTGACCTTATACCATTGACCTTGAGTCTCAGAAAGGTCAAGTGTTTCCTCTTATTCTTATTATAGGTTGAACTTTTCTCATCGTATATTTAGGTTTCAATTTGATGTCCTGTAAACATACCCAAAATACACCTGTACACATTGTACAGTTCATTTTAATACACTAGGGGTCACACTTTATTTGTATGAAAATATTAACCAAAAAAGGTGACCTTTGACCTGACGTAACTCGGCATCCCATCGACCAATCCCTACAAACTTGGTGTCAAAATGAACGATTCAAAGAGAACTTTCCAACTAGACTGGTCACAGGTCCATCACATGTAATCTAAAATTTTGCGATTTTACCTATAATTAGTTATTAAAATAAAACTTGATGAACGTTGCAACTCTCACTCCACGGTAGGATGTTTGATGCCTCCAAGTGCCCGATTTGTCGGGAGTGTGACCTGTATTCATGGGTCACTAGGGAGTCACCATACATGGAACAAATGTCTGCAGTTACTCGAGTCAAAGTGTTATGTGAGACTCTGTAGTGTATGGCTCAACAATTTTGTTTATACTTTTAGAAATTGTCATATGGTGTTGTGCTATAAATTTCAAATGAAAAGAAGAAGTTAAATTTGTGAAAATGTTTGTTTTCTGTAAACTCAGCCATTTTTTGTTGTGTGTGTTTTAATAAAACATCAAAACTAACTGTAATAATTGACTGTTTTGGGAGACTTGGAACATTTTGGACTTTACATCCCTTAAAAAAAATCTTTGGGAGCCACAAATCTGAAAAGAAACGGTGGAGTAAACATTTAATGATAAAGAATATTCATCTTAGTTTTTTGTAATGAAAAAATAAAAAATAAAAAATGGTGAAAGGAAGGATTTGACTGTGTTCGTGTCGGTTGATAAGCCAGAGGCATTCCACTGAGCTACTCAGTACTGAGCTACTTCAGTTTTCAATCAAAGAGGGCGCTACAAGATTTGCTGGCTTTGTAGTGTTTCCAAAATATCCACCCCCTAGCCCCACTAGGTGAAGATGTGAACCCTTAGCCACACTGCCAGCCCTCTCAATCGTGCAGCTTACATCAGGGTGCATCTAGGGAGTCGCCATACATGGAACAAATGGAACAGGGAGCATCCCCTTCAGGTGAGGCGGCGGTTTTAACCAACTAAAGGTGTCCACTTACTTCTTACATGTAGCTTCCCTCGAGTGCTTTGGCTGTTAGTAACCTTTTTGAAAGTTATTGCAAATAATCTTTTTTTCTCATCTTTTTTAACAGGTTATTGAAAATGTCTGCAACAAAATAGGGTACAATCCTGATGAATACAATTTGAAGTAAGTGTACCCAATAGTAGGGTTGTAAACTATGTTTTTAACTTTCACTGCACCAAAAAATATCTTCACAAGAACTGAACCAAGGTACATGTATCGTGTCTTTTGCTATGCTGACAGTATAAGCACAACTCATGAAAATTTACACAGTTCATGTCTTCTTTATGAGAAGAGAACAAAGAGAAAAGAACTACAGTTAGAGTACCCCAATGGATGATTATTGTTAGATTGGAACTGTTCCCCCTTTCATCCCCTGCCCCTCCCCCTGCTTACAGGATAAATAACTATAAAACACCCTTTGTCATTCATGTAATTTTCAACATATTTATGTTATTTGGAAATAATCCTGTTGACATAGTGATTTGATCAAAGGGAAGGGTACAGGGCTGTGGTTTAACGTGCCCATTTTACATTTTTCCAGGCATCATCGGAGCATACTGGACCCCCAGCTCTCTGTCCGCTTTGCTAACCTCCCCAACAACTGCAAACTAGAGCTGGTCAAGGCGGACAGACCAAGAACTGAATCCACCGTGGTCATAGCACTGCAGACTGAGTCTGGACAGAGGCTACAGAATGAGTTTGTTCCCTCAGCCTCACTCTGGGATGTACTGCTGCACTTGGAATCCAAGGACAGGTACCAGACTTAACGATTTGGGTCTTAACTTGTTTATACATACTAGCCTGTAAAGCTCAATAGATTTTATGATTGAATACATGATGGTTCATAAAAGTAAAACTGAGTAAAGTTTTAACTAAGTAAAAAAGGAAACATTGTATGCATCTTTTGTTTAGGGAGCGTTTCAAAACTTTCTAGGCACAAAAGAACAATCCTGTGGGCATACGCCCACAACACATTGGACTGCCGTTTCGCTAGACCCCATCATTGTGCAGATGTGCAGGAGCAATCCTACTCGAGCGTTCCAATGGAGCATTCAGTCGGTCTAATGGAACAGTCCATGTGTACGCGCTGGAAAACTTATCCAATCTAATAAGAACATTCTTACTGTTTTGAAATGCTCCCTTTCTTCCCTTGCACATTTAAAGGAACATTACAGAATTGGTTTTGCTAACAAAACAGTTGCTGGCAGTGTAAGCCCTTTATGTAATCCACCATATACATAAACTGACAAACCTGTAGAAGTTTGAGATCAATCGGCCATCTGGGTCACGAGAAAATAGTGAAAAACCGATTACACATTTTGCATGAAATCGTATAGATTCAACAAATGAATAAAACGCTCACTGAGCGATAAACTCAAATCGGCAAGTTAGTTTATTCATTTCTCATCAAATATGGCATTTCAGACAAATATTTCAAGGGATGTTTTCTACTATCATCATCATTAGACCGTGTAAGTTTTATGTAAATCTGTGATCAAAAAGTATATTTGTTCTTACCAATTCTGTAATGTTCCTTTAACATGTTTAAGCACATATTTATTTTTTGTGTTTCTGTTATTTCTTGTTTACAGTGCTTATGCTGGCAAGCTAGCTTCATCGTCCCTGTCAGATGATGCAGGGAAGATAATGCATCCAGTTTGTATCTATATGAGACAAGAGGTATTGTTCCTAGCATTGTCCTCCTAAAAATGTTTTACTTAGCCCCCTCTCTCCTTTCCTCCATTCTGATCACATGACACTGAAAGATATCTTAACCCTTCTCTTGGTGACATTTTGCAGCAAGTTGACCAACCATTTGAAACCATTCATCTGTAATGGTTGTGAATGGTGGTACAACAGTGCTAAGAACTACATGTAACTGTGTAATGGACCTCGCCTTCGGCTCGTTCCATTAACAGCGGCCAGCCACCAGCCCGGTCATTACCACGCAGTGAAGACCGGCTCATCGCACTGTTATTTCCTAATTCAAAGATGCATTCACTGCATAATATCATGATATTGCAGGCTAGCATAGCTTATCTATTGTTTGAAACCACAGTGGATGATATTGAGTGGTTGGACAGTAGCAGGGTTAATGGAGAACTTAGATTCATGAAAAAAAACCTTCATCTAATTTCCCTCTCCTTCTTTCCCTCCTCCCTTCACCCTTTAACATATCGTTGCATTGTAATTAAGTTCTCAAAGAGAATCTTCATATTTAGAACATTTGCAATGTGGGCAGTCCAACAAGTTATAATACCACGAGTATAAGAATTCTGCGTATTGCATATAACCCATAGTAAAAGGTGCATTGCAGAGACTTTGTGTATCGATTTGACTAACATCTTGTGATTTGTACATCTCTCAGGTCGTTGGTGAGGCCTGGCTCCAAGCCACAACTCTTCGCTCCCTGGGATTGACTGGAGGAAAAGCAGTCATAAGGTGGGACTGCCATCTGTTTTTTTCTTTTTCTTGGTATTATTTTACTTGTGATGAGATTTGAATAGCCTGGGGAAACACTGCTGGACAATCTAAGGCTGTTTTCAAAACTACAGCTTGAGCTTGGGCTTGGCTTAGGCTCCATCAGTTATTCAGAAAATGTGTGCTTTCCTTACGGGGCTTCAATTAGGTGGGCGGAGCCCAAGCCCAAGTCGTGGTTTCGAAAAAGGGCCTAAGAACTTACATTTGTTTTCCTTCTTTTTTTAACTAGTTTGACCCATTCTAGAAAAATCATCGCATTTCAAAAAGCCTATGGGACAGTTACCAAGCAAGAGGCTGGTTTGTCCTGGTGTCTTTCAGAACAAATTGGTGGACAGGAAAATCACCTGAGTGATATCCCAAGTAAAGTATTGTGTGTGTGTGTTTATGTGAAGTATTATTGTATTTCTGATATTTTAGTTAACAAATTTATTAATCTTACCATCCCAGGGTAATACACAGAGTGATGGAGCTCCCAGCTCCACCTGTCATACCATCAACAAAACCAACAACCCCACCAGCTAAAGTTGAGACGCCCACTAAACCACTAGCTCCAGTATCTCACGAACAGTCCATATCTGAAAAGAGGGGTGGTGATGGAAGTAAATCAGCGGAGGGGCAAAAGCCCCCAAATGTTTGTGCCTCCTCTGAAACATCAATCAAAGACAGTGATACAAGTCAAGGTTTGGATACGGATGGTGAGTCAAAGAAGCATGGACAGAGCAAGCCAAAATCCGACAGTACATCAAAATACTTAGAGCCAGAACAATCTGCTATTTCTGATGAGCCCATGGAGGTCGACAAATCCACCAGCACGAGACAGAATTTCCCTGAGAAGCCAGGCAAGAGTTCGGATGACAGCACAGGGGCTCGTCAAAAGCAGAGCCAAAAATCTACTCAAATGGATGTTGCAAAGTTACAAGATACGAGAGAAATCCTGCTCAGTCCAGAATTGGAACAGGTGAGGATTCAGGAGTAATTCAATTTCAAATTCAAACAACATTTGTTTCCACGTTTTCATTAGTATCAAAAAAATCAATGAGGGTAACAATGTGGAAGCGCCTTCTGGAAAAGCAGTGCTTGGCAAGGAACTGCCGATATGCAAAAATTCAGAATCTAACAAAATAACAACTTAACTGTTTGCTACGGTTGTAATACTTTTGTACATTGCAGTAAAAAGTTGCAAACAAAAAAACATTTTATTTTTTTTCTCCATTTGTAGCGAGCTAATCAAATGGGTGCAGCCATAGCTGATGCCATTTTACAGCACCGAACTGAGCAACAACTAAGCCAGCTCGAACAGGCATGGTCAACTCAACCACAGCGACAACCGGTCTTCACAGATTTCAAGGTAAAACAAAACTCGCCTAGGGACCAAGATTTTGCGCCTTAGAGTTTGTTTTTGGTTTTCCTAAAAAGTTGTTTACACATGTATTTCGAACTCATAGACTCGTGGTAGGAACCATCTGGTTGAAGTCTGGTGGTAAAGAGGGTGGTAAAGTGCATTTGATGAGCGATAGACATACCCAAGGATCTTGAAGACAATTTTGTTCTTGATGGGTAACCAGTGTAGATCTCTCAGAATCGGTGTGATGTGCTCTGTAGCATTGGACTGGGTTACATTTCTAACAGTAATAGTTTAATGACCTTATGATATGTGAAAAATTGAGACTCCACGATCTGCTTTAATAGAGAAGTGGTCTGGTACTAAACAGACTTGAAAGACATCCTTTCCTTTATTTTCACATGTAGTTTCCAGAAGCACCAGCTGGACCCAGCCATCCGGCGAGCCGTCAGCTTCAGCCTGGTAAACAACAGGAGCCCTGTGAGAGGCAGTCATTGGTCTTCAATCTCGACCAGAGCAGTGAACTGTCCTTTGCCACTCAGGACGTACCCGATGAATTTTTCAAAGTCACCCTTGATGATGTCAGGAAAATGATGGCCGATCAGCAGATCAAAGCGTGAGTTGTAATACATAAGTTTTGTTGTTGTTGTGGGGTCGACATGGTCCCACACTGCTCTTAGATGTTGTCATTCTTCCTTTTCTAACCACAAAACCTACAGACCCTTCACTATCCCCCAAAATCCTCCACTCTGCACTTAAATGTTTGGGCTGTGATAAGATCTGTGTGCCTGTTCCAGTGAAATGTAATTGTTATTTGGGCCTGCACTACCATTATATCTTACAAAGTTGGACAACCTTTGAAAATGATTTTGGAGGATTTGTGACCGTTGTAGCTAATGGTAAACTTGGATCATACTTGTGACATTGTAATACTGTGTAGTAAGGTACATATCCAAAAGGGCAAGCACCAACAACAGTATGAATAGTAGTATAAAAAGAAATTGTCAGTTTTAGATTTTTGAGGAAAACACCAAGTTGGGAAAAATCCACAAATCAGACAGGAACTGAAGACCCCTGTAAGGCTCTGAAGCGGGATTTGAACTGGTATCCACAGAGGTGAAAGTCAGGGAAAGAAACTGTAAAGCCAACCAGATTCCCCAAAATGATTCTATCAGTAGGCATTGGTTTCAAATGATGAAGTACACAAGCCATCCAGACCACTTTGCCTTGAGTGTTTATTGGTCCTCGGGTGTTTTAACTAGCATTTGGCCAGCAGACCATTGTCAAATGTAAAGCCTTCTGACTGCATCATAGCCCAACATTTTATACATTTTCGTTGTATGTGTGCACAGCCACAATCATGGGTACACTTTTTGTTACAAAGACACCAAATGAACAACACAATTGAGTAACTCTTTGCAGATCTTGTATTCGACAAACTCAAGTACTTTCTACTCTTCACTCACACAGCGCTGGTTAATTAATTTACAAACAACATTGAAATATCTGTTACATCACTGGTTTCCAAACTGTTGTTCATAACATGGACACAAAAAAAATATGTACCCATGATTGTGGCTGTGCACATATCCTTATTTGTTCGTGTCTTCATGTGATGTCTTGTGAATTCTAATCAGGTCGAGCGAAGGGGAGCAGTTTCTAGAAACACGTGCTATGAGAGAAGCCAAGTCTATCAAGAAGGCTCAGCAGTACGATAAGGTGGCCGTCCGCATTCACTTCCCTGACCGCCACGTTCTCCAGGGATTCTTCCGTCCCCTGGAAACCATCTCGGCCTTGAGGGAGTTTGTCCGGTCCAACCTCCAGGACCCCAAGGTTGGGTTCTATCTTTACACAACCCCACCCAGGTGTGTCCTTAAGGATGATACGCAGTCACTGTTTGAAGCAAAGCTCTTTCCTGCTGCCGTGGTTCACTTTGGATCGGCGACGTCGTGTAAACACCATCTGCTCTCAGAGTTGATCGAAGAGCCGGCTTCTTTTTCTAAAGCTGAAGAGGAAGCTTCTACTGTTATTCGTACAAATATCACTCAAGGCGATTCTGAATCGACCAACCGCAAAAGTGCTTCAACTGTTTCAAGTGCAGGTAATTTGCAATATTTCTAAATATTCTTGCTTGCAAAATAATATAAAAGTGAGAGATAACTTTGGTTGATCTTACTGGCCCAAAATGTTTAATTTTGTTTTGAAATTTGTCCTGCCTTTAAAAAAAGAAAGAAATTGTAAATACTAGGTAAGCCAGGAAATACACGGAGGCTATGGCCTTTGCTGTCCTTGATGCCCCTTCAGAGGTTTGGCAGAGACTGAGATTTTCCACTGGAAGTGCCCTATGCAAGATGAAAATGGCTTTGCCCTCTTGAAAGATGAAATTCCAGGCGTGACTTGGTCCTGTGTGTTAGGTTAAATATAAAAACTTTAATTTGTTTTCATGAAAAATACAATTTTAGCAAGCAACTTTATACATATAAAGTCGCACATGCCATGGAGCTTTGAAAATATTAGAATTTGTGCAGTCCTTGCTTGGTCAGAAAAATAACAGTAACAAGTAACAGATAATTTGTACCAACACAAACACTACATAGCTCTGTATGCAAAATATAAGCTCATTGTGAACTAATTGGTATCTTTCTGATCTTTCTCCTTTTATGCAAAATATAAGCTCATGTGAACTAATTGGTATCTTTCTGATCTTTCTCCTTTTTTTCTTCTACTTATTTTTTTATTTCATTAATTATTAATGTCCTAATCAGTTCATGAATGTCTTTGATTTAAATAATTGCTCTAAATGTGTTCATTATTCTCTCTTTTTTGTTTGTCTACCAATGTGGAAATAAATGTTGATTTGATTGATTGAAAAATGTTGATTTGATTGATTGATGCCTAGGTGCCTCAACGTCAGGGTCAACAGCTTCAAACCTACCCCCAAAGGATCCCCTCAGGGGTCTGGTAAGAGGCAGGCCAGTGGGGAGACTGCTCAAAAATCAGAGAAGATACCTAAATGGTTCAAGATTGGTGAGTACACTCTCACTTTTAGCACACATGTTTGTCCACCCCGTAAATCAAGGACTTGTCTTAATTCTTCCATTGTTTAAACGACATCCCCAAGGATTTTGTGCCTGAAAGCGAAGCGAGGACACCCTCGATCTGTAAACATACCCGGATCCCTTTTGTTGAAGTCCTTGGTTGCAACGGGTAGACACCCTTTTTGTTTGTCAGTAACTGTTGTTAGAAGTATGTGTTTTGGCAGTTAAAAAATTAATGCAGTTTTTGTTTAATGTCGGCACTTTTCAACCTGGCAGAGCCTCTCTCAAAGGCTAAAGGTCTGAGGTTTGAGAGAGACTCTGCTATGGTTGTCACATAAGACTAGTAACAATTTCTGCGTTTACACCACAGGTCATTTTGGTTAGTGAGCAGTTTGCAACAGTTAATTCACTTTTTGTTTCAAAATTTGTTTGTCAAATTTTTGTCACAATTGTTATGGGTACCATATGGTACATTATGGGCTCTAAGACTTTGTTTTATCTGTTATTTTCCATCTCAGGTAAAAGGTGATCATAATTCTACGCTACATCATCGTCAAAAGAACTACTGGATTTTGGAAATCATTTGTATTCTAAATCTTGCACGAATTTTCAACACATTCAATTTTTTGGTCTGCCATTGAAATGGTTGGAGTCTGGATTCCTTACATCGCTGACGCGTAAAGGGCCCAATTTTTGTGAAGCTGCAATGCACAGGAACTTGCTTGAAGCACTGTTCAACCAGGGTTCTCCCCAGGATTTTTCAAAACTGTGGGGGCATTCTTGACGCAAACTTTGGAAGTTTGGCCAAAGCATGTGGAATTTTATGAAATAGGGCCCAAAATACCCGAAGGATTAAAGGCACTGGACACTATTGGTAATTACTCAAAATAATCATTAGCATAAAAACTTACTTGGTAACGAGCAATGGAGAGCTGTTGATAGTATAAAACATTGTGAGAAACGGCTCCCTCTGAAGTAACATAGTTTTTGAGAAAGAAGTAATTTCTCAGTACTTAAAATATTTGAATTGATTTCGAGACCTCACGCGTGAGGTCTCGAAATCAAGCAATCAAGCATCTGAAAGCACACAACTTCGTGTGACAAGGGTGTTTTTTCTTCCATTATTATCTCGCAACTTCGACGACCAATTGAGTTCAAATTTTCACAGGTTTGTTATTTTGTGCATATGTTGAGATACACCAAGTGAGAAGACTGGTCTTTGACAATTACCAAAGGTGTCCAGTGTCTTAAAGCCTACTAAGCATATTTTGTATTGACGGTATTTTTGACCGCATGAGGGCGCTTTCTGTGGCGCGTTTCCTTGCATGACAACTACAGTTCTATCTTAGTTTGATTACCTGTATGTTGTTTTTCTTGTATCAATGGCAAAACAAATAAATAAGTAAATAATGATAACAGCGACAAAAAAGAACAAAAAGGAGAAGTTTGTTTAACTTGTTTTCCATCACATGAATTTGATTCACTTACGCCTTCACATGGTCAAAAATACTGCGAATTGGTCTTGTGCATAATCACAACCTGTTTTTATATGCAATTTAATGAATATAAGATTTAAAAACAACGCAAACTTTACTTTAGTATGATTAGTTAGAGATCTATCAATGACATGTGTTTGAGTGAAGTGTGCATGTGGACATGGTTTGAATCATAAGCAGGTCAATGGTAATCTAAGAGGTGCAATAAAATGGTAAATCTGAATGTGTGCTGAAATGACACATACATGTTAAGCACTGCTTTTGTGGTTTGAACTACATACAGTGTATATATATGCACATGGCCAAACCAAATCACTTTGCTCACACTCAATCGGACAAAAGCAAAGAAGGGCAGAGCTGTGAACTCTCCCTGATTCTGCTAAAGTTCCCTGAAAAGAAACCAATCTGTCCATGTTCTGATGAACAAATTAAAAAAATCTCCCTGATTATGGAATCTTTTTCCCTATTATGTTGAATGTAATTCTAAATATTTTCCTGTGTGATAGTGGTACACAAACTCCCTGATTGCAAGATGCAAATGTTGATAGCTCTGGAAGTGACATTGAAAGAGATGATAGCTATTACATTGACCGCTTAAGTTTATTAAGACCGTAGCGGGTTATAAGCAGCTGTCGCCAAATACATGTAGCTCATAGCAACAGCAAACGGCCGCAAACTATCAAGATTTGACCTGCATCCACCCAACCACCAACCCAAAAAATCTTCAAGGGGCCTACTGAAGGTCAAGTCTAAAATTAGCATTTCCTCATGTTCCCTTTCTAAACATACCATCATTCTTTTAAGAAGGAAGAAACAATATACAATTTCTGTTTTGTAAAAATTGTTGTGACATTTTCACTGGCAAAAAGTGTGATAAACGTTGAGATAAATAAGCCATTCTGTACATCTGACAACGATTGTTCATAAATTTATGTTCTGTAAAAGGTTTTAAACAAACGATTAACAACAACTCTTGTCATATGGTCTTTAGATCGCTTCACATTTAGCTAAATTTATAATATCTTAAATCATTGTAAGTGGAGATTAAAAAGTGGAGATTGAAAAACAAAAACTAACAAAAGGTTAATAATAAATTATGTATTAATTATAACGGGGAGCACTTGAGTCAAAATCAATCAGAAGTTTAATTATCAGATACATGTAAAAAAGAATAATTTTCTGTTACTGTAAGCCCTGTGAAATATGGTTAAATGCTAAGCATAGAAATTTTCTGTTACCTAAGCACTGATTTTTTGCTTACAGTAAGCAGAGCCATGACATTGATCCCTGCATATTCATGACAACAACCAAAATCTCAAACATGTCAAAATCATGTGTCCACATAATATGCACCCTAGATAAGTTTTACCCTCACTAAAAACTGAAACGCCAGTATTTGGTGCTCTACTCTCGCATGGAGGCATGACATCATTGTCATTTTGAACTACAGATTATACATATTGTAAACATTAACGCAAGTATCAAAGTATTGTGTAACCAAGCAGGGAAACATAACACCCTTCAAAACTTTGCGTTCTCATACAAGGTTCAAACTAATTTTTTTTTCAGAAGAGGACAGTTTGTTAACCTTTCAGATTTAGATAAAGTCTCGACATTCCCAACCATTAAATAGTTGTCAGAAAGTTTGTTCACTTCATAGAAACTGTCAACAGTTGAGTGGTTGTTTGATTGTTGATGCTTACCATTGACGAAGTTGACCTGAATTCATTAGCAGGCCTGTCATTAGTCTTGTTGAGGTTTGGTGGACACTGTAGGAGTTCACTGTATGATTCGGGTGTCTAAAGACAAATTTACCCAAACCTAATAGTGCCCTAGTAATGTGTCCACCATCTTAAAATGGCTAATTGAGATATACGCACAGACCAACACAAAAGTGCAATAAGTTTGTACAAATATTTGGGGTTGAACAAAGAAAAATTGACGAGAGCGGTACTGGAACCTGCGACCTCGGATTAACGTACCAGTGCTCTACCAACTGAGCTATCAAGCCCTACAAAATGTATGTTGGAGGTCTCCCTATTTTTGTCAATATCTTTGTTTGGGGGTGCCAGTCAGAAGCCATTCAACCTGTAACTGCCGTATAGCCAGGGATCACACCAAAGTTTACAATACAATCTGGGAAGCGGCAGCTTAAAATAAAATAGAAAGATAAAAACAAGACTTTAGGCCTACCAGATGATCCTAAAAAGGTTTTTTTTTTGTTTAAACGGATCTGGTTGATTGTGTTTTTGTAAAAATCCTATTTGGGATGGACAGGACTGTTGGTCAAGTAACACTGGTCCAATGGATGTATCATTTTTAGTCAATCGAGAGTTACAAGACAGTTTGGACGAGAACAATTGTTTTCGTTGTGCTGCTCAGTCAAGACAGTCCGATGTAGCATGCCACGGTTGTTAAACATGTATTTGTACCCTGTAGCATCCTGTTCCCAGTTTCATGGTGCTTACCACGGAAGTCTGCGTTTTCCATGCTCAGAATTCCGTGGTAAGCATCGCTGTGAAATTGGTCCCATGTGATGCAAGGTCTGTCCGTGGGTTGTATTCGGTCCAGGCCAGGGTGGGGTCAGCCAGTGCACATCGGTGTGCATGGGTATGTCCTCTTGGAGTGGTGTATATATTTGCACAAAAAATTATCATCATTAAGTCAAATGAAAAAAGACAAGTGACAAATTGTCCTTATCATAACAACAAACATGCAGTTTTATTCGTAATGAGGTACTGAATGCAAAGTAGCAACCTGCTGCAATGTATCTACGAGACACTAAGTTAAATATTAAAAACCAAATCCTTGATTCTTGTGGAGATAATACTCCTAAGTCGCTCCAAAGTTCACCGCAATAGGCTGGACTAGTCCCATTCCTCTCGGCAGTCACATGTCCCAACAAGGTGACTAATGCACGAAGAGAATCATACTGTGCGTGACAATCGGAGATGGCGCAATGAGTATCTGCTCAGCAAACTATAGTTCATCAGTGAAGGGGTTTTGAGTGGTGAGTAAATGAAACACCACTTTGAGACATTTCAAGATAAATTCATGTAGGATGTTAAAGGAACATTACAGAACTGGTTTTTACTAACAAAACAGTTGCTGGCAGTGTAAGCACTTTATGTAATCCACCATATAGGGCCTACATAAACTGACAAACCTGTAGAAGTTTGAGATCGATCGGCCATCTGGGTCACGAGAAAATAGTGAAAAAAACGATTACACATTTGCATGAAATCATATAGATTCAACAAATGAATAAAACGCTCACTGAGCGATAAACTCCAATCGGAAAATTAGTATATTAATTTCTAATCAAATATGGCATTTCAGACAGAAATATTTCAAGGGATGTTTTCTACTATCATCATCATTAGACCGTGTAAGTTTTATGTAAATCTGTGATCAAAAAGTAAATTTTACAAGTTTTTTTCTTACCAATTCTGTAATGTTCCTTTAAGTTAGTTTGAACGTGGTCATATTTAGATTACCAAGCAGGTTAGGTGTTCAAGAGTGAATCTTTTTCAGTGATTCCGGCTGGTTATTTTTATGGCGATTCTTGACACTGTTGTAAATTGTTTTTAAATGAAAAAACGTCTCTGATTCAACATTCCTTATTTTACCTTGTTCAACTCTAGTTTAAAAAACACTGAGATTTTGGCCCATTACAGCATTGCAATGGTTGATACATAGTATACAAATATTGGATGCATTTGAATGCAATTGTCATAGAATATAATCTGGACTATTCTATTTCACAAGAAAAAGGGATGATGTTCTGATTTTACCGTGTGTTTATATTCTGTGATATTAATGCACGAACGAAATGCATTCAATGTTTTGTATAACTCACACATAGACCCTTGTCATTTGAAATTTGTTTCACTACAAACACAAAATAGACGCAGAAACTCGTCAACGTGCACTCTGAAAGTTCTAAAAAGTCTTTTAAAACAATGTGGACGACTCAATGTAGACACCAACCTTGTCCGCTTTGACACGACCCTGCCTCGTTTGGACAAATGGGGGGGGGGGGGGAATTATATTGGAAATGTCACTGCAAAGCATCCTATAATTATCCATAATACTCCTGTAATGAATTTGGAGCGTCGCGGCAGTTTACATGGCAAATTAAAGGATGACACGTGACGAGTGTTCCACCAATCAAATGACAAGGATCTGTATGTGTGATTTATAATAAATATATGTAATTCTGCTGTGGTGAGCTATGTCTCCCTTATCCTTGCATCAAAGTAGAAAGTAAAACTTAACATTTTTGTTCAAGTTTTCACAGATCTGAGCCTAAATTCTTGGCTCTGCTTTCCACATTGATAAGCTGCACCAAGGCGTTGGGCCCAGGGCCCAATTCTATAGAGCTGCTTAAGCACACAAATTTGCCAAGTACATGTACAACAAAATGATGCTTACTAGACTATTAAGGTTACCAGACACAAGACCATGTCACTTGTACAATTTGTGACTGGTATCCTGCTCATTTTCGCTTAGCAGCAAATTGTTTTAAAGCGATATTTTCTGATTTTAGAAGCTCTATAAAATTGGGCCCAGGTATGTTGCAAGCGTGATACTTTGTTCTTGTAAGGGCTAGGTGTTTTTTCTTTATAGTAATCGACACCTCTATAACTAATCAGAGAGAAATATAAATTTGTATTGGAGCATTTCATGGGGCACCAAGGTAATGGCCAGGGGCATGGCGGCGATAGTCGTCTTTGCCTCCATGAAGTGTCAGGCCTGGTGTTGTCTTGCAGAACATTTAATGGGTGAGTGGTCGGGGATGTTGACAATATTTGCTATGCTAGAGTTAATAGAATTTTACTGTACAAATAGTCGTCAGTTGAACATTTTAAAATAAAAACTCTTATAAGCTCCCTTTCAATTCATACATTATGTTTCATAATTCAGGATTGATTTTCAATTGATAAAGTAAGAACTACCATCCATGGTAAACCACACCAAGTACACTTGAACAAAATATTTGTTCAACAACAAAAGACGCACCAAAAACAAAATGTACCACAAAGTTCATGTTCTATTCACAATACTCCAAGGTGTTTTTCAACAGTGTTGGCATAAACTTTTCGTTACATAGCAGAGAAAAGTTCAACAAACCCTCTTCTATGCTATGCAGTAATGATTAGGAAGTTCAAAGTACATGTACAATGATTCAATGGAAAAATTAATCCTCAGTAAATTACACATTCATACATGTGAGAGCCCGGAGTTTGTTGACTCTAGCGTTGCTCAAACATACATTTAGTATCTTTGATTGCATTATGGCTAATGTCTGTTCAGTCAAGATAACAGTGCTTACCTTCAAGCAAACTTGAATCCTTGATTCTGACTAGTCGACCCATAGCAACAAGCGGTGTGATATAACCTTGTATCACATGACCCATATCACACCCTGCGTATTGCGCTGTTCTAACTCCGCGTATTGCGCTATTGTAAGCTAAGTATACGCAAAAGGTACAGCTGTTCCAACACTGCGTATTGCTTGAAGATAAATTATGTGGAATACGGAAAATAAAGCAAAAGAGAAAAACTGACAAATTTTGTAATTTTTATGACAAATTGACTACAATTTGTCACTACTAATTTGTATGTACATTTTTCTTTCTTTTTCCACAGAAAAATGATCAGTGTCGCTAATATTCTGCATTGATTGCACAAACTGGTTGCATAATTCCATTAGAGTGGAAATGAGAAGGAGGAACCCTGTTATCTCTCATCAAGTTATGCAATTGTCTGATAAGAACAAACTCCTCCGCTCATTAGCAGCCATATCTTTCCCAGTCGGCCAGAATATAACAAAATAAGACTGTACATGCATTTATTTAAAAATAATAAACATTGTCAAATTCCAAGTTCAGTTCACGATGGGAAGAACTTGGAACCAGTTCCTTCTCCTCCTCTGGAAGAACTGGGTTCTCCAGTCCCGCCGCGTCCTCGTCACCATCTTTGAGATCCTAATCCCGCTAGTGTTTGCCGCTCTCCTTTTGATCATCCGCTCTTTTGTCGACTTCAATACCTTCGAGTCTCCAACCCTGTACGGATCTTTCGCAATCAGCCAGCTTCCGCAGACGCTGTTGCCTCCAAATGTGACGGATAACTCCACCCTGCCGCCATTCTACTGGAGGATTGCCTATGCCCCTCAGGGTCCAGCTGCTGATGATATTATGGATAGAGTTGTGGACAGACTGAATGGTCAGTTTGTCATTATCAACCCTGTGCAACTTGAAGAGGGTAAGCTAGCATCATTGAGTTTTCTGACTTTGTGTTTCTATTATTATTACAGTATCTCTGTGCAGCATCTGTGTTTTTAAGTAGGATTTGAAGCTTTGCATGGTGGGAGTATAACTAAGAGAGGTTTGCGGTAACACCATGTTAAAATCTCTTTTGAGTAACTGTTGGTTCTGAAAAGAACCGGTTGTTAACGACTCAACGTTTCGATCTGTATGCTCTGACATTCTCCTTAAGACAATCAGAGCATACTGATCGAAACGTTGAGTCGTTAACAACCGGTTCTTTTCAGAACCAACAGTTACTCAAAAGAGATTTTAACATGGTGTTACCGCAAACCTCTCTTAATCTGTGTTTTTGTTACAATATGCCATTCGCAAATGTTGACTGTACACATTTTCAGTCAAATCTTATGAGCAAGAGTGACATCATGTGGTACTTGATATGAGAAACTGGCCAATAAAGTCTGGTACAATGACCTGCTTAAGAGACAGTTGCTATATCTCATGGTTCAGGGCGCTGATTAGAATATGCACGAGTGTATCATATCGGTAAGAGAAAGTAGATTCTCTACTTTCCCTTTTTTTTCTTCTCCACAGCCGTAGGTTTCGACTCGGAAGAGGAACTCCTGGAGGCGATGAAACGCTCCTCCTCAAACAACATCCTCGGGGGCATCATCTTCAAGAATGACTTCCCAGATGACGGACAAACGGCTCCGTCCAACATGACCTACAGCATCCGCCTGAGTAACACCATGAGGAATGTGGAAAACCAGAACAGCATGACACAGTGGATGACACAGTATCTGTTTCCATTTTATCAGGTGCCTGGACCCAGAAACAAGGATGATGTGTATGGAGGTGTACCAGGTACTTCTGCACACTCTCTTTATTTTTGTATTCATTTATTTTTTTTTACATTTCGTTACCTAGGATTTAACAGTCACAACTGGTTTCCGTTGGTCCCTGCATACATTGCATTTCAATTTAGTATTTCTTGATTTGTGCAATTCATAATCATATATTGTACGTTAAACCAATGTTTGTATGAGAGAGATTGGCTGTTGCCAGCTTGGTGTTTATGTCCCCTTGTTGGAGAGTTTGGTGAGTTCCCTTGACAGGAAGATCATTTTGGTCTATTTGTATACATTGTATTTCTGTTTTGATCATCACGGATTTGAAATTACAATGAACGACCTTACAGCACTAAGCCGACGATATGAGCTTGACTTTGCTGGTATTATCGGTTATAGGCTACTTTCGTGAGGGTTTCCTGGCTCTACAGAATGCTGTAGACATGGCCGTTCTCCAGTCTCAGGGTGCCACCCTCAACCATGCTACATTGATGCAGCGCTACCCGTACCCTCCGTATTTTGAAGATCTATACGTCATCGTGTTGCAGACGTCTTTTCCTGATCTCATTATGGTCAGTCTGGTGCTCGTGATTCTCAACATCGCCAAGAATGTTACCTATGAGAAGGAAAAGAGACTCAAGGTAAAGGCATCTTCTACTACTCGGGTTGAATTCCCCGCCTAATATTATAGAAAAGCTGTTAAGCACACATACAAGCTAAGCAAGGAGAAATCTTGCTCAGTAGAAATGGGTCATCAGTCAAAATGCTGTTTGATGTGTACATTACCTGTGACTTTTTCCCTGCTAAGCGAATAGAATTGTCAAGCAGCATTATCTGTCTAACAGCCCTGGCTCTAATTTTATGGCTCTACTAACCATAAGCGAAAAACTTCACAAGTTATGAAAAGGAATTAGCGGCTACAGATATGGTTACGGCTAGATTTCCACATCATCATGCGTTGAAGTATAGGAAATTCTTAGCAACACCCTTAGCAACAGTCCTAGCTGTAGCTGTAGTCGCCAATTTGAATATGGCCTAACTACGACCTTTTTCATGAAGAAAATATGTCATGATGCCAAGTTTTAGTAAGGCCGTTTAGTGTATTTACCTGTATGTTGAGACCAGTCTTATCCCAAAACTGATCTGTCCGCCTCAGATTCTGATTATAACAGTTAGCATGTCATTTTCCCCTTCCCCACCCACCTACCCACCCACCTACCCAGGAATCTATGAAAATGATGGGCCTATCCAACTGGGTTCACTGGTCGGCATGGTTCATCAAATACTTCATCTATCTGACCATCACTGTTTCTCTGATGACGATGATGTTTTGCATCAAGGTCGGTGACCTTCAAGCGGCGGTGGTCACCAACAGCGATCCCTCTGTCATATTTGTGTTCCTGATGCTGTACGCTGTTGTCAGTATCAT
Organism: Pycnopodia helianthoides; assembly: GCA_032158295.1. Lineage (NCBI taxonomy): Eukaryota > Metazoa > Echinodermata > Asteroidea > Forcipulatida > Asteriidae > Pycnopodia > Pycnopodia helianthoides. Next base: position 15,425,241 of record CM063245.1, read on the forward strand.
GTACAGCTTTGCTATAAGCTCACTATTCAGTAAAGGTGAGTGCATGTATTCATTGTTTTGTCTCCCGCGAAGGTTCAGTTAAAGTTTGTGCATAAATTGAGAACACCCTTGCAGGCTTTGTATGACAAAACCAAGGCACCCATAAAGCACTCGATGCTATTAGCAGTTAGTGAAACATTTTGTAATAAAGCATAGCCATGAAATATGGTCCTGCACTCACAAAAGCATGGACCAAGTAAAGAAATTTCAATTTTGATTCTTGGATATTTTGAAACTTTCTGTTTCATCAGCTTGCAAAAGATAACATATCGCTTATATTGGCTGCCCCTTTGTTCGATAAGAGGTAATGTTTCTGTTTCTGACATGTCCTTCCGTTGGTGTGTGTATGGTTTGGTGTGTGTGTTTGTGAGTTTGTAGTGACGTTCAAACCAAGGACTTACAAAAAAGGGGACAATAGGTCCACGATTGCTCTCACAAAGGGAAACAATGGGGTCCACTTTTGTTAGGACAAGGAGTTGAACAAAGGAGGGTCCACAATTGGAGGTCATTACACACTTGCGTGTGTGTGCACAATCATTGTCCGAGTGAAAACTCAAGGAGAACTTGGCACATATCAGCTCTAAATTTGGTGTGTGGATTGGTCTTGGTATCCCCCAGAAAGCCTATTACTTTTGGACCCCTAGGTCAAATACTTCGGTTATTTTGGCTAAAACAAATGGACTCATTCATCATCTGTAAGATTCTACCTTCTCCTTCTCTTGAGAATCATAGCAGCTGCATGACGCATCTGCACATGCTGCATGGGATATCTTATCAGCTTGTTTGATATCCCTGCCCCTCTGTCCGATTCTTCCCCTCCAGCAAACTCTGCGGCGGTCGCAGCCGGTGTGTTCTGGTTCATCTCCTACATGCCATATTACTTCCTGCTTCTCTTCTACCAGCGGCTGTCACTGCCGAGCAAGATTGCCTCCTGCCTCATCTCAAATACCGCCATGGGTCTTGGAGCTCAGACTATTGCACTCTTTGAAGGCACAGGTAAAGTAAAGCTCCCAATGTGGCCCACTGCACAGACATTCTTTCAATCAATGGCCTCACCAGCTACTGCAGTCATTACTGCCTACTGCACCCTTCTTCTGTAAACACCAGGGATTCAATATTAAAGATAATAAAATGGTATCAGATAAAAATCAATTGTATTTTTTGTTTTTGCCAAATTGACGTTCGGCGAAAAAATTGGGCAATGCAACTTTGAATTTGCTAAGCAAAATTAGTAGGGAGATAGAAGGACCACTAATAACAAGTGGCATTATTTTTCAGCGGGTTACCTGGATGAATACCAAGAAGAAGTAGAGCACCAACAAAGTGCCCGTGGATGGGGCTAAATGGTGGATAACTTTTTGCCCAACTGAACATTTTCAGCAGAGTTATATGGTTTTCCCTCTCCGCTGTTATTAGGTGAAGGTATCCAATGGGCTACAATCAACAAGCCTTACTCTGTGGATGATGACTTCACTGTACTGCAGGTGATGTTGATGATGGTCTTGGACATCATCCTCTACGGTATCTTCACCTGGTATGTGGAGTCGGTCTTCCCTGGGGAGTATGGAGTACCACTGGGATGGAATTTCTTCTTAAAGGTCAGGATGGAATCAAGTTGGTGTTTTGAGTTGGTAACTTGAACTCAAGTCCGACTCAAGTCACCCATTAATTTTGACTTGTGACTTGACTTGACGTCGACAAAAATGACTAGTGACTTAACTTGACTTGAACAAAAATGACGTGAGAGTTGACTTGACTTGGGAAAGTTTGACTTGGTTACCACACTGCAACCATATGACCCTCTAAGAAACTTTATAAGTTGATTTTGTGTTTTTTAAAAGACTTCAAGATGGCAACAAGTGTGCTTCTAATTCAATTCCTGATTCTTGCTGTTTCTTTATGTAGCAATCTTACTGGTGTGGTTCCCCCATCATTGTTGAGGTCCTGGAGGGAGACGGCTTCTCGATGCAGCTACGAGGTTCAAACTCGGGGTTCTTTGAGGAGGAACCCACCGACATAAAGGCTGGAATCCAAATCAGGAATCTGAGCAAGGTATCAATTCAATCACCCGAGTCATTGCAAAACGATGGGATAAAAGCTTGTTACGTTTCACATCAGTTTAGAGCTAATAACAAATTGAAATTCAACCGAAACATTCACCAAATCTGAACACAGTTTAATTTTGATGCATTATAAACAGCTGCAAACAGACACCTTGCGTTGGCTGCCATTGGTGAGGTCAAACAATGGAAATGCACGCACAATTCTCAGCCAATGATAGGTCTTCCTTTGACATGAGGGCGCTGTTTAAGCTTGTGACGTCACATGCTAGGGGTTTATTGATGACGTCTCATTTTTAATGTGTTAAGCAGTAAGATTTTTTGGAATAAAAGTAGCAACAGTTTCATAAATCTGAGTTTGTTGTTATTATAAAAAGTGATCAAAACGCCACAAACTAACTATTAAAGTTATATTAATTGTCTTATTAACATAAGGTGTTCAAGAACAAAAACGCCGTCAACAATGTGTCCATGAACATGTACAAGGGCCAGATCACGGTCCTGCTGGGTCACAACGGCGCCGGCAAGACCACCACCATGTCCATGCTGACGGGGTTCATCCCACCCACTAGTGGGACGGCCTTCCTGAACGGATGCAGCATAAGAGGGAATCTAGAGGGTGTCAGGTCTAGTCTTGGGCTCTGCCCTCAGCACAACATTCTCTATGATGATCTGACTGTAGAGGAGCACCTGTATTTCTTTGGGAAGGTAAATAATTTTTACTCCCCCTAACTCCCCACCCCCCCCCCAAAAAAAAAAAACCCACCCAAACAAACAAACAAACACCTCAACAAAAAAACAAACAAACACCTCACCACCCCTAACAAACAAACACCCCCAAAACAAACAAACAAACAAACAAACAACAATGGGGTTATTCTTCTGTGTATTTAGACTGATATAAAGAAGGAAAAAGAATTAACATTTGTCACATGGACAGACAATTGGGAAAAACATCTGTCCCCACTTGAAGATTACATTCAGAATAAAACCTCTTTAAGGATAAAGAAACTACATGCAGGTGAGAAAATATGTCTGTCCCTGGACATATGTTGCAATCTTAAAGATTATGTCCTTCAATTTCTGAAATATTTTGTACATTGTCTTAATTTTTTGTCAAGTAAAAACATAAACTAGATTTGACCTACTTCCACTCACCCAAAAACTTCATAGCAAAGGTTATGATCTACAGTTCCATAACAAAACCAATTTATGTTTTCTGCGGTTTTATTTATTCAGAACTTTTTGCTGAAAGAATTGGGTTTACAAATTTCTGGCATATTGTGTTGATTGTACTGATGTATGGTCTCTGAAGGGTTCAATGCATGCTAATATCCAATAGGCACTTTGAAATTCAGAAATATAACCAGCCTAGCCCATAATCTAGACAACTTTGGCTGGACTCAAACCTACCGCTTCCTGAAGCTTTCAATAACTTATTCAAAATGATTGTGTTTCTCTTTTATTGCATCTTGCCTACTACCAGCTCAAAGGACTTTCTTCGGCTGAAGTAAAGGAAGAGACGGAGCATTACATCAAAGCTACAGGTCTACAGGATAAAAGGAAACAGTATTCCAAGTCACTGTCTGGTGGAATGAAACGGAAGCTGTCGGTAGCTATCGCCCTAATCGCCGACTCAAAGGTGACTAGGATTTGAAACTTTGCATGGTGGGGTCTCAGTCTCGATGGAAACTGCCGAAGTAACCACCATAGACTGTGTTCAGTATTTGGATGGGAGATCAATCAAATTTTTGTTATGGTTGGTGGCCCTGGTTGTGACATGATCGGGCTCCTTAACATCAAGCAAGTATCTTTCGGGTGGGGCGTAAATCTGTAGGTCCTGTGCATTGTGTAATGTACATACAAAAAACCAACATTTGTCTTGCTGTTTAGATTTATTCTTGAGAACTTTTCTTGCTATTTATTTTACTGCCGCGAAATAGATTCCGGAATTTGGGAGACTACTTAGTTCTGAAAAGAACTGTCCTGCTTAATAAGTACTACCTGGGGAGATAGAAAATCGGCAGGGACTACTACTTTTGCTTAGTGGATCGAAGGGACTCCTCGTTATTAACTTCATTGTCGTGGAGTGAGTGTCTTAATTGGTCTCCACGTTTCGACTGGCCTGCTCTAGTCATCGTCAGGAGACTGAAGGCACTTGATTTGCTTAACTTTTGCACACTTTGATTTGTTGTGTTAATATTAAGCAATGCTGAACCATTTCTTTTGAAGGTTGTAATGTTGGATGAGCCCACCTCGGGTATGGACCCTGATGCCCGGCGGTCAACCTGGGACCTTCTAGAGAACCACCGCGATGGCCGTACCATCCTGTTGACAACTCACCACATGGACGAGGCTGACCTTCTGGGTGACCGCATTGCCATCATGTCTGAAGGGGTACTCCAGTGTTGTGGGACTTCACTCTTTCTCAAGAAGAAATATGGTGAGTGATTCTTGTTAAACTTTTCTGAGACCAAGGGCAGAAGTCAGTTTGCAAAAGACCTATAAAGGACACATGTAGGGTAGACTTTTTGGCTTGTTTTTCCTCCTTAGGGCCATGTGAGTTGGTCAATATTTATAAGAAATAGACTTCCAGCATGCTCCAAGAAAAAACCATGGTCAGAATTGTGTTTTCCAATGATTTTTTTTAAGGATAGTAAGGGCCTTATCACATGAGGCAATGATTTCAGGCATCTTTGAGGCAGCTAAACCTTGGTTCCACAAGAGGCATTTTTCTTACTATCTTACTGTCCAGTAGAAAATGGTATGAAAATTGGCTGTCAGGGGATTTTCTTCTTGGAGATTGCCTGGAACTGGTTACTGGTTGCCTGGAACTGGTTACTGGTTGGCTGTCAACTGCCTCATGTAACATGGCCTTCCAGACACTGGTAAAAAATGCTCTTGTGTTCCTTTTGCATGCAGTGTAGTTGGTTGCCTCCAATTTGACTATAAAGATTTTCTCAAGTGACACAGACCTTAATTTGTCAGTGTGATGGTTGGTACCCGCTCTACAGCTTTACCATCAGATCAAAGTATTCAGAATTAGTGAAGCGTGTAAACTGTTTTGGAAGGACAAATAGTGGGCTCAACAATCTACCAGATAGTAGGGTTAATAAATGATCAAACTGAATGTGTAACAAAGTTTTGGGCCTGGTGACTGTCAAACTAACTTTTATTGGCAGCGTATTACAGCATATGATTGGCAGAATATTGCGCCACAGCACCGTGTGAACCATTACATAGTGCTGTGTCTCATACTTCAGAACGTAGCTCCACATATACAGCAGGATAGATTATATAATGATGTTGGAGCACCATGAGCGTCACTGGGTGACGGATTTGAGCGCTATATAACTTATAAGAAGCCACTATTATTTATGGCGTGTCGTGGCCGAGCAGATAAGAACACCAGACTCAAGCTCTGGTTTTTCTGATCAGCAGAGTGTGGGTTCGAGTCCCGGTCGTGAAAGTTGTGTCCTTCAGCAAGACATTTAACCGTTATTGCTGCTTCCTTCGGATGAGACGTAAAGCCGTAGGTCCCGTGTGTTGTGTAATGCATGTAAAAGAACCCAGTACACTTATCGTAAAGAGAAGGGGTTCGCCCCGGTGTTCCTGGTTTGATCGGCAGCATATTGCGCCACAGCATCGTGTAACCATTACATGGTGCTATAAATGAATAGGCCTCATACTTCAAAACGTAGCTCCACATACATGGCAGGTAACAAAATATATATCAGCGCCTTGTATCCTTTGGCAAAAGGCGCTTTATAAATACAGTTATTATTATTACTATTATTATTATGTCTTGTCCTCTCACAGGTGTTGGCTACCACATGGTGATGGTGAAGACCCCTCATTGCAACGTCAATCAAGTGGCAGACTTGATCCACACCTACATCCCCACGGCATCTATGGAGAGTAACGTTGGCGCTGAGCTGTCCTTCATCCTGCCCAACGAGGCCTCCGACACCTTTGAGGCTCTCTTCACCCATCTCGAGGAGAACAAGAAAGTCTTGGGTATTAGCAGCTACGGTGCCTCCATCACGACCATGGAAGAAGTCTTCATCAAGTGAGTATATGAAGAAAACAATCAGGCATTTGATTTCTCATGATTTTTTCCTGATTTCAGGATTTTCTCAAAACCTCCTTGACCCTTCAATTTTTCTTGAAAGAAGTGAAGCAGTCAGCAAAGGGAGAAAGAAATTGTCCACATCATGTCCAAGGCTGTAGTTTTGTATTTCTGTAAACTTCCTGAATTGTATCATCTGGGAGGTTCCGGGCTAGAATAAGGGGGTGTCAGACCCGCAATCCTTTTTTCAGGAATTTTCATATTCTTCCAATCTCATCCCTGAACAATTTCAACCTTGAATGCAAAGTGGCTTGCATGAAAACTGTCATGGCAACTGCAAACAAATACAAATAGAGAATTGACCCAATTCCCCTGCATTCATTAATTTATTCAATTATTCATTTATTCATTCATTCATTTATTCATTCGTTTGTTCATTTTTTGTCACATTGATTAAACAATCAAATTCTTTGTCCTGCACTCTGCAAAAATATTAAGAATCTATACACACTGTGTAAAAATACACTGTGTAGATTTCAAATTGAAAATGTAACAAATTTACTGAATGCTGAAGTAAAGTGCAGGTTCCCACTTCCCTGTTTTTGCTACTTAATAATGTGATTTGTCAACATAGGAGAAGAAAGCAGTTTATGCATACAAATGTCCTGTGGTGGTTTGAATTTCAGAGTTGGTGAAAATTCTGACAGCACCTTGGAGGGCAAGCTACACCACAACACAGTACCAAATGGCCAACGATCCCCCAATGGCCTGCTGCCATCTAAGGAACCTATCGACCTTGTCCAGAATGGGCATACCCACACCGTTGGGATACAGTCCAGCCCGGGCTCCACCACGAAGCCTTCCCGCTATGGATCAATGGATGACATTCATAAGGAAGTTCAGACGAGTGATATGGCGTTCGTGGACATGGCCATGTCGGATGGTTCTGATGCCAAACAAGGTATTGGATTGTTAATATACAAATCTTTGACTCAGTGGGTAGAGTGCTGGCATGTTAATTCTGAGGTCGCAGGTTCAAGTCCGGCTCTAGTAAATTTTTCTTTGTTCAACCCAAACTTATACAAATCTTTGTTCACAACTTTGCAGAATAACCGTCCCCCTTGTGGAAACCATGCTTTTTTGTATCATCAATGCCACGTGCCAAGACATTGCTGATTTTGCCTGTGTTGTTGCATATGATTTCCTTCTGAAACGACTAGGAAATATGGATTACAGACATTTTCTTTATTTGTTTTCTTTCTGCTTTTCTTGCTGTTGCAAATAGAAATGCATAAAAAGAATTGGCCACTCTTTGTAAAAAATATGGACAGAGTTATGAGTTGTAGACTCTTTGTTGCAGCGAGTTGTAGTTGTACAGTGTTGTACTGTTTGTTAGTTGAAGCTTGGTGCATTTGTCACAGTTGTCATTCACTTGATCACTTGTCATTATTATTTCTAGGTGACCAGTATTCGAGCAAAAGCAGGCTGACGCCAAGGCAACGTAGGAACACTGGCCTTAAACTCTACCTGCAGCAGTTCAGAGCCATGCTTGTCAAGCACATTCTGCACAGCAGGCGCAACGTGATTCTAGCCGCCGTCCAACTCTGCGTTCCTCTTCTGAACACCGCTATTGCTGTTGTGTTACTGCTCGTGGCACCCCAATCTGAAGTCACGCCGCCCCTCACCATCAGCGCTGCTCCGTACAAAGATGGCATTGCTCAATTCTCAAAGGGCGTAAACCTTTCCTCCTCGGTGACGGAAAGTTTAGCCCTGGCGTACCTTGGACAGTTCGATAGTACGGGAACACAAGTTGTGGACATTGATGAGGTCACATCAATCCCTCATAACATGCGGGATTATTTAGTCTCACAGGGCCAGAACGGTATTGGCGTCTTCAATTCTAAGAATCTCGTTTCGGCAGCATTTGAATATTACGACAACGGACCTACTGTCATCGGGAACATTTCCTTGGGAAATTTATCTCTGATTGTTGGAACTGCATTCTATAATAACCAACCGTTCCACACGTCGACTCTCTCACTGAATGCGATCAACAATGCTTATGCTAAGTACTACCTGAGCAACGAACACGACTTCACAGTCATCAACGATCCTCTCCCACCAACGGTGGAAGAACAGTTCTCCGAGCAGTCTGAAAGCTTTGGTCTGGGCAGTATGATTGCATTCGTCATGATATTTGGCATGTCGTTTTTGGCTTCCTCCTTTGGGGTGTTCCTCATCATGGAGAAGTCCACCAACGCCAAGCACCTCCAGATCGTCAGCGGTGTCCACGCTATCACCTTCTGGTTCTCCAAATTCATATGGGATCTCATCAACTACATGATCCCATGCGTGTTGATTGGCGTCCTCATGCTGGCCTGCAGGGTGGATTCTTACGCCCTGGAGGGCCGCGTCTGGGACCTCTACCTCCTCCTGTTTCTCCACGGCTGGGCGATCATCCCGTTCAGCTACCTCCTAGCGTTCCTCTTCAAGGAGCCTGCATCAGGCTATGTCCGTATCCTCATCATTAACATCGCCGTTTCGATGGTGATGTATTTCACCTTTAAAGTGCTGTCGATTGAGGAGCTGGGGCTGACTAATATAGCTGAGCTGCTGGATTGGATCTTCATGTTGATGCCTTTGTATAGTCTTGGTGCTGCCCTGGAAATTTACTACCTACACTACACTCACATTAGCATCTGTCTGTCATTCGTTCCGTACAGTCAGCAGTACTGTGATAATGAAGGTAAGGATTTATGAGGTTATACTTATTATTAGTTATAAGAGGTAAACATTTACAAACTAGAAAAAATAACATGCCTGGAGTGTCTTTTCAATAGCCAATTAATAATAATAATGTTATGATAATGGGCATTTTTAAAAAGCTTTCAAACATTGTATCAAAGCACCTTACACTATACATGTAACTACCCCTGTTTGTTGGGCCTGAAGCATTCCTAAAACCATCTCAACTCCTTAGGAGTATGCAGCACCAACAGCCAAACTTGTGCACAGGTTGCTAATCATTCACATCAACAATCTCTACCCTCACAGGTACCCATTCACTCCTGGGTGATGAGAAGCAATCATAGTTAAAGTGTCTTGCTTCAAAACACAATTTAACGACCCGGATTCAACCCACTCTCTGATGACTTGGCCATCTGTTGAGTTTGATGCTCTAGTCTGCTCGACCACAACACACTATACATAGAACTTCCATTTGCTTTTACACTGTTCAGACAGAAGCATGGTGTATGCCAAGACCAAACATGAGTAAATACTTACATCTGGTTCAATAAGTTGAATCACTTTCAACATGCGATCCTTTCCCAAGGACTTCATGAGCAAACGACGACAGTGAATTCTCAGGTTGCTGGGCTTTCTCAGAAGGCGTTTGATCTGAGAGTAGTTTTCAGAGTTGATGGTTAAGTCTACTACCACAGTGTGTACTCTCTTGTCCGAGGAATCCTTTATCTTCTGAAGAGAAGAACTTGAGTTGATGCTCTAGATTGGTCTGCCACGACTTGCTACAATTTAATGTTTCATGTTGTTGCTAATAAAACTGATTTAAATTGATTTTCCCAACAACTTGACAATGTGAATCCTGAACCACCAGGTATCCTATACAACCCAGAGTATCTGACGTGGAGTGGGGAGGGTATCGGTCGCTACCTGGTCTATCTTGGCGTTGAGGGCGTCCTATACTTTGCACTGGTATTCGTCGTCGATTCAGACCTATTTAATAAGATCAAACAAGGCGTCAGGAAGGTGTTCTGTTGCAGGAAGAAGAGGCTGGTGTACAGTGAGAGTGATAAGGCAACTAATGTGGAGGTGAGGTATTATCTGGAAATGAGAGTGGCTAGACTTTTAAGGGCTAGTTCGGAAAGGTTTTAGGACTTAGTTCTGTTTAGTTTGTTACCTTTGTTGCACAAACATCAAAATACAACGTGGCGCAAAAGAGAAACCCAGAAAGGGCATGCAGGCCCACTAAATGGGAACCCTTGTTGACACGTCAGAAAAAACAAAGAAACAAAGACAACATTAAAAAAGCAAAAACAACTGTAGAAAACATGGAAATATATGTAAAGTGATTTCAAGAATGACCGTGGGTCGATTTCACAAAACTGTTCCAAACTTAGGACTAGTCTTAGGCAATGCTAAGAGATAGGACCAGGCTTAAGTTAAGACCAGTTACTGGTCCTAACTTCAGATAAGACTAGTCTTATGTCTTTGTGAAATCGGCCCCTTGGCTGATAGAAATAGGTTGGGCAAAGCATGTACCGGTAATACTCGGTTTTGAAACACAGATCGAAAACATACATGTATATTGTGAAGGGTAAAAGGTCCCACAGTGAAAAGCACCTCTCCCAAGAAATTGAGAAAGTTCAAACTTCAAAACAAATTTTTGTCTCTTACAAACCTGAGTTTAGGCTCTACACTGAAAAGCGTTTCTACCAAGAAACTTGGAAAGTTCAAACTTTTTTCTCTCTCTTACAAACCCGAGTCTAGGCGGATGAGGATGTTGCCAGTGAGAGGTCCCGCATCCTAGACACACCCCTCCAGGAGCTGAATCAGACAGATGCCCTTCTCATCAAGGATCTAAAGAAGATTTACTCCCTGAGAGGAGGCCAAGGGCTGGTCGCTGTGGATGGTATCTCTGTGGGAGTTCCTCTTGGAGAATGCTTTGGTCTCCTTGGTAAGAACGATTGGTTATACATTTCATAACTACATCATTGTCAATACTTTATACAAGTTCAACAGTGTTTATTTTTTAATTTTTTATGTTTGATTTTCATTCTTACACAAGGCGTGAATGGAGCAGGGAAAACCACAACGTTTAAGATGCTGACGGGTGATGAGACACTAACAGCTGGTACAGCTTACCTTGATGGCTACAGCATCAAGTCAGATATCAAAAGGGTAAATATCATATTTTTGGTTTCAGTTCTCTATTCTAGGCCCAATTTCATAGAGCTGCTTAAGCAGAAAATATTTGTTAACAATTCTCTGCGTAGCAAAAATGAGCAGGATACCAGTCACAGAAGGTACAGGTGACGTGGTATTTTGGCTGGTAACCTTATTCTGGTAAATAATTTTGTTGTCCATAGTAAATTGTTGGTCTTAAGCAGCTCTATGAAATAGGGCCCTGTTCGTAAGTGTTCACTGTAAGCCACGCCCACTTCACTGGATTCAAGGATTACCAGGAAGTCCATAGCAATTGCATTGAGCTGGTTTGGGTGTGACGATCTATGTAAGACAAGTTTATTAATTGGACTGACATATGTTCTTCAAGAAATGCCTTTGACCGATGAAATTGCTCCATACAAAAAGGTGCGATGTTCCCTCATTTTGCCCACCAGTTGTGTTAACGCGCATGCAATTTACATATTTCATGGGAAGGGTCTTATTGGCTGGGAGTTGTGCATGACAATACATTACAAGCGTGCACTTTTCTTTTGTTTGGTGGCATATGCAAGGAGTCTACCTTTAGGAACTAAAGTTCTACCATGTTGTCAAAAGTACTACTATGTTGTCAAAAGTACTACCATGTTGTCAAAAGTACTACCATGTTGTCAAAAGTACTACTATGTTGTCAAAAGTACTACTATGTTGTCAAAAGTACTACCATGTTGTCAAAAGTACTATCATGTTGTCAAAAGTACTACCATGTTGTCAAAAGTACTACTATGTTGTCAAAAGTACTATCATGTTGTCAAAAGTACTACCATGTGGTCAAAAGTACTACTATGTTGTCAAAAGTACTACCATGTTGTCAAAAGTACTATCATGTTGTCAAAAGTACTACCATATTGTCAAAAGTACTACTATGTTGTCAAATGTGTCTGTTCTATGGGAAAACTACCTGCTTTGTTGACAGGTCCAGCAACGGATGGGTTACTGTCCCCAGTTTGATGCCCTGATCGACCAGATGACAGGTCGGGAAACCCTCACCATGTATGGGAGACTAAGAGGTGTACCCGAGGCACACATCCCAGATGAGGTCAACCGACTACTCAAGATACTCACCATTGACCCTCATGCGGATAAACTCACCAAGACATACAGGTAAGAATGAGGATCAGAGGTCAAAGGTCATTAATATATTGACACAGGAACTCTTCTATCTTAGCTTCCAAGATTTCATTGGGTGGTGACTTAAACAGTCCCTCCCCCCTTTTTCAGTCCGAATTTTTCTGGAGAAAGAAATGGTCTTTTCACCGAAAGCAAAGTAAATCCTTACTTTGAGAAAACAATGGCAAATTAGGGCATCTTTCTTTTCTCAGTTTAGATGGAAGTGAAAATGCAGACATTAAGGAAAGTCTCTTTCCCTTACTCCCCTTCATGGGAAGAATCATAATTATAAATTCCTACAGGGTGCTGAGAGTGATCTTAAGTGCGAATCAATCTTAACTGCTAAAGCAAAGTGTGATGTCACAATACAAATCACTATGGTGATACTAACAACTCATCTTAAGATGAATCTTAGTTCTCTGTGAAATCGAACCCTGCTTCACAGTTGTGATTAACCAGTGTGTTTGAGGCGCAAAGCTTATTGGTTTGGTCTGTTGTTACTTCCCTGTTGTTTTAGTGGAGGCAATAAGCGCAAGTTGAGCACTGCCATCGCCCTGATGGGTGACCCACCAATCATCTTCCTGGATGAGCCAACGACGGGAATGGACCCCGTAGCGAGAAGGCTACTATGGGATACCCTGTCTCAGATTCGCGCCAGCGGGAAGTGTATTATCCTCACATCACACAGGTATGGAGACCATCATTGTTATATTGACCTAATTCAAGTGGCATGCGAGCGTGAACAGAGTTTTTGCAAAAAAAACTTTTTGCAAAATTGTTTTACAAACTTGCTGAAACAATTGTGCGCCCTCTTTCATTTGAAGGCTGTCATAACGCTTTCATTTACACTGTCTCTTTTAAATAGATGTGATAATTGTACAACTGTTCTTATAGTCTTACAAAAAATTGTTACATCATTTCTGAAATGATTATACCCCTTCTTATGTTTACACTGTCTATATTATCTTTCATCTACACTGTCCATATTATACTTTCATTTGCACTGCCTATTTTGAATAGGCGTGATAATTGTAAAACTGTCTATATTGTTTTGCAAAAATGGTTAAATAATTTATGAAATGATTATACCCCTTCTTTCATTTACACTGTCTATATTGCACTTTCATTGACACCGTCTATATTACACTTTCATTTACACTGTCTATTTTTGATAGGTGTAATAATTGTAAAACTGTCCATACTGTTTTACAAAAATGTGTATGAACTTTCTGAAATGCTTATTCCCCTTCTTTCATTTTCATTGTCTATATTTTACTCTCAATAACACTGCCTTTTTAAAAAATAGATGTTGTACTTGTAAAACTGTCTATATATTGTTATAAATCCACTTGTGTGTTTTCATTGTATTTCGTCTTGCTTATTGATTGTTGTTTGACATATTGTGTTGTTGATTCTGCATTGTTTTTTGATCGAATACATAATGATAGTAACACTGCATTTATATAATTTATCATGCTGGTAGGTTTATCAGCTTTTCATGGCTTTTCATCTGTTCTTTTTTTATTTTTGCCTTACATAACTTGTTTATTTGTTCTGCATTGTCTAGATTTAATTGACAGGTGAATTTTTGGAGTAACTTTCTCCCCTCATTTCCAGCTCCAAGAGTGTCATGTTATTTGTGTGTTATGTAACCAGTACTCTCTCTGTTAAGTCGTTTCAAATTAAAATCTACATTTTTTTCTGCAAAGCAACATTTTATTAGGAAACCAAAAACCTGCGTAGGAGCTCAATAAAACTATCACTCAGTGGCAGTTGATGGTTTCAAAATGTGATGAAGAAAAGGAGATAATGTTGTGTAGTTCGACTGTTTTGTATAGCTTTTTAACCTTGGTGGCTTTCAGCTTGAAACCAGATCCAATGCCAACTTGTTTACCCTCTTTGTTTGCATATTTTTGTCCAGCCCCCTCTCTCCATACTGCCTACTACTTCCCCTCAACCCCTTCAAATTGCCTTCATCTCCCCTTTCCCACATTGTGGTGATTGTTTGTATTTTATCCTACATTTACATAATTATTATATTTTTAGTAACTTGTCTCGTATTTTCTCTGTATATTTAATGTTTTATTACAGTACATGTCTAACTGTTTTCAATGCTTGTATAAAATCAGCTAGGAAAAAAATATATAATGTTTTTAACGTTGTTGAATAAAATTTGAATCTTGAATCATGATGTTCCACATTTTGCAGCATGGAAGAATGTGAAGCTCTTTGTACACGGCTAGCAATCATGGTCAATGGCCAGTTCAAATGTCTGGGCAGTGTCCAGCACCTCAAACACCGCTTTGGTCAGGGCTACACCGTGCTGGCCAAGGCACAGCATGGCGAGACACTCAATAAGTTCAAACTACTCATGGAAGAGATGTTTCCTGGTAAGTCAAAATTCAAAATATATTTTGCGGATGATTTTGGATTCTATTGAGTTTCGATCAGCATTATACATTATTGTTAAACTTTTTTTCTTTCAAATTGTTCACAGTGTTAAGCCATTGTATAATAGAAACATTAATATATTTTTGGGTTGAAAAAAAGAAAAATTGACTAGAGTTGGACTTGAACCTGCGACCTCCAGATTAAGTGCCGAAACCATAATTACATTTAGTGCATTTAAACCAAGAATCAAAAATTCTTTATATACATTTGCTACCCCTGTTCATTTGGCCAAAATCATTCCTGAAACCATCTCACCTCTTTTGGGGTATGCAGCACCAGCAACCAATAAAATAGGAGCACAGGTTTGATGATGAGAAGCAGTTATAGTTTAGTGTCTTGCTAAAGGATGCAAGTGTCATGACCGGGGTTTGCACCCACACTCCAATGACTCGGACACTAGAGTGATGTACTACGATGCTACACCAGGAAACACCATATTAATGGGTTTCATTTCACATTCTGTTTTGTATATTAACGTAAATTGTTTTGTTGCATTATAAATGCAGGAAGCAAATTGAAAGACGAACATCAAGGCATGGTCCACTACCACTTAACCGACGTACAACTCACATGGGCCAAGGTCTTTGGGGCCATGGAGCGGGCCAAATCTAGCTGTGGTATTGAAGACTACTCCGTCAGCCAGACAACCCTAGAGCAGGTCTTCCTTAACTTTGCCCGAATGCAAAGGGAAGATGATCGGCGATAGCCAGAAGGGAATGGGTACAAGGCTGTGGAGAGGAATAAAGTCTCCCCAGCCTCCCAACTTTCCCTTTTGGTGCCTCATTGGTTGTACATATTCATTTTTTGATAGGATACTTTTCATTGCTTAAAAACATTTTAAACATTTTAGTTGGATAATCATCCCAAATGCAGACCTATCCCAATTAATGTTATGCCTATCCACACCCTACAACCATGGACAGACCAACTGATGTGGAGTAGGCTCACTCAAGTTTGGGCTTGACCATAATGTTCTTTTTTTTCTTCTAGATGTAGTTTATTCAGTTTTTTGTTATTTCATTTAAAGGCACAGTACACGTTTGTTGTCGACTCTGAAAATTAATGGCAATAAAAACTTATTTGGTTAGAAGGACAGCAGCTTTGGGTAGTATAATGAATTTTGAGAAAATTTAACTTTGAAGTACTATGGTTATAGAAAATATATTACTTTTTATTCCCCCAAATTTGAATATGAGGAGCGTTTTTGGCAGAAATACTTCTCAGACTGTGTATTCCTATGGGGAATATTCTTCCTGCATGGAAATATTCGCTCTGGTTTTTCGATGATATCTCAAAAATGTGACCACTTTTTGAAGTGAAATTTTCACAGGTTAGTTTCATTGTATGTACCTACATTTATATAGGATTAACACAATCAGTAGGCTCCACTTACCAAACGCCTACAGCACCTTTAAGTGCATTACAAATTAGTTTAACTATCATGTACAAATACTATGACAAAAATCTACAAGTTAAAGTTGTGTAAATCTGTAAATTACAATGCAATAATTTGTATACAGGGTGCAATGATAGAAACATAGATATTGCATGTGACTTATAAAGATTAAACTGCGTGTTCTTAAAGGTATTGTACACTTTTGGTAACAGCTCAAAATCAGTGTCCACATCTGTAAAAGTTTGAGCTCAATTGGTCATCGAGGTCACGAGAAAATAGTGAAAAGAGATCTTATGTGTTTTCTGTTTTTTCAAATTATCGCGCGCGATAATTACTATTGTTTTACTCGTTTCTCAGAAACGATAGCATTTTAGGCAGAAATATTTTAAGGAACTCTTTCTACCATTACTTACTTTAAATCATGTAAGTTATGTGTGAATCTGTGAACATTGTGTTTTTCGATCTTACCAATAGTGTACCGGGCCTTTAATATTTCTTGAAAATGTATTATTTCACACATTTCTATGATTGCGACTGAGATTAGTTATGGCAAATTAAAAGTTTCATTTCTTTAAAATATATTAACTACTCAATACAGTGGCATAATTTTACTACAATTCAACAGGATACTACTGCCACTTTCGTCATATAATTTTATTTTATTTTACGTATATTTTTCACTGAAGTTTACCATAAAGTTGGTCTGTGGATGTAAATATTCTACTTAATCTAAGCTTAACTCCCTGTGAGATAATTAAACTCTTCCAAACCACCAAATTAAAAGGAATGTAGTCATTGGAAAAAACAATGGTGTACCATCTATTTATGGAGAGTGCACTCTTCCAATACCCATTGGTACATCATTCGTTCAAAGGCAGGATATACTTTTGGTAATAGTCGAAGACTAGTACCCTCACTTGGTGTATTCCAACATATTCATAAAAATAATAACAAACCTGTGAACATTTGGGGCTCAAGTGGTCATCGAAGTTGCCAGAAAATAATGTAAGAAAAAACACCCTTGTTGCATAGAATTGTGTGCTTTCGAATGCCCGAGAAATTCAAATTCGAATATTTTAGTGAGAAATTACCTCTTTTTCAAAAACTGCATTACTTTAGAGTGGGTCATTTCTCACAATGGTTTACACTATCAGCAGCTCTCAGGTGCTCCTTACCAAGTAACTTATTATGGCACTGCCTTTAAGCCTTGCCGTTATTTCTTGCAACTCAGTGGATTTATACTGATGTGCTTGACTTCTGAAAATCAATTTTAACCACCCCTTAATGATTGTCTTGAAAACTAGAGAACTTTTTAGAAAAATTATTAATATTGGTTTGTTGAAATCATTCAAACTTTGCAGCCAAAGGCTGAATTGTGTTTAAAATACAACAAGAGTTACAAAAAAAATTAACCAAGCCTTTGCAAGTAGGCCTATTGACTATTAAACATTATATAAACTTGTTGCAAGAACTAGCAAGCTGAGATTAAAATATAAAGAGCAGAAATGGGAGACATTGAGATAATAAGACATCAAATTAAGAATATTTCAAAACTCGGTACAAAAGGAAAAAATAACATGCCAGAAGTTCCATCACTATTACAACGAAAAAAATACTTCAAAAGACTCGAAGTGAGAACTTGCATTCTCTTAAATTTTGTTTTTGTTTTTACTGTTCCTTGTAATCTAAATGACAAGAGGCTCCTGTAATTTTCTATGCTTTTTATTTGCACCGTTACTGATTAGTTTATCATCACTTGCACAAGTGACCAGTGACGTCACCTGATGTATCATCCAAGTAAAATTTCCGTCGAGAACTGCATAGGGATTACTCTACCCAAGACTCGATGAATGTACACTGAATCGGTGTTTCATCCCCTATTTGAATACATCTTGCTATATAGATAGTTCCCGATAGACGCCATCTTTAGTGGGTTTTGGCTTTGAGCTGCGCAAGCGCGCAGCCAAGTGGTGCAGCGATTAATCATATTGCAAGGAACTTGATCGAACCCCCGCGTGACGCATGGGGTATTGAATATCGCATCTGTTATGCGTTCGAAAAATAATTGATTTGCCCGTAAAGATTGCCGACTTTACATTTAGAGATGTCAAGTGGGAATCATCTATTCGTAGTCGAAGGTCAATCCAGTTCCAGTTAGTTTGTCTCTGATAATGGCGTCCATTACTTCATTCTGTGCCACAGTGAAGTGAGCCTTCCAGTCTCCAACTTTACCTGGATGTATACAATGAGAAAGATTATGGAAAGTGAAACACTACACAAGTATGATGATTGAGAGCTGTTTCCAATAAAAAAGGTAGTGATTCCAATTAATGTTTGTCATAGCTTATGGTTCATGGTTGAAATTCACGTCCATATATCAGATAATAGTGTTGCGACTATTTTTGTGTTTTGTTCAAGAGATGGGTGTGCAGAGCTAAGACGAATGCACCAGGAGAAAGTGGCGTGTACACAAGGTGCAGTTGGAAGTTGAAACATCTAGCCCCCACCCCTGCGGTAGCGCTGAAGTAGTCGTAATTGTGATAGATAAGGTTGAAATCAATTTTCACAGATTTGCACATAACTCACATGGTATCACAATCTACTGTTTGTTATCTAGCTGATAGCTCATAGCTGATAAAAAGCCAAGTTCCTCCAGTGGTAGTTCAAACTAAATGTGTATGTTTACCTTTTCTCATGAATGAAAGCGAATCATCTAATTCCACCTTCCCAAACAAGGCATCCAGTTGGGTCATGGGGTTTTTCTTCATGTTGGCAAATGTACAATGGTCTGTTATTGCATCCAGTGTCTCGTTAGACAAATCTTTTCCCAGAAACTTGCTGATCTTCTCCACATTGCCTCGTAAATCCTGGACATAATAAACAATATGCATCGAACAATTGAACTTTCAGAGAACAAGCTTTTGGGCCATGACAGACGAAGCAATTTCACTTTTCAACTTTCCTATTCGAATTTCATTGGAATAGTTTGACAGTGTTCGAGGAATGGCTCTTGTAGCACCGAAGATCTCTTTTTGTGTAAAAGTGTTGCTTACTACCTCAAGTTACCTGTAAAAGTTAGCTGAAGGCTCTGGTGGCCAAGTCATCAGGGTGTGGTTTCGAATAAAATTGCTTCTCTTCACCCAGGAGTATGTAAACGGGTACCTGTGTGGGCAGAGATGGTTCTTGTGATTGATTTAGTTTGGTGCTCTACATATTTGGCAGCACATGTTGTATACTCCACAAGAGGGTTGATATGGTTCGAGGAATGAAATAAATGACCCAGTGCCCAGGGGTAATATTGTTGGAGTGCAACGAGCGTCACTAAGTGACGGATTTGAGCGCTATATCGGAAGGCAATTTGTATTATTATTATTATACAACTTAAGTATGTGCTATTTTAGGTCCCTACTGTCACCCAGTAATTCATATTTGGTCTGTCTATTGTCCAATGACCTGTTTTTGTCCAATTTGGAAAAAACGCAACAGCCTCGTGCTTCTTTCTTTTTCCTCACTACGCAGAATCTAAAGATCACTCCCCGCAATGTAATCAAATGTCATGTAATGTATCTGCATATATATTTTTTTGTGGAGTTATAATATAATTAACCCTCCTATACACTGGTACCGTTAGACTTCAACAAAGAGCAGTACCGGTTCCGTATGTACATTAGGCTAGCATTGGGTGCATGGGTTTCTTCTGTGTGACGGTTGTTATTGTGTTGAACAAATATAGCATGTGTGCTGCAGACTTAGTCTCCACAGTCTCCTGTGGAATTTTGTGGCAAGGGCCAGTTTGGCAGGAGAGTATACCAATTGTAATGTTCTTTGTATACTCAGTCAGTTCGAGAGAAAAAAATCAAGAATTATTATTGTCTTTATAAAGGTCAATAAAGCAGTCAGATTTGCTGAGCACGAATAAGTTCAATCATCAGCCCAACCTAATTGGGCCTACTCATAACAAATCCACATTAAATGTGCCTTGTTTGTTACTGGAATGAGTTCATTAAGCACAATATTCTGCCAGGCTGAGTTCGAATTCGTGCACCAGCCATGGAACCGATAACGTACCAGCCATTCCACATGGGTTTGCAGGGTCTCTTTGATAAATTGAAACCATGTATATTCTTGTATGGATGAGTTTTCCTAAATGGAGCTGGGACATCACAGGATGAAAGAATTGTAAAAAAAGAAAAGAAAAAAACGTCATGGACATGACAGCCAACCCACTTAATGGAACTTTTATGACTTACTTACTGTGATTGATAAACTATAAACGGTTATGTTTTGCCATGGGATTTTGTACATTTTTGTTTATACGTTGAAAGTGCTGAGAGTTTTTCTGAGATTAGGCCTATACCTTAGTATTTCAGACCGAAAAGTTTCCCAAAACAATTGTTGCTGGTGCTAAGCTTATAACAACGTAATATAGTGATAAGCATAATTTTTTCCACAAAAGACACTTCAATAGTTTCCATTTATCTTGGATACTAACCCTCTTCATGTCTTCAAATCGAAGGAGAAGGATGTTTTCCTCATGCCGCTTCTTCCAAAAGTATAAGAAGTGATCAAACCAGGGTCCAAAGCCAACTGAAGGACGACGGCATTCCATGCAAGTAAATCAACAAAAAAATTGTATTAAAAAAAAACCCGATTTAAAACAAAATCGTAATGGCAGTCCAACAAAGTGATTCGACAGAGCCAATATCGGTTGTAAAAAAGGAAGAGAGAATTGTTAGTTAATAGATCAAGAAAGTTTCGTTTACGGGCGGAATTTTTCTCAGTGAAACTGAGAACAAAAAACATGCAGAATATATATCTATATAGAAATATTTAGCAATGTATGTCTAGCATTAAACGGTTAATAAATATATATATATTTATATATTAATTAATTGAAATGTATATGCGTCATTGAAATACAGTGAATAAGATGATATTTCAAACGAAATAGCCTGATTGCATAACTCGACAATTTAAACAACAACATTTTGTTAATATCATACCTAGGTCATTGATCACCTCCTCGAAGAATTCACCAAATGTTTGTTTCTGAATTGAGGGTAAAGGAAGGACCATCTTCATGAAGTAAAAGTAGGACACTATCAGATCCTTGGGGTTACGCATGACGTAGATAATCTTGGGCTTCTTCTCCCAGATCTGAGGAGGCAGGAGTTGACCCGGGAAGTGGCACTTGAGAACTCGAGGAGATGGGATTTCCTCGGCGACTCTGTGAGTTTCGGGAAGCTATTGGTTTGAAAAACAAATTAGTTCAATCAATATTTGAAACAAACAAAATACAGAATTGATCATTATCGAGAAGCCAGGCCCGTAACCAGGGGGAGGCGGGGGGGGGGGGGGGGCAGACGCCCACCCCCCAAAAAAAGTCCGCTCCACCCGCCCACCCCAAAAAAAAATCCGCCTCCCCCCCCCATTTTTTTTCACATTCGCCCCCCCCCCCCCCCAAAAAAAAAAAAAAAAAAAAAAAAAAAAAAAAAAAAATCCTGGTTACGGGCCTGCGAGAAGCTGATAAGTTTCAATCTTCAAGTTCACTGCAGTGAGCGACCAGATAAAGGTTACATTAGTGCATTTCCCCTGGAGAAATGTTTTCGTCAGAAATATTGGCCAAGTTGAGAAAACAGCTTTTGAAGAGCCCCCAAATCGTCGTTTGCTTATTTCGACGGCAGCAATCAAAGTAGGCTTGGTGGACGTGTAGTCAAAAAATCCCGATTCCTTGTTGAAAACTAGTGCATGATGGAAATTAATTTAGTACTCAAGCTTCCAAGAAAAGTACTTTTCAAAGTTTACGCAGAGGTTAAGGTGTGTAAACGCGAATTACGGTATAGGCAACATTATGCTAACACGGTTCCTCACAGTTAGGCCTATTATCCATTCTAACAGTAAATTAAAACAACAACAAACGAAAACAATTAAACAATCAAGGGAAGGAATGAAACATCAGGGAATGAAATCTCACATTTTTCAGCTTTCGTACTGGTGGTGGGAGACTCAAGTCCATGTGCAGAACTCTGAATGTAGTGTGTTTCTTCCGAATTGCCTCCAAGTCACCATCGTGCATCACGGCAGAGACTATTTCTGAAGTCCATGTGGTTCCTATAGAAAGAGTTTGGTCACCATCATCGGTCAAAGATAGTGACGGCCCAGTTCCATTAGCCTTTTTGAGATATGGTGAACACCAAAGGAGTACACCATTTGGTTTGGGTGTATACAGACATGATTGCCTAAACCAAACAGTGCAATTATAATATGTCCACCATATCTCAAAATGCTTGACACATCAAAATTCTGCACGGGCTCCGGGCCGCAAACGTTGTATTCTGCGCTAAGCAGTGCCGTGAAATGGGCCGAGTACGAGGCTTCTTTCACAAAGAGGTTATGTGTATCTTTGGAAGAGACTTAGTTATAATATTGATATTTTATTTCATCATACCAACAGCGGACAAACTACCTGCTACAAAAAACAAAACAAAATACAAAGTTCAAAAGAATTACATTAAATTATATTTAATTTACACAAAATAGGCCCTACTGTAAAAAAAAATGCAAAAAAAACTACACATACACTTGCACAAAAACAAAAACCTCAACTAGTAAAAAGCAACAAAAAACCAACCTGTGCAACAAAAGGATGGGAGTTAAAAAATATCTCCATATTGATTTGGGAATACCCTGTGGTTATCGTTTATTTGGGTTTGGGTCAGTGATCCGAAGTGTAGTTGTCGTCCTTTCTCTATGCTTTGACCAATAATAGGATCAGACTGACAACAACGCACACGTCATAATTATGCCCCAAGCAATCCGTTGGTTGCATGGTACGTTTATATAAGAAAAAAACCTAAAGTTGATTTGTATAGTTTTTCCTTTAATTGTGAAGCAAAAATACATAATTAGGTCTATCCTGTTCGCAAGTGTGACTTTATTCAACTTTAAACCACGCCCACTTCATACAATCTTGACCCAATATTACCAAAAGCCCAGTTGCATTAAGCTAGACCTGGTATGGTGATTTATATAAGGAAAGCTTTATAAGTGAACTTGGCTTTTACATGCGTTCTTCAAAGACTCGGGGTCTTCTCAGAATTATTAGTTTCTGTTTTAAGAAATGCCATGAACGATGAAATAAGTGATATTTTGTAAAATTACACACAAACGTATGTCAGCTTCGAAGCCAGAAGTTGCGAAAACTTTGGTTGTGCAGTAGAGATGTGCGCAAGTGTATGATGCAATTACCTACCCACATTATTGACCCCTCTCACCGAGGTCATACGCCAATTTTTGATATATTTTATTTAGAGAGGCAAAAGAGGCATAAAGTCAAAGAAAAACTGGTCTTCCCCTCTCATTCTTCTTATGATATTGTGGCATGTTTAACTGCACAAAGGTTATCAGCGCGCTGTATCGGTACCCCTCGTCACTACTGGTAGGGATGAGCTGATAAAACAACGCTGATTGGCTCCTCGCGGTTTCGAAAAGGGACAGTGTTATGCGCAATAAGCATTCGATAATGCATGCTGCATGCCCATCATGGTAGCGAGGCTGACTGTCTGCCCAAGGTAAAGATACCGTGAGTGTGTCAACGCCATTGATCAGTATAATGTAGATCAATTGTCAACGCCTAGCCTGCGCGTTGCCTTAAATCATTTACACTGGCCCTTTTCGAAACCGCAGATCAGGCTTGGGCTCCGTTTGCTTGTTCTGAGGTTCTGTACCAACACACGTTTTCAAAATAACTGACAGATCAAGCCTAAGCTGCAGTTTCGAAAACGGGCCACAGTAATTAATACACAGGGAAAGTGACTCCCAACCACAGAAATAGAACTCAGAGAATGCTATGTGTGTGCTTATCAATGCAATATCTGCTTTGAGGCAAGTCATGCGCGCTGCCATTTTATCTGTATGGCAAATTCCAGCTTTCCCACTGGTTGATCTGACAGACATGTCACATGGTATTGATGCTCAATGTCCACAGTTGACACAGACAACAATCAAGCTCAGCATTCTCTGTGTTCTATTTCTATGCTCCCCAATGCAACTAATATTTGTTGAGGGTATGACGTCAGGTGAATTGGGCCAATGCAACTGCAGTACTGACCTGCTTTTGGGTACGTCACGATCCATATGTCATCATCTCGCACCTCATAGGTCTTAAAGTCTTTGGCGATACTCTTCGATCCCGGTGGCAAAACTATACCCTCAAAACGACCATCCACTATAGCTCCTGGTGGACGATCCATTGATTTTCCAAACATCGCGAACAGCGTCGTATCTATTAAAAATATATTCGTTTAAATCTTTTAAAGGTATTGATACAACATTTTGTAATAAAGGCCTAAGCTGAAACCAAGCTGTGAAATTGTTGCCGAATTGGTCGCCACGTTTTTCTTGACAATAACGAAACGCGTTCTATATTTAGTAAAGGTATATTTTGTGCATTTTTAGGTAAATCATATTTCGATTGCGGCAATGGCAAACAAAACTTACCGTGCAATTTTAATTTGGCACCATTGGGCTTCCTTACAATAATGTGTGTGCCTTATTCGCACTTGAAACCTTGTTCCATTTAATGATTAATCCGACATCGTATCGTATAACAGGTAGATTGAGGGTCGTAAATATGTGAGAAACAGTGAACATTAATCTTATATAATTGCAATCAACTCAAGATGTTGCAAAAAGTTAGTTCTGATTCTGGAACTCTCCTCGAACGGTATAAAAACATAAAGCATGTGCTCTTTACTATGCGCAAATTAAGTTGTACAATTTATCCCCTAATTCTGACCCAGGTGTTTTTTTTGTTTTGTTAGTGCAGTAAGGACTGTTACAAATGTTAATTGTTTTCAAGGACTACTACTGAATGGTACCAGCACACAAAACAAAAATGTGATGCTATTATATTCAAGTGGAGAAAAAGTGCATGTGCATAAACGACCTTGTTATGTGTTCCCCATTTGAAGGCCATCTTTGAATCTGGTACGAATCAGTGTTCACGGCTATCTTGTGCCTAAATTTATAAAATATTTTCAAACGTTGGCTGGCTGTTTGATGGTAATAAGCTGTTTGTTGTAAAGAGTACCAATAATGTCAGAACGACAACTTGGTATTCCCCTCGATAGTGTGCAGGTCTTGAGTCGTGCCCTTCTGCTTAATACTTTGAATTGATGAAGTGAAATAGGAACTGAAGGTTGTGTAATGTTTCCCACACATGGGCAGTATTCCCAGACGGGAATATTTTCCAGGAAAAGTTGAATAAGAGTTAGATTTCACATGATAAGAGTCAATATTTGTTGTCGATTATTATTATTCAAAGTTAACTGATACTTACATTCATCGAAAGTGACATACTTCTCCATAGTGGCAACTTCTGAACTTTTGAAGTTAAAAATTAAGGCGACGTCTATATAAGAAAGATGAAGAGTTAATAATATATTTATTTATTTATTTATTTGTTTGGCCTCATTAATAAAAACTTAATTAGTTGAGTCTGTTAACATTATAAATAGAAAAGAAAATACAATCATTACAAAAGAAAGCCTGGGATTTCTCAAAAGTGAACGCAAAAGAATCTCGAAACGCATGAACTGCAGATTCTTCAAATTGTGGGTTTGCCGGTGTCCATCGAGCGAAATGTTGATTGCCCCCCCCTCTCGAATATTTGTATCGATTAAAACTCTCAGGGAAGCAACGTGGTGAAAAAATTCTCCACATTTTCCAAATATGGTCATAATTTTTTTCAATGGGCCAATAAAGCCAAGATTCCATGTAATCCTCACCCCTGGTATACACCACAAGCCTGTAGACTCCCATTGGCCAGGCTATAACCACTGCCGAGTAAGGAGTAACGAACGACAGCAGCCCCAAGGGACAGCAATGTCCTTGGGAATTGTAACTGGATATCTTAGTGAGCCAACTCCTTGTGCCATTATCTCTTTGTGTCAACCCTGTGCCGCCCAGAGCTAAAACAGGTCGTAAATAACACATACTGCTGGCCCAGACAAAAGCCCTGTGAGGATTAAAATTGCTTTGGGCTTGCAGGAGGGGGTTATTGACCTACAAAACTGAGTGGTGATAAAATTCTCCCCCTGGAGACCACACGTTATACAACATGGCCCGCTTCTCCGAGGGTTAATCGGAAGACCAGATTTAGGTCTCATTTGTCACATGGTTATAAGCTATACCGGACTGTAATATACACTAAGCATGATGGTCGTACAAGAGCTTCGACGTATTTAATGTTCGACTTGCAGTGATTTTCTTGCAGTATTGTAGTACTCGTACTCGATACCTGTACTCGAGTACTAGAGTAGTACGGTTCTGATGGTGCTCGTACTCGGACTTATACTCGGCTAGCAAAATACTCGTACTCGAAGCCAAGACATCACGCACCGGGTGTGATCAGCATGTCCCGGATCACCATTAGGGGCCTCTGTGCAAACTGACACCATTTAGGGGATGATGGACACGAAATCCTCCCTTTCTGGGTTGTGTCATGAGCCAAGAAACAACTACTTAGAACATTGCATTTAAATTTGCTGGACGCGGCTGATGTAACGTTGAGCGTGACGTTGTTGTCTCCTCGATGGATTTCTATTGAACTTACCTCATTCCAACCAGAATTCCACTCGATGCACTGGCAATACGTGTAACAGATAGGACTAGTTTTTAGGTCAAACAAATCAATGGTATAATGTGTTACGCTGTAAGATTGCACAAAATACCCATTGACAAACACAACACGAACGGGACCTACGGTTCAACCAGTTCAATTTGAATACCAATGAGGTAAAAGCGTACCAAACCGAAACCATTTAGGGGATGGTGGACACAAAATCCTCCCATTTTAGGGTTGTGTCATGAGCCAACAAACAACTACTTAGAACATTGCATTGAAATTTGCTGGACGCGGCTGATGTAACGGTCCTATGAACATGACGTTGTTGTCCCTTCTACTGAACTTACCTCATTCCAACCAGAGTTCCACTTTACGCACTGGTAATATTGTAACAGGACATGCAAGTTTATAATTCAACAATCCAGGGTATACATATTATAGTGTTGCGCTACAGTCAATCCAGTTCAATTTGAATATCAATGAGGTAAGAAGGGTACTTTAATCGTTGACCCTGAGTCATCATAGATCCATTATTTGTTCATGTATGGGAAACTAAACTAAGGTCGTAAGCAGCGAAACAGCATGGCTCACTGAACGAAAGGTAGCCTGGCATTTCAGTATGTACGGAACATGGGATTTTTGGTCCCAGTGTCATATAGCGCTGCTACTAAACGACCATGTTTGTGCCTACAGTTCGTTTGTGGCCAAATATACTCCACAGTTAGGCCCATTCCTAATTCCATTTCACAAGATTACTCACCAAATACCACAGCTCATTCACCACAATATCACCAAATAATATGTACTAATCTTCACCACCAAAACGAGCCATAACACTGCGACATGTCGAAAGTACAAGTAAAGGTCACAAGTTACAACACTGAGAGTTGGAGACAGGTTCGCTTTTCCACACGTTACTCTTTTATTAACGTGTGTCACGTATCCCCGGAGCTTTTTACGGAGCTTTTAAAGGGACATGGGTGGAAAACAAAATAGGGAAAAATCTTCGTTCCAACGTTCGAACCTTCGTTGGAAACACGATAGCAGTCACGTCTACAGCCTGCACGCCAACAGCCTGCAGCACCGTCACAGTGGCGGCGGTGTCTATTATGCAGGCACGTACGCGTGCCGCGAGTTTGTTAACATTTTCGTTTGACCTAAGGTTAATCTTCGTTGGAATGAAGATTGTTTTCTTTTCAACGAAGATAAATTTTTGTCCCACCTATGTCCCTTTAAAAGCTCATCCCTGTTAAAAGAAAAGGCTGTACTTGAAAAACAAAACACTTTACCGTCTTATTTTTTTTACAAAGTCAGAAGCAATAACGCAATTGAAGCTTTTCTCCTGGTTTCCCCATGTCGCCAGCTATGGTGTGTATGTTGTAACGTGTCTCTGCTTGGTAAATACGCATACTCATTATTTATGAGCATGAATTATGGACTAAATACAAAACATACGAAATTACTTCTTTGAGAGTGTAGAGAGGGAATAATTTCAACCACCTCCATGCTTCAACATACTTTGCTTTGGTTAATAGCCCCTTTAGTTTCCGCCCCCTGGATAAAAACTTTCTTAGTAAGTTTCCCCCTGGTAAAATAACACTGTGATAAGATACACCTTACAACAATAGCCCCTTTGATTAAGGACCCATTTCAGATAGCAGCCTGGCAGTACAAGGGGAACACTCCACATTTATGTGTTCTCCTGATCCCATCACAAGCTGTGATATTTTACCCCATGTTCAAGTCTTGCCTGTTTTCAAGTATTACTGCTATTTAACCGGTAAGTTCAACCCTTTTATATATTTATTTTCATTGATTGATTTGTTAAGAGGATATTACATTATATAAAGATGACTAAGTTTTCCTCCATGGGCTTTACACTGTTTGAAGTTTTCCTTAAAATGTGAACAATACTTCGAGTCACTTGTACTTTTGTTATGAGCCACATTCAATCTGCTGATAAGCTGATGTTTTTAATATACAATGTACTTGGCAGGAAAAAGTATTAGAACTGAGGTCATTCTTGTGTTTTTTAATTGCTGTAT
Organism: Pycnopodia helianthoides; assembly: GCA_032158295.1. Classification (NCBI taxonomy): domain Eukaryota; kingdom Metazoa; phylum Echinodermata; class Asteroidea; order Forcipulatida; family Asteriidae; genus Pycnopodia; species Pycnopodia helianthoides. Next base: position 15,454,000 of record CM063245.1, read on the forward strand.
AATGTATTGGATTAATTATAGTTTTAGGCCCCTGTTTACTTGAGATTAAAATGGTAAAATTTTAGTTGTGATTTAACTGGCATTTCCAGAGATTGGTTTTCTCTTCTCAGTACACTCAATTTGTTCCTTTTGGATTTGACCAGGAGTCCCACTTTAAAAGATGCATATTGTTGAGAACTGTTAAAGCTATTTTCCTTGACTTTGATATATTTGAACTGCCCCAGACCTTTGCTCTATGCTCAGACCATGGAGGGAGTTTTTCCATGCTCGGACTTAAGCTGCTTTGTTTTAGAGAAATATGTGTATTGCCTGAGGGACTTTTGTGTATCAGAAGCTTAGACTTGTATCTTAGTCCCTCTTTGAGTGATTGTCAACAGATGTTGTTGTATTTATAGTTTGTCAGTATACTGTAGTTGCCTTTATTGTGGAAATACTTGGGACTAGTCTATTCCTTGCTAGAATGACATGTGTTCAACCTTATTTGCTCATTAGGTATTCAGTGAAGTTTGAGTTTGTCTCACACACTGTAGCCTGGGTTGTAACTCTGGACAGTGTTTACATTAAGAAGGATTGGTAGTTGTAGAGTTACAGTTGGTTTTGTGGGGAGTGAAAAGGCTAAATGTCTATTGTAGATTTTAATCATTTACATTGGAGTAGTTAACTCATGTATAATCCAGAGGACAGTTTTGCTTTATGTTGCCATTTACTTATTTCCTTCTTTCTATTTTTGTTTTATTTACACAGGTTTTAAAGCCATTTTGATTTTAATTTGTAACCTTCTTTGGCACTGTGTTTTGTTGTTTTTATTTTATTTTAGTGGTTTCTATAAATTCCCTTTTTTAAGTATTCTGGGTTCAGTTAAAAGGGGTTACTATTGGTCTTGGTTTAGAGTTCCCTGTCTATTGCTATATCTCGATCACTGGTTTCGCTTTTGCCTCATAATCAATAAAGTAATTTTTATATTTTTTTCTTTGTTGAGAACCCTACATATTTATTGAGTTGTCGTCCCACTTCTTGCATTTCCTCGCGCCTTTACCCTATTCGATCCTTAGATTAAGTGAGTTTCCCCAAGGTTTAGTTTTATTTTCATTTATTTCAAAGTGTACCCTTTTTCCGGGTTACAAGAGCAAGTCACCAGCGTTGTAAACCAGATACATTACCAACTTTCTGATCCTTACAAATCTGTTCAAACAATGAAAAGATACGTGAAACCACGTACGCTAATAAAAGAGTAATGTGTGGAAAAGCGAATCTGTTTCCAACTCTCGGTGTTCTAACACGTGACCTTGTATGTTCGACATGTTGCAGTGTTATGGCTCGTTTCGGTGGTCAAGATTAGACTAGTACATATTATTTGGTGATATTTGTAGTATCCATGCATTGACAATACTTTATATTACATCAGGCTCTCCATACATTATGTTAAGGTCAGAGGTTAAGGAATAAATAAGTAGTTCCATCAGGTAAACAGATTGCCGTTGTTGAGTTTATATCAGTTATCATCAAAGCCAAAACATGACAATGTGGTGAATGAGCTAGTATTTGGTGAGTAATCATGTGAAATGAAATTAGGAATAACTGTGGAGTATATTTGGCCACAAACGAACAGGCTGTAGGCACAAAAATGGTCGTTTAGCAGCGCTATGACACTGGGCCCTAATCATGTTCCGTTTACTATGCCAAGCTACCTTTTCGTTCAGTGAGCTATGCTATTTCGCTGCTTACAACCTCAGTTTAGTTTCCCATAATATGAACAAATAATGGATGTATGACTCAGGTCAACGGCAATCTGTTTACCTGATGGAACTACTTATTTATTCCTTAACCTCTGACCTTAACATAATGTATGGAGAGCCTGATGTAATATAAAGTATTGTCAATGCATGGATACTACAAATTATCACCAAATAATATGTACTAGTCTAATCTTGACCAACCGAAACGAGCCATGAACACTGCTGCAACATGTCGAACATACAAGGTCACGTGTTAGAACACCGAGAGTTGGAAACAATTCGCTTTTTCCACACATTACTCTTTTATTAGCGTACGTGTTTCACGTATCTTTTCATTGTTGAACAGATTGTAAGATCAAAAGTTGAGTAATGTATCGTTTACAACGCTGGATGACTTGCTCTTGTAACCCGGAAAAAGGGTACACTTTGAAATAAATGAAAATAAAACTAAACCTGGGGAAACTCACTTAATCTAAGGATCGAATAGGGTAAAGGCGCGAGGAATGCAAGAAGTGGACGACAACTCAATAAATATGAGGGTTCTCAACAAAGAAAAAATATAAAAATTACTTTATTGATTATGAGCAAAAGCGTAAACCTAGTGATCGAGATATAGCATAAGACAGGGAACTCTAAACCAAGACCAATAGTAACCCTTTTAACTGAACCCAGAATACTTAAAAAAGGGCAATTTATAGAAACCACTAAAATAAAATAAAAACAACAAAACACAGTGCCAAAGAAGGTTACAAATTAAAATCAAAATGGCTTTAAAACCTGTGTAAATAAAACAAAATAGAAAGAAGGAAATAAGTAAATGGCAACATAAAGCAAAACTGTCCTCTGGATTATACAGAGTTAACTACTCCAATGTAAATGATTAAAATCTACAATAGACATTTAGCCTTTTCCACTCCACAAAAACCAACTGTAACTCTACAACTACCAATCCTTCTTAATGAAAAACGACTGTCCAGAGTTACAAACCCAGCTACAGTGTTGAGACAAACTCAAACTTACATGAATACCTAATGACAAATAAGGTTGAACACATGTCTTTCTAGCAAGGAATAGACTAGTCCCAAGTATTTCCACAATAAAGGCAACTACAGTATACTGACAAACTATAATACAACAACTCTGTTGACAATCACTCAAAGAGGACTAAGATACAAGTCTAAGCTTCTGATACACAAAGTCCCTCAGCATTACCATATTTCTCTAAAACAAAGCACTTAAGTTCCAGCATGGAAAAACTCCCTCCATGGTCTGAGCATAAGCAAAGGTCTGGGGCAGTTACCATAATATATATCAAAGTCAAGGAAAATAGCTTTAAACAGTTCTCAACAATATGCATCTTTTAAAGTGGGATCTCCTGGTCAAATCCAAAAGGAACAATTGATGTACTGAGAAGAGAAACCAATCTCTGGAAATGCCAGTTTTTAAATCACAACTAAAATTTTACCATTTTAATCTCAAGTAAACAGGGGCCTAAAACTATAATTAATCCATATACATATACAGAATTAAAAAACATAGAAGACCCTCATTCTAATACTTTTTCCTGCCAAGTACATTGTATATTAAAAACATCAGCTTATCAGCAGATTGAATGTGGCTCATAACAAAAGTACAAGTGACTCGAGTATTGTTCACCATTTTAAGGAAAACTTCAAAAGTGAAAGCCCATTGGAGGAAAACTTAGTCATCTTTATATAATGTAATATCCTCTTAACAAATCAATCATGAAAATAAATATTAAAAGGGTTTTGAACTTACCGGTAAATAGCAGTAATACTTGAAAACAGCAAGAATTGAACATGGGGTATAAATATCACAGCTTGTGATGGGATCAGGAGAACACATAAATGTGGAGTGTTCCCCTTGTACTGCCAGGCTTGCTATCTGAAATGGGTCCTTAATCATGAGGGGCTATTGTTGTAAGTGTATCTTTATCACAGTGTTATTTTTACCAGGGAAACTTACTAAGAAAGTTTTTATCCAGGGGGCGGAAACTAAAGGGGCTATTAACCGAAAGCAAAGTATTTGAAGCATGGAGGTGGTTGAATATTCTCTCTGGACACCTCAAAAGGTAATTTCGTATGTTTTGTATTTATCATAATTCAGTGCTAAATAATCATGAAGTTTGCTTTATGTTACCAAGCATATTCACTTACAACATCACACTTAGTTGGTTTACAGGGTTAAAGCCATTTTGATATAATTTAACTTCTTGGCACTGTGTTTTGTTGTTTTTATTTTATTTTAGTGGTTTTCTATAAATTCCTTTTTTTAAGTATTCTGGGTTCATTTTAAAAGGGGTTACTATTGGTCTTGGTTTAGAGTTCCCTGTCTATTGCTATATCTCCGATCACTGGTTTCGCTTTTGCCTCATAATCAATAAAGTAATTTTTATATTTTTTTCTTTGTTGAGAACCCTACATATTTATTGAGTTGTCGTCCCACTTCTTGCATTTCCTCGCGCCTTTACCCTATTCGATCCTTAGATTAAGTGAGTTTCCCCAAGGTTTAGTTTTATTTTCATTTATTTCAAAGTGTACCCTTTTTCCGGGTTACAAGAGCAAGTCACCAGCGTTGTAAACCAGATACATTACCAACTTTCTGATCCTTACAAATCTGTTCAAACAATGAAAAGATACGTGAAACCACGTACGCTAATAAAAGAGTAATGTGTGGAAAAGCGAATCTGTTTCCAACTCTCGGTGTTCTAACACGTGACCTTGTATGTTCGACATGTTGCAGTGTTATGGCTCGTTTCGGTGGTCAAGATTAGACTAGTACATATTATTTGGTGATATTTGTAGTATCCATGCATTGACAATACTTTATATTACATCAGGCTCTCCATACATTATGTTAAGGTCAGAGGTTAAGGAATAAATAAGTAGTTCCATCAGGTAAACAGATTGCCGTTGTTGAGTTTATATCAGTTATCATCAAAGCCAAAACATGACAATGTGGTGAATGAGCTAGTATTTGGTGAGTAATCATGTGAAATGAAATTAGGAATAACTGTGGAGTATATTTGGCCACAAACGAACAGGCTGTAGGCACAAAAATGGTCGTTTAGCAGCGCTATGACACTGGGCCCTAATCATGTTCCGTTTACTATGCCAAGCTACCTTTTCGTTCAGTGAGCTATGCTATTTCGCTGCTTACAACCTCAGTTTAGTTTCCCATAATATGAACAAATAATGGATGTATGACTCAAGGTCAACGATTAAAAGTACCCTTTAACCTCATTGATATTCAAATTGAACTGGATGGACTGTATTGTAGGTCCCGTATTCGTGTTGTGTTTTGTCAATGGATTTGTGCATTACTATCGTACAGGGTAACACTATAATATTATACCCTTGGATTGTTGACCTATCAGAGGTCAACAATCCAATGGTATATAGTGTTACGCTGTACGATAGTAAGTTTATAAGTTATAAACTTGCATGTCCTGTTACACGTATTACCAGTGCGTCAAGTGGAACTTTGGTTGGAATGAGGTAAATTCCGATCAGTAGAAGACTATCTATGTGACAACAACGTCATGTTCATAGGACGTTACATCAGCCGTGTCCAGCAAATTTAAATGCAATGTTCTAAGTAGTTGTTTCTTGGCTCATGACACAACCCAGAAAGGGAGGATTTCGTGTCCATCATCCCCTAAATGGTGTTACATGTCAGTTTGCACAGTACAGGCCCCTAATGGTGATCAAGGACATGCTGATCACACCCGGTGCGTTGTGTCTTGTCTTCGAGTACGAGTATTTTGCTAGCCGAGTACAAGTCCGAGTACGAGTACCATCAAAACGGTACTCGAGTAGTACTCGAGTACAGGTATCGAGTACATGTACGAGTGCTACAATACTGCGAGAAAATCACTGTAAGCCGAACATTAAATACGTCGAACAAAATCTCGCCAAGCCTTGGTGACATGCTTGTAGGGATTTTGTTTTTTGTTTTGGGTTTGGGTTTTTTTTCCATGGAGCTCTTGTACGACCATCATCTACATAATATGCTTAGTCCAACAAACATAGTGTATATTACAGTCTGGTATAGCTTATAACCATGTGACAAATGAGACCTAAATCTGGTCTTCCGATTATTCGATACAAATATTCAAGGGGAGGGGTGTGGGGGGGGGGGGGGGGGCTAATCAACATTTCGCTTGATGGACACCGGCAAACCAACAATCTTACAGCAATGCTCGACAAATGCAGTGTTGAAGAATCTGCAGTTCATGCGTTTAGAGATTCTTTCGCGTTCGCTTTTGAGAAATCCCAGGCTTTCTTTTGTAATGATTGTATTTTCTTGTCTATTTACAATTTCTACAGACTATAAACATATTAAGTTTTTTTTTATTAATCAGGCCAAAAAAATAAATAAATAAATACATTATTACTATTCATATTTCTTATATAGACGTCGCCTTAATTTTTAACTTCAAAAGTTCAGAAGTTGCCACTATGGAGAAGTATGTCACTTTCGATGAATGTAAGTATCACCTAACTTTGATAATAATAATCGACAAAAAATGTTGACTCTTTATTATGTGAAATCTAACTCTTATTTAACTTTTCCTGGAAAATATTCCCGTCTGGGAATACTGCCCATGTGTGGGGAAACATTACACAACCTTCAGTTCCTATTTCACTTCATCAATTCAAAGTATTAAGCAGAAGGGCACGACTCAAGACCTGCACACTATCGAAGGAAAACCCAGTTGTCGTTCTGACATTATTGGTACTCTTTACAACAAACAGCTTAATACCATCAAACAGCCAGCCAATGTTGAAAACATTTAAAAATATTAGGCACAAGATAGCCGTGAACACTGATTCGTACCAAATTCAAAGATGGCCTTCAACTGGGGAACACATAACATCGTCGTAAATGCACATGCACCTTTTCTCCACTTGTATATAATAGCACCACTTTTTTTTTTTATGTGCTGGTATCATTCAGTAGTAGTCCTTGAAAACAGTTAACATTTGTAACAGTCCTTACTGCACTAAAAAAACATCCTCCCTCAGATTTAGGGGGGATGATTGTATCATTTAATTTGCGCATGTAACGAGCGCCTGATGCAACTTGTCATACCGTTCGAGGAGATTAGGCAGTAACAGACTAGAACCAGATCCAGAACCAGAACTAACTTTTCAGCAACATCTTGAGTTGATTGCAATTATATAAGATTAATGTTCACTGTTTCTCACATATTTACGACCCTCAATCTACCTGTTATACGATACGATGTCGGATTAATGTTTAAATGGAACGAGGTTTCAAGTGCGAATAAGGCACATACATTATTGTAAGGAAGCCCAATGGTGCCAAATTAAAATTGCACGGTAAGTTTTGTTTGCCATTGCCGCAATCGAAATAATGATTTACCTAAATGTTGCACGAAAATTATACCTTTACTATAGACCGCGTTTCGTTATTGTCAAGAAAAATGTGGCCACCAATTTGGCGACAATTTTACAGCTTGGTTTTAAGGTGGTTTAGGCCTATTACAAAAATTTGGATCAATACCAATGATACTTTTAAAAGATTTAAACGAACATATTTTTTATAGATAGGACGCTGTTCGCGATGTTTGGAACTTCAGTGGATCCACCAGGACCTATAGAGGACGATCGTTTTGAGGGTATAGTTTTGCCACCGGGATCGAAAAATATCGCCAAAGACTTTAAGACCTATGAGGTGCGAGATGATGACATATGGATCGTGACGTACCCCAAAACAGGTCAGGGAGTCACTTTGTGTTAATTACTGTGGCCCGTTTTCGAAACCGCGGCTTAGGCTTGATCCGTCAGTTATTTTGAAAACGTGTGTTGGTACAGAACCTCAGAACAAGCAAACGGAGCCCAAGCCTGATCTGCGGTTTCGAAAAGGGCCATTGTAAATGCGCATTTAGGCAACGCGCAGGCTAGGCGTTGCCACACTCGTCGTCGTATCTTTACCTTGGGCAGACAGTCAGCCTCGCTACCATGGGCAGCACGCCTTATCGATTGCTTATTGCGCATAACACTGTCCCTTTTCGAAACCGCGAGGAGCCAATCAGCGTTGTTTTATCAGCTCATCCCTACCAGTAGTGACGAGGGGTACCGATACAGCGCGCTGATAACCTTTGTGCAGTTAAACATGCCACAATATCATAAGAAGAATGAGAGGGGAAGACCAGTTTTTCTTTGACTTTATGCCTCTTTTGCCTCTAAATAAAATATATCAAAAATTGGCGTATGACCTCGTGAGAGGGGTCAATAATGTGGGTAGGTAAATGCATCATACACTTGCGCACATCTCTGCTGCACAACCAAAGTTTTCGCTACTTCCGGCTTTAAAGCTGACATACGTTTGTGTGTAATTTTACAAAATATCACTTATTTCATCGTTCATGGCATTTCTTAAAACAGAAACTAATAATTCTGAGAAGACCCCGAGTCTTTGAAGAACGCATGTAAAAGCCAAGTTCACTTATAAAACTTTTCTTATATAAATCACCATACCAGACTAGCTTAATGCAACTGGGCTTTTGGTAATGTTGGGTCCAGTTTTTATGAAGTGGGCGTGGCTTTTAGATGGGAATAAAGTCACACTTGCGAACAGGACAGACGTCGTTAATAATTATGTATTTTTGCTTCACAATTAAAGGAATTACTACAAAATACAACTTTACGTTTCTCTCTTATATAAACGTACCATGCAACCAACGGATTGCATGGGGCATAATTATGACTTGTGCGATTTGGTCAGTCTGATCCTATTATTGGTCAAAGCATAGAGAAAGGACGACAACTACACTTCGGATCACTGACCCAAGTCCAAATAAACGATAACCACTGGGTATTCCCAGACCAATATTGAGATATTTTTAACTCCCATCCTTTTGTTGATCAGGTTGGTTTTTGCTGCTTTTTACTAGTTGAGGTTTTTTTTGCGAGTCTATGTGTGTTTTCTTGCAATGTTTTACAGTATTTTGTGTAAATTAAATGTAACTTAATGTAATTCCTTTGAACTTTGTATTTTGTTTTGTTTTTTGTAGCAGATAGTTTGTCCGCTGTTGGTATATGATGAAATGAAATATAAATATTATAACTAACTCTCTTCCAAAGGTACACGTAACCTCTTTGTGAAAAAACCTCGGACTCGGCCCATTTCACGGCACTGCTTAGCGCAGAATACTACGCTTGCGGCCCGGAGCCCCCTTAGTGCAGAATTTTAATGTGTCAAGCATTGCCATAAGCCATTTTGAGATTATGGTGGACATATTGCACTGTTTGGTTTAGGTAATCATGTCTGTATACACCCAAACCAAATGGTGTACTCCTTTGGTGTTCGCCATATCTCAAAAAGGCTAATGGAACTGGGCCGTCACTATCTTTGACCGATGATGGTGACCAAACTCTTTCTATAGGAACCACATGGACTTCAGAAATAGTCTCTGCCGTGATGCACGATGGAGACTTGGAGGCAATTCGGAAGAAAACACACTGTATTCAGAGTTCTGCATATGGACTTGAGTCTCCCACCCTCAGTACGAAAGCTGAAAAATGTGAGATTTCATTCTCTAATGTTTCATTCCTTCCCTTGATTTTTAAAATGTTTTCGTTTGTTGTTGTTTCAATTTACTGTTAGAATTGATAAAAGGCCTAACTTTGAGGAACCGTGTTAGCAATATGTTGCCTATACCGTAATTCGCGTTTATAAACCTCTGCGTAAAATTTGAAAAGTACTTTTCTTGGAAGCTTGACTACTAAATTAATTTCCATCATGCACTAGTTTTTAACAGACAAACCACACAACAAACCTGTAAACATTTTAGTCAATTGTGGTCATGTTTCGAAAAAACAAGGAAGCGGGATTTTGTGACTACACGTCCATCAAGCTTATACTTTGATTGCGGCCGTCGAAATAAGCAAACGATGATTCCGGGGCTCTTCAAAAGCTGTTTTCTCAACTTGGCCAATATTTCTGACGAAAACATTTCTCCAGGGGAAATGCACTGATGTAACCTTTATCTGGCCGCTCACTGCAGTGAACTTTAAGATTGAAACTTATCAGCTTCTCGATAATGATCAATTCTGTATTTTGTTTGTTTCAAATATTGATTGAACTAATTTTCAAACTAGTAGCTTCCCGAAACTCACAGAGTCGCTGAGGAAATCCCATCTCCTCGCATTCTCCAGTGCCACTTCCCGGGTCAACTCTTGCCTCCTCAGATCTGGGAGAAGAAGCCCAAGATCGTCTACGTCATTCGTAACCCCAAGGATGTGATAGTGTCTTACTTTTACTTCATGAAGATGGTCATTCCTTTACCCGCAGTTCAGAAACAAACATTTGGTGAATTCTTCGAGGAAGTGATCAATGACCTAGGTATGATATTAACAAAATGTTTGTTGTTTAAATTGTCGAGTTATACAATCAGGCTATTTCGTTTGAAATATCATCTTATTCACTGTATTTCAATGACGCATATACATTTCAAATAATTTATATATATATATATATATATTTATTAACCGTTTAATGCTAGACATACATTGCTAAATATTTCTATATAGATATATATTCTGCATGTTTTTTGTTCTCAGTTTCACTGAGAAAAATTCCGCCCGTAAACGAAACTTTCTTGATCTATTAACTAACAATTCTCTCTTCTCTCTTACAACTGATATTGGCTCTGTCGAATCACTTTGTTGGACAGCCATTACGATTTTGTTTTAAGTCGGGTTTTTTTTAATACAATTTTTTGTTGATTTAAATTTGCATGGAATGCCGTCGTCTTTCAGTTGGCTTTAGACCCTGGTTTGATCACTTCTTATACTTTTGGAAGAAGCGGCATGAGGAAAACATCCTTCTTCTTCGATTTGAAGACATGAAGAGGGTTAGTATCCAAGATAAATGAAAACTATTGAAGTGTCTTTTGCGGAAAAAATTATGCTTATCACTATATTACGTTGTTATAAGCTTAGCACCAGCAACAATTGTTTTGGGGAACTTTTTCGTCTGAAATACTAAGAATAGGCCTAATCTCAGAAAAACTCTCAGCACTTTCAACGATAAACAAAAATGTACAAAATCCCATGGCAAAACATAACCGTTTATAGTTTATCAATCACAGTAAGTAAGTCATAAAAGTTCCATTAAGTGGATTGGCTGTCATGTCCATGACGTTTTTTTCTTTTTTTTTTTTACAATTCTTTCATCCTGTGATGTCCCAGCTCCATTTAGGAAAACTCATCCATACAAGAATATACATGGTTTCAATTTATCAAAGAGACCCTGCAAACCCATGTGGAATGGCTGGTACGTTATCGGTTCGATGGCTGGTACACGAATTCGAACTCTGCCTGGCAGAATATTGTGCTTACTGAACTCATTCCAGCAACAAACAAGGCACATTTAATGTGGATTTGTTATGAGTAGGCCCAATTAGGTTGGGCTGATGGTTGAACTTATTCGTGCTTAGCAAATCTGACTGCTTTATTGGCCTTCATAAAGACAATAATAATCGAACTGACAGAGTATACAAAGAACATTACAATTGGTATACTCTCCTGCCGAACTGGCCCTTGCCACAAAATTCCACAGGAGACTGTGGAGACTAAGTCCGCAGCACACATGCTATATTTGTTCAACACAATAACAACCGTCAAACAGAAGAAACCCATGCACCCAATGCTAGCCTAATGTACATACGGAACCGGTACTGCTCTTTGTTGAAGTCTAGTAATGGTACCAGTGTATAGGAGGGTTAATTATATTATAACTCCACAAAAAAATATATATATGCAGATACATTACATGACATTTGATTACATTGCGGGGAGTGATCTTTAGATTCTGCGTAGTGAGGAAAAAGAAAGAAGCACGAGGCTGTTGCGTTTTTTTCCAAATTGGACAAAAACAGGTCATTGGACAATAGACAGACCAAATATGAATTACTGGGTGACAGCAGGGACCTAAAATAGCACATACTTAAGGTTGTATAATAATAATAATACAAATTGGCTTCTGATATAGCGCTCAAATCCGTCACTTAGTGACGCTCATATAGCATTCCAACAATATTACCCCTGGGCACTGGGTCATTTATTTCATTCCTCGAACCATATCAGCCCTCTTGTGGAGTATACAACATGTACTGCCAAATATGTAGAGCACCAAACTAAATCAATCACAAGAACCATCTCTGCCCACACAGGTACCCGTTTACATAACTCCTGGGTGAAGAGAAGCAATTATATTCGAAACCACACCCTGATGACTTGGCCACCAGAGCCTTCAGCTAACTTTTACAGGTAACTTGAGGTAGTAAGCAACACTGTTATACAACACTGTTATACAAAAAGAGATCTTCGGTGTTACAAGAGCCATTCCTCAAACACTGTCAAACTATTCCAATGAAAATCGTATAGGAAAGTTGAAAAGTGAAATTGCTTCGTCAGTCCTGACCCAAAAGCTTGTTCTCTGAAAGTTCAAATTGTTCGATGTATATTGTTTATTATGTCCAGGATTTACGAGGCAATGTGGAGAAGATCAGCAAGTTTCTGGGAAAAGATTTGTCTAACGAGACACTGGATGCAATAACGGACCATTGTACATTTGCCAACATGAAGAAAAACCCCATGACCCAAATGGATGCCATGTTTGGGAAGGGGAATTTACCTGATTCACTTTCATTCATGAGAAAAGGTAACACTATTGTCTGATATATGGACGTGAATTTCAACCATGAACCGTAAGCTATGACAAAAATTAATTGGAATCTCTACTTTTTTTTTGAAACAGCTCTCAATCAAGATACTTGTGTAGTGTTTCACTTTCCATAATCTTTCTCATTGTATACATCCAGGTAAAGTTGGAGACTGGAAGGCTCACTTCACTATGGCGCAGAATGAAGCAATGGACGCCATTATCAGAGACAAACTAACTGGAACTGGATTGACCTTCGACTACGAATAGATGATTCCCACTTGACATCTCTAAATGTAAAGTCGGCAATCTTTACGGGCAAATCAATTATTTTATCGAACGCACAACATATGCGACATTCAATACCCCTTGCGTCACGCGGGGTTCGATCAAATTCCTTGCAATATGTTTGGTAGACTGGTCCGCGCAAGGATAAGGAAAGGCCGGATTATTAATATAGATGATGGTCACTGCTATACTGGTCCCCTGTCCGACTGGTCCCCTATCCGCAAGACCGCAATGGGATGCGAGGTCAAAGGTGCGTTTGTCAGGATTCCTCCAAACGCCCAAAGCCGGTCTCTGGTGTAAAACACGAGCCTCGAAGTGTGACGTCAGATGTTCGGGCTATATGATTAGTCGCTGCACCACTTGGCTGCTCTCTTGTGCAGCTCAAAGCCAAAACCCACTAAAGATGGCGTCTATCGGGAACTATCTATATAGCAAGATTTATTCAAAAAGGGGATGAAACACCGGTTCAGTGTACACTCCTCGAGTCTTGGGTAGAGTAATCCCTATGCAGTTCTCGACGGAAATTATACTTGGATGATACATCAAGTGACGTCACTGGTCACTTGTGCAAGTGATAATAAACTAATCAGTAACGATGCAAATAAAAAGCAGAAAATTACAGGAGCCTCTTGTCATTAAGTTTATCTTTTTTTGCAAGAGAATGCAAGTTCTCACTTCGAGTGTTTTGAAGTATTTTTTTCGTTGTAATAGTGATGGAACTTCTGGCATTGTTATTTTTTCCTTTTGTACCAAGTTTTGAAATATTCTTACTTTCATGTCTTATTGTCTCAATGTCTCCCATTGCTGCCCTTTATATTTTAATTTCAGCTTGTTAGTCCTTGCAACAAGTTTGTATAATGTTTAATAATCAATAGGCCTACTTGCAAAGGCTTGGTTAATTTGTTTCGAACTCTTGTTGTATTTTAAACACAATTCAGCCTTTGGCTGCAAAGTTTAAATGATTTCAACAAACCAATAATAATAATTTTTCTAAAAAGTTCTCTAGTTTTCAAGACAATCATTAAGGGGTGGTTAAAAATTGATTTTCAGAAGTCAAGCACATCAGTATAAATCCACTGAGTTGCAAGAAATAACGGCAGGGCTTAAAGGCAGTGGATACTTTTAGTAACTACTCAAGAAATTCATTACCATAATAAGTTACTTGGTAAGGAGCACCTGAGAGCTGATGATAGTGTCAAACATTGTGAGAAACGACTCCCTCTAAAGTAATGCAGTTTTTGAAAAAGGGGTAATTTCTCACTAAAATATTTGAATTTGAATTTCTCGGGCATTTGAAAGCACACAATTCTATGCAACAAGGGTGTTTTTCTTGTGGAACTTCGATGACCACTTGAACCTAAATGTTCACAGGTTTGTTATTTTATGAATATGTTGGGATACACCAAGTGAGGGTACTAGTCTTCGACAATTACCAAAACCCTGCCTTTAAACAAATGTTGTACCATTGGGTAAGTGGAAGAGTTTTGTCCAATGACTACATTCCTTTTAATTTGGTGGTTTGGAAGAGTTCAGTTATTTCACAGGGAGTTAAGCTTAGATTAAGTATACATCCACAGACCAACTTTATGTTATTATACTTTAGTGAAAAATATATGTAAAAACTATTTTTAAATGACGAAAGTGGCAGTAGTATTCTGTTGAATTGTAATAAAATTATGCCACTGTATTGAGTACTTAATATATTTTAAAGAAATTAAACTTTTAATTTGCCATAACTAATCTCAGTCGTAATCATAGAAATGTGTGAAATAATACATTTTCAAGAAATATTAAGAACACGCAGTTTAATCTTTATAAGTCACATGCAATATCTATGTTTCTATCATTGCACCCTGTATACAAATTATTGCATTGTAATTACTTATTGCATTTCAGATTTACACAACTTTAACTTGTAGGTTTTTGTCCTTTTGTCATAGTATTTGTACATGATGAATAAACTAATTTGTAATTCACTTAAATAAAATATTAAAAAACTGAATAAACTACATTTGGGGGAAAAAACCACTATGGTCAAGCCCAAACTTGAGTGAGCGGACTCCACATCAGTTGGTCTGTCCATGGTCCTAGGATGTGGATGGGTCATCAGGAATTTTACATTAGCCATCCAGTCAATTTAAATGCCATTGTTCCAGGTAGCCCATACAACCCAAAATGAGAGTTCGTGTCCATGATAGTAAATGGTTTCAGTTTGTACAGCAGGCCCCTAATTTACATCCAGAGTGTTATCATGGTGTTCCAGGTCGTTCTGATGAGCCCACCTGTCTTAGCCCAACTTGTTGGGCTGTTATGGCTTTCTTAAAACCGGTCTTCTTTCTTCCACTGTCTCTTATCATAGTCGCCATTACAGCCCACGCTCTACTTTGTTTAAGCGATAAGTTTTCAAAGTATATACAAGCAAGTCGTACCAATTTGATTGCAAATATCACATTCTTATAAACATCGCTGAACTTGCCTTAATCCAACCAATCAACGCACTGGTAAGACGTAACTGGACTAGTTTATATGCCAATAACTCAATGCTATAGTATTATAGTGTTACGCTGTACGATAGTGATGCAACAAAATTAATGAATTAACAAACACAACATGAATACGGGTCTACGGTCCAACCAGTTAAATTTGGTTATCAGTGAGATAAAAGCGCAGATCGTTCTTTGAACTTGATCGATAGGCCCATTATTTGTTCTTGTATGGGAAACTAAAATAAGGTTATAACCAGCTAACAAAACAGCATGGCTTACTGAACGAAAAGTTAGCTAGGCATTTCAGTGTGTTAATGTATAGTCTTGGTTGGCGAGGCTAGTTTTTGTATTGTTATTAGTCACCGAGAGAGGGTGCAGCATCGACTGTCTCGAAAGGACTGGGCAAATCTATAGATCTGGATCAGTATGTTTGTGTTTGATACAGCTATCTCTTCTCCAGTAATTCGTGTTTAAACAAAACGAACGTTGCCAATCAAGACTAGGGTCAATGAAAATGTCCCGTAAGAACGGTTCAATTTTGGTTATCAATGATCGAGGTGAAGGTGTGGATCGTTCGTTGACATTGAGTGATATATTTTGTTTGATGTATGGGAAACTTAACTACGGAAGCCTTAATAATATTAATAAGCAGTTCTTGTATAGCGCATAACACAATAAAGTCTCTATGCGCTTCTGTAATTAAAAAGATTGGTTTTAAGTTTAGATTTAAATTGTTCTAGCGTGGTACAGTATTTGACATTGTTGGGAAGAGAGTTCCATAGTTTTGGTGAAGCATATTGGAAGGAACGTTGACCGTAGAACTTTGTGTGGACTGGATACGCTGTGAGAGAAGACCTTTCGAACTGGAACAAAGTTTTCGCGGAGGGTGATAGTCTTGTATTAATTCCTGGAGATAGTCTGGTGCTGATCCGTGTTTGCATTTGTGGGTGTGTGTTAGGACTTTGAAAACTAGTATAAGTCATAATTAGGACTTACATGTGGCATAAATATGACTTAATAATCTATGACATATAAGTGATGATACTGATCTATGCTCAGCCGTGCTATGAGACATAACGTTATGACTTTCTGTTATTTGTCTCAATGTCCCTTTAAAGGAAGTGGATACTTTCGGTTATACTCAAGAAATACATTACCATAATAACTTACTTGGTAAGGAACACCTGAGAGCTGCTGCTGAAAGTATAAAACATTGTGAGAAAACGACTCCCTCTGAAGTAAATATAGTCTTTTTAGAAAGAGGTAATTTCTCACTAAAATATTTGAATCTGAGAAAGGCTTCAGTCAGGCATTTGAAAGCACACAGTTATATGCAACAAGGGTGTTTTTCTTTCGTTATTTTCTTCGATTGCCAATCGAGCCCAAAATTTTCACAGGTTTGTGACTTTATGCATATATTGGGATATATATTGGGATATACCAAGTGAGGATACAAGTCTTTGACAACTACCAAAAGTATATCCTGCCTTTAACACTTCCTTATACTAAACTGAGGTGATAAGCAGCGAAATAGCCTGGCTCACTGAACGAGGGAGATACCTTGCTTGATTCGGTCTGGACCGAAACGTAGCTAACCTTTCAGGAACATCAAGGCAACTTACCAGGGCCCAGTGTGATAGCGCTGCTAAACGGCAATGTTTGTGCTTACCGTACGCTTTCCATTTCGTAGAGCTGCTAACCGTAAGCACGGGAAAAAGTCCTGCTAGACTATAAGCAAGTGACTGACGTAACTTTGCAAGCTGGCCGCCCACAAATTGTCTTACTAACCTGCGAAATACGCTTGCGCTACTGCATTTTTTCCACTAGGCCTATAGTAACTAAAGCACAACATTTTGCTATTTTATACAAAATTAGGCAACGTGAAATAGGCCACAGCAATTTTGTTCTTGCAACATGAAAGACAAGATTAAAACAGAGTTTATCAAGTCAGAAAAATATCATTTCGTCATTTCGAACTACACGGTTGTTAGTGCAGTTAGTATGGTTTCATAAACAGTAAGTATTTAGTATTTCCCTGAAAACTTTTGGGTGAGTTTTGTGTTTAATAGTTATTATTTGATGAGGGTAAACTATAATTGTAAAATCAGAGTTTTCCTTTTAAGATCATGGCAACTGTGCTGTATAACGTATGCAAGTAGTCGCCAATCTAGTTTCATTAGAGCTATAGCTTATCGAGATAAATTATCTCATTATAGCTAGATATCTGAAGTTATAAGCAGCAACAAATCGAATAGCCTGGTTTATTTGTTCTGGAACAAATAGTGTGGTAACAGAACATTAAAGAGATTTATTCGGTCCATGCAAGGGAGAGAATATCTCTCTCTCTTTTCCGTCATGATTGGGACTAAAACTTGTGTTTTTGTATGGCCTTATAAAAATCTATAACTGAATTTGATATGTTTGCCTCCAAGTTGCCTATAAAAATTGCCTCTTTAAAAACGACCCTCATAATTCTGACCCAAATGAGCGTCCTCCGAACCCTCACCTAGTCTAAGAGCCTCCCCTTTCATATAGATAGGTTGCAGTATGACGTAAATCGGCCATCTTTACGGGCAGTTTAGAACAAACAGTCGTGCGTTTCGTGTGAGAACGGCGTGCAACACGCGCGCATATCACGAAACTCATTGCAGGATTAGTTGGTGAACAACGCGGCTGCGTTAATAAGTTGAGCGTCTGACGCATCTGCAAGCCAAAATGCAATTTGCCCGTAAAGATGGCGTCTACTGGGAACTATCTATTGTACTTATTCAGTTTGTGTGCAGCAATACTAGTTTGACTAATTGAAATCAAAGTTTAACCCAGTCCCAGCTAGTTTGTCTCTAATAAGGGCGTCCATGACTTCATTCTGTGCCACTGTGAAGTGAGACTTCCAATCTCCTACGATGCCTGAAGGGGGGAAAATATAACAAGAAAAAGAAGAACACATTTTATTGTAAAATCAATTAATGTGACTTGGCATGAATTATATTTTTTTGGAGTAAGTGTGGCATCATTAAAGGAACGTTACAGAAAAAATTTGTAAAATATACTTTTTGATCACAGATTTACATAAAACTTACACGGTCTAATGATGATGATAGTAGAAATATTTCTGTCTGAAATGCCATATTTGATGAGAAATGAATAAACTAATTTTCCGATTGGAGTTTATCGCTCAGTGAGCGTTTTATTCATTTGTCGAATCTATATGATTTCATGCAAATGTGCAATCGGTTTTTCAGTATTTTCTCGTGACCCAGATGGCCGATCGATCTCAAACTTCTACAGGTTTGTCAGTTTATGTATATGGTGGATTACATAAAGTGCTTACACTGCCAGCAACTGTTTTGTTAGCAAATACCAATGCTGTAGTGTTCCTTTAAGCGCGTTCGCTTTGCACATACATGAAACATTTTGTTAGCAAATACCAATGCTGTAGTGTTCCTTTAAGCGCGTTCGCTTTGCACATACATGAAACATTACTTTTTTTAGAAACACAAATAAAATGTGGTGCGCCTTAAAATGAAACGGTTTATTGTTTCGCATTTTTTGTGTGTGCAATTGTCCGTCCTTATAACGGTGAGGAGGGAAGTTTTGTACAACATTCTCACGATAGCTCAAGAATGAAATAGCTTAATGGTTTGTGAGGCATGTACTTCATCCACTCGAGTACTGTCTGTAAATAGTTTAATACAAGAATGTACCAAATACACGATCATTTGTGCTGGACAAATTTTTTGTATTTTTTAGGGTCTCTTTCGGAACGTTAGGCCAGGCCGTATACAAAGCCCCTAAAGAGACTGGTAAAAAACAAATTGAAAAGGTAAACAAAACTTGTGAAATTATTTCGTTACCTCGAAATATTTTTTCGAGGGAACAGAATGATTTCGAGGGGGATGAAATATTATTCGAGGGAACGAAATAATTTTGAAAATTGCTGTACCTTTTCAATTTATATTTGTACCTCCGTACGGCTGGCATCCGTATACTGTACTCGTTTGTGTGGGTTCCACAAAACGATTGATGCCATTTAAGCCCATAACCGTAGTTTCCCAAACACCTACCCTTTCTCATGAGGTTACTCGAACTTCGTTTTTGCTGTTCCGCAAAAAGGTGCCTACATTGGCCATCGGGTTAGTCTTCATGTTGGAAAATGTACAGTGCTCTGTAATAGCATTCAGAGTTGCGTCAGACAATTTCTTGCCCAGAAATATACTGATCTTCTCCACATTTCCTCGAAGATCCTTTAAAAATCACAAGAAAGTGCCAAGTGAGGTCATTTGGAATTAATGCCTATATAATAAGAATAGACTCCAACAATACTTGCTTTTGAATCGACGATGATGGGTACGTAGAACGAATAGTTTTGAAGGGGAAATTAGATAGTTTAAAACTTGGGCCACTGTTGGAAGAGATAAGGTTCCCCAGCTTGGTCAATTTATGCAGTAGCAGTATGTGGCACTGACCGACCATACATAGAAGTAGGCGATCACTCGAGGTGGCGGAAGATGTTCACCACGGGAAAAATACACAATTTTAGTTGCTAAGGTTGAGGGAGAAGTAGCCAGAGGTGACTTCGTTGATGGCTCAAAAGTCAGACTCGTGAGCCACAGACTCGAAGGCAAATGTCGGAGGTTGTAGTCAAAGGGAGGGTTGGAAGGAGTTGGCTTTCTCGTTCCCTCTCCTTTCTCATATGTCTCTTAGCGGCTGCCTGAATTACACGATGCTATTAATACAAAAACCGAGGAAATGTGACAAGGGCCACTGTGTGCAGAGCATATGTTTTGAGGCTTCTTGGAGTATGTACCTATTCCATGAGTTAAGAGTATAGGTACGGGATTTTTTTCAGTAAGTACGAGTCGATTACAAATTTTTGTTTATTTAATTTATTTATTATTGTTACTAATGTTATTATTATTATTGCTATCAATACTATTATTATTATTATTATTATTATTATAATAAAAAATTGTGGGGAGAGGTATGAACAGCGTACGAGCCATGGGTACGTTTGCAAGTTTGAGTACGGCTCTGGCCATTGGTTGTTGCTCTTAGTACGTCTGTTTGATAGCTGTAAACACATTTTGTTCCAAAAATATAAATACCCTTTTCATGTCTTCAAATCTTAAGATAAGGATGTTCTCCTCATGTCGCCTCCTCCAGAAATACAAGTAATGCTCCCACCACGGACCAAAATAAACTGTAACAAACAACAAGAATGAATAGATATTAAATTAATGAATAATACATTCTGCAATAATTTTACGGTTCGCCATCAAGAACGTATAGGGGAAAGCCGACAATTCTTCGCAATATTAAAAAATCAGTATATGCAACGAAATCTGTTTAATGTGATTACCATACATCGACCGTCTTATTCATTGTGTATCTCCCATATTAGAAGGACAATACATGTGCATCCTTAGGCCTGAACTTACGTTTGTCGTTGAGCATGTCGTCGAAGAAGTCAACAAATGGTTTAGCTATCTCTTTCTTAGATGGTACAATTATCTTCATGAAGTAAAAGAAGGACACTATCATATCCTTGGGGTTGCGCATGACGTAAACAATCTTGGGCTTCTTCTCCCAGATCTGAGGAGGCAGGAGTTGACCCGGGACGTGTGACTTTAAAACCCGGGGTGATGGAAGTTCCTCCGCTACTTTGTGAGCTGCTGGTAGCTATTGGGCAACAAAGCAAATATTTCCTTGGTTACGATATCGACTTTGAAACTAGTCTCGGTTCAAAACTTTCACTTGTGAAAAGTTGTTCCTTCAACCAATCGCTCGTTCTTAATAATAATAATAGTAAAGCGCATTTTCCAGAGATACAATGCACTGCTAAAGAATGCTACAAAAATGTCAATTTATGGGCCAGAAGAAAACAGATGTGTTTTTAATTTACACTTGAAAGTCTGGAGTGAGTTGATGTTGCGAATTTGATTTGGTAGTGAGTTCCAGCATCGGGGACCAGCAACTGAGAAGGATCGGTCCCCTGCCCTTTTGTACGTGCGAGGGATTGTTAGATTTTGGCTGGAGCGGAGGCCACTCCTGCCCGGTTTGTTAAGATTTAGAGACTCTGTGATATACTGTGGAAGTACGTCATAGAGTGCTTTGTGCATGTTCACTGATGTTTTGAATGTGATCCCGTTATAACTATACTATGGGTCTGCCAGATGTACATACCATCACCAAAGCTCCCCTGCTTCGCAACTGAATTTGTATACCAATGTATCGTGGTCAAGTGGTAGGACGGTAGACTTGCAATCACAAGGTTTTGGGTTCGAATCCGGTAAGGGTAATCGCTGGTTTTACAATGACTAGAAGACGTAATGCGTCTAGTTACTGAATCACAATTTTTTTTTTTTTTTTTGCAATTCTGAATCATTATAGACGTTACGACAATCTTTGTATGAGAGAGATTGGCTGTCGCCAGCTTGGCATTTATATCCCCCTATGAGCTTTACTGAGTTCCCTTGTTGGGAAGATCATCATAAACAAACATACAAACAAACAAACAAACAAATGGTGGGCTTGAATTCAGAGCCTCGGACATGCCTGGTAATGGTACATGTATTCGTTAAATGTACCGTCGTTGTTAGTATTGAGGTAATTATACATGTACATGTAATATCTACTAGTCAACTAAACAGGAAGGTGCTGTGAAAGGATATGACGATAGAAAGAGAAAATCAAATTTACAGTAACACTTGCATTGCAACAGAACATCACACAGATGACGTAAATACATGTTTGGATCTTCAGAGAAGACACTGATGATGATAATAATAGCGATAAGAATATGGCGTCGATTGTTGTTCTTTCATCACATTTCATGTAAAAACCTTGACAAAAGACTACCCATATTTAAGTTTAAAGGAACATTACAGAATTGGTTTTTGCTGACAAAGCAGTTGCTGGCACTTTATGCAATTCACCATATACATAAACTGACAAACCTGTAGAAGTTTGAGATCGATCGCCCCTCTGGGTCACGAGAAAATAGTGAAAAACCGACTACACATTTGCATGAAATCATATAGGTTCAACAGATGAATAAAACGCTCACTGAGCGATAGACTCCAAACGGAAAATTAGTTTATTAATTTCTCATCAAATATGGCATTTCAGACAGAAATATTTCAAGGGATGTTTTCTACTATCATCATCATTAGACCGTGTAAGTTTTATGTAAATCTGTAATCAAAAGTATATTTTACAATTACCAATTCTGTAATGTTCCTTTAACTGTACTCGATGCTTACGTTTTTTGGTTTTCGGATTGATTCTGGTAAGGGCATCTCAAGATAGAGGACACGGAAGACAGTGTTCCTCTTGTTAACGGCCTCCAAGTCACCATCGTGCATCACAGCGGATATAATTTCCTGTGTCCATGATGTTCCTGCCAATTAATATGAATTAAGCACATTCTCTTGAAGAAGAGCAGAGTATACTGTTCGAAACGTCGAGACCACACTCCTCCAAAAGGAAATTTGCACATGGCTGTACCCACAAGTTTACTTGTTATTGAATGTAAAACGTTTTTGATGATATTCACTAAATTTGTTTTTGTCATTATTGGTTCTGGGTCTACGCCCAGTAGGCTACTGCAAGGAATTAACATTCTAACCCTCTGGTCATCTTTTAGGGAAAGTACGTAATTGTATGGAAGTTAAAAACAAACAATATAAATAAATAAACAAATAAAAAAATAAATAGATAAATATTCACCCCACTTTTGAACATTTCGTTGAATTCGGTGGTGGATACGTTTGAAAAGGAAACAAGGAGTACGGTTTATGGTTTGTGCACAATATTATTAGATCGGGTTTGTTTTTTATTGCGGCAATCGTATTAATAAACTGTGTTTTGCAGGGTCTTGAAATGATATTTTCTCTGGAAGAAACTCGTGTTTCAGACGGAAGTATTTATGTAGAAGACTGGTACTGGTATGAATTTGATAGTCAGTGAGCTTTCAGATCGAAGCTTGGTTTCGGTTATTCATATTCTTTGTCGTTAACGTGAAATTTTATTTCATTGTTACATTTACTTATTTTTAAAGCATGCTTGCAGTTTGTTTCTGCTGGTTTAGGTTATATAAAAACACACACACACACAGTGTGTAAACACCTGCAATCGGGGACCTCCTATTGTCCCTCTTTTGTTTGTACTAACTTTTTGGCAAGAGCTCTCATTGGTTTTGTACACGTTTTCCAACTGGGGACCTTTCCCCAAACGGGGACCCTATTGTCCTCTTTTGTTATAGGTCCCCAGTTTGAATGTGTATACCTACTCACACACACACACACACACACACACACACACACACACACACACACACAAGTGTGTAATGACCTCCAATCGTGGACCCTCCTTTGTTCAACTCTTTGTCCTGACAAACGTGGACCTCATTGTTTTCCTTTGTGATAGCAAACGTGGACCTATTGTCCCTTTTGTTGTAAGTCCACGGTTTGAATGTCACTACAAACTCACACACACACACGTTTGTAAATGGTGTAAACCGAGGACACCCCTCCCATCGTTTGGACTTTTTTTTTTTTTTAAGCAACGATCCCATTGGTGTTGTACACAAAAGCAAAGCGAGGACTGTTCCCGGTATGTCATTTTCGCTGAAGTCCTCGGTTTGAATGCGTAGAAATGTTCACACATAAAAACACACGCACCCATTCTCGGGTATGCCTGCAAGTAGAGCATTCCTTTGTTCTTTCCTTTGTCCCTGTACTAAACATCTTTCCATAGACTTTGTACACAAAATTCCTTGTGGAGCACCCAGTCTTCAGAATTCCCCTATGAAGTCCTTTATTTTTCCTTTGTTCTCGGGGTCCATAAGGTAACGAATTAATAAGCACACACACCTGCCTTTGGATATGTGACAAGCCAAACATCGTCTTCTCGTACTGCGTACGTCTTGTAGTCCTGGACGACACTCTTCACACCGAATGGAAGCTTGACTCCTTCAAACTCATCACGGACTATATCACCCAATTCGTCAATAGTGGGTTTTCTCTTGGAGAGTATGTCCTGATCTGTGTTATAACAATAGTATTTGGTTATCTTAAGATGGTGGGAAGGCCGTGTCCGACTTACGGAACTTTTGGCATGGCTGCCGCCGTTGGCTGCAGCGAGCGAGCAGCTTAATAAATAATATTAGTAACATTTAGGGCGTGCCAAGGGCGTTTGAAAGCTCTCTCGATTGTCGAAACAAATGTATTTTCAGCTGAGTCTTGAATGAGTTGACGGAGGGCGAGTCACGGACAAATAGCTTGTTCTAGATAGCTAATGCAACTACGGCGAATGCTTGCTGACCATAGCGGGTGTGTGTGCGAGGGGAAGCCAGTGTAAAGAGCACAGAATCGGCCTGTCATATTCACTGCGATTTGATCTCATGAACGTGATGTACTGTTCTATATGCATTGAAATGGGGCATCGTTTTACCAGTTGATCAGGAGACAATAAATTATTTCAATGTTCAAGGTGGGATATGACTTAAAGGCAGTGTATACTTTTGGTAATTGTCAAAGACTTGTATCCTCACTTGGTGTATCCCAACATATGCATAAAATAACAAACCTGTAAAAACTTGGGCTCAATTGGTCACGGAGTTGAAACAAAATAATGAAAGAACAAACACCCATAGTTGCATAGAATTTTGTGCCTTCAGATGCCTGAGAAAAGCTTCATGCCTGAAGCCTTTTCAGATTCAAACATTGCATTACTTCAGAGGGAGTCGTTTTCCACATTGTTTTATACTATTAGTAGCTCTCAGGTGCTCCTTACCAAGTAAGTTTTTAATGGTAATGTATTTCTTGAGTAATTACCAAAAGTATCCACTTCCTTTAATCATAATACACGAGAGTGATACTTACATTCCTTGAAAGTGACGTACTTCTCCATCGTGGCAACTTCTAAACTCTTTGAAGTTAACAGTTAAGACGATGTCTATTATAAGAAAGACAGACAGTGGTAGTGTTTTTGTTTATTTTGTGTATGTATGTATTTGTGTATTTATTTGTTTATTTCTTTTCTCTTGCGTTGAAGCTTAAAGGAACATTACAGAATTGGTAAGAAAAAAACTTGTAAAATTTACGTTTTGATCACAGATTTACATAAAACTTACCCGGTCTCATGATGATGATAAAAGAATACATCCCTTGAAATATTTCTGTCTGAAATGTCATATTTGATGAGAAATGAATAAAATAATTTTCTGATTGGAGTTTATCGCTCAGTGAGCGTTTTATTCATTTGTTGAATCTATATGATTTCATGCAAATGTGTAATCGGTTTTTCAGTATTTTCTCGTGACCCAGATGGCCGATCGATCTCAAATTCTACAGGTTTGTCAGTTTATGTATATGGTGGATTACATAAAGTGCTTACACTGCCAGCAAATGCTTTGTTAGCAAAAACCAATTCTGTAATGTTCCTTTAACAGCTTCATTTATTCAACAACAACACCAACAATCATACATCAATTCCGCATTCATAAAAGTCCACACAAATACTGCCATTGTATAGTAATGACAATGAGAAAGGGGAATTAATAACACATACAACTCATCAAAACATATTCACGTACGGGAATAGGGAAACAATATGATTATTGGGTGCAGGATCCGGTAGGCCCCGCCAACATGGGTTTCCCAATGTAGGGTCCATTTTTTAGTGCTCATAATGGGACCCATGTGGGCATGCTACCTGGAATGTTGTCACTAGGATAGTTTTTCTACTGAACTTACCTCGTTCCAAACAGGATTCCAACTAATAAACTGGTATATTATAAACGTATTACAGGACTAGATTATAGGTCGATAATTCAATGGTCAAGGGTCAACGATGTGCTACAAGCATTTTAAGATAACTCCGGGTTATCTTTATTTATTAGCTGACTCATGCATTTTGAAATTGTAACTTTTTTAAACTCCGTTTTGCGAAACTGTTTTTGTGTGAAAGCGCTCTATGTTGTTTCTGATCAGCAGAGTTTTGGTTCAAGTCCCGGTCATGGTGGTCTTTTTGTTCATTACATTATTTGATAGGTTCCTCGTTTGATTCCGTTGTGACATCTGTATAACAAGATCAAGCTTTTCTAAAACATGGGGGTGGGGACAAGTGTTCTCGCTCAGATACCCTTGCTCTCCTATCACAATTTAATGAAATAGCCACACAACCATTCATTTCTAAATGACCCCACTTGCCCCCCCCCCAAAAAAAATCTGATTACGCCAGTGGCTATTTTTCACTGTTCTCTCCCTTTAGTTTTGCAAACACACTACTGTCATGGGTGCGTAAGGTTTCACAGACGGAAAATAGTACGAAGAAAAAAAAAACATGCCCACGAACGATTTTGCAGTATAAAGAGCAGACGAAATTTGAGCACAAAAACTCAATACATTTTATTTGAAAGATTGATCTATTTTCTTTATTCTACAATTGTCCTCATTTGTATCATTATTTACATTTGCCCAAAAGCAAAATAAAATAAAACAAATACTCGACTCCAGCTGCATATCTCTGTAAACAAGGCTATGTGTTCTAATCAGGACACTAGACAGAAGTGTGTTGTCCGTCGCCATAGAAGTTTCATCCGTCGCAATAGAAGTGTTGTCCGTCGCGATAGAAGTGTTTTCTGCGACAGACAACACTGCTATAGCGACGGATGAAACTTCTATCAAGTGTCCCGTATATCCAGAATAAATACCAGCTTATAATGAATGCAGTCAGCTGATTTGGCATTCTTCCCGTACTCGCTGTTGACAATGATCTACTGGGTTAATTAAACCCCATACTACCCCAGGTATCATGCCTGTAACGTCCAAACTCAGTGTACTCTGTTTTATCTATTGAGGGCGCTGTTGGAGTTAAGCGGTTACTAGGGTAAAACAACATGGTGTAAGCTTCATAATTATTTGTCGCATCTTTTGTGCATATTTCGTCCCCCAAAGTTACAGTCCCGCCAAGGTTTATTAAACGGTTAGTACATTGGTTTTCATGTCACTGAATTATGGTTCTGATTGAATGATTAGTGTTCTATTAAGTATGTTTTTTGAAGCCTAAAATAGTTGTATTTTTGACAATGCGTTTATTGGTTGCAAATGTAATTGTGGAATGTGTTATTTGGGAAATTACATGCATATTACCGTTGGTTGATATAACAGGGTGTAGTATAAGCCCTTCCTGCATTTAGACATCACATATTCTATAAATGAAACAGTTGCTAAATGTGTTTATGTTGTATTTGCACAAGGTTTATAGGTCAAAGTTTATAGGTCAGAGTTGGTAGACTCGCATCAGTCCATACACTTACATGCACATGGATGGGTTAATGTCAACATTGCTTTATTCATTCCTCTATTTGCATACTGTTGGGCTAATTATGGTTAAATCTAAATGGTTAACTATCACCGGGTAATTTCTTGTGACACGTCTTTTTGTTTCTATTTTCATTGTAGTTAATCTGTGCCATAGACTATGGCCAGACTATAGACTATAGACTATAGTCACCATGCCATGTACGGCTACATAAGTTTATAAAGAAGTCGGTACTACAGCAATAAAGTTTTCTGGATTTGCAGCACAGCATTCTCGTATCTTTGGCAGATTCAATGCCTATTATTTTAAGTCCCATATTATGAGATGGGTTCCATATGGGCCAACAGTAGTAGTAGTAGGGGCCATATGGGGTAACTCATATATAGACATGTCTATTTATTTACCAGATAAAAAAAACAAACGAGCGGAAGTCAGCGCAGCGAAACTCTGCGTGGCGACCATGCAAACTGACTGCACGCTTTGGTCAGGAGCGTTGACGTAAGGTAGTACGGGTGAAGATTCTGTTGAGACCTGGCCAAATTTCATAGACGTGCTTCAGCACGAAAGTAGCAAACCAAAACAAAATTCTGCTTACTAGAATAAGGTTACAGCCAAAATACCATGTCACATGACACCTAATTCACATAAAAAAGTTAGAAAGAAAACAGTTTTCTCATTTCTTTGTGCACAACACCTTCTGCTGCCAGTGTACCAGCGATTGCACCGCAGCACTTGCACGTAAGGATTGGTATATAATGACTGGACCCTTTCTCCATGCATAAAACAGACTACTACCAGTCTGGAAAGAATTTACCTTGAGATTTAGTTGTAAACAGGAGAGAGGCCGTGCAACAGGCTGTTGAGCAGGAGTTCAGTGGAGTGTACACTGTACATGTACGTGCATGTCACTTCTGTTGTGGCAAGAGAATCTGTCTTCTGGAAATTCTGTCGGAATTTTTCTGATAGCGCCCTCTTTTGAATCAACCTCCTTCAGCCCATTTAAAATTCCCATTATGGGGGGATAGAATCTCCGGGTACAGTTTTCATTAGCATCGGCTCCATTAGGAGATCGCCTTGTTCTGGTCTGCGGCTAGTCTTGTTGGTGCAAGACCTTCTCGTTTTGATTTGTCAAAATTTTCCCCGACTTTAATAAACAACTTTAATAAACAAATCCTAAAGTGAAAAACAAAATCAAGGCAATTAACTTAAAAATTTCACGGTAGTCTTTTCTTATCTTGAATAAAACTTCCAAACTGTAAGGCACCTGGTAGTGGTATTTTGTAAAAATAAAGCTTTTGTCATTAATATATGTATTTTAATGAGTGGAATGTGTATAAACAGTTAACTAAGGTTTAAAAAAAAAAGAGTTTTTATTTTAATTACAAATTTAAGAGTAAGCCCCCTTTACCTTGACACATGATGGCGCTGTTCGTGACGTCAATCAAGGCACGATATTTGAAGTGAAAAAAATATGTAGTCTGGCCCCGTACATTACGTCTGGGTTCCTATTCGGTATGGTGCGTATGCGCATGCGGACGTCACCCACAGTATACATGTACTTGTACCACTTTGCCCTCGTTAGTCTGACTTTCGCGGCACACAACCGCCTATACTTGGAATCTGCAGGAAAGAGATGCAGAATGACCCCATCTTTAGTTGTTTTGCTGCATACAACAGCAATACACCTGGTCGGCAATGCCGGAAAAATGCAAGAAAAAACCCTTTTTTCGAAACGTACAAGATCACTACTTGGACCTACTTGCATGTGTGTTTACAACGTAAATGCAGGCAAATTCGACGGGGGTCGATGTGCGATCGAGGCGAAGTCTGTCTTGATTGACGTCACAAAAGGGGATGGGCGAAGTCACCCCCCCGAACAACTTTATCTATTTTTTAACATATAAATCCTCACAAACAATTACTCAAAAAAATGTTTTATTGTTAATATACATATACTCTTATGTTTAATTCTATTTCCAGGTGACTTGAAATAATAATTATTAAAGTCCATAAGAAACGTAAAGATAATGTTAATTCATTCGTTTGATCACCTGGATGAATTAGAGTGAATTGAATTTATAATTGATATGCTGATGATTGTATGGTTCATTGCTTCAGGGTGTATTTGTGGTGCTACTGCTTGCTAGCAGCAACGCCAACATGTAATTTTATTGACAACAATATTTTAACAATTATTAATTAATAATTAATAATAGTGGCTTCTTATATAGCGCTCATATCCGTCACGCTCAAGGCGCTTCAACAGTCAGTATTTCTGCAAGGTATATGTGGAGCTACTTTTTGAAGTTTGAGACCTATTCCTTTACATAGCACAATGTAATGGTTTACAGGGTGCTGTGGCGCAATATGCTGCCAATCAAACCAGGAACACCGGGGCGAACCCCTTCTCTTTTCGATAAGTGCACTGGGTTCTTTTACGTGCATTACACAACACACGGGACCAACGGCTTTACGTCCCATCCGAAGGACGAAGCAATAATGGTTAAGTGTCTTGCTTAAGGACACAAGTGTCACGACTGGGACTCGAACCCACACTCTGCTGAACAGAAACATCAGAGTTTGAATCCAGTGCTCTTATCCGCTCGGCCACGACACGCCACAATTATAGTAATCACTTATACAATTCTAGAATGTACGTAAGAAGCTCATACATACCATTATTGCCTAGCTAGCCTGAGAGCGTTGGCCTACATAGGCTAGGTCATGCATCTTTTCCCCAATTCAATAAAACTACGAACATGTTTTTGTGGTTTATTGAATCTGTCGGTCACCCCTGGCAATGTGTCGTTCGCCAGCTTGTACCGTCGACAATATATCTCACTGTATAATGTGCATAATTACCAATAATGCATTTGTATAATTGTAAAGATAAAGCAACAATCATAATTAAAAAGGGCAGGTTCGTGTCGGTTGCTGCTGCTCGCACAATACCAACATCTTTTGAGTAAATGAGGATTTAATGTTAAGAGAAATTTAAATGATTATCTTTAATGACAAAAACACTAGACTATGAAGAACAATTTATCAAGCCCCTGCTTTGTGAAAAATAATGTTTTTTACGTTTTAGAAGTAGGCCTACTTAGAGTGTCTTTATACTACATCGCAAAGGGAATGGTAATTTACAAAATAATTAAATTTTGTCATCGAACGACAATCCAGTTCCTTTAAACTTCTCGCTGCATAAATCATCCAGAACTTCACTTTGAGTTTCTGAGAGACCAGCTTTCCAGTCACCAACGATACCTACATAGACGGTAGAAAAGGATAATTATTCAGTTTATCCCCATATCAATTATACGCCACTTGTAGTTTTATGTTGTCTAACCTCATACTGTTTGTGCAGAGTCTGATCTTGTAGCCTACATTCCAAAAACTACGTGACGGAAAATAAGTGTTTGGTCAGCGACCATGCACTCTATAACAAGTTAGATTTAACAACATAAAAAAGAACATTGTCAAAGTTAGACCTGTGACATCTCCTTTTTAGTGAGATTAATCTCACTAATATACCTTAGCCACTCACATAACCCTTTGTAGGATTTAATTTAACATTCTTAGAGTGTAGCTATAGCCTAGGACATCTAAGCCTGGCACCCAACCCCTGTACCTAAAATGTACCCCAGGCTCCCAGATCAGCATGCCTTTGCTTTGTTTACGGTATTACTATGACACAAGCAAAAGCCTGCTTACAGGCTTGATGAAATTGACCTTTGGCAGTTAAAACTGACCTTTTCTCATGAAGGACTGACCCTCGGGAAACTCTGTACCGAGGAGCTTCCGTATCACTGTATCCGGATTGGTCATGGGGTTCTTCTTCATGTTCTCGAAGCTGCAGTGATCGGTGATGGCGTCTAGGATTTCATCTGAGAAGGATTTTCCAAGGAACTCGCTGATTCGTTTCACCGTCCCGCGAAGATCCTACACAAGAACCAATGTTTTACTAAAGAATATATACATGGAAATTGTGTTAATTAGCTGTGTTTGCTTATATTGACCTTTGTCCATGTGAGCAGACAAATTGCCCAAGGACGAATGTTTTTACGAATTGCCGAGATGTTCAATAAATCTTTCGAAATGGAATAGTAATAGAGGATAGGGCTAATCTCTGAACTGGAGTGAAGAGGTACCTTCTTCATGTCTTCATACCGTAGGAATAAGATATGATCTTCATCTCGTCTCTGCCAGAAGTACGGGTAGTGATCCCACCACTTGCCGTAAGGAACTTAAAAGAACCAAAAAGAAAATGTTGTTTAAACATTACAAAAAACATTTAAAAATTACAAAAGGTTTTAAAACGTGCAGTTTTTAATGACAGAAAAAACACCCGACAGTCAATTAAATAACAGTAAAGACTTACCTGTGCCATCAACAAACATCCCGAAGAAATCGTCAAATTGCAAATTGTCGCGAGGAGCAAATAATCTAAAATGATGAAAGTATGAGACGACAGCATCTTTCGGATTCCTAATGACGTAGACAATCTTGACCTTCTTCTCCCACACTTGAGGCGGCAAGAGTTGACCCTGGAGGTGGCACTTGATCAACCGGGGGAAACTCATGGGCGCTTTTGCTAACATCTTGTGTGTTCTTGGGAGCTACAGCAGTTTTGAAAGAAATATACATCTCTATTAGTTGTTGGTCTTGCAAAATTCCGTTGAATGAAGGCACGTCGTTAACGCAGCTTTGACGAAAAGTCTTTGTTTAGTGAATGTACCGAGCAACCATTGGTAAAAAAAAACTTCAGTGCATAATACCTTTGACCGTTACAAACATAATTTATTACAAAAAACTTGTGAATTCTTTGAAATGATTGATAGAAGATAACTCAACTTACATCTCGGTTTGCATGTCCGCCAATAGTCATCTCCAAGAATGGCGCCCTTTCGCCGAAACAATGGGATTTATTCAATGTGTCTATGTTACCATCATGAATAACAGCAGACACGATCTCGTGGGTCCACGTAGTACCTGAAAATGAGGAGTTCCGGCCACAAGAGGTACATTGTACATTAGAGGTATGCGGCTAATCATACAACAGTGCATGTACACACCTCGCCCTTTTTGTATCATTTAGAGGCTATTTGTTTCATCTCTTAAATACCTACCGGTATCACAGATAAAGTTTATACTTGAAAACATTTCGGTTAATACTGAAAACATCCCAATTACCTTAATCAATGTATGACACCTAATTGTAAAGAATTTAGGCTCGGGAGGTGTCTTGGATATGACATTATAACAAACTGTATGTACCTGTTTTGGGGAAGGAAATCACGAAGACGTCATCTTGTCTGACATGAAACGTCTTCAGATCCTCCATGGTAGATTCAAGTACATCATACGGTAGGCAGACCCCTTCATACTCGTAGGAACCATGAAGCTGCAAACCAACGGCATTCATCTTGGACTTCTTCGACAGGGTAACCTTGGTGATATAAAGGAACATTTTTCTTCTTTTGTTTTCTCCTTGATTTACCCTGCCCAATCAATTTATTATAATCCACAGGGCCTTATAGCAACGGAATTGTTTATGTTAGGAAAGAGTGTGTGCTGGCACACAGCCCCTTATTGGGGGGGGGGTTTTCCCTAAAACAATGGAGCATAGAAACACTTCTTTAACATTAGAGATACCTTCCAAACCGCATCCGTAGGGCCAGGGATGTGGGGTGTGTGTGTCTGTGGAGGTGCGGTGGTTGGGTAGGGGTTGGCCAGGGGTGGGGCACGAAGCACCTTTTCAACTAGATCAAGGGTTCGTCTAGATCAGAATTTAGTTGGCAAACCCAATATTGTGGTTCAAATTTACTATAGCATAAACAAAAACATACAAACAAACAAACACCCCGACACCCCAACAAACAAACAATTTAATTGCACATTAGGAAAACTATGTCAGTCTTAAGGTCAAGAATAAAAAATGTTTCCTCTTCATGTCTTGAGCTTCATAGACTTTGAGATATTAAATTAAATATACGATAACAAATGTCATTCAATTAAACTCAATTCAAAACCCATATTTATTTTCAGGGTTCAGGGACATCTCTTAACAATAAGAGCGAAATAGTTGTGAGGGGAGACCGGGTTATAATCATGAGAAACAGTTTATTTAGGGGTGTAACAGGCACCATAATAAGTGTAAATAAATGTACAAATTAAGCAAGATTAAGATTAACCGGGATGCAATCACCACGTTTAAAAAGCATGATTTATAAAACAAATATCCAACAAGGAGCTACCTTTTAGTTGTGAACCGGAATGGTCCCGTGACAGTCAACTGAAACACACACACGAATGGCTGCTACACGACTTGTCAAATTACGCTAATCAAATTAGGCGTTACGCACTGTGTAATGGCTGTATACGGGTCAGGTTCAACATTAGTTCCTTCGTAAGGACTTTGTTACTGGACCATTGAAATAAAAAATTTGAAAACTTGGTACTGCTGACTTATCAAAACTTAAACAAACAAACAAACAAAGCACAAAAAGTACCGTGAATGAAGCTATTGACTTAAAGGAACATTACAGAATTGGTACGAAAAAAACTTGTAAAATTTACTTTTTGATCACAGATTTACATAAAACTTACACGATCTAATGATGATGCTAGTAGAAAAGATCCCTTGAAATATTTCTGTCTGAAATGCCATATTTGATGAGAAATGAATAAACTAATTTTCCGAGTGGAGTTTATCGCTCAGTGAGCGTTTTATTCATTTGTTGAAGCCATGTGATTTCATGCAAAGTTCTACAGGTTTGTCAGTTTATGTATATGGTGGATTACATAAAGTGATTACACTGCCAGCAACTGTTTTGTTAGCAAAAACCAATTCTGTAATGTGCCTTTAATATAGTGCTTACAATTGTTATCCAATGTGTATATACGTGTGTGACTGGGCCATTTTGTTAGGAGAGGCTCTGAGGTCAAATTAAGTTTAGCGATGCACTTATTTTCTAATCTATACACACAGAGAAAAGATTACACAGCTTGTGTAAAATATTACCCTGTTTTAGATGTAGCAGGTGAACCTCATAAGTATTAGGTAAAAGTTTACCCAACAAGCGTTGGGTTAAATCTTGCTAAATAGTTGTGTAAAACTTTACTTCAATATTGGGTAGTTTCATTTACTGAATTGTTAGGTAAACCCACTCATGTAAAATATTACTTAATTTCGAAGTAAAGACTTTACCTCTTTACAATGTAAGCTGTCTACCTTTAAAACAGGTAATAGTTTACACAATGCTTGTGTTGAATACTAGCAAAGTGTTATGTAAAGGTATCTGGGGCTGTTATAAATGGACAAATCCTAAAATACTGAGACTTGGCGACTACAACATGAATGTCAAGAAAACAAACTCTTTATTAAACATTTAACAATGGTAATAACATGAACAATCAAAAACATAACATGAAAAGCCTGCACACACAGAAGAAATTACACAGGTTGTGTAAAATTTTACAAATTTGCAATGTTGTATACGAACCTCCTTATTGTTTGGTAAAGTTTTACATAATGCAGGTTGGGTAAAAGTTTTCATAAAAATTGGGTAAATATTTACTTCAAAAATCAGTAAAGAACTTTACCTCTTTTCTAGGTAAACATGAATTAAGTAAGCTTTACTGAATTAAATGGTAAAAGATACTTACTGTTTGTGTTGAATACTAGACTTTTACCCAATTTAAAGGTAATTCTTTACCGTTTGACATTGTAAACTGTTACTAAATTATTTTGTTTATTTTGTTTATCATAAAATTGATTTGATATTTATTATGATTTTGATGCATCCTGATGCTGTAGGTAGCAAAAAGGTCAATCTTGAAACATGGTCGATGTTTATTTTGCAAAACTCTCCGCTGTCTCATCAGTCAGCTGCAAGGCAGATGTCTCATCTGAAAACATAACAATAAAACACCCAGTTTTTTGTTTATTACAATTTTTTATTAATATTATTTGGGTTGGTTTCATAGTCTTAGTTTTATACTCTGTAGGGTTTTCTTAGTGGCTGTCTCAGCTAGAAAAGTGCTGAAAGGTACAGGAGCATCTCAATATTGTTCAAGTTTTAGAACACGGTCGAGTACAATATAGCATGTTATTTTGTCACTGTGTACCTTTTACGTATATACTTGCATGCTCTCCCACAGACACTCTCACCCACAATCTGCGACTATACATTTTGCAGGCTTTAAACTGTATTCTGTTCTTATTAAAAATGCTATAAAGTAGACCTATGTAGTAGTTTACCTTCAAATGTCTGCAAAAGCTGTAAAATTCCCAGTCTGCACGGTTTTTCGTCCTTGTTTCTATCCTGAAGTGCGACGTCAGACGCCCGTGACGATTTAACAGTGAAAAGCACATGCTAATGGCGTCCGTACTCTTTAAGTATGTAACCTTTACACAATACCTGACAACCTTTACGTTAATACTGTAAAAATTACATGATCAATGTAAAACTTGACAAAAGTTTTGTAAAAGCATAACATTACATATAAGTTATGTAACTTAAAATTTACCAATGAGTTATGTATTTGAGTTTGGTAAATTTTTACATAAATTGTGTAATATTGTACAAAACTTTTTTTACCAATTTATTTTTTTACCATTCATTTTGTGTGTGTAGAGTTCTTATGAAAGTGGAAAAAATCTGACAATTCTCTCACCTCAAAATGCCATTGTCTTAATACCCCCAGTGCGATGGTTATGATATCCCAAAACATCCAATGCCTTTATATTTCAAAGAATATTGGTCTTTTTGAACGGGAATTTGTTTACTGTTTGTTCCTAAATTTCGATGATAGTAACTCAAAATGACATGGCATTTGTCCTTTTGATTGACGCAAACAATTCCTCTTTGGAATTCACAGATCCATTTATTGCCATGCAATGACGTAAAGTTTCACATTTCGCTCCGAAGAGTATGAAATAAAATGACATTTTAGGTCTTCACCATTTTAACGAGAGATTAGAGACTTGCAATTTTTCTCCCATTTTCATAAGTACTTTACCTATGGATGGATTGCAATAGACGTCATCGGCCACCATCTTTGATGAATTGTGCACGCGTGAAGAGCTATCATTGGCTGAGAGTCGTGCGTAGCGCGTACACACGTGCACTTTTCCATTGTTTTACATCAAAGATGGCGGTCAATGGCGCGTATTGCAATCCATCTATAGATGGATTGCAATAGACGTCATCGGCCGCCATCTTTGAGAGTCGTGCACTTTTCCATTGATTTACATCGAGACGGACGTCAATGACGCGTATTGCAAATCATCTATTGGAAAATGAGGGCACCACGCAAATTAGTTTGACCCTCGACCTTGTGCATAATTTACGCAATTCTCAAACATCAGAACCTAATTATCAGAAATACCATCTAACTATTTGTGCGGAGCGATAATACTGATGGAGCTTTGAGTACAAACGCAAAAAGGCTCCGTTTTTAAAAAGACGTAACCATTTTGTAACCAAGTAATAGACCTATGCACATGACGTCAATTGAGTAGGGCACCCTCGGCTAGTATCCCATTGGCTGATCCTGTGCGCCGCGCGTGCATAGCTGCGCATTATAATTGTTTCGTAATTTATAGTTTTACCTCTAAGATGGCGGCTTGCTGACGTCAATGCATAAGGTCCATGAACTACAAGGGAAACCGCAGTGGGTATATTTTGTACATTTTCCCAGTTCTGTTGGAACTCATTCCAGCATGCCTATACACGTTGTTTTAGCACCCTCTCCAAGGGTAGTTGTTCATGATAATCATTAACGAAAAACACTGGAATATGAAGAAAACATTATCAAGAGGAAAGTTTCTTACGCATGAGAAGTACTAAGACTGTCTTCTGTATGAAGACACATCATTGTAATTGTGTTTTATTTTTGTCTGAAGTATTTCATATTCTGCATGTTTTTCTTAAACTATTCAGTAGGCCCATTTCTTAAATTTTTCCATATATTTTTAACCTCTGTAAAGCGCCTCGGGACCCTGTTTTGGGTTAAGGGCGCTATATAAAAGCCGTTTATTATTATTATGAAACGTTTAATCTACATCGAAAAGGAAATAGTGATTTAAAAAGGGACTAGTTGTCATCGACCGACAATCCGGTTCCTTCAAACTTCTCCCTGCATAAATCATCCAGAACTTTACTTTGAGCTTCTGAGAGACCAATTTTCCAGTCACCAACGATACCTACATAGACGATAGTAATTTATAGTTTTACCTCTAAGATGGCGGCTTGCTGACGTCAATGCATAAGGTTCATGAACTACAAGGGAAACCGCAGTGGGTATATTTTGTACATTTTCCCAGTTCTGTTGGAACTCATTCCAGCATGCCTATACACGTTGTTTTAGCACCCTCTCCAAGGGTAGTTGTTCATGATAATCATTAACGAAAAACACTGGAATATGAAGAAAACATTATCAAGAGGAAAGTTTCTTACGCATGAGAAGTACTAAGACTGTCTTCTGTATGAAGACACATCATTGTAATTGTGTTTTATTTTTGTCTGAAGTATTTCATATTCTGCATGTTTTTCTTAAACTATTCAGTAGGCCCATTTCTTAAATTTTTCCATATATTTTTAACCTCTGTAAAGCGCCTCGGGACCCTGTTTTGGGTTAAGGGCGCTATATAAAAGCCGTTTATTATTATTATGAAACGTTTAATCTACATCGAAAAGGAAATAGTGATTTAAAAAGGGACTAGTTGTCATCGACCGACAATCCGGTTCCTTCAAACTTCTCCCTGCATAAATCATCCAGAACTTTACTTTGAGCTTCTGAGAGACCAATTTTCCAGTCACCAACGATACCTACATAGACGATAGAAAAGGATAGTTATTCAGTCAGTGTCCATATCCATTACACGCCACTTGTAGTTTCATGTGGTCTAAACTCATCACGTTTGTGCAGAGTCTGATCTTGTGCACTACAAGAACTACGTGATGAAATCAAAATGTGCGGTCAGCGACTACTCTAGTAAAGTTAGATTTAACAACATAAACAAATAAAAACAGTTTCAAAGTCAGATCTAACATAGTATAATGTGACATCTCCTTTTTAATCAGTCACTAACGTTAGTCACTAACTGAACTCTTTTATAGAATCGAATTTACCATTTGGTTTGTTATAGTGTAGTAGCCCAGGGCGTATAAAGGTGCCACCCTACCTTTGTAAAGGCCCTAACTAAAATGTAGCGCAGGCTATCAGATCAGCATGCTTTTTGCTTTTTATTTTACGGTATAACTTGATGACAACAGGGAACGTCTGTAAACATAAACTATCTGCTTACAGGCTTTATGAACTTGGCCGTTGGCAGTTAAAACTGACCTTTTCTCATGAAGGACTCCCCCTCGTGAAACTCTTTACCGAGCATCTTCTGTACCAATGTATCCGGATTGGTCATGGGGTTCGCCTTCATGTTCTCGAAGCTGCAGTGATCGGTGATGGCGTCTAGGATTTCATCTGAGAAGGATTTCCCAAGGAACTCGCTGATTCGCTTTACCGTCCCGCGAAGATCCTACACTAGAACCAATGTTTAAGATGGCAGTAGGTTTTTTTTCAAATAAAGAATACACATGGAAAATGAAGCATTTAGTTTTATTTACTTATATTGACCTATGTCCATGTGAACAGACAAATCGCCCAAAGACGATTTTTTTCGCTTTGCCGAGATGTTCAATAAATCTTTCAAAATGGAACAATAATAGAGGATAGAGCTAATCTCTATATAGGTTATATTAATTCCGCTGGAATAATCCGAACTGGAGTGAAGAGGTACCTTCTTCATGTCTTCAAACCGTAGGAATAAGATGTGATCTTCATCTCGTCTCTGCCAGAAGTACAGATAGTGCTCCCACCACTTGCCGTAATAAGCTTAAGAACAAAGACCGTAAATGCTGTTTGAAAATTACAAAAAGTTTTTACAGCGTGCAGTTTTTTCAAATGAAAAATGAACCCCCACAGCCAATAAAATAACATTATACTTACTTGTTCCATCAACGAACATCCTGAAGAGATCGTCAAATTGCAGATAATCATGAGGAGCAAATAATCTAAGATGATGAAATAATGAAATGATCACATCTTTCGGATTCCTGATGACGTAGACAATCTTGACCTTCTTCTCCCACACTTGAGGCGGCAAGAGTTGACCCGGGAGGTGGCACTTGATCAACCGGGGGAAACTCATGGGAGCTTTTGCTAACATCTTGTGTGTTCTTGGGAGCTGTAGCGGTTTTGAGGGAAAGATTCATCTCTGTTAGTCAGTGTGGTCAATCAAAATTATGTTTATTGAAAATAATAATAATAATAATAATAATAATAATAAATAATAACTGTGTTTATATAGAGCCTTTTGCCAAAGGATACAAAGCGCTCAGTATTTTTACCGGCCATGTATGTGGAGCTACGTTTTGAAGTATGAGACCTATGCATTTATAGCACAATGTAATGGTTTACAAGGTGCGGTGGCGCAATATGCTGCCAATCAAACCAGGAACACCGGGGCGAACCCCTTCTCTTTTCGATAAGTGCACTGGGTTCTTTTACGTGCATTACACAACACACGGGACCAACGGCTTTACGTCCCATCCGAAGGACGAAGCAATAATGGTTAAGTGTCTTGCTTAAGGACACAAGTGTCACGACTGGGACTCGAACCCACACTC
Organism: Pycnopodia helianthoides; assembly: GCA_032158295.1. Lineage (NCBI taxonomy): Eukaryota > Metazoa > Echinodermata > Asteroidea > Forcipulatida > Asteriidae > Pycnopodia > Pycnopodia helianthoides. The sequence goes on from CM063245.1 coordinate 15,494,242, forward strand.
TGCTGAACAGAAACACCAGAGCTTGAGTCCGGTGTTCTTATTCGCTCGGCCACGACACGCCACATTGAAGCTGATCCCTGTTGCGCAGCTTTGACGCAAAGTCTTTTTGGGGGGGGTTAACGTACATGAAGAGCAACCATTGGTAAAATCAACCACCCATTATGTATTACAGAGGCACTTGAATTCTTTAAAATGACTGATACTGATAGTAATTGTCTTACATTTCCGTTTTCATGCCCTCCAAAAGTCATCTCCAAGAATGGCGCCCTCTCGAAACAATGGGAATTATTCAATATATCTATGTCACCATCATGCATAGCAGCAGACATGATCTCTTGGGTCCACGTAGTACCTGAAAAATAGGGGTTCCGGCAAGCGTTTTTTTTTTCCCCCAGGACAGATAAGGCCACTTAACATACTAAATTGGCGTGTTTTACCTACTTTCGCACGTGTGATCGTAAAGTGAACGAAGACCAGTTACGGTATTCGGAAGCACACCCCCCCCACACACACCACACATACAGTATACATGTACATGTATACATGTGTACATGTACATGTATATGTACGAACACATGTATACTGTATGCATTGGCTTTGTCACGTCATGCATTAATAGCTTCTTTTAGGCCTGCGCTAAACGTCGCACTTTTGCCGAGCCGAACTCAATGTTTTCAGTTCGATTCGACACGACAAGAGCGCGACGTTTGTCACCGTGTCGTGCCGCTACCGTGTAGCACGGCAGGGCTTGCCGTGCTACACGGCAGTGCCGAACTTAAATAAAAGGTTTGGGCTAAACGTCGCTCTTTTGTCGAATTTAATTCCTAATTTTAACTGTTTGAGTTCGACACGACAAACGTGCGACGTTTAGCGCAGGCCTTAGCCACACTGCAGAATATAGAGAAACCCATCCAACTTAGGCCTGCGCTAAACGTCGCACTTTTGCCGAGCCGAACTCAAATGTTTTCAGTTCGACTCGACACGGCAAGAGCGCGACGTTTGTCACCGTGTCGTGCCGCTACCCTGTAGCACGGCAGGGCTTGCCGTGCTACACGGCAGGGCTTGCCGTGCTACACGGCAGTGCCGAACTTAAATAAAAGGTTTGCGCTAAACGTCGCTCTTTTGTCGAATTTAATTCCTAATTTTACAACTGTTTGAGTTCGACACGACAAACGTGCGACGTTTAGCGCAGGCCTAAGTAAAGCTGCTTAGTTAAACAAAATAAAAATACAAAATGTGACGAAGCGTTGGGAACATTTTGCTTGAATTAAAGCGTAAGGGCAGAATCCACACTAAACCAGGTGCAGATTCTGAGTCAATCCCCACAAAAGCGGTTGAGGGCCACCGCTCGCCATGTCAATACATCGTTGGGAATGACTGGATTTTGCCAAACTGTCCATACCGTAAAAAAATTAACCTTGGAAACTGGCGCACTTGACGGGGGTTCCCACGGTTCCCAGCACAAAATGACAACTGTGCAATGGTGCACCATCCGTGGTCCTTTCTCTATAATGGTCAAACTATTGATAATTAACATGTCCTCAACCTAGCCTGTGTACTTCAAATCGAACCTTTTTCACTAGGCATGGCAAAGTGCGCACGCGCTAAGACTGATTCCGGTAGAAAACACCCCCATTTATGTAAAGTGGCCTCATCTGTCCTGGGAAAAAAAACCTGCTTCTGGCAACAAGAGGTACATTGTACATAACAGGTATGCGGCTAATCATACACCAATAAATGTACATGTACACACCATCGCCCTTTCTGTATCATTTAGAGGCTAAATGTTTCATCTCCTAAATACATATCACTGACAAAGTTGCTTGAAAAAACTTCTATTACTGAAAACATGGGGCTGAACACACGTGTACATTAAATCAAAGTATAACACACTAATTTTAAAGAACTAAGGGTTTCCTGGTTTGGCTCTGGGGTATAACACATTATGACTGTACCTGTTTTGGGGTAAGAAATCACGAAGACGTCATCTTGTCTGACATGAAACGTCTTCAGATCCTCCATGGTAGATTCCAGTACATCATGCGGTAGCAAAAACCCTTCATACTCGTAGCATTCGTGAAATTTCACATCATCGGCATTCATCTTGGACTTCTCGGACAAGGCAACCTTGTTTATATAAAAGATTATTTTTCTCCTTGATGTACCCTGCCCAATCAATGATCCTTAGGGCCGTATCAACGGAAGTTTGCATATCAGGAGAACTACTAGTGTTGTTACAATAGAGACTTTGAACCTCTTGGGGTGTTTCAAAACAGCGTGAACTTTACACTGTTAAAAATGTCCGTAAATTTACGGACTCCGTAAAGTGAAATATTCCGTATTTTTGCCGTAATTTTACGGACTTTCCGTAAATGTAAATATTAATTATGCTAATTAGCGTAATTACAATCAACCACATTTGCCCAAACACCTACACATAATATAGTACATGTAAGTACATATTGTTATTTCACCCACAACCGTGTACACATGTACAAACTCATGTTAAGGGTCTTTTTATTTTACGGAACTTTTCCGAAAATTTTGCTGCAGGAATACGGAACGCTATATTTATTTTGCACCTAAAAGCACACAAATTTGTGCAACGAGGGTGTTTTTTCTTTCATTATTTTCTTGCAACTGCGATAACCAACTGAGTCCAAATTTTCACAGATATGTTATTGTATACATATGATGGGATACACCAAGTGAGAATACTGGTTTTTGACAATTACCAAAGGTGTCCAGTGCCTTTAAAGCCATGTTGCAGTCGCGATTCCGTTAACAGATTTTCACAGCGACGAATCAACGCACCCACAAAATGTACACAGAGATGATCTCAATTATTATAAATCGTAAATCAAGCTAGACCACTCCAACCAGCGATTCATTTTAAGGGAAAACGAACATACTCACCAACTGGCTCTTAATTTACACTGTGCTCGGTTGTGGCCTAGAACACGAACTTGAGGTTAACTAGCTGTAATGGCTGCACACGATCCGGGATAGGCGATTGTTAAATACCTATTTGTAAATTGCATTTTACAACGCCCAAAATAGCGTCAATCACTCTCGGTGTGTATGACCGTTGACCCCAGTGAGCAGCGCTCATCCGTTTACAAAAGAATGAATGATTCTTCTGGAAGCATCATCTCGCGATGCTGATTGTCATTGCTTTAGAAGTCAAAGTTAGTTTGAGTAATTTCCAGAAAATATTACAAAATCCTTTACATACGGTCTGGGGGAGATTCCACACAGGACACACATATTCAAGTCTGGTGGAAGCTACAATTAACACTTCTGTGATATTTTTGTATAACCCGTCAGGGGAGCGTTTTGAGAGAGTTCGTTTTTAAAATAGTGCAGTGAAGAGCTGAATTTAATTCCGGACAGGACATTTTCGAACTAAATCTACAGTTCGGTGTTTTGGGGGTCTTCTTCCCCCTATTTTGTGACGGGTGTCAGCTTGTGTACCCGTTATTGTTTCGTCTTTATTATTTCCGGACATATCGGAGTAAATTCGCCCCGTGATAGCTTACTAGTTACATCGACAGAGAAGTGTTTTTCGCCCCTGAAGTTGTTCGTTTGCCAGAGTTTATTTGGTTCTCGCATTTTTCGTATGTTCTCCCTATTGACATCTTCGCCCGTAAAATATTCTTATTTAGCATAAGATCTGCATAAGTGTATATTCGTTTAACCTAATCATTGTACGTTTGTTAAACCCAATTGATAGTTGAAGTGGTTGGTAGTTTCATCATTCAATCACTTTGATTCTTGTATTTTTAATATCAGTGTCACCTTGTTTGATTTCTTTGTTGCATCTGAGAAAATCCTTTTGAGTGATTTATATTCACGGATAGGTTGGAGATTTTCGGATCCTAACACCATCCATGGGGTATAGAGGCAATCATCTTTTTAAAATACTGCATGAAAGCAAAGGGTGACTAGTATTAGTTTTGAAACCATACATAAAAGTTAAAGCAACCAAAACAACATTTCAACATTGATACTCAAAGTATAGGCCTATAATGCTAACTGGTGAGAAAGGTGGTTGTAGGCCTACCCATTTCAGTGACATTATTGGACTTTTTAACCTTTTGTATATCGACATGCTCTCTGGAGTGTTTCATGCATGCATGACTCACAGTGTCCCTGGGAAGGATTGTGTGAATTTGTTCTGTTGTTTGTTGTCGCAGCGGGGGTTGGGGCAAATCAACAATGGCGGGCAATGTTATAAAATGAATTGCTCAACATGGCTGCTGCACGACTATGCGAACTACTCTTATCTACGGGGCAGTTTATGCACTGTTTGATGGCTTTTACACGGGAAAGGTTCACCATGAGTTCATCCGTGAAGGCTGACGGAACTTTGTATTGTGATCCAGCGGGTGAAACCAACATTTTTTTTTACGTTGACTTATCAAAGCGTAAAGTGACTTATCACTCCGTAAAGTGAAATATTCCGTATTTTTGCCGTAATTTTACGGACTTTCCGTAAATGTAAATATTAATTATGCTAATTAGCGTAATTACAATCAACCACATTTGCCCAAACACCTACACATAGTATAGTACATGTAAGTACATATTGTTATTTCACCCACAACCGTGTACACATGTACATGGATGGGCCCCGAGATGGTGAGATGAAATTGCCTCACAGATGAAGTGTGTAAATGGGGATGAGCCCCGAGATGGTGAGATGAAATTGCCTAACAGATGAAGTATTATGGGGATGGGCCCCGAGATGGTGAGATGAAATTGCCTAACAGATGAAGTATTATGGGGATGGGCCCCGAGATGGTGAGATGAAATTGCCTAACAGATGAAGTATTATGGGGATGGCCCCGAGATGGTGAGATGAAATTGCCTCACAGATGAAGTATTATGGGGATGGCCCCGAGATGGTGAGATGAAATTGCCTCACAGATGAAGTATTATGGGGATGGGCCCCGAGATGGTGAGATGAAATTGCCTACAAGTGAAGTATTATGGGGATGGGCCCCGAAGATGGTGAGATGAAATTGCCTAACAGATGAAGTATTATGGGGATGGGCCCCGAGATGGTGAGATGAAATTGCCTACAAGATGAAGTATTATGGGGATGGGCCCCGAGATGGTGAGATGAAATTGCCTCACAGATGAAGTATTATGGGGATGGCCCCGAGATGGTGAGATGAATTGGCCTCACAGATGAAGTATTATGGGGATGGGCCCCGAGATGGTGAGATGAAATTGCCTCACAGATGAATTGTATAATGGGATGGCCCCAGATGGTAGAGATGAAATTGCCTAACAGATGAAGTATTATGGGGATGGGCCCCGAGATGGTGAGATGAAATTGCCTAACAGATGAAGTATTATGGGGATGGGCCCCGAGATGGTGAGATGAAATTGCCTAACAGATGAAGTATATTTGGGGATGGGCCCCGAGATGGTGAGATGAAATTGCCTAACAGATGAAGTATTATGGGGATGGGCCCCGAGATGGTGAGATGAAATTGCCTAACAGATGAAGTATTATGGGGATGGGCCCCGAGATGGTGAGATGAAATTGCCTCACAGATGAAGTATTATGGGATGGGCCCCGAGATGGTGAGATGAAATGCCTCACAGATGAAGTATTATGGGGATGGGCCCCGAGATGGTGAGATGAAATTGCCTCACAGATGAAGTTTATGGGGATTGGCCCCGAGATGGTGAGATGAATTGCCTCACAGATGAAGTATTATGGGGATGGGCCCCGAGATGGTGAGATGAAATTGCCTCACAGATGAGTGAGTAAATGGGGATGGCCCCGAGATGGTGAGATGAAATTGCCTAACAGATGAAGTATTATGGGGATGGGCCCCGAGATGGTGAGATGAAATTGCCTAACAGATGAAGATTATGGGGATGGCCCCGAGATGGTGAGATGAAATTGCCTCACAGATGAAGTGTAAAATGGGGATGGGCCCCGAGATGGTGAGATGAAATTGCCTACAGATGAAGTATTATGGGGATGGGCCCCGAGATGGTGAGATGAAATTGCCTAACATGATAAGTATTATGGGGATGGGCCCGAGATGGTGAGATGAAATTGCCTAACAGATGAAGTATTATGGGGATTGGCCCCGAGATGGTGAGATGAATTGGCCTCACAATGAAGTATTATGGGGATGGGCCCCGAGATGGTGAGATGAAATTGCCTCACAGATGAAGTATTATGGGGATGGCCCCGAGATGGTGAGATGAAATTGCCTCACAGATTGAAGTATTATGGGGATGGGCCCCAGATGGTGAGATGAAATTGCCTCACAGATGAAGTATTATGGGGATGGGCCCCGAGATGGTGAGATGAAATTGCCTCACAGATGAATTTTGGGGATGGGCCCCGAGATGGTGAGATGAAATTGCCTCACAGATGAAGTATTATGGGATGGGCCCCAGATGTGAAGATGAATTGGCCTCACAGATGAAGTATTATGGGGATGGGCCCCAGATGGTGAGATGAATTGCCTCACAGATGAAGTATTATGGGATGGGCCCAGATGTAGATGAAATTGCATCACAGATGAAGTATTATGGGGATGGGCCCGAGATGGTGAGATGAAATTGCCTCACAGATGAAGTATTATGGGGATGGGCCCCAAGATGGTGAGATGAATTGCCTCACAGATGAAGTATAAATGGGGATTGGCCCCGAGATGGTGAGATGAATTGGCCTCACAGATGAAGTATTATGGGGATGGGCCCCGAGATGGTGAGATGAATTGCCTCACAGATGAAGTATTATGGGATGGCCCCAGATGGTGAGATGAAATTGCCTCACAGATGAAGTAATGTGATGGGCCCCGAGATGGTGAGATGAAGGTGCCTCACAATGAAGTATTATGGGATGGGCCCCGAGATGGTGAGATGAAATTGCCTCACAGATGAAGTGTGTAAATGGGGATGAGCCCCGAGATGGTGAGATGAAATTGCATCACAGATGAAGTATTATGGGGATGGGCCCCGAGATGGTGAGATGAAGTTGCCTAACAGATGAAGTATTATGGGATGGGCCCCGAGATGGTGAGATGAAATTGCCTAACAGATGAAGTATTATGGGGATGGGCCCCGAGATGGTGAGATGAAATTGCCTCACAGATGAAGCATTATGGGATGGGCCCCGAGATGGTGAGATGAAATTGCCTCACAGATGAAGTATTATGGGGATGGGCCCCAAGATAGTAAGATGAAATTGCCTCACAGATGAAGTATTATGGGGATGGGCCCCAAGTTGGTGAGATGAAATTTCCTCACATGAAGTATTATGGGGATGGGCCCTGAGATGGTGAGATGAAATTGCCTCACAGATGAAGTATTATGGGGATGGGCCCCAAGTTGGTGAGATGAAATTTCCTCACATGAAGTATTATGGGGATGGGCCCCGAGATGGTGAGATGAAATTGCCTCACAGATGAAGTGTGTAAATGGGGATGAGCCCCGAGATGGTGAGATGAAATTGCCTAACAGATGAAGTATTATGGGGATGGGCCCCGAGATGGTGAGATGAAATTGCCTCACAGATGAAGTACTATGGGGATGGGCCCCGAGATGGTGAGATGAAATTGCCTCACATATGAAGTATTATGGGGATGGGCCCCGAGATGGTGAGATGAATTGGCCTCACAGATGAAGTATTATGGGATTGGCCCCAAGATAGTAAGATGAAATTGCCTCACAGATGAAGTATTACGGGGATGGGCCCCAAGATGGTGAGATGAAGTTGCCTCACAGATGAAGTATTATGGGGATGGGCCTGAGATGGTGAGATGAAGTTGCCTCACAGATGAAGTATTATGGGGATGGGGCCTGAGATGGTGAGATGAAGTTGCCTCACAGATGAAGTATGATGGGGATGGGCCCCAAGATGGTGAGATGGATTTGCCTCACAGATGAAGTGTGTAAATGGGGATTAGCCCCGAGATGGTGAGATGAAATTGGCTCACAGATGAAGTATTATGGGGATGGGCCCCGAGATGGTGAGATGAATTGGCCTCACAGATGAAGTATTATGGGATTGGCCCCAGATGGTGAGATGAAGTTGCCTCACAGATGAAGTATTATGGGGATGGGCCCCAAGATGGTGAGATGGATTTGCCTCACAGATGAAGTGTGTAAATGGGATTAGCCCCGAGATGGTGAGATGAAATTGGCTCACAGGATGGAGTATGTATATTGTAACTTTGTAATATCTGAATGTAAACATGAACAATTTGTGCATTAAAGCGATTTTTTCGGTCCTAGGGCCACCTGTTTTATTTTAGTGTTCAAATAAATATACCAGAAATATATGGGGGTGGTCCCCGAGACGGTGAGATGAATTTGCCGCACAGATGGAGGGTGTATGGGGTGCACCCCCAAGACCGTGAAATGATTTTGCATCACAGATGGAATACATTATACAGTATAATATCATGGTTATAGACATAGAGATTGCGAGATGATTTGGCCTCACAGATGGACTATGGGGATATGCCCCGAGGTTGTGAGATGAAACTGCCTCAAATTAAAGACAAGTCTGGGGTTAGACCCCAAGATAACTAGATGAATTACATATTGTATTTGATTGAGTCCGAGAGATAAAGATTGCTAAGTCAAAAAAAAAAAAAAATAAAATAAATAAATGGTTTGCTTTTGAGTACATATAGATGCGGGGATGGGCCCAAAGATGTTGTTTACCATAAAAGCTTGCTGGAATAGTGAGGCCCGAGATGGTGGAAATGAATTTGCCTCACAATAAAGATTAAGATGCAGTTATTTATTTATAGTTCGTACTGAAATTGTGAGACCAGTTGGCTTTGCTGCAAAGACCAAGGTTGTAGCGAGTAAACCTCGCTAGGCGCCAGCATGGACGAGGTCACTCTGTAGTCTAGTACACGAGTGCAAATAGGAAAGACATGTACTGTCAGAGTTTTAGTTAGTGTCGTGGAGAATTTTGAATTTAAATAATTGTATTTTGTGTGCATTTCATTCCATGCCAAGTCAGCCCTCAAGTACACAACCCGATGCCATGGGCAATTTGAATTGCCAAAAGCCTGTTCAGAGACAGGGTAACGGGGCTTATGTGGTGTATTTCTGCTTGCGGGCGTGTCAGAATTATTTTATGCAATATTATCGCAGGACGTCAAGGCGTAGCACAAGTTTGCGAATCTATCGGCATCTACAAAACACGACGAAAGAACGACCGAGGGTGTAGCAGTGTACATTTACAAATCAGTTGCAGGGAAAGATTCAGTTAAACGCCTTTACTAATTTATTTCGCAAAGAGAGGATCAAAGGAAAATCATGGGCTAAAAAAAACAAAAAACAAAAAACAAAAAACAAAAAACAAAAAACAAACAAACAAACAAAACTTCTTTGTTCTTTTTACAGAAAATAAAGAGGTATGTGAACTCAGCCGAAACAAACAAGGGAAGATGATAATAATAACAATTCTTGACAGTTTAATCAAGTGAAGGCTTAGAATATCAGGCAAAGGAAAATATTGAGTGAAAGTGAGTGGACATGGAAAATACGTCCTTTTGCATTAATTGATTCCACCTTTCCCCTTATTTGAAGTGGGTAAAATTAAAAAGCCCGGTGTTTGGAACAGTTGTGATTTATAACTGCATAAGAAACAAAACCAAAACGCACATATCATTCACTACAGCGTGACAACGATGTGGCAATGTGTTGGGTTTTGAACCTTTATCCGTTTTCAGTACCTCAAACGGTCAACGGGACATGCAGTGTTTTGTTTTTAAGTATGGCAGGTATCTAAAAAAATACTAAAGACGCACATTTTTGGAGTATTTCACAACTTCACAAATTCGATCCAGAGGAAGCACGGGAGACGGCGAGCGAAGGGGTGTACCCTTGGGTCGATATGTCATGGACGCCGGCTTAGAAGAAGGGAGAAAGAAATGAAATGCGTGCAGATAGATGAAAGAGTTTGTATTTGGCAAGGCCTAGGGTGAAGGCAAGATCTGTGGCACTTGCAATGGGTCACTTACACTCATATTAGTCTCCTAAGAATGGAGGCAGACTTTCTAGTATTGTTGGAGTTTCGGAGTACAATTGGACGCACACCCCCCCAAGAGAGTTGTCGAGCAGAGTCACATCTGCTTGCCGGCCCGTTTGGGATGAAGTGTGGGTGACGATGGCTGTATGGCAGCGTCCAGAGCCCAATGAGTGGTGGCAAAAAATTCAACGTCGTTCGTGTGACGGAGGCCGCGGTTGGCGATAGAAGCATGAATGTTTTGTTCTTGAATACCTTCCAGTAGCTGTTTTTATTCCGTCTAGACGAGGCATTCCTTTCGGTTTCGGGCATTTGAATATTTCCAAACGAGGAGTTCACATGGGCAGAACACCACGCCAATGCGTTTGATGGTGTCGGATTCATTGGTCAAGAGAATGACTGGCTTTGGTTGGCCAGCCTCACATGATGTTCATTGGAGCGTGGAAGGAGGGCGAAGATGGGCGCGTTGGGCGGAATGATGCCATCTTGTCAAGTTCACAAGCCTAACGCGGTGGTTTTGCATGGTGGAATTGAACAATTTATTACATGTCCGTGGAAATATTTCCATCATGGGCTGCGGAACTTAGTTGGTCTATTTGGTGTCGTGATATCTGCAGTCTGTCCTACACGGTGCCGTTAAAATACCGTTGCGTTTGGTTATCGCCAAATTTAGAGAGTTGTGTAAGGAGGCCCTTAATTGAGCAGCGGCATTGTGCAACAGGATCTTGGAGATAAAGTGCAGCTGAGAGCATTGTAGGCAGACGCATGGTTTAGACATTCCAGTAGAGTTGGGGCCGAAATTAAATATGATTTGGATGCATTATGGCAGTTTAATCTTTCCTTCCGTAGCTCTCACGTAAAAGTCAGGCTGAGCTTAACGGCAGACTCGACGGTTATCATACAACTCCCAGCATTGAAGAGCCCAGAAGGTGGTTTGGAGGGTTTTCTGTTGCAAAGCCGGTTGACGGCCATCATACGGTTGGGGATGACCTCTAGACAGCGACTTATCCCCAGATGGTCATGGTGTAGTCAAGTTTTGATCGATATGGCACACGTACAGCATCACAAGGAGGGTGATGACCCCTTCACGGCAACCTAATACTATGGACATGAGGTGAAATCAGAACTCCATGCTACGGATGATGTCAAATTTTAATCGGCTGGGTCCACAGGTAGAGCAATACATCCTTAATGACAGGTGTCTAACTTGGGAAAGCACGGCTCGTGTGGTCGTATATGTTACCTAGCGGATGGGACGGTCAACGTGTATGTTTTGGCAGTGATGAGGTTGTGCTTGATTGCAGACCACAATCATGGCGGCCGGGCTATCACTCAAGTAGTGTAATCCAGGCCGATATCTTGCAACGGGTACAGAAGTGTATTAAACATGTATGGAGCAGTCAGAGGCCCATGTCACGAGGAAGGAAATGCCAGTTACGTTTCAGACGAGACCAGATCGTTGGTCGGTGAGGTTAAGAGGCTCCTATCAGGTCCTAAAGAAAGAACAACAACAAAGAAAAAAAGAAAAAAATCGTGTGCAGGTGAGGAGCGGGAGATCGAGCAAGCTATTTTTATTCGCTAATAAAGTATAAGAAGACATTTCAGGTGACGAGGTCTCTGGCAGTGATCCTCTGTCTATGTAATCACACCATTGGCAAATTCTGCAGGGAGGAGTCCTTCATTGGTTGTCATCCATAAGCTAGACAAACGAGAAATGGACCGGCAGGTGCTGTTGAGAGAATGGAAGCATTTTGCTATTTCATCAGAAAATGATTTGGCGGATGGGTTTCTTTGTTTAGTTCCTTTCGTTGCTTCATCCGATGACATCTAACCGCAAGCTCTTGGCCAATAAACTTAAGCCATTACGGGAGACAGCAGTTCAAATAACTGTATTTCGCAGCATCAGCGGGTCGAGATGACTGCGCTATCCGTGCCCACGTGAGTCAATATGGGGGTCACTGAGCAGCAGTCAAGGGCCTTTGACCAACTTAAAGATGTGAGAAGTCAGCAGACGTTCAAAGGCTCTGAATGGGCGTAGTCAGAAGCGATATACATGCAGGGTCTTCCTCGGCATCAGACTTCACTGGAGAATTTTACTGAGCGTAGAGCTCAAGCTTCAGAACAAAAAAAGGCTTTTCCAAGTCTAGACTATCTAGCAGTGGTGACGTAGGCCTTTCGAAGGGCGTCAGGCGTTTCAGCCTTTGAGCCGTCATTGAGGTTTGGGTGTGAGTAATGGGGAGTTTTGGTGAGAAATGGGGTGCTTGGAAATGGGGGGTTTGGTGAGAAATGGGGGGTTTTGGGGTGTCATATTGCTTTGTTGGCGTGAGTAAGCGGGCAGCAGGGTTTAGAAGCGAACAATCGTTTCAACCCATATCTTAACCTAAATGTAGAATCTTGAGCCCGCGAAGTGAGCAGTGGTCACCACTGCTCACTTCGCGGGCTCAAGATTCTACATTTAGGTTAAGATATGGGCTGAAACGATTTGGAGTGTAGAATCCCGAGTCCGGAGTTTTCCTCTGTTACAACTGTCCCTCTGATGATTGGCCGTATATGTGAAAACTGTTGTACACAGGTTTTCAAAGTTTTATTGCACGCTACTCAACGGTACTGTAAAACCAGCCCAATGGTGGACAAACCTCACTGTATGCAAACTCAGCTCAATTATGTTTATTATTACAGTTCTTCTTGATCATGTCTAATTTTGAACTATTGGTTTTAATATTAGGCTGTTGTCTTTGGCCTAGGGGGCCTCTATCCATCTGTTTAAACCATTTGTGGATATGTTGTGCCCCTAACCAAATTTAACCATTTATTTAACCAAACGGACTTTAAAAAGGGCACACCATGTAAAAGAGTTGACAGTTCTTATACTGAACCGGGAAAATGGGGGAGGGAGGGTAGGGACATTTTCCCCCTTTCTAAACTACACATCCCTTGCTGCATCAACTGACCCCGTACCCCTCTCAACCTTGAGCCAGCCAGAAACGCGAATGATTTAAATCATGCGCCCTCTTTGTTCACCGTAGTGCAAATAGTAAACTATGGGTCACACCCACACTTAATGGCCACCGTAACACACTAGGTTACACCAGGCAACCTAAACGACGTGTATGCCATGTCCATTATCTTTGTGCACTGGGGGTTTCGTATAAGGAACCTTGGACCTTGACCTGTGATTAAAAGTATAGAAACTGCGCGTGATAGTTGGTTTTGAGATTTTTACCGGTCGGTAGCTAGTTCCCGTTGAGAGAGGCAAACAGCCAACAAACCAAGGATAAGATGTGTAGACTTTGAACATCTGAAATGGATCCGGACAAGTCGACCGACTATGTAAAGCAGAGTAAGTACTATTTATCAAATAATGTACTGAAACAACTCAACCAGTACTAATAGTTGAACATTTTTTAACAAGAGCATTTAAACGTCTATACTAATACCGGATTTCGAAGACTTCGTAATAACGGATCGTGAATCCGTAACAATGACATAGTCATAAATCCGTCAGAACGGATGATAGATTTTGTAAGAACGGATTCGAATTTGTTAACCAAATTGCTAATATTGCTTCGTTCTTCTCTTTTAGGAGAAGGGGGTTTCCCCGGTGTTTTCTGCCATGGTTGGCAGCATATGGCGTAATATCACCTTGTCAACCCTTACTTGGTGCTATTAAATGGGTTTACAACTCTAAGAAAAACCTGTCGTTAAAATATTTAGCGCTTAAAGACGCCCGTAGATGAGGGTGCTTTTCTACGAGCTGAGTATTAAGGGCCCCCGAATCAAAAAGTGATTCATTTATTAGAGGTTATTCGAGCGTATATCTTTTCGTAGACACAAATGACTTTACAGGAAAAGATGACTGTGTTTGGAGGAAGTGTTCGATTTTCCTCTTCCAATCTTCAATAACATCACTTAAGTTTATGATCACCATGTGCAAAATTAGCTTGCACGTCCCAGCCTCACTACACACCCTGCCCGGGCCGTATCCACTCGCAGCTAAAGAGGGGATCCAAGGTCAAATTCAGTTTCGTGATCCACTCTTTTTTTACAAAAAAAAAATCCTTATGAAAATGGGAAAAATTACAAGTTTCTAACCTCTCGTTAAACTGGTGAGTTGCCCCGCTGGCTATGGCGCAACGACTCATTGAACTTGCAACAGTCCACCCTTGGTTTATAAACCATGAAAATTTAAGCACCTTAAAAACATGGTTTATAAACCATGAAAAGTGAAGCATCATAAAACATGATTTATAAACCATGAAAATTTGAGCACCAGAAAACATGGTTTATAAACCATGAAAAACTGTGTGTTCACAAATCATGGTTTATAAACCATAAAAACTGAACATAGGTTTCATTCAACCTCCTTCCCATTCTGGTCGATCACCATTACACTACAGGTAAGGGCAATAGCGCAATAACAGTCACGTCGCCCAATTCTACGGACGGAGAAAGTTGACTATTTTTACGAAAAAAAAACATTTTTTTCCCGCGAAAAATATGTATGCACGATGGTTCCAGTCAGTTTTAAACGTGTTTTCAGATACACTCTGATTACATCCATTGTATTTGATGGTATTTTAAGCTTGAAACAGGCTGAAGTGAGCACCGAATTTGGGCCAAGCACCGAATTTCTCCTCGGTTTTCCGTTTATAAACCATGTTTTTAAGGTGCTTAAATTTTCATGGTTTATAAACCACGTTTTACGACGCTTCAGTTTTTGGTTTATAAACCATGGTTTATAAACCATGTTTTATGATGCTTCAATTTTCATGGTTTATAAACCATGATGCTAGAATGTTCATGGTTTATAAACCATGTTTTTAAGGTGCTTACATTTTCATGGTTTATAAACCATGATTTAAAAGCTTTGATTGGTATATTCATGGTATTTAAACCACACAAAAATTGACAGCAATTTCTATGGTTTACATCTAATTGTTACAAACCATGGTAAAAACAGGTCAAAAAAACGCTAAACAATTAATTGACAAACGGCGCCCCATAGACAATGCACTTCTATTTATAGCAAGTTTCCAAGCTTGTACAGATAAATAAATCCACAATTTATTACCATTGCCGGAGATGGAAAGTGTATTGGGCTTTTTTGATGGTGCCAGCTAATATGATGGATGAAATTGAGTTTATTATTTACAGCGCAAACAATATTGTAACAAATTGGGTGCAATGGTTTGGGATTAAACTCAATTTCCGCCATCGGGGAAAATACTGGGGGAAAACTGGGGGGAAAAAAAAAATAACTGGGGGGCATTTGCCCCCCACCCTACCCCCCCCCCCGTAGCGCCGCCGCTGTTTGTGGTATAGTCTTTACCTAAAATGGCTTCAGGAAATTGTATCACCTATCACGTTGAAACGATTATCATTAATCTCATACTTCAATTTTGAACTCAAAATAACCTGTGAGTCAACATGTCAGAAAGTATTGCTCCATTTCTTTAAATCTTTAGTTCGGGTTTTGTTTTCAATCTTTAGTTTGGGTGTTTGTGATCAGTTTTTTAAACTTTGTCCTTGTTTTAGTAACTGAGCTAGTGTCACTGCCTATGAACCCCGAGAATGACGAGTTTGCATCGTACGAGTACGAGAATGTGTACCTGCACACAGACATTTTGAGAAGCACAATGGAGGACTTGAAGACGCTGCACATCAGGGAGGACGACGTCTTCGTCGTATCGTTCCCTAAAACAGGTACAACTTCCCTTGAAAAAGCACATTAACTTCTACGTGTTTCGCAACACTGGACAGAAGTTGCCACCAGGGCCTTATTTAACTAGAAATCAAAGGCCAGGCAACAAATTAGCGGGAACTATTTACGATCAGTGCACTCCTAAAAACTCAATCTCCTGGGTCAGAATTGACCTGGATTTGGGGGGGGGGGGGCAGACCCATTTCTGGGTCAATCTGACCCCGAATCTGTGTCAACCCCGAAACTACGTCAAACTGACGCAGAATCCGAGTCAAATAAGTCTTTTATTTATTTATATATTTTTCAAATAATTAAATCCGGGTTAGCCTCACCCAGAAATGGGTATGGTCCCTGGGACCCGGAGCTCGGGTCAATCCTGATCTGGGAGTATTTAGAATGTAGATTGAATTGCATTTTGGCTGGTAGCCCAATTGGCTCATTAAAGATTGTCTGTGTTGATGAGCATCATTAATTGGAGCAATCTCATCAAGCTAATATTATAAGCACACATTTCTGCTGAGCTCACTAAAACCATTGGACAGAGCTTGTGACTGGTATCGCTTCCTTTTTTCGTTAAAAGGAACGACCTGGACGCAAGAGATTGTTTCCGCTGTACTACACGACGGTGACATTGAGAGAGTAAACCAACTCCATACGATGATAAGGGTGCCATTTGTGGAAATGAGCTTCGGCATTGACAAAGAAAATGTAAGTTAAGGGTATATAAAGCGATCTTAGTAAAAAATGTTAATCTCCAGGCAAGCAATGATTGCCATGCCAGCTGGATATTATAAGAAAAAGCATTTATCATCGTCATTCTTGAGCTTTGACGGCGATCATGACGTCTGAGGTCAACATTCCTTCAGAGGTCAACGCGGGCTTGTGAACCAACATGATGTGGCTGAAGCATTGATCTTGTCCTCCATAGAAACAATTCAAAAATTGTTGCCATATGTTATGGAACAGGTAGCTTGGAAGAAGGCAACTTTCATTAGACCCTATGAAATGATTTCGGGGGAATGAAATGATATTTCGAGGGAACGAAGTTATATTTTGGGGAATGAAATACTATTTTAAGGGAATGAAATTATTTTGTTTTACTTTACATTTTTGTTTAACTTGTCCCTTTAGGCGCTCCGTATTTTTGCGTCGGTATGTTCACTTTTCTATTTATTTTGTATGTTTATTACCAGAGTCCCAAAGTACATAAAATAATAGAGCTGATGAGTTCTCCTCGTGTCATCAAGTCCCACCTTCCAGGTCAACTCCTGCCTCCTCAAGTGTGGGAGAAGAAGGCCAAGATTGTCTACGTCAGCAGGAATCCTAAAGATATGATTGTGTCCTATTTCAAGTTCGGCCAAATGCTGAGCCCGAGGAAGAACCTTGACCTCGATGACACATTCGAGAAGTGCATGAATGGTACAAGTAAGTTACACAGATATAACACTTGGGCGAAATTAAGTTAGCCACCGAAAAGTTTCTTTTGATTGGTGGTATAATATTTTGAATAGCTCCGGTTCGCAATGCTGGATTAGATGTTAGGGTAAAAAACAAAACAATATTCTTTATTCCGATGCAAATTTATCGTCCATTAAATTATTGCGGTACCCACTAACTGCCTCTAGCTACCGTGCAATCTCGGTGGTCTAGTTGGTAAGACATCTTCTCTAGAATGGCATAGGCCTATAAGTCATGTGTTCGAATCCTACCCGAGTATTTTGCCATTGGATTTTTTTTCACAGGACTCGGAAAGTACTGAGTATACATTGCTTAACATACATCGGTGTTAGGGTAAAAAAAAACCACAGATAATAATACTGGATTATCGAGGTCTAATTAAAACATTCCTGGTCAGAATTGACTTTGATAGCAGGATCCAAGGGGCTACACTTAATGTTCGGACCCGAGTTTTACGGAAATAGGTTAGGCCTACTGGGAAGCTGGGTCAGAGATTAGGTGCTACTGGGACCTGAATTCGTGGTCGTCGTGACCCAAAAAGCAGATCGTACTGACCTCGAAATAGTTGTGTTTGGCCCCAAATGGGGACCCGCGTTCGCGTCAATGCGCCGTATTTTTGACCGCGTGAGGGCGCTCTCAAAAACAATTGTATCACTTCCGGGGGTATAACTTAAGCGATTATCGTCTGCTCAGGTAGCTGTGTACAGTTTTAACATCGGCGTTCTTTCACTTCTGTGCGCAAGAGAGTTTAGTTAATGCTTCTAGAATCTAAGGTGGATTAATAACGGCTCCTTTAAAGAAATAAAGAGCCCTGCATCTAATCTTAAAAAATATCAGAACTGGCAGATTATAAGCGTGGCTCATCCTTTCTTAGAAACAACTGTTCTCCGCAAACAAAAACTGCTTCGAATACTTCCTCCATCAAGGAAAATAAGACCTTTAAAGGAGCCGTTATTATGATCTTAGATTCTAGAGGCACTGACTAAACTCTCTTCTTGCGCATAGAAGTGACAGAACGCCGATGCTAAACTGTACATAGGTAGCTGAGCAGACGATAAGTTATACCCCCGGAAGTGATAAAAATGTTTTTGAGAGCGCCCTCACGCGGTCAAACATACGGCGCATTCTGATGCGGGACTTTTTATTAAAAATAATAATAATAATAATAATTTATTGATTTATATTGTGCCCTTTCCATAAAATGTACACAAGGGCATAACAAAATAATTAGACAATGATTAAAAAGCTAAAAACTAGAAACACACACAAAAAAACAAAAAAAAGTTTGTAAAAAGCGAGGAAATACCACATGGGTATTGTTGGGCAAAAACCAAGAACTGACCGGACAATCTTCTTTTCTCAATACCCTACAGTTCCTTACGGCAAGTGGTGGGAGCACTATATGTACTTTTGGCAGAGACGAGACGAAGACCATGTCTTATTCCTTCGGTTTGAAGACATGAAGAAGGCAAGTATAATGGAACTTAGTGATGGGATGGTTTTCTTGCTTTGTTTGATTGATTATGGTCGTGGAGGAGATTTAGCTAAGCACGTATACGATATAACCGATAAAAAAACATACATTAATTAGAAACTTTCAGCATTCACTATAGGGACCTTAGACGTATGGTGGTTAAAAAAAAGTTCTATTCGACTGGATATTCAAACTATGAATTCGCCTTCTGTGGCTTTCCTGAGCAGTACATTTCATGAATTGGAAACCCCTTCCGATTGTAGGATCTCCGCGGGACGGTGAAACGAATCAGCAAGTTTCTTGGGAAATCCTTCTCAGATGAAATTATAGACGCCATCACCGATCACTGCAGCTTCGAGAGCATGAAGGCGAACCCCATGACGAACCCAGACACCATTTTGACAGTGGGTCTTGATTTAAAGGAAGGCGAATCGTTCATGAGAAAAGGTCAGTTGTCAAGAACTTGAAACGGGCAGCTGGTATTTCATTTTATTGTTTGTTTGGATAGATTTGGTTTTGGCATTATTGGTTAAACATCAGTTTCATTTTTTGCATGCCGCTCGAATTTTGAATTCAAAAAGTGTACTTCGCGGAGAGAGGTGTTTTGCGTCTCATAAGCTTGTTTCAATTCGTTTTCTTGTTTAAACCATACCTTCACAACAGAATCCGATGTTTAGCAATTTGAAATCAACTTGTTTCGTTCGTTTCTGATTCCAGGCAACGTTGGGAGTTGGAAGGGGGAGCTGTCCCAGTCTCAATGCGAGGCTTTGGAAACACTTTGCAAGGAGTACTTTGACGGGACCGGACTTTCATTTACCTGAGTTACTGGATCGTTGTGTTATCATTGGAAACACTCATCACACACAATAATAATAGATTGTCAAATTTCAAATAAGGAATTGTGACCTTCTATGCTTAGAGATTTTACTATTGCATCTCAAGACTATATTGTTTTTTTGTAGTTATCACAATATTTGTTATTTTTAATTGTCGCAATTCAAACGTACTTAATGCTGTTTTTGAATCCATAGTCTTTTCACATGGGCTGAACTTGGTGGTCGAGTCAGGTTGTTAAGATAACCAACTGGTCAATGTTGACCTCTTATACCACGGAGCCCTTTATAAGGGGGACATACTTTTATTGTGGAAAACTATTAATGAGCACAGAAATAATTTTAGTTCTTCATTTCGTAGCTCGAAATCATTTCATGGCTCGAAATAATTTCATTCACTCAAAATGATTTTTTTCCCATCTGCGCACGAATTTATTTCAAATTAAGGAAATATGGATTATTAAATCATACAGCCAACAAATTGGTTCGAATTATGTGATGATGCTGTGGTAAAAATATATATATATATATATATATATATATATATATATATATATATATATATATATATATATTATATTGTCTTAAAGGTTTTTTACACTTTTGGTTACAGCTCAAAATCAGTGTCTTGACATTTTGTGTAATTCAGCATATGCATGAACAAACAAACCTGTGAAAGTTTGAGCTCAATTGGTCATTGAGGTCACGAGAAAATAGTGAAAAGAGACCTCATGTGTTTTCTGTTTTTACAAACATCGAGTTGTTATCACGCGTGGATAAAAATTATTGTTTTACTCATTTCTCAGAAACGATAGCATTTTAGGCAGAAATATTTTAAGGAACCCTTTCTACCATTACTTACTTTAAATCATGTAACTTATGTGTGAATCTGTGAACATTTGTGTTTTTCGATCTTACCAATAGTGTACAGGGCCTTTAAGGGGCTTTGCGCACGTTCATTTCGGCCCATTCCAACATGGCGTCAATCAAAATATAAAAGTAAAGACGATTAGGGGGCTTCAAAAGCCATTTCCCCGGGTTGAAAAGATGTTAGCAACCGAAATAATAGATGGTGAATTGGTATAGGTATGACCTGTCACAAAAAACAACCTCCCGGGGTCAGAGTTGACCAAGGGTTCGATTTCACAATAAAACAGTTTCCGGGTCAGCCTGACCTCAAAAAGGGTCAGGCTCCCTGGGACCTGGGCTCCATGTTAATTCGGAAGTTTTTTTAAGAGTGTAAATCCGTAAGCTATCAGATTGGAAGTGGTATATTTACTTTTCGATAAACACCAATCTTTCACTTTTTCCTAACTAACGTTCACCCTTCATGAACATCTCGAGTTAAGTTGAAACTCAGTCCCGGACTATCTTGCCGAAGTAGTAAGAAGTCAGCGTAACCATTTGGTTGCGGATGACGTAGAGAATCTTGACTTTTTTTTTTATCCCACACGAGAGGAGGGAGGAGAGAGTTGATCAAATGATGGTAAAGTTGTTGTAAGCAGCTCTACTGTCAGTTTATGTGCCCTTGGACTCTGGTAAAAATTGATAATGGTATTTCGTCAAAATGTAGCCTTTGTCCTTATTATATATGTGTAATGGGATGAAATTGTAGGCCCCCTTTTTTGTAATCCCCTGGTATACCTATGTCCAGCTCGGACTAGGGCGAGTCTAGGGGTGGGTGGTTGCCTGGTGGTGTGCGATGAGTGGGCGATTGGTGGCAGGCTATGCAACCAATCACGGCGCATTGAGGAAGAATTGTCCAGAGGTCAGTGACTTTACCTAAGAAAGTGTTTGGTCACTTGGCCACTGGACTCCGACAGAGGAAAGTTGTAAGAATTAACCCTCCAAGTTTCTTCAGTTTCTGCACTTTGCCTCTATCGGATATCTGCGTTTGATTGCGCCAGCCCAGCCAATCGTCACAACCTGATTTATATGTGTTCATCCCCTGTCCTGCTCTAGGTGAGTTTGATTTTACTTTTTATCTTTCTTGTGAGCTTAGGCTTAAAAGTTAAATTTAAGTTCAGATTAATTGTCAATTTACATTTAGTTTGAACAATTACTGCTTACTTTCTATTTTGTGAGGATAGTGTTTTGGATTTTGAAAGTTCCTATTTAAATACTCTCATTTCGAATTGATAATTGTTGACTCGTTGTTTTCCATGCTCTTTTAACTTTTGAATGCTTACAAAATGTTCATTACATTTTGTCTCAGTAGTATTTTGCTTTGAACTTTAATTTATTTAATGTTGCTTTAATGTCTGCATTATTATTGTATTATAGAAATAGTACAGAACTCTTCTATTTCATTGCTTAAAACGAACTTCATTCAAAGTTAGTATTTCCTAATTGTACAGTTTTTAAGATGCACTGCTTTATTTAATTTTGGTTGCATCGACCCCATGATAGTTTTATGTCTTATTCAATTTAAAGTTGATTTACTTGAGACTTTGGCTAAAGTCTAAGAGTTTTATTGAATGATTGATTTGTTTGCTTCCACTTGTTGATTGTTAGAAACAACCTTTTTCTAATAGTACTTTTGATTCTTTCATGAGCGTGGCAACAGACAAAGGATAGTTTTGTATTTTAAGCTCCATTGGTTTTAGTTTTATACAATTATCTCTCTTAATTTACTGCAACTAAACTTTTTAGTCAGTAATCCTTTTGGTCATAGTTTTGCTCTATGGTTTGATATATCTTTGTTTTTACTTGTTTGTTTTTTGATGCTTTGCATCTACTTTTATTGGAGACTTCTTGAAAGTTTCAAGTAATTCTGTATTTATTATAATTGTTGCTTAAAGGTTGAAGCAATTCTCTTATTTTTCATTGTTTATTGGAACATCCTCATTTCATGGTAGCCGAATGAGTCATTGTTTCATGAAATGCCTGTGACCCATGCGGTCTCAATCGGACTCCGAGGAATTCATTATCACCACATGGTACGTCGTGAGAATCTCAATCAAGTTCATACACTTATTGTCTTGATCGAACATCGACCCCCCCCCCTCGACGCCCTCGACTTTGCCTACGTTTTACACGTTTGCAAGTATGGTGAGCCTGACGTTTGGGTTGTTTATAATTCTAAAAAGGTGTATTTTTCCCGACAATGCCGACCAGGTGTATTGCTGCTAGATGCAACATAAACAACCAAAAATGGGGTCAGCCTACATCTCTTTCCAGCTAATCCAAAATATAGGCGGTATATGGGCTGCGAAAGTTAGGCTAACGAGGGCAGAGTTGTCCGGTCCGACGTCCTTTTCAGCAGCGACCACTTCGAGCCCGTCGCTTTCGTGCTTCCAGTCCGGGATGTATCACACATTTTCTAAATACTGGGACATTCAAGATTCAACGATACGTATGTGGATATAATTTCTTGAAAATAGACCGTGGCTACATGACAAAATTTGTTGTGATGTGTGTCACACCCCGTGTCGTTTTCCGACCTCGGCGGCCATGACCTTCGGTAGTTGTTTATACACAGAATCAGATTGCAAAGGAAACGGATTGATATTTACAAGAATGTACACATTTATTTACAATAACATAAGTTTGAAGTTTCACAAAAATAAGAATATTAAACATTAAGCTCAGGAGTAACCTAATATTGGCGGTTCCGGTGGTGTAGTGTGTGTGTATGTGTGTGTCTCTCTCTCTCTCTTTATACAGTCCCCGTCGGAGATGATAGGGCCCCCTTGGGTCTTACTGTGTCCCGCCGCAAGTCACCCTTCCAACATCACATCAACTTCAAAAGTGTCTTAACCCTTGCGGGAAAACCCTGGAATTATCAAATAAACCCAATTGTACATTTAAACTAAAATAAAATAGCTTATAGCAGAATCACAGTATTAGGCTTTACTTTAGGCCGGTTTGAAAGTATACTTCCATTGTTACCGCAAATCAATATTTCATATACATCACATTTTGTTTGAATTTCACTTCTCTCAAGCCTCTTTGTGAGACAAACAATAAATCAAACTCTAGTGAAAAATCGGTTCAAATCAAGTGTTGTTTGAATTTCACATCTCTCAAACATCTTTGTGAAGCAAACAATAAATCAAAACTCTTGTGAAAATTGGCTCCACAATTACATAAAGCACAACTCGGTCTTAATCTTGTACAACAATCTCCTTGATAAAAAGTATAATTAAATAACTACTTACAGGTCGTTCTGACGATCCTGGTTTTAGGTATTACTGTCTGGCGAGTCTCGTACTCTCGTGAGCATTACTTATATCAGCAGACGTCAAACTCTAGCAGCGAAAACTTGTCTACAGACTTAAGAGTTCTCAATTACTCTTTATCATGCTGCAAATTACTTTCAAGGAGTTCTCAATAACTCAGTAATATATATAAATCGTCGAGGCTGACAAACGGTCCTCTCCTCGGGAATCTCAGACGAATACTGCCACACCTAGTAATTTACTCCCACAAATTAGCCCTACAAATTCCTACGACCAGATCTCGTGACTATCCCACATTCCAAACCTCAAATACAAAAGAACTATCGTTACGATTCGATATCGACCAATCACAACCTTTAAATCTCTTAAGAAGTTTGGTAGCCTTATACCTTAACAAAACTTGTATACAATTGAAAGGAAATGCTACGTCATGTGAGGCGCTTTGGCCATCACCCTTTAAATTCTTGTTACTCTTGGATAAATAAATTATTTACATGAAGAAACTTAGGAAACTGAGTAATTCTTAACAAATTCACATAACTCTGTGACATGTCTCCCATCTTAGAGAATTACTCTCCAATACTCTTATGGCGATTGACATCTTCATATCTTATACATACGTCATTATTGGCGATATCTTCATTGCTTATTATTACAACACCAAACTGATATTATATCCTTACATGGGATTCTCTTGGACATCTACTCAAAAAGTCTGCTCCCAGATTATCACTACCCTTTATTGCCTTAATAGTGAACCTGTACTGTTGGAGACTTAGTGCCCATCTCATTACTCTACTATTGTTTACCTTTGCTGTGGTTAAATAGGCTAACGGATGGTGATCAGTTTCTAACAAAAACTCTTTCCCATAAAGGTACATGTGGAATTTTGCTATTGCCCATACTAAAGCTAGGCATTCACGCTCAATAACTGCGTAAGCTCGTTCTCTTGGTAGCAATTTTCGGCTTGCATAGCAAATGGGAAACAAAGTGTCACGCTCTTGCTGCATGAGAACTGCCCCAAGGCCAACGTCAGAGGCGTCAGTTCTGAGGATATACCCTTTTTCATGGTCAGGCAAGCGCAGTATGGGTGAAGCAGAGAGTCGCTCTTTGAGTGTGCTAAATGCATGCTCTTGCGGTTCTTTCCAGTTTACTATGTTAGAATTCCCCTTTTTGGTTAGATCAGTTATCGGTACAGCAATGGCGGCGAAGTTGGGTATAAATTTCCGATAGTAATTTGCTAGCCCCATGAAGGATCTCACTTCTTTCTTATTGCGCGGGCGTGACGCGTCCATGATCTTTGTGATTTTCTCCGGTTGAGGTTTTAGTACACCGTTTCCTACCACGTGACCTAGGAATTCTAAGGAATCGTAAGCAACCAGGCACTTCGAAGGTTTAGCCGTAAGTTGTGCGTTGCGCAGACGTTCTAAAACTTGTTCTACTGTACGCATGTGTTGTTGCCAGGTATCCGTGTATATCAGAATGTCATC
This sequence comes from Pycnopodia helianthoides, assembly GCA_032158295.1. Classification (NCBI taxonomy): domain Eukaryota; kingdom Metazoa; phylum Echinodermata; class Asteroidea; order Forcipulatida; family Asteriidae; genus Pycnopodia; species Pycnopodia helianthoides. Next base: position 15,519,403 of record CM063245.1, read on the forward strand.
AATGTAGCTTATAACATTTAGTTGCTTATCAAGAAGCTTGCGCATCATGCGTGTAAAAGTGGCTGGCGCGTTGACCATACCGAACGGTAAGACTGTGAATTGATATAATCCTTCCGATGTAATAAACGCAGTTTTATCTTTATCCGAGTCGGCGATGGGTATTTGCCAATACCCTTTTGTTAAATCTAATTTAGTGAAGAATTTCGCAGAAGCGACTTGTGCCATGAGATGATCGGCATGCGGAATTGGTTCTGGGTCGAAAATCGTGACTCTATTCAACTTCCGGAAGTCAACGCAAAATCTAACTGAGCCGTCCTTCTTTTTGACCAGTACTATTGGTGACGCATACTTAGATTCTGAGCGTTCAATCACACCAAGTTTTAGCATAGAACTTATTTCTTTCTTGACCGTTTCTTGGGTTGCAAACGGGACTGGGTATGCCTTTGAGTAAATCGCATCTTTTGTGGTTAGCTCTACACTGTGCTGCATGAGTTCAGTGTGACCTGGAACATCAGTAAGGACATCAGAATAACCTTTAAGCATTGTATCAATTTGCTGTTTCTGCTGCTCTGTTCTGTTTTCACATACTTTTACATCTGTGTACATCTCAGTTTGTTCAATGGGAAACAACTTGACCTCCATCAATCCTTCTTCGTTGTCATCATCAATGACACTAGATGTAAGGTGCTTAAGGCTTGCTGCGGCATGTATTATTTCTGGCTCTTCTTGACTTCTGGTATCTGACCGTGCTATGTATTTCTTTAGCAAGTTGGCATGGAACGTTCGCTGCTTATCCTTCATTTCTAGACAGTAGTCGTTTTGTGCTACTTTTCTTACTACATAAAATGGACCTTTCCACTGCATAAGCAACTTGTTGTTATCAGTGGGTAGGAGGACTAAAGCTTGGTCGCCTACTTGAAAAGTTCTATCTTTCGTTCTGGTGTCATAGTATTTCTTATAGCGAGTGCTTGACTTGGCAAGTTCTTCTCGTGCGAGTTTGCATGTCGTTTCAAGGCGTTCTTGTAGGTCGACAACATATTGGTAAGTGGTTTTGACCTCTTCTGGTGCATTACCTGTCCATAATTCTTTAAGAATGGTTAATGGGCCCCGAACTGCATGACCATAAATAAGTTGGAATGGTGAGTACCCTAAACTTTCTTGTGGTACTTCACGATACGCGAAAAGTAGTGCCGGAATATAGCGATCCCAGTCGCGAGGACGTTCATTGCACATTCTACGCAGCATGCGCTTTAATGTACCATTGAATTTCTCTACTAATCCATTACAAATGGGATGGTATGGTGTTGTGTGCAGTTGCTTTAAAGACATAAGCCTACCCACTTCTTTCATCAATTCTGCCGTAAACTGGCTTCCCATGTCAGATAGGATTTCGTGAGGTACGCCCATACGCGAGAACATTTCAAATAATGCTTCGGCTACCCGTTCGGTTTCTATTCGGGGGAGAGCTACCGCCTCGGGGTAACGAGTGGCGTAGTCAACGAGAGTCAAAATATACATATTACCGCGGTCTGTCACCGGTTGCATAGGACCGACGAGATCTACCGCAACTCGTCTGAACGGCGTATCGATGAGTGGCATTCGACCTAACGGAACCTTACGTACACTACCTTTTGCTACCGTTCGTTGACAGATGTCGCATGAAATGCAGTATCTATGAATGTCACCTTGGCAACCGGGCCAATAAAAGTTTGCACGTATTCGATCTGTGGTCTTTTTGATTCCGAGATGACCGGACATGGTTGAGTCGTGAGCGAGTTTGAGTACCTTGGGTCTGAGATTCTTAGGCACAACTAACTGATTGAAGACTCGGCCGTGTTCTACTGAGGGAGACTGAAATTCGCGGAAAAGAAGTTCATCTGAAATAAGGAATTTTGTTTCGTTTTCCTTTCCCGTAATACGCGTTTGACCAATTTCGGCCAACTTCCATAACTTATTCAAAGTTGGATCTTCGCGTTGCGCTTTTTTGATATCTGTGCGCGTTTCTGTAAAACTCTCCGCCTGAGGAACTTTGAGTGGGCGTAGGTTTTTAGCTGTCTTAATCTTCTGAGCTCTAGTTTCAACTGCGGCTACTTGAAATGGTAACGCATGTCTATCATCACAAACAGTTTCATGGTTAATTTGAGGTGCCCAATTCGGATCAGGATCTTTTGGTTCTCGAGCATTGCTAACATTGCCTATCACAAGATCATACAGAGTGTTCGTCATACATAGCGCATCTACCGTGCCTACGAAGTACGGGGAGTCTATTGATATGCGCGCGACAGGGAGACTACGTGCCGTGCGATCAAGAAGTAAACACTTCTGTTTAGTCTTAAGGAATTGGTGATCTTCGACTAACTCGAGCCTAACTACTATAGTGCTACAACCACTATCCCTAAGGACACTAACACGTTTATTTCCTAAAAGACCCTCTTTGACCGGCATATGGTTTCCCATTGTGCACGCAGCGCTTATCATTGGAATTGAATGTCCGCATGACAGTTGTACATTTTCGCCAATTTTTCCTGCACAGTCACAAAGCAATGATTTTTGCCCAATGCACGCAGCAACCTCTTGGATTAAATCTTTGTCACTTGCTCTAACCTCTACGCATGATACCTGTGGTCTACCATAACTTGTTCGGTTTTGGTTTTGGTTTCGGTTGCGAAACTTGCTTCTACAATTCCTAGCAATATGACCTATACCGCCGCATGTATAGCAGTTTCGCGTATCTCGACTGCGCGTTTTGTCATATTCGCGCCTTGAAGCAACTACACCTGTATTTTGCTCGACTCTTGGTTTCTCATGTAACTTGTCATTAGTAGATTTCCGTATTGGTTTTTCGCTTTCTAATCTGCGATGAGCCTCTACGTATCGGTCTGCTATCTTTGTCATTTCATGGACTGAACCCGGCTTGCGCTCATTTAGATACATTGCCAAATCTTTGCCGCAAATTGAAATGATTTGCTCACGCAAAAGCAAGTCAGATAGGCCATCGTAAGTTTTGGTGGCTTCGCCAAGTTCAACCCACCGCTGTAAATAACTAGTCAACCGAGCAGCAAACTGTGAGAATGTTTCCCCTATTTCTCGTTGAGAGCTACGAAACTTTACTCGGAAACCTTCTTCTGTTAGCTCGTACCGATGCAAAAGTGCCGACTTAAGGTCTTGGTAATCGCTGGCCTTATCAACTGGTAATCGTGAATAGACTTCTAACGCTCTGCCTGTTAACAAACTACTCAACGCTAGCGCCCATTCTGATTTCGCCCATTTTGCCATTGTTGCGAACCTTTCAAATCGTCTTAAATACGCGTCCATATCATCCCGACCATCGCTAAATGAAGGGAGCTTAGGTTTCTTGATACGCGTTTCATGATCAGACTGACCCTTTTCCTTTCCCCCTAACTGTTTCTTTTGCTGTTCGGCTTTCAATTCAAATTCCTTCATTTCCTTTTCGTGCGCCCTTTCTTCTGCGCGTTCGTCACGTTCGGCTTCTTCTTTGGCATGCCTTTCTTCGCGCTGTATTTGTTCACGCTTCAGGTTTTCCATTTTCTCTCTTTTCTTTTCTTCTTTTAACTCTCTATTCTGTGCAAATTCCACAAGATCTTTACCGTCCAAACCCAGTGTTTTACCTAGTGATATGAATGTTTCAAATTCCATGGTGCAAGCAAGTAATACAATGAGCAACACACAAATTGAGGGACTAACTCTATGTTTGCTTTTTGTGAACTGGTAATTACGAACTTTTGTCTCTAATTCACTGGATGGTTTAGCTCTCAAAAATTTCTGTAACACCTTGTCGCTAAAGCCATGTTTCTTAAAATCATCGCAAACTGAGCGCAATTTGGCAGCATAAAAGTTCGACATAGACCTTTACCAACTTGTCTTTTTACCCAGAGAATAGTTGTCTATTTGTCTATCACCTACTTAATAAAGCCAAAGGTACAGTTTGTCACAATACAATCAAATTCTGTATGTTTTAACAATACAACAACTACCGGATTGTTTTAGAATTTCCCGGACAAGCCCCCAGTTGTCACACCCCGTGTCGTTTTCCGACCTCGGCGGCCATGACCTTCGGTAGTTGTTTATACACAGAATCAGATTGCAAAGGAAACGGATTGATATTTACAAGAATGTACACATTTATTTACAATAACATAAGTTTGAAGTTTCACAAAAATAAGAATATTAAACATTAAGCTCAGGAGTAACCTAATATTGGCGGTTCCGGTGGTGTAGTGTGTGTGTATGTGTGTGTCTCTCTCTCTCTCTTTATACAGTCCCCGTCGGAGATGATAGGGCCCCCTTGGGTCTTACTGTGTCCCGCCGCAAGTCACCCTTCCAACATCACATCAACTTCAAAAGTGTCTTAACCCTTGCGGGAAAACCCTGGAATTATCAAATAAACCCAATTGTACATTTAAACTAAAATAAAATAGCTTATAGCAGAATCACAGTATTAGGCTTTACTTTAGGCCGGTTTGAAAGTATACTTCCATTGTTACCGCAAATCAATATTTCATATACATCACATTTTGTTTGAATTTCACTTCTCTCAAGCCTCTTTGTGAGACAAACAATAAATCAAACTCTAGTGAAAAATCGGTTCAAATCAAGTGTTGTTTGAATTTCACATCTCTCAAACATCTTTGTGAAGCAAACAATAAATCAAAACTCTTGTGAAAATTGGCTCCACAATTACATAAAGCACAACTCGGTCTTAATCTTAGTACAACAATCTCCTTGATAAAAAGTATAATTAAATAACTACTTACAGGTCGTTCTGACGATCCTGGTTTTAGGTATTACTGTCTGGCGAGTCTCGTACTCTCGTGAGCATTACTTATATCAGCAGACGTCAAACTCTAGCAGCGAAAACTTGTCTACAGACTTAAGAGTTCTCAATTACTCTTTATCATGCTGCAAATTACTTTCAAGGAGTTCTCAATAACTCAGTAATATATATAAATCGTCGAGGCTGACAAACGGTCCTCTCCTCGGGAATCTCAGACGAATACTGCCACACCTAGTAATTTACTCCCACAAATTAGCCCTACAAATTCCTACGACCAGATCTCGTGACTATCCCACATTCCAAACCTCAAATACAAAAGAACTATCGTTACGATTCGATATCGACCAATCACAACCTTTAAATCTCTTAAGAAGTTTGGTAGCCTTATACCTTAACAAAACTTGTATACAATTGAAAGGAAATGCTACGTCATGTGAGGCGCTTTGGCCATCACCCTTTAAATTCTTGTTACTCTTGGATAAATAAATTATTTACATGAAGAAACTTAGGAAACTGAGTAATTCTTAACAAATTCACATAACTCTGTGACAATGTGTCTTGGTACCGAGCAAGAAGCTGCTGAAAACAACACTTTATATTAGGGGCTAACTACCACAACAACAAAAAATCACAAGTTTTTCTTAATTCATAGCGTAATGATTGGAACTGGGTACATTTCCTCGAATGTTTGATTGTAAACAACAATTAACGTGCATTTTCCTCACATTTTCTCATTATTTCATATGTTCTACTGACACAACTCCCGTGGTTCACGTTGCAACCCAACAAACCATAATGACATAAAAATTATACTTGTTCAAGCATCTTGCACGAGCACAAAATACCCATGTGTGCTGGGATTGCCACGGGATTGCTACGCATGTGCATTTTGAGCGACTGCAACCTCGGTACGGCAGTTATATCCCAGTTGGTTTAACGAGGAAGGACGGAACCATGGGTGCAAAACACCCTTTCCGCCCCAACTTGACAATCACCCCAAATATAGTTGGGACAAGTACACCAACTTGAGTATAGTAGTTGGGGCGGCTCAACTATAGTTGGGAATGCGGTAACTGGCACTGCCTGGTATAGTGGTAGGTACACACGATACCGTACACACTCAGAGTTATGTTAATACAATACAGCATTGACCCCAACACTGCTTTATGACAGTTCAATGATTTAACACTAACAGTTCTGATGTAGTGCCTGGTTTGTACGGGTTTTGTGTAAAGAACCTTGCATGAACTTAGTAAACTTTTTACTGATACGTTGTGATTGAAAGTATAAAAGACTGAGCCTTTGACAACTTTACCGATTATTACATTTCCCTTTAAGAGAACACAACAGGCACTCCAACAAACCAACACATCGAAGCTGTGTAGACTTTGAACATCTGACATGGATCCGGACAAGTCGACCGATTATGTAAAGCAGAGTAAGTACTATTTATCAAATAATGTACTGAAACATACGGAGCTCCTGAAGTGCCATCCAACACGTTGAGATACGAGATAGTTTAAAGGTATTATACAGGATTGGTAGAGCTGACAAAATAATTACAGACAGTGTTCATGTTTTGTGTAATCAACCACATACATGAAATAACAAACCTGTGAAAATTTGAGCTCAATTGGTCATCGAGGTCACGAGAAAATAGTGAAAAGAGACCTCATGTGTTTTCTGTTTTTTCAAACATCGAGTTTTTATCACGCGTGGATAAAAACTATTGTTTTACTCATTTCTCAGAAACGATAGCATTTTAGGCAGAAATATTTTAAGGAACCCTTTCTACCATTCTTTAAATCATGTAACTTGTGTGTGAATCTGTGAACATTTGTGTTTTTCGATCTTACCAATAGTGTACAGGGCCTTTAAGGGGCTTTGCGCACGTTCATTTCGGCCCATTCCAACATGGCGTCAATCAAAATATAAAAGTAACGACGATTAGGGGGCTTCACAAACCTGTGAAAGTTTGAGCTCAATTGGTCATCGAGGTCACGAGAAAATAGTGAAAAGAGACCTTATGTGTTTTCTGTTTTTCAAACATCAAGATTATTATCGCGGCGTGATAAAAACTATTGTTTTACTCATTTCTCAGAAACGATAGCATTTTAGGCAGCAATATTTTAAGGAACCCTTTCTACCATTACTTACTTCAAATCATGTAAGTTATGTGTGAATCTGTGAGCATTTGTGTTTTCGATCTTACCAATGGTGTACAGGGCCTTTAATGCAGGATGATGACGTGATAAATGTTAGATGACGACATCCTAAGATGATTTATCTCGGGATGATTTATCGGGTTAATTGTCTCCCCAATGTATTTTATCTTAGGGTGTCGACATCATGAAAGTGTCGACTTTGCGATGTAATTTATATCGGGGATGACGAAATCCTGAAAGTAGGATGTCGACTACCCAAGATAATTCATTAGGGGATGATAACATTCTGAAAGTTTCAAGAACCCAAGATAAATCATCTTTGGAAGACAAGATCCTACTTTCAGGATGTCGTCATCCCGAGATAAAAAATGTCTGGAAGACGACTGTCTACTTTCAAGATGTCGTTATTCCCAGACACATCTTCTCAGGATGCCGTCAGTATTATAGCTTAAGGAACAAACAACTAATCTGGATGAGGTCAGACGTCGTGGAAGTAATCGCTTTGTTTTCACTTCGTAAAAATACAAACGAGACGCAGGTCTCGTTTATGCTGCGTGGTATTGCTCTCGGCACTCTGTTTAGAAGGGAAAAAACTTTCGTAAGACACTGTAAAACATGATGCCATGCATCATGTCCACATATGGGCCCCCTCGGGCCTCCCGAACACTGCCGTGGCGTTTGCTCATCCAGATTAGGTGTGTGTTCCTTAATACGCTATGTCGTCCACCTACGATTATAATGTCATCATCCTGCAGTAAATTATCTCAACAAGTGGGATGGCACCTTCAGAGCTCCGTACAAAAGAACACGTGAGTCAACACCTGAAAGTATTGTTCCAATTCTTTTAATCTTTAGTTTGGGTGTTTGTGATCATGTTTTACTGTGTCCTTGTTTTAGTAACTAAGGCACTGTCATTCCAAATGAACCCCGAGAATGACGAGTTTGCATCGTACGAGTACGAGAATGTTTACCTGCACTCACACATTTTGAGAAGCACAATGGAGGACTTGAAGACGCTGCTCATCAGGGAGGACGACGTCTTCGTCGTATCATTCCCTAAAACAGGTACAACTTCCCTTGAAAAAGCACATTAACTTCTACGTGTTTCGCAGCACTGGACAGAAGTTGCCACCCGAGGGCCTTTATACTTAACAAGAAATCAATGGCCAAGCAACAAATTAGCGGGAACTATTTACGATCAGTGCACTCTTAAAACTCCTACATGTAGATCAGTATTGACCTGGATTTGGGGGGGGGGTAGATCCATTTCTGGGTCAGTCTGACCCTGAATCTATGTCAACCTCAAAAATGTGATAAACTGATGCAGAATCCGAGTCACTAAAACAAATTGTGGGTAAGTCTGACCCAGAAAGGCCCCGGGGACCCGCGAAATCAGGGTCAATTCTGACCAAGAAATGGGTCAGGCCCCCGGAACCCAGAATCCGGTTCAATTGTGACAAGTAGTATTTAGGAGTGTAGATTGAATTGCTTTTTTGGCTGGTAGCCCAATTTGGCCCATCAAAACTTTGTCCGTGCTGATGCTCATCATTTTGTGCTGAACAGAGATTAAGAAATTGGAGCAATCTCATAATGCCGATGAGCACAGTGTTTTACTGAGCTCACCAATCCATGTACATTACTTGTGACTGGTACCGCTTCCTTTTTTCGTTAAAAGGAACGACCTGGACACAAGAGATTGTTTCCGCTGTACTATACGACGGTGACATTGAGAGAGTAAACCAACTCCATACGATGATAAGGGTGCCATTTTTGGAAGTGACCTTCGGCAGTGACATAGAAAATGTAAGTTAAGGTTTATAAGCGATCTTAGTAACATTTTTAATCTCCAGGAAAGCAATGATTGCCATGCCAGCTGGATATTAAGAGATAGAGCATTCATCATCGTCATATTATACCTGAGCTTTGACGACGATTATGACGTCTGACGTCAACATCCCCTCTGGAACCACGCGGGCTTGCTGACAAACTTGATGCGGTTGCATGATTTTTCGAAGCATTGATCTTGTCCCCCATGTCTTGAGACACCATTAAAACTTCGCTGCCATGCATTATGAGACAGGTGGCTTGGAAGAAGGTGACTTTCATTAGACTCTAGAATATGCTTTCAAACAAGAACCTTATTAATCCCCTGCCCAACTCAAGCAGCCAAATTGTCACAAAATTTACTAACTGTTTGTATCAATATTCTCTACCCTCTCTGATACCCATTTACTCCCGATGGATGACTTCTGGGTCAGAATTGACTCGGATCCGGGTCACGTGGGGCCTGACTCATTTTTTGGTCAGTATAACCCGGAATCTGTGTCAAAATTACCCAGAAAAGGGTAAAAATTTCGCAGAATCCGGCAACTTATTAACCATTCTTCCTGGTCAATCTGACCTGGAAATGGATCAGGCCGCCTGGGACTCGGAATCCTGGTAAATTCGGACTCGAAAGTGTAAATGTGTCAATCTTTTCCAAGGATAGGGATTTTAGCCCATTTATTATTCTTATGACCCAACATTAGAACTCAGGTCCGATATGTTTACCGCTGAGGTCCTGACTGCTTGTGTTGCAGTTTGGCTGGTGATTCCTTTTTGATCCAAACAAAGTCATTTGTCGGTCTGTATTTTTCACATTTCTAATTATTTATTTTGATTATTACCAGAGTCCCAAGACGCATAAAACGATAGAGCTGATGAGTTCTCCTCGTGTCATCAAGTCCCACCTTCCAGGGCAACTCCTGCCTCCTCAAGTGTGGGACAAGAAGGCCAAGATTGTCTACGTCAGCAGGAATCCTAAAGACATGATTGTGTCCTATTTCAAGTTCGGCAAAATGCTGAGTCCGAGGAAGAACCATGACCTCGATGGCACATTCGAGAAGTGCATGAATGGTACAAGTAAGTTACACAGATATAACACTTGGGCGAAATTAAGTTAGCCACCGAAAAGTCTCTTATTATTGCTGGTATAATATTATTCTTTTGATTTACTTTTGTTTGCAATGCTGGATTATCGAGGTCTAATTCGGACCTGAATTTTACGGGAGTGTGTTAATACCGGGAAGCTGGGTCAGAGATTAGGTGTTACTGAGACCCGAATTCCCGGTCGACTTGACCCGAAAAAGCGGATCGTACTGACCCTGACAAATAATGTGTATGGCCCCCATGGGGATCCGCATTCGCGTGAATTCTGATCCGGGATTTTTTTAGTGAGCATTGTTAGGCAATGACCCAGAACTGACAGGGCATCTTCTTTTCTCAATAGTTCCTTACGGCAAGTGGTGGGAGCACTATATGTACTTTTGGCAGAGACGGGACGAAGACCATGTCTTATTCCTTCGGTTTGAAGACATGAAGAAGGCAAGTATAATGGAACTTTGTGATATGATGGTTTTCTTGCTTTGTTTGATTTATTACGGTGGAGGAGGAGATTGAGCTGCACACGTACGATAAAACGAATAAAACACACATGAACTTTCAGCATTCAACATAGGGAATAAGAACCTCAGACGTATGATGATTAAATAATGTACTTTTCGACTGGAGATTCAAACTGTGATGTGTACACATGCATTTGCCTTCTGTGACTTTCCTGAGCAGTACATTTCATGATTTGAAACCCCTTCCGATTGTAGGATCTTCGCGGGACGGTGAAACGAATCAGCGAGTTCCTTGGGAAATCCTTCTCAGATGAAATCCTAGACGCCATCACCGATCACTGCAGCTTCGAGAGCATGAAGGCGAACCCCATGACGAACCCAGACACCATTTTAAAAGCGAATGGTGTGGATTTAAAGGATGGCAAATCGTTCATGAGAAAAGGTCAGTTGCTCATCGACTATTTATGTATAGATCATAGAGCTATGGTATAGATAGGTTGCAGTATGACGTAAATCGGTCATCTTTACGGGCAGTTTAGAACAAACAGCCGTGTGAGAACGGCGTGCAACACGCGCGCATTTCACGAAACTCATTGCAGGATTGGTCAGTGAACAACGCGGCTACGTTAATAAGTTGAGCGTTTGACGCACCTGCAAGCCCAAATGCAATTTGCCCGTAAAGATGGCGTCTACTGGGAACTATCTATAGTTTGCATGATGGGTGTTTTTTGACAGTATTGGTAAAATTTCAATGCTGCATTCAGCTTTTAAAAGCCTGTTTCATTTTCGAAAGCCAAGCGAATTTTGACGTGAATTCAAAATGAGAGCCTTGCTGCAGAGAGGATGTTCCATCGTCGAAAACTTGCGTTTCTTTTTTCACAGGACTCAGGAAAGTACTGAGTATACAGTGCTTTGGACACATCGGTGTACGGGTAAAACCAAATAATATTCTTTATCCCTAATGCAAAATTTTATTTTATTAAATAGTTTCTTTTCCTTGATTAAAATATACCTTCGTTTAGCATTTTGAAAAGGCTGAAACTCTGGTGTGAGATAATTGTTATGTTTTCAACTTGTTTTCGTTTCGTTTCTGATTTCAGGCAACGTTGGGAGTTGGAAGGGGGAGCTGTCCCAGTCTCAATGCGAGGCTTTGGAAACACTTTGCAAGGAATACTTTGACGGGACCGGACTTTCATTTACCTGAGTTACTGGATCGTTGTGTTATCATTGGAAACACTCATCACACACAATCAGTTTCATTCCAGTATTGAATAGATTTAAACTTGAATTAATAAATTTAGATCTTAGATTGTTGACTTAAATAAGGAATGATGATATTTTATGCATAGAGATGTTATTAATGAAACTTGCAGCTATATTTGCATTTGTTTATTGTCACAATTTTTGTAATTTGTAGTAGTTGCAATCCAAACGTTATAAAATATGCGTATACTTAATGCTGTTTTTGAATCCATCTAGTCTTTTCACACCGGCAGATCTCGGTGGTCGGGTCAGGTTGTTGAAGGAACATTACAGAATTGTTTTTGCTAACAAAACAGTTGCTGGCAGTGTAAGCACTTTATGTAATCCACCATATACATAAACTGACAAACCTGTAGAAGTTTGAGATCGATCGGCCATCTGGGTCACGAGAAAATAGTGAAAAACCGATTACATATTTTTTGCATGAAATCATATTGATTCAACAAATGAATAAAACGCTCACTGAGCGATAAACTCCAATCGGAACAATAGTTTATTCATTTCCCATCAAATATGGCATTTCAGACACAAATATTTCAAGGGATGTTTTCTACTATCATCATCATTAGACCGTGTAAGTTTTATGTAAATCTGTGATCAAAAAGAATACTTTACAAGTTTTTTTCCTACCAATTCTGTAATGTTCCTTTAGGATAACCAACTTCAGCACTTGTCAATTTTGTCATATTATACCACGGAGCCTCTAAGGGGGACACATGGTAGAAAAATTATTAATGAGCACAGAAATAATTTTAGTTCTGCATTTCGTGGCTCGAAATCATTTCGTGCACTCGAATTGAGTATTTTCATCTGCGTACGAAATCATTTCGTGCACTCGTATGAATTTATGCAGTTCACTCGGAATACAATTTCGTGCACTCGAAATCTTTACGGGGGAACAAAATCATTTCAAGCGACAGAAATTAATTTATTTCATGCACTCGAAATAAAGTACTTCGAGAGCTCGAAATCATTTTCCAAGTACGTGGAGTTTGAATGGAAACCACCTCAAATTGTTAAACTAGCGATTTGTAAAGATGTGAATTGTTTTTAATAATTATAGTTAGAATATTTTTTTTTATAGAATTAGAATATTGGCCTTGGCCCTGGCATTTCAAATATCAAGAAATTAAAGGGAAATTTTATACGTTATTGGTTTTGGGGGATTAGAAAACAAATTGTTTCGAATGATGTGATGATGTAAAAACGTTTTTACAATTTCTTAAGGAATTGTGTGCATTTTCCTATTGGCCTATTTCGACTGCGTCAATCGGCATTTAAGTAAAGACGACTATGGGGCTTCAAAATTTTCCCGGCTCTAACAGTATTTTAGCAACATTAATAATGTCTGGAGATTATACAGGTATGACCTTTATATCAGTCAGCTTTTAGATTGAAACTTATATATTTATTTTTCGATAAACACCAATCTTGCACTTTGTCTTAACGGGTGTGTACAACATTGGTAAGACTAAAAGTATAAAATGTTCACAGATTTGCACATAACTTACATAGTATGAAGATGAACATGGTGGAAACTTCCCTTGAAATAGTTTTGCTTGAAATGCTATAGTTTTTGAGAAATTGGTAAAACAAATAGTTTTTATCACGGTGATAAAAATCCGATGTTTGAAAACAGTGGAAACATATAAAGGGTTATTTTACTGTTTTCTTGTAACTCTGATGACTTGTTGAGCCTAAATTTTCACAGGTTTGTTATTTCATGGATATGTTGGGTTATACAAAGTGTGGATACTGGTATTTGACAATTACCAATGCTGTAAACATGCTTTAACTTACGTTCGCCCTTCATATTAATCATTGCGAATATGTCTTTGAAGTTGAAACTCACTTGGGTACGAGTTCACTTGGGAACGAGTTCACTTGGGAACGAGTTCACTTGGGTGCAATATTTGGGTACGAGTTGACTTGGGTACGAGTTGACCTGGGTAAGAGTTGACCTGTTTTTAATCCGGTCTGTGTTACATCCCCTGAGTATACGCAAATGTTGGGTAGGTGGTACTGACAGTTCCACCATTAAAAATGTTTTCTGTGCATTTACAGTTATTTTTTTATATAAAAATGACCCCCTCTTAGTCTTAGATATGTGGAATGGTCTTTTGTATGGGATGTCAGGGAATTTGAGTCCCACAGGTCATTACACTTTGGAGATTATGCTAATTTAATCAGTGTGTGGAGCACATCTGTCCACTTTCCCCTCAGTTAAGGGTTGCAGTAACAAGGTGAAAATCAAATAATATCAAATAATATTAAGTATTAATAAAATCTAACCATCTTGCAAAAATGTTAGTAAGAAGTCATGATGTCCTTTGGGTTGGTTGCGGATGACGTTTCTTTCTGAATCCCCACACCCGACGAGGGAGGAGTTGAACCAGGGGTGAGACTTGACTAAACGATGGAAAAGTCGTTACTTGGTGAAAATTTTAAAGCCAAACTTACATTTGCATCAGTCAAATAAGAACTGCTACCAATTGTTTATCAATAGAAGTTTGTCATGGCCGAGCGGTCTAGGGTGGTGGACTCCAGTTCTGTAATTTACAGAATGTGGGTTTGAATCCAAGTCTGGTCAATCGCGACATTTGTGTCCTTGAACAAAGCAATTTATTACGATTGCTTCTCTCTACCCAGGAGTACAAATGGGCACGGGCGAGAACTGGGGAATAACCTGCGATAGACTGGCATCCTGAAAGCCGTCTGTGACTGTCAAATTTGAGAAGAAGAGAAAAAAGAATCATTTTTTTGCGAAATCGGGCTATTCAATTTTAACATACAGCCACGGTCCCCCCAATCGGTGAACTTGATGCACTTCTCAATTGATAACCCGCGGGCTATCCTGAAAATAAGACTCTTGCGACATTGTTTTGATAAATCCTTCTATTTGTCATAAATCATCGTCAAAATTCTATTTCAGAAATCTCCCCTCGGGAGAACAACAAACCCAGTTTCTCCAATAGATATATACTCCAAATATTTAAATTTGCTTCGTGGTGGTGGGCAGAAGATGAAAGTCAAATAACTATGAAAGCTATAGAGATATGCCGCCACGGGATAATTCAGTGGTGGCCTTTAGCCGCCAAATGACTGTTAGTTAAAATCATCAATCACGCTCCGTCAAAGAAATAAATTCACTTGGCACCAACAGGCCTCCGTAGGTTTCCGCCATAGCGTGTACAATACAAGCGCATACAAAGTGCTGCTCCGTGGTTATTTTAATGTAAACAACTAGCCGTACTACTGGAGCCAGACGTGGGATTGTTTGAACACTGGAGAAAGAGACAATTCTATCCCTCTCCACAGTTGAAGGCCGTTCTCACAACCATGGAAGTAACCAAAAAGAGTAAGTTCTTGTTTAAAATGCATTTATCACTTTGGTTCGACTAATGGAGGTAGAAAATAGTGATTCACTTCAACCATAGAGCAGAACTGCAGGTCGTCTGCCATGGCTAAGTAAAATTGCTGGCGCGAAAATCAAACATAAATTTATTGAACTTTAAGAGTTGGCAAACTTTGCTTTCCCATGCAATTGCTTTGAGTTTTTGACCCAAAATGAATGTAGCACAGAGGTACATTTTGAATAAGAAATACACATTCCTTTTAAAATTATTTTAAACTTAATTCTGAAAGATGTACCCGCTGTAAATTATTCGGAAACAAATATAATCAACGGTCTACCTTTCTTTCTCAATAGGGTAAACCCCAAAAGAGGGTATTTCCGACATACATGGTGTGGCCGGAAATGGATTTGTTTTCTTTCTTTGGCGGGGGAGTGGGGGGGGGGGGGGTGTGTGCAGAGATTGCTGAGTTTGTATTTTTAAGGCCTTTTTATAATGAACTTCTTTACTTTGTCATAAATGAATTTAGATAGTGACTGGCTAATAGCAGTGGAGTGGTTTGTATTGTCACAATGTCAGTGTCATAAAATTAATGATTGATTGATTGATTGAACTTATTCGGATAAAAATATAGCAAGAACATGCCAAAAATACATACATGTACACAACAACAGGAGAAAAGACAATGAAATAATATTAACCAAAACAGAACACAAGTAAAATACCACTGAATACAGCACAAAATTATCCAAGGATAGCCCCCAAAAAGCCAATAACTTAGACTTATTTCCATTGGTAAAATAAATTTTACTTATAGAGTACAGCCCAATAATTTCCATAAATAGTGCCAATACGCTGGACTCCCTTCGCTTCTTGGCCCTACGCCCAGCCCATAGCATCAGCAGGTGAGAGGAATTTTAAAATAGAAACACGTTTAAATTGCCCTATGTTGGCGGTCTCCCTATTTTGTCAATATCTTTGTTCGGGGATGCCAGTCAGAAGACATTCAACCTGTGCCTGGGTAGCAGAGGTCACCCCCCCCCCCCCCGATACAATGCTTCCCAGGTTGTATCGTAAATTTGGGTGTGATCCCTGGCTATACGACAGTTAGTTACAGGTTGAGAATAGCTTCTGACTGGCACCCCCCCCCCCCCCCCGAACAAAGATGTTGACAAAATAGGGAGACCTTCAAGGCGCCAACATAGGGCTGTGTATAGCTCAGCTGATAGAGCGCTGGCACGTTAGTCCTGTCAATTTTTCTTTGTTCAATCCCAAACTATTTAAAATGTTACCCAGTTAGTTTCCCTAGTGGTTTATTACTTGGTTCTTGTTAAATTGCAGAGATTTTTTACCATTGTTGCGTACAATACATTATTTGCTCAATGAAAAGCCGCCCACTTAAATCAAAATAAAATTTTACTTCAAATGGATCTACAGTGTTACCTTTTCTTGTTCTGTGTTGTGGCTCCCAAGCACTTGGGAAGTTAAATGTTCATTTTAATAAAAGCTGAAAGAGATTGTAGCCGAGACAGTTCCGCAGATTCCCTGCACAGGTTTCTGTAAGATCTGAATCCCAACTATAGTTTGGCTGTCCCAACTTTGGACCAGGCCCAACTGTAACTCCATAGTAGGGATTGTGCCTAACACCTGTTGGGATGATTCTATAGTTGGGACAGAACATTTTATACATACTTGTGTTGATGGACAGTGGGCGATCGCCTGACATTCTTTCATATTAAACACTTAAACTTATCTCCCAATTATCTTCTATGATGGTATGAATATAATTTATTGAAGTCAAAAATATGCCCACAAGGTACATGTATAGTAGCTACATGCACTGTGTAGTATTTGCAGCACAAACACATGGACATTTTGAGCTCTGACTTAAGAAAAAACAGTCTGCAGTGATGGATCCAGGAGGATGCAGATGGGTACCCCTCCCTCCCGGCAAATTAAATATAATGCCTACTGATTTCTATGCATCCTGTATAGCAACCCCTTGCAAATGACTCTCTACATCCTTCGTGTGGAACTTTAGGTCAGTAACATAACATAAAAAGACCAGGAATGAAAAAGTAGAGACTTTCATCAGAATTCAGACCCTTTGAAGTTTTTGTCTGTCCGGTGAAAAACAAAACAGCTAGTTACTTTATTCAGGTATTAACCCTCTTGCTGTCTGACCATTCAATACCATTCACTGTGGTTTTGAATGATAGATAAACTATGCCAGCCTGCAATATGATACCATGAGGGAATGCATATATACACAGTACACAGTTAGTTCTGTGCACAGTTGTGCCACCGTACACAACCTTGGCAGTCGAATGGTTTCAAATGGTTGGTCAACTTACTGAAAAATGTTGCCAAGAGTCACTGAGAGTAGGAGGGTTAAGAAGTTATGCTCTCTTTTCTCTACTTCTGTAGCACTGAGGGTACTGCTCTCAGAAGCTTCTTGCAATCTATACCTCCATGGCATCGTGTTAGCCAGAGGGGTGTCTGGGTGTCTTTTGGACGCCCTGTTTTAAATTTGGACACCCTGTTTTATCTGTCATTTACATGTAAATGTAATGTAAGTGAACAATTTGGACACCCAGTTTTTAAATTTCCAGCAAATTTGGACACCCTTTTACCCAAACCTTGCTCCAGGGGTTACTTAAAGGTGGAAATATCATCATTTCAAAAATCATACCCTAGTTTCAGACCATTTTGTCAGTAATGACTCTCACGATGAAAGACTAAAGATATCATTACATTTATCCACAGATTTCAAGGAAGTATTGAAGAAACTTCCCAGCATTTTGAACAGTGCTTCGTTTATTGCCATTGATGGGGAGTTCACAGGATTGCATCATGAAGTCAAACCCTCTCCGTACGACACACCTGAAGAGAGATATGAAAAACTCAGAAAGGTAAGTCAGGGTTTTACTATTAGGTGATTCAGTGACTGACAGGCAGGGCTCGAACTTGGGGGGGGGGGAAATTCTTCAGACAGCAACGCTTTAATTGTTAATTTTGCATCAAGGATAAAGAATAAGTTTTTTGCCCTTACACCGGTGTGTATTAAGCACTGTATAGGCCTACTCAGGAGTCAGTACTTTCCTGAGTCCTGTAAAACAAATCCAGAGGCTCATCTCTTGGGTGGGATTCGAACCCACGACCTTTGCTATGCCAGAGCAGATGTCTTACCACTAGACCACCGAGCAAGCCCGATGGTTAGAGGCAGTTCAAATCCTATATTTTTAGCAGCTTGTACTGCAACGATTTAATTGATGTTAATTTTGCATTAGAGATAAAGAATAATTTTGCTCAGAAGTCTGCCCAGAAGGTAAAGCTACATGGCTCGTAGCTGAACATTTTTACTGGACCAGAATTTTTCTTTACAAGATCAGAAAATTGTCAAAATGAGAACATTTGACTTTTAATATAAAGTGTTTTTATTTGAACAATCACTAAGAGAAGATTTATTTCATTTGTCGTATTGGTAAATACACTTTGATACTCGGCAGAATTGAAAAATATCAAACTCAAACTCAATATTTGAACATATAGGCTTATATTTTAAAAAAAATACCCGGATATTGAAATTAAAAGAAGAGGAAAATGCCGGACTTGTCTCGTTGTGAGGTTACTGGCCCAGCGCTATTAAATCACTGGCCTGGGGCCTGTGGTCCAGTGTAAATTGTTAGGCCTGGTAGGACCAGGCAGCTCATTGTTACTGGGTCATCCCCTCAGTTCCTCCCATTAGTACAAATTGTGGGTTTTTGAGGACCTGTTACACAAAAAGGAAATCTTTATTCTGATTTTGACAAGGTATTGTTACTATTATTATTAAATATTTCTGGTAATGAAACCAAGAATGCCTCATAAGTGAACTTAATCACTGTAGCTCCCAAGCCTGAGGAATCCTGTAATCAAGGGTGCTTGCTATTTAAACCAGAAAAACCGGGGTTAATCCCTACTCTTCCATGATAAGTGTTCAAGATTGGTTCTTTAAGGTGGACTATTGATCCCAGTACTGTACATGGGACCACGGCTTTAACGTTCCATCTGAAGGACAAAGCAATTTGGCTTACGGTATTTACATCAAAGCATCTTGCCCAAGGACACAAGTGCCACCACTGGAACTTGAACCCACACTCTGCTGATCAGAAACACCAGAGTTTGAGTCTGTTAATCTGAACCGCTCGACCATGACATGCGACAATGGACGTAGATTCTGATAACATGGGTATCAGTCGTCATAAATACCCCCTATGGGGGATGCTAGCATAGTAGTCTTGGCCCAAGACGTTGTGTGTTTTATAACTGAACTAATTGCTGCTAGAGGGCACTGTTTGGTGTTCCAAAAACGTGACTTGCTGACGACCAACCACCGTGTAACATATGGTCGGTAAGAACGTCGTGCACCAAAACTACTATGACTAACATCTGCAACTTCATGACTTTGAGGTTGTAATGATATTTGGAGCAAATTCCTAGTTGTAATATTTTGCAAGTGGGTGTTTGTTGGCATCGTTCCAACTTTGTACGTTCTTGCTCTTCAACAATTTCCAGGGCTCAATGGATTTCTTGCTGATGCAGTTTGGTATGTGTGTCTTCACGTACGAGAAGCAAAAATCAAGGTAATTTCCTCATATTTTTGATCATTTGATGCATGTTGTTTTCTAAGACAGTGTCAAAGAGAGGAATGTTAAGTGTAAGAATCATGAATGCAACTTCAGTGAATGATTTCTCTTGTGTTGACCCCTTGCACCAACGTCAAACGCGGTAACTATCTGTCACGCTCACCATTAGGGGAGTCAACTTGTAAACGTATGAACACGGTGAACGCCGCGTCGCCAAAAATGGGAACTGCACTGTATAACACACGGAGACATTGACTGCCAAAATGGCGCAATTAAGATTGTTGTACCTCTGTCTTGAATGCTGTATTTTCATTGGCGCAGAACGATCACATGAGCGGGTAACAAATATCCACGTACCACTCTCCTCTCATGCGCGCTCGCGTCGTACAACTTTCTGTGCAGCAAAGGATCGAGATTATCATCGTTTCGATGAAATTGGAGTCCTTCAGATGAGGAAAATGTTTCTAAGAATTCAAGACAGAGGTATAACAAAACAATTGTTTCCTGCTGTGACATGGTCCATGGGTTTTGTACACCCTCGGGGGCAAACGGCACCCTCGGCTTCACCTCAGGTGCCATTTGCCCCCTTGGGTGTACTTTTTTACACAGTGGACCATGTCACCGCAGGCAACAATTGTATATTGTTGTGAAGATGGCGTCAGTCAGGTGGGTTTGGTCAATAAATAGCATTGCAAAATGTCACACACAACCTATTAGTTGTTACTCAAAAACCTTCCTTTTGCTTCTCAATAATATTGGCATTCGGTGTGCACAACACATAATTATGAATATTTTGAAATTGCTTATTGAACCTGTGAGCTGATTTTCTCTGTTTTCTTCCACTCTTGAATATCAGTGTCATTTATTTATTTATTTCTTATTTCAAGTTGGTGAAAACACTGTGCTTGAACATTTCCTTTATTTGGGGGAATTACGAAGTTGCATAAATTATCTGAAAAATGTGTTTAATCATTTGGATGGAACTATTTATTTTTTATTAATTTTTGTTATATAAATTTTTTCATTTTGTTTTCAATCCACAGATATGTCGTTTACCCGTTCAACTTTTACGTGTTTCCGCATCCGATGAACTCTAGAAAGCCAGATCACAGATTTCTCTGTCAGGTACGCTGAAGCACTTCTGAAGTTTGAGGGTCATAGAAAGTAGTTTCCGTTGTCTTTAAAATGTTTGTGGTCTTGTTTTTTGTGTTCGAATGTTGACTTTCAGTTTGATAAATATGATTCTGTTGATAATTGGGCAAATACTTACCCATAATACAAATGAGTTAAATCTTCTTTAATTGTTTTTTCAAATTCAAACGGTTCAATTGTTAAACTGTGTAGAAAATTTGAGTGACAGTTCTGGTCTCATACACAAAATTCTGGTCAAGTAAATAATTTTTAGCTACAAGCTCGTGGTCTTGTTGCCCCCCCCCCCCCCGCAAGTTCGAGCCCTGAAAGAGTACAAGAAAAATTCATCAACAAAGAAAAGATTAAAATCCAGGGTTTCTGCGGATCCTTAAAAAGTTTTAAAAAGTCTTAAATTGAACGAGCCAAATTTAATGCCTAAAGAAGCATTAAAAAGTATTAAATTCAGTTAGTTGAGGTCTGAAAAAATGGATGAAGCTTGCAATGAATTTGAATCTGCTCGTAAAGAACCGAATTACACTGTGTGTAAAAAAGTAACATAAAGTGTGAGTGGGTACAGCTGTTTCTACCCCTGCTTTATTCAATTATATTGGTCTTAATTTTTTTTGAAAGTAGCATTAAAAGGTTCTTAAAAAGTCTTAAATTAGACTTTTTAAAGTGTGCAGATACCCTCAAATCTAATACTATAAAAGAGTAAAAGTCACCTGCTAACAAGGACAAAGGTCAACAAAACAAACCCCAAAATGCTAAATTATAGTTTCAGAGAGGCTGTTTGAAATATCAATGAAAAAATGGAACCAGGAAATAGAGTGGTTTTACTTGTGCAGTATGATACTAATCTGTGCAAAAATTATGTCTGCAAACCAGTTTAGGAGGGGCATGTTTTTAAAGTACATTGCCGGAGAGCTTACTAGTTTTCACAAAATTCCAACACTTAAAATTGACTGTTCTCATATTCCTGTGTCCGCCACTTCTTCTCTACAGAGCTCAAGCATTGACTTCTTGACATCTTTCAACTTTGATTTCAACAAAGTTTTTCGAGAAGGTAGGTTATCTCAATATTTGGCCAATTTACAAGCTGCTTCTCGGCATGGTTATGGAAATCTTGTATTGGCAACACGCATGAATGTGAAGAGGACCAGGTTGGCTCAGTGGTTTTTTTCTTCTTCTCAGACTAGAGCAATTAGTAAAGCATCTTGCTCAAGGACACAAGTGTCCGGGATTCGAACCCACACCCCGATGACTCAACCACCAGAACTTTACCCAGATGCTCTAAACCGCTCGGCCATGACACCCCACAATATAGAGACTTACAACTGTTCAGTAGGGTTTCCTTTTTCTTTTCTTTGCAAAGTTTTATGTGCTTGTCATTTTCATCTTAATAACAAATTTAACAAAATTGCTCTTCTGAGTGTAATAAGTTGTCACTTCTGACTTTTCTGACTGTCTCAACCGAAGACGTTTAAACCTTTGTAACGATGTCTTTATTTATCATTCTAGGAATCCCTTATCTTACTCATGCCGAGAAGGAATCCATGAAAGAACACATCCTGGAGAAGCACGCCCTCTATGAGCAACAAGCCATGAACTCCGAGCAGAGCCCAGGATTCATATCTCCTGTTGCAAAGAAGCTCGTTGAGATTCCCCCTGAGCAGAAGGACTTCATCGATGCTGTCTGGTGAGAAATAAAACAATATACGAAGACCCATTTTTTTTTAAGTTGATTAATATCTAAGAATAAAAAGGATACAGTAGACGGATCCATCGGCTTCGTCCCTTAACCCTCCTACTGTCATGACTCTTGGCAACATTTTCCAGTGAGTTGACCAACCATTTGAAACCATTCGACTGCCAAGGTTGTGTACGGTGGCACAACTGTGCACAGAACTAATTACTGTGTACTGTGTACATGCATTCCCTCATGGTATCATATTGCAGGCTGGCATAGTTTATCTATCATTCAAAACCACATTGAATGGTATGGAATGGTCCGACAGCAAGAGGGTTAATGCATTGACCTTGGAGGAAAAGTCAAATAAATGTCTGACATGTTAAATAAAAATACACACAGCTGCTCAGCACTTTGGAGTTAACTTTTATTTGATGTGTCTTTTACAGTAAGAAAGTTGAAGACTTTGTGAATAACTCTGAGAAGTCGACCTTGAACCTAGATCCGTGCACAGGGTGAGTACACATGCCATTACGAATGTCTCCCATTTAAAATTCTCTCCAAATCCCACATCCTTTTGGAAGAGAAGATTAATGGGAACATAATCCTCTTGGGATAAAGTGATAGTCTAATCACTCAAAGCCTCGTAAAACTTGGTAATTGTGATATGTCAACCAAACCTGGGTCACCAACAGGTGGACACCGTGGCCTCCCTACTACTGATGACACAGGAGGGACTCTACCTCCAGGTCAGCTATAGTTCAAGCTATAAGCACTCCTCTGATCCTTGGAGATTGACATTTTTTTGACATGCTTTTATTGATTTCTAATCAACGGGGGCACTTCAGACAAAATAATTTCACAGGATGCTTACTACCACTACCATCTTTATAACATCAGTAAACGTTTGGATAAAAATTACACACATTTGTTAGGTGGGTCATTACCAAAGTATGAGATGACCAAACCTTTAACCCTCCTACTCTCAGTGACTCTTGGCAACATTTTCCAGTGAGTTGACCAACTATTTGAAACCATTCGACTGCCAAGGTTGTGTACGGTGGCACAACTGTGCACAGAACTAACTGTGTACTGTGTACATGCATTTCCTCATGGTATCATATTTTAGGCTGAAATAGTTTATCTATCATTCAAAACCACTTGAATGGTATTGAATGGTCAGACAGTAAGAGGGTTAATAACAGTTTCCTACTCATGACTAGAGCAGGCTAGTCATTGAGACCATTGTATCTCACTCTGATCCATTAAAGGCCCTGTACACTATTGGTAAGATCGAAAAACACAAATGTTCACAGATTCACACATAACTTACATGATTTAAAGCAAGTAATGGTAGAAAGGGTTCCTTAAAATATTTCTGCCTAAAATGCTATTGTTTCTGAGAAATGAATAAAACAATAGTTTTTATTGGCGCGATAATAAACTCGATGTTTGAAAAACAGAAAACACGTAAGGTCTCTTTTCACTATTTTCTCGTGACCTCGATGACCAATTGAGCTCAAATTTTCACAGGTTTGTTATTTCATGTATATGGTTAATCACACAAAACATGAACTTTGTTTGCGGGTGTTTTGTCAGCTCTACCAATCATGTATAATACATTTAAGCATAAGTAGAATTCCCCAGATTTTCCCAATCTACTCAGTGACAGTACATCAACAGCAGCACAAGTTGTTGTCAGAACAATTCTACACAGCAAAGTTGATATTATTACATAGTGTTACCGTAAACTTCATTTGTATATCGACATGCCACTATGCAATGCCTCAAATCACATAAACCAAATTTATAATGTGCCTAAACCAAGTCTTCAGTTGCTTGAAACTTTTAATAACCTTGTTTGTGTTCCAAGGCAGTGAAACCATTTTAACTCTTAAGTAGTACATTACATGTAGCCCCAACTTACCCTACATGTACTTGTAGCTACTCACTTGTAGTCAGTGAACAAAATCTTGAATTCTCAATTTTGTTTTCTGTATTGTCTGCCTCCTTTCAGATTTCAGAGGAAGTTAACATTCCAGACAGTGAAGGCAAGGTGAGTTCATAACACCACACTGAAATCACTAAACCATTCCCAAAACAAAATGCTGTTTTAAAGTACTGAACTGATCTTTCCAATGCTGATTATGTTATAAGTGGTTGAGGACGGAGGAACAGTCCTTTCGCTACTCTTTCCTTAGTGTAGGCGATTTACCCCCTCTTCCTTACTATAGGCCACTTTAGTTGGCCAGGATCCGAAGCAAAAAAGAACTCAAGCCCAAACATAACTGGTTTTTATTATAAAGCTTTATTTCTGTCCAGGTTCACTGTTCATAGCCATACATTGGTTGGAAAGGGAAAGAACTGGGCCCAATTTCATGGCTCTGCTTACCCATGGCTCTGCTAGCTATGTAAGTGAAGAATGCCTAGATACGTGGAGTACGCACGCGCACAAGTACAAATGCCCTGCTAACCTGTGAAATATGCTTGACATAAGCGCAGAATTCCCTGCTTCCGATTCTTTTACTTGCGGTAAGCAGATCGAGCCATGAAATTGGGCCCAGTTCTTTCCAATGTGGTAAACAAACAAAGGGTTGCTCTTATGTAACCCTCTCAAAATCGAGTGAAAATTATTAATCAGACAATGCAGCCGAAAGGGTGAGTGTAAGGTACAACAAAATTCATCACGGAAATATCTGAAATGCCGAAAACACCTACGGAGTTCCATGGCCCATGTTTTTGTGTAAAGAAAATAGTGTCTGATTATCTTTGTTCAACCCAAAATTAATTAAAATTTGCTCAGTCTGTTTCCCTTGTAATTTATTACTTGATTTTATAGATCACACTTGGGAAAGAAAGATTGAGAATCGGGAATTGTATGACCGATCTCAATGATTTTTGGATTGTATGAAAGGGAGTTTAACAAGTTGGACATTTTTATGATGGAGTATTTTGCCTTAAAATGAACTTGTAGAAGGTGATCACAGAGTTTGGGGAGTTAAAGGACCGAGCCGAAGCAAGGTCCTTTATCACACGGCAACGGCCCTGCAAGGTTTTAAATGGCCCGTTAAGACCGAGTCACTACTCTTTTATTCCCATTCATAAATGCCCTTTTTGTTAAAAAGCGTAATATTGTTGGAAAATCTCAACTTTTCTGTTTACTTTCATTTCCTGTCACGTCCTCGAGCCCTGTTTCGCGAAGGATATACATGCCACGCTCAACAGCTGTGCGTACGCGCGCGTCATAACACTAACATGTTTTTAGATTGAATACTAGCATTTGTTGATTGCGTTTCGCGTAAACTAGCACCTGCGTATAACCGTGCGCGCCACAGGTGTGTTTAAACACTTCTAGCCGTGCATTATCATCCGTTTATAACCGGCCACGTGACACGCTCTCCACCAATCAGAATGGATAAACTCTCCGAGGTATTTATGAATGTACGTTAATGCCAATAAATGTAGTGAAAATTTGGTTATTGATATTATTGTTGTTGTTTTGTTTATAGGCATGCGTCTGGTTTGATGTTGACCACCAAAGCTGGTGAAAACAAGGTAGGCTATAACTCAACATTGATGAATTGTGTAAATCAAACTGCTTCACCCATATCCACATGACTGGTCACAGTACATAAACACTGTTCCTGTCTGAGCCCATGTAACGCTCATTGGTGCATTGCAATTGATTAAACATTCAGTATATACTGCCTTGCAAATAAACATTCCCAACAAACTGTATTCCGTTGGAAACAGTACACAATTCTCTTTAATGTGATACACATTTTGCCATGTTTCTCCACTCATATCACTAGTAATGACAGTATAAAGAAAGACACTACCTTCTTGTTCATCTACGGGTCTACAGTAGTTAGGCGCTAACAGCGTTTGTGTGTTCTGCAGGAATCCTGTAGTTAGGCAGATATGGGTTAAAATTTATTTACATGTAACGCACCGTACCAAAACCAGGCACTTCTCTTAAATACTTACATAGAATTAAAAAACATGAAAACAAATGAATTGTCAGCCATGATATCAATGTGATGTGTTAAGACATTTTATTTGTAGAGAAAAGTTTACCTTTTTAGATGAGCAACTAAATCCAGTTTTGAGTATTGGCAGAAAGTGCCTTGGCCCAATTTCAGGACTCTGCTTGCCGCGGAATTGTGCGCTTACTGACCATAGAATTACATGCCACTACGCAAGGCTTCAAATTACATCAAACAAATTTATGATGTGCCTAAACCAAGTCTTCAGTTGCTTGAAACTTTTAATAACCTTGTTTATTGAATTTTACGCTTACCATAGATTTACATGCTGTACAGGGGGATGTAAGCGCAGAATTCCGCACTAAGCAGAGCCATGAAATTGGGCTCTGGTTTTGGTGTGGTGCATCACACGTACATTTCTGTACCTCTGAATCTGCTTGCATTGTGTGTATTTGGGATGTTTCTTATGATATCCCCCAAAATGTATTTTCAATCAAATTACTGATTATGTTGTACATGTATGCTGATAACTTATTTAATTTATGGTGGACTGTTATATTTTTGTTTATTGTTATCTCTGAACAGGGCTGGATTCTGTGCACAGACTATTTCTTTATCATTTTCTTTGCAGGCCATGATATTTATAATTTACTGAAGTACGGTATTGACTGCATTGATGTGTGTGTACATATGTGGAATTTTAAATTTATTGATATTTTCGTATGTGGATTTTTGAAATTCATGTGGCTTCATTATATATATTATTGTTGACTCTATTTTCTGTTGTTCAATTAATGTTTTTACAAATCAAACTATGTTCATATTGTATCTGGATGTATTTTGATGATGTTTGTCTATATGCAGCATACAATCTGAGGGTTATTGTTTATGAAAAATAACCTGCTAGTACAAGTTGAGGGACTGGTCAGGGAAGTGTGTCCCCCCCTTCACTACTCAGGCTTATTTTCTTACCTTTGTGATTCTGATATTGCCATGTGTGTTGTTTTTCTATAAATTGCTGTGACTGCATTCTGCTTGTTGATTGTCTTTTTTTGTTTTGAAACCAATTATGATGCGTTTTTGCAATTTACCAAGTCTCTATTACCGATAGGGTGACCGATACATCGAGGTTGCTAAGGCAACAGACGAAGACAAGAAAAACATGTTGAAGAAAAAGTTGCAGTCAGATTTGGTAAGATTAAGTTTTTAACTTCAAGGGACTTTGCTTAGCAGAAACAGGTTACCATACACAATAACCTATAATGTACACTGTTTGTGACTGGTTCCCTGCAAATTTGTGCTTTATAGAATAATAATAATAAACAGCTTTTATATAGCGCCCTTAACCCTAAAACAGGGTCCCGAGGCACTTTACAGATGTTAAAAAAAAACAAAAAACAGATCGTTTAAGAAATATTGAACAATTTTAAATCCTGATTTAAGAAATACTTTAAAAAAGACTAAAAGTACAATGGTAACGATCTGTAAAGTGTCAGTCTTAAACGACATAACATAGGCAGATAATAAACTTTAAAAAGCAATATTTAATTGGACCCTATATGATGGTTTGAGCAGTTATTTGGCTTGTTCTTTTTTCTTTGGAAGAGCAAACAACTTGTCCCTATCAAGCTTTTAGCAACTGAAACAGCCCCATAGCAGCCCCTTAGTTTGTTCGAAAATATCAAAACACGTTGTCATGCACCAAATCAGTCAACAAAATGTGATAATAGACCATGTAGTGAAAGAAGTCTCTTTTTTTTGCAAGCTGTTAGCCTAAAGCAATTTTGCTCTGTACAAGGTGCTACATGTACCTCCAACTTACCAGGACTGCTAAAAGCAGGGTGGCAGTGATATGATAAAAGTTTAAATACATGAAGCAGATCTGTTAGGTGAAAATCATGCCGCAGGTTTTTTGGGGGGTAATAGTTTGTATTTATCCTTTGACCCTTGACCTCAGGATGACCTTGAGGATGCAGCTGGCTTTTCACAGGTCATTGACCTCATCAGCAGCACTGGTAAACCGGTGGTTGGTCACAACATGATGTTGGATGTGATGCACGTCTTACATCAGTTCAGCTGTCGGCTGCCAGAGGTAAATAATACTTGCCAATCTCGTTAGCAGTCTGTCTTTTCATGAGCTAATACATGTATGTGGATATCTTGCTTTAAATATGTTTTTTTGAGTGCTTCTAATGTTGTTCTCCTTTAAAAAAAATATATGTATAATTATGGTTGAATCTACTGTATTTTTAAGAACTTACACTGTACCAATATTTGTTTTTGACAGCTTGACTTTTATCTTTACTGTTGTATATTATTCAATACATTATTATTCCTTATGTAATGCATGGTTGATCAATATTATAAAAATTGCACAACAATAATCTTTAATTATTATTACAATTAACATGATCCACAACCTGGAATAACACAGAAACGACAGACCCTCGCTGCTGTTGCCCTTTTTCTTGGCCTACGTGTAGTTGCTCCTTTAAAATAAATTTATTCCCTTTTTGGTTATTATGAAGTTTGCTAAAAGACATTAGCTTTAACCCTTCAAAGCTGATAGTCCTTGGCCTCGATTTCACAAAGCACTAAGATTCATCTTAAGACCAGTTCGTCAGCTCAGGACTATAAGGTTGCTAGTGCAGTTTGTATGGATTTCATCAAATTGGTTTTCATATTTTGGAGCTCCTGGTAAATGGAGTTTATTGATCAAGAGTGGTCTCCAAAAATTAGTTTGGAAAAACGAAACAATCTGTTTCCAAGAAAAGATTTACTCGTGGATTTTGTTTTATTTTTTTTGAACTTATTCGCATTTTTCACTTAATGACCTTTTGATCTTTACAGATTTGAAATTGCAATTAACTGACCTTATAGCACTGAGCCGACGAGTTGTCAGTATTACCATAGTGATTTGTATTGTGACATCACACGTTGCTTAGCAGTTAAGATCGATTTGCAGTTGAGATCAATCTTAGCTCTTTGTGACATCGAGCCCAGGCTTAGACATCAGCAGCATTCTGCTGGCCAAATGCTTGTTAAAAACACCCGAGGACCATGTGAAATTGTATTGTAAGCTAACTGGTCTTGCTGAGTTGCTTGGCATGATGAACACATTCAGATCAAATCCAGTGATCAGTTCTTGTCTTTTTGAAACCTGTTTGCATGCCGAGAAATGCTTTCTTGAAGGGACAAAGCCACCTCTACAGAAAAACAATGATTCAAATTGGGATGTCTCTTGGGGGCGCTTTGGTCAAAACAACACCATTCATGTAATTGCAGGTCTGATGTTGGGGTTATGAACACCACTAGAAACACAAACCATTTATGGGCTAAGTCCATATTGGTATTTCGTTTTAGTGTTTACAATTTTTTACAAATCTCTTTTAACTTATCATATTTACAATGCATGTATCTTTGTATTTGTGTATTTATTTGAATTGGTGATATTAAGTAAACAGTACTTAACAACTTGTTTAACAAGATTTCAAGATAATTTGATTAAATCTAATTTGTTTGAAGAGTATAGCTATCAAGTAAAATTTCACTCTCAACTTTACACTGCCCAATCCCATTACCAGCAAAAAATAATTTAAAGTGTATTCTTTTTATTCCAAAGCACCGAACACATTTGAAAAATTTCTATAAGTTGATTGTACACACCTTGGATAGGGAAAGTATAGAACAAACTTAACTGCATTAGATTGTGTACGCTTAAGAGTGTTCAGGATTTTTCTCATTTCTGTGGCACGTGTGCCACATAGGCTGTAAAGGTTTTTCATTTCAATAATAATTTGTTTTTTCAATTTTTCTTAGACGTTGAGTGAATTTAAGGAGATGCTTTCTTGTGTCTTTCCGAAACTAATTGACACCAAGGTCATGGCTGGAACCCAACCATTTAAGGTAGGTCATACTTGTGTCTGTAATTCAATTGGAAAACAGCGTTGCCTCTTGTGGTACTCTGCTCTGGAACAACTTTTAGACCAGACCTAATTTTAAAATAACTGAAACGAAACTTGTTGGATTTGTATATATACATAAATTAAGTGCGGTTATGATTGAATGTACATAATTTTAATTTGCCAAAATGGATTTAAACGTCCATTGAATTGAGTTGAATTGAAAACGAATTGAATTGATTGCAATTTATCTATGAAGTTTGGCTATTCCGTAGCATTTGGTAGATATCTTTCATTTTAGCGGTGTTGTGTCCTTCTCAGTAATTCTTGGTAGAGAGTTACTTATTAAAGGCAGGATATACTTTTGGTAATTGCCAAAGACCAGTATCCTCACTTGGTTTATTCCAACATATGCATAACATAACAAACCTGTGAAAGTTTGTGCTCAATTGGTCATGGAAGTTGCAAGAAAATAATGAAAGAAAAAAACACCCTTGTTGCATAGAACTGTGTGCTTTCAAATACCTGAGAAAGGCCTCGTGCCTGAAACCTTTCCCAGATTCAAATATTTTAGTGAGAAATTACCTCTTTCTCAAAACTACATTACTTTAGAGAGAGTCTTTTCTCACAAAAATTTATACAATCAGCAGCTCTAAGGTGCTCCTTACCGAGTAAGTTTTTTATGGTAATGTATTTCTTGAGTAATTGCCAAAAGTAGCCACTGCCTTTAAGTGATGTTTGAAGCTTTGCATGGTTTTGAAATAACAAGTAACTATAATTAGTGAGGTTGCGGTTACGACCATGTGTAATTCTCTTTTGGGAGTAGTGTTGGCTCTGAGATAAGCCTGTGTGTTCTTGACGTTTCGAAAAGTATACTCTGCTTGTCTTACTTAGTTAATTAGTGTTTTTGTTTTAATTCCATTAAAAGGAACGAATTCCACTTACCGGGCTTTGTGAACTTGAACGAACCCTTAAATCTACCCCGTTCACCAAACCTACATGTGGTAAGAACAAATCCTTTACTTTTCTTCAGTTAATACTAATATCTAACTTTACTAACTATGTAACTATACTAATTATCTAACTATACTAAATAACATGTACCAGCTTCAAAACCCTTTTGAAAACTCATCTGTTTGTGTTACTTGGTATCTTTTACCATTTAAATACCTGTCATTCTATAAATTTGTTTTTTATTTTATTTTTGAATCTTCCATGAGCCAGGAGTGTCTTTTGACAGACATGGTACATTACATTTGTTTACTACTTTCATTGATAAATTCATTTACAGATCTTGTTAAATAATATAAGCTTTGATGTTCATCCGTTTCAAAAAATAAACTGTTGATTGTCATTTATGGAAAACCTCAAAAAGATAACATTTTAAGGATATTTTGTAATTATTGGCTATTTTAATATCAGAAACAACATGTCCATTACATTACAATTTTTGTCTTCTGGTGTTTGCCAGTTACCGCACAGGACTATGGGTCCTACAGCTCAGACACTGACCAATCACATGAAGCTGGATACGATGCGTTCGTCACAGGGACCTGCTTTGCCACCATGGCTAACTACCTGGGTACGTTCCTGGACCCTCCAAGGGGAAGAGTGTCACCAACGTGTAATCTTATCGAGCCGTTCCATAACAAGTGAGTCAGAATTCTTCCTTTGGGAAAAAATCAGGTCTAAAAGGGAAGAGTGTCACCAACGCGTAACCTTATCGAGCCTTTCCATAACAAGCGAGTCGGTGCATGTTTCCCACCACCCTACAATATTGGCTGTTTTCAACTCCTGTTTTTCAGCTCCACTGAGTTATTTTCATTGTAAATACTTTCTTTTTGCATCCCCTTACCAAGAGTGGCTTTAAAGACACTGGACACCTTTGGTAATTGTCAAAGACCAGTCTTCTCACTTGGTGTATCTCAACATATGCACAAAATAACAAACCTGGGAAAATTTGAACTCAATTGGTCGTTGAAGTTGCGAGATAATAATGGAAGAAAAAACACCCTTGTCACACGAAGTTGTGTGCTTTCAGATGCTTGATTTCGAGACCTCATGCGTGAGGTCTCAAAATCAATTCAAATATTTTACTGAGAAATTACTTCTTTCTCAAAAACTACGTTACTTCAGAGGGAGCCGTTTCTCACAATGTTTTATACTATCAACAGCTCTCCATTGCTTATTACCAAGTAAGTTTTTATGCTAACAAATATTTTGAGTAATTACCAAAAGTGTCCAGTGCCTTGTTTGGGGCAAACTTGCATTAAAAAAAGAAAAAGAGTTGTATTGGTGAACTGTAAAGAGCTGGTGATGTAACAACTATGTTGGATTCACTGATCACTGCCATGAACTGTGTTGTCTTTCTCGTTTCCTACATAGGATGAGTTTATTCAGAGTGCAGGATCTCCCCTATATCAACCTAAGTGGCCCTGATTGTAAGTACAACAGTTTGTGTTCTAAATACATGTGTATATAATGTGTAGTGGGAGAACGTTAAATCACTAGGTGACATGCCAAGTCAGTGTGAATATCTCATGTAGTTCCAAGGATGAGAAATTTCAGACTTTCATCTGAATTCAGACCTTTCTATCTCTGTCTTGAGAAAAAAGTAGCTGTTACTTTCTTCAGATATAAAGAACTCCCGCTCTTTGATCTACTTCACCATCACTGAAGATAGTGTTCCCAGAAGCTTCTTGTAATCTTTATAACTGTGGGCGTTACCAAAAGGTGGAAATGCCATCATTTCGACAGACCTCCTAAAATTTGAATTCTGGTTTTGTTGAAGACCTTTTTGTCAGCAATGACTATCACCCCTGAAGTTTTGAACATGGGTAAATGCACTTTTATAGCAATATGCCTATAGCCAGCACCCAGTTTCATAGAGTTGCTGAAGTACAAAAAGCAGATAAGCACACAAAGATTATGCTGGTTACCAGCCAATGGACTAGTCCACATATCTAAGAGGAGGGTCAGGGCCCGATTTCATGGCTCTGCTTACCGTAAGCAAAGAATCGGCGCTTGCGGAAGCAGGGATTTCCACGCTTATGTCAAGCGTATTTCACGGGTTAGCGGGGATTTTCGGCTTGTGCGCGTGCGTACTCCACGTTACTAGGCATTCTACGCTTACACAGCTAGCGCAGAAATTCGGCGCTTGAACAGTAAGCGGAGAATGGTCACCACAAGCGCAGAATTCGGCGGTAAGCAGAGCCATGAAATTGGGCCCAGGTCTCAAGAGTTGGGTAGTTTTTGTTTGAAGGGCTGAAAATTTGTTATAGTCATCTGTTCGATGTAGCAGGCTTCCAAATGTCTTGCTTACAGCCTGTGCTAGGTTCTGTGGCTTCCATCACCCCCTCCCCCCCTCCCCCAATCAAACTGGGCTCACTAGGGTGCCAGTAACTAGTGCAACCTTTTTGCATTCGTGTAATTCCTGAAGGTTACTCCCTCACTTAAAGGTAAAGCAGCTGTATGAAGTTGAGCCCTGGTAAGTCTGCTGCCACCTATGTCTCAGAAAGTCTTTTGTTGGTAATCATTCACAGCCTTTATAAAGTGCATTAATAATTTTTTTTCTTTCAAATAGGCATTTAATAGGCACTTTTAAGCTAGATGGTAAAATAGAAAACACTCAAAAATCAATTTTCTGTATGCCTGAAAAATCTTTTCAAAAAAGGAAATGTGCATGTTTGCTATGATTTTAAAACTGTGTTGATATAATATGTTTTGGTGTTTGCTTTCTCAGTGACTCCGTCAAGAGACCATGTTTTCCACATTGCATTCCCATCAGAATGGCGTATACATGACATTCAGAATCTCTTTGCACAGTTCTGCACTGTGTTTATCAACTGGATTGACGGAACATCGGCGTTTGTGTCTCTGAACAACAGGGATGAAGCCAAACTGGGTGAGTAAGAAGACTAATCACAATCAAAGTCGTCATCATGTTGTTTGCATCTTTGTCGTTTTTCCCTGTCTGCAATAATAAATACAGACAGTAATGATACTTCAGGGAGCAAGGGTGGCATCCCCCCATAATTCTTGTTTTTCTTAGACCCCCTTCCCATCTTGCCCATTCCCAGTTTGCCTGCCCCCCAGTTTGCCCCCAACACACACACAGCTCTGTGTTACATACCCTCCGTGGACATTCCTTTGTTCTGCACACTTAAAAACACTGTTTGGATGTATGTAAGTCCACATAGTGTTTCAAGTCCCTACATTATGTGGACCTCTTTTGTTCTTCAAGTCCACCCTTCGTCTGTAGCGTTAAAACATAAAGATCAGGTTTGTGTAGTTTTGGTATTGTTGC
Source organism: Pycnopodia helianthoides (assembly GCA_032158295.1). Taxonomy (NCBI): domain Eukaryota; kingdom Metazoa; phylum Echinodermata; class Asteroidea; order Forcipulatida; family Asteriidae; genus Pycnopodia; species Pycnopodia helianthoides. Next base: position 15,554,002 of record CM063245.1, read on the forward strand.
TTTATTATTCCCTTTTTTAATTTCCCTGTACAGCCCCCCACTGAGGCAAAAGAGAACTTTTAAAAATACAACACACACACACTCTCAAAATATGCATCCCTGTGGAGCATTCCTTTGTTCTTTCCTTTGTCCCTGTACTTAACATTTTCCCACAGACTTTGTACACAAAATTCCTTGTGGAGCACCCAGTCTTTAGAATTCCCCTATGGAGACCCTTTTGTTGTCCCTCGTTTGTTTTGTTCTTGGTCTCCATGAGTTAGTGGATATGAGGACATGCAATAGACCCTTCCCATGAAATATGTAAATTACATTCACGCATGCGTACAGCACTGCTGGTTGGCACACGCCATAGAGTTGTGCACAAGGCAGACGCACAAACGCGTGTGCGTCACGCCACCATCAGTCCCATGCAAAAAGGCGCGATGTTCACTCATTTTGCCAACCAGTAGGGAGAGTGCGCACGCGCGATGTTCAATTTGCATATTTCATTGGAAGGGTCTATTACATAATTAGAGGACCAGATTTAGACATTTTTTACATGTTGAGTCACACAAATTGCAAAAGTTTGTTTTATTGTTGATTCTTGTTTATTAGGTGGTTCTTTATGACATATCCAAAATGGGAAAGAGTTTTGACCAAGAAGTGACCTAATTTGCATATTTAAATTAGGCAGTAATTTTCAAATTTCGAGGTCAATTATCTCTAAAACTATTCATTTTCAGGACAATTGTGTATTAGAAGTGAATAGAAACCTGACCTTGTGAATCTAAAAAACATATTTATATACTCAAATGACCTCTCAAAAAATTGAGGTCAAAGGTCAAGGCGCCAAAAATGCGTAAAAGGACAAAACAATTGGTGCGATGCGCCTAGATAGCACAGCGCTGTTTAGTATCTGCACGTGTAAACAGCATCTCTCAGATTGTTGGAGTATATCAGAAGTTTGCCGCTTTTGACGCTCTAAAAATGTAACATTAAGCTCTTCCACTACCTCACGAGACACAGACAGCACCGACCAAAGGGAAAAAGCGTAAGCGAAAAAAACAGTAACTGACTTCCACAAAAACAAACGGTCTTTTTCAAGACCACCCCATCTTCAAAAAAGAAAGTGGCAGGCCCGACTATGTACTTCCTACCAAAAATACACAAAACTCCACCACCAGGAGAACATTTCATTGGTAGGCCCAATATTAGCGGATGTACAAGCCCCACAGCGAAAATTTCTGATTTCGTGGATTACTTCCTCCTTCCGATAGTTACCTTGCAACCCAAATTTGTCTGCGACACGGCGGACATTTTGCGAAAACTATGAAGAAACTTCATTTCCACAAGATGTACTTATTACTAGCATTGATGTTGTCTCAATGTACACAATATGGCAATTAACTCAGTAGACAGTACCATCAAGACCCAAGATGGCGCTCCCCTAGAGGTCATTGAAGAGTTTAAATACCTTGGCGTCCTCATAGGATCAACCGAGAGTGAGATAAGAGTGAGGAGAGCTTTGGCATGGAAGGCCCTTCATGGCATGAGGCGAGTTTGGAGGGCTGGTCTTAACGATGACATCAAGAGACGTCTGTTCGTTGCTACAGTTGAGTCTGTACTTCTGTACTTCTGTATGGAGCCGAGACATGGACTCTGACAGCCAATCAAGAAAGAGCACTAGACGGCGTCTATACAAGAATGCTACGGATGGCCCTTGATGTACACTGGGAAGACAATTGTATGCCCAACTCCCAGCTCTACGATTCCCTACCAAGAGTATCTGTCAAGATCAGGGAAGGAAGGATGAGGCTGGCTGGCCACTGTGTCCGTCATCCAGAGCTAGCTGTGAGCCCCCTAGTTCTTTGGGAACCCATCGATGGAAACAGGAGCAAGGGCAGGAGGAGACTAACTTTCGTAGATCAGCTGAAGAGGGACGCAACACAACAAGAAACAACTGAGCTTAGGACGCTGATGCTGGACCGGGATGCATGGAAGACGACCATCAAAGTTCCCCGAGAAGGCGTCGGCTGAAGACAACCTCTCGCTCAACTACTATATGTACACAAATGTCCGCCAAACAGAGGCAATCAATTGTGTATGCGATGCGCTCGACCGAACCAACCACAAATATACCATCAACAAACCGCACTCATCTCACATCCGTAAGAAATTGCTTCCAATTTGGAAATAAATATTTCCTACACAAGGTTGGATGTGCCATGGGCTCCACAGCCAGTCCAGAAATCTGTGACATAAACCTCCATGATCTAGAAAATAAAATCCTCCAACAAGCTGAACACATCCTCACTTGGTGGCGCTATAGAGACGACATTCTCATAATCTATGACGGCAAAATTGAAGAATTCACAAAACTGGTGAATACCATAAATCAAATGCATCCCACCCTCAAATTCACTTTTGAGGCCTCAAACAGCTTAATCAACTATCTTGACTTAACCATGTTCAAAGGTAATAGGCTCGGGAAACAGGCTTACTGGACACCAAAGTCTAAACCAAACCCACTGAAACCTACCAATACCTACATAAAACCTTGTCACATCCTCCACACGTGTTCAACGCATTTGTTTACGGACAAACCCTCCGCTTTGCAAGAAACACAAACAACGAAAAGGATTTCGACGAGAAAGTTGAGATATTCAAAAACAAACTGACTTTAGAGGTTACGCCCATGATGAAGTGAACTCACAGATACAAAAGGTATTAAATCATGAACGGACAAACATGATTCATAAGAAACCGGAAGCAAAAGAAAACTCTAAAACACCTCTCGTCTTTACGACAACCTACAACCCTGCACTATTTACCCAATGCGATTTTCTGATGTACAGATAGTTCAACATTGGATAGGTTTGTTATGTATTGTTTGCTTTGTTTAGCCAAATCAGTTAAAAGACTGTTGTCTTTGTTGGGACATGGTTGAGCAGTGGCGGGAAAAGCATTGTACTTTTCTATGGTTTTGTGCGAGTGACTTCCCCTTGTTATTCTCGCTATTTATCATTGTTTATTGTGGAATTATGTGGGTTGATAATAATAATATTCACTTGATGTGTAGCAAAATACTATTAGGTTATGACACATTGACACATTGGTTAAATCTCTTTTTCGAAGATGGGGTGGTCTTGAAAAAGACCGTTTGTTTTTGTGGAAGTCAGTTACTGTTTTTTTTCGCTTACGCTTTTTCCCTTTGGTCGGTGCTGTCTGTGTCTCGTGAGGTAGTGGAAGAGCTTAATGTTACATTTTTAGAGCGTCAAAAGCGGCAAACTTCTGATATACTCCAACAATCTGAGAGATGCTGTTTACACGTGCAGATACTAAACAGCGCTGTGCTATCTAGGCGCATCGCACCAATTGTTTTGTCCTTTTACGCATTTTTGGCGCCTTGACCTTTGACCTCAATTTTTTGAGAGGTCATTTGAGTATATAAATATGTTTTTTAGATTCACAAGGTCAGGTTTCTATTCACTTCTAATACACATATTGTCCTGAAAATGAATAGTTTTAGAGATAATTGACCTCGAAATTTGAAAATTTTCACCTAATTTAAATATGCAAATTAGGTCACTTCTGGGTCAAAACTCTTGTCCCATTTTGGATATGTCATAAAGAACCACCTAATAAGCAAGAATCAACAATAAAACAAACTTTTGCAATTTGTGTGACTGATAAGTCTAAATCTGGTCATCTAAATGGTAGTTACAGGGTACTTCCATTGTTGTTCTATTATTCCCTTTTCTGAAGAAACCCTCTGTGGGGTAGCACTAGAACAAAGAAAAACCTTGTGGGTTAGCTTTGTTTAAAAATATTGTGTAAAGTACATGAGTAAGTTGGCGTGTGTAAGGGCACAGCTCTGTGTTGCATGTATAGTGTTAGCCAGAGAGGTGTCTGGGTGTCTTTTGGACACCCTGTTTTATCTGGCATTTACATGTAAATGTATGGTAAGTGAACAATTTGGACACCCAGTTTCTAAATTACCAGCAAATTTGGACACCCTTTTTCAAAATCCTGGCTAAAACCTTGGTTGCATGCTCTATGTGGACATTCCTTTCTGTGCACTAACATATTCTTCAACACCAGAACACTTTAAAAACATTTTGTGGATGTGTGTAAATCAACATAGTGTTTCAAGTCCCAACATTTTGTGGACCTTTTTTTCCCCAGGTCTATCTTTGCCCACATTTACTCCTTCCCCACCTTAACATTTAGAGTCTGGAGTTGATTACAGACTCTCCCAACAAGGGCTGATTACAGACTCTCCCAACAAGGGCTGATTACAGACTCTCCCAACAAGGGCTGATTACAGACTCTCCCAACAAGGACTGATTACAGACTCTCCCAACAAGGGCTGATTACAGACTCTCCCAACAAGGGCTGATTACAGACTCTCCCAACAAGGGCTGATTACAGACTCTCACAACAAGGGCTGATTACAGACTCTCCCAACAAGGGCTGATTACAGACTCTCCCAACAAGGGCTGATTACAGACTCTCCCAACAAGGGCTGATTACAGACTCTCCCAACAAGGGCTGATTACAGACTCTCACAACAAGGGCTGATTACAGACTCTCCCAACAAGGGCTGATTACAGATTCTCCCAACAAGGGCTGATTACAGACTCTCCCAACAAGGGCTGATTACAGACTCTCCCAACAAGGGCTGATTACAGACTCTCCCAACAAGGGGTGATTACAGACTCTCCCAACAAGGGGTGATTACAGACTCTCCAAACAAGGGGTGATTACAGACTCTCCCAACAAGGGCTGATTACAGACTCTCACAACAAGGGCTGATTACAGACTCTCCCAACAAGGGCTGATTACAGACTCTCCCAACAAGGGCTGATTACAGACTCTCCCAACAAGGGCTGATTACAGACTCTCCCAACAAGGGCTGATTACAGACTCTCCCAAAAAAGGGCTGATTACAGACTCTCCCAACAAGGGGTGATTACAGACTCTCCCAACAAGGGCTGATTACAGACTCTCCCAACAAGGGGTGATTACAGACTCTCCCAAAAAGGGCTGATTACAGACTCTCCCAACAAGGGGTGATTACAGACTCTCCCAACAAGGGGTGATTACAGACTCTCCCAACAAGGGGTGATTACAGACTCTCCCAACAAGGGGTGATTACAGACTCTCCCAACAAGGGCTGATTACAGACTCTCACAACAAGGGCTGATTACAGACTCTCCCAACAAGGGCTGATTACAGACTCTCCCAACAAGGGCTGATTACAGACTCTCCCAACAAGGGCTGATTACAGACTCTCCCAACAAGGGCTGATTACAGACTCTCCCAACAAGGGCTGATTACAGACTCTCCCAAAAAAGGGCTGATTACAGACTCTCCCAACAAGGGGTGATTACAGACTCTCCCAACAAGGGCTGATTACAGACTCTCCCAACAAGGGGTGATTACAGACTCTCCCAAAAAGGGCTGATTACAGACTCTCCCAACAAGGGGTGATTACAGACTCTCCCAACAAGGGGTGATTACAGACTCTCCCAACAAGGGGTGATTACAGACTCTCCAACAAGGGGTGATTACAGACTCTCCCAACAAGGGCTGATTACAGACTCTCACAACATGGGCCTTTTGCGAAAGCAGAGGTCCTCCTACCTAATACGGAGTGGCCCTCAGTACAGTTTCCATTTGATAATCACTGCTTGCCATAAGCAAGGCAAAAAACATGCTAACTTGCCAGTGGCACTAGTACTGAGTTACGCAGGAATGCAAATCCATTGTGAATGCACACATGAGCTGTCAAATCTTCGGGATTGTTTATGAAATACTCTCTTGCTTGTGCATACTTTTCTGCTTGAGTAAACACACAAATATGTTTTCACCGATAAACGGTATGAAATGTGACCCATAAAAAAATGTGGCCCATGAAACGCTTAAAGGGTAATAACTTGTGTGAATCAACAAGTAACCATTGTTCTCTGTGGCTGTGCAATCTACGAGAAATAAAATCATAAACTTTGATCATGCAAATCTCTATGACATGTTTCCTTTATACAGTTGCAGCCTCAATTGGCTGAATACATTCATTTTAAAGAGGAAGTACCAAATTACTTTTTGGAAAGAGAAACTCAATCCTTTTGTTTTTGCAAAACGTTAATAAATCTCCAGGAAATTCACCTTTGAACACTGAAATCAAAAGAGATACACACATGTAACAGTTCTAAAGAATACTCTGCTATACTCCATCCATGTTAAAACACTTATTTAAACTATATTTTCCGGCAATTGAAATAGGATTAGTACAGTTCAATATGTCAGATATTTGGGTCCAGCTGGATTTTCGTGCCAAAATGGATTTTATTGGCTTACTTTGTTAATTTTGGGTGCTGATTTCAAAAAAGTTAGGTACCTTTTTTTAAAAAATGGCGTCTTCACTGCCTTTAGATCTAGGGTATTTCTCAGGATGACCATTGATAGCAGTTAAGACTTTGCACCAAGTATCAAGATAGTGGGTATAACAATTCTGAACTGTTATTTTAAACAGTCCTTTTCTGTTCCTCTATTGAAAGATTGAACAGACTTTGACCTCCTGGGTTTCCCCTTTTGAATCCATTTTTAGTTTTTCCCAGAAACTTTGTTTTGGAGTCAAGCACAAGATAATAATCTCTTGATTCTACACATTCACAAAAAGGGGAGCACTTGACTATTCATAAATGATATTAGAATGCAAACTTCAAGTTGTTGTGTGTTTTTTTTTTTTGGGGGGGGGGAAGGGGGGCGGAACAGCCCTTGTGGACACCTAGATTTTACTACGTCACTGGCCCAATAGTCACGCTTGCTCTTCTGGCCACTATATCTTCACCAACTACCCCAGTTTAAAAGCCGATACACGGACCCAACCCGTAAAATATGTAGAACTACCTTTACAATTCAGGTACATGTATATCAAGTCAACCACTATGGAGTGTCAGTGAAAGTGTCATTGACTTCAGTTTTTTTTATCAAGTAATCATACTACAAGTCTGTTCTCTATTGCAACACATTGTCTCATATCGTTTACATGATGAAATTTGCACATGCTCTCTGATAGAATAAGCGAAACATTAGTGCTGTACCTTTCCCTGCTGACTGATTTCATAATTTTGTTTTGTAAAAGAATTTGGGTTGAACAAAGACAAATTGACAAGAGTGGGATTTGAACCAACAACCTCCGGATTGACCAACTGAGCTATCTAGCCATATCTTGGCGGTCTCCCCATAAACAAAACCACCCCTAAACAAACATGGAAGTGGGGATTCCCCTGTCTGTTCCTTTCCCATTGTCACTTGGAAGTCAAGTTGCCCTGCACCTGCTAGTATGTTTAATTTGCCTAACGGTTTTCCTTCTACTTTGGCTTGTAGCCAAGTAGGACTATGTACTCATCTCCTGTAAGTGGTTAGGTAGCGCTGTCTATTAACTTTGCATTCTGAATGCGTGGATTAAAGGTTGGGGATTGGTTGTTGGCTCATTGGTGTTTTTGGAGGAGTGAAATTCAATTTCATCCTCTAGCTTTCAAAGAACACAACAAACCGCCGATAACAATACATTTTGGGTTGAACAAAGAAAAAGTGACTGGAGCGGGATTTGAACTTATGACCTACGGATTAACGTGCCGGCGCTCTAACAACTGAGCCATCTAGCCCTGTTGGCGGTCTCCCCATTTTGTCAATGTCTTTGTTTGGCAGTGCCAGTCAAAAGCCATTCAACCTGTAACTGTCGTCTAATCAGGGATCATACTCCAGTCTACCCAAGTCTGGAGGTTGCAGGTTCAAATCGTGCTCGCGTAAATTTTTCTTTGTTTAACGCAGAATTTATCAAAATTTGCCCAGTCGGTTTCCCTTGTGGTTTATTATACAAATATAACATGGTTTGAGGGTGAACAGTCGATATTAGCTCCCCGAGGTATTGGAAGTTGACAAACTAGTTCCCGAGGCGAAGCCGAGGGAACTAGTTTGTCAACTTCCAATACCGAGGGAACTATTATCGACTGATCAACCGAAATAAACCATGTTATATTTGTTTTACTATACCTCATACATATTCAGTCACCGGTACAATATTAGGACCAAGGGGAACATGACGACTGTGAAATGATAAATTACATCCAGGATAAGTTTTTCATGTGTTGGATGTCGCGCGCTAGAGCGATGTTCGCGCATGCGGACAACACCCGGTGAACAGTTCCACGATCGTAAAGCGCATGACAAGTAGACTGTCGCCCGGGCTGTCCGGGCGACAGTCTACTTGACATGCGCATTTGCCATGTGCGTGATTACTCGCGTGCGCGCTTGGTAAACAGCAAATATAGCGTCTGGCACGTGATGTTGAATGGACCAGTGAGAATTCGACTCTCGGTCATGAATATGTATGAGGTATAGTAATACTTGATAACACCAACAATAATGAAATATTTTTATAGCACCCTATGCAAGACCTCAAGGTGCTTTACAAACATATACCAATGAAAATGACGAAAGAAGAATTGTTTTTAAACAAGCCAGGTGAACCAGGGAAAAGCCATTTATAAAAAATTCTAATTAATGATTAAAGATATGGAGCGAGAAGAGAATTAGAGTTTAAAATAACCCCACATATAAATACCTAAACAAAACTTTTAGGAGAGGATACCAGCACAAAACACCTTCAGCCAAAACTGGCCAAGTAAATTGTGAGAAAATATAAGATTCAATGTAGACAAATAAACAAATATCAAATAAATAGCTTTTAAAAATGTAAATGAATAGTACAGCAGCACGTACATGTACATGTAGATGATGACATTGTGCCTATTTGATGATACAATCATGGAATTTGGCACACAGTCAGAGTATGCCATGAGAAAGATAATTAGTGCTATAGGGCCATCGCAGATTTGAGTTTTGAAAAACAAGAACAACAACCAATGGCATCAATTTAGAAAACCGCTTATTAATGTTATTATTTTGATGGTTTTATTTTCTTCTGCCAGTTATGAAAAACATTGAACAGGGTCCTGACCATGCAGTGCAAACCTACAAAGACTACCGGAGATCACTGTACAATGCAACACCTGAAGAGTCAACGATGGAAGTTACACAGCCAAGCACAAGCGAGACTGCATTCGTACACAGCGAGGCAGCCCTGTTTCGGACACCGCGGGGGTTGAAGCGGTCACACGACTCATCAGAGGTTAGAGGTCATGACCCAGAGGTCGCTGAACTCACAGCAGTTGCTGCAAAGAAACAGAAATCCATGGATCCAAAGTGAGTTTCCTTGAGAGCACTTCTAGTGGAGCATCACTTTGTCTCATATACAGTTTACACAGACACATTTTATTTACCACTTACTTGAACACTATTTTTAGTCAACAGCATTTGTTTGGAAGTGCCATTATGGTCAAGATCCTAGTGCAAGTTCTTTAACTTAAAAGCACAACTTTCCTTTGCAATTTAATGATTTCCTTCTATGACATCACCCTGTGAACCGTTACACAGTACTAGGGCCCTTTTCGAATTCACGGCTTCGGCTCCAAAACCGGCTCAGGCTAGCTAGGCTCCCTCAATTATTTTAACTTACGCATGCTTTGCGGTCAGGGCTTCAGACAAGAAAACTGGGCATGAAGCCCAATTCGGAGCCGAAGCCGTGGATTCGAAAAAGGGCCTATGTAAATAAACGGGTCTTATATTATGAACTTGCCTCTACATACCCTGTAGAAAAAAGAAACTAAGGAGCGCCCTCGGGTGTGATAATGTGCTATATAAGAACTGCATATTACTATTATTATTATTATTATGACATAATTTGTTCCATGCATCAAGACAAAGTCAATTTCATTGAGAACCAACCACCCTGGCCCCGCAGCCGATTTCACAAAACTTTACGCAACTGCATAAGTCCCCTTGCGCAAGATTGTTTGTGTTAAAAGTGGTGCACAACTTACGCCATAAATGTTGCACAAGTGGACTTATGCAGTTGCACAAAGTTTCGTGAAACCCGGGTCTTTTTTATTTTTTGCATGGTCATCCAGCAGGTATATTGTACTTGTGCATTTAATTCAAACCTTTAACTTGTGATTGCTTATTTTTGTACAGCTCGGCATTTAAAGTTTCTCCAAGAAATGTTTTTCATGATGAAGCATATCTTGCAGCTTTCTTAACATTGTCTCACAAGTCCCCACTCACCACCATCATCTGTCCCAGTGTCTCATCTTCTCCATTCCCATGCCTCCCCTTCTTACTATCATTGCCTAATGTGATACACCTCCTGGAGAACAGACAGCTCCCTTACCACACTTCAGCCTCCAGTGTTTTTATTCAAAATAAAAAAATCCCTTCCCTATCTCCCAATCCCCTCCCCTGTCTCCTAATCCCCTCCCCATCTCTCTATCCCCTCCCCAATCTTTCAATCCCTCCCCCATCTCCTAATGCCCTCCCCATCTTCCAATCCCCTCTCCATCTCCCAATCCCCTCTCCCATCTCCCAATCCCCTCCCAATCTTTTAATCCCTTCCCCATCTCCAAATACCTTCCCCCTTCTTCCAATCCCCTCCACAATCTTCCAATTCTCTTCGCCCCCGTCCCATTCCCCTTTCAATTTCTTACTCTCTCCCCTAGGATCAGGCTCCAACACCGTCCTTACTTTGACCTGCTTGCTCCTCCCTCCCTTGCCTGCTCCTCCTTCTATTGACTTATAGATAGGTTGCAGTATGACGTAAATCGGCCATCTTTACGGGCAGTTTAGAACAAACAGTCGTGCGTTTCGTGTGAGAACGGTGTGCAACACGCGCGCATTTCACGAAACTCATTGCAGGATTGGTCAGTGAACAACGCGGCTGCGTTAATAAGTTGAGCGTTTGATGCGTCTGCAAGCCAAAATGCAATTTGCCCGTAAAAATGGCGTCTACTGGGAACTATCTATAGATAGGTTGCAGTGTGACGTAAATCGGCCATCTTTACGGGCAGTTTAGAACAAACAGTCGTGCGTTTCGTGTGAGAACGGCGTGCAACACGCACGCATTTCACGAAACTCATTGCAGGATTGGTCAGTGAACAACGCGGCTGCGTTAATAAGTTGAGCGTTTGACGCGTCTAAAAGCCAAAATGCAATTTGCCGTAAAGATGGCGTCTACTGGGAACTATCTATAGATAGGTTGCAGTATGATAAAATCAACCATCTTTACGGGCAGTTTAGAACAAACAGTCGTGCGTTTCGTGTGAGAACGGCGTGCAACACGCGCGCATTTCACGAAATAGCAGGATTGGTCAGTGAAAAATGCGGCTGCGTTAATAAGTTGAGCGTTTGACGCGTCTGCAAGCCAAAATGCAATTTGCCCGTAAAGATGGCGTCTACTGGGAACTATCTATTGTTTGTTTGTTTTGTGCAAAGTTCATTGGGACATGCATTGCTCTCCATAACAGCATTGTTGTTAAATATGTTAGTAATTCCTCCCTTCTTTTTTGCACATAGGAGGTGCTTCCTGGTTGATCTTTGCCTTGAACCTATTAATGGCACAAAACCTGAAACCCCCTAAATGTTAAAGGGTCCTTCCAGCAAAATACATTTAAAATTGTTAAATTCTTTATATTCATTGTTGGTTTAAAGTTTAAATCATTCCATTGGTACTCATGTTTTTATTGTTGTTACAATTAAAATTTATGTATTACGTTATAACATTTCAATGCCATTCAATTAATAACAAGTGTTGATGTACATAATGTGAAAACCTGTAAGTTGACTCAATCACCCAACCAAATACATGTACAACAATAACAGTTTAATTTTCTTCATACAGGCATTAGTTATGTTAATTTTTTACTGGAAAGAAATAAACCTTGGGTGACTATGTCAGACTTGAAAGAACCATTAATGGCGAAGGAAAATATCAGCATGAATTATTTGTCATAATGTGCTTTATATCTCAAACCCATTTGCATCTCTTATTAACCACCTGCAGCGCTCCGGTGTTTGTTTCTCGTAGGAGTGTCTCTCCTGTTGAGGTATCAAGCAGCAGTCCACAGACAGTCAAAGCAGCGAACCAACAGACGATCACAACTCTCGAAACTCACAAAGACTCAACAGGTATGAAATACAGAACTGCAGTAGCTCTAGTGAAGGTCAAGTGGGGAACAGTAAGGCAAGCAGGGAAGGGTTATCTTTTTGTAGGAGTAGACATTGGGTCTGATTTCCTGTGATTGCTCTGTTTGTAATTGCTTCTTATTCAACAAAAACTACCCTTTCTCATATATATTTTCAGAAACTGAAGTGAAAGATGGAAAGAAATTATTCGAGGAGCCAACAACCTGGTAGTCTGTCTTAATCGCTAAAGACGTCAACCATTCTGCAAGTCCGACACAAAAAATACATGTTCTCCATCTTTCTCACATATCGAATACATGTACATCGCATCAAAGTCGGACAGTAGCAATGAAGTGTTTAGCACTGGTGTCACAGTGGAGTTCTCTGCACGAAATTACATGTAAACGGTGGAGGAAAAGAGAGCAAAGATTTATAAAACCCCGTAATAATTTGGTCCTGAAATTTCGACTTTGGCTTTTCTTATAAAACATCATCTCATCAACGTTTTGAACGTTTGGCTGTGTCTTCAGTACTGTAGCTGTACACTGTACGCATTGCTGCACTTCAGTAAATATTAGCCACACTTGCCGATGCTATGGTGAAAAGCTAAAGATTATACTGACTCGAACTCGATTCAAATCTTTATGTTCGGTATTGATCCTTTCCTGGAACACATATTAGATGATCAAACCCTTCGGAATTATTCTAACCTTAGTCTGTTCAAAACTTGATATCACCTAATGGATTAGACTGTTTTTCATCTGAAGTTAAATCGCCATACAAATTAATGGTAAAACAAAAGGATTATAAAAAGATGTGTCGTCAACAGGAACGTTCGGTGATATAGTGGTAAAGATGTCTGCACGTTCTACAATACGGGGTCGTGGGTTCGAATCCCACCCATCCCACCCACCAGGTCTCTTGAAAGCACCTAGTATACAGTGCTAATCACACATCAGCGTATCTGATAAAACCAAAATACTATAAAAAGCAATATTATTGATGGAAAAAATATTTCCCGAATTTTCTATCAGTAAGCATCAGAGAATGCATGCTCTGACTAAAATAAGTTTCGCGTATAGAAGCAATACAGCGAGATGGGGGGGGGGGGGCATCAGGGTTTATAATCTTCGGGCCCATTATACATTAGCAAATTTTGTATGTTTTCAATATTCGATCGACTTTGTTTGTTATAAAGCGTTCGACATTTCGAAAAGTCCGAAAAGTAGTTTTTATACAAAAAGACGGACTTATTCAAAGACGGTTTCACAACGCTTATTAACAGTGTTACAAAATCAACCCAAAAATAAATTAAAAACATGTTGGGTTATTGTTCGTATAGGTGAACGAGTAGAGTAATTTTTTCTTTCTTTTTTAAACAGACTGCAAAACAGATCTGTGCATTCGCTGGTTACGTTTTAGGCAAATGGTTTTTGTTTTGTGGGGAATTTTGCACACGTCTGTAAAAGGTCTGTAAATCAAAGTAAGGAATGATTGATTATTGAGGAGTTTTTGTTTGATATTTTCCGTTGACGTTGATATTATTTCTCTAGAGGATTGGTAGTGGTTTGAACTATATAATCAGTGAGCTCTCGTAAACACATAACCTTTTCCACTGATTAGGCCTACCAATCCCGTATAATACTTTGTTCGTAAACTTCGTAAAAAAACTAGAACACGGATTAAATCGTATTCAGGCCTAAAGTATGCATTGACCCAATTCACCGACGTCATCACCACAATCATTCCTGTTGAGCCATTTTGGGTGTCGGTTTCCCTGTGTGTTATGCTGTTTAGTGCGCATTTAGTGCACGTTTAGTTCGCGTGTGGCGTCATTGCAAGGAGTCAAAACACGTAAAAGGGGCCCGTGTTAGCCCTGATTACTGCTCTTCCAGTCAACCGAGGGCGCTTTCAAACGCCTGTAGAAAGTACGTAAAACATCATGTCATACAAATTGTTGTTGTTAAACGCTGCGTATGACATTAGCTGAGCAGGTCAAACTTTAAATTTTAGCTTCGGGTGCATGATTACTGGGCTACGATCCAGTTTACCTTATTTTTGTTGATGACAACAATCTTTGTGCTGGAATTTCACCACAGCAGGCCTTGTTCCAGTTGAAACGAAAATAAAATGTGCTGTACAGTGTGTATATAAACTTGCCCGAGCGCTTATTTTTTAACGGGAGCGTGTGAAACACAGAATATTGTTAAATTTTTCGAACTAGTTTTATATTTTGAAAAGGGAGTTGGTTTTATGTTTGTTTACACTTACCGATTTACCCTGTAAAATTTAAAATGGGTTTAAATATATGTTATACACAGATGATGCGCCATTTAACGGAGATTTTTTATTTTAAACAAGTTAATTTTTCGGTGTTTGTTTCCTTATACATAGTTTCTTCACATGGCATGGTGGAGTATCGATATAATGTTTCGATATAATCGGTACATTACTGTTACGGTAACTCTGATTAATTGCATTGCTGACGTCAACAATGTATGTACAACTTGTTGGTTAACACTGTCATCACTTGGCCCGGCTTAAAAGGGTTTTAAACTGTTTCTTACGATGAGGTTAGCTCACCAATCTATCTTAATTGCTTAGCAAAAGGTGACGTCGCAGTACAAATCGTCTAAATGCATTATACATCGACGATTTGGGGAGAGCAAACTATAATACATCTGATTCATTGACGTCATACAGGCGCCATCTTGTAGGTAAAACCAATGGACACGCACAGATTTGTACGCGCGGCGCACAGGACGGGCCAATAAGCAACTTCCTTTTGATCTCTACGCACGGACGGTGCCCTACTCAAGTGATCTCATGTGCATTAATAGGTCAAAGATCATCTATACAATAAATGTGAAACCTGGTCACGTTTGTGTAAAAAATACTTGGTAACGGTTTATGCTTTAAAAAAAAAAAAACCATTTGTGCTCGTTATTATTACTACCCCTTGCATTGGCCGCCATCTTTGATGTCAAACAATGGAAACGCGACGCGTGTATACGTGTACGACTCTCAGCAAATGATAGCTCTTCATTGACCTTAGTGAGGGGACAGTTTGGGGATTGTGACGTCATATGCAACATAATGGTTGTTTCGATTTGGCATATTAATGGAATTAAGGAAACACGTGTTCCTTCGCACATGGTTGTATTTCAGACGGAAATGTCTTTGAGGAGAATTGATGCTCGTATCACGTTTATAAGAGGTAAATAGGTTAAAAATCGAGGTTGAAATTGGTGCACAAGATTCGTTTATCTCAGTGAATCATACACCGTGCCTTCAGTATAGCGAAAGTGACATCCTGGTTCATGTAGAACTGGGTTTTCTTAAAAGTGACTCTTGGTCCTTATGGAGCACTGTGAAGTTCGGTATGGTGCGTTAACCAGCCACACCATCAACTCTCAAATTGTACACCAGGTGACTGAGAAGCAAATTATGGTAAACTATTTAGGCCCTACGTTGATGTGTGTAACATGAATGTATTGCACAAACGGCTGCCACTAGTAGCTAACTGAAATTTCTGGAGTGATGGCAGGTACTTTTCAAAAGTTCAGTGAAACTGAAAGCTATACATGGTGAAAATAGATAACTAGATAGGTTTGCGGTAACATACTGACTTGTGCGAATTCTCATTTGAGTAGTGGCTATGAGGAGACTCGGCTTGTACTCGAAGCCTCCACCAGTATATAGGCCTATGCTCTGGTCGTCTTCTGGATAACTTTGATAACTTTCAAACTTACTTGTTTGAAAGCATGGAACATTCCTAGCATGTGTAATGACGGAATGATGTCATCACGGGTTAAATGTCAAACTGGGTACAATTCGGGGGAAAAATAGTTGCACCGAATAACCGCAACACAGACACTGTGTGAACTTGGACATAATATAGTTGATGACCAACTACTTATTGCACAGACAATCTGCAAAGCGGAATAATTTTGACGAATACAAAGGTATGTTTAAAACTCAAAGATCAGAGTGGAAATTGTTAAACAGTTTTCTTATAAGTTAATAATAAAAAAACATTTAAAAAATAGAAATATATATTTGAATCCTGTAGTTTTTATAGTTTCCAAACTTGCCGGAAATATTTCAATTTGTGTTTGCTAATTGCCAACTTGACTCTACCGGTACTTGTATTTTGCTTTTCTGCTCCCCGGATTGTCCGGTACATTTTGTAGACTTGTGTTAGGACAAGTTTGGGATTTCACAGGGCATTACGTGACAACTTAGACCCACCGTAATGAGCCCGATAAAATCCCAACTCTACTAACAGATTATAATGATCGACGGCTTGAACCACACACAACAACACTGTTCGACATCGGCCGTTCTTAAAACAAAAACGAACCTGTCAAGAAAAGTTCTGAAAACTTGCCCGATATGATTTACATTTGCTAATTCCGAGAGATTTGTTTACACCTCAATGAGTGTCTACGTGACATGGTATTTTAGGCGAGGAGACTTTCTCAGTATATGTTATAAGCTATAGGCCTACCGTTGTGCGTGTGTTAGTACTAAGAGAATATGCGGTTTACTTTACACCCTACCAAATTATGAGGGAAATAATGCTATAAAGTCCAAGGAATGCGATTGTGAAATCACACGGTCTTGTACGCAGATGTCATTCGGGCCAACTGTACATCCAGTCGCGTGGAATCTCGCTCTCGTAATTATTACCATATGGTTTCTGTTATAGGCCTATAGGGATATTTCTCATTATTCGTCGAAAAATCAATCTCGCGTATCAGTCACCTCGTGGCACCATTTTTTTTTGGTACAGTCTGTCAGTACCTGTTGTGCAAATCCATATTGAAAAACGAAGAGGTGGGCCACCCCAAAACGTGTGAGGGTATAGTAGGCTACCCCTGTCCAGCCTGGATTTACACGCCTGTGGTCGTACGAAATCATGAGCCCTGTCGGTTTTTTCTTCAGTTCCTTAGTTTCGTAAAGTAAAAGCAAACTTTGTAGGTCTAATTAAAGACATTGTCTGATAACCATCATTACGTGATGAACCGCAGTGCCCCGGGTAAAGCTATTTGTTGGGAAGTTTGAAATAGGTTGATTCACAAATGGCAGAATAACTCTTTGTAGCGGTTCTTACGATAAAATCGTCAACTGATTGTATGCGTAGAACTGGCAAACCACCATGGGTGGAAGGACCACAGTAAAACCAGTTGTATAAATATGTATATATTTTTTCAATAGTAATTAAAGAACATTCCAAGAAGTTGGAAATGTTGTCTGTTTAAACAGTTAATGTTTTAAGAGTAATTTTTCTGTGTGTTTGCAAACTGTGTTGGGAGAGTAATGGGTTTATAGGTCTGTGACGAAATGGACCGTGGTGACACAATGTACATGCATATAATATGACATTCTTTCATTTCCGGATGGTAGTGGTGATATCTGTACCAGGGTCTGGGATTGTGCTGGCCAGTATGATTCCATTCTGTGTTCAACATACTGGCGCAGAGCAACCCTCGACCCGAGCCAGACTCATGTGCTCCTCGTGCCGAAGTGGGCGTCCTCCGCGGCGTTATCATGGATCCCGTGGATATAACCACGTGACATGTTCCTCGTGTAAGGCCTGGCGTCTCGGTGCAAGAAGCAGCGGGGAAAACAAATAGCATGGTGTGATTTGTTTCAATGTGACACAGACTATCCGGGGCAATTCACGTCACATCAACCACAATTGTAACCATAAATCCAACCAAAAAGGCTTGTTTTGACTGTTCAACGTGCCGAATTGAAGTAATTGTTAAGCCAAGTCACAGTTATTGTTGCCCACCATCATGTTCCAAAAATATACCGGACGTTTTCACAATGATTTTTACGACTGGCTGTGTGGGAAGCTTTGTTCAGTACCAATAACCGATTCTATCTGGTCACATAAAGCATTTTGCAACTGGGCTCAATTTCATACAGCTGCTTCAGCGGGAAATTTTGCTTAAAACATTTCTGCAAAACACAAATAAGCAGGTTAGGCCCTACCAGCCACGTATAATAAAATGTGCCATGGTAGTTTGGCTTATAAGCTAATATTTTGTTCAGCTTAATGTTGTTGTGCTCCGTTAATGTTCGTGCTTAAGCAGCTCTCGGGCCCAGGAGTTGATTGGCTTTGGTCTGTGGGTCGATGTAATCAAGTAACGTAACTGTGGACTTGCCCATTGCACGGTAGAAGCACTGGGTGACGAACTGCACATCATTGCAGGTAAATGATCCTCTCCGACCGGTTGTTATTTGGGATTCAATTACAATTTGGGATTCATTATAGTCATGTTCCCATACACAAGAAATATGTATTGGTAACGCATTCATTGGCCGACGTTGAGTAGAACTAGAAACATCGTAAGAGCAAATGTTCATGTAAAAGTCTTCACTAAAACAAAGAATAAAAGTCCATGTATACATTGAATTATATATCATGGGTGGGGTGGGGAAGGGAAGGGGGGGGGGGCTACCGATTAGAACTTCCCTTCATCAAAAAGGCTCATCTTTCATCACATCTTAACAACAAAACACATGAAATGTTCGATTGAAAATAATCACTTACCGCGGTCGATACATTGAAAATACACAAAAGTTGTTATCAGAGGGGAAAAAAACTAACATTAGTGGTGAGAACCACCGTCAACCAATAACACCAACACCGGCAGCTAGTATCCGCTATCCCTCAACATCCGGTAACATCGTGTACCAGGGCGTGCACGGGGGTCAGGAAACCTTTTTCATTCATTTTATTCATGCATAAGTAGATAAAGACTGGCGGTGGACTTCAAAAGTATGAATAATGTAGAATGTAGTGAATAATTTCATGTGTTCGTGGCCAGTTTGTTACTCATGCAGTGACGCTATTGTATCTTGTGCTGGGCGTCATTACATATAGGCCTAGTGCCCCATCTTGTTCTACAGGACTGTTCACGTGACGTACTGTTTCCCTCTATTTTTGCGTCCTGACTTTGAGTGACACTCTACCTTTCTAGAAGAGTGATAATATTTTGTCTAGAAAGAAAATTTGAAGCCTGCTATTTTGATCGTGATTTAAAAGAATAGTAGATAAGAAAATAGCCCCTTGGTCCAAAATCACAAAAGCTTAAAGGACAACTGCTTGAATCCGACTTTATTATCCTGCATTTATGTGAGACAAGTGTAAGTCCATGATATACCATACGAAGCATCGCTCGTTACCTTTACTCGCAAATCACCTTTTCAAACATTTCCCCAGAGTTTTTGCAAACCAGGGCATCATATTTCTTTTCCAGATTTCATTATTTAAATCATGTACCAACCTTATTCACAATTATGCTAGTCAAAAATAACCAAATAAATAAGTAATGCCTTTTTTGTGCAAGGAAAAACTGCATGCGCGGTGGCCGCCCCTAAGAAAGCGGTATTGACTTTAAGACCTAAAATAAACTTTCCAAGAAAGAATTTGCATCCGCTCTGTTTCCGCATGCCAGCACACCGGTCTGGATAAATCTTAATCAGGTTATCGGAGATCACTGGCGAACAAAACAAAATCATCGGCGCGATGTTCATTCCAACACGTGTAAAGCGAAACTGAAAGTGACGTAATCCCAAAGACATATTCATGACACAAAGTATTTTTTTGTCCTCCATTTTTTTTGTTCAATACATATTTTTTATTGGTTTGAAAATAAAGACATTCTGAAGGTAAAGTATAAAGTTCAAGTTTGCCAAGTAATGTGCAGTGATGCAGAGAAGCTACTATAGGTCATGAAGATTAAAAAGACTTCACTGCACTTATTTGTACTTTTTTCTGTCTATTTTAGCATTGACCACAGGACTCAAATCAGAATAGTTGTTGAAATGAATAGTGCTCACTTATGTGACCTCGATTTTTTGAGGTTCAGCAAAAATATAATGTAAATGTATGTGAAAGAGCAAGGAAGATGTAACCTTGATCCTCAAACGTGGCGTGGCGTGACCCAGCAGATTAGAACAACAGACTCAAGCTCTGGTGTTTTTGATCAGCAGAGTGTGGGTTCGAGTCCAGGTCTGACACTTGTTTCCTTTTTAAGCAAGACACTTAACCATTATTGCTTCGTCCCTCGTATGGAACGTAAAGCTCTGGTCACGTGTGTTGTGTAGTGCACGTAAACGAACTCCGTGCACAAGTCTTATCGTAAAGAGAAGGGGTTCGCCCCGGTGTTCCTAGTTTGATTGGCTGCATATTGCGCCACAGCACCTTGTAAACCATTACATGATGCTTTAAGAAAAAAAGGCATCATACTTCAAAACGTAGCTCCGTATACCTTGCGAGCGCTATTATTAGCTAATAAAGTCAGTCTGTTGGGTGAGAGGACAAAGTTGCAGTTGTACTTTTTTGTACGACCATGAGTGCCTTTCTTTAAGTACTAGCCTAAAGAGTACATTTGTTTGAGTAAAAGAGTACGAGAGTTTGTAGTGACATTCAAACCGAGGACTTACAACAAAAGGGACAATAGGTCCACGTTTGCTATCACAAAGGAAAACAATGAGGTCCACGTTTGTCAGGACAAAGAGTTGAACAAAGGAGGGTGCACGATTAATGAGGTTCACGTTTGTCAGGACAAAGAGTTGAACAAAGTAGGGTGCACGATTAATGAGGTTCACGTTTGTCAGGACAAAGAGTTGAACAAAGGAGGGTTCAGATTGACGGCACATATGGAGTCAGTTACACGAGGCTACCTGTGTGTGTGTCTGTGATAACGAGTTCCTGTGACTCATGAGTACGGGTCTGTGACTACGAATGCGAGCACATTCTTTGAGTACCACTACCAGTGCAAGGCAGTCTTGTATCGAGTACAGATTAAGACAATAATATAGCAATGTATAATTATAATTATGTCATCAGTTACAACCTAAAACGTTTGGGTAAATCTAGTCTCCAGGCTCATTATTTTGGTCTGTTTATGGCAGTTTTTAAACTTCAAGTAAACATAGTTTTGCCACTGCAAAACCTATTTTATTTTTAAGCTCGATTTTGTTCAAAGTTTTCTACACATTTAACCAAAAATATCTACCTTCTGAAAAAAGGTATGTATGTCTTTTCTTTAACACTCCACCAATACTTTCTCTCACTAGCATCTTACTGTCCACTTTGATTTACTAAGTTCCTTACAAGACCCTAAAGGGGCATATTTATGGTGAACACACAAAAGTGAACACAGAAATTATTTAAACTCCTCATTTTTTTGCGCTTGAAATCTTTTCATGTTCTCGAAATTATTTCGAAGCAAGTTATTTCGTGCGGTCTAAATCATTTTGTGTTCACGAAATAATGTCGTGCCCTCGAAACAATTTGTCTTGTGCACTCGAATTAACTTACTCGTGCACTCGAAATCATTGCGTGAGCTCAAAACTATTTCGCGGACTCGGTGTTAACTATTTCTCGTACAAAATAATTTCGTGCATTCAATATCATTTTGTGTCTTCTGCCTGAATCAGGTGCATGAAATGATTTCGAGTGCACGAAATGATTTATGCCAATTGCGTGAACTGATTTTGAGATTACGAAATACTTTATTTCAAAAACTCAAAATAAAAATGTTCCAAGTGCTCGAAATGATATCCAGTGTATGAAATGATTTCAAACACACAAAATATCTTATTTTAAGTTCACGAAATTTCTATGTGAGCATGAAGTGAGCTCGCAGAATTTAATAATTTTTCAAACGGTTTACGTAATGTGTTCAAATGGTTTAATAGGCAAATCACATGGTTCAGTAATCCATTAAACGAATTCATAACCCGTTTGCAAGGTTTAATTAAAAAAAACTGCACCCATGATAAGTAATGCATGACGAAGTACCCCAAAACGTCAACCCTTTGCCTTATTGAATCATTTAAGGGAACATTTTAGTCAAATTAAGGGCTTTTGTTAGGTTTAGGGTCATGGTCTGCTGCCTCAATATCAAGGTCAGGTTCGGGGACTGGATTGTGCAAAAAATTAGGTAGTGGCCTGACGTTTCGATCCTAGCAGAGTCTTTCTCGAAGGCTAAAGGATTAGGGACTGGATTGTATAATCATGATTACAAGGAACCAACGGAACAGCTTTGTGTTAGTCCAAAGGACAATCACCCAATTTCTATAGTTATTCTTATTATTGCAAAAATAAATAAATAATGTATTGAAGATTACACCTGTTAAGTTGCTGAGTTGTGCAATTGACCCCCACTACGCGCAGTGCACTTGCACGCGCCTATCCTGTCCGCCAGTTGGTCAAAATGTACGCAAAGGAATTATATTTCTGGTTTGTTTATTTACTGCACTGGCAGCCAAGCAGGCCGAAATGTACATTTACAAATATAACAAGTTCATTCAGGTAAACAAAAATATATATATTAATAAATATATATTGAATTACAAGAACATTAACCACAAAATTTACAATAAAACACGCAGAATTGTTCTTTTTTTAAGGGGTTAAAGAGAAATCTTTGAAAAACAATTGACTCCCAAGATGGTGGAAATTGTAGACGCGCATTTTGCCGAGGTGCGTTCCGCGTGGTGCAAGGGTGGGGGGGGGGTCAATAAAACATTAACTGACCACCCCAAACCCCAATAAATCAAACTGCATGTTTTGTACGATTCTGTTGGACTGAGGACTGCATGCGCTAGTAAATATTGATGCTTCTAGTGGATGGCATACAACCATGAACAGGGTCCAACAGTTAAATTACCACTTTGGGTTGAATATCTTTTTACAGTAGCATGGAATAAGGAACACATGATAGACTGAGGAAGGATCAACAATCCACACAACAAATTTAGATATTATACACATGGTGTTATCGCAAACCAAATATACATTATACCTCACCATGCAATGCCTCAAAACCCATATACGAATGATCCTTCTAAAAAATAACTCTAAAGAGTTAGATTTAATCCCTCAAGTTGTTTGACATAATTATTTCGAACTATACGCCTTGCATAGGGAAAGGTACGGTATGCAATGTAAATACAGACAATTTCTATCTTACCTTATTCCCCGTGTGTGAATATAACGCAATGGTGCATGATAGTTTCCAATACGCATTGTTAAAAGCTACCCTTCCAACGAAGCTCTGGAATCACATAGGTCTAATAATAGACACCGTAAACCGTCTAACTTTTCGGTTCTCAAAATTGTCTGTACAGTTACAAGGGTCCTACTGAAGTAGTGTAGGACCAAAGACGGACTCACGACCTCCACAATCAGCCAACAATAAATTTTGCCAGCTACTATATTTTATAGGGCAGCAGATCAAGATTGTCAAGTCAATCACAAAGAACAAGCCATTTGCCTGGAAGTAGTCGACCAACAATGTACATTATGTACAATGTTCAACACGATCGTGGAAAGTCCCAATTTTGTTGGCCAGTTCCCAAATAATTTTTTTCCGCGAAATGTTTTATGTATCATCGCATGCCGGGAAATACCAGGATGTTTTATTGGTTCTTGCTCCCGCGTAATTCTTGGTGCATGGTGTCATGGTATGGAGCGGTATGCTGCGCTTAAAGCTACCGTACGATCGATGAAGTTATCGGCGGGAAAAACAAATTTGAACGACGTGTAACCTGCTGAAGGGCCTATTTTGTTTAACAAACTCGAGACCAAGACTGCTTGTCTTTATAGCGTCACAAATATTGCCATTTGCGGGAAAATTGTGCCATCCAGTCTCTTATTAAAGGAACACGTTGCCTTTGGGTTGGGCGCTGTTGGGCGCTTTTGGGCTATAACAAGCGTTTGATGTATAATGAGCACGGTCGGAAAGATGTTTAAAAAGTAGAATATAATGATCCACCCAAACGTGCCTTAAAAAAATGCTTCGCTTTGATAACTTTCGCGAAACAAAACGCTCCGCCATTTATGAGAATTTTGACTCCCATAAATGGCGGACAAATTCTATTAGTCTTATTTCCAGTCGCAGCTGTTGAACTACGACTGAGCAATTATTTTATTAAAAATGTTACGATTACCATCTGTTTATTGTATTCCAATAAATATCCAGTTAATAAATGAATGAAAAAAGAAAGAAAAAACATATGTTAAATAATTAAGGAGCAAGTCCCCACGTCTCGCTCGGTCCGTCCGGGCGTCCAAAGAGCGATTTTTTTTTCTGCAGCATACTTCGTCAATACAATCAACAGTTAAGAGATAGGCTGTTCTTCCCTATCCCTTAACTGTCGACTCCATAGCCGACGTGTGCTGCAGCAAAACCCCGCGGCCATACCACCCATATACCTCCTCGCATGCTGCAGTACAGTAGACGACGCGAAGACAGGGTTCTCGTACAATGTATGATTTTAGCGGGGCCAACCTAGTAACACCGATGCTTTGTTTGGTGTAAGAAGGTCTGGTACCCGTTACTGTTATTGCATCAACGATCGTATTGACGGCTTGAAAAACGTATAAATTTCGTGGGACATGTCTCGGGGGTCAGAGGTCAATGTTTTTTTTTTTAATTACCATTTACTAGTTATAAAACATTAAAGGTGTTTTATTGCAAGAACAACTCTTAATAAGTATAAGGAACACCTCCAAACAGTAAAATTTCATGAAATTTTTAAGGCAACGTGTTCCTTTAACTCGATTTGCTAAATTAAAGGGTGTGCATATAACATCAAGTAAGATTGTAAGTATACATTTCCACAGATTTAAAAATAACTTGGTCATGGTCATGGTGGAAAACCCCCTTGAAATAATTGCGTATGAAATGCCATTGTTTTTGAGAAATGAGTAAACAATTAATTTGATCGCGCGGGTTTTTAAGGTTTGACAACAGTAAAAAATAATGATTTGGGAGTGGGGGGAGACCGGGGTTTAACTTGTTTTTCTCGTGTCTCCGATGACCGATTAAACTTTCACAAGCTTAAACTTTTACAGGTTTATTGTTTCATGTTTATGTTGGGTCACTAAAGGTGTGGGTACTGGTCTTTGATCAGTTATCAATGCTGGTTGTGTAATTTAATGAAATGTTCAACGACCTATTATGATGTGTTTTGTAATCAACAGGAAAAGAATGAATGTTTTTTTTTTACTTTTTTTTCTCGTGGCTCCAATGATCGATTAAACTTTCACAGGTTCATTGTTTCATGTTTAAAAGTGTGGGTACTGGTCTTTGACAGTTATCAATGCTGGTTGTGGGATTTAGTGAAATGTTCAACGACCTATATTACACGATGTGTTTTTTAATCAAGAGGATAGGAATGAATGTTGGTATGTACTGTCCAAAAATCATACCGTGTATTTGATCTAAAAGAGCAATTACCGATGGGTATGCTATATACATGTAGATATATACAAAAAATCTGGAGCAGTTATGTCCGAGCAGGAATAATAAACCATAATTGGAATAGGGCTACACAAGAGAAACGTTTCATGCATAAAATGTTTCTTAGATTGAAATTTGTTCGAACCCCTTTCTCGAACACCACTATCCTTAATTGGAGGGAATTGTTTCTCAAAATGTTATAAATTATCAACAACTGCAGTGCTTCTTACCAAGTTTGTTTTTATGGTAATTTATTTTGGAGTAATTGGACAAAAGGTATGCCCTCCCTTTAACTCCCTTGGTGGTACATGTCGTTGTAACGGGCACCAACCCACCTTTTTGCCCGACTGCAAACAACAGAGTGTTTTGTTCTTTGATTATGAACAATTGTTAACCCTTATTTTGACAATACGATATGCCTACCGTGTCACATGGATGATACACTCGGAAAAATCTCCACAGGGTCAGAATCGACTTGGGATTCCTGGCACAAGAAGCTCGACCCATTTCTGGGTTGTTTCGACACCATTTCTGGGTTGTTTCGACACCATTTCTGGGGTATACTGACTCAGAAATGGGTTAGGCCACCTGTCCCCCAGACCCGGGGTTGTTGGAGTGTACAAATATATTTTACATGTACTTGGTTCTACTACAAACCCAATACAAAAAATGGTTCATGTTTTGCAGGTTCATCAATACGTTCCTATTTCGATTGCGGTAAAAATCTAAACAGGCACGGGTCTTTTGAGGGTATTCTGATGCTTTTTGGACAGTATTTCAGACTGAAATATTTCTGTGGAGGATTGATACTAATATAATACTGTGAGTGAACTTCCATTGAAACGTATAAATTAAACTCCTTTCTCCGATAAAATGGCATACAAAACTGATTTAGCGAACCAATGATATAACAAAGTGTCGAGTGAGCTCCTTCACCAAGAATTTTTTTTAAATTTCTGGCGTCAAATAAGCTCAAGGGACGCTGCATAAAAAAACATCTTCTCAGAAATATCCCCAAGATAAATTTGTTTTTCTTCCTGTGTCTCTTAATCGGTTAGAAACCGAAAACACAATTTTCTCGAAGATACGGATTAACAGTTTATCTGAGAACCCCTCCCCGCTTTCACAAGAACGGAAACCCCTAAAAACTGCATTCAGTATATGTACAACGCTTCGGGTAGTTTTTCGTATAGTTTGACAAACAACTTTCCAAAAGATCCCGGTCCCCGTATATTCATCATAAAGATTACTAAGCATACAGAAATGTTTCACTTCTCCAATAAGCACCACTGACAATCTTTATTGTGATACTTGTTTGCTTCCTAGAGAGTTGATACTTTGTTAACGAAGTTGACGTTGCTTCGATCAGAGTAAAAGATTGCTTAGAATAAGTGGGTTACAAGCCACTGTACTGTGTCGGTATAATGTGTGTGACCAGTCCGTTGTTAAGACTTGCTTTAGCAGACAAAATAAACTTATCGAAAAGACAAAAACAAAATAGTTACAAAAATACTCCGATTGGTCATCATTAGCATGTTCAAGTGTGATTAAATAATGCAAGCACGATTTTGTACTTGCTCTGTCAAAGAGAGTAAAAACACAAGACAAGTGTAGTCCACTTCCTCAATATTTCGCAAATAATTGACGAATATTTGGGTCAGGTTTTTAAAGATTGTGTATACCTTTGGTAATTGTCAAAGACTAGTTGCCTCACTTGGGGTATCCCAACATAATATACATAAAAATGTATTAATCCTCTGAAAATTTGGGCTCACTTGGTCATCGAAGTTGCAAGAAAAGAATGCACAGAATTGTGTTTTCAGATGCATGAGAAGAATCTGATAAAGGCTTCATGCCTGAAGCTTTTCTATGATTCAAATATTTGGGTGAAAAACTACCTCTTTCTCTAAAACTACATTAGTTCAAAGGAGGTAGTTTTTTAACAATGTTTTATAATATCAACATCTCTCCAGTGCTCTTCCAACAAGTAATGTTTATTGGCATTAACGTGTGGAGTATTACCAAAAAATACACACCTTGTCTTTAACAACACAAATAAATAGTCTGCGCAAAACGGCTGTATGAAAATGAAATTGGGCCGTATTGAGGTCAAACAAACCGGTCTGTGAAATTCGAAACACACTCTCTTTTTTCCTTCTGCCTTTTTTGCTAATAATATAATTGTGCCATTATCCTTTCTAAATCCATTAATGACACGTTTGGATGAAGACAGGATAATTCTAAATTTTGTTCACCCAAAGATTATAGGGATAACACTTCATTGGTTTCTGGTGGAGTGAATTAATTCCAACCACTGTACGAACAAACTGTGTCAAATAAAGACCATCCAAATAGTGATTATCGGTGTTAAAAGGTGTGCACAACATCGGTAAGACTGCACAAATAATTGTTTACAGATTTGTTCATAGCTTACAAAGATGGTCATGGTAGAAAACTTCCATTTAAATACTTTTGCCTGAAATACTAAAGTTTTTGAGAAATAAGTTAAAACAATTAGTTTTAATCTCTTGAGATCAAAACTCGATGTTTTAAAACATTGAAAACATAAAAATAATGGCATTTTTTCAAACTGTTTTTTCTTGACTCGAACGGCCGATTGAGCCAATATTTTCACATATTTGTTATTACACGTAAATGTTATTTCACGTACATTATTTCGCGTACATATTTCACGTACATAAAGTCCAGATACTGGTCTTTGACAATTACCAATACTATACATTATGTTTTAGAGAGGAAAACAATTCATGTTTTGTCAGGGAATTTTCTGCGACGTTAATATCAGGCACATTCCGATTGCTGAAATAGAAGTTAGCAAAGTAAGGTAATTTGAGGGTCTTCAAATGTTACTTTTTGACTGTATTTTCGAGTGGAAATATTTCTCTGAATGATCGATACCGCTATTAACTTTCTAATTATTAATCAGTAAGCGTTCAGATTGATTATCATTTTTATTCGAAAATAGCAAATCTTTTGTCTTCAAAGCATGCATTAGGCCTACTATTATATATATCTATTTTTGTTTTTACAAAACATAAATGTTCACAGATTTACATACAACTTACATGGTATAAAGAAGGTCAAAGTGGAAAACTTCCCTTGAAATATTTTTTGCCTGAAATGAATGCTGGTCTTAGACAATTACCAGTGTAAGCTGTTTGCTTTGAGTTGGTTAAAAAATGTAACTGGAGCGCTCACTGTCTTGAAAATAGTTTATATTCGATTATTGACATTACAGAAGAAGGAGAGCTCAAATTCTAGACGAAATTAATGGAAACAGTGGCACCTTCCATTACCATGCTCTTAAACCAGGTTGAGTAAATAATTTGCTGTGCGAGCACCCATTCTAAACAGTGCCGAAGGCACCAAACTCATTGGGAAGATGTTCAATAGTTCCTTCCAGAAATTTGGCAATATTACAATTACTTAAAAGGGTTCCCCTAAATGAGATTAACCATTTCGAGCTAATATTGATGGGCCGTGTGAAAGACTACGTGAAAGGCCAGACATAAGGGGCAAGATTGGGCCATGGCGGCTGCCATGTTTGAATTTTGCCGTTAAGTTCTGAAACGATCCCATTCCCATCTAACAGATTACCTGGTTAAACTGGTTGAATGCGATGTTGTTTTGTTTGTTTGTTTTTTTTACCCCGGAGAGCGTTACAAAACAGGTTAAGAAAAAGGAGACACCACTTTTTGTCACTTAACATTGGTCGACTAAAATGAAGGGAAAGTACATCGTTGTTTTTTTTAAACATTAATTCCACCTTCTTGGTTTCAATAAGCACACATTCCCTTCAAGCTATGAAAATTTCAATTCAGTGGTATAACTCAGAAAAACAACAACGAAAAACGCTTTGTGCTCTGCGGTTTATTTCGGCTGCGGCAATCCAAATGAACAAGTGAATATTTTACGATTGCATGATCTTCAAAATTCTATTTCCTAGAATTTAAACAGATTTTTCTATTCAGACGGAGATGTTTCCATAAAGGATTGGTTCTGGGGAAATAACCAATGATCGCTCAGATTGAAACTTGTCCAGTCTTTTTTCGATGATTATATATAAAGGTGTATTTTTTGTTTTTACTAAGGGCCGATGTTGTGTTACAGTTTCCAAGTAAGACATTATTAGTTTATGTATATGCGATATGCGGTGAGATAAAGCAATAGCGTTCACCAGGCACGATGGTCCTTGGGGAAAGGGTAGGAGCATTTCATTGAAAGACAGAACTACATGTACACATGTTGTATGCGTTAGAAGATTTTCAGGCTAATTAAAGGCAAAGCATACATTGGGTTTTTGGAACCGTTTGATTGTTTTAATCCTATATAAATGCAGATATATACAATAAAACTAACCTGTGAAAATTTCAATTCAAAAGGTGGTAGCATTTTTGAGATATCGTCAAAAATCTGGAGCTTTTACGTCCACACATGAAGAATAATCCCTTATAGGAATACACAATCTGAGAAACGTTTCTGACCTGATTCAAATTTAAGGGGATAAAAACTGACATATTTTTTTTTCATATCCATTATTTTGAATTGAAATGTTTCTCAAAATGCTTCATTTGTACTATCCAAAGTTGCTGTACTTCTAACCAAGTAAGTTTTTATTGCCATACATTTTTAGAGTGATTATCAATCGCATACCTTCCCTTTAAGCACAATTTTTCTGATTCTTCCAAGGGAAATGGGATCAAAAGTCAGACTAAAGTAGAGGAAAAATAATATGCCTTGTTCAGGAAGTAATGGGATAACTGCTGTAAACTGTAAACCGTAAATTCAATGTGTGTATAGCGACCAAGCTACCGTATTCAGAAAACACCTACCATCCAGAACATAATAGTCTGTGGCCCGTAACATTTATGTGTTTAATTCCAGACAGCCACAGGCGAACCATTTTCATCGGCTGGTGTATGTTTTCATTCCTCTATTTTTAACACAAAGACAAGTTGAAGTCAAAGCCAATTGTCACTCGCATCGTAGACCATTTATTTTTTGTTACACCATAGAGAAAACTGAGAATTGTAATTTATCGGGCGTGCAAGCGGGCTGCAAGCCTACCGGGAAGTTTGTCAAAATTCCCGGTATACCAGTCTCGGCGAACCGCGGAAGGTTTTACGCGCCGTGGTAGGCGGTGTGCTCCTGCAATGCCGCCGGCCTTGTAGATGTCGCCAAACCAGGTTTTCGCTTTATATTTTCGTGTGGTTTACCTTTTTCTTCCGTTTCTGTTAAAAGGGAAAACGGTGGAACCCGACCACGAGGTGCGTGTGTTAACATTTCCTCCCCAGTTTTCGTCAAAAGAAAACAGTGCCAAAAATCAGTTGATTTGATGTAGATATAAAACACGCAGCCTGCAACCTGTTCAACATGTAACAACCTGCTCAGATCAGCCCATTGTTTTAGCGCTAAATAAACCGACTTACCCATAATCCCCGTGCTGTGGGTTTTAAGCGTCACTGTACTATATTCCATTTGGAAGGAAAGATAAGACCATATCTGAGGGTGTAGGCCTGTAGAAAATTCTCTTCGCCAGAAGTTAGCGGATGCTCGACTTGACATCATGTACTGAACATGATAACCATGGATAAATACCAAAAATCAACAACACTACATACAATAAAGGACAGAATCAACCACGTGATCACGTGATCATCCGGGCGCGCGCAGATTCCACACCCCTTTGTTGTCAATGGTAATTTTACAGTACATTGAGCACATTAATTAGTTTCTGTGTTCATCACACGGATGCCTCATCGAGAAATGTGATTCCTCGCAACCCGTGATGCATCAAGATTTTGTTCCTAATTCTGGTAAATCCGATTTCAGATTGAACAGCAATAGGAGTGGCTTCAAGCCTGATGTCACAACAAGGTATAGCAGTGTCGATAAGCTCAGCGAAATCACCGTCCATGTGATCGCAACTTCGGTCGTTCCGGTGTCATGGGGATTTTGTCCCCCGGTGTGTCTCCCATACGGTAGATTTTCAGACGAAATTTCTACCCAATCGCCGTATTTGGGAGGGGGGACCACAGAATCTCCTGCCATACCGGTATTTTCTTCTTCCCGGCACCATGCCAGGGAATTGAACTCCCAACACTGTGTTCCCGTAGTCTTTATGTTGCCTCCACTCGCACCCCAATCAGAGCGCAATTACAACATTTCGGGGCTTCTTGTGGTGTTTTTGATAATGCAGTGTTAAGCGAATGGATTTCCTTTTTATAAAATTCGTATATTTTTTTATGCTTATCAAGCACACTGTGATCTTTTCTCACCATGGGTGCTCCCTCGAAACACCGATCAATGTCCGGAAAAGTCGAACTTTGAAACAAAATTTTGTTTCCCCACGTGAAAATGTCTTCAGATTTTTGTGGCTACTTTTTAAAGGACCGTCCATAACGGTTTACGTTTGTGACGATTTTTAGCGCCAGCATTCCCCGGACCTTCGAAATTAGTGGAAGTACATTAATGTAGGAGTAGATTCATGCACAAACTTGATCCACGTTGGTGCAAATATTGATTGAAATATTATTTCTTAGATAAAGTTCCAGCTTAATGCAAAAGCTTTGAGACTAAAATCCTGTTCATGCACTGTCAATTATACCAGCAACTATGTTGTAAAATTCTGTACAAAGTTCAACATGTTCTAGATTAGACACGTAAAATGTGATTTATGTGACATTGTACCAATCGTTGCAAATTAA
This sequence comes from Pycnopodia helianthoides, assembly GCA_032158295.1. NCBI lineage: Eukaryota > Metazoa > Echinodermata > Asteroidea > Forcipulatida > Asteriidae > Pycnopodia > Pycnopodia helianthoides. The sequence continues at coordinate 15,586,067 of CM063245.1, forward strand.
AACTGAAAACGTGTCCATTTCATCCAATGCATGACGTCAGGAAGAAAAATATCACGGCTTCGTGTTTTTTAAATATTTTTTTTATTCAATATGCATTAATACAATTAATTGAACTCCTATAATCTACATGCAGGCTATAAAAAACGTATACAGAAACATGAGATTCAAAAGGAAACAAACCACAGACGAACAAAATTCGTTTAGGTAATTCGAACTAATACAGTTTATATAAAGTCAGCATTGAGATTCAAAATCAATAATTAATTTTTCTGAATATGAAAAAACGTTATTTGTGTCTTTCAATTTTACCATGATGGGGTAGTGCTTCAGTCGTCTTTTTTGTAAGAGTAGAGTAGGCCCTAACTTGAAACAAAACGAATATTCTGTCTCTCATTTTGTAAACTTCATCACATAAAATCAACATTTACAAATCACAGGCAGGCCTTGACATTTCTTTGTCAAACGACACAAATTGGGTCAAATCAGACGATGGGAAATGAGGATTGAAGATTGATTCCATGAGCGTTGAAGAAAATGAGTGAAATGAACGTGATGGGCCCGAAGTTTCCGGTATCCTGGGACCGTGCAGGACTTGCATGCTGGTCGGGGGAAAACGCTCATGTGCGCCCCATGAACCAAAGCCTGCTGGTGGCTCGGTTGTCACGGAATCACCCCGCAAAGCAAGCATTTGATATAACAATACACGATCGGCGATGCGAAGGGAGTGGCTTTTGAGCTGCTTTTTTAAAATAGTATTAATAAAAATGGTAAACAAAAATTCAATAATAATGTTTGTTGAGCCGTTTATTTTCAATCAAATAATGATTGAAAGCCTTACAGTAGCCTAACGACAAGTCGACCATCAACAATTAAAAAAGGAAAACCAAGATGTAAAATTGAATAATAAATATCATGGAGTAGTGAAGCATGCATGCAACAGCTACCGTACATAAGAGTAAAAAAGCTTCATCAGTCCAGCTAGTAAACATATATACGAGTAGAAACACCACATATTTTGAACAAAATCGGGAAAAACATTCTTCTTAAAATTGACTATGAAGTTCGGTAGCCTATACAACTCAATATTAAAAGCAAATGGGTCTAACCCTCAGAATGCGTTAATCATTCTCAAAGTCGGAGAAAAAGGATTATACTTAGATTATGTGATTTTGGGTCGAACAAAGAAAAAATCATTTTGTTGTTGTTAAACCTTAATTTATTTAGAATCTTCCCAGTCAGTTTCCCTGGTGGTTCATTACTTAGATTATGATAACAATTTACACTTTATCAAATACAAACACTTAACGATCATTACATATCTTTTAAAAACGTTTTTCGGTTAATTTTTATTTATTTATTTTATTATTTATTTATTTATTTATTTATTTATTTATTTATTTATTTATTTATTTATTTATTTATTTATTTATTTATTTTTTTTTTTGGGGGGGGGGGGGTGAATGAAGAGGATAACCATCATGTAAAGTGTGATTGGCTTGTACCAAGCCTCATTCTTTTCGAAAGTCGACTGGCTAACAGCTGCTCAACGAACCCTTCTATACTTGCTGTTCCACTGTAGGAAAAGCCCGATTCGATTTACATTGATCATATAATTTTAACTTGGAAAAAGGTAAGAATTTTAGAAAGCGAGGACTGATTATTTTGTGGAAAAAAATAAATAAAAACAAATCAGACATAGATAGGGTCTATAGTTTTCTCTACACGATCTAGTTTATTACCGTATGATATAATGTAGGCCTAATTCTTGCATCGAAGATATATAAAAAAACACACACCATTTTCCCTCCTATGGTGTATACAGTGAATCACTATATTTATGATATCGGCGCTTTGCAATTTTATGCGGAAAACAGAAGCAAATCATGCAGTTATTTTGAGTCGTACACAATACCTTTCACATTAAAGGTACACGTTGCCTTGAATCGGCCGAGTTGGTCTATAAAAAGCGTTTGTAAACCGTTTGTTATAAAATGCATATGGTTAGAAAGATGTTTTAAAAGTAGAATACAATGATCCACACAAAATAAAATAATATGCCTCGAAATTGCATGGTTTTCCTTTTACATCGTGAACTAACACAGTCGGCCATTTTGACTCCACAAAATGGCCGACCGTGTTAGTTCGCAAAGTTAAAGAAAACCACGCAATTTCGAGGCATATTTGTGTGGATCATTGTATTCTACCTTTAAACCTTTAAAAACTCATTTGTTTGAAAGTGCTTATTTGTAATCTGCTTTAATACTTGTAATGTTTCTTTCACTTATTGTATATTTTATTGTTCTCTTTATGCGCTTAGAGGCTTCTGCATTAGGCGCTTTACAAATGTCTTAATTATTATTATTATTATTATTATTATATCTGAAGGCCTTTTTTCTTGTCAAAGTAGTCAACTCAAAAGAAGAAGAAAAAACAAACCCAAAACACACTATACTTTTACCCTGCGGTTTACAGCGGTTTTCAATTTGAAATGACCTCAGCCATAAAGTAGAAAAACTAATGATGGGCAGTCATTCATCCACGATATCTGCTAACACCATCAACTTGATATAAATTACATTTTCATTAGTACAAATAATAATCTCCATTACATGGCCAAATGTATCATATTTTAATTATTGCCACGTTGCAACGAAACGACATTTTGTACGCTTTATTTGGAAAAATTCCTTGTTTGTGCAGGGATTCTTCCCTGACGTCTAACTGACGACACAGGGACGTCAGATGACGTCAGATACTAATTAAACTAATTAGCTCCTCGAACAGTAAATGATAAACAACGAGACAAAACACGAAAAATGACGTCGTTATGTTTATATATATATATATATATATATTTATAAATAATATATAAACAAAATGCATCAAACATGTCAACATTTTATCAAATTTGTGGCCACGTATTCTCGTTCTTAAAGACAATGCGTCGGAGAAAATAATTAAACGCTATTAAAGAAATTAATAATACATAATAAATAAATAAATAAACAACAAAATGAACAAATAAGTAAACAAAAAGGAATAAGAAATAAATAAATAAAAAAAGAATGAAATAAATAAAACATTATAACAATTAAGTAACAATTTGTTAATGTTGATCACTGCAATGGAAAATAATACGCACCTGAAAGTGCACCCTTGTTTGTCGACTGGTAAATTGAGCACCTCTCTGTGTTCCCCAGATAACGAAATCAAGCAAAATAAGCCGAGAACGTCCTCGCTATGTCGAAACACCAGAAACCTTTTAAAGTCCTCAGTTTCAAATCCTTCCTCCATGGTGTCAACACGGTGTCATGGCACCCCCACCAAACATTTATTCCTAAAAACGTAATAACCTTATTTCATGAAATGACCACAGGTTGCTTGGATGGAGTGTCGATTGAAATGAAAGCACGGAAATGAAATCACTCGTCCAAAAATCCAATGATCTGTTATCCTTTATAATTTATGATACATCTCCACCCACCCTTTTTCAGATTGTGGATGATCATGACATTGCGTGTGTATTTTGAATTGGCAAATCGGGAGAAAACACAAATTAACAACTGAGTATTGGGTGACAATATTATGTTCAGTAACAAGGAACTTTGTTGACGAGACAATAAATTATCTAAGGACACTTGATACTTGGAAAGAAGAGCTTTACATGATTGTTGTTACGGAGATTGGGGGGGGGGGGTTGACATCTGCTCTATATGCAAGGTCACTCAGCATTATAATTTATTCATACCACTATACCAATCCTTCAAAAATATATTTACGCCCGAATTACTTTCGATGTCAAGAAAATAGCATTTAAAGTATTTAAGCATTCAAAGCACGTAACTAATTGAACCTGCAAAGAATCACTGACAAAAAAAATGCAATCGATAAATAAATAGATAAACCATTTTCGTTGCTTTCATACTAGAGAATGAAAAAATCCATGTACATCTTAGTAACGTACTCCCCAGTTGAAATTTCTTAAACGGATCCTATTTCAAATCAAGCTTCCCGGTTATAAAAACAGTATAATATTATTAATATAAATACGAATGATTTCCCCATAAACAAATAATTATTATAATATCAACTGAAACCCCTCGCGACTCGACTCTCTTTTTGGGAGGAATTCACCCTTGATACAAGCCTATGTTGTACCATTCCCTTACAGATCACGAAAGAACAAAATGTCTAACAAATTATTTCGTTTAAAGCTAGGGTCGTATATTTGTCAATACTCAAAATATTTGAGGCCATAAAAACTGACTTGGTAAAGAAGCACTGCAGCTGTTGATAGTATGAACTATTTTGTAAAAAGGATTCCCTTAGAAGAAATATGGTTTGTATAATTTTTCACCCCAAAACATTTGGTCTGACAAACGATTCATGCATGAATCGTTTCTCAGATTTCTGAGGGATGACTAAAAGTTCAATAATTTCCGTGGTGTCCGTTCGCGGTTGCTGCGGCCAGATATGCGGTTGGTACCCGCTGTCACCTCGCTAAACGTGAATGGATTCGACGTTCTTTATGAAAAAATGACAGTTTGTTTCTGTTTTCTCAACAAGTAGATGCTGTATTCAGCTGAAACTTTCACATACTTTTATTTATTGATAATTTTGTGTAATAGATCAGCACAGCTGCAGATCATTCTATGACATGTTTCTGTATCGTTGTGAAAAGCCATATATCATTCTGAAAAATATACATACACGTTTGACCCCGTGAAAATCAATTGACTGCCACCATCATTATACCCCTACAATCACTCGGTCTGTTTTCAAATGCAAGAGCAAAACTAAGGTAAATGATCACAGAACTAGACTGTTTGCTGTTTTAGAGGCAATACAAATACACATTCGGAACTTGAAAAAAATAAAATAATAATACGTAAATAGAAATTGAAAGTCTGAAATGTCTGTGACGAAAAAGTTCACGCTCCAATCCTTCAGAATTGTTTTTGGTCTGAAATACTGTCAAGGCCAATAAAATAAGTATTTGGGGATGCAGTATTCATCATTGCTCAAGTTCGATTGCCGCAATCAAAATAAGCACGGCGTGAACTGCTCGCACAAAATCCCATCGACAAAAAACATTAATAATTTCGGTTGTAAACGTGATTTTCTAGTTCATAGTTGGGTGACATTTTCACGAGTTGGTCAAATTTGAACAAAATAAATAAGATACGAGTGCAAGGTGAATTCTCAGAAGTGCTGGCCTTACCTTCGTTTTGGTTCAACTCCACAGAGACGAACACAAGAAAACCACGTGCACAACACTGGCGTTTGGGCGGTGGCCGTTTTACATCACCCCCCCCCCCTCCATAGACCGACCATTATGGACCCATACACCTCGACCACTGTGCAAAATAAGGTGTTTCACAAGGGCGGGTGTGACCGTCCGGGCTGCGTTGCTATAGCTGTTCCCACTCCACGTTCAAACTGAGGCGATACGTTAATTTGATCTCCAATTTCTTCTTAATGATAGACTCGATTTTTTCCCGAAGATTCTGTACACTGAAGTCGGGTAGAGAGTCAATGTTTCTCTCCACTGGCGGCAACGGCATACGAGCCCAACATGTTGTAGTTTTCCCCCCGTACGTAGAAAATAGCATGAATGAATTGTATAACGCAGAATGGGATCCTGACGTCACGTTGACCTCGAACATGACCCCTTGCTCGGCGGGAACTTACAGGGGATTCCCCTTCTGAGTAATAATTAGTGACGTACAACCACGATCGACCAATCGGCACACCCGTTTCAAACTAGCCGCCGAGTGCAGAGAAGCGCCCTATCGGATTGGCTGTTGGTGACGGTGGCAGATCACGAGTAATTGGAGCGATAAAAACAGTTCCTTGAACTCAACCGATTAAAGGTTCACTCAGATCAAGAATAATACTACCGTACAGTGAAAACACACAATAATTATTCCAGGTTAGGAGGCCTATATAATGGAATGATTAAGTATCCAAGCACTAAATCTTCTCTTAAATTAAATGCATAAACCAAAATTGTGACAGGGAGGTAATGCTTAAAAATAGTTGTTAAAATACAAATATAGTAAACCTAAAAACATTATAGTAAAGCAAAAATCAAAAAAGGTTAATATCAATTCAGTATTACACTGTGATCGCATTTATATCATGCCTACGAGTATCAGTAAAACTGGAACACTATGTAGGGCACAAGTCATTTGAAATGTATATATGCCGCTAACGTTAAACTCTTTCATGATGCCATATTCGAATCCTTATTCGTAAATGAAATTCACAATTTTCAATTTTGGGTCAGTGTTCTTGCGGACGTCATGCAAAAGTTAATTTAATTTGAACAAAGTGCAACTTTATGCCGGAGTGCCTTAAAATTTAAAATGCACTTTATTACCAAGTCGTATACTCGCTTTGTGACCGGGCTTTTATTTTCAAGGCGACTTAAACCTACTTTACAATGTGAACATGATGTTATGTACAAGTCTTTTAGCCCAGAGACATGTATACATTGCGCATGCGTGTTCGTCAACGAAAGAAAAAGTCATTTCACAAGGTGGCGCCCTGTTACTGAATGTAGTTGTCCCGAACTCCTTTTCCCCAACCAACTAAGATAAAAAGACAGACCCAATACAGGAAATACATCAAGAGACCACACAATAATTTATATTTTTATTATTTTTTGTTTTATTTGCATAGCATTTTTCTATTGTTTTATTATTTTTTGTTTTATTTATGTGCACAACAAAATGAATCTCACTCAAGCGTTCGTCTCTTCCTGGTAGCGTATGAAACTGCTGCCGTTGTCTTTTATAAATTTGCAACAATTCATTCCCAACGGAATCATAAGAACGGCAAAAGTTGAACATGGTGGCAAGTTGAATGCAAATACAAAGGTTATAGAATGATTCACCAGGCTAAAAATGGACGGTATCATTAATGTTGAGAAATCGGTCTCGAAACCAGACTTTACTTGTCGTTTACCCAAACCAGACCCCTTTCTAAAGCTTTGTTCTAAAACCATTTTGGGGTCTCGTTACTATAATAATAGGCTACTGGTATCTGGCTGGGAACCTTTACACTCGAAGCGGCCAACATTGTGAAACTCTTCAACGAGCCACACACAAGTGAGATTTGAATTTGTTTGTGGTATCCATGAAGTTGAAGATGATGTTAAACGTGTAATGATAGTGTAAAGATTAAAGCAGCACATTCATTAACCGACAACTAACTTATTACCGTATACATGTATCTATCTTCCGGTGGCGTAACAGGGGGGGGGGGACCACGGAGGAAACATGTATCAAGTATTCTGAACAAAACTTGCTTGCGTTTTAGTGATTGACCTTCCAGTTTCAAGCTTCGTTACTGAATAACATACATTTTCACATTAATGGACGGTAGCTGGAAAAGTAAACTATAAAGCCACCTATGTTAAATGTAGCGGAATGGGATGTTTTTGTTTTTAATCTAGAAAGATGTAAAACCAAACCTCTGTTTTCGAATTTCTTACATTGATTTCATCCAAAACTTGAGTATCCTTTTGAAATGAAGAACACCGGTTACGGTGTTACAAATCTTTTAATTACAGTCTAGTGGTTATATCATGTTTGTGTTTGATAACTGCTTATATTACTTATAATACGAAAAACATCGTTTTGTCTTTTGTGTGTTACCTGGCAAAATATGTTTTCCAAAAATTTGTACTAAAACGTACTTAATTCTAGTTCCATTGCTTGAGTCAACTGCATGTAAACCGTTTCCAATTTTTTGGTTAATTTATTTAATCATTCACACTTTTAACCTCAGTGTTTTTCTCATAATTCTGGATTAATTTATTTTATTATTTACACCTGTACCTCAGCGTTCTTTTTCTCAAAGATCTTCTTACTTTGTATTGATTTTAATTTGTCTGAAACACTGTGCAAACCAAAAACGTCCAATCACCACAAGACACCATGTCAGACTGAACCGTCATGAATCAAAGTGAAATTCTTTCGGCCAGATTAAACTGTTTCTGGAAAGAGTTATAGAAATCTCCCCGCGTCATTACAATCTGCAGTTCCTTGTTCATCTGTGACTGTTTCCATGTCGACTATGAAACGAGTTAGACGAATTCGCCTGAGGTGCTACTCTATGCTGCTTCAGCTGTCGAAAAACTACCTTTTTCTTCAGCATAGCCGTCTCCCTCCGTAATTCTAAGATCTGCATCTTGCGGGCATGCTCTGACTCCATCATCTGCATCCGGCGATTGAATTCCCGGCGTGCGAAAACCAGTCGTTGCCGCTCGAACTTGACGTCAGAATCCTTGGTCCCCCGACGATGCCGGGACGACGTGGACGCACGGCCGCCGTATGTGTGGTTGATACCGACGGGTTGACCGGCCCCCAGTCGGACAAAGAGCCGATGTCATCATCGGAATCGTCGTCTTCCAGGAAGTCCGAGTCGTTGTCGTCGACGTCGTCCTCGTCGTGGGAACGTTGTCGGGCCGTCCCTTCGCCTATTATACCCGGGAAGTCTTTGGTCCAGCTGTGTCAAGACAACAGGAAGTGATCATTTTAGCAACAATTTATGTAAGATTTTTGTGAAAAAGTAGACGGTTAAACTTGTACATGGATCATTACGATGGGATTATTGACAAGTACAGTCCAGAACTGATTGTTTAAATATTACATAGTGGTTTTTCATAGGCAAGTGTTGGTCACTGGCGAACGGATAAGGCGCAAGTGGATGTCACAATTATTTTTTTCCGGATCACCATGTGGTGGTGGTGGAGGTGGTAATAGGAGTGGTGGTAATAGTGGTGGTGGTGGTGGCAATAGGGGTGGTGGTGGTGTTTTGGGGGAGATGTAAAGGCTTCAACAAGGAGGGGTGGAAAGTCAAACCACCTCCCTTATTCGCCGGTGTAAACTTTTGACGAGAACATACACTTTTAACTGAACTATAAAGTTCCAAGCAACATTTTAAATTGGTATTCAAAAGGTTTCGATTCTATCGGTTTCACTTATTACCACCTCTTGGAGTATCGAACTAATACGATTAAAATAATGCTTATATGCCTACTGTAATTTTTTTTTCGGGATTAATTTTACAGCACTTGTTTTAATTGTCCAGAAAAACTTTTATTTACAGTTTGAAAAACAACAACCTTCAACACGGTTCCAAGGCTGATTGATACCGTTGTGGCGGGGATTTTGTCCCCAGAAATTCTGCCCCACACACGACCGTCTAATAGCGCCCTCTTTTGAATCAACTACCCTCATCCCATGTTAATTTACCCTGTTGGGGACACACACACACACACCGGGGGGGGGGGCATAAATCCCCCTATGACACTAAACTAAACGGATCCGATCCGAGCTGATGACGCATTTTCCCCTGGCGATTAACAAAAACGTACATCATCCTTGAATATTAACAATCTACCTCGGGAGGACTTCGGCAGTGTGTTTCCTTCTCACTTGAGATGCCGACAAGGAAGAAGGTTCCATGATTGTTGTAGCAGAGGTACCCATGAGGGCACCTCCTGACAAACCCGCTGGTGTCTCCTCAAAGTCACTTCGGTCGTCATCACCAATCAGATCCAACGCTCTCCGGCTCTTGTTTCACTTCAACAGTTTCCAAGGTAACTGGGATGACGTCATCCGATAAGACAGACGGGGCGTCAGCGGCGCTCAGCAGCGAGGACTCCATGGGCGGAAACGAAATGAATTGTGGGTGATGTTCTCCCTCGGTGGTGGTACGGTACATCACCGCTCCTTCGTGGACTTCGGTCTCGATGGGGAAGGCGGTACCACCGGGGCAAACGTGCTGTGTTCGAAACCGCTCATAAGCTCGCAGATGTGTTTGGCCAGCTCGTTGGGCTTCCTAGTGGGAGTGACCCCCCCTTTCAAATCCAGTTCCTCAGATTCGTGGTAGTAGTTCATCTCCTGTCCTGGCCCAGTGCTTGATCCTCCGCCATTGTTCACGGATACGTTGCAGCTCTCGCGGGACGCCCCCGACCTTGGCCGAGAATTCGCTGTACACCTCCTTCCACGCCAGCTTGCGCCGGCGAATGGACGACGTGTCCCCCGCCTTGTTCTCGATAATGGGCAGTCGTTTCTGCACGAGTTTCACCAGCAGACATTTCTCCATCTGATCCCAGTTCTGGGAGCGTTCACGCTTCTGATAGTTGACCGATGGGGCCACTTGAAAGTCAAGACTAGGCCCCGGCTGCTTCGGCATGTCTACGCTCATCCTTGCTACGCTATTTTCTTCAATTTCAACACCTGTAAAGCTGCGAGGCGGAACTAGCGCGGCCATTTTTCCCCCTGGTTGTGGCCGCGGTTGTACTAACTAGAGTCATGCTAACCACGACTATACACTGTGCACACAGCTGTAGTTAGTACACGTCGGTGCATGACTACGGAATTATAATAAGGCGGACGTTAATACGCAGTGCTAGTAATGTGATGTGCATAATAAAGGTCATCCGGCTACGAAGCAGAATACACGTTGCATGCTCGTGTGTGTGGCAACAGTCTAAACTGCGGTTAATAACAAAAGAGCGATGATACAGTGATAGTTTGTGACAGTCAACTATACTAGTAATTGCCATACAAATCAACAGTAATACGCAATGCGTAGTTAATCGCCGTGTGAAAAATCTTATGAAACAATATTTGTGTTGATGAACTATAGCAATACTAGCTATACTTCTTTACATTCTTCTTCTCATATACTTCTTGGCATTTACGTATTATAAATCGACATTTCTGTTCCAATACAAGCAAAAAAGTAACGCAATACAAGGTCCACGGTATAATTACAAGTTAGTTTAGTCAAATTCTACATCCACGGTTTAGTTTAGTTTATAACCTTAACTGCACAAACATCAAAATATAACGTGGTGCAAAAGGAAAACTCCAAACAGGCACGCAGGCCCATTAAATGGAGACCCTCATTGATCACACACCAGAATAAAACAAAGAAACAAAGACAACAGTGAAGAAAAAGGCGAAAACAACAGTGCAAAACATGAAAGTATACTTGTATGTACAGTAATAAAAGTCTCAAAATCACAGTGAAAACAGAATACGTTATAATATAAATATTTACAATTCAATTAAGGCAGCGAATGCACATGAAAGATTGTAAATAAAAAATAGTCTACTAAATTTGTTTTAACTTTGTTATGCCGTCTAAACTTACGGTAGGTCTGCGGCAAAATTCAATTATTTTATGTGGATATGAAGATTTGAGAAAACCAAGTAGAACGAGATCACGAGGGGTTATTTTATAGTGTCGATTTGAAAATCACTACTAGAAAGCTCATTGAAAATGATTCTAAGGTGGCGGTATATATCGACCCCTTAATGAAATTGAGTTGTGCATATACCGTGTTAACAAGTAACTCATTGGTTTTCCAGCAATACCATTATTATTTCCGTAGCTTATTCCAGTCCGAAGTTATCGGGAAATGAAGAAAGTCTATACAAGACAAGGCCACTTCCATTTTTTTTTACGAAGCGTTTGTTTAGATACTCGTTTTTAAATAACTTTGAAGAGTATTAATTGTGTACAAACATGCTCAAGAAACGTACTTTTCAACTAAAGGTAAGACCACGACAAGAAAAATCAAGTTTTATTTAACCTAATACCACCGAAATCGCTGAATCGTTTTTTGTAGTATTTTTTCATGATTTTCGAATGTAACCAACTTTGGTATGGCGAATTACACGCAATACGTCCTGTCTGACACATTCCTCATTTCGCCCGATCAGGTCATGATCTCTAGAATCACTTGCCTGTAAAGTACATGACTTCGAGATGATTGCTAGGTTCGATTTTTGGCTGTTGACCCGAAAATTTACATTCAAGTTTTGAGTATAGCTACATAACGTTATACGCCTAAAGCGTTCATTCAGGGTGTTGCACGAAAAAGATCCGAAAGTAATAAGTGATAGTTAATTAAAACTAAACTGAATTTTTGTCAGGCTCCCAATATTATCTCACGTCCATTAGCCATGCATGTTAAAACACTTCTGCATTATTCTGTGCACTTTGCATACGTGTAAGTTTTTTGGTGCGTTTTTCGTTTTGAAACAGTTTCGGCAAAAATCGGGTGATGCGACTTTAACGATTGTACTAAACTGTTAAGGGTATAACTTGATGCCATCAGAAGAATATGCCTGTGACTGTCCACCAATATCAAGTTATGAAACAACGTTCGTTGCAAACTGTAATCTATGATGTGTTAAAAGGGTGTGCACAACATTAAGATTGGAAATATAATTGTTCACAGATCTGCACATAACTTACGTGGAATAAAGATGGTCATGGTGGAAAACTTCCCTTGAAATAGTTTTGCTTGAAATGCTATAGTTTTTAGGGAAATGAGTAAGAACAATTTGTCTCACATCGCGCGTTTTCAAAACCCGATGTTAGCTATTAGCTTGTTCTTCAGTATTAATTTTCTTGTAATTCACTGAGTCCAATCCAATGTCTGGACAAAAAGAGTTAAAAAAAAGAAGCATTAAATATGAATCGCCGGATGTATTATTTAGAACTCTACAAATCAATTGTGTTGAGTTAACGTAATTCGATATATCTTGTTTTTTTGCTGGCACTCACTTCTCTCTCAACATTGAAAGCTTCAGACAACATCAACAAAATTATTTACCAGGACGGAAGCTTTTGCCTCACTATAAAAACTTTCAACAATTTCTGCATTGAAGAACTAAATTAAGAATGTTCAAGAACTTTATATACCTGTTTTACTAAAATGCCAAACATAAAGTTAATTCCAAAGTTGAAGTTGAAAATTTTGTTTATTAAAGTTCAGTGCGTTTCTATGCTGACCGGGAACTATTTCATCTATAATAAAGACAAGATTGATAACTATACCTTGAAAATGAATTGATTGCCTTCGATCTGAAAGGTGACTGCATGATAATTCAAGATTAGGCCTGAACAAGGTGCCAAGGCCTCCGGTGACTCAAATAATGTCAAAGAGGCCCAATTAGCGATCATCGAGGGATCCATACTCAAAACTATACTTGTTCGTTGATTCCTCGAAACCAACTTTAATTCCTGTGACCAGGACTCAAAACTCATGATCGTTAATCATGTTAGCGGTTCCAGTACAAACGGATGGTTTTGTGAACTGAAATGACCGTGCATCTGATGTAAACATCTCAAAATAGGGGCTTACAGTGGGCAAAAAGAACTACCAACAAATCGTTCGTTTTGTGTTTGTGATTGTTGTTTAAAAACTAATTAGCGGCTTAATCATGCAGAAATTTGTTAAAAGCAATCGTATTTCATAATGGTGCTGTGATGACTGTGAGCTCCAATCCCAATGTTGTGACGAACTTCCCTTGAAATTTTCTCCATCGTGCATAGTTTCAAGTTTCAATTTCATAAATTGTTGTCCCGACCAGCAAGTCACTTACTCCCGTCCACCACAAATAGTGAAAATGATTATCACTGCTGTAGAGCGAGTGATAGTATTATTAGAAGAACAACACACAAACAGTGGTCTGTGTGGGCCTCCGTACTGTATTCATCAGTCTTTTACACAGCACAGTACACACACGGCTAGTTGCAGCAGCTGGTCGCCATTGCCCGTGCTGAAGTTTCACGTCACAGACGGTAGTCTATTATGGGATGTAATCAGTAAGTGTTAGTAGGCTGTATGAAGGCTGTGTGTGTGTGGCTGACGAACATGAAGCTAGCTAGCCCTGGATATGGATGCAACACTGTACCTACTCACTGTGTGAAGCAAAGGGGTCAGAAGTAAAAAATGCATGTGTACGTAAACAACGGGTACGTACTAACATCATGGTGCTATGTACTCGCCTTCATAGCGCGGAGACAATACTGTTGAAGAATTACGCCGCAGCTAACTGTGTTTGTTTGTGAGTAGTTGAATGGATGTACCATCATGAATTGTGATAATCCATATGTACTATTGGTTTCACTGGCTTTTACAACTGACCACCAATCTTGTAGTTAGAGGCTGAGGGGCCCGGAGTTTCAACGCAACCCGTACAGCGTGAACGGTGGGGACACACTATTATTCTCTCCGGTAGCGAAATACCCCATCACACAACACTAAATCATGGAGTTGAAAGACCTCGGAGAACAGGTTTACGCTGCTGAAGAGCTTAAAGAACGCCGAATCCGAAAGGTAATGTCTAGATACGATTCTCTTCGAACACTTTGTACAAATTGTACACTCTTTTTCTCAGTGTAGTAATCATTTTTCGCCTTCTCACTTATGCAGGGCAAGACGGAATACCTTGTAAAATGGAAAGGCTGGTCGAACAAGTGAGTTGAATGTCTCTATTCACTCGTTTTTCTCCGATCAACGTGTAATGTTTGAAATTGGTCATTGATTCTGGATAGACATGTAAACAAAAGGCCTAAATTTGTTGGGTTTTTTTTTTCTTCAAATTTTATTTCACCAGGTACAACACATGGGAGCCCGAAGACAATATCATAGACCGACGCCTCGTAGAGATGTTCAGCCAAAGGTAATGCCATTCCAGCGCCGATTTCCTGTGACCCAGCAAGTTTTTGTTGCGTATATTTCATTAAATGTTGTTGATCGTGTCTAATCAGCCAGTATACTAAACTTCCTGTATTGTTTGTTCCAACCTAACAGACAGAGTGGTGGCGTGGCTGGGACCTCCACACCGGGCCACGGCGGTAGGAAACCCGCCACAAGAGGACGGAGAAAGGTAGGCAGTTAAATTAGTTAAATCTACGTGCGTGATTTTCATAGATTTTCTTTGTTTTGGGGTGAGCTGTGCAGTGTTCAGTGATTTAGACTTTATGGTTGTTGAGGGTAACATATTGGTTTTTTGTCCTCCAACAGTCGGCACTTGGGTCAGTCTCAAAACGAAAATTTGAACTTGAATTGGGAGAGCCTCCGCCCCGCGCAGCCAAGCAGCTGAAACGGGAGTCGCCCGAGGAACGTGTTGACAACAAGCGTGCTTGCAAGTCAGCACCGACTGGAAACAACAAAGATGTGGGCCAGGGCGAAACGGACGAGAACTCCAACACAAAAGTGAGCATAGGGGAGAAACCGCAAGGCTTGTTAGAGACCAAATTAGCAAAAGATAAAAAGATTTGGAGTAAGAATAATGGAGACAAGACCAAGGTGCGACGGAAGAGTGATCCCCCAGACTCGTTACGCAAGTTGGGAGGGGGAGGAGGAGGAGGAGGAGGAGGCAAAAAGAGCCCCGGTCTAATACGGGATGGATTGCTCACTATCCCCGCTGCCTGCACGGTGACCTCACCAAAGGTCAAGGCCAAGTCACCAGTCACCACGTCGGCTCCTCCAATTCCGAAGAAGAAGAAGAAATTGAAATCGTCGACCAAGTCAGATACGCCCCCTCCTGATGAAGATAAAGCATCCAAAACGATGGACGCATCACCGCCCGCTGATGTGGATGCCGTGAATGTTAGCGCCCCGTGTCCCCCAGTGACAGTTCCCCTGGGTGCTCCTGCTCAACAGTCTGTGGTTGTCCACATTAAAAAAGAAGATCTGCCCAACATCGGCAAACAGCAGACGAAGAGATCGCCTTGGAAACCGTCCCATCTTCCCGCATCCGAGGTATTGGTGACGGATGTAACATCTCAAGACGTCACCGTGACTGTCCGGGAGTGCACGTCCATGAAGGGTTTCTTCAAGGAGCGCACCAAGGAAAACAAACAAGAGGAACGAGAAGAGGGGTTGCCCCTCAAAGGGGAAAGTGACAACGAAGAGGAGAAAATGAGTTGTTTGTAGCACAAGATGAATCATAATGGTCTTTACTATATGGTAAACGTTACACCCGTATGAGTGTTTAAAGGTGTAACACACTGCTAATTTCAAATGTGTTAAGTACGACAACATTGTTACTCAGTACAATAACACATCGGCCGTAACATTGCTGTTACAACTCTAATAAGTGTTACTTAACACAATGACAAACATCGTGTAACATCGTTGTAACATTGCCGTTACAACTGTCACGGCCGTTACAATTGTCACTGCGACAATTGTAACTCGGTACAATAACGCTGTTGTAATGATACTGTCACAACTGTAACAAGAGTGTGTTAAAACGTATTGGCGGTAAATGACTAACGCCCTAAGGAGACAACTTGCATTGTGATGCAACTCAAAGTATAGCTTTAAACAATACAGTTTAAACGCTATTAAAATTCCGCTTTTTACACAATTTGCCTTATTAAAAATATTTAAAAAGCGCAGGGATATTATGTTGTGTTTTCGTTTTTAATTTGCAAGTATTAAACCATTTTAAAATGCTTGTTTTGTAAAACATTGTTATTAGTTATGTTAACATTTTGTCAAAATTACAAGCAAACAAACACAAAACACACATGCCTTCCAACATAAGAGCGTGTTACTGTTAGATACGATCCATAATTCCGACTTCCAAGGGATGCGTTGGCCAAGATATTCCTTGTTTGAGACAAGTGGCTTTTAATAAAAAGAAAGAATCATTAAACATCAGTCTTGCCGCTGCACCTCAATATTAGACGCTCAAAGTATTGTTTTTTTACACAACAAATCCTACTATCAGCATTGCTATTATTTAATCAAAGGAACCAAAAAAAAAAAACCTTTGCGAGTGTCCACCAACAAAATATATGGTAACTGATTCAACCAAAATAACCATCTATAGTAACTGATTTTTCCCCATATGCTGATACTGCATTTATTTTCTCCTCTAAAAAAAAAACAGTTTAAAAATATTTAATTATGAAATTTTACAAACTGTGACCAGAATTTGTCCTTACCGACCCTGATCCATTATGAAATTATTGCTAGAAATGTCTATCTATGAATGGAATTACTGTTTTGTCGCGAGTAGATGAACTTAGATGTTTTCCCTATTTGTCATGGAATATTACAACTTTGAAATAGTTTAACAACACACTTATACAATTGTAGTATAAATGATAACAGTGAAGCAGTACATGTTTTTTGTCAGTACACCAAATTGATCATCGTGAATACTGTATATTCTTCAACGAATAATCCCGTGTTATACTCTGCATGAATTAAATTCCAAACGTCACCTTCCTGTGTTCTTCAAAACTCTCTTTGGTATACGGTAAGATAATGTTAGTTGAAGTTGTTTAAAAGTGATTGTTTTAACAGTTGAATTTAAAGTACAATGTTCGACCTTTCAATATACGATGTACAACATGTATACTAAACAATTAATTCAAACATTTACCCCCTCCAATACCCACCTTTATGACAATTTTTTTTTAATAATAGAATTAAGACGAATTTATAATACTGTCGTTTCACATGCCGGTCCAAAGTAGTCAAACGTTTTATGGACCGCAATGTTCCGCGAAAGTTGAACGACATCTTCTTCAAAACGTCAGCTTGAACGAAGATTAAAATGCCTTAACTAAGATATTGATGTAATAAAGTAAATTAATGCATTTTAATGCAATACTTATATTTGAATGTCACAATTAGTATTTAAATGCTGACATGATTAAGGAACTTTGTCTGGACGTTATATGTTTAAGTTTTAGGTTGAACAACAATTTTCTTCGTTCAACCCAAAGTAAATTTTCAAAATTTACCCAGTCAGTTTCTCTTGTGTTTTATTACCGTATTGGACCTTTTAAATTTGATTGCACGCGCGACACCCATCTCTTGTTTCTTCGGTTCAGAACAATTGAAGGTGGGGCGAAGTAGTCTGGTACCTGATATATAAATTGATCATTTCAGCTGCAGCCACCATACTGTAGGCCGGACAAAGATGGCCGCAGGGTGATGGTGTTACAATGGTTAACCTTGCTTTTGAATAAAGTATGTAAAACCCAAACAGAAAAACCTACACTGATAACTGCATTGCTTCTTTGCTTAGACATATGTGCTTTCTTCTATTTTGTTCTCAGTGACTGTGAAGTTAGATATTTACTCGAACCACCTCTGTCATATTCCTTCCCAAAGTTGAATCTTATTATTCAGCATTCAAGATTTCAATGTCTGCTCTGGACTATAATGGTCGTTTAGTTTCCATAAATTTGATTTTGTTATTTATCAAGAGTGGTCTCCAAAGCTTCATGTTTGGCAAAAAAGTATAAAAATTTTCTAAGAAAACAGTTTGTATTTTTTTTTTGTAATTACCCTTTGATCATTACGGACATTAAACTACAACCAACGATAGCACTGAACCAGACGACCTTATAACTACGGTATACATAACTCGGTTATACAAGAATCAATGTATGAAGTGACTGACTGAGCTACGATGAAAGCCTAGTTAACAAAAACAGTGATTAGGTTTTTTGTGGATTAGGTTTTCGAGGTTGTTGTGATTTTAAAGGCCGATTGTTGAGTGGGCAACAAATGGTTAATAATACATGATGCCTGAGAGGAAGAGTATACTGGTACAGAAGAAGCAAATTAAATCCACAATCTTGCATTTTGTTAAAGGTGCTTGCTTACAAATTTATGCATTTTAATGTTAATTAGGCCTACTTGGTTTCTTTTTTGAGATCTAAAAAGGAGTGTAAGTATTTCAAGTCGACCATTGCAGTATATTTAACGGAAACACATGCGCAAGGTAAAGAACCGCCTGAACGAAATACAATAAATTAGTTTTGCCCAACACTAATTAATAAAAACAATGGATGCTCAAGTGCTTTACGAATCCATTGCGAATCAAAAATTATTACAATGTAGGCAGTTGCATTGCCGGTCGGGGAACCCCCCCCCAAAAAAAAACACGAGATCGATAAAGAAGAAGATAATTTATGCACAAACAAAAGGTTCAATACATTGAATAGCCCCCCCCCCTATATTATGCCTTTGCACGTGCTTGACCCCCCCCCCCCTAAAAAAGAGGAAGAAAATGTCTGGTTACGCGACTGAATCTATAGGCCTAAAAGTAAAAACTGTGTCATTTGAAAGCTTGTATTTCAATTCGATTTATTTCACAAAACTTCCTCAAAACTTGTGTTTCGTAATTAATTGTGCTTTGTATCTACATTTGTGTTTGCCAAATTCTGCCTTTCATCAGTGTTCTCCTTTGACATGAATATAATTACAGGCCTATTAATGTCATTTGTTGTCATTTGATTTATTGTACTGATTATTATCATGCAATGAATGAGAGCTTTCAATTTCACAAGTAATCGAAGAAGTTGATGGTAAACATATCCGTGTAGCTTTAAAGGCTATCATTAACTTTTGGCACAGTACCGGTATGGATCTGAAATGTATAGCTCTGGCTTTAGCTGCGGCTCCGGTCTGAGCTGTGGCTACGGCTCCGGGTCTGAGTTATGGCTGTGGCTCCGGGTCTGAGCTGTGGCTACGGCTCCGGGTCTGAGTTATGGCTGCGGCTCTGGGTCTTAGTTATGGTAGTGGCTCCGGGTCTGAGTTACGGCTGTGGCTATATGGCTCTGGGTCTGAGTTATGGTAGTGGCTCCGGATCTGAGTTAAGGCTGTGGCTCTGGGTCTGAGTTATGGTAGTGGCTCCGGGTCTGAGCTGTGGCTGCTGCTCGTGGTCTGAGCTGTGGCTGAGGCCCCGGGTCTCAGCTCCGGCTCCGCTGCTGGTCTCAGATATGGCTGCGGCTCAGGCTTTTGGGGCTCTGGCTTCAGTTCTGGGTCTTAGCTCTGGCTGCGGCTCCGGGTCTCAGCTCTGGCTGTGGCTCTGGGTCTCAGCTCTGACTGTGACTCCGGGTCTCAGCCGGTCTCAGCTCTGGCTGCGGCTCCGCGTCTCAGCTCTGACTGTGACTCCAGGTCTCAGCCGGTCTCAGCTCTGGCTGCGGCTCCGCGTCTCAGCTCCGGCTTTTGCTGCTGGTCTCGGCTCTCAGCTGCTGCTCAGGCTTATGCTTGGGTCTCTGGTTCTGGCTTTTACGCTTAAATGATAGAACTCTGCACTCTGCCAGTCTCACAAAATTGTGTTGTTTTTTAAACTTGGGATTAGTCACACTTTGCGACATGGTCGTCATTGTAATCTTGAACGATGTTCGTGTTTTATAACTGTTTATTATTCCCCCTTTCAAATGAATACAAAATAGAAAGCTAGAGTAATGTTCATGTACATGTATATCTATGTATAAGATAAACATACTGACGTGTATAAAGTCACATCATAATTACATTATATAGCGACGGTGTCGTGTTATATTAAATGCATACTCATTATACACGGACACAGAAATTCGCCTATCGTTTGTTCAAATCTAATAAAAATGCGAACCAATTTAGTTTACCAAATCGGCGTGAAGCTAGACTTGTCGTGATTATATGGTGTTGTTGAACTCTAAGTACTTCCCCCTCCAAAATATGAATAAATAAATACATGACATAATAACAAATAAATAAATAAATAAATAAAACCAACTAAATAAATTAATCAAATTAAATACACAAAATTAATTAATGAACAATTAAATATAGTATTATATACACAATTAAATAAAAAATAACATACGAAAATAAACAGATAAATACAACAAGTTAAGTTAAAGTACAATGTCTTGTTCTGCCCGGGTTTGTTAAATCTGTGAAACATAATTCATTAACAGTATGTTATTTTAAGCATGGCGGCCAGCCTATAAGCTGGACTAATAAGTATGCCTCTCTTATCATAGTCCAACCCTTCAGACGATGACGCCATTACATGTGATTCCAATCAATGTTCCGTGGCAATACTACATAAATAATTTATCATCCTAATATGACAAAGGCAGTACAAGCTGTGTATGTTTTTAGTATCGAAACATTTGCCTGGAAAATACTCGTTGGAACAGGCATGGTGGCAATAGCGCGCACTATTTCAGCAGTCGCTAATGTGTTGTACCGCCCTCACAGTAAAAACTGAGCAAAATACAATTGTACAGACCGTGTAAGTCTCGCGACCAAAAAGGTCACCATTGAGCTTCCGGGCACCTCTGAGCCATCAGCTAGGATGGGAGATTTGTACGCGGGTGCAATTTTGTGTGATAATTGTTTTTGTCAAATCACCTTTTGCACCCCTAAACACATATTGGTGGAAAGATTACATTTAAAACTTATAATGTAATAAATACCAAAAAAGAGAGGAAACTTACCAGAAAATGAGAAAATACCAACATCCAGCTCGGAAGGGTCAAATTGCGAATTTTACGCTGACACGTAAACAGTACAGTGTCGACTGTACTAACAAACCGAAGTTAGGTTATTTAAATCGGGAAAAGCAGATCACTACCAAGCGAAAAAACAAACCTTGCATGGAGTTTCCGGGACAACGACGCGACGTCTTAAATTTGCACGGTTTTGGTACGGTACTACTAATAAATGTAGCAGCTTGATCCAATTTGCATGCGTGTACGTCAAAGATCACGACGATTGCATGTCCTTTATGGTCAAATGTGAAGCAGAATTTTAGGTTGGTCAAAAAATATATAAATGAAAGGTTTGCGAAACTTTTTACAATTTCTAAATCAAGCTTTTTTTAAAATTCAAACCATAGGCTATTCAATGGATGAAATTGATTATAACATCACTACAACACAAGTTCTTTTTGAAAACATATGGCCACAATAATTCACCTTGTATCTGCTATTCGAGGTGCCTGGAAGTGCAGATTTTCGCGAAAAGTTCCATTCTGTCATACCAACACCAAAATATACGGGTAGGCTGACTGTTCAGGGTGTGGTATACCGCCATCAACGTATGCCTATGGCAAAACATTGAGTTTTTCTTGGTTAATGTGATGCGTTGGAGGGTTCTGAGTACAATGATAGATGGATAGTTCATTGTTCAACTGAACTCACATTCATCATTCACATTTACTGCCACATCTTTTTTTGAGGTACTATAAATATTTACATGTTGAACAGGAAAGCAATTATTATAATAGTACAATATCTTGTCCAAAGTCCCTTTCACACTGAAGACTAATTTCCCAGGTCATTCCTTTGAAGGTTATGTTGACCCGTTGATCAAAGTTGAATTGTAAACTTTTGCAATCTTTCAAAAAAAAAACAATTTCTCGTGGAGCGACCCCTGGTTGGGAGTAAGGGTTAAGCGACAGAACCAAACATTGTATGAGAAGTCATTCCAACCAGGAAAAAGACAGCATCATCTCGGAAGTTATCGAATACAATCCTATGTGCTTGAAATGATGGTGTGTCTGACAATAGATAGGTTGCAGTATGACGTAAATCGGCCATCTTTACGGGCAGTTTAGAACAAACAGTCGTGCGTTTCGTGTGAGAACGGCGTGCAACACGCGCGCATTTCACGAAACTCATTGCAGGATTGGTTAGTGAACAACGCGGCTGCGTTAATAAGTTGAGCGTTTGACGCACCTGCAAGCCAAAATGCAATTTGCCCGTAAAGATGGCGTCTACTGGGAACTATCTATAATGATCACATCTGGAATCATGTAAAATAATGATGTGTGTTTGCTTGGACGTTATTGTAAAAACACCCTTTCAGAAAACAAAAATTGTCTACCTTGATTTGTGGATTTAAAAATCTTCGGGAACAGGTTCAAAAAGAATCACTCAGAAGAACACATGTACATGTACTGTAGCTGCAGTACGAGTGTTTTAAAGAAAATTGTGAAGTTGATTTCTATTAGGCTTGCAATGTTGTTTGACATCAGTCATGGATGTCATTGGGGAGCATTTCAGTGTTCTGGTCTCTAGATAACTGAATTTATGAAGATGCGAGACTAGTTACTACAGTTCATTCGTTTGACTCTTATTTCAATATGACAAATGTAATTTAGGAGCAATTTACATTGGTTATCGTCACTGTAGGAAGGTAGATTGTGTAATTTTATCGATTCGTACCGTGGTGTTCCTACACAAAAAAACATTTCTCAGAATAACGACTCTGTGTTTGTCTGATCGGGTTTCCGTTATGGTGTTTGGATCATGCGTGCAAACCTAATAATAATACCGTTCAACCTAGTGCTGCTTCATTCGCCATACTAAAGGGAAAACCCCATTATTTCCAGACTTATTTCCAGAACATTTCAGAATTGGTAAGGAAAAAAACTTGTAAAATATACTTTTTGATCACAGATTTACATAAAACTTACACGGTCTAATTATGATGATAGTAGAAAACATCCCTTGAAATATTTCTGTCTGAAATGCCATATTTGATGAGATTGGAGATAATTTTCCGATTGGAGTTTATCGCTCAGTGAGCGTTTTATTCATTTGTTGAATCAATATGATTTCATGCAAAAGTGTAATAGGTTTTTCACTATTTTCTTGTCCCAGATGGCCGATCGGTCTCAAACTTCTACAGGTTTGTCAGTTTATGTATATGGTGGATTACATAAAGTGCTTACACTGCCAGCAACTGTTTTGTAAGCAAAAACCAATTCTGTAATGTTCCTTTAGGAGCCATGTACACCCGTCCATCGATTGGGTAAAGATTGTGTGATGAGCTTTGATTGTAAGAAAAAAAAATGCTTGCATAATGTATACAGCGCCGAAACGAGGGTAATTTTCATGTATACATACATTTTTTGGGGGTGCCACAAAAGGGTGCACCATTTTTCCTAGGGGGCACATCTGCCCAATAGAAATTGTTGTTTCCTTTTGCATTTCTCTTCAACGAGCCTTTTTACGCTCTTGTTTTGCCATACTTTTTTTCCGACATGAGAGTAAAAGCAATACATTGTAGTGTAAATGGATTTTTTTTTTTGAAAATATTGAAATTATCACATTAGAGCTTACAAAATGTTAAAATTTTTATCTGGTAAATTTGAATACCAAAAGTCAAGATTTCAAATGGGGGGGGGGGCACGGGGGCAGGGGGGGGGGCAGGGGGGCACGGGGGGCGGACACACACAGTGGGGCACATGGGGGGCACATGGGAGGTGGGGCAGTGGTGGGGTGCATGGACGTCAGTTGGGGACCCAAAGGGGCATATATTTCGTCATTTTATGTTTTTGTTCGCATTTTCCTCGTTTGATTGAAATTATAACTAACAGAGCCATGTTTCATGTAATTCGTACCCAGGAACTTTGGGATGAAGAACAAAATCAGGCTGTCTTAGAAATAATACGAGTGAGACCCAAGATTGATTTTAATATAATGTACCCACAGTGGCGACATTGTCAACTCATCTAAGATGAATCTTTAGTTTAGTTTGGTTTATTTCCTTACATCAATCAAAATACAATGTTTACATAGGGTATAGAGTATTAAAGAAGTAGAAGTATGGAGGTGTCTGGGTACCTGGGTAATGCAATGCAATAATTGATACAATTAAACAATAATTATAACATGAACATGTAGGTCTACCTTGTGTCTTGTTGGACTACTGAAGGGAATCGTACAATGTACAATGTACGATGTACAATGTACAATGTACAATGAATGTGATAAATGTAATAAATGTGCTTTGTGAAATCAAACCCTTGTTTGTCCTCAGAACCAGTTATTGAACCATATTACGCGATTGTCGCCCTATTATATTAACTATTTAGTCCACTAGATGATAACCCGAAAATGTACCTTCTTTTCAAGTATGCATTCGCATCTTTCTGTTAAGAATTTACTAACTTTCCTTTTCCCAAGGGTAAAACCGAGTTAGAATGACACTCTTTACTGAAATTCTGGGTATTATGGGTAAAGCTGACCCAAACTTGGGCCTGACCCGGGTCAGGTCGAAACCTGAAAATATTCAAAGCATACATGACTTATCATAGAGCAATAGAAGCCCATAGGCCGTTGCACAGCTTGCTTGATACCTTTAAAGGGGAGCATGTTTACCTTTAAACTTTAAGCTGTATCACATTGATTGCTATCCTGTCTGTATAAAGCTCTCAGCGGGACGACACAGAGAGGTCCGTTCCTGGAAATAAAACATACTTGACCGTGGAGCCCATGGCATGATTCACGTACAAGCACGACCCCGCCGCGCTATGGTGTGAGTTTATCAAGGGGAACTGCTATCTTCAATTACCATCAGGTGAATTTCAAGGGGATAGGCCAATTACAAGTTGAGACGGCTGGAGTTGCTGGACACTAGTTAAAGTGGCCTTCCCAGACCGGGGCTGACCTCTCTGGGAGTCAGGGGGTCTAATTAACACTTTTTCCTTGGATGAATATTGTGCTTCCGGGGATGTTGTTAGTTGCTGTCATTTTAAGTGCACGATCAGATTGGTGTGATTAAAGACCACACTATAGTATGCTTAATTGAGATTGAGGATTTGATTCATTTCAATCTTAACAGCTCAATGAATATAAATCCTCTAAGAGAAATGGCATTCTAAAGGCCCTCATGTTATAAGTTATTCACCGTTGCTTATTTTGATGGTCGTAATCGAAATAAGCGAACACACGGAATCCCTGAGAGTTTAAATAAAATATTGACCATCGACAATGAGTATACTTTTGTGTTTTGAAAACGTTCGATTATTTTAATCGTATATAAATGTAGGTAGGCCTATTTAGCGTTTTTGAGATACTGCCAAAAATCTGTGGCGGTGCTCACGCAGGAAGATAACCCGTTAATTGGAATACAATCTACGTTTCTCAGATTGAATTTGTTTTAAAAGTCCCTTTCTCTAAAACCACATTCCTTGGAAGGGAATCGTTTCTCAAAAAGGTCATACAGCTGCAGTGCTGCTTTCCAAGTAAGTTGTAATGTTCGTTAATTTTTGGAGTAATTACCAAGGGTATACCCCACAAGTTTAAAGGAACATTACAGAATTGGTTTTTGCTAACAAAACAGGTGCTGGTAGTGTAAGCACTTTATGTAATCCACCATATACATAAACTGACAAACCTGTAGAAGTTTGAGATCGATCAGCCATCTGGGTCACGAGAAAATAGTGAAAAACCGATTACACATTTGCATGAAATCATATAGATTCAACAAACGAATAAAACGCTCACTGAGCGATAAACTCCAAACGGAAAATTAGTTTATTCATTTCTCATCAAATATGGCATTTCAGACAGAAATATTTCAAGGGATGTTTTCTACTATCATCATCATTAGGCCGTGTAAGTTTCATGTAAATCTGTGATCAAAAAGTATATTTTACAAGTTGTTTTCTCACCAATTCTGTAATGTTCCTTTAACGGATTAATTCAGTTAGTTAGATTTATGAAGACGTGGATCAGTTGTGGATGATAATCAGAAACTGTAACGTGACTAATTGATAGGAAGGTTAACATCTTATTGATAAGTTAAAAATATCACACATCGTACTTAATTGGCTTAGTACGTCGTGGTACCGATATTTCAAAGTCATTCCTTGGAGATGTCCATTTCAAAGAAGAAGCTTTCGTGCATGAGGGTCTGCACGTTAATAGCCCATTAATAGCCCATTAATAGCCCAGTGGCGGCGGGTTGTGCAGCATTGACAAGACGAGACATTTTCAACCTGTGGCAGTGAATAGTTTTGAAGGGAGCTTCAAAATCAAGTATCATCAAGAGTGCACAATAACATGCTAGAAGAAAATCATTTCAAAACGATGGATAGGACAGTTGAGAGGGGAGGGGAGGGGTAGGGTGAGGGGGAGGGGGGGGAGTGGGTTTGGAGTTATGAGAGCACTGCTCTGTGCACTTCCAATGTGTGCTACTTCATCCTTAAATCGCACCTTTTTACTTCATCAGGAGAGTGCGAGTTCGAGTTCGAGTCCCGGTCTTGACCCTTCACCATTGTCGCTTCGTCCTTCGGATGGGACGTGATGAAGCTGTAGGTCCAGTGTTGTTGTGTAACGCACGTAGAATCCAGTCGTCAAGAGAAAGGGGTTAGCACCGGTGTTTCTGGCATGGTCTGGCAGCAGTATGCACCATCTCTCACACTCTATCCCCTCCAAGGTGTTGTATTATGGGCCCAATTTCATAGAGCTGCTTAGCACAAAAATGTGCTTAGCATGAAATTTTTGCCTCGATAAAAACAGGATCACCAGCCAAATTTCCACGTGATTTTCAGGATAAGCAAACAATAGCTGGATACCATTAACAAGCAATATGCAACAAATGGAAATTTGGTTGGTAAACCTGTTTTGATCAAGGAAGAAATTTCATGCTAAGCAAATTTTCGTGCTTAGCAGCTCTATGAAATTGGGCCCGGGTTACTTCGTCTCATGAAATCAATGTTGACAAGCCTCCACCAGATTTGATAATTCGGTGCCAGGTGTGTCATTTACGGCAGACATGGCATGTACACAATAATTGTAATGGATAAATCGGAGTGGATTCATACCCGGGTTGGTCCAGCCACTTTATCTTGACCCACTCTACAACATTCTTTATTTCATAACGTTGATTAGAAACAATATATATATACATAAATATCTTGTCACTTATAGGGAGCAATGATACCAAATAATAAAATATATAAAAAAATCGTTCAACCTCGTTTCCTGCCAGGGGAAGGATCCGCACCATTATGTCACACGTTTATTTCTTTTGCACGCGGATTTAACACATAATGGGCAAAAATGAGCGGTTGCCATTTCCTGGTGTCTGCACGAATTCTACGTGATAACATGGGTGAACTTTCTAATTACAGCGCGAACGAGAGACCAGACGGACATAAATCAAAGCAAACATTCCCTGTGGCTTTTACTTTTTACGAGTATTATTTGAAGTTCACGGATTCGCACGTGACAGCTTGTGTTTCCATGGCAAGTGGAAAAAAAGTCACACGTTCTGACGTGGTTTCCCAGAAAACCGCCAAGTAGCAGATCCATCTATAGCCCTAACATTGCCTTGAAGATGGGGGAGGGGGTCTTTCTGGAGACGCTAGACGTACACGCCGCCGGCTTTCCACTCTGGAAAAGTGGTTTGCCCAATAACAAGACTATACTTGGCAAGAGATCAGTATGCACTGACTGGTACGAGGAAGTAGTTTGCAAATGATCCGAATTAACCACTCCTGCCCACTACAGTTTACTCGCTCCACAGAAAACATAAATCATTAACCCTCAATAAGGTCAACCTGGTTAAACCAATTAAAAAAATCATCAGACCATTCAACAACCTTGCACTGCCAGGAACTTGGTACCATGAACTGGTTAGGACGGCAAGACAAATTATTCAAAGGGACGACACTAATGATATTACCTTCCTCCATGGTTGACATCGGAACCTCTCACCGAAGGCTCAAGAAGTTTTCCTTTTAATGTTCTACCATGGAGGAAGGTTCCTTCATGGCTCTGTATACTTACCAGCTTTGAAAATGGAAAATCATTACATAATCGACGCCATTTTGATAGTGTAGATGTACTTATCACGCTGGTACTAATGCAACAACTACCCCACAAGAAACTTCAAAGGAACAATCCACCCAACACCATCACATGGAATTTCTTAAGAAATAGAGCAATAGGGAAGTCAACACAATAGAAATACATAATGTAACGTGTAACCTGTTTTCCTGAAGTATATTTTAAGACAAACGACATTCCCAATTCTGCATAAAATAAATTGTTCAGAAAATAGAATAGTAAAACTGCGGTACCTTCCCTCAATCGTCCTCGGTTGTAAACAGTGTTGTGCAAAAGCATGCTGTGAAATACTCGGGGTCTCCAAGACGCAATTACCAGTGTTACCATTGAAAGGAAAACAACAAGAGGACCCATTGGACACGTTGGCACATTTTGGGCGCATCTTTGGGCGCATCTTTGGGCACATTTTGGCGTGAGATGCATAAGACCCATTTTGGGTCAACAAGCCCAGCTATAGATTTATGCAAAACTGAATGCCTATAATATATGAGGACATTTTAATCGTTTTATGTTATCAGACTAACACTGTAAGAGAAAGTATACTGCCCCCTTTTGAGTAAAAGTGACACATCATGACTGTTCAGGTAGCCTTAGCAGTGAGTCAAATAAAGTATGACAAATCGCTATTCTTCGCTTTCATATAAATAACTTCTTTTCATCATATTTTTTATTAATTTATTTTGTTTATCATGACAATATATTAGGCATTTAATGTTCCTTAAACTGTCTGGATGAATAAATTAGGGATGTTATAATTATTTCCTTTTCGACAGTCAGTTGAACGCCGGGCATTTCGGATAATGGTTTTTCGATTGTATAATAATTATAATAATGAACACTTGGTAACCATTTGCCTTGAAACTAATTCGCTTGTATAACTCCGAGAAGCTTTTCTATATTTAGCGTGTTTTCATCAAATATATCGGCCTGGTAATTGCAGCTTGGAGACCGCGAGTGTTTCACAGCTTTTCACGCCTCGGCTGATGCATTCAGAATCCACCCACATTGTAAATTGATCAAAAGCGTTATATAGCCTTAGAACGGTCATTGTTTTCTATGATGATTGTCATGGTGTATTTTTTGTTATAGACATTGTATTCCTTCCCCATTCTATTTGTGAAATAAATTAATGCAAGTATGATTGTGTGTCGGTTGATGGGACAATGTGATTCATGCACCAAAACGATAAAAGCCAAATTTACTTCTACAGACACATTACACATTACACACTACACATTACACATTACACATTACACATTACATATTTACATACAAATTGTCCTGGTCAAGACGAAAGTGTACAACAACATACATAGTCAATGAAGATTACGTCAGACCCAATAAAACATCTACTATCAAGATATAAAAGTACGAAAAATATAATAATTCGAAACGTATTACTACCGTACAGGCAGCTTAACATTGTAAACAATTGACCGTAACAAAAACGGAATTCACACAAAACAGGATTACATTATCCCAAATCAACCAAAGAAACAACAGCTTGTAAAATATGTTGGCAGTATAAGCTCATGCTGTATTGTAATTTCCTGTTGTTTATTTATTAATTCATTACCGGTACATTCGTTTACCTAAAGCCCAAACAAAACTGGGTTTCCATTGCATAAATTATACCTGAATAGGACTACATCAAACTAGTTTATTTACCTACATGCATATATTATAGTAACGTCGAGTACTAACAAAATGGATATAAAGTTCATATTCTATAAAAACCTTCGGTCAGATATTACCCGATTCCGGGAAGCAAGGGGGCCCGACCCATCTCTGGGTCAGTGTGACATGGAATCTGTGTCAAATGACCCAGAAATATGTCAAACTGACGTAGAACCTGAGCTTAAATCCCATTGTTTAAACAGATTCCGGGTCAGTCTGACCCCCCAAAACAGTCCCCCCGGACCCGAAATCCGGGTCAATTCAGACACGGGAGTTTTAGACTGTTCTCCAAACTGATTATTTCTTCAAAATTACTGTTCATTTGCATCTGCACAAAGCTTCCAGTCCAATCTCATCTGTGTGCAAATGTTGATGTCACGTCAGGAGTTGCAGATAAAATGCCTTATATAAAGAACCAACTCGTTAAGGACACTTACGGTGCATCCATATGGTTTCAAGCTCACCCGTAAAACGCTCAGGTCGACAATACAATCATAGACACTCGCCAATGAAAAGCTGCAAAAAAATAATTCGCCCCCACCAATTCGCCCCCACAAATTGCCCCCACATAATGATCATCAGTCATTACATATACACGCATGATGGTTTTCATTTTACCAATCATTTCATGATTCAACTGGTTGCAATGACAAGGAGGGGGAAAACTGTTATACACTAAGTGCGGAGCCACTTTGAGAAAAAAACGCCACGGAAATTATGAGACCTCACAAAACGGAAAAGAAAGACAAACAAACAACTCCTCCTCAAAATACAACAACCAAAAAACAAGAAATAAATAAAGCAAACATAATTGTAACAACAATAGCCCCCCCCCCAAAAAAAATACAAATACAAATACAAACAAACAAAAACCACCCCCACAAATTTAACAAATAAATTTTGTGTGAATTGAATCAAATTAATAGATTCATTTCATTTTAAAAGCGGCCGTGAATAATTAAAAGTCATTAAAAGTCATTACAACTACGTAGAGTTGGGTGTTTTTCCTTACCTCTTTTCTTTCAGAAATCTCATCAGCAAAATAAATATCGCTATAATAAAATAATCACATGTTTCAATTTGTTTTTTTACAAACGTGCCAACGTATAGCCTGTCCGTCAGACCGCAACGCTGTGTCAATGACGTCACGAACTGATTCGATTTAAGTTTATCTCAAGCGAGAGCTTACGATCGTATAACGAACTCCCAACATTTGTATGTATGTGGGTCTAGTTTATGGGGGGTCCCTCTATAAATGTCCACGCACTGAAGAATTGATCTGATGTGGTTATTTATGCTTTCTGCTGTGCCCATCTGAAGTCTTCATTAAAAAAAAAAACACCTCAGGCTACATTTACGTCACTTTGTCAACTGTTTTGTTGTCTCCGGGGAGAATGTGTTTTGACCGTTGAGACGAGATATACCACATTCCGAAAAACGTACCCATAGGAGTCAAGAAAATGCAATTCAGAACACAACACGTTTATTTTTTATTTTTTCATTAAACACTATAAAAAAATAAAAATAATTCAAACAAAGACAGTGCACTTGAGCTTGTAGTTATTAGAAAGAGCAGTGGCAATTACCGTCCGGATTTCCCGGAAAGATTTTGCTCCATGTCCCCGGGGCGCCAAGCCAACGTGACACGGCCGAGAAACTAGATCGCATCGGGTGTCAATGTGATTGATTTCTCGGTCTTATACTGATTCGTTTAATCTACGTACCCCCCTCCATACTTAAGACTATCAGGATCCTATACAAACATGCATAAATTGCAAATATATATAATCAATGGAAGATGAAAACTTAATTCAAAGCTATCGCTTAAGATTGAAGAGCTTAAATTTGTGTTTGGAAACAAACGAATCAAAACAGAGAAAGAAGAAGAAGAAGTGACAAAGTGTGACAAGGTATTTTTTATTTCACTATATCGATCCCACTTAACACATTAAAAGAGGCTGAAGAAAATTGGCCGGTCACCACCTGGTCGTTGTGTGTGCACACATTTCGACTGCGTGAGTTGAGGGGAGGGGGTTTCAGCACGCACCCCCTTCCCCGTTTAAATTTGTAAGCGCCAACCAAAACAGCTCTTCATCCTCGCTGAGCCACAGCGCCAGGAGGACAGCTGACCGTCTGGCCATGACGCCCACACGTGCAGCCTAGTGAAGTACCTGGTACATTGTAAATCGCGCTCATGTCAACACACCTCGTGACGGTATAATAAAGCTACAGTTTATCTGTAATCCAGCGTTCTTAGCGATAGCAGAGACTCTCTATCTATAAATCGGGTTGTTTCAGATTCACTTCACGCCTAAACATCACGGCTTAAATGTCAAATTAGCATGTCTGCCCCATCACCCACAATGGCCGTATGTTTTCCCCAGGACTGGAGAGTCTGGTGCCTGGATTGCTCATTGGAATAGTGCCAAAACAGGTTGCGCTGCTGTGCTTGCAATTACACACTTTGTAATTGTGATTTTTTTTATAAACCAAGTATAGTTTTTAGATCAATTTTAAAAACTCTATGAAATCATCAAAGCGCAAACTCTGGAAAAACGGTATCTTCAAAATTATATCTAGACCCTACCACAAGTTCGATAAATTTTTTTACCCGTTGTTTGGGTAACAAAAAACAAAAAAATATACTTTTTATCCCCGATGCAAATTTGTTATCTATCAAGTTCGATCATGTTGCTTTGAAAAAAGGGAAACTCACTCTCTGGGTGGAAAAAACACACAAATCGGCAGTTTGTTGAACTGTACCGTTTTCGAGGAAACGACTAGGTATTTAAACATCTGATTGTATTGAAATGGTCGGCCTAAATTGGAACATGCATGTTTTGGCTCTGCAGTATGGTAACTCTATCAGATTCAGTTAAGGTCAATGATGTTGAGCGTTAATGGACCAATATGGTAGCTTGGGTTCAAGATAAGCTTAGTGGGTGGGGCTAAACACTCCTTCGACCACTTAGAGGAGGATCAACGCCCATTACGTTCCGGGAAGCACTTGTTTTGTTGCTCTCTCCTATTTTTTTAAACAAAAGGAAAATAAATATCTGTACGCGGGGCAGCTTGTCGTATCCAAATATGGATCGTTCATGCAAGGCTGATAATTATTGTCCGATCAAGTGACACTAAAATGAAGCCTAAAGTGTCATGGCAAACAAGTGTAAGATTTACGTCATTATTTTCCCGTAGGAATTTCTAAGAATTGAAACTTCCTCTGGGCATGGAGGTAGAATGCTCTGGGTGACGCATATGAATTGGTTATACAAATAGATTCCTTCCTCTAATAAAAGGTTGTCTCACAAATTACGAAGAAAAGTATTTTTTGGGTCAAGCGCTCGCAGAACAAAAAACAAAGTTCATCGGGTGACAATCCGCGATACCTGCACCCAACCCCTACCGCCACAAACAAAAGATGACGTCACACTATGACAGCATATTGCTATCTATAGAACGAAACGTCACAACACAACTCTGAGCAGTGGTAATTAATTCGCAATATTCTCTGACTGACTTCAGAGTAATTGCTCCAGTTGGTGAAAAAAAAGACGATGACGACATACAGTGACGTATTGTTACTAAATTTAGCCTTGAACGTCTTGCGACATGGGGGTCGATTGTCTGGAGGGGTGGGGATGGGGACAAGGTCACACAACAGAAGCTAGTACAACACTGCTGTGTTTTGGTTTTCTTGTGTGCATGTTTTTGTTCTGGTCAAAACAACCGCTGAGCAGCTCTTGTTCTGGTCAAAACAACCGCTGGGCAACTCTTGGGTGCACTTACTGGACGACGATACCACTCCAGATTGTGGGAGGGTTCAGTCATATATTATTTTTGTACCGTTTAAGACATGCTGGATGTGCATCTGTCTTGCATGACAGAATAAGCACATTTCACAAAAATTCTCACACATATCACATTTTTAAAGACAAAAATATGACTAATGCGCGGGTTCGATTTAAAAATAATGCTGTATCTTTGGGAGCTTTTTCCCTAGTTAAAATGCATACATATTATTGTATTTTTTGGGTGTAAACCAGGTTACACACTGCAGGCGCAATTTGTACACAGCTCAATGGAGAAAACCAAATGCCAGGCCTATACATTTTATGGGGAAATTTTTGTCAGCTTTTATTATGAAAAATAGGGAGGCACATCACAACTTGACCGGCTGTAAGTTTTGACAATACTATAGGCCCAACTTCAATTAATTATGTAAATATTTCCTCTATCAACAGTGTGGTGTATTGCTTGTCATTCTTGCTAGCCATTTAGTACTTTAGGTGACTACTCCTGGTGTTTTATGTCTGTCGCGTTGCGTAATGAAACCATAATCAAATCAAACTGTAACTTCTGGTTATTTTACCTCTCTCCAGTCGACCCCATGAAACAACCATCTTCAATCAATTACAAACATATGGCGTCATGCAATGAAAGCAATGTTTCTATCTTTAGACCCTTACGTCATTAAAGGAACATTACAGAGTTGGTTTTTGCTAACAAAACAGTTGCTGGCAGTGTAAGCACTTTATGTAATTCACCATATACATAAACTGACAAACCTGTAGAAGTTTGAGATCGATCGGCCATCTGGGTCACGAGAAAATAGTGAAAAACCGATTACACATTTGCATGAAATCATATAGATTCAACAAATGAATAAAACGCTCACTGAGCGATAAACTCCAATCGGAAAATTAGTTTATTAATTTCTCATCAAATATGGCATTTCAGACAGAAATATTTCAAGGGATGTTTTCTACTATATCATCATTAGACCGTGTAAGTTTTATGTAAATCTGTGATTAAAAGTATATTTTACAAGTGTTTTTCTTACCAATTCTGTAATGTTCCCTTATGTAACCGCCGAGTTATGGTGAAGGAACTTTAAGGAAAAGAAACATTTTTTATCCAGTAGGAAAAATTTAGTCATCTTGGTTCATCCTTTATTTCCATACACCAGACTATATTTGTCGATGACGCACGGTGCTTAGTCGAATAATAGGGAGAGCTTACTCACGATTTGTAATGTATGTAAAAACGAGAAAAAAACACTTGGCACTAACACCAGACAGAATCGACTTTTAATTGAAGCCTCATGAATTTATCGGAGTATAGACAAACCGAACAGTTATACACCGTGCAGTTACAGGTACGCAGGTATAGGGACTTCATGTAACCATGATCGATTCTTTGCTAACCGAACTGCTATTTTGTCGTATTCATGTATTTCCGGAACTCCTGAAACTGTCGGGCAGACGGCATTAAATATTAAGGTTGGGCGACAACGGATGCTTCGCTTGGACTCGTTCACTATAACGTCTCTCATGATAGCCTAGTAAATTATTCAGAAATGATTGAGATTGTCGAATATTTTGATAGTGCCAGTTGTAGTAAAAAATCTCATTATTCCATCGAACCAACTCTGTATAAGCAGCAGCCTATCTAGGGCATGACATCAATTAGAATTTGGACAAACGATTCGGGCTATCAATCAATCCATTTCGTTTTGTGTTTTTGTAATCTTAGCTTCCTGCAGTTTTCCCCACGTTTTATACAATTTTGAACACTTTACTTTACATTTTTCTTGGTTGACATATCAAGTAGTAAACCACAAATTGTTTTATTTCGTTTACATTAGAAGTGTTCTGGTTCTTGATTTAGTTTTTTGACATGTTTACAGCCCTGTAATGTTATTATCCTTGTACTTTTTAAACAAATATCTCATTCGTTGTTCCGTGTATTTTGTTTTCTTTAAATTTTTGCAATGCAAACATTTCTGCACTATTCCTGTGTCGTCATTTTTTGGGTATCGTGAGTTTTATACTGTAAGCACTTCTGTAATATTTGTGTGTTACTCTAGCACGCAAGCACGATTTTGAAAACGATTTTTTTTTTACTGATTTTAAATCAAATAAATATATGAATAACGTGAATTAAATACAAATGTAAAGAATCCTTTTGGCTGCATGTATGTATAGTACCGCAAGAGTCTCCTATATCCACAGTATAATTAATTACCAATTCCCCTCTCCCCTGCCGTAAATAAGGTTATATAATAAGTTGAAATGCCTTGTAGGTTTTTCGAAAGAGTATTTATTTCAAACTGTTAGAATCCAAGAACCAAAGTTTCATAAGAATCACACTTAAAATTGAAACGTAATAGATTGCACGTGGTTTCTAGAATTGAGCGTGTAATGGTTGTTGCACAAGTTCCTCTGAAGATAACGTAGTTTTTGAGAGAGAGGTAATTTCTCACTAAAATATTAAAAGACTTCTGGCCAGAAGTCTTTTATTTTGCACCAGAAAGCACACAAGTTTGTGCAACGAGGGTGTTTTTTCTTTCATTATTTCCTTGCAACTGCAATGACCAATTGAGTCCAAATTTCCACAGATTTGTTTTTTGTATGCATATGATGGGATACACCAAGAGAGAATACTGGCGCCTTTAAATGTCAAAGATGAGTTCCTTTTCTGCGTACCATCTAAAGAAAAGACAACGGGAAAAACCCAGTTGTGTCGAATTAATTTTCCTCGGTGATTTACGTGCAACTGGTGAAATTGCTTCTGGAGAAATGTTTCTAAATTAGGGTGGCGGGAGGTGGAACTCCCACGTCATATCGATTTCGACAATTAACCTTTTTTAATGCTCGTAATTCATGTGATCTAATAAGATAAAGAACATGTCCTGCTCGATTTTTTTTTCGAATAACAAACAAATACACCTCTCATTCGAAGGGTGCACAATAATGGCAAATCTTTGATTGCGCAATGATACTATTACATACTGTATTCAGGCTCATCGGTGTTATAGCATGTGTACAACATTGGTAATTGGAGTCTATACTGGTTGTGTTAATGCTTTATAAATGTAGGTACATACAATAAAACTAACCTGTGAAAATTTCACTTCAAAAGGTGGTCGCGTTTTTGAGATATCACCGAAAAACCGGAGCGAATATTTCCACGCAGGAAGAATATTCCCCCATAGGAATACACAGTCTGTTTCTCAGATGCAAATTTGGGGGAATAAAAAGTGATATATTTTCCATAACCGTATAATACTACGAAGTTAAAAGTTTCTCAACATTCATTATACTACCCAAAGCTACTGTACTTCTTACCAAGTAAGTTTTTATTGCCATTCATTTTCAGAGTCATTACCAAACGTGTACTGTGCCTTTAAGTTGGTTCAACCCATTTTACCCAAAGTAAGTAACTCCGTGCAGTACAACAGTCCAAGACGTTTGACGTGAACTTCCACGTCACTTTATTGCTGTCCTCTCGTTAGTGTAACGAATCATTGACACATGACACTAATCACGTGGTTTGATTTCTTTAATTGTTCGTTTTGTCTCGGTCGATGTACGACGAGGTAGCAAACGAAGAGGTAGATAATTATGATCGTACAAGTAGCGTAACTAGATATTTCATGGGGGGGTTGGCAGAAGGAGGCAAAAACATAATTTGAAGGGGCTATTGTATCGAACTATTAACTATTTTTTTTGGGGGGGGGCAAGAGGAGCAAGAGGGGTGTGTGGCAAGGGTTCTGAACGGGAGGGGGTAGGCACCAGCCCGTGTCCCTTCTAACACACGACTGCTTATGACGCTGTCGAATGGCTCGACTCAAGCCAGCGACTTTTTAAATTTCACGTTACACCGCCTGCCCCCCCCCCCAACCCGCCCACCATCGTCATTATATCAAAGCAAAAAGGGAAAAACATTCACAGATTACCGCATTACCACAAAACGTGCAGAAGAAAGAAAAAAAATCTGAAAACAAAGAGGGTGACACTATCCCCAAAGAATTGGTCGAGGGACTAACTTAATTTGTACCGATCGTCACCTTTCTCTGTAAGGATCAAAACAATCATAGCAACATGACGCATGTCTGTATAAATAGATTTATGCGTGGAGATATGACAGCTCGGTTGGTCTCGTTTGCTCTTGTTAATTCTCTTGTACAACTCTATCAAATCATCTTGTTTGCGGGAGACTTTTATAACAAGATCAAAACAATCACTACGGGGCCAAATTGAAATAAATGCTTATAGGCAAAAGAACGCTTAGCATTATTTCTAAACAGGAACACCCACCCTTAACACCATGGAGGCGTTGTATCGGTGTAAGGAACAATTTTTGCTTACAGCTCTGTGAAATTGGTTCCATATAGGGGGGCCTAATGTGTAAAAGAAAAAGGAAAAAAAAACCACCATAACGCAAACAGCCTTTTCTCTTCTTCTTTTTGCTTTGCATTGCCTTTAAAGATTATGGATCGGGTTAAAACACTAGTGTTTGAGATTAGATTTCAAAGTTAGACAGGTTTAAGACTAAAGAGTATCTAGGTGATTGGTACCAATTACAAGATAAAACAACTGTAATACCCTGGACTGTTTATAGTCATGCTGATAATAATGATGTTGAACTCATAACGAAACCGATAGTACGAACATCTTTCAAGCAAAACTTTTACTTTGAAATATGAAGAGCGAAACTATATAGTGTAATGTCGGACAACTGAACTATGTTCGGTATGAGAATCGTACAGTACAAAGTGAAAAGGAAACCAAAGTATAGGTCAGAATAATGTATAGCACAGCAGTACGAACATTAAAGGCAAAATATACCTTTGGTTTTTAGAACCGTTCGATTGTTTCGGTTGATTCGATTGTAACCTGTGATAATTTCATTTGGAAAAGTTGGTAGCGTTTTTGAGATATCGCCGAATATCTTGAGCGGTTTTTAATATGTCCACGCAGGAAGAATAATCCGTAATTGGAATACACAATTTGAGAAACGTTTCATGCAAAAACGTTTCTCAGAATGATTTTGTGTGTTATAACTCTCTCTTAAACCACATTCCTTTGCAGGGAACCGTTTCTCGACATGTTATAAATTTATCAACAGTTGCAGTGCATTTTAAAGTTTTTATGGCCATTAATTTTTGAAGTAATTACCAAAGGTATACCCTCCCTTCAAAGCAAAACATGACCCAGAAGCAGCAGCAGTTGCACTTTCAGCAACTGGATATGAGTAGCGAAATAAATAAACAAACAAAACAGACTGAGCCCACATAAAACGGCAGACAGTCAGTAGGGATGTCACGCGTGAGTCGAGTTGGCTCTGAGGTGATACAGCGATTTACAGCATAAACATGTTCAGAATCAGTGTCATTTTGTTACGGGGTGTTTTTTTTTTTGGGGGGGGAAACTCCCTGAAGACGATCATAGCATCAAGTCGATCGAAACGTCGAGGAGTTCAGCAAGTCACTCTGAAACAACGTAAAGCTACCAGACCCAAGTTCAGTAACCCATCGTGTTACCGTCCTCTGTACGAGCGAAAATACATTTTTACTAACATGGCATAAAGCTATAGGAGCGAACAAAACAACAACGCAATCTTGTTTTTGTTTTTTTAAAGAGTGGCCATTTTCAAACCAGAGCATTTCCTGACATGTAAATTGCTGTAAACTTCGATCCAAATGATCCCCCTTTTAGTAAGAAAAAAACACAGAAGTAGGAGAAACAAAAACGCAAACTTCTACTTTGACATCTTTGCGCCCTTTAAGCTGTTACAGTGCGCTGCGCGCTTGCATTGTTATGAATAATGATCCGCCCCATTACAGAAAATTAAGAGACACGTAAATACAGTTGATATGGCATACGTAGTCTCATAAAACATTGATCTCAACATGTAATGTACGCAAATTGCAAAGTCATCCCACACACATTTTGAAGTCAACACGTCTTAATGCGCGCGCTTTGTGCGCGATATTATGAACCTATTATGTTGGTGTGGTTATCATGTGACGTCACGCATCGCACTATCGTATTATTAATCCTCTGTACGGCATCGGTGCAAATCACTCGCAGGACAATCTGTGGGGGCAAGGCTCCCTGAAGACGTCCGGGACTATGCTGCCTGACTGGAACGTCAAGTTGTATCACAACGGTGTTCTGTCAGAGTAAATACATCTCAGATGCAAATCCAATTTGCAATGCTGCAAACCTCTCTAACAGAACGAGTCAACGCTGAGTAAAGATTCACTCCTTATTAAATCAAAATATTTTTTTTTTAAAGGAACATTACAGAATTGGTAAGAAAAAAACTTGTTAAATATACTTTTGATCACAGATTTACATAAAACTTACACGGTCTAATGATGATGATAGTAGAAAACATCCCTTGCAATATTTCTGTCTGAAATGCCATATTTGATGAGAAATGAATAAACTAATTTTCCGATTGGAGTTTATCGCTCAGTGAGCGTTTTATTCATTTGTTGAATCTATATGATTTCATGCAAATGTGCAGTCCGTTTTTCACTATTTTCTCGTGACCCAGATGGCCGATCGATCTCAAACTTCTACAGGTTTGTCAGTTTATGTATATGGTGGATTACATAAAGTGCTTACACTGCCACCAACTGTTTTGTTAGCAAAAATCTATTCTGTAATGTTCCTTTAAAGGGATCTTTACTTGTCAGATTAGTACGTTTATTTCCATCCCGTAGTTTTTCAACAAACGCACCACAAAATACACAAACACGTTTTTTGTCATTGTTTTACATGTTGTC
This sequence comes from Pycnopodia helianthoides, assembly GCA_032158295.1. Lineage (NCBI taxonomy): Eukaryota > Metazoa > Echinodermata > Asteroidea > Forcipulatida > Asteriidae > Pycnopodia > Pycnopodia helianthoides. The sequence continues at coordinate 15,626,544 of CM063245.1, forward strand.
TGGCAGGCATGAATGAGGTTTGCTGTGCACCGTTCGTTCATTATGCATTCCCTTTTCGATTTACTGCAATAGAAATGAGCTATGGTGATTTGGGAACTTCAAACAACCATAGCTCATTACTGCAATCGAAATGAGCTAAAATGTTCAAACGTTAATAGGATGTGTTCTCGACTTTGACTTGTTCTGACCAAGATATTTTTCTGGAGGGTTGGTATCGATAGGAACCGTTGATAAAAAGAACTGTTGGAACTAATCACTGTCTCTTCCCGATACGTACAAATCCTTTATTCTGTCTTTATTTAATGCAGCATGCAAACAGATCAAGCGAAGCACCATCCACCCCCAATCCCAGAGCTGTGTATCGGGAGAGTCTCTTCCCGATACGTACAATCCTTTATTCTGTCTTTACTTAATGCAGCATGCAAACAGATCAAGCGAAGCACCATCCATCCCCAATCCCAGAGCTGTGTATTGGGAGAGTTGCGACATGGAGGGACCATTTTTTTTCTTGGGGTCACGTGGTTGCTGGACGACATTTTTGGGTCCAAATGCAGCACAACCTAATGTGTAGTCTAGTCTGGCACCCTTTTGTACGCACATGCGGTTTTTCTTTAGACCAGAAATTGCTTCACAAATTGTGGCAACTCTCTCGACCTACGACCCTGCCCCCACCCCACCCACACAAACCCTACACACCTAACATAAACAACAACACAATGAAACAATACGGGACATAATATGAAACTAATCACATACAACTGGATGCATGCGAAAGGCTGTGGAGTGACATTGCGGTTTCATCATGTGACTCTCGTGAAGGAAAAAGGAATAATTGAAAGCAGAAACTCTCACCGCTACACATCAGGCCACAGCCGATTATAGAATCAATTCAGGAAATTCAATTTTTCAAAAAGTCCTATGTTACAAGCCGCAAAACCGACACTACGCAACTGTCACGAATTTCCTGCTTATTTCAAACGCTGCTTAAAATCATAATTGCAATTAATATGTTGTTAACACATTTTTGATATTTTGTAGACGTCAGCCCATCTTCACTCCTTTAATATAATCATTATTTATCCATGGAGCTATAATTTGTATTTGAAATCTATTGGCCTATTTGGAACCAACCCAAGACTTGATCGTGGTGTGATTTTATTGACGTCCTTTTAGCTAAGACTGCTCATCACACTTATATACTGTACACATTGCTTTTATAAGCCGGTATGTATAAACTCATGAATTGATGTTAAAATTATATGTTATATGTTTGATGTTAACATTTCACTAGCTTAATATTATACTGAGGGGACATCAAACCAAGTTATACATAAGTTTGTACTTTTATGTAATGCAAAGAAGACAAGAAAGTCAACAAAAAAAAAGAAGAAAAAAAGTAAACTTCGCAGTTATAATATTAATATAGTCAGTTAATGATTCTTCGAGACACTCGTCTGATGCGATCTAATTATTTATTTGTATTCCCTTTACTAGCGAAGCACGCATCACCAGATTGTGTTGATCTTTATCACGGTACATATGAGTATTAAAGGAACATTACAGAATTGGTTTTTGCTAACAAAACAGTTGCTGGCAGTGTAAGCACTTTATGTAATCCACAATATAAACTGACAAACCTGTAGAAGTTTGAGATCGATCAGCCATCTAGGTCACGAGAAAATAGTGAAAATCCGGTTACACATTTGCGTGAAATCATATAGATTCAACAAATGAATAAAACGCTCACTGAGCGATAAACTCCAATCGGAAAATTAGTTTATTCATTTCTCATCAAATATGGCATTTCAGACAGAAATATTTCCAGGGATGTTTTCTACTATCATCATCATTAGACCGTGTAAGTTTTATGTAAATCTGTGAACAAAAAGTATATTTTACAAGTTTTTTCTTACCAATTCTGTAATGTTCCTTTAAGTATTAGAGACTAATGAGTATTGCCATTAGATAGTGACAGCCCAATAAAGGCCCCATTGCTTATGATTTACCACCGTTCTTCAAAAGACAAGGGAACGTCGAGAAGAAACACTTCATGCAAAAAAAACAACAACACTTTATCCAATGAGAGTTTCACTGCTTTTTCTGAGAAAAAGGGGGACTTCAACAAATCCGGGCAAGAATTGTCTTCTTAGATGCAAAGCAAAAAAGTGTTCATCCTTGTGATTAATGTGACGGTTAATACTTATCGGAGAGACGTGTTCTTCCTTTACAACCGGCCCGCGCATCCCAAGGAAGTCATTGACCTTCACCGCCGCGTCACTGCGCAGTGAATCACTGAACTTTAATAGTATTAGTACGGAGCTCCATTAGTGTCATACCACTTCATTTATCTTACCAAGATGACTTACTGAACCTAAGAAGTCGACTTGCCGTGATAACTTATCTTGTCAAGACTAAACTATCGACTTACAAGCTGAGTTTCAGCATATTAAGTCCACTTACTGAATATAAGAGGTCGACTTGCCGTGAAGATCTATCTTAAAGGAACATTACAGAATTGGTATTTGTAAAATATACTTTTGATCACAGATTTACATAAAACTTACACGGTCTAATGATGATGATAGTAGAAAACATCCCTTGCAATATTTCTGTCTGAAATGCCATATTTGATGAGAAATGAATAAACTAATTTTCCGATTGGAGTTTATCGCTCAGTGAGCGTTTTATTCATTTGTTGAACCTATAATATTATGATTTCATGCAAATGTGTAATCGGTTTTTCACTGTTTTCTCGTGACCCAGATGGCCGATCGATCTCAAACTTCTACAGGTTTGTCAGTTTATGTATATCGTGGATTGCATAAAGTGATTACACTGCCAGCAACTGCTTTGTCAGCAAAAACCAATTCTGTAATGTTCCTTTAACAGTCGACTTACAAGCTGAGTTTCAGCATCAGAGTCTACTCACTGAATCTATACAGTCGACTTGCCGTGATAACTTATCTTGTCAAGACTAAACTATCGACTTACAAGCTGAGTTTCAGCATATTAAGTCCACTTACTGAATATAAGAGGTCGACTTGCCGTGAAGATCTATCTTAACAGTCGACTTACAAGCTGATTTTCAGCATCAGAGTCTACTCACTGAATCTATACAGTCGACTTGCCGTGATAACTTATTTTGTCAAGACTAAACTATCGACTTACAAGCTGAGTTTCAGCATATTAAGTCCACTTACTGAATATAAGAGGTCGACTTGCCGTGAAGATCTATCTTAACAGTCGACTTACAAGCTGATTTTCAGCATCAGAGTCTACTCACTGAATCTATACAGTCGACTTGCCGTGAAAACTTATCTTGTCAAGACTAAACTATCGACTAACAAGCTGAGTTTCAGCATAAGTCGACCTACTGAATATAAGAGGTCGACTTGCCGTGATAATATATCTTGTCAAGACTTTACAGTCGACTTACAACCTGAGTTTCAGCATCTGTAAGTCGACTTACTGAGCATAAGAGGTAGGCCCTAAATTAAAACGGCAAGTCGAATTCTAAGTTTCAGTTTGTTGACGTGGCGAAAAACTTTTGCTCGTTATCTGGATAATTGGAATGGCACTCACGGAACTCATTTATTCAAAGGTTCTGAATGTTATCAGGTTTTGTGTATGTGATGTTTTTAGATGGTTGCAGTCCAAACAGTTAAGTTGCAGCCTGATTAAGATTCATTGCTGATCACATCATTGCTCGACAAACAATCCATAGATTTTATAATCGTGATTTATATTTTCTGTGTAATTTTAAACTTTTTTATTACGTATTTTGTTCTTGTATTTTTATGTGCCTTTGTAGGTTCTTATTGTCTGGTTTTTATTGTCGCCTTTAGATAGTAATTAATTTCGCCTTTTGCTATCCGCAGGTTTGTTCTCTGTAGTCTTATTTATATTGATTGTTTGTACTGTTTTTGTGCTGCCTGGAAATAAATAAACAAATATTTCGTCAAGCAAGACAACCATTTGTTTTGAGCTAGTATTTAAATCAACGCCAACCCCAGCTAACAAGTACAGTTACATGTTATCTGATTGGAACATCAATGTCATAAAAGAACCTACGCGCCTTTGAAATACTATAGGCATATTCACGCTTTCTTTGCACCCTAGCTCGATGAGCTTTTTTTCTTCTCTATCAACATCAGACAACGATGTTTTGAGCAAAACACTGTCTCTCTGTTATTCAATTTCCAAGCCACTTCATCGTGTTTACGGGCTGATGCATTGGACAATTCCGGAAAGAGATCTTTCGAGAACCTTGGCCCATCCACATGTAGCGACTTGTTTTCATTCCCTCCAAAGACACGTTTTGTATAACCCCCACGCATCATAGCAAGACGCTCGTACTGTGACTCATGCTAATTTGTCTCCCGTTTCATGCAGGTTTTTTTTTGGTGTGTGTTGTGTGTGATGTTTCTTTTGATCCAATGACTCATAAGTATGCCAGTCATCAACGATGACTCCTTCCTCAGTTTAACTCTTCGGTAAATAATACCATTTTTTCCCTTCTTCGTCTTTATTGTCAGCCTTGTATTATCTCCGTACACACATCATAGAAATGATAAAATGTAGATATTAGTGAGACGGATCCAGGGCTATGTTATTAGGTAATGCGAGATACTAGTATTCATTTGGAATACCAGTTATGCGATATTTGGCAGAGATGACTCCTTCCTCAGTTTAACTCTTCGGTAAATAATACCATTTTTTCCCTTCTTCGTCTTTATTGTCAGCCTTGTATTATATCCATACACACATCATAGAAATTATAAAATATAGATATTAGTGAGACGATCCAGGGCTATGTTATCAGGTAATGCGAGATACTAGTATTCATTGGAATACCAGTTATGTGATATTTGGCAACTAGTTTGAGAATTGTGAAATGTAAATGCTAGCAAGTGTGATTTTTGTTGTTGTTGATGTTTTATTTGTTCGTAATGTCTTTGATTGGTAGAAGTCAAAGTGAAAAGGAAAGTACAAAATGCACGTGTCACATCTATTTCTACACCTCCATGGTTACAGCATCGGGGTCTTAAAAACCACTATTATGCGGGTACCTTTGCTATGTTCATTTTCATTTCATATTATTGTAGGGCCAACTGTTGTTTGTTTAAAAAATACCCCCCCCCCCACAAACACAAATGAATAAATAAATAAAAATTTCAGTACAGATTATACGAAAACATTCAATACTAATTTTTAAAGAAACCCCAGCGCTTTTTGGGTGGATATGTGCGCATTATAAGATGTGTTGTTAATGTTATATTTACCCTCAACATACAGACAGAAGCCAGACTATTTCCCCCTGCCAACATCGGTTTGGTACAATTGATTTGAATGAGAAAAAGGCAAAAAAGGTCGCACCATGATAGCCACGAGTGGAAGGGTTCGGTGACCCTTTGCATGTTAGATTTTTTAGGTGAGTGCACCGAGGACTCTATCCCCAATACAATAGTGCGTATAGAAACCGTAGGCCCGTGGTACAGTTCGTATTTTGTACACTCAAGACCCATTGGCACGTTTGGAAACAGCCTTTTAAAAAGGTGGAAACAACGGATTTATTTATCAGTCACATCACATTGTTCACCTCATTCACGGTAGATTTAAAAGTGAGACTGCCATTAATAAAAACGGACCGAGGAAGGCTTCCCCAGCTGACACAGTGCATATTAGCATGGAGCAATAAACTAGACTAGTTTTGCTCCATGATATTAGTAAGGGGACTAACAACCTGATAAACAATATCATTTTATTTATTATATCAAGGAACAAGAACCTTATTTTTGAATTCTCCAAAAAGCATTGAAATTTGAAAGTGAGAATGCCCCTTCAACATACCCAAAAGAAGACTGGTTACTGTGAGTATTTACTTGCTTACAACACGTTTGTATGATGGGAACAAGACCCGGGACGGGAACAGATCAGGATTGGTAGGGCAATATGCTCTGCAGAATGGGTAGGGCGGGTAGGTTATACAGAATGGGCAATATGCTCTGCATGATTGGTAGGGCATTAAACTCTGCAGAATGGGTAGGGCACTACTCTGCAGGATGGGTAGGGCATTATGCTGTGAAGGATGGGTATAGGGCATTATGGTCTGCATGGTGGGTAGGGCATACTCTACAGAATGGGCAATGTGCTCTGCATGATGGGTAGGGCATTAAACTCTGCAGAATGGGTAGGGCACTACTCTGCAGGATGGGTAGGGCATTATGCTGTGTGAAGAATGGGTATAGGGCATCATGCTCTGCTCGGTGGGTAGGGCATACTCTACAGAATGGGCAATGTGTTCTGCATGATGGGTAGGGCATTAACCTCTGCAGAATGGATAGGGCACTACTCTGCAGGATGGGTAGGGCATTATGCTCTGCAAGATTGGTAGGGCATACTTTCTACAGGATGGGGCAATATACTCTGCAGGATGGTTAGGGCATTATGCTCTGCAGGATGGATAGGGCATTATGCTCTATAGGATGGGTATAGGGCATTAATATACTCTACCCACCCCTAAACTCCGTCCACGCATCCCTCCTCTTTCTCTACACGCAATGCGTGCTGTGGGGGCTGCCGTCATGTCCGCCTCATCACTATTCTTAACACGCACTTTTACTGCGCGCCATCACCAACAACACTTAACACGCATACTACTGATTCAGAAGTGTCATCACATGGCTTGATATCGGTCAAACACTTGAGAGTTCATGATCAGAGACTCTTCAAGTCGTCAACAGGAAGCCGCTACTCCAGCCACGATGTCTTACGGGCCACGCAATACCTTCTGGCCCATCACTGTCCTCTCTCTCCTCCGTCTCTTACTAAACTCTTGGGAGGAATTACGACCTGGCCGCTTCTTTCGCCTCTTATTTACCTGCTCTGCCGCCGGCGGCTCGGCTCGGCTCGTTCTCGGCGAAACCGTCAACAGGCTAATATTTTTTGTAACTCGGCACTGCCCTGGACCGTGCGGTAGTGGGCTGTAAAGTGTGCTGTCTGCGGTCGAAGTCTACACCCGACGAGTACGTCATCATAGAGCAAAGCATGTTGTTTGAGTATGTTTTCCACATAGTCTTTGACTGGCAGCATGTGATAAGCTGAATGATCTACTTATTTGCTAAATCGCGGCTGGGCTGAAAAACAAGCATGCCTAAACGTTACGGGCGTTATCGGTGCTTTCTTTGACAATTGGGATTGAAGCTTCATCATGGATATTCGTAAGAAAGTTCCGTAAATAAATTGCAATCCCAAATTTCCTGTTTTGAAAAAATAAAATAAAAATAGTTCATGTGAGGATCTGAGACTACTTCCGGTAACAGATTTTCCCAAAAAATTGTGACTGTACGCATCCCGCAACCTTCTCTTGGAGTTTCGGTCGAAAGTGCGTCTATACGTTTAGAAAAGTTATTTGGAAAATAACCTGCTATAACGAACCTCCTTCCATAAACCTTCTTATGAAAACAACCACAGTGGCTCCACTCCCATGACGTCATAACCCTCAGGTCATGGACCCATGATTTACTGAGATCGTTCGATTACTGAACTGGTGACGTCATGATGAGGTCAAGGCCAGACGAAATTACAAAGACTCTGACATTTTGACACGTTTTTTTTCTTCTTCTTCCTGCCGCGACGATCTGACCTTTTCACTCTTGGGCCCGTTCAGGCTTTACGAGCAAACTGTGCTTGCCCCAGCAGCAGTTCAACTTCAATTGGAACCCAAATTATGTGTGTGTGTGTGTGTGTAAAACTCAATAAAGAGTTTCAACTGAGTCAATGTAATAACCAGACCACTAAAGGTAAAAGGGAAATCAGATTTCAAACTGCTGTGGATTTGACATGATTTCTTTAAGAGACTTAGCTGTTGCAAACTATGGACCAACCGACACGATGGTATAAATGCGAACAATAATTTGTAAATTGGCCTTACGATTCGACCCTAGCCGAGTTTTTTTTCCAAAAGCTTAATTTTTGCTAAATAAAACTCAAAATAGATAAATATATAAATATAATAAGCTACTAGGGTTGAACGTTTGGCCATTAACATATTTTTTGTGTGGTTACTTTTTGTTGCAAACATTCTTGTTGGAATTAATATACAGTCATTATACATGAACGTTTGGGACTATAGTTGATTTAGGTTTAAATTCAAAATACCCAATAAAAAAAAAATAATAATAATAAACAAAACTGTAGCACAAAGTTGGAAACTTTTGTTTGAATCACCTCTGATTGACTGGTAGATTAAGACATTTGGAGTGTCTTTGCATAAAAATTATAGACATTTATATAAATAAATAGGTACAATAGGCCTATTTGTACAATATTTTTTTTATATCGGAAGAAGGGACCTTAATCTGATACAATATATTTTTATATAAAGACATTTTGAACAATATTTTTAAAAATCGTCCAGAAGGAACCTTAATCTCATACAAGTGCTATCCAGAGAAATTGTCAAAACCAATAGTTCCTTTCTTGTAGATAGCAACCCGTGGACGCCAAGGATGTGAGCTAAACACACGAAAATTGTTGATTTCCTGTAAATAGAAAAAATACATAATAGGTACTGAGTTAGGCCTGCAGTATGTTCCATCGTGCATTGGACGATTACAACACCTAAAGCAAGCAGCCAATATTTCTGTTAATTATTGTCAACGACCAGTATCCGCACTTTGTGTGACCCAAAACATACATGAAATACCGAACGTGTTGAAGTTTATACCCAAACGGTCATCGAAGTCCCCGCGTCTATCTTTGGCAAAGTTGACTCGTCCAGAAACCCTCCAATTGAAACGAAAGTTAAAACAACTGGGAATGGTCTGATATTATACAATCAAGCTTGCTTTGAATGGTAGATTATTGCATTTTATACAAACTCTTATTAGTCAATGCGGAACTGATTTTATTTAAAATAATCTCCACATATCGATGGCGTTTTAACACACGCTCACTTTTATCGACCCGGTAATTCGAGGATATCTCATTTTTAACCCATTAATTGGACTTAGTTATTTTTAGCGACATCTTTGTGTACAAGAAAGCAAAGCGATGATGTACTCGGCCTGACAAAACACCCGGATCCTTTGTCAAAAGTCCTGGCGTATCAACGGGTAGACACGCTCACACCACGCACCCGTCTGCTCGTTTTAGGGAAAGTACCATGCATATTGTTTATTTAGCTTTATTACGTTGGACGTGAACCGTTTTAGAAATTAATTTATGGGTTTAATTGGTCAACTTGTAATGCAGAGTTGAGGTCCCACTTATAATTTTGAACTGTTTAGAAACAGGCCTTTGAATGGATTTACTTCTCTGTGAGTCAGGAGCCGGTTTTACTGCAATTCGGTAGATGTTACACTTTGTTTTAATCAAACTAAATCAGACTTATTACCATAGCATCCCTTCGATATGGATATCAAATCTGTCTCCCGTCAGATCCTTGTTCAAAGCTCTGAAGCCGCACTGACCGAAACATAATCAGAACTAACCTCTGACCTCTAGCGATCGCTTTGATACACACGAATAATAAACTATTACACTACTCCCCTTCAACTTGCAGGCAGTTTTACAGACTTTTGTCACGAGAGAAAAACTATCAATTTCCTCACGTGAAAAGGAATGTAGAGAGGCGATCGCTGCTGTACCAAACAATGACATTACAGGACACATCGTGTTACACGATGCTGGGCACGTACTAAACATCTTCGCATTCTAAATTACCAACACTTTGGAAGCTGGAGTGCGTCTTGTAACAGAAAGTCATTTTGTGTGTGTGTGTATATCTTTTGTATAAATGTTTCTAATAAAAGTCATCACTTGATGCCTTCTAAAAAAAGGGAATCTCCTCGAAACTGGCTAGTGAGTGTATAGGCTTCTATTGTAACTGAATACAACCAAGAAACTGTGAATATAACCAGATGGTTATCCGGGTGGGGGATGGGACAAGCGGTGGGAAAAGACATAGATTGCCTCCCCCCTCCCAAATGACAATGTCTGGTCCTCCCCCTCGCAAATGAAAATGTCTGGCTACGCTATTGCTTACCGTGTCATGTGGTATGCTGATACCGTCTGAATGTAGGCTTCTATTGTAACTGACAACCCAAGAAATGCTGAATAAACGAGATGGTTATAAACAAACCACAGTAAGATCAAGAGGGAAAATACATAATTTGTCCCCCGCCCTTTCAAATGAAAATGTCTGGTTACGCCATTGGTTACCGTATGTTTTATACATCTGTGCTGATTCCACGGGAACGCTGCCAAGTTTGCAACATTGTAGGTGTTCAATGCTTCAGCCGAACACCTCTTGTTCCCTGCGAATCTGGTCTTACTTATTTAAGAAGACGTGCCCGCCAGATTGAACGAGCATTATAAAATAGCAATAAACACAAACAAAAACCCAACTTAAAACCCAGCGTAAATAAAAATAAAAACAGCAACAACAACGCACAAAAAAACCAACAACATTAAACAAACAAACAAACGAACAAATAAACAAACACCCCAACAAACAATAACAAAAAAAAATATGACGTCATCTTGATCTGCTTTCTGAGTGAAGAGTGACGATCGGATACAATTTGTTTAATCTCACGGAAAACAGTCTTTCTGACAGAACTAGCCTAATTTCTTACGACTAAAACGGTTACAATACCAACCTTACAGTAAGAGAGCATCTAGGCCTATATCATTTTTCCTCTGAACTGTCCAAAACAAACAATCAATAATTGTTTACACCAATAATGGCTTGCTTGGGTGACACTTGAAAAGTTCCACTGGAGTAAAAACGAGAGATAAAACTCGTTGAGCAAATTCTCTGGCAAATCTTTATAATGTACTTCTTCTTAAGATTTGCTATTTAAAATGACCCAATTTGTCCTGATCTTTTTTATCAAAATGCATTCATTCCATTGTGTTCTAAACTGAACCGAAGTCGCAAGCTAGAATGACCTAGGCCCAATTTCATAGAGCTGCTAAGCACGAAAATATGCTTAGCATGAAATTTCTTCCTTGATAAAAACAGGATTACCAACCAAATTTCCATTTGTTTCAGATTGCTTGTTAATGGTATTCAGCTGTTGTTTGCTTATCCTGAAAATCACGTGGAAATTTGGCTGGTAATCCTGTTTTTATCGAGGCAAAAGTTTCATGGTAAGCATATTATTTTCGTGCTTAGCAGCTCTATGAAATTGGGCCCTACTATACGCTTTCCTGCACATTCTTCCCGGAGCAATTTGACACACCCTCTTTTGTCCCTTGCACACCATCCCTTCGGAATGATTGTCTTCAATAACCGATCAGATTTTACCTGATATGTACAACCGTAACGCAGGCAAATATACTCCAATATTATCGTTGGCCTAAAGTCACCTTTTTGGACAACCACCAAACTATGAGTCAGATATCTCATGTTGCGTTTGGGTTATTTTACATTTTGTCCCACCCATCACATACGCAGGTAAAATTGCATGTTGCAATGATTTCAAAAAAGGCTATAAGGGAAACTTGAGTTCAATGAAATGTGATTGTGAAATAAGCAAATAAACAGTTGTTTTGCTTGCAAGGTTCAGCGAACTTACGCCTGCGTGAACTCGGAAACGTGTACAATAAATCAAATGCAATTGAAGAACATTACTGGTAATTCCCGCTGCAGACGGTAAATCTGTCTGATTAAGCCATCGCGAGCATTAGTCTCCGCTCGAGTCTGAAGGATTTATTCTCCAGGGACCGTAGACGTCGATCCTGGAGAATAGGGGAAGGATTTAGAAACTCAATGTCCGGCGATTAGGGATAATAACGTAAATAAAAGAAGAAAACAAATTGAGGAAGACTTTATTTGAAGGAACACAAGTCATGTAGGAAAAACCTTTCTGTAAAATTCAACAAATTTGTCACGTTGCCAAACAGAGAAGAACAATCATAATACACTTTAAAAAAAATTGCTTTTATTTTATTTGAGCCTAGCTGATATCTCGTGTTCTCATCGAAACAAAAAATAGACTCAAATAGACTAGTATAGCGGCAATTCTTTTTTAAACAACAACAACAACAACAACAACAGCAAACAACAGCAAACAACAACAAACAACGACAAAAACAACACCAACAGAAAAACAAAACCTGAACCCTAAACCAATGTACACAACATGAAGTGGCATAACTTTATATTCAACAAAGAAACATCACATTGAAGATATGGGTACCGTTTACTGAATCTCTCTGACTAGCCTTTTCTTTTCAGAAGAATGGAAATGTGAATGTGAGAGGCTTGTTATTAAAATGTGGGATGCTGAAGAGTCCATATCTTAAAGACGAGACATTTTATATCGATAATTTTTTCTTCAATCTGAAAGTTGATTGATTACAAGTTCATACCATGACGAATCCCTACAGAGAAATGTTCCAATCTGGTATCAAATTGAGCACGTTTTCACATTTCGGTTGCACGATGTAATCATTAAAAAATAGAGCATGAAAATGAAATGTACTCGTCCCCCTTTAAGACGTTTTCGCCAGGCTGTTACTGAGCTATACTTGCATGGACATTTCACTTTCTTCTCGGTCTAATTCTTCATCTTTTCCCCCAATCACGCACATACCAAAAACATGAATAATCTACTATGTATAGTAAATTAAACAATTGCAATAACTTACACATAGACAGAGTTCCGTTTGTGACTTCAAAGATCGAGGTCAACTTTGGCGAAGTTGGGGGAATGGAGAATGTGCAAGCCGCTACATTATTCTTCAACAAAATTAGGACATTTGTACATAAAAAGCATCAACGAAACTATCAGATTGCGTCATCCTCGAAGGCAGCGAACGAATGGGCAGTTATTTTGTGTGTATAAGTCGTTTGTGTTAATTGACATCCGGGTTGATGAAAACTCCATTTCATTCTCATGGGTTATTTTTGTATTTCCTCGAAAATGGCTGACACTCACATTGGGTGAAAGAACTTCCCATACGTGAAAATATTTCATGTTAGTTTGAATGTTTTATGATGCATCATTGGATTGTGGAAGAAAATATTCAAACTCATTGTCTAGTTTTAAATAAGCTACACATTCAAGCAATTTGTGAACAATCAATCAAATTTAGTGGTGATGTTGTCGATATAAAAATCAAATGAACAGTTTTTTAGTTGGATCTGTGCATATTATTGCCTTAGTATTTCGGTTATCGAAATAAGGAATGGGGTGTTGTGGATCAATTTTCTAGCTTAGTGTTTTATTCGGAATTATTTCTCAATATATTGGGTACTATAGTATCTAATATCGACAGCATACGGTTTGGTATTAACATAGGGTAGGCTACGTTTCGATTGTTTACAATGATGAAATCCTTTCTAAACGGATCTCTGTTCGGGAAAAATCTGTTTCAGTATCTATACTCGGAACATTTTCCTTTTCCCTTGAGCACGACTTGACTAGTGCTATCAAAAAATAACTTCGCAGGTCAACCTTGCATATATAGCTTAAAGGTGTTATACATGATTGGTATACCGATAAAAACATTTTGTTTAATTTTAGTCTGAAAGCTTACTCATTAGGAAGTTCATACTAGAAGCATTTGTTTTCTGTGAAATATTTCTCTCTGAAATGAAGACATATACTCCAGAAACCTGTATCTAAAAAACCTAAAAGATGCAACAGCTGATTTCGGTTGTTACAACAAAAAATTAAGGACATTGTGTTTACAAGCTGAAAATTGTGCACGTTTTCACCCACTATTTTCTCCTGACTCACCCAATGGAATAAGCCCAAGTTTTTACAGGTTTGTTTTTTCATGTATAAATGGCTGATCACACAAACAAGAACACTGTCTGCGACTTTTTTGGCCAGCTCTACCCTGATCCTGCATAATACCTTTAAAGACACTTGACCCCTTTGGTAATTGTCAAAGACCAGTCTTCTCACTTGGTGTATCTCAACATATGCACAAAATAACAAACCTGTGAAAATTTAAACTCAATTGGTCGTCGAAGTTGCGAGATAATAATTGAAGAAAAAACACCCTTGTCACACGAAGTTGTGTGCTTTCAGATGCTTGATTTCGCGTGAGGTCTCAAAATCAATTCAAATATTTTACTGAGAAATTACTTCTTTCTCAAAAGCTACGTTACCTCAGAGGGAGCCGTTTCTCACAATGTTTTATACTATCAACAGCTCTCCATTCCTCGCGACCAAGTAAGTTTTTATGCTAACAATTATTTTGAGTAATTACCAATAGTGTCCAGTGCCTTTTAGCGACGTGTAATCCAACAAAGTGTAGGATTCGGTGGAAAGTAGGGGAAACGTTTTATTTAGATACGTGTAGGAAGTAATCCGTGAAGGTAGACCATGTTGACGAAACTACTAATTACCCGGAACGGGACAGAAATTAGTCAGAACTTATGAAGGTGAACGGATTTTTGAAGAGGCCTCGGAAAGCTGGAAAATTTGCACGTCAACGTAGTACACACACAAACAGGATAGACAACAAGAATTAAACAAAGGTTTCGAACAGTTTTAATTTTCACTTTTCAAATGTTGTACGGCTACACATACTGTAAAGTATTTACATGGTTACTCCTCGTTCTTAAAACAAACCAGATGCTAACAAAGTACACATAAAACAACTGGAAATAGTTGGATTATTTAATTAATGTTGCTGAAAAAACAAATACATGAAACAAAAACAAAAATACTTCAACAACTCATGAAACACAAACAAATACGTTTTTGAAGAAAACAGGCATGGAATCTGTAACAGTTTCGCCATGAGCACTTTAGCTAGGGCCTCGTTGGTCTATATTTTTTCTTTGGAGCTATCGATTTCTAATAATTTTGGGTATCATGTCTTATCACCCCAAAACTTATTCAGAAAACCACAACCTATAGGCCTTGATAGTATCGATATATTATTTAGAAGTACAATAAGGCAAATACATTCATAGGCGTACGACCCATGGTGTGGATGGACAACTGCATGCCCAAATACGGGCAAAACATGGGGAAAACTCGGGCACAGCATTAAAAGAGAAAATGACCAGAGGAAAGCAAGAAAGCCTTTCTATTAGAAATTGGTACTTCGGGCTAATCAACCCCTCTACTACCCCACAGAGTCCCCATACGCTCATGAAAGTAAAATTCAAGGAAGATGTTTGGATGACTTCTCCACACTGTGGTAATATCATCACGACTTCACTGAAATAAAAAAACAACAAACATCTCTTACATCAATTTCCCCTTTTCCCACAGTTTGCCACAAGGTTCCCATTCTAACTATACCTAAACTACTTCCTTCAAAATCGATGATACATTTACATTAACACTGCAGGAAATACTTTTTTGAAAAAAACGTGTGGCCATGGTTTATTTTTAAGTGAAGTTTATCTAACAAACAATGGAAATTCTGTTGGTTGGGGGCATCCCCTGACCACGTATAGTTTCGCCCCGGCTCAGCTCCTTGTTCTGTGCTCACGTCACAATTGATTAACTGAATTTTAATCTGGCTTTATTCTCATTAAACCCCCAGCCCCTAGGCCACCGTATTTTTTCTTATTTCGAAGCAGCAGCCACTCGACTTAATTTTCGTAACAAAAGACGGACAAAATATACTGATCCCTTCGTTCGTATAGCGTCTTGCGGCCGGCACGCGGGTAAAAACAGCTGTTAAAACAGCCTTGGTGATGGAGCCCTTGAAAATGCAACTTGGACCGCCAACTATTGTAAAAAGCTAAATGATAATTAAAAATGGATTTATGGGGTTGATGGGCCCTCTTCCTGTACACTGAGCCTACGGTATATTGTATAAATTGCGACAGTTGAGGTCTCTTGGTGGCTTGTATTTTGTTAAGGACAATAGAGGTTTAGCGTTGAAGCAGCGGCCGCTTCTATGAAGTGACCACTCCTTTGTCCTCGATGTTGGGAGATGGCCGAAATAATATAATGACGCCCGTGCGCCGCTATCTTTGACCAAACACAGCGCTTTAGCCTAATGGTCCCGGTCGCGTGGACGGCATTGTGCTCATTAGCACAGGGTTTGGCTGTCACGAGGCATGCTAATAACAAGACAGGAAAGGCTATCGATCAAGGTTTGAAAAATAATAAATATAAACCCCTAATTGGTTATTTGTTCGTACTGTGATTTCTTGTATTGCTCATTATGCATTCCATTTGAATTGGAACACCTAGAAAACGTATTAAGTATTCTCTTAGGTCTCTGATAAAGAAGAACGCCGTCAATAATAATAGCAGTATCATTACAACAAAAGGACCCACGCAATAGCGGTTGAAAGAATATACTCTACTCTCATTCATAATGTAATCCCTTGTAAATCCTTGTAGCTCTGGTTCTGGTGAAACTGTATCCGAAGTTGCACAGATGGTCCAAGAAAAAAAGACAACTGCCACAATTCCACCTGTTTTTCGATATGGAACAAGGAAACTGGGTCTCGTGGCATAATACTGGATCCAAGTCGTTGTAGTTGAGTCATCATCCGACGGTTGTAAAACAAGTAGTTTGCGGGTGACAGCCATGTGAATTATAACTCTTCGAGGAAGTGATGTCGGTTCTGAGAAGAACCGGGATTCGGATGATGGGTCTAGACCCAAGTTCTTCACCAGAACCAAAACGTCTTCCAAATAGCTTAAAATATTAATTGAAAAGGTTCTCACGAGTACAATAGTTGTCTTCTTATCTTCCAACACTAGCGTCCAATACCATTTATCAGACAGTTGGTTCGAATTTTGTCCACTGTTATAGTATCTCTCTAAAAGTTTGAGACTGAAATTCACTCTTCTAGTCGATTGAAACTAAGGACAAAATCACCAGTTTCAAAGACACCTTTGTTTTGTATTGCTTAGTCTATTAGGATAACCCGAAAGGGTAAAAAGGACACATTTGAGTTTTACCACGGCGAGGCCAGTTGGTTCGAATTTTGTCAACTGTAGTATTATTTCCTTGATTAATACACTTTGTTTTACTGCTTCGAGACTATCACTCAGCCATTTTCTTTTTTTCTCATAGTAATCCCTTTGTGACCCAACCGAGGCTAGGAAGAAAATAGGTCGGTCCTTTTTGTACAACAATGCTTGGTAGTATTCATGAAGAGTTAGTCATGATTGCTGGTGAATAGGCTACATGGAATATTACTCAATGAAATATCGGAATATAGATCTACTGTTGTGATTACAGCTACGTGGGTGAATGTTGGTTGCCAGTGGCGTATATTTTATAGATGTTCGGACCCCACACCCCAACCCCGTGATCCGAACTAACGTGGGCGGGCTTTGGAGGTTAAGAAATATATTTTGTTGGGGGGGGGGAGGAGGGGGCGCACTGGGTAATATCGGTACCCAATCCTATCTTTGAATGGCGTTCCCATTCGTAAAACGCAAAAGGGTGACAATGGGAGTCGGTACCACCTGGTGTCAGCGTCATACATGATAGTGCACCTTATTTGTTATGAATTTCGTGGTAGAAAATATCGGGGTGACACTCGGTGCACATTCGAAAGTATGTCTGCACTTTAAATTATCTGATTAAAAAGACTTTTTATCTAAATGCCCTCAACACCCATAATCCAGTTGTCAATTTCTGCCTACTTTCATTGTAAGTTTATTAGGAAATGGACCAACGCCGGCCTTTTGATGACCCAATGTTGGCCTACATCAGAGTAGGGTTTTTATTGAACTTAAGACCAACTCGGAGTACTAGCTCTGCAAGATATCGGCCGACCAGTGAATTATATTATTATATATATATTTCTGGTACTGAAACCAAGGATATATATGTTCGGTTTGCGGTAACACCATGTGTATAAATATCTACTTTTCTGTGTAGATTTTGTTCTTTAGAGAACTTGTCTTGCTATTTATTCTACTACCGCAGAGTAGATTTTCGGAATTCGGGAGACTTCTCAGTTCTGAAAAGAACTCTCCTGCTTATTAACTACTACCTGGGCGGGAGGTAGGAAATCGGCCTGGACTACTTCTTTAGCTTTGTGGATCGGGGGGACTTCTCGTAATTAACTGCACTGCCGCGGAGTGAGTTCTTTTTGGTCTCAACGTTTCGACTAGCTTGCTCTAGTCATCGTCAGGAGACTGTAGGAAACCAATGCTGCCTCATAAGTGAACTTAATTCACTGTAGCTCAGAAGCATGAGGAAACCTGTAAACAAGGGTGCTTGTTATGTGAGCCAAAAACACTGACGTCAACCCCTGTACTATTTTACTCTATGTGTTCTGGGTTCTTTTCAGTCCTAGTAGGCGGGACCTACGGCTGAATGTCCCATCCAAAAGACAAAGCAGTTATGGTAAAGTATCTTGCTCAAGGACACAATTACCACGACCGGGACTCGAACCCACACTCTGTTGACTTTATTTGCACTTGAGAAGGGATTGCGTTCATCGAAACAAACATTATTGCACGCTTATTCAAACCTAATGCCTTAGAAAGTACAGTTATTGTGTAACGATCTGCACCAGAGAAATCTCATTCTCTATCCATATGGTGACCCTGAAGGGACATCGCATACGTATGCGCACATATTTGCGATATGCGATGTCTCTTCAGGGCCACCATACTATACCGATCACCCTTCCATCAGCAGTTTGAAATTACTGCTCCGAAATGGTGACAAAAAATCAGGCCCGGCTCCCTTGTATTGAAATAGACCAGTGTCATCGAGAATGACCCGTGTGTAGGGTTTCCCCCCTGAAATGACATCATGATCGTCCGAAAGAACCATTCCGGATGCTGTGTGCAATCATAATAACCCATTGTTGAAGTTTCGAGATAATTGTTTCTCAAAACCTCGAAGGGTGTGAGGTAAAGGCCTTTTAAATAGTTGGTTATGATCAAACAAATAAAAATAACTAGAGAGTTTTCAACGTGAAATCATTCCCGTCTACACTGTGCAAAGAAATTGTCCCTAACATTTCACATGCACAAAATTCCACCAATCATACATCGTTCGTCGTTTCATTTTTTCATTTTTTGTTGTTGAAAACTTGTCTTTCTCTTTTCGCCTAATTTGAAGAAAATGTTACAGATTTGTGTGTTATAGACCGTGCAAGGCTGGCGCTTATTATTCGAACATTAAAATACTTTTAAAAATGTCAATCTTTGTTTTCTAAATGGACATATGCAATTCAGCTTTATAACTGCAATATTGATATAGGTCCGAAAGAAAATTAAACGAATGAAATTAATTGTATGGGAACCTATGGGTTGCCATGTACAATGCTGTAAAATTTGAATGATACGAAATCGCGCACTTTCACGGTCCCACCGATCGAAAACACGCGAGATGGTCTTCTAAACACTAAAGAATAAACACACTCTTCCAAATAGCAATGATGTCTCATACATGTATTAAGTGTAGTTTTTTCCCCGTGGTTTTAATTGCACCTTCCCTTATACAGTCATGTTGTTTATTTGTAAGATCATAAGGTCAAAGGTCAGAGTAACACGACTGCTAAGTCAAGGTTAGTTCACCCACCCTGATGCGAAGTTAAACCCTTTTCTTAGAACACCGGACAGGGTAAAGGGTCTCGAATTAGCTTTTTTTGTCTGAGAGTGCTAATTTACAACAGACTTACAAGCCCCAGGGGGATCGCACGATCAGACGTTTGGGAATGATATTTTCAAAAGGATTTCCTACTAAAAGGGATGGAAAAATAAAACATAACTATAGTTTCCAAGAAACACACCAATAAAATAAAAATGTCTGGTTATGCCGTTGTAGCAGGACTTTGTTACAATAATTTTACTTCCGTATAGATGATGTAGTTATGTAGACATAGGATTATACAACGCAACGGGGAAACCTGTGAAATGTTCAACAATTGTGTGGTTACTTTTCACTGAAAACAACAAAAGACGGTTTTTCGTTTTGTTGGGGATTCTGTGCACTTGTTGCGATTGCCGCAAACGGAAATAGGCAACGGTGACTGAGAGGTATTTGTTGAATGATATTTTCTAAGTGGACTATGACAGTATTTCAGATTCAGACGGACGTACTTATCAGGAAGATTGGTACTGAGCAGATTGAAGCAATCTATTTCCCCGTTGCGTTGTATTATCATACATGTTTACATTATTACACCATCGACGGAAGTATTGTAACAAAGTCCTGCTACAAAAGCAAAACCAAATATTATTTAAAAAAAATTGTTATATATTTTAATATTATTATTATTATTATTATATATCACTATTATTATTTTTGTTTTTTGGGGTGGGGTGGGGCAAGCAGGGGACAATGTTATTTAATGTATCGAATCAATCACTTGTGCATTTTCCCGATCTCACTTGGTGTCAGTGAGGGGGGGGAGGGTGATGGGGGTTGAGCGGGGAAGTACCGCCCTTGCTCTCTGGTTACGCAACTGTTCTGGTAGATTTACTCCAAGATCATACAAAGACTTGGAAGTTGGAGGATTGATGCAATAATAGGTGGCTCTATATACTGGCTACAGCCTTTTAGGGTTTGAGTTTAAAGGAACATTACAGAATTGGTTTTTGCTAACAAAACAGTTGCTGGCAGTGTAAGCACTTTGTGTAATCCACCGTATACATAAACTGACAAACCTGTAGAAGTTTGAGATCGATCGGCCATCTGAGTCACGAGAAAATAGTGAAAAACCGATTACACATTTGCATGAAATCATATAGGTTCAACAAATGAATAAAACGCTCACTGAGCGATAAACTCCAATCGGAAAATTAGTTTATTCATTTCTCATCAAATATGGCATTTCAGACAGAAATATTTCAAGGGATGTTTTCTACTATCATCATCATTAGACCGTGTAAGTTTTATGTAAATCTGTGATAAAAAAGTATATTTTACAAGTTTGTTTCTTACCAATTCTGTAATGTCCCTTTGAATAATGTTTTTCCTTATCAAACGCAACCTAACTCACACCAGTATACCGGTATCACAATGATAAGCTGACTTGAAAGTTGGTAGGTTATTCAAATTCGTCCCATCCAGTGTGTTTGTTCTTATTCTTCTTCTGCTGTATTTTTTGTTTTTGTTTTGTTTTGAGGGGCGGGTCGGGGTGGGTATTCTTATTTGTTTACTGTTCTTTTTCTCGCTAATCATTAGATATTCGAGTTTGTGACTCCCGACTTGTCACATATTGTACACCCTTCACCCTTGATCTGTCATTTATACGTCACCCCCGCATTTGGATTGTGCACAACGTGTCCAGCCATCGATTCAAAGCGAGACCTTTGTTGGCTTATTATTGAAACCGTGTCTTGATTCTTTGATGGGATCAGATTTTAGGGACGTGAGCTGTAAATACAAAACTCAGTCCCTCGAGATCCCCTTTCCAGGGTCTCCGCGGGGGCGTACTAAAGGAACTTAAATACAGGTCAGTAGCCCCATTATTGCCCCTCCTGTCCTGTCCAAAGCAATAGTATCTAGTCACCTTCTTCACGAATGGAGTGCATTCAAGGAACGTTTCCTCGACGGCAAGGTACTGCACTGGTCATAAATGAATGATTGTATTCCTACCAATACAATTAAGAATTGTGAGCTAACAACTGGAGATCTAGCATATTGTGAATAGACCTCTTTCTTCATTTCCAAAGTTTATGAAAATCGTATCGTTGTATTAAATATCCGTTTTTATTGAGATGTGTACAAAATTGTGCCTGCAGGAAGTCTGGTCTATGTGCCTCGCTCTGTCGTAAACATGTGAAGTTACATGATTAATGCAGGTAGGCCTATGTTACTCATGACATAACATTCATGTTACCATAACAGGAAACAGCCAATAGGCTCCCGAGAGCCCCAATTCTCAAAGGTTTGCTATTTGCATATGTTGGGATACACCAAGTGAGGATAGTTATTAGTCTTTGAAATTTACCAAAAGTATATTCTGCCTTTGAGACACCCCTGTCAACAGAAAATAAAACAGGGGAACGGCACTGAGTACACAGTGACCACGGTACTTTGGCGTCGAATCGTTTCAGTTAACAGTTCCTATCAGTCCAATGTGTACGTCACGGATTTTATGTTAACTAGCTTCGCGCGGCATCCTGCTAGATGGAGCGATTTCTTGTGTATAAAATGCTGCAAATGTAATGTGGGTTAAGGGGGCGGGGGGGGGAGGGTAGTTGAAATCAGTACGCATTGTGTTTTTCATCTTTAGATAACATTTTGAGCTTGCAAAGGATGTTGAGTGGGGTCGAAACGTCGCCAGCCCTCCTGACCCTTTTCGTCCCTTTCTCCAGCAACGAAGCATAATGGGGTGTTGTACGGCAGAGTTTAATATTGGGGAAGGGTGTACTTCGTGCGGCAAACACCTAGGGGAAGGGGAATGGCTGAGGAATAAAGTGGAGACACTGATGGAGTAAAACATACAGGAAACAAAAGTACTGTTCAGGAAGAATATTTTTATTTGGAATATGACGATGTTATGTTAACGAGGAGGTATGGGTGGGGCGCGGCGGCCCCCCTAATTTTCGAAATGATTTTTTTAATGGTGTAAAATGGCTTGTGAAAAAAACAAAAACAAATTCAAGTATATGTTGTAATAGGCATACTTTATTGTTTACAGCATTAAACAATTCTATTTCATAGGACCATTGAGTTATTGTGTCAGCTTGCAGCGTCTCCCACTGGTACCCGCTCTTTTTCTTAATAACACGTCGTTCCCATGTTATTATGCAGCCATGCCAAACCAGCGTCCATTTCTGCCTCCCCCGTTGGCAATTTTTTCCCCGTACCACACTAGAGCCAATGCATACACGCATAAGGTATGGGCGCTTTCCCGGATCCCTTCACTGTTGACCCCCTGTCTCTAGTGTGGTACGAAAGAAAATTGCCCCCTGTTGACATTATGTAACTTGTAATGTCAGAAGGTTATATTTACCCTGTGATTTTCCGTTTGACTCATCCCCAAATGATAGCTTCATACATATTGCATTAGATCATATTACATGATACCAATGAGACAATAACTATTATTGGATTTATTTGACCATGCAACCTGTGAGATCACACGTTTACAAAAAAGAGCCACGTAGCCCGGGCTATGCTTCTTGCATGGTTCAAACTCATCTCAGTGGAGGAACACTAACATCTTACATCATGTAAATTTGGGCTAAACGATTTTCATCTACTCCGAAATTGAAGGAATGGGTGTCACATCTCGAAACTTGTTAAGCTGTTTATTCGTTTACAATTCTCAATGGTCTTATGTAGAAATTGTGAATGTTCTCTTATAACCATTGTAGGGTCTTGCCTGCTAAGAAACACCCTGAGTGCTCACAGTTACTCTTTTTGTAAGAAAGGTGACATTATGGTTTAGGGCAAAATAATAAAACAAACATGTTTAGCGTCCTGTCGTTTTCAAAAAAGGAAGGAGGAAGGCTTTAAAAAAAAATACGACCTTATTTAAACAAACAAACAAAATAAAAAAATGTATCCCTTTTTGGGCTGTAAAAAAAGAAAAAAAAAGAAAAAAAAAAAAAAGAAAAAAAAAAAGGAGGCGGCCTCCAAAAAGGACGCTTGACATGTATCTTCAACAAAAATTATTTGGCTTTATATACTCAGTTGAAAATTTAAAGGGTCTCTGTACACATTGTATGCAAAGGACATTAATAAAAATGGTTCAATAACAGACTTAATCCCACATAAAAAAACAACTTTTATGAATGTATTATGCGTGTATCATCAACCATGTAGATCCATTGATTCGAATACACACACACACACAAACACACACACAGCATGGGCACCTAATGAATCATAGCTGGAGTTCCGCATTGTATTCGTCTTACACAAAGTGGGACAAGTGAATAAAATGAACATATGGATGCCCATTCAGGTATGACGTATACACGCAGTGTATGCCTTTCCCCTTTGTTGAATTCAAACGTGTGAACTTTGATTTCTGCTCGTGTAATTGCAATTTAAAATTTTCTATTTGAAAGGCACGATTGGTAGTTTTTGATTACTTTCAATCTTACAAACTCAGTATAGATTATAGAAGTTCATTTGCCAGTACTAATCCTCAAGAGAAATAAGGTGTCCGTCCGAAACACCGTCAAAGTCCAGATTAGCACAGCGTTCTGAAGACCCCATCTTACGTTACTGTTGCTTAATTCGATCGCGGCAGTTGCAATGATCATAAACGGACAAAAAGTAAGCTAATTTTGACGTTTACTCAAAAAACATGACTACCTTTATGATGAGATTCACGCAAGTTTGGTTGCATGGTTGCAATAAAATCTAGGGAATTGAAATAAATTTAGCCCCCCCCCCTTAAAAAACAACAACAACAACAACAACGGTGAATTAGCCCCTAAAAAGAAGCACAGTTTAGTGATTTTATTAAACAACAAGAACAACAACAAGAACAACAACAAGAACAAGAACAGCAGCAGCAGCATCAACAGCAGCAACAGCAACAACAACAACAACAACACTAACAAGAACAACAACAACAACAACAACAACAACTACTACAACAAGAACACAAACCGTAGTACAACAACAACAACGGCAACGTCAGCAGCAGCAGAAACAACAACATAATTAACAACAACAACAGCAACAGCAACAACAACAACAACAGCAACAACAACAACACTAACAAGAACAACAACAACAACAACAATCACTACTACAACAAGAACACAAACCGTAGTACAACAACAACAACGGCAACGTCAGCAGCAGCAGAAACAGCAACATAATTAACAACAACAACAGCAACAGCAACAACAACAACAGCGACAACAACAGCAACGACAGCAGCAACAAACAGCAGCAGCGGCAACGGCAGAAGATCGGTTACTGTCCGTGGAAGTTGGATCATTTCAGTATAGTCAACTTCATAATTTGGATTCACAGTCATGACAGTTGTAATAAGTTGGTCCTATATTTTGATTGTAGCTCCGCATATCTTGTTGTCAAAACTAATGAGCGCTTTGAGACGCCCTCAGGTGTGATGTGCGTTATAGGTACCGGGTATTATTGTTATTTAACGAATCAATTTGGTCAACACTGACACTGAGTCCTTGTGACATTCCAGGCAAATTTGTCTTGTCAATTAAAGTATTATTTCTCAACCGACACACTGTGTGTAACAATGTAATTATCAGGCCCCAGTGTATCTGACCATAGTGCTACTTCCCGCCTTCCCTGTACAAATCTTCAAAACAACATGAGGTCTAATGACGTCATACGTGACCGACCTACGTAATGCTGACACTACATAAATACAAGTCCACCTTGTTTTTTAAGCGAGGATTGAGCGACTGGGGTCTCGACTTGATTAACTTCCTCAATGGGTCCAAGGCTTGAGACTTTCTCATGAGTATGTCCTATTTAATTTAACAGTGCTTTTAATGGCCAACTGTTGACTTGATCTTGCAATAATAGATTTCGCTTTTTCCGAGCTGAGTGTATTTTACTCCACGTGCATTTCCTGGAAAATGTCATTTTATTTCTGCGGAACGGTTCAACCTGCAGAGGTTGTACAGATTGGACGTGTCATTTTAATTGCTGTATACGTGCGTGAACGAATGACGCACGTCATCACGTGTTTATAAAAGAGCTCACGGGGTCAAAGGTTAGAGGGCGCAAAGTGTACAAGTGGATAAATGTCAATAAATTTTTAGTAACGGCCTTTCGGAAAATAAAATCTTACTGGGCTCTTGATTGTTTACTGCCCGAAGGACGTGGGTTCGATTCCCATTGGAGCTGCCTGTGAATGAAGGCTAATAAAGTGTTTTGTTTTATCGTCAGTGTACTTGGGTAATGACCATGGTATAGAGATGTGTAATTTCTATCCGAAAGCCTACTTTTTATTAAGATGGTAATGCGAAATTATTTCATCTGAAGTGCCCCCGTTAAGAATCCATAAAAGTTTGTTGAAAATGTTGAACTCGCCTCAAGGCGAGTTTTGGGTGCTCAAAATGTTCGCGGTGTCTGTCTGTGAATGCTGCGGCAGGAGTTGCGGTTGGTGCCTGCTGTCACCTCGCTGAACGTAGATGGGTTCGAGTCTGTATTCATGAAAAGACCGTGGCTGTTTTTGCTGTTTTAATGGAATTCAGCTAAAACGTTCACATGTGGCTTTTATTGTATCTTTATTGACAGTTTGGCCTAAATCAGCATTGCGTTGAAAAAAAGCCAATCTATGACCTTGCCGTTCAATAATTGGCTATCCATTGGTGACGTTGTTTCTTTATATTTTGTCTCTGGCAGACAAACCACATAATACAGTAATGTAACAACTTTTTCTCCACACTTGGGCACCCGTGATTAAATCAATCTTTCACATGAAATTGTTTCAGAAATCTTTTGTTCAAGGGTAATTAATAAATCTACAACCCCCTTCATTAACAACGTGGTACAAATGTCTTTGTCTAATCCCATATTCAGGAGAATTTCACTAAGCCGAAGACGGAAGAAAAACAAACAAGACTTGGGCTCTTTTTTTGATTAATGGAAATCAATATCACAGATTGCTACATCATTCTGGAAACGGCATACACATTGCTACAACATAACGAAGGTCTGTAAATCAGAGAAACTGCGCGGATGGTTGGAAAATATTATGTTTGGTTCTGAACAGCATTGAGTAACATACCGTACACGCTGCGACGTTTCATTGAATCAGATAAATTTCCCTGAAGCATTTCTTCATTTTGAAGTCAGAAGCTTAATGAGCTAAAATGAGAAATCTTCACAAACATGTAATGGGGAAAAATTACGATAAATTAATATCGGGGGGGGGGGTGTATATTGTCACTTGATACTTGCGCTACTTAGTGTATAGACTTGCCTTTGCGTAGGTTTCGCTTAGTCATCAATGTGTGTCATTCTTGCTTTGATAATTCCATATACAGGCTTTGCAATCTGTCCATATCGAATGATTCATTCTTTCATTATCAAAACTAGGGGGCCAGACAAAATCGTTTCGCAACATGCTAGAACCCCTTGTGCTGTCACTATATATTTATTCTTTAGTAGCAGTAGTATTTATAGGCCTGATTCACGATCGTTTTCTTCTTAAGCATATTGTGTGGACCACTTTGAAGTCAGGATTAATTGTTATGAAAACAAAAACCACAACAACAACAAGCAAACAAACAGAAATAGCAAACGAGTGTTGTTTCAATACGGAAGCTTCAACGATTATCAAGTTAATGTCAGTTCAAATCCGCTATAGAGAGAAAGTTCCGTCTAAAATACTGCCAAAATCAAGAAAAACAGCAAACAAATCTAAGAGAGAAATACATCATCTTCGCTCATAGAACACACTTCAATTTAACCCGATATTATCAAAGACTTTGAGAAAACAAACAGTTTTGTCGTTTTTTCCAATAAAACGTGACCGCCTTATATTGTTACAGTACTTTTGAACAGGTTGGCTTTATGGATGTATTAAATAAAAAACGAAACAACTAATAATAAGAAGAAGGTAGGATGGGAATTAGGTTACTCTTCCAAAAATAACAACTTTCCCTTGAATTTAGCAGTAATTGGTTCAATAAACAAAGTTCAGTTTATGCCATACTATTTCCATGCAGTGAGCATAATTAGAGCAATGTCACACAGGGCAACTTAAAAGGCAACCACTTCCAGGCAATCTCAAAGAAGGATACAATAATCACATGTTTTTGTATCATATGACGGCAGGTAGGCAATGGAATTGTGCCGCATGATACAAACATGGAAATTGGCACACAGTCAGAGTATGTCACGAGAAAGATATCCGGCTATAGGGCCATCGTACATTTGTCCTTGAAAAAAAAATACAGTTAGTATGACAAGCAAGGGCAGCCATTTTGAAAAGTTTGACAATTGCTTGTTGCTCTACCCAATGTACTGTTTCAAAATTCAAATCTGGGGTGGCCCTTAAGCCACATTATCTTCTCATGACACATTATGAATGTGTTGAGTGTGTGCCAAATTCTGTTCTTGTATCGTCAAAAGGCTCGATGCCCCCAAATGTTTCCCCTATCTGCCCCCACTCTATTAATTGTCTCGGACTCAAGGACACAGAAGTGTACCTTTTGTACACATCAGTTGCCTTCAAGTTGCCTCTACAAAACTGCCCAAGTGTGACAAGGCACTTGAATATCAATAGCCGGAACTGTAACCCTTGTTACAACCCCCCACCCATCCCCATTCGAAGGGGAAAAAACGGGTTGGGTGCCGGGTGGATGACGCGGGTGGGTGCTGGGTGGATGGGATGACTTATTGCCATTATTATAACTTGTTTTCAAAACAGTAATCTTGATTTGGCAGTGTTACTAATTGTCTGTTTTTTTTTATTTTGACCAACGTGGAGAAGTGACTCACCCAGCTTGCACCACCAGTAGAAATCATATACGAGCTTAGTCTGGGCGGTTTAATGCAACAATTAAAGAAGAAAAAACAAATGGATTTATCTGTACAATAATATGAAAGAAGAGAAAACAAACTGGTATATTATTACTGTACAATAATATTAAAGAAGAGAAAACAAGTGGGTGTAATACTGTCCAATAGTATTAAAGAAGAGAAAACAAACGGGTATAATACTGTACAATAATATTAAAGAAGAGAAAACAAGTGGGTATATTACTGTACAATAATAATAACAAAGAGAAAAAAATGGGTATAATACTGTACAATAATATTAAAGAAGAGAAAACAAATGGGTATAATACTGTACAATAATATTAAAGAAGAGAAAACATAATAGGGACAATAACATTAAAGAAGAGGAAATATATGGGTACAATACTGTACAATAATATGGACTGTTTTACTTTGTATTGAACTATAGGAATAGCATTAAGGATGAATCAATATCGAACACATGCCAGGGCATGTCATTTTTAGATTACCAAGCATACGCTCATAATGAGTGGATTCGACTGTAAATTAACGTTCAAGTCAGTCCAAGTCATACATTTTTTCCTAGGATTGTTCAGGTCCGCATATGGAGTGCTTTACTACGACTTCGCAAACTGAAATAACAACCAAGTAAAGGAAGATTATAAAAAGCAAATCTTCAGACAAAAAAAGGGCGTCATTTTTGTTTTGGTATAGTTACCTATCATGAATCATGCCTTAAGATACGGGACAGCCGAAAGGCGAAGGCTTAAAATCATATGCATCATCGTCGCTCCCAAGAAACGCTTTACCATGCCTGCAAGTTGTTCTGACTTCTGAAAAAGGAAGCCCGCATTTCTCTGAAAATAGTCTTATTACGATGAGTTTTTTTTCACATTAAGTTAATCAATTGAATTGCGTATTTATGCGAGGAATTTATTCGAGATTCCAGCATACAATTAATTTTTAATTGAGAAAGAAATCTCCTTGGGCGGCGTCCGATTTTAGTATAAGGGCTTCTTCTCTGCATCAATTTGATACCGAATAGGCGACCATTAATTATTTTGTTCAATGACTTCGAACCATGTGTGTTGAAGAAATACATAGGCTACATATTTAATGAGAATTTCGCAATAAATTGCGGGGGAAAAACGTTTGCGTACCAGCACATTATAATTAATCAATGCCATTGAAGCTGTAATGGCTTGGTTAAAGGCATGATACACCATTGGTTTAGTGAAGATTATATAGACCTTGATACTCTCGTCATATAGCCAGGCGCGGCAAAATTTGCCACATTTTATAGAAAACTAAAGTTTTGTATTAAGGATTTTTGTTTTTGCATATTCTCCCATAACACAAGTGTTCATTTTCAGATACAACTGAATGTATTGGAGAGTGTTTTTGTAAGACTTCGGGGCTGCGAGATCCGTTCATTTATTTCTTTCAATCATTGTACAGTTTAGGCTTGTAATCTTGTGACACCCTCATGAGTGTTACGCTACCTTTATATGGATGATACCATGTCAAGGTCAAATTAAGAGATATTGCCAGCAGATTCTTCTGACGTATGAATTGTTTTGTCTACAAACCCACTGACTGTTCTAAAAAGAAGCTGATGAAACTAAGCCTTGGTACCTAGAAATAAGCCTCCTTCGGGTGTGGGGGAGAGTCGGCTCTCCAAAACTGGCTTGTGTAAATTGTGCACCTCCTTGAACAGGCAATTATATATGATAGACTCTGCCTTGAACCCGTTTGATAGCATTTCTTGTATCTAATAGGTCCATATTTTTCGTATAATGTCTACATAAGCCGGTGCTCTATTTTTAAAATTGTTAATAGGCTGCAGCACCATGTTTGGATGTACAGTGTAACGAAACTTTGTATCATGCAAATGTCCTTTGTTTTTAAACGCGGATAACACAAATTAAATATTGATAATTTTTTGAAGGACTGTGATCAACTAATAATGCTTTTAACTCGTTCAGTCTATGGGTACATGTACTCTACATGTACCCACGCATCTTTAGCTAGTACTAATCTCGTTTGTCCATCAGCGTTAAACACACGCCGTCAATTTGTGGCTAAAAGCGGGGATAATATTTGGCACCTATTAGACGGGGGTTCATCGTGCAGTGGAATCACAATCAACCAATGACTATGACCCGGGCGGGGTAAACTAGGTCGGTTGGTCCAGGGCAAAGGAACAGTAAAATGGGGCTAACCTCTAGCGTAGGCGAGTGTCTAATATTGTTACAGTAGTTCAATAGAATGTGATTCTGATCGTAGAAATGAACTATTACACCGTTTCCAATCTCGACAACCATCACACAGTTTTTGTTTCGCTATCTTTGTCAAGTAACTCTGCGAATAACATTCCAACGACAACATAATTTAATGTAATCATTTATCGTTTTAAGTGCATCACATAAAATTATCTTAGCATACTCAACAATTGTAAAAAAAAAATCCGCCTCCCCCAAATATATATTTTTTTCACCCCCCCCCCAAAAAAAAAATAAATAAAAAAATATAATAAATCCTGGTTACGGGCCTGGACTGTCCCAATCAATGTCAAGTTACCTCGCGCTGAACTCGGCAAAGTTTCATAATAGCTGCAAAACAGATTTACGATAAACAAAAGAGTAATAGTAATATAGTGGAATTTGGGGCTTGCAACCAAGTTTTTACGAACTTCGGTATTTGGTCTTCGGTATTCCTAACAGCTTCAAATGAACTTGGACTCCGATGTTTATTTTACATCGAGAGAAAACCACGCAGATGAACTCCCTTCCAGTCTCGAGTTGATTTTTAAATTGATTTCAAGTGGAGAAAGAAAGGACAAACAAAGATGGCGGCGCGGTTAAAAAGGTCTAGGCCACCCATACTACACGCAGAGGCAATTATTATCGTCACTGCACGCAGTGTGTTAACAATCGACACTTCCTTAACTCAAATGCAATTACTGTCACTCAAGGCGGTTGACGTCCTAGTTATTTCAACTCATCCTCCGCATACAACGAGGCTATCAGTTCAGATATTATGGAGGACATCGTTTTCGTAAATACTCGGAGTTGACTCATCGCGTGGGGGTTGGGGCGTTGGGGAGTCTACGCCCAAAGCCCCCAGTATGTGGATGTGTTTATTTCCCCATGTGTTGAAACTGATGTCGTGTCCGAACCAAGCGACTTCGGCTATGGCTTCGTGGCCGTTGGTTGCTCTATGCCGTTAGTCGTAGCCATAGCCGATTACACCAATTTGAAGACGGCCAGTGAAGCGGCTTTTGGTAAAATCGGACTGGCCCCGTTGCCGAGTAATTATCAGTGCAATATTGTTACAGTCTGACAACGACATTTAATGGCAGGAAATAATCTCACGTATGATCCTATAACTATCATATATATTTATATTAATATTAATATTAATAATTCTAGTGCTCAGAAGCTCCATGACGAAGAATGACGCATAATGACACACTTGCGCCATGATTTGATGGCAATCGAAGCAATCATTAAAGGGCCATTAGGTTTTGTGAGTTTTCGTTTGGGGAAAAATATCAATTCCACTTTAATTAAAACAGCTCAAAGTTCAAAAACGCTAAAGACTTGCACAAGTTTATGCCGGTATGTTGCAACATAATGAGATCAGGCAAAATGCAGTGTTCATCTTGTTGTCTTCCCGTCAAAAAGTCCAAAACAAATTAATCAAGAACTGACAGGCTTGTCCTAAGTTATTATAGAAGCAATTCATTCTGCTGATGGTGATGCCTTTTTAGTTTGAAATAAATACACCATGAATCCATCCATCCATCCAAAGACTCATTTAATATTTGGATCCTCGTTTGCATCATGTCTTTTGTCAGGCCGATTGGTACCAAATCAATGGACCTATCAATGCTACTGCACCACACGGTTCCTTCAGATGCCAGTTCATGAAGTAATTTGCCCTTCTTTTGTTTTCACGTGTGTTAAATCCATTAAAATGAGGGGAAAATGATGGTACATGGCACTAATCCAAAATGTTTTTTTCCCGGACATTATTATATTATTTGTCAGCCCCTAAAGCTGAGAGAACCATGATTGTTGTACGAATCGCTGGATGATCTGAGTTTATAAGCTCGACACATCAGCAAACGTTTTGGGTCTTTTTTTTCGTTGGAAAGGGGGCTAATACTGTTCTATACGACCTAAACTCTTTGCTTATTGTGCAATGTCAATGTGGTAAAGACATGTGCATGAATTTCCCCCGGAAGAAACACTAGGTTTGATGGATTTCCTTGGGAGAGTTAAAGGAAAATTCAATCGTAGTTTTCTTTTTGAAGACTGCGTAGAATCATTTCAGAAGCACGATTAGGTAAAGCCGAACAACGAAAGGTTCAGAGGTTACCAGCGTAATTGTGTGCACGGATCCGTCCTGATATCGACAGCTGTAAACGAATTAATAAGCAAAAGCGTTCTGGTGGTTTTTGTTTGATTTTGTTTTCTTCTTTTTTTTGGGGGGGGGGCTAAATTGCAGTTCCTCAGCCTTGACAGTACTCCAGAATGAGGAGTGACTTCAACTGCCATTTATAGTAATTGATGTTTAATAGTAATTTTTTTCAGATAGGAATAATCCTCTAGCTACCGGGCATTCTCGGTGTTCTAGTGGTAAGACATCTGCTCAGGAAATACAAAGGTTGTGGGATCGAATCCCACCCCAGAAAATAACTGTGTGTTTTTTTCACAAAAGGGTTGAACTTCATACTAAAACGTGAGTTCCGGATTGAAACTGATAATTTTTTCAACTGATTTTTTGTCGGTGATTATTTAAACAAACACATTTTGATTTCGACTATGGTGGTTCTACACTAGGAGTAGAAAACTATGACCAATGTTCATTTGATGTCTTATTATGCAAGAGATACTGCTAAGTCGGCCATTGCGGGAACCCTGCCACAGCCGGAAGTAACCGTCGCACTCTTCGATAGACTTGTGTGTAAATCCGATCTACTTGAGTCTCGAGGGGCAAGATCGCGATTAAAGTCTACCATTGTATACTGATACAGTAACCCGTGAGGGACGAATGGACGATAAATTTCAGTTTTGCCGATTGCTCAGTTATTTATATCCCTGCTGTATGAATTATATGTGATTTTAGACATCGTAAGAATTATGTCACGCGATCATATCAATTCTGATGTCTGCGTTTGTTTCGATGAGATTTTCTACTCGTCTGTATGCATGCAATACAATACAATTGACATTTGTAAAGCGCTAAAATCAAACACGTTTGGTGCTCTAAGGTGCTGAAGTTCAACAAACAATTGCGGGTGACATGCCTCCTGAAATAGACACTTCATGAATTTCTTGTTTGTCTCGATTGTTCTGTTCTTGATGTGTTTCGTTCTGACTGTTTGGTCCTTTGTTTTAATTAGGTGCAGCTATTTAATTAAAATGGTTTCTTATCATAAAAACTGCTTTGCATTCATATGGTATACTCAATATCTAGTATTAGTTTCGTCATTTGAATTACATTGTCTTTGTCACTAATCATCGTATGTTTTGCTTGGGCTGTTTGTTTGGTCCTTTGTCTTTTAAAGGTATTGGTGAATAATAAAAGGGTTGCAGACAGTGTTCATGTCTTGTGTGATCAACCATATCCATGAAATAATAAACCTGTGGAAATTTGGACTTAATCCATCGTGTGTGTCAGGAGAAAGTAGTGAAAAACCATGCACAATTTTCAGCTGTTTTTAAAGGTTTTCAGATACTGAGTTTGGCGAATAAATTATGTCTTCATTTCAGAGTGAGATATCTCATAGACAGCAATGTTCTAGTATGAACTTCATAGTGAGTAAGCTTTCAGACTTAAATTACACAATGATATTCTTTATCCTTACCAATCCTGTATAATATGGACCTTTAAGCGTGGTGAGGTAACGGGTCCAATTAACTAAAATGATTTGGATAGTTTGTTTTTCAACCACGAGCAACCAACTAACTTTTAAGGCGAGCATATCAGTTATTTCTTCTCATACGTTATATTACCTACAGTCAAGTTTCATGTTCATGTGCAATTAGGCTGAGATCCACGCACGCCCCAGCACAAGTCAGAAATCCGCTGTGCATTTCACATTCATAAAATTTTATAGCGATTGCCGAGATCGACCGTGGGTTGTATTTCGCGGTCTTGCACTGCCGGCGCACACCAGTTCGATGGCTACGGGGAGAATTACAGTAAAATTCCATCCATACAGTTCGAATTTAATCAGATCATTCGCTATTGACTGAAAAGGCGGACGGTTTGTGACTCCCCCGAAAGGTCAGTTGAGCAGCAGTTTATCACAATAGCCCGTGACGTCACACATGTAAACAAGTCCGTGGACACGTCACGTGCTGAAGGGGGCCCTCGGCATGCCATGTATGTGTCGTGTGTGTGTGTGTGCACGGGAATATTATACGGAGTAGTGTTGTTGTGCAAGATCTGGCCGTGTTGTGTAAACGGGTCCCAGGCTAAAATACGAGCACTGCACTCTCTCGCCTCATTCAGAGGGCGGGTTGATGATTGGCCAATACACCACTGTGCTACACGTTCGATATCGCGTTGTCAACACGATCATTCGGCTCACGGGGGCACTCCACGGCAGACGTGCCGCAGACGAACAGAGCATTGAATAAGCACACCGTCATCATAACAAACTGCGACACAGAACAAGTGAAGCCAACGGATTTTTGTGTGTGTGTGCGTGTATCATAAAGGCAAATTGATCGTCGAAGAAAACCGCGTGCGGGGACCACGGCCACATTGGGATAATATATCTACACTGTAATGATCTCTGCAGGGATCTACGTTGGCCTAATACTGTAGGATAGAGAGAGGTATACAACCCTTGTGTGATACAACCACGTGCAGAAAGGAGACGACCATGATGGAAACAGACCGGGTGTTCACTGCGGATTATATCAAGAAGAGGCGACGGAGACACGTGAGTATGCATGCTCAAATCTTATTATGCAATCAACATATCGTCTTATTCCTTGTGTATGGTAAATACGCAATAGCTCTGGCGATGTTTTATTATTACACACACACATATATATACATATATATACATACGGGACCAGACTGTTTCCACCTTCCAGCCTCGTTTTGAGATGATTTATTTAGTGTTAATAGAAACCATGATCGGGGATGTATTATTGATCAATATTTAGAATCAGTGTTATTAATTTATGCAGATTCATGTGATGTTTTATGGCGTGGAATCGGACTACGCACCTTCCAGCTTCAGTTTTGATTAATTATTTGATTTAATCGAAAGTATGGTGGTATCAACAATCCCGTCAAAAACTTCTTGACAGCAGGAATTAAAGCTTCCTCTGGGGGATTTGAATGGTTTCCCACGCCCGGAAGCCGATTTAAATTGCTTGATTAGTTTGAATCAATTAGTCATTAGCTCATGAATACATTGAAGGTTAATTAAGCCTCAGTGGTTTACTGTTACCATCAAATTTAGCTGTGTCTAAATAGCTCATATTTTGCATTGTTATGATGCATTGTTATTGTTTTGTTCAGATTGTATTGTATTTTTGAACCGATGATACATAAATATATCAAACACAAAATAACATTTTTCAAAGGCCCATTTTCTTTATTGACAGATAAACACGAATGTTCTCAGATATCGCATACTGTTTGCGTCACTTACGTAATTGACAGATAAACATGAATGATTTCAGATATCGTATACTATTTGCGTCACTTACGTAATTGGCAGATACACATGAATGTTCTCAGATATCGGATACTGTTTGCGTCACTTACGTAATCGTATAAAGGGAGACCCCCGTTATAGTTCCCACTATTTGATAAAGTGTTAGTGTGGTATCTTAAAAATTAATATACCAAATATATCTCTCGTGTGATGATCATTTAGAAAATTCACCGCCCGCTTGCCGCTGGTGATGATAAAAATATATAAATATATGTTTTAAGAGAGCCGAGCGAGCTGCACGTCATTATTTTAAAAATTTAACACGAGTCTGCCCGCCATTATTGAGAATGATATTCCAGGGGGCAATGTGATATATTTATAGTCAAGCTAATAACAATCAAGCCGCACCGACGTGTGGACATGTTGCTGATCCATGTCATCGGAGACGACAGGCCGCCCGCGGGTTGGAGTGGGCCAAATCACCCACGCCTTTAGATGGCTCTGCCATGGTGTGTGTGTGAACTCTGTAACCAGTTATTTATAAATATGTACACAGATAAACATTTATATATAAATATATATATGTTTTTTTTTTAAACCCCTCTCTCTCCGACACTGGGCGTTACCGCTTGTTCTTATTGATTTGAATTATCTACAGACGGGGTATTTGTTTATTTTATTATTATTTGTGGGGGCGGGGAGGGGAATTCGAGTATACCAATTCTCTCACAATGCTTCACTGGGGTGATTAATTATACCTACCTCTGTAGAGTGTAATTTATAGGGATGCCATAATTCTTTATGGGCGCGAATTGACATGAGACGTGACTCACGGCATCAATAACAACCTTGAAATGCCATCTTTAAGTGAATACTACAAATTATGATAACACTGTTCCCCTGTCAAAATTGTTTTACAGTTAGATAGATCATAGGTTCTCAAGAACTTAAGTATTTTAAAGAAATGTCCAAATTAATCAACAATACGACTGGCTGACTATACATATCGTGCACTTAAAAAATGAAAACTGGGGACCGAGTGCCACTCTCGCTTTTCCAGAAAAAAATTTCCAGTCTGTTACAGAAACACTTCAACTTAATGACGTCACTATATCGTGACAACTTAAAACAATGCCATCATTGTTTCCTAAGCAACGCGTTTCAAAACAAATCGATCCTTGCTAACGTGCCGTGACGTCATGCATTGTTTGGCACGTTTGGCATACAGCATGTAATCTCCATGGGAAGTTGTGATTGTTTGTTTGTTTGTTTGTTTGTTGGGGGTGTTGGGGTGTTTTTATTTTATTTAATTAATTAATTTATTTACTCGTGCATCAACCTCTCAGATAGTGTTATTCGAACTGAAGTCCATGTTCGAGAAAAGTGTGCAAATGAGTCAGAAATGCTGGTCATGCACAGCTTGTGTCATGCACATTAGTATACCATCATGGTTGATATACAAATAATAGACGAGCAAAACATGAGCAAACGTTTTGTGGGGTGTCCCCCCTCCTTCATTGTGTGTGTGGGGTGGGGGTAATGACCAATACTTCCCGCACTACTTCTATCCCAACCCTGCACTATTTGTGCACTGTTAACATACATCTCTTTGCGGTTGTTTTTACAGGGGAGAAACGAGTTCCTTGTAAAGTGGAAAGGATTTCCGAGCAGGTACGTATTTTTAGAATCATGACGTAGTCACTGTCTGATTTCCAGAGGGTACACTGAGTAAGACTATGATGTCATCGACAGATCCAGCTGATCTCAAAGCGTCAGATGACGTCACTGCTCGTGTGTGCCCTTCTGGTATTTGTAATGTGTCAGTTATTCCATGGAGGTTATTCCGATAGCACTGCCCCTATTAAATTTAGTGTCGTCTAAGAATGTTGACTCGCCGGTAGAGGGGGGTATTCTCCCACAATATAGTCGGTGGCTTTTTGCAGACTCGAAGTACGTACGCGAACTCCCCCGTATTCATCACCCCCTGCATGATGATAAAACTTCACGTCGTGACCGTTAGAGCGATGACCTTTCCGTAAGGACCGTTGCCAGTTATCGGCCCAGCTTTGCTTTGAAAAAAGGGTTTGAGAAATGATTTAATGAGCCTTTTCATCGATGATGTAATTGTAAATAAAGGGCGGTGGCTCTTGGTCACATGATGTACACATGCACCAGCGATGTATGTTTCGACAACGCCCTCGTTTGTTTCCACGAAAGGTATCTTACATCATTCGAAATTACCTCATATTTTATAGTGACCTCTGTTTCGAACCAACAAGGTAGTGCCGTGACCCCGTCATATAACTCACTGGAGGCATCTTCTTGTGGAAGAATCGTCATAGAGTGGGTTCGAATCCCTCGCATTCTGCCAGTCTAAGTGCTTATGGCTGGTCAAAACACTTGTGTGTAATTTGCTCCCCTACACCTAGGTGTCTAATTGAATACCTCGAAGGATTGAGACTGTAGTTGTATTCGATTAACCATTCATAAACACACGGTAGCTATTTTGAGGTCGCTCGTTTACTAGAAATAAGATCAAGTCCAAGGAGTGGAGTGGTCCCATGTGGGGGCTGGTGACCAGGTATAAAAATACAGAGCCCTTACGCGCAGAACTGTTTGTCTGTTTATGATATGACCACACCTTGAAACGGCACCGGAAATATCATTGCTAATTCGAGCTTATTTTACTTCGTCTCTTTCAATCAGTAGGTGGTGGAAGTCTTCTAATAATACAGCCCTGACTTAAAGTCCCACATACATTGTTTGGAAGCGATTGAGGCGTTCAAGGCAGACGTCTCGAAGTTTCCAGGATGATTCATCGCTGTTCATGTTGTTATAGACAATGGTCCCTGTATGAACAGGAAAATCAAACGCTCTTTTATACCGCGTTGAAACCACCAACCACGACTGGGATCATTACTATGTGCATTGATTGGTCATTGTCCTTGACAGTTGCCATAGAGACAAAAGTTCATACCCTCCAGTTTGGAGCTGTTTTGTTGGTTGTTATTAAAGGCTTGAAAACACATTTGTTTCGGTGGAGGTCATTTTTGTAACTTGGCAATTTGTTATTTGATAGCTCATAGTCATAGTCATATTATGGTATCGAAACGAGAAATTCGGTTTCAGTGGTTGATCGAATTTCTGTTCACTTTCTTTCGCCTGGGGGATGGGGTTTTAAATACACACAAAAACATGTATCATTTTGTATCATTTTTGTGATGCAAACGAATCGGATAAGGTTCTATTGAATGGAATTTGCACCGGTTGATTTCAACATATCTTGTATTAAATGTTATGCTTTCCTAAAACCACGGCTGTTAAAACTCACCGCAGCTCACTGGTTGTAGAGTTAATGACATTTTGGGTGCAGTGGATAAATCTTTTCCGTTTCTTTTCCTTCTATTTTCACGTTGGTTAAGGCTGTTGACCTTTTCTTCTGGATAACGGATATTTTAGGTTCGGGATGTAAACACACTATATTTCTGTTTTGCTGAGGTGTTATTTGTGTATTAAAGGACACTGTCCTTTTTTTGTGTGTTTGTCTTTTTTGGAGTGGGGGATGTGAAGCGCAACTAGTTGCTCCTGTTTGACGCCTGATTTAATTTTAGCGTAACGGAAAGCGAGCTGCAGATTATTGCCGTGTAACGTGTTCATTAGGCTATGTCGAGATGCTTGGCGCAGACGAGTTGTTCACAAGCCAGCTGCGTTCAAATATCACTTGAAAAACCTCAACTTCACGATCAATCGTTGATTTTCCAATAAGCTGAAATGTGGATGTCGAATTATTCGTTTTGCAACACACGGAACCAAATTGGGAGGGGGGAGGGGCAGGGGACTAGGAGGGGAGGAGGAGAGGGTACGAAATATTGAGTTTAGAACTCAATGGCCGTGAACGTTTACTGTAGCAGCTGGATGGCTGGATGTCAACAATGCCTAAAATGTACAAGAATTATGATAAAGAACACGGAGAACAAGTCTCAACCCTGTTCCTTCTTCTTGGAAGAAATTCTTCTTGCGTTGGATTTTATTTAATCACATGGTTGTAACAATATGGGCTGGCCATACGAACCCCCTAAATTGCTCGTTTCCATGGTGGAAGGAGGACAAGGGGCAATTAGACATTCCAATCACGGACTTCTCTTACAACGCTGTGAAGAAACGACCCTGCTTTCCGCGAAACGCTTTCATCGACATGATGATAGGCCTATACAATAATCCTACATCCTTGAAGTGACGCTCGGTGCCCATCATCAACACACTGCACGCCATTCTGTACACGAATCCACGAGGCTCATTATTGACTCAATGATTCCCAGAAATCCGTTCTTGATGGGTCAAAGTTTATTTTAATATTAAGCTAGTGAGAGGGTTCGTGTGAGACTATGATGGCCCTTTTCGAATTCACGACTTCGGCTCCAAAATCGGCTCAGGCTAGCTAGGCTCCCTTAATTATTTTAACGTACGCATGCTTTGCGGTCAGGGCTTCAGACAAGAAAACTAGGCCTGAAGCTCAATCCGAAGCCGAAGCCGTGGATTCGAAAAGGGCCTATAATAATGATTAAGTCGGCAAAAGTTAGCATAATAATGCACGGAGCGTAACTGGGTGGCATTTTACGTCATACAGTTGGAATTAATTGATCAAGTTAGCTTAGCATGCGCTTAAGATATTAAGCAGGCTATTATTTAAACAGCTATATTATATAGGTTGTATGTCCAGATCAAGTAAATATTCCCTTGATGGGCGTAATTGAGGTCACGGCGCGATGATTGATTGGATTTCTCGGAAGTGGCTGTTGTACACGCTGATAAACTCATCACTAATTCGGAGAGGAGATGTGCAAAATCTCGCAAACCTTGGCTGGGTGGGTAGCACAGTGCTGATTAGGCTACCGGTAGATCTGAATCTTACCTTTAGGCCCAAAAGAAAAAAAAACATGTTTAGCGTCCCCGCCCGCTTCCTATTTAAGAGGCCGCCTCCCTTTTTATTATTTTTATGCTTTATACTTAAGTATAAATTTAAACAATCTCTGACGAAAAAAAAATATATATGTATATCATATTTTTAGACTTAAGCACACCGAAAACACGCAGAAAAAGCTGGCAACCATGCTTGAAAAATAGCCCGGCCGATTGTCTTGAAAAATGTGTGAAAAAGGCCCTCCTCCTTCCTTTTTTCCAAAAGGCAGGACGCTAAACATGCTTTTTATTTTATGTTGCCTTAAAGCAACTAACGTGTAACCGTACCGTATGCCATGTCACATGGGGCAATCTACAAGCAACCAGTTCTAACCATAGATCCAGTTTTTAGCCGTGTAAGCTGAGAGTTAGCGAAAAACGCCTCTTAAAAATAAAAACAATAAACAAACTTGAAATTGAGCCACCGTTTTAGAAAGACCATGGTTATTTTTATGATTGCATTGTTGTTAATTGATTTATTCTTGCATATAAACCTATCACACGATTTATTTACTGGACCTGCAAGATAACGGTTGCAACCAAATAACCTTTGACCCTTGATCCATTTATCTGCACGATTTGTACACAGTCCAATGAGAGAACACATCAAATCTTATGCTTCATGCAGATTGCACTGTCTGATTTTTATCAACTTTTGATAATATGGAGAAAGAGGGAACAACTCAAAACTTGTTCAGTTGTTATTTTTTTTATAACTTATGTCGTGTGGAAATCATGACACAAACTGTAACATTTCCCATATGACCATTTCATTTGTAGTATGTTGCCTACCAGGAAATGACCTGGATTGTACAAGGTCACATGTTTGTAAACAAAGGTTATGGTCTATACAGTGCTTACCACACATCGGTGCCAAAGTATAGAACCACAAATATGATGACTCTTAACAATCAAAGATGTAGGCCCACATCCCTTTCCCAAATGGCAACTTCATTAATATTGTTGTATTATTTTTGTCGTTTCCTTTTCAGAATGAACACGTGGGAGCCCAAGGATAACATTCTGGACCCTGGGCTGATCTTGGAATTCGAGGAAAGGTATGGATATCAATGAGTGTGTTCCTGTTATTAGTGTCGCTGCGATCACGTCCTGTTTGTTGTTTAAAAGCTCAGGGTCTTTTTTTTAAGTAGCGAGTGCCGCTTCAGAACGTCCCTGGGCGTTGATTGTCCATGAACTGCCTCGACATGCGATTTCCCCGTCGCTGTGAATAAAGAGCAACTAATAGAGGAAAAACATCAAGGACATCCCAATAATGACACGAATAAAATGACAGAATGACAAATTGTCTATTGACCTCAGTACTCAGCAAGGTCTGATGAACACGGATGCATGATAAAAAGGGATATGTGGTTATAAAGGTTTTTTTTTTTGCCCGTACACAAAAGTCTTCTGAAATTATTCGGTGAAACTGTTGGCAATTTTTTTTTCCCCTCTCAGATATGCTTAAAATATGCTTAGTTAGTTCCAGAAACGTGAAGCTAAAACGTCAGTGGTCTGGTAACCGGTTCATAGCAATCCCCTGAACGAATTTTTGTTTTAAAGAAATTCATGAAGGATGGTAAACTTGATATTATTCAGTTTTACTCTTTCACCGATGTGTGTAAAGCATTGTATACTCAGTACTTTCCTCAAGTTCTGTGAAACAAAAAAATCCACAGGCATATTACTCGGGTGGGACTCTAACCCACGACCTTGAAAGGATAAATCAAAACAATATTCTTAATCCCCGGTGCAAGTTTAACATAAGACGTTAAACTTGTGTGGTGAAGAGTTTGGATCAACAGTAAAACCACTTTCCCACATTGTAGGTCTATAGCCTCTGTCTTTTCTACAGATATTTTCATGGTAAATGTGCCACCATGGTGTGACCGACCTCCTTCTATCAGGGTGTTTGAGCGTAACATCAGGCTCCTTGCTTGTTCTCAATCACACACTCTCGCTTTGCTGAGATGATGTAGAACAAGGAGCCATTTCAACAGCTTTATTCCACATACTGCATCTCTTTGGAACTCCTTGCCTGGTGAATGTTTCCCCCATCATACAATCTAGACTGTCTTAAGAGGAAAATATCAATTCCTTTCCCTTAAGCTCCCCTGAGATTTTTCATCTTGAATGTTTTCTTCTTGTAGCCCCTCACCAAGAGTGGCTTATCCTCCTCTGGGCAAACTTGCATAAAAAACGAACAAACAAACAGTCATCCTACAATCAAGACTGTTTTAAGAGGGATACCAAGAGTAGCAAACTGTTTGGGACAAACTTGCATAAAAAAGCAAGCAAACAAACAAACAAGCAAGCAAGCAAACAAACAAACAACAAACAAACAAACAAACAAACAAACAAACAAACAAACA
Organism: Pycnopodia helianthoides; assembly: GCA_032158295.1. Lineage (NCBI taxonomy): Eukaryota > Metazoa > Echinodermata > Asteroidea > Forcipulatida > Asteriidae > Pycnopodia > Pycnopodia helianthoides. Next base: position 15,669,909 of record CM063245.1, read on the forward strand.
AACAAACAAAACCAACGTCCAATATTGGTTTACTTAGTTATAAACACATATGCATTTATGTACACAAAGCCTAAAACAGATTGAAAGACTATTGAGATGATCACTCACATTTCGGTTCGTCACGTTTGAGTGAAAACAATGACTTTGCCATTATTGCAGACGAAAATAAGAACTTTATAATCAGTGAGTTTTCAGATTGAAACTTACACCATTTTATGCCGATACAAATTATGTGCTTAAGGCTCTCAGGCTATGCACTTACAACAATTACCTTGACATTTTGTATCCTACGACGACAAAGTACGCAGAACCGTTTACTTGACAAAATGATAATGTGTTCCCGTGAAGGTTTGCGTAAACGATTCTATTTACTGACAAATCATCACCGAACATTCGCTTCACAGTCTGATATTTGACCGCGCTCGACGGGGCTGAATCCGAGGCTGAAATAATTGCTATTTTTCCACTTTCCATGCCTGGCACAACAAGATTAGCCGTTGTGGAAAATTTACCACTTCTTAATAAAAAAAAAACACTGCCATTACAATGGCGTGCATTTTACGAGATTCGCAGGCTGTTACGTCCTTTTGGTAAAACATCCGTGGTGAAGAATTCAGTTTATAATGTTTATAACTCATGCATTCTGGAGCATTTAAGGGGAAAATGCCTCTCGTTCACGGTTGCCTATGTGTACACTCTTATTTTGAAACTAAATTCTTCCACTTTTTTCCCCTAACTTACCAGCTAGGTCTAGCACCGCGACGCTGTATAGCTCAAAGCTTTGCTAGAAAATTCACAACAAATCATTTCGATTCTACGTTTGATCCTGTGTTTTCCTTAACTCCATTCAATATCGTTATAAAGTTCTGATCGAGGCATTCAGAGGAATTCGATTATGATACCTCTGGAAATCTGGTCATCAGCCAATTCAGATTCTCTCGAACAACCAAATTTAAGTGTTACTTTATTCTTCGAAAGTTTCTCGCCATGATTTCAAGTACATTTACTCGATGTTTGAGTGTTTCGACCGACACTGACCATCGTTCGTTCACTGGCAATGAAACGATAAGTCTCTGCTCGTATATATCGTGTTCATGAACAATTTACACATGCCCTGTTGTATATCATCGCCGCACGGTTGGCGTAGCATCATCCTCTTTTTTGCATCCGTGGTTTATTAAACACGAATAATGAAGACCTTGGATGCGCTGGATCTGCTTGCTCGAAAAATCTATAAATAGCTCAAGGCAAAAGACACGGGAACACTGATGAGAACTGTGAAATGTATAACGCTAAGAGTCATCTCCGATCGATCTATGTTGTCGATTATGAAATCGATATACTGTCCCTCTTGGTGTTGGTGGGGGTGTACTGGGGAAAATATATTTTGTTTATCAAATGAGTGTATTGATCTTATGACTGGCGACTGAGTTTGTCACCATTTGAACGGATATTGTGGCAATATTAGTTTGGTTTCTACGGTTACGGTTATAATTAATTAAAAATATTCCACCGCTGGGCAATTCGACGGTTACTCGCCCTAAACGACCTTTCAAAAAACTCGATGGTTTTCATGACTTTATATTTTGGAGATTTATTTAGTCTACACTTCAGTCACTTTACGGGTAATCAATCACTAACTAGCTGGAGTACCATTGTAACTTGGTTAACCTTTTCTCTAACTAGCTTTCTGGTGTCCAATGTAACATGAACAACTAATCGCGACTTATCTTTCTGGAGACATGACAAATGTAACATGGATAACCATTCACCAGCTTGCTTTCTGGTGACCATTATAACATGGTTTTACCATTTTATACTAGCTGGTGACCAATGTTAAATAGATAAGTATTTACTAACTAGCTTAATTGTGATGACCAAGTAAAATGGGTCTTCGAGCCTCAGTTTGGTTACATAGTCTTGAATGGAAACTAAACAAGACGTCTGTACCATGATGAAGGTATATTAACAGTTGATATTTCTTTACGACTCTTCTAAAAAAAATGCCTTCGATTTATTCCCCAGGAAAATGCCTGAAATCGATACGTGCAGCACTAAATTATGGGAATGATTCACCTACACGATAATAGCTTGTACCAACATTATGCTAGTTGTCAGCCCGTACGTACTCGTTGACTCTGTTAATCAACATTATACGACCAACAATCCGCCGTCGTTGGCTCACGTCATCAACTGTTAGGATCAAAACGGCGATAGTGCCATAATGCAACACGGAGGCACGTTTTTGTCACGGCCACTCACCCGTGACGTACAGCAGTGTATGCAAAACGGCAATCTCAAGTTCACCATGATGTGGGGATAGGGGGGGGGGTGGGACACACCACACACTCAAGCCAAGAAACCGTAATACATCGCATGTGATTGCTATGTCAAGCTGGGATCTATTTTAGATAACGTAACAATTCACATACAATTTGGGGGCAACCAACTACACTACACTACTACACGTACGAGGAACATCCAGTTGCCATTTATGCAAAAGGGACACGTATAATTTATAGAAACATTTGTATCAGTGTGTTATCACTTAACCATGGGGGAGGTGCACCTCTGTGAAATAATTTGGTGCGAAAGTGTAACTGTGAACGTGTTTTGTTTTGGTGGTTTTCTTCTTTGGGATTGCATGGAACTTGTTTGACTAATGCTCTGTTGTGGTTTTTGATAAGTCATGGAATACCCCCATTGCGTTTACCGCAACCAGGGGGGCACCTGAAGCCCATAACGGTCCCCGGGCAATCCCCTTACCCCCCCCCCCCCCACTATAAAACCACAGAGGATGATCCAGTGTGAAAACAAATCAAATAGTGGACATGTGTTGCTATCGCTGTCGGTTAGTGTTAAGAGGGCATGTCTAATGTGACCACAATATCCATCAGTTGTTAACCGCTGAATCTAATAGTAGTCTCCCCATAGCTCTATAGGTGCTTTATTTGCTCTATTGATGCTTTTGTGGAGAGGTTTTTACATGGTGTGTATATTGGCATTATCGATGTCTCAAGAAACCGTGTACAGTCGCCTCTTGTTCACTACAAGGTCATCACGACTGGCCAAATTACCTCTTTATAAACGGAAACGTCGTTATAAGAGGACAGCAAAAGAGTAGAAAATCAGATTTGGGACTTTATATTTATAAGCGGACCTCTTTATAACGTGCTCTTTATAACGAAGGTGATTGTACTGTTTGGTTTACTTTGAGGACCATTGGTGTACTATCATTCCACAGGGTAATTACGTTGATGGTGGATTATTTTGATTGATCTAAGTGGGGTTCACCCCACACTAAACAACGTCCCATTTGATAACAAATGCTAAATGCTACACTTTGAAAACAAAATTGAAAAGTTATCATAAAATGTTGCGAAATCTCTCAGTCTCTTCCCTCCGAAAATCAAATCAGGACTATTGGAGGATACCATGTTTTTTATTTTCAATTTTGTGAGGTTAAAGGGAGGGTACACCTTTGGTAATTACTCCATGGCCTTAAAACATACTTTGGTAAGAGCACTGGAGAGCTGTTGATATAGTAAAAAACATTGCTAGAAACGACACCCTTTGAAGTAATGAAGTTTTAGATATAAATATAATTTTCCCAAAATAATTTGAATCTGAGAAAGGCTTCAGGCATGAAAATAACAAATAACAGTTGCTGTTCGAGTGCAGCAATCATACTATAATCGCATCTATTTATATAAAGAGGGCATTCATTATTTATCCAGTAATCTACTTGATATAAATAACTGAAATGAGAACCTTACACTTGATACTTTTGTTATCTCTTGATTTCTAGGTTAGCGGCGGAGTACCGGAAGGGAAGACCGGGTCGTAAGCCCGCTAAACTACTGAACCTCAAGGTAAACCACACTAACTTTTTGTTTTTATATCATCTGCAAACTGTTCATTGTTCTACAACGATCTCGACTTGATCTTGGTCAGTCTCGATCAATTTCGTTCAATCTCCGTCAATCTTGGTCAGCGCTGCGAAAACCTGGATATTGTCAATTCAGTCAACTTGGGTTTGTCTGGTGCATGTCTATGGGACCAGTATGACAATGTGCTTGCTGGTCACTGGTCAGTTTGGGGACACCTTTTTGATAAGTTTGTGCGTATCTTTGATTTTGAATAATATTTAAGAACATTGGTGTCAATCTTGGGATGTTGTTGGGAAATTATTGCCCCGACTGCCTGCTCAGTGCGATCATTTCTCTACTCGGCAAAATTGATCTTTATGTTAAAATAGAAAATGTTCATTGAGGTGACTGGAATGAAATGTTATTACTCATAACACGAGTGTAATTTGTTCAGTCATTGTTTCACACAGCACACCCGTCTCATATTGGCATGTTCTCTCGTCCTCAAACGCTCAGCCCTTTAGGCTGTAGGCCTATTCCGTAAATTGCTGTCATCAAAATTGATTTCCATTTTTATTAGGTTTGATAACATCTCCTGATATTTGATCTTACACAATCTCTTTCTCTCTATCTCTCTTTCTCTCTCTCTCTTGGAAAACGCGTCCATTTTCTTTTTTTACTGAAAAAGAAATGTAAACCAACGGGTGCTTTAATTTAAACTGGTTTATGTCAATACCGGATGTATCGTTGTATCGTTATATAGCGTCAACCTATCCCTCGATATATGATATTGAATTGAAGGACTGCCTGGCAGTTTCACTTGTTTAGCCTGCGAAACATGAGCCACACGACCATAGAATGTATCACGATGCACTGATATTTAAAACCCGGGCACGTTGTGCGTGGACGACGTCTGGGTTCCGAACGCTGACTGTGAGACAAGGGGTCGATTTGACAAAAAAAAAAGGGTCTGCTGAAATGAACTATCGGGAGATTGTTTTGTTACACAATATTTGTGCTCTGGGATAATCGAGATTGGCTTTTATTAGATAACTGATGATTAGACGAGTGTCATAGCATGGAAGCATTCTGGCACTGACCCCTTTGCTTGGTATCCTGAGACTATAAGCTGCTCACAACAATCGAGTGACTTTGGCTATCGCTGAGGCTTTGGCTGAAGCGGAAAGGTATGATAGACATAACATGTCATTGCCATAAGCCATAGCCATTTCAGACATGAGACATGACCGTCTATTTTCAAACCACAGTTTATAAGTCCTGGCTGTCACTTGCCATTTTGAAACTTTTTAGTGTGCTTGCAATGTATACAACGCCATTATGGTTATTATATATATATTTTTAAGGAAAAATAATTCCAATCATCTTATGTATAAATGAACAGAAACACCATCGGATTCGGTGGTCTCGTTTTGGAAAAAAAAATAGCAAAAAACAATTAGTGTCACTACCGTCAGTGTAATAAATAAAGTGTGAGGTCCAATCCCTGATGGATTTTCTTTTACTTGCAGGCGTCACGGTTGTTTTTCTTTAATAAGTGCAATGTCATGTCACACAAATCAATGGAGACTGGTTTGCACTGTTTCATTTGCGTTCAGCGCACAACTCCACATACCAACAATTCACTGAAATTCTTGCGTTATTTTCGCTGGATTATCGAGCGGCCCCGTAACCCAATTCTGCCGCAAAGAAACATTATGGACCCTTTTTTGTGTTGAGCTGTGGACACAATTCCAGGGCACTGTTTGGTTTGGTTGTGTAGAAAAAATAAGCAATGTTTACCCAAACCAAATAGTATTTTTCTAACGTGTCCACGATATCTCATAAAAGCTAATTGGATGCATTTCGCCTCAGTTCAAATGTTGCTTAAATTCACATCTGGTTTGGACAAATTGATACTGACTCTCTTGGTTGAAACTTTAAAACTCTAAAGTAAAACTGTAAAGGGGTTTTAAAGGGAAGGTACACGATTGGTAATCACTCTAAAAATTAATGGCAATAAAAACTGACTTGGTTAGAAGTACAGCAACTTTCGCTAGTATAAAGCATTTTGAGAAATATTTCAATTCAAAATACTGTGAATATGGAAAAAATGTGTCAGTTTTTATCCCCAAAAATTTGAATCTGAGAAACGTTTCTGTTCTCAGATCGTGTATTCCTATGGGAGATTATTCTATGCGTGGACATAATTCGCTGCGGATTTTAGCGATATTTCAAAAACGGGACCACTTTTTTTAATGAAATTTTCACAGGTTAGTTTTATTATATATTATACCTACATTTATATAGGATTAAAACATACAAACGGTCCCCAAAACCAAAGGTATACTTTGCCTTTAATAGAGATTTGCGTGGGAGAGTTATTCAGTAACAAAACAATCTATCTCTACCATCTCCGGATATGTATTTGCTTTGTTTCTTTAGTGTAGGCATTTATTCACTACACAACGATTCCTCGTTGGGCAACGTGACGTAGCTCACTGTGCATTTCTCGCCACTGCCATTGATGTATTTTAAATTAACCATTCAAAGGCTTGCACACTCGATTATGTGAGAATAAATTATTTAATAGTGTGTCAAATCACACATGAGATAACAATCTGTCCGACCTGCGGGAAAACAACAACAACAACAAACAAACAAACAAACACCCAAACAAACAAACAAACAAACAATCAAACAAACAGTATTGTGCTTGACTTTTGAAAGCAATTCGTCAACGGTTTGTACATTTCACTTCCTATTGTTGTCTCCTCTTTCCCCCCAAGATACTTATTTTGAACTGTACATTTTTGTTTAATTTTAAACTAAGAAACTTTATTCTATTGCTGCCATTTTTGTCGGGTTATCCTGTTGTACAGCAATAATTGATACTGATTATCTTTTCACAACAAACGAGCCAGATTCATTTGCCCTTCCAACCGCAGTTTGGTTGCATTAAATTTGAGTTGAGAGAAGAAAAAAATAATTTTGAAAGACTGTAATGCGAAGTAATTTGATGTATTTTTTTTTAATCAGACCACTTCCGTTTTTTGTTGCCAATTTACTGCAGACCACCTCGTGACTATGCCACTATGGCCACACTATATACCAAATGAAAAAAGATTGTTCTATACTTAGAATTATATTCTATACTGAGGTGAATATCATTCCTCGATTTGGATTGCCTTGACTTTGGGACGAAAGCATGGCTGCAGACCCATGGACCTGTTTTGGGTGGCCATACTGTTTGACTTCCTTTCACTGTCAGTTCTCGATTTGGATTACCTCAACTTTAAACGGAAGCATGGCTGCAGACCCATGGACCTGTTTTGGGTGGCCATATTGTTTGACTTCCTTCCTCTGTCATTCCTCGATTTAGATTGCCTCGACTATGGAAGAAAGCAGGGCTGCAGACCCATGTACCTCATTTGGGTGGCCATATTGTTTATCTTCCTTCCTCTGTCATTCTTCGATTTAGATTGCCTCGTCTTTGGACGGCAGCATGGCTGCAGACCCATGTACCTCAGACCCATGTACCTCATTTGGGTGGCCATATTGTTTATCTTCCTTCCTCTGTCATTCTTCGATTTAGATTGCCTCGTCTTTGGACGACAGCATGACTGCAGACCCATGTACCTCAGACCCATGTACCTCAATTGGGTGGCCATATTGTTTATCTTTCTTCCTCTGTCATTGTTCGATTTAGATTGCCTCATTTGGACAAAGGCAGGGCTGGAGACCCATGGTCCTTATTTGGGTGGCCGTATTGTTTGTCTCCCTTTCTCTATCATCCCTCGATTTGGATTGCCTCATATTTGGACGAAAGCATGGCTGCAGACCAATGAACCTCATTTGGGTGGCCATACTGTTTGTATCTCTTCCTCTATCATTCCTGGATATGGATTGCCTTGACTTTGGACGAAAGCATGGCTGCAGACCCATGGACCTCATTTGGGCGGCCATATTGTTTGACTTCCTTCCTCTATCATTCCTCGATTTAGATTGCCTCGACTTTGGACGAAAGCATGACTGCAGACCCACGGACCCAATTTCTACAAATCAAAATGTCTATACCGATACTGAAAGAGGAAATTACTGGGTCCCTATTTGTGAAAATTAAAATGAGATTCGGTATTGATAAACTGCATGATCAGTGATTATCCCTCACTGAAAACCTCGCCTGGTTCCTGATTTGACATCAGCCCCAGAAGAAAGCTGCTTAAAACAATTAAAGACAAATCACAGAAACCTCAGCTGCACCAAACCGAGTTTGTCAACATCACTACAACATCATTATTTAATAGGCATTTAATATGTATACAGTTCATAATGCGCTATGTCAACACGGCGCTATTACTAGTATGCGTGCACAGTGCCCGCCTGAGGTATTTAATTTCCGCTTGCATGGTTTTGCCCCCATTTTTACCGCAATTTCTATTCTGGCTAACCAACTTCTTCCTATATAGTCTGAGGTTTTTTTTTATATCCAGAATAGATATCTTATAATACAACCGTATCGATCGGGTACTTTGCCTGTTCGGCTTATTTGTAGGCTTCTAGAGAGTGAATATCTACCCCAACCTGCTATTTAGGCACAGGGACCTATGTAATATAATAGTTTCTATTGGACTCCGGAGTCATTATAAGCGAATAATGCCATCAATACGTGAGGAACCAGAGAAGTGAGGTATTATTTATAGCGGTGAATCAAAATACAAATCACCCACATGGAGGATTACTGATGACGATATGGCTCAGGTTTGTGTATTAGCTCCGGAGCACTCCCCCCTCCCTTCCCTACTGTCTGTCTTTATTAAGTACCCAGTTTTTTCGTAATATACCGTGAATTATGGACTGGTCATCATACCAATTTGATGGAAACAATTGTGTTACAACACCGCCAACAAGAATTGCATTTAACAAGCACGTTTTCCTTGTCGAGAATGTTGCATGATGTCTTTAGCGGACTTTCTGTACGTCATCGTTTGTCTGTGAAGTGAAATAATTTGAAGCTCTTCAGTGCGGGGTTTCTGTTGGTCTCAGGGTTACGGACACTCATTTGTATCTCTCTCTCCCTCTCTCTCTCTCTCTCTTGCTTGTGATGTCCTTTTTGTTGTGAAAGTGAAGAGCTCGCAAGTCCATGTCAGAGGAATATTGTTCAAGACAAATTAGTCTGTATTATTTAATCGATCAAAACGCATAATGATAATCAACTGTGTCAGAATGTTTGTATTTTTGTAAGGCTTTTTATTTTGCGTTTTTGGATTTTAAAGTTGTTACTTGTTGTGTTCTTTGCTGGTGTTGTTCGTTGATTGTTAAGATTTAAAGCTATTAGAATTATGTATAGATCTCTTTTGATTATTTGGTGCGTTTCATGAAGATTGGTTTGTCCACGATGGACATATTAATATTAGTAATTTTGAAGACTCCCTCTGTTATTTTTTATATCCATAGAAATACTCAAGCTATTTTGTCACTGTTACTTAGCTAAGTATAGATTACCGGTTACCACTTAATTGTTTCAGGTAATCACCTAAGTGTGTGCATCCCATCCCCTTTAATTGCCTAATTTGTGATATTGCAGAACATGAAACGTTCGTATACTCGGTCTCGAGAAATCGATTGACGGCAAAGACCTTTCCTCTTCGTCACGTTGCCTGAAACCCAGACTGAATCTACAGCGGCTCTTTTATGCATGGTTTTATTATTCTAGATTCGAGCACTGTTTGAAATGACCAGAAACTATTAACCAATGTTTTGCAATTTTTTTTCTTGTGGAACAACTATGGCATGATTTAAAGACAAACAAGTTCAGTGCACTTAAACGGTCGCAGAAAATTCTCTCCTCTTAACGTTCTTTTGTTATTGCATATTTGTATTTAATTTATTATTTTCAAATTGTATTTTGATTCGTTTAGTTTTAAGAAAGGGGTTATGGCTTTATTTAAAGGGAAAATTAAACAACGTTGCAAGTTCACTTGATGGAGCCCTATTTATTACCAAACACTCTTGGTGTACTTCATTATTTTCTTATTGCGACTGAATTAAACATCAAATGGCTATCGTGTTGTTTCTGTACTTGAATTACAATGTGGAGGCGGCGGCAAGACATTTTTTTTGTCTGCAAGTAGTAATAATCTAGAATGTTCGTTCAAATGGCAACATGTGTATAAACGATGACTGGCGAGTCGTACAGCATGGGGGCAAAATCCAGTGTATAACCGAAGGCAAACATATAATAATAATAATACAAAATAAACATAAAAATAGGACCGTCCTTGAGAGTGATGCAGAAGTAATACATTTTTAAACAAATAACCACAAACAGCTTGAGAAATGAAGTGAACCACAAATTTCAAAATGCCACAGCGGGCCATGTTTGGTAAACAATTAACATCGTGCATTATTGCAGCGGGTGATTGCGATGTCTCACTTTGATAATGCGAGACGTGGAGTTTTGTTGACAACAAGAATGCGATTCACGCATGGAAGTGTTTATTTTTATGGATTCACATCAACAGCGCCCTCACTTGTTGACCTTTGACAAGCTGAACCGAGTTGACATCCTGGACATCGTGGAAGCATTGCATAACCATTTGTGTCAAAAAAAAAATCTAAATTCTGACAATAAACGAACGAGGAAGTAATGAGATTCATTCAGTTGAACGATTGCTGATGTCGACTGTGTTGTGCAATACGTCTATTTTTTTGTTAGTGATGACGATCTCGGTGATTGTCGAGACGCAGTGTTTTTATGAAGGCTTATTTTGTGTGTGTGAACGTTTTAGTCTACCTCCATGGTTTAATCAAGTAGACTCCCATGAGTCCGTATTCATGTCACGTCTGAATGTTGGATAGAGGCTACCGAGCCGCGCGCGACCTGAACATTTCATTGCATTTCACGCTGTCTGAAGGCAGCACTGTCACATAAATTATGTTTAACATGAATATACTTTAAAGAGCATGTGGTAAGAGTTTTTAAACGGAAAAAGGAGGAGAAAAGAAAGAAACAAACAAACAAACAAAAAACAAAATTCAACAGATTGTCATCGTCTAAAGTGCTGTTATACACTTGATTTCAGAATTGACCATACGGACAATCTCACCTGGTCCTTTCTAGCAAACACTGTATTTCCATTTTATGCATGGTTACCTTTAAGGAGTGCAAGAGAACGTGTCACTGTATGGTCTTGTGCAAGCAATGCGTACCTACACAAGGCAGATAGGATGGAGGTCGATTATTTATGTTATCTAATCACTAAGATTTTTGTTTATTTCGTTCTTGCAGGATTTGAAAAATCAACGGCGGGATTTTCTAGCGAAATGCAAACAGGCGATGTTACTTTCGCAACAACCGATAAACCAAGATCATACGACTGTTTCATATGAGGAAGAAAGCGATTTCTACAAAGATGGCCCGGACAGCTGTAATGATATGGACATTGACCGCCCAGATGCTAATGGTAACTTTGCACACTCGGACGGCTTAAAGAGTATATCATCGAAAGCCGTTAAAAAGCCCGCCTTCTTACAACTGACCGAACGCCACTCGCCGGCCGGGAATTGCCGGGACGCGAGGTCGCCGATCGCCGGCTGCCTGCCGTCACCCACAGTACCGAGACCGCCAAACAGCGCCACTTACGACGTCGGTTGCGACACGCCTCTGTCAACCACCAGTCCCGACTCCAAACCACCATCTCCTTCCAACGTAACCACGCCGACGAACACCGTCAAGCTTGGAAAGTTTGCCCTGCTCAGGAAGTACCGCAACTCGCTGGAGGAGAGCAGTCAGATCAGCGTGACTAACGTTACAATAGGGGATGTTACCGTCGCAATTACGGAGAGTAACACCCCCAAAGGATTCTTTAGGAAGATCGAACCCGATTCTGTTTGCTGGTGAAGAGAACCCAAAGGAATATGACGGGAGAAAAAAGCCAGAGGAATATACAGCATGATTAAACGGCGCGATTATGATCGTTACTTCGGTAACAGACGGAAGTAATGTGGAAATATTAACCGGAGATTCTTCCTAAAGTGGGACAGTCCGAAAGGAGAACAGTTCTGTGACGAAACAATGTACCAAAGTTTACTAAATGTCCACACATACAATAGTGGCAGAAGTGGGATAGCGAAAAGGACGTTTCTCACCCACAGAAAATAACGATTATGGATAGGTCAGTGATGATCTAATCGTTTAACTCCACGTGTTAACGCCATAACATGGTGGCAGGAGTGGGATTGAGACTGGAGACTGTGATGTTACGTGATAGCATCGATTCGTAATGATTCGGTTGGGTTCAAAGGTCAACGTGGTTGGAAGATCTTTGAAAAGGAAATAAGGAATATGTTTTTTGGGTGTGAAGTGGTGAGGAAAAGGAATGACTCTTGGATTAGTCTCAAACTAAAGTCAGGATGTTGAGTATTTTTCTGTAGATAATTACGCAAACCGACTCAACACGTAGCGTCACGTATGGTGGTGTTAACGGGTCTTGGGTGAGGGTTAATGATCACCAAATGAGTGTATTTTATAAATCCGCCGCTTGGTAATCCATTAGGTTGAAGATATTCCAAGAAAAGGAGTTGAAAGTTTGAGAGGGGAATGAAGTGTCTATTTGAATTCAAAGTTGTTGCACTTGTTTTAGACGTAACGATTTATGTGTACCGTACACCTTAAAACAGCCATTCGGCAGCTGACCCCCCTTACTTTGTGAACGTTTACAATAACTTGAATTATGCATGAGATTTAATTTCCTCTTAAATGCCTTAAAGGGCCCCTGGTAAGATTCATGTTCACCGTCACAAGCTAACTAATGTGAATCGGCAAAGTTGTTACATCCGTTGCATGCATGTCTTATTAAATTTCCACTGACATGCACCTATCGCTTCGATCAGCCATTTTTTCCCCCATCATTGCATGCCTTAATAGCTACGATGGAATCAGGCAAAGAGGAAAGTGTGAAGTAGTTGAATAGGAGTTTGAATTTTTTAAATCGGATCAGGAAATGACTCGCCTGGTGGAGAGGCCTGATTCAATCTCTACATTGAATTGTATAATGTATCTAAAGGCAACTTTAACAGAGTTTACATAGCTTGTAGTAATGTCAGTCATTATATACAGAAAAGCCATTGATGTATGATACAAACTATGTTTCCTGCTAGGGTCAAAGTTGACAAGGTGTGGAGCCAGTATGCTAATGTAAATCAGTTCGTGGGCGTGGTTACATTTCCCTACTCTTATCCCATTTCCATTCCCATCGACACGACCCTCGTCACTATACTTCAACGTCCATGTATTCCTTTCTATTTTGCATTAAAATGTTTATCTGATTAAATATATTTTGTAAATGCCAATGTTTGAATTCGAATTACTTTATTTTACTTTAAAATGTTTACACTGAAGATTTGTGGAAGGTATCTATTTCAGCACAGTGTCTCAAAAACGCTACCCTTTCCCACCAACATGCTGATTCTTTTTGTACTGCGTCGAAGACAAATTTGGCAGGCTAATTTCTTTTTAGGGAGAAATCTTTTTTAAAAATGGGGTGGGATGGGTTATGATCAGAAATCAAACGATCCACGGAAAACGTACTCGCTAGAAAGTAAGGTAATCATTTAGACTGTCACACTATCAGCTTCGTGAAAGTTGTGTCTGAGGCCGGTCTTAATTAGGCTGGCCGTCAGACAGTTAAAGCACACAGCAAAGAGTTAAAGGGAAACAATGCCCTTTAAACTGAAAGTGTCGCATGTGACCATTTCTGTTAGCCCACAGTGAGGTTATCTTTTACGCTATCACGAAGTCCTTCCCCTGGTGATTATTGTGTCAGCCGTGCAACCAATGAACGTACGTATGCATTGGAAAACGCATCTGCGTTGCTTGGGGCGTATAGTGGGAGAGTTGTTTTCTTATTTCTGTTTTGTGTGTTTCATGTGAGACTACTGATGGTGACTTCTGGTTACATAAAAACGCAACTTTATTCAATGCACAGAGCAGCATTTCCTGGCAGGCAAATTTCTGTTCCGTTTATAAAAAAGAACTGTGTTTATTTTTTTTACGGGAATTTCCACAGCACACTGAACAAAATAAATCAACATAGAACAACAGTTGAGATGAGCCTTCTTGTACTGGTATATTAAAGAGGGTTCTTCGGCACAAAAAAAATTTAAAAAAAATGATTGTTCCTTCATAGGTCTGGCATGCCCTTTCTGTTTCATAATATTGGACTCATTGAGAACTTGTGACGTGGTGAGTTGCGCTATCACTTTATTATGGCCGGAAGTGCAATACTTAGAGGTCATCAAACTCTAAACAAGATCTAAACTTCTGTTGTAATAAGACATTTTCAGATTGCCAAAGAATCCTCTGTGCTATTAGAACTTAAGTTGCTCCTTTGTCATGACCGAAGGATCTACAAATTCTCCCACCTCCCCCATCATTGAAAAACAAAAACAGTTATTGAAAACACTGTTACCCAACACGTGGTTATCTTCAAACAACCCATTTTGTGGGTAAAATGCTACTATTTCATTTGGGTATTATTATTTATTTCAGCTTATTCTTCGGGAAACTTTACCCAAGAAAAATGATAAAGGAAAGGTAATTCATTTCCCACATCATCATACCAGTACATGATTCCAGTTGTAGACATTATACCAGTAAATGGTTCCAGTTATCTGCGACTTCATTGACACAATTGGTTCAACTTGTTCACAGAGAACCACGCTTTTGGGGAAAGTTTTTTACCCAGCGTTTCAACAGTGAATGAAACCACCTTTTGTGGGTCTCCAGAGGCCACACAGATTGGAGACCAATTATTTTGATGCTTCCTCCGTGCTGTATCGCGTTTCTCTCGTTTCTTTTTCTTTCTTTTCTTAGAACGAAAGTCTCGCTTGAATAGAATGATATAGATTGCCATTATAGTAACGAGGTCGCTTGCGTAAACATGATTGCACAGCGATACCTTTCTCGCGCGATTTTGAACCTGAGTTAAAAAAAAAAAAAAAAAGAGAGAAAAAAAAAGGAAAATAATCTAGGGCAAGTTAACGACAATATCATCCTTCCGGTTTTGGCACGGGTGATGTTCGAGACCGTGCCTTCCATTGTATGATTATCAGAAGATAATTATTACTATCATTATTAATGTTATTGTGTAGGATTTGAAACTGAGCATCCGTGGGAGTACACTCAAGTGAGGTTTGCTGTGGTGACACCACGTGTAAGTCTATAAATCTCTTTATACCACCCGGTTCCTTCTCAGAACCACCACAACTCAAAAAGGAGATACACACGGTGGTCACTGCAAACCTTATACTTGAATATTGTTATGGAAATAACACTTGGTCACAGTAACACTACGACAACCTAAAGTGTTTTCACCAAGTTTCTGCCCAAGTCCAAATTCAACAGAATGAACAAAATAAGGTTACGGGAGATCACTGTCACTTAAATCATCAGAGAAAGATGATGAATCTGACATAGCAACAATCATTGTCTGCTCTCTCTACCTTTGTATTAAATTGCTATATCCTCATCCTCTTTAATATTGCGTTGGTTAGGTCATCCTTTTCCAATTTTGTTTGAACGTTTTCAGGTTCGCGAAACGGCTGGGAATTTTGCAGACTCCATTTTCTTTTTTTCATTGAACATTTCACATCTCATTCTTTACACCCACCTTATTCTTTTGTCATGCAATATGCTTCGGTCACGGTCATTGGACGCAGAAACGTTGAATGAACACTGTAATTAATGTTATCAACAGGTTTTGTCCATGCCATTGGCCAATGTTATATACCCCATTTTCCCGAAATGCAAATCAAGTCGTGGCCAATATCATTTCTTCCAACCACATCCCCCATTGGTGTTCACAGCGGCTGCTCCCTCACACATTTACATACCCCCTGACCTCGTCACTATAGTATTACTCGCGCTCTCTGATGCTAAAGGTTTTGATACAGAATTGGTAGAGCTGACAAAATAGTTGCAGACATTGTTCATGTTTAGTGTGATCAACCATGAAATAACAAAACATTTGGGCTTAATCGGTTGTGAGAGAGTCAGGAGAAAATTGTAAAAAACCATGCACAATTTCCAACACATTGTCCTTGATTTTGGTTGTAACAACCGATATCAGCTGTTGCGTTTTTTAAAAAGGTTTTCAGATACAGTTTTCTCGAATATGACTTTTTATTTCAGAGGGAAATATTTCACGGGGAAAAATGGTTCTTGTATAGGAACTTCATAATCAGTATACTATCAGTAAGCTTTCAGACTAAAATTAAACAAATGATGTTTTTTATCCTTACCAATCCTGTATACCTAATACCTTTAACAATTATAATGGGCTTATCCAAGTCACCTCATCAGACAACCGATAGCGCCATTGCTGGAGTCTCATTCCTCCAATTAGTCACCTATAGTTCTATGGAGATGCATTTTGGGGAAGCGCATCTCATCAATGCAGATGTGATTTGTATCATCTTTCATTTCATTGTAAGAGTGCAAGCTGAACTTAAAATAGACGCAAGATCCCTCGTAATTGTTTTGGTTGAGAGCATGAGGATTTGCTAGCTGGGGATATTATTACACATTGATTCTTCAATAAGACTGAGTGCAATAAAAAAAAACACAAAGATGAAGATCGGTAGCATCCATTGTAGGCGCACAGTTGGGGGTTTGTTTATTGGGCAAATTATAACAAAATGCTCAAACTCCACGGTATTGAATTTATTGTTATCAATTGTGGGCGATGGATGAAAGATCCACAACAGTCTTTTTTAAAAGCGGGTTTATCATTTACTTAATAGGTTTGTTTTTCTCAATTAATATTTAATATTTTCGCAATTATGTTTTTTTCAGTACAACTTGTGTGTACACTATGACTGTATTTGTTGAACAATTTAGATGCCTGCGGACTCAATTACACAAAGCAGAAATACGTTAGTTATTAGGGTATAGCTAACAAGCCAGCCCCTAAGCTGTAAACATTGCATGGCAATTTGGACGCTGGTGCATTATTTCTAGGTATATGCTCAAGTAGTGTGCATGGCGACCTCATGAATATTTTGACCCTAATTCAAACGGGCTGACTGTGATTGATATGAAGAAGAAAATGCACCTCCAAATATTTATCTCCAAATAAATAAATGAACAATCGATTATCGATCAGCATCCACTTCCATGGGGAGACAGTTGTAAGGAGCGATTTAAATTAAATAAATCGATTGACAGTAGTTCTACTTCGTGTATTAACCTGAACAAAATACTCAAGTTCTCATGTTAGTTTACCTAACAACTTGTAAAAGATAAACACTGCATTAAGCCAGATGCATATTTCCTTTAGTGTGATTAGTAAGGCGCTGTTTTATAGAGTGATTACTTGATTATTATTGTTAATTAGTTGCATGAATATAAAAAGACAAAAACAAATTGAAAACAGAGAAAAAGTAAATCTTGTTTCCAAAGATAATGATGCTTATATACAAACCAATAAGTTAGTTGCAGAGTAAACTTTTGTAATCGATTATTATGATCGATTATTATAATATTAAAAATGACTGGACCAGTACTTGTAAAAAACACATTGATCTTGGAGGATAATATCTGACTTAATACCATTCAGAGCTTCGCCTTCTATCTTTGCGGGATTCCACGTGTACATAAAAACAGATTATATTTTTGAAAAAAAGGACATTTTTTGAGGTTATCGATGTTTGTGTTTTGGCCGCAGCAAAAATAGCTGTGTAGGCCTGTTGTATTAACAAGGTTTATTTCATGTATTTGCTAGTTTTAAATTTGTTTGTTTTTCCCTGAGATTAACAATAAGTGGTAGAATATGTTTGAGTCATTTCTGCGGAACGATGTAACATATGACGTCACGGATTTAAAGAGAGTCCGTAGTGTCAGAGGTTGGCAGGCAGAAAGTGTTCACGGGATTTCAGATGCAGGAGTTAAACTTAAAAAGACAGTATTTTGGAACGGCTACCAGTGTACAGTTTATACATGAACTAAGAGGTATCACTAATTTATTTTTTCCCTTCTCTATAGCTGTTAATACTCGCAGGGCTCGGTGAAAAATTGCAGTGCCGTCAAAGCATGGAATTGTCATACAATACGCTGACAATTTGCCTGTGGTGGAATTTAATAAACATCACATTTTTATGAAAAGTGTGACGTTGTTTATGTTTAAGAAAACATCCGAATATTTCATCCACTGTTGAGGCTATTTGCCATAGCGGTCTGAACAGAAAAAAAGTATATTTCCAAAGAAACTGTCTATTGCTGGCTAGAAACCATTAGCCTTTGTCCTTAACGAGTTGACATTTTTAGTGGAAACTGAAAACATTCCGCTGAGTAATGGTGTACTATTGTATGTCTCTGAATTGAGAAGTTGTAAAGACATATAATACTATTATATATAGTTGGTTGCTGTGCAGTCAGCAATTTGTTTCCCACTGAAAAAGAAATAAATGAATAAAAAAATACATCATAAAACAGCCGTGTAGTTTCTGTGGTTATTGATCGAAATCTGTCTGTGTTGATTTTAAGAGCTTGGGTGAATAAAGGTTGCACATGGTTGTTAAACGCCCGCAACACCACTGAGAATATTACGGTATTTTCTTCTGTTAAGGCCCAGCATTTATTACTTAAAAGAATAAAAATGAAAATAAGTCATAAAATAATCGTGTGAAACCTGTATTGTAAGAATTTATAGTTGTCTTTTTGATAGTAATAATGAAAACAAATTAACGATTATGACCCTTTTCCCGAAAAACTTGTCCGAATTATTTATCTGTTGAAGCTAAGCCTGTTTTTTTTTTAAATAGGTTGGTTCCAAGCGACTCTTATTCAAGAAAAATAATATAATCGATCTCATGAAATTGACTTGAGGTGGATGATTATTCAATTCAATTTATTTTATTTTACTTGTCCATAAATAGGAAATTTACCTTGTCGAGCATGCTCAAAACATCAAAAAAAAAAAATACATTACATTTTTTACAGGATAACAAATAATGCCGAAGAAAAACAAAATATTTACACTCAATAAGAATTAAAAACTGTCTTTGTACAAGAGCACATCAACCCTTTTGCCTCACCTACCCAGCAGACATCAATGGACCAAACACATCAGAAAAAGAAAATAATATACATTTACCCAGAAACCAGTGCTCCATACAACCTTCTGTCACCCACCCCTCTGCTGTACCCTCTGTTCCCAATGCAAGTTCCTGACTGTCGTTAAAATTACGGATAGAATGTGGTACAAAAAGAGTTTAAATATCTGCTGATTATGATTTTCCCCCCTATAATTGTTCCGAAACATTTATATCGGATCACCCAGCTTTAAAATTTACGGATCAAGAAAATGCTGATTTTTTTTTAAACCAAAAGTTGAGTGGAAGTCGGAACTAGAAAACATTATGACTTTTCCTCACGAACCTCCCTGCATATCTTATGTCAAGAACGGCCCAGTTTATAATTGATTTATGCAATGAGGTATTGTGTGACGGATTTATAATCCGATGTACATCATGAAAAACATAATGAATATTCAATTGATGTGTTAGCTACACACTAGTAAGTCATCACTTTATAACTCCATGATTAGACCTGATATGTACGTTTTTTTTACGTATTAATCAAACCACATGTTTATCAAAGTAGCCAAGTATACAATAATCTATTGGAAAAGCATCCCGCGTGGAGATAAAGAGTGTTCAAAGCGCCCTCTATCTGGAATTTGAGAAATGTTGCAGCGTTGCATAATGTAGGCCTATACATCAGTGTTAGGAATAAAGAATTAACAATTTAGGGCCTAATCGGTCTGTGATAGAACCTTGTTTTTTTTTTTTTAAATGCATTGTACGGACGGTTTGCTAAAAACCAAGAGCACAGTTGCCACACCGCAACACTGTGAACCCCATTCTTCTTTGTATCTCAGGTGCAATTTGCAAGTTGAAATTACGTCATCATCCTTTGTGCAGTTTTTGTTAACACCAAAAGAAAGTCTTTATAGTACAAGAGAATGGGCATTTAGGTGAAAAAAAACCTCACAATATGCAAAGGGTAATCCGTTGTGGTACGTGTGGTACCAAAAGTGCGTAGATGGACGGACACTACAACGTGATATCGCTAGTGTGCCGACCGGCTCCAACCGAAGAAAAGCCTGAACGTCGTCTAGCCCCGATGTTGGCACGTTCAGAGTTGTGTCGGTATATTAACAGTGTGCTCTAGTTTTCCTCGTTGAAACCTCACCACCGTGGACAAGCGACGTTGATAGACCGTTTCCTGGCAGCATTTCCCCCTACAGGGTTCAGACTCCGACAGTATTAGTAGAGGAAACAAACCGCCGGGGTATCTCACGGAAATAGAATACTCAATTGCCATCTGGATCCCTGACTTTGCAATGTGGAATATTATCGAGATGGTCAGATTAATAAAGCACCAGGCTGTTCAGTGATCACAAACCTTACTATGGTTATTATAGACTTGAGTCAACGTGCCAAAGATTTAGATTTATCGATTGGGATACTCGACGTCGACTATGCGGGTCATCATGGGTATCGACACAAAGATGGGACGGGCCAATTGGTGAGCAACTGGTAAACATTGCTTGTTAGTTTTGTGCAACAGATCACGTATACCAGTGCTTTGCACCACCTGGTACTCTGTAATGGTCATTGGTTTATGAATGAAACTTGAGCATCAACAGAGGTGAGTAAACAATTATTATATGATACTCGTATTTTTCACGAAGTAGTCTCATATTTGCAATAAACTCTTCCAGGCTGTTAAAGGTATAGCATTTTACTTAGCTATTCTGTCTTCATATTTGTCCATTTAAAATGCAAATCTGTATAAACTGTGCAATGTACTGCTATTACAAGGAAGTACAACTCTTCCTTACGATCCCATAAGTCATAATAATTATACTCTATTGTTCAGATCCTTTGACTGTATTAATACGTTCAACCAGAGACTGGTCTTTGCCCTTATGGTGGAATAAACCCATTTTATAATGTAATGTGTAAAGATAATTCATTGTATGAAATAATTTTAACTTAATTCACAACTTCACATTTTACTTCCAAACTTATATCTATCGAATAACAATCTTAACATGTAAATAAGGCCACACCAAAAAGCATTTATGCCTCGTGCAGGCAGCGAGATATAAAACACAAATAGAGCATGAGCTGTTTTCATCAGCAGAGGATTGTAGAAAACAGCCAAACAAACAAACACACAAACACAACAAAGGACAAACAGATAATTAGACATAGCGTAAAATGGGTACAATGCCACGAACCCCAACAACACGTAAAAATACATATCATAGAAAATCATCAATATATTGAAAGATGGCAAACAGTTTCTATCTTAAGGTGCTATTTTTAGTTTTATAAGTCGAAGGGTGGTAACGGGGGGGGGGGGGGAGGATAAAACACTTCCGTGTCCTGTAAATTGCAGTCTGTTTTCTCACGCACCCTCACCGTGTGTGAGAGTTCGGGATACGTGTGCGTGATTTGGAATGGTTTGCGTGTATAAAAGCTTCATCAGATCCCATCCGGTTGAGTCAGCGATTGCGTGAGCCGTGATGAGGTGCACGAAGATGAAGGGTCTGAGACAAGGACAGCCCCCAGCTCCCGGGCACCCCTAGATTAGCATCACCCCTCCCCTCCCCTCCCCCAAACAAACTGCATAACACCCGATAGTTGTTTCGGTTATTGTTTATATCATAAATACTAATCGTAATATAGTTTTATCATAAATAGGCCAACTAGTCGTATACATATAGATTTATTTGGGCTAAACCTTACTTGCGATTTCGTAGTGACCGCGCGGTTAGATTCAGGAGTGCGATTCTTGTTTGCTTGTTTGTAGTTTAACTGCAATAAAAGGAATACTACAAACATATCTACAACTTATTCGGAGAGGGGTGTTTATTTTGGAAAAAATGATACTTTATTCGGAGACGGGGTAGAGAAGAAAGATATAGCAATCGGAAAAGTTTTAGCTTCAGTTGGAACTGCCCCTTGCAAAAAATCAGTGATGTTTAAGTCTTCATAAACAACATTAGGCCTTATTATGAAATAAAACTCGGTGGCATCGCTTGCGAACAGCACCATATAACAGGTGAACACAACGTTGTGCAGATTCGAATTTCAGGAAGGGATACAAACACACTAGTTTTCCCTTATCATATTAAGCTCATACAAAAATTATTTCATACTTTCATGGAATGAGATACACATAGGCTACATTATTTGAGTTGTTGATGCTTGCATCTCTCACAACTTTTGCTTCGATCAGTAGCCACTAATCGGGAGATGTGTCATTGCAAATGCTCCAATAGCCTGTTAAGATTCTATTGCAACGCAGCTTGCACAGTTAAATAATTGCTAAGAACGAAATGAAACCGAAACTATAGATGACTTAGGCAGTTCGTTCTTTGCCAATCATAGCATCTCGTTGCTTCTGTACTCTGTTGCAAGTGCCATACCCGGATTCCGACTGTTGTAACAATAAGTATTTGTATTGTAATCACAGCAGTACTATATCTGTCTTAACCTTTATTAAACACGTTCCAAATGTTTAGGACTTTCACTTTGGGGGGAAATAAAAAAGAAAAAAAGCAGAACAACTTTGGAGATAATTTTGAACATAATTTGTGTTGGTATAATATCCAAGAATGTTGTGATAATGGATTGCGGTCACCCTTTATTTCGATTTCAAATCTTTTTCGTGCAACATTATGTTAATATTGCCTTTGTTCAGTGGTTGTGGTCAATTTCAGTTTTGCAGCATAGAACGTCGCTGTCCTTGGGTGAGCAGTGGTTGTAGGATACACTTGTCTTGGGTGACTGCTCTATATTCAAACACGTTCCGGAAAAAAATCTGCTGGTTTACACCTTGGGTTAGGGTTAGGGATAGGATTAGGATTAGATATAGGATTAGGATTAGGAAAATATACCTGGGGTGGCAGAACATAAGGATGTCGGAACATAGGTGTGTAACGTTGTCTTGTTGTTATACCCATTTTCCTGTTCGTATATTTAATTTAACCACCCACACCCGTTTAAAGTTTCCGTTGGCATAGTTGGCCGAACTTGATGGGCTTGAGTTGTTAATGATTGACTAGAGGGATGATCGGATGGTAGTCGAACTTTGATTGAATATGTGGTGGTTACCGGTCAAAATTTACTTTTAATTTGAAGTTATAATGTGAAGTTTTTGATTTGGAGATATGGAGATTCTGTTGCTGGTGAAATGGACAAAGACAGTGAGGCAAAATGTAAAAGACTTCATCATTATTTTATTGAAATAAGGCTTATTCTTTTCGAGTTTAAAATGAGTAATCACATAATGACATAATGACATAATGACCTGCCTTTGACACGATATTCTGCCGTACACCAAATCAGTGCATCAGTGCAGTATATAAGCTCTCACAGCGGAACAAGAAAGTCTCATCCGGGGTGCAAATTTATTATTTTCTGCAGCACACGTCGGCTATGGAGTCAACAGTTAAGGGATAGTGAAGAACAGCCTATCTCTTAACTGTTGTCTGTATTGACGAAGTATGCTGCAGAAAAAAAATCGCATCCGGGGTCCTTCAGACAAAAAACAAAAAATAAAATCCAAAGTCTCTATAGAGGGCGGGCCAACGCAACTATCAGATGGCAACGGCTACTCGATTCATTTTATTGCGGTGCCACGAACAAATCAATTTGAAAATGTTGTCACATTGTTTCCAATCAGTGCAATGGCATTGAACCTTTTTCCCCCTCTTCATTTCGTCATACCCTCCTTGATGTTTATGTTGTGCATGCATGTTGTTGTAGTAGAATGTTTGTGCTTATGATATCAATTGCAGAGTGTATATCTTCCGTTTTTGCCGTCTCATAATAAAGATATTATATTATATGTATAATTATATATAACAAATTCCCATCAATTGCTGAAAATGCATTTTCAATGAAAACTGCTCATACACAAATACTTTAATAAACCTCGAACGAGTTAAGGCAGACTAGACTGTTCCTTGCTCTATACTAGACAGACCATTGTCTATGTAATATATGATTTTGTCAAAGTGCAAAGTTTTGTATGGATACCAGCAATAATATAAATTATTTTGATTTTTGATTTTTATTTGTTTACAATGCAATTTGATGAAATGTTCAAAGGTTAGTTGGTTCGTGTGTTTTATATTGAAAACAAGAAACATGGAAGCGAATTAATTTCCCCCTAAAACCATTGATGTAAAAACAATTGTACAGTACAATTATCTTGACATCTTTAATAATATACATAGATTAATTAATAAGATTGGTATATCATTTTACAGTACCGGTATATAGCTCAAGGATGTAGATCATTTCAAACTATTATTTCCCCCATCATGTCCTGTTCTGTATGGCTGTTGTCTTTACTGTGGTAGGGGTTCATGAACGATTTCCCGTATTCCTCTTTCGACAAGCATGACTGTGGTCACTTTCCCCCGATAGATTCCTGTTCGAACGTGACTATCTTACACTTAACACACACTCTGTAAATCGTTACTTTTATGTCGGCTTCATGGACAGTAACCAGGAAGAGCCCAAAAACTAGTCAATGAACGAGTCCGTTAAAAAAAACACAACAATTTACATTGGTGGTTTAATGTCAACCGGGGGCGCTCTTTGTATGTACAATTTAGCTTTGATTTTGAACTCCGCACACAGTCACAATGTGCAGAGGATTGATGTTGCTGTTGTTGTTTGCTTGTGTATCTTCTATAAATATCTGCCAATTTCAATCTGAACGTCTGATTGATTGGTACCGTATACCTATACCAGCCGCCTGAAAAATATTTACATCCGTATTGCTACGATATATAATGCTGACTTTCTAAACACACACTCAGCAAAATGCAACACGATTGTTACTTTGGCTCTATACACTCATGTACAATGCAATAATAGCGTCACATAAAATCAACACGCACATTTTTTTGTTTGCAGTTCCTTCGAAACGCATTTTTGTACCGGTGAAGTTTACCCGGCATTTATTATGATTTATGCAGCTCCAAAGCAAGTTGGTTTTAGGATGATCAAAACTTTACCTTGATACTCTTTAACGGCAACTGCAATAGTTATAAATCCTACAAGGAGAATTTCAAGGAACTTGGAACAAGAAAAATAAAAACGACTGGTGACCAATCTCACGAGGATCTCGAAACTTGTGGTTTTATTCTGGTGAGGAAAAGAACTATTTAAAAGTATGACTCATTGGTCACTTTAGATTGTTATGGAAAAATAAATTACAATAACCCTCAACGCTTTATGGTCGATTTTCAATCTGAAGGTACAGACATAAGATAACATTTGTTCCCCAAAATTTGTTTTTTTTCCCAAATACTGTCCTGTTCAAAAATACTATCCCCAAAACTCTGTTCTTGTTTCGATCTGCCACATAAATTAACATTTACAAAAATCCTGACGAAAACAATTTCTAAAACAAAACATTATTTGACGGACCGTCTCAATGATGACGTTTCATACATGTATGTATCACAATCAGCAGACTGAACTGAGTCTAAACTTTCATCGATTCAATTGAAAGCTCTTTAGAAAATTGCATTCACACAAAACAATAGAGGAAATTAAATTTAATTTGCGCGCAGGAACAAAATTTATAGTTTCGTAAAGGGTAATTAAGGGTTTAGACCTTTCATGCAACAGACTGAAAATCTAATAATAAAAGCTCATAAAACAAGTTGTTAAAAGGAACCTATAGATGCAGACTACCTGCCTTCAGGACCCCCCCCCCAAAAAAAAAAAAAAAAATAAATAAATAAATAAATAAAAAATAAATAAATAAATAAATAAATAAATAAAAATAAATAAATAAAATAAAATAAAAATAAAAACAAAATAAAAAACAATAACATCATCAACAGCGACACAATAATAATAATTAAACAAATACAAATAAATGTAAACAACTAAATTAATAAATTAAATAAACTTTAACATCAAGCAAAATAGAAATGATTAGAAATAATAGTAATAATAAAATACAGTAATATACATACAAACAAATTGATAAAATAAAACAAGTAGAACTAAATAAATAAATAGTTAACTTAAAAAAGTAAACATTTAAATAAAATAAAGCAAAATAATATTATTATTAATAGGCCATATTATTGATTTTTTTGTATAGAGAACAAGGGGATATGCATGTATGTTCTCTCTTAAATTTGACAGAACTTTGACTCGGGTTCTTTGCACTACCGAAAGGAAACTTCGTCCGCAGAAGAAAGACAGGCATACTAAGTACATTATACAAAACCGTCTAGCTGATTGATTCCTTGGGGAGAGAGGAACAACAACAAACAAACAAACAAACAAACAAAAAATAGTGATTAAAAACACCCTTCATTCTAGTTAAAGGGTTGTGCACAACATTTGTAAGATTGAAAATATAAATGATTACAGAAGTGCGCGTAACTTAATACAAATACAGGGTAAAGATGGTCATGGTGGAAAAAACCTTCCTTGAAATATGTTTGCTCGGAATGTTTTGGGTAATGGGTAATACAACATTAGTTTTTGATCTCGCGAGTCCAAACCCCGGTGTCTGAAAACAACCAAAGGGGTTTATCACGATTAATTTTTCTCATGACTCCGATGATCGATCGAGCTTAGACGTTCACAGGTTTGTCACGTTATTTCATGTATTGTTGGGACATTTATAAAGTGGTGATCACCGGTCTTTGCATCTCTTGATTCCAGGTTACATATGTGACTAAGAGTTCAAGAAAGCAAACTAACGAAATCGGTAAAAAACAAAAACCCATCAAAGACAATATTTTCGAAAACAAACTAGTTTGATGATTAACACACAGTCTACGAGGCTATTGTGTGTTTAGGACATTGTCAGCTGTAGACTTTGCACTTGTATTGTTCGTATAGAATGATAATGTTTGTTTTACCAAATATGATGCATAATTTTAAGGGAACAACAAGGTTATTTCAAAATATCGTCAAAAGAGTTAATACAACAATCTTTAAAGGTATTATACAGGATTGGTAGAGCTGACAAAATAGTCGCAGGCAGTGTTCATGTTTTGTGTGATTCAACATGTGCATGAAAAAACAAACCTGTGAAAGTTTTAGCTCAATTGGTTATCGAGGTCACGAGAAAATAGTGAAAAGAGACCTTATGTGTTTTCTGTTTTTTCAAACATCAAGTTTTTATCGCGCGTGATAAATTCTATGGAGCAGACTGACGTAAAAGTCTGTCTACCAACGAATTAAAAATAAAGGAACAAGAAAAAAGGTTTTATGCATAAATGGCCTCATAAAAGAAACAGTATAGTAACCATGTTACAATCCATGCAAATGACGTTAGTTTTTATACGAGCATATGCCTTTAGCAAATACATTTATGAGGAAGAATGAATACTTTATCAGTTTATAGTTTTGGCCTTCACGCGACCCTTGCCAACTAGACCAAGGAAAATACCCTATTTGTTTGTGCTCGGTAGTATAATAGTTATCGCTCTCCGTTCTGCTATTCATGGTCCATTCAACAAAATCGAACTTGTTACCAATGGCAAAAAAAAAATGCGTTGAACTGTACATAATTTCATAGTTAAGTCAGAAAATGGTAAAATATCAAATTTAAGTAAAACGCATCTACCTAATCCAGTAAGCACCATGGAGCAAACATATGACAACTTGTCCCCCACCCCCCGCCCAAACACACACCCTCAAAACGAAAGAGACATAAACAGCAGGCACTTTGGAAGATCAAAGTATCCAAGTTTAGCTCCTTCATCTAGTTCAAACAGGGTTGTTGTGCCTGATAATCACGCTAATAATTATTGTAGCCGTCGATGATGCAGCAGGCCAACCATAATCTTTAGTCGACCCAACTCATTACAGTACAACACATGACACCAGGTCCTGACCCCAAACCTGAGATTGGTCAAACGATAACTAATAAGTGCACTGACAAATCACGATATCAACGTACAGTAGGTCGCGTCGATAATTGTGTGCAGTTGGCTCGCTCCAATAATGTGGATTGCATTTTAGATTACCAAGTAGTTCGAGACTGTGCAGTTACAAACATTACCTGATCCGGCAGTAATTTATCCTTTCTTTTCTTTAGTGAAAAGTATTTTCAAATCCTCTATTATTAAGTGGTGTTTGAAGCTTTGCATGGTGTGGAAAATAATAAATAACTATAAATAGTAAACTTAAGGGGTACAACCATGAGTCAAAATCTCTTTTGGGAGAAGTGTTTGCTCTGAAAAGAGCCGGTGTGGTTTCGACGTTTCGAACAATGTACTCTGCTCGTCTTCAGGAGAATGCCGGACTGCTGATGATGTGTTGCGGCTTATGTAGAGCTTGAGAGGTGCAAATTTTGGGGCGGGAATCCTCTATTTTTGTTGCTATATTATTCTTTGTTGTTGGTTTCGTTTACTTTAATTTCGAAACAGTTTATTCTGTCACGGTACCATCATGAACTGTCGTGACGTCACACCTTTTCCTTTTACGCGGAAACACATTTCAGCCTAAATCGGTTACCAACAAACAGCGGAACGCGATCTATTTATAGACTCTCATAACCCCTTTTCTGCAAGTAATTGTGTAAACATTCGTTGTGACGACCCAATTTAAAAACTACTGATGTGCTCTAGGAGTGGCCGGATGCGTTTTCATATAATATACATAGAGCGTCATCAATGTAGAATTGTAAAAGAAATATTGATAATTGACCATGTCACTTTGTTAACAAAAAAGGTGAACTTATGCAATCCGTGATATTTCCTGGCAGGCAAGATACTGCACAGGTAATTTGAGAAATCTGACATTTTGTATAATTACTACCATCTAAAATCAAGAATTGAAAAATAAGAGCCGAACACTGAGATGTGACCCGTTTTTTGTTAGTACATCAACAAAATGATAACAAAATCAAACGTGCAATCTCCATAAAATGTAAGATGTTAATGTTCGATTCCAATGAGCTTTGTACACATGGTGCCTGCAGGAAGTACAGACTCTTTTACCACAGGTCACATAATCTATAGGCAAATAGGCCTACACATTAAAGACAGGGTAGGTTTGGTGATAAACGGGGACAACAATCGATCTGGGCCTCGCTTTATAAAGAGCCCCATGCTGAGGGAAGTTTTTCCGTCAAAAAATAAACAAATAAGCAAATGTTAAAGTACAAAACTATATACGTATGTAATAAGAATTATGCACAGTTCTTATAGGGTGCTTTATCCCGCCAGAGGGCGTCTCAAATCGTATGCGTATGCGAAGTGTTTAAAGTGTAATACCCATTTATTTACACAGCACTATGTTATGGATGGTGAACACCGAGAACACAGACAAGACCCTTCCATTTAACGATAAATGTACTGTGTTTAGTTCTTACGTACACAAACTCCCTGACACACAAGCCGCTTTTCGTTGTTATTCATTTTTTATACACAACCATATTTGATGGCGTTTTCACAATTTGGTTGCATGGTGCGTTTATTGACAACTAGGGGATGACAATAATGAAATCATAATGAATTATCTCTTTATCAGAGAACGAACCGCGTGCGCGGCAGTGAACAATAGTAACTTGGTCTCCCATCCTTCCTTTAAAGCAGATCAGATTAAACGGTCCTTCAGTCGTACACCAGGTTATTTTTTTCACTGGTATACCTGCAGAACACTGAGCGAACCCAATGCTATCAGTTAATGTCAGCGTGAAATATTATGTTTACTCAGTTAACTATTATTATTTTGTGATCATGTTGGGTTGAGAGCTGCTTGTCAGCCGGCTGCACCGGCAACTCACGCAGTGACCCATTACTAAACGTCGGGATAGATTATAATATCAAAGTGTATTCGAGACGTGGGCGCGCTCAGTATAAAGCGCCGTGTTTCGTCGCCAGTGGCACGTTCTACCTCGTACCATTGCGCCATCCGTTGGTGGATACCCGCTTGCACAGCTGATGTTATAGCTTGACGTCATCAATTCACTCGTCCATTGGATTTTTTTTGCTATATAATGTCACCAGCGTGTTATACTGCCGAACTGATTACTATCGCGGCCGCATTGAGCTGTTTGTACTCAGTATCCTATTGAACGATTTGTTGTGCTGTGAATTATGCAGTGCTGTAATTATGGTTTGGGATCATCGTGGCTCAGTGATGCACGAATGGCTTGGCTCAGGACTTTATAGCGCGTTTGACAATACACTGTGTAAATACTACACAAGGTTGCAATTCTGTTTCTAGATAACTATTCGAAATAACACTGATGTGCCGTGAAGCTGGGAGTCCAATGGTTACGACAGCTGCTCGTGAAGACCGAGCGCTGGGATGAATTCCCCCGGGGCTGACGGCGCGGGGTGCCCCACCACGAAGAGCAGTGATTTCGTGGACGTTATCCCGTCGAGTCATCTTAGAACGACCGGAGGACTGGACCAGTCTCGGGACGACGTCTACATCGTGGAAGCACTGAAAGGCAAGAGGAGAAGGAAGGTATAAACCCTATTTATTTTTTCCTGCTCGTTTGTTTGTTTGTTTGTTGTGAGTGTTTGTTATGAGTGTAATATTTGATTAACATTAAATTCTGTATTTGTGTAAATCTGTTTTCAATATATTTCACATTGAAAAGCGTGTACCTTGAATGAACGTAGAGTGCACAGTCAAGTTCAACTTTCTGACATGTGAATGTGTACGTGGCACTTCTGGTCGACGCGGTCTCTCTATAGTCTACCTCCATTCAAACCATTCATGGCATTATTACGAATGTGTAGTGTCACAAATGAGCGGTTTCATAAGGTTGAAAGCAGGTAAAACGGAGCTTTAAAATGTCATGTTTTTTTTTTTAATTTCAATCATTGCAGTTACTAAAGAGAGGGAAAACATCGAATAAAACGTCGTTTATTATTGATGCGCTCCTGAGACTCTGTCAGATTTTCTTTCCTCCTGTTTTGGCATAAAAATACAATAAAGGTTTCGATTCGCAAGAGTACCTCGGGAGACACGGAATTCGGCTTCAGATTCATGTACGAGGATGATTTGTTTTGGGTAAAGCGTTGTGTGTAAACACCCAAACAAACATACTCTCCTATTGTGTGCAACAAGACATCAATTGGGCTGTATTGGAGGACATCACAGGAATTAAGAATTGGCAAGTGATTTGGATCGCACGTTTGAAGGTCAGCTGGTCGTATACTACGAATCCACTCCTCCCAAGAAAGGTTTAAAGTGCTCAGCCATTATGCTTTACCTAAATTCGGTGAATTAGCTTTTACCTGCTCCGAAACTACTGAGCATACTATATACGCAAAATGATTACACTAAGCCAAGTCATGCGCCCTTCGCACAAGGTGTTTTGTTGTTGGTGTTGTTGCTGCTGCTGTTGTTTGCATGCTGATGTTGTTGCTGCTGCTGCAGTGTGCTGTTGCTGCTGCTGCTGTTGTTGTAGAGGCGCACAATTCAGTGCAATGGATTTGAGCCGGAAATAATGTACAAGGAGAAAGCCCCTTTAACTCAAAATGTCACTCATATCAGTATATTATTACATGAGTGGATGATAGCAAATTCATCATACGGAATTTATGGGTGAAATGATATTTGCGGTCATAAACTGTCGTTTCGTGGCAACTAATGTGGAGTTTTTTTTAGCGACATAGTGCATTTCGTAATAGGAAGAACGTACGTGTCAAATTTACCGTCAAATTAAAGAATATGTTTATTATATCGACAATCGATGAACGCTTTGAATGTACATGTAACTGCGATCAACAGGGAGGTGTTATAATGCGAAATCTCTTTGAATACGTTAAAGCTTCCCTGTTCGATCGTTACAGTTTAATTAATCTGCTTCGTTGCCATTTTTGAAATCATTAATGTTGGAGCATTCCATAAAAGTTTTGTGCACATAATTTAACGTAGGAGGGCGCTGTTTGCTGTTGATACTTCCTCTATTAATGAACTGCACGTCCTAGTAGTTATTTTGTATTTCTGTCGATATAAAGCTTTAGACTGATGTCAACTTTCTTTTGTATAATACTTCTATAGTTCCTATGTTAAGGGCAAAGTTTGTTCAACAATTTGCAGACACTTATAACTGCCAAGCAGACCGTTCGGTGGAGTAATAATTGTTTAACATTCACACAAGCTAATCCATACAGTTCCTGATAAGTCGATCAATTTTTCACGGCCGTGACCGGGGGGAAAATGCATCAAAACGCCAACCGTTGCTCTGAGGACTCCCTCCCCCGATTTCCTTATGCCATCGCACGGTAAACCCGAGACAGTTTCCGATAATTCAATAGAGATTTCTCATACGTTCAACTAAACTGAAATTGAAGGTCAGCTCATTATTACGAAGAGAAATTCTGTTATATTATTATGGGTCCATTGTGTAGATCAAAATGAGGGCTCCGTGTTGGAAACCTTACACTTATAATAAATTAGGAGGGGGCAGCTAATCATTTGAACACCGCCCCACCACAATCTGCTAGCGATAGCAGTTCGCCACAATCTGGTAGTGTTTTTACGCGCGCGTTAACACGCCATTTTTTTTATGCCAGACATTGACCGAACGCTTCGTCAGACTTAATACGTCGGACATAATAGAGCAAGTTCGGGTGGCAAATTTATTTTCTGCAGCACACGTCGGCTATGGAGTCAACAGTGTAAGGGATAGGGAAGAACAGCCATCTCTTAACTGTTGACTGTATTGACGAAGTATGCTGCGAGAAAAAAAAATCGCGTTCGGGTGGGCAACCAGAGTGACTAGACTTACTAGAAACCATAGAGCACAGGGAGATTGACAAGCTCAACCATGCACTGGAGCATGGTCGATCTAGTAAATTCGAGAACTACGTCACACCGTTTCTGGTTAGTCTATGTCACTCTAGTCGCCCACCCAAACTTGCTCATAGATTATTAGATTGTCGATCATAATGACTTGGACATAATGGTTTGTCGGACATAAACTCAATGGGTCGGTCAAAATGGCTTGTCGGTCACCGTTGTGCGAATCTTTCTTTCTAGCCTACTGCAGGAAGAACGACTCTTCACCAATTTACCATTTGTCCATTGCGCTGTCTGTTACCTTGCATGTTCTTAGTTCACCCCCTTCTGTTTTGTCTCCCTTAGTTCTCAGGTTTGGTTTTTTGGGGAGTTCAATTGGTTGTTTTGCTCGTCCACCTTTTGTCCTATCTCCTTGCCAGGTGACCAGCCCACCTCCATGATTTAATGGTCTCAATAATATCCTGGCACTCGTGGTCCATGTCGAACACAATGGTCCGTAGTACAAAATCAGTTGGTCATTATAGTAGTAACTTCTTACGGGTAGCCTACGTTTCCTTCGTCTTTTTTATGACGTTTTTGTGTGGTTTGTGAAATAACAAGAATGAAAACTAGCATAATCCAAAATAATGGGTCGGAGTATTGTTTGTTCTTGCATTCGGGATTCGGTAAAAACGTCGTTTGATTTCATGCTACCAATAGAGTGACCTTGTATATTATCCAGAGCAGTTCATAACAGACGAAGCCGCTATTGTAACGTCATCTCAACATCAATCCAAGTATGGTGAATCAAACAATTTTTTAGCAGTTGACACGTTTTGAATTGTATCCTTGCTTCGTCTCAAAATCTGATGAAAGCATTCGCTGCAATCTTCGTTAAATGTAATATTATGTTTTTTTCCTCCATTGAGCTTTGAAAAAACTGTTCCATGTATGAAAATCCGCTTTCGTAGACATGTATCCTCTTAAAATCCAGAGTCAGAATTTGACCTGGATCCAGGTCCTGTGGGGCCTGACCATTTCAGGGTCAGTATGACCCGGAATCTGTGTCAGATTGACCTCAAAATGAGTCAAAAAGGGAATCCGGATCAATTCTGACCCGGGAGTTTTGATGCAT
This sequence comes from Pycnopodia helianthoides, assembly GCA_032158295.1. Taxonomy (NCBI): domain Eukaryota; kingdom Metazoa; phylum Echinodermata; class Asteroidea; order Forcipulatida; family Asteriidae; genus Pycnopodia; species Pycnopodia helianthoides. Next base: position 15,703,725 of record CM063245.1, read on the forward strand.
GAGTGTAATGCATTAATAATAATCTACAGGCAGCAATATCTAATAGCCCTTAGATAAGACCCAATGCTCAGTATAAGTTATACGAAACTTCGTACTTGAACAGAAATCAAAACAACAAGCAAAAGCGGGTGGGCACATCGGGACACTATAGCACTCACACGTCCTTGAAGTGTGCTTAAAAATAACAGTTACTTTTCACACAGTGTGTCAAGAAATTTGTTACGCCCCGTAGAATATACGCCTGCAGGAGTTCATTATGGATAGTATTCTGCATTAGTATAATATCCAAGGTTCTTGTCATTTCTAATGGCTGGCTGGCAGATCATAAAAACGGTCACTCCTCTAAAAAAAAATGATAAACCATATATGCCTGTATCACGCTCGCTGTAGTCGGCTATTAGAATTCACGGACAAATTCGCGCGGTGTTAGTCTAAAACTCGTCTTGACAAACTCGAACTTCCCAAATTCCGAATGAGCGTAATCTTCGACCACATAAAGACAACATTGGCGCTGAAGAATAGTTTGTTTTTCTCCCAAACTATTTGCAATGTTAGCAGTTTTGTTAAAGTTATTCGCTGTGCATTTTACTATGCTTCGGTTTGTAACTTGATTAGTTCCCTATCCTTGCAGGCGGGGCTGGATAATCCAATAAGCATATCAGACAAAGGCATATATAGAAACTACCTGAGGCCTGTGACAAACTAGGATTAGGAAGTCTTAAACAATATACAGAGACAGTACCGATAACAACATTCCTGACGGCAATATCTCTCAAGATGATCGGTATCAACACTCGGATTGCTTTGAAAGCTTAACCATTATGTCAGTGAACGCATTTTGTTCATGTAATGAATCCGTTACGTCCATCGATGTCAACAGCAACTTTTTTGCAGGAGCACGTTGAGGCCACATCACTGGCAAATTAATTTTATGTGAAATTCATTTTTTCTTAATCGTTTAACTGAGTGTTCTGTCAAAAATGTATTTCTATAAAATGTTTGTCGATGTGTATGTTTTGTTTTTCGTTTCATACAAAATGGGTTATCAAAAGAAGGATGATTGTCTTGACCAAGTTTTAAAATTAAATGGCACATTGCTGTTGTTAGGCCTACATTGGTTTACATTACATGCTGTATAACGTATTTTTTACGGAAGAGCTCTCTTCTTGTTTTAAACATGGTTGGGTTATAAAACTTGATTAATGACCACTAGCCTGCTCCATGACGGGAAACCAAAAGACAACATCGTCAAGAAGTATAGTGCTTCAGGCTTTCAGCCCGGTTACTCTTATTAATATTGAAACCTCGGAAGAGCCCTTTGTCGGTAAACGTTTTGTACGAGATAAATTATTGATCGGTACTTTTACTGAAATTCCACTTGGTGACATCAATTATCTCATTACCGCGATGTGTACAGGGATGGCAGCCCCAGATCTCTTTGCAGTTGAGGCATCAACATTATAAGTAGTATGCCTCCTCCCTCTGTACTCGAACCGGGTATTCGTGTGACCATACTTATCCGATATATATTTCTATATTTCTAATTATGTATTCGAAATATGTTATCAATTTGTATCACTATATTTTGTTCTTTCTATATTTCAGGGGACAACTGAATATCTAGTGAAATGGAAAGGCTGGTCCAATAAGTAAGTCAGAGCAGTCAGAACACCCTGTCTGACACCAATCGCGTTAACGTTCGTCTGATATGGCAACAGAGCCACGGGCGTCTTGTTGCCAGGGAAATAACCACAAAACTCAGACATCAAAAGTATCAATGACGCCAAGAGTAGTGACACAAAGAAATATCGCTTCAATAGCACGTGTAAATTTGCACGCAGGTTCATTAGGGAAATTTTCAAACATCTCAATTTCATTTTTGCATGTTCTGGAGCTCCTGGTAAATGGAGTGGTCTCCAAAATAATTGTTTGGCAAAAAAAAAACGTTCAGTTTCCAAGAAAACGTTTACTTCGGTGTATTTTGAATTTATTTTCCCCAAATGTATTCTCATTTTTCTCTCTAATCTTTCTTTCTAATCGCCCATTCGATTATTACGGATATGAAATTGCAGTTAAAGACCTTATTAATATAGCACTGCGCCGACTCCTTGTGACTTTGAAAAAAACTTGCAAAATGCACGCTGCTCCAAAATTGTTGACGGAGCCCAAGCCAGATCCGGAGCCATGGTCGGATCCGGAGCCCAAGCCAGGTCCGGAGCCATGGTCAGATCCGGAGCCAAAGCCAGATCCGGAGCCATGGTCGGATCCGGAGCCCAAGCCAGATCCGGAGCCCAAGTCTATAGTTTGGAAACTAACAAGTGTAGACGAAATAAACATGGAATGTTAGATGCTATCTTCACGTATAAGCAGGAATTGTGCAGGATGACTGTGTTCGCATAGGACATTTTAGTGCTGATCAATACGTAATTGGTTCCAATCAATACCCACTCCAAGGCTGAGCGATAGGCAAGCCTCCCCTCTTATACCCCCACCAACCCGACTTCCCCCAAAAGGGATGGAATTGAATCGGAACCTTTCAAATAATTTGATCCGCCTGTCATGTATTCCGGTACATTGCCATTGTCTGCCGGGATTTGAAGAAAAGAGAGGGAGAGAGGAATATAAAAGAAACATCCTTTTAAAATGGAACCTTCTTGACAATTGGTGCTCGATATGGGGTGAAGGGTACCCCCCTCCTATTGTGTCTTCATTGTGTGCTAGGAATCTCAGGAATTTTGTTGAGGATTTTAGGGGGGGGGGGGAGTTCTATACAAGAGGAAAATAGTGTGTTATAGTATGGGAACATTGGGGGGGGGGGACACCCTCTACCCCATATCGGGCAGGCTATACTTCTTGGACTATTACTAATTAGTTCTACATTTTGAGATATTTTCGTTGGGCCCACCACAGAAGAGATTCACATTCTATAACATTTTGGAAGTAGTTATAGCCAGTCCTGCATTTACATTTACAATTTATGAAGATAAAGAGTATAAGATTCTCAGGGAAAACCTCACGTGCATACAACCCTCGTCTCGTCCTCGTGTACAATAATATAATAGTTCATTGTTACTTCCCCTAATATCAAATTGCAGATTCTCTGAACTGAGTGGGCCATTCTAGCTAATCATTCGAATCACTTAGTTTCCTAGCAACAGCCCTGGTTACCGTTCTTGCTCTTTTTGTAGTCTGCAATTCGTATGTAAAGTGTTCCTTTATGAGTCTTTCTTTTCATAGGTTTGTTTTTTTTATTTTCTTACCAGACACAATACGTGGGAGCCGGAAGATAACATCCTAGACAAACGGTTGTTGGATAACTACTCTACAAGGTAAATTGCTTACGTCATCGCGACGTCAGCTATGACGCGCATTATTTTTACGCTTCATGGGGGGTCTACCAAGATCACATTGTTTTCTCCCCTCACTCAACTACATGTCAGAAAGCTACAGCTCGAATAAAAATAGCATTGTCCCTCTCTGTAAAGTCAGATTTAGAATTGGGATTGTGCGGTATACGTGGATTCTTTGAGGAATCGTAAAAAAAGAAAAAAAAGAAAGATGGTCATAATTATAGTAATTTGGTCTGCACTCTTAAAACTCTGTGGTCAGCATTGACCCATAACCTGGTCCGGGGCCTGACCTATTTTGGGGTCATGTGACCCAGAATCTGTGTCGAAATGACACATAAAATTTGCCAAACTGACGCAGAATCAGAGCTCGCATCCAATTTTGTAACCAGTTTCCGGGGCAGTTTCCCAGAAATGGGTCATCAGTCTCCCTGGGGACCCGGGTTTGGAGTCAATTCTGACCCGGGAGTTTTTTGGAGTGTACAGAACGCAGCTCCGTTGCTTTCGTTTCTTTAATGTCGAGAAACATTGTTGGTACTAGAACATCATTGTCTTAAATCTAGAAACACCGTATAGATAATTATCATGGTGTTCGTGCAACAGCGAGAACACCTCTTGTTTTTGTTCGTTTTTTTTCTTTGTCTGCTTGTTTGTTTAATTCTGTCGTCGTCGTCGTCGTCGTCGTCGTCGTCGTCGTCGTCTCTTCTTCTTAGTACTCTTCACCCTTTCAACTCTACCCTACACTCTGAAATGAAATTGATTTGAGCCTTGAAACTAAACAGGAAAATTGATGGACGTCATTACATGTCAAATAATTCCCGAACGCCTAGTTTTTTTATGAGAACAAAAAACCCATTATTTCCAGTATCAACTGTTATGACACTTTCACAGCCTCGATGCATGAAAATCTAGACTAAGATTTTGAAAGAACTTCGGCCGCCGGTGGTATTGTAATTTCCCTTGCAGACCCATGCGACCAAAAAATCAATTAAAGTCCAACATGTTTAGAAAGCGTTGGTTTTCACTGTTGTTCACTTGATTCGACAATACAGTGTTTTTATAAATCTACTTAAATTTACATGTACTGTAACGGGAGAACTCTTGTGCCTTAGTTGTCAATTTTTTATGAAGCTTATGCGGATCACTTTCGAGGGTGGTTCGACAAAGACAAACATAAAAACATTGATTAATTCTGCGATGTGACCAGACCAGGTGCAGCGCCGTCTTTGGTTGAATTTCTTTCGATTTCACCGTTACGATGTTTGTTCATTTCACACAACGCAGATTTTAAATAAATTGTGGTCAATATTTTATTACAAGTTCATACCCGAGGGCTTTTCCCCAGACAACAAAACTTACCCTATGGAGTCAATCTTTAAAGGAACATTACAGAATTGGTAAGAAAAAAACTTTTAAAATATACTTTTTGATCACAGATTTACATAAAACTTACACGGTCTAATGATGATGATAGTAGAAAACATCCCTTGAAATATTTCTGTCTGAAATGCCATATTTGATGAGAAATGAATAAACCAATTTTCCGATTGGAGTTTATCGCTCAGTGAGCGCTTTATTCATTTGTTGAATCTATATGATTTCATGAAAATGTGTAATCGGTTTTTCACTATTTTCTCGTGACCCAGATGGCCGATCGATCTCAAACTTCTACAGGTTTGTCAGTTTATGTATATGGTGGATGACATAAAGTGCTCACACTGCCAGCAACTGTTTTGTTAGCAAAAACCAATTCTGTAATGTTCCTTTAAGTACAAGTGTGAATTAGTCATGTTTTGAAACCATTTTGTTAGAGATGCATAACATGACAATTAAACCATAACTTATGGCGTTGTTTCCTGAAATCCACCGTAACGACGTGCAGGTTCCCACGTCTGATCTGATTATAGAAAGAGAAAGATACTTCAATGACAACGAGTCCAATCATGACAGTTTATATAACTGTTTATGCAAATTCATTCTGTATACATGTTCACAAGTTTAAAGGGACACGTTGCCTTGGATTGGGCGGTTTGGGCTATAAAAAGCGTTTGTTACGAACAGATTATGGTTGGAAAAATGTTCTACCTCCACACAAATATGCCTCCTAATTGCGTGTTTTTCCTTTTACTTGTTGAAATAACACGGTCTGCCGTTTTGTGGAGTCAAACATTAGGTTCCACTAAATGGCGCTCCGTGTTAGTTCACGAAGTAAAATGAAAACTATACCATTTTAAGGCATATTTGTGTGGATTATTATATCCTACTTTTACATGACCTTTCCAACCAGATTCAGTTCATAACGAACGCATTCAAACGGTTATTATAGCCCAAATAGCCCAATCCAGTGCAACGTGTCGCTTTAACTTTGAAGATACAACAGGAATAAACGGACACTGTGTGTACCGTGTGTACCCGATTAGCTCTGAACAGGAAAAATCAAAACGGGATACTAACATGATCCCGGATCTAAAATAGTATAGTAAATCTAGTTTATAAATATGTCAGGTCAGTACTATTGACGCTGTGTCGAAAGATATTCATACTCTATAATAGTGTTAGCCATTAATTGTAATCATCACTTGATGTTATTCTGATCAAGCTTAAAGGGAAACGTTGCCTTGAATTAGGCGCTTTGGGCTACAAAAAAGTGTTTGAGAGCGTTCGTTTGAAATGAATATGGTTGGAAAGATGTTTCAATTATAATGATCCACACAGAAGTGCCTCGAACCTGTGTGTTTTTCATTTTACTTCGTGAACTAACACGGTCCGCCACTTTGTGGAGTCAAACATTTGTTTCTACAAAATGGCGGATCGTGTAAGTTCATGAAATAAAATAGAAAACTACACACGTTCGAGGCATATTTTGTGTGGATTATTTTTTTGTTTTACTTTTAAAACATCTTTCCAACCATATTAATTTCATAACTAACGCTTTAAAACGCGTTTTATAGCCCAAATCGCTCAATCCATAGCAACGTGTCCCTTTAACTTTTCTATTCATTTGTTAAACATTACTGTTCATTTTTTGTCTGTCCCCTCCATACATAGTCATGCCAAATATAGATAAAATATGGGCTAAAAATGGTTCCTTGAGGAACCTTCTGGTATATCTGACTCTCTCAATTTATGATATATCTCAAATGGAACCGAAATCACATTAATGGTACATGTATAAATCATTGCTATGTCAGGAATATTCATTCCATCAAGATCATTCCTTCAGTTACATTTATCTCCTTTGGGGGATAATTTAGCCATAATATCTGCATAATGTAGAAGAACCACACTGACATCTGCTGCACACAGCAATTGTTTAACTGAGTTTGCCATTCTGAACACATCCGCAGGCAATCCTTTCTTTCTTTTTTTTCAAATTAGATTCCGGTTCGTGACGTCTTTAATTAAGTTTTATTCAATTCCCGTCAATTAATTACAGGTGCTCTTTATTTACCGGAAATGTGTTTTGAAGTCGTTCAGCCCGGCACTGTAGGCATGCTGAGGAAATCTAAAGTTAATACCTTTGTGTATTAAATCTGAAGTAACATTATGCAAGCAATGTCAAAGGTGAACTGGTGTTTCCAATGTCTGCACGCGCACGACCAGATTCACGAAATCACAATGCCCAAACAGTGTATTATAATTTTTTGCAAAACCAGTTATAAACCACGTAGATCTGGGGCTGTCGTCTGACTTTGTTGGAATCCTGAAGTGAGTTTATCTCGCGGTGATGGTATCTCATCACTAGACAGAATAGCCTTCTGATAGTTTTACTTAACTTAGATGCAAACATCATTCTCATTCTTAGGCAGACGAATAGATACTTTGAAGACTTTCGTCTTCTTTATGTAAAACATCCGAGATAAGGTGAATCTGTCGTCATCATGTGGTAATATCCCGGAATATAATAAGGCTGGAATCTCGAAAAGCTCACTGGCCATTCCAGGCCTCCGTAAGTTAATAGAAAGGACTCATCTTTTGATATGACTAATTCATTCGAGGGTTGGCAATCCCAAGGTCATCCGGGTTGACCCTAGCCCGTGTCAATAACCTTGAGTTCATGTACCGATAGTTGGAGGGGCCATCGATGACTATCATACACGCAGTTTTGCACTTCACACATCACGGGCGACGTCGAGGGTCGTCACCGTGACATCTTGCGCTGGTAAAAGAAACTGCCTGGGGTGCACAGCCGGGGGGGGGGGGTCTTCCTCTAGTCGTAGACAGAACCGTTTCCGCATCGAGCAGCGTTACCCACTCAAACAGTTTGAGTGTCTTCAAAGCGTTCACATGATTTGTTATCTAAAGACCGGAGACACAAGCCTTTAGGAATAATCTGGGATAATGTCCGAGGAAGGCTGAAGTCTTTTCCACCAGATTATCAAAAACCAAAGAACCCTTACAAAATTGCCATGTCATTCAAGGTCATTGAGTGGATCACAGAAACGGCACAGTCGGCATGTCAGGTGCTGATCCATGGTTGGATTCGAACCATGGGTTGGTAAACAAATACATGTTATTTTTGTAACAGATTTTATCTATAGTTCCCTTTTTTGATCAATATTTCCTATGAAAATACCATTATTATCTAGGAGATTACATTTGTCTCATATTAGTGCTACCCTTTCCTGCAATGCAGGAGCCCAATCCTCACTCCCTAAGAAAAAAATCACGACCCACGTTTTCTATACAAAGAAAAAACTTGAGCACCTATTTCTACGTTTGTGAACAGGGTAGCTTTATAATTATAGGTCAATTTATTATCCTCTCCTTTATATTAGAAGGGTCTTTTGTACCCGGACTTCTCAAAAACCAATTAACAAATCGTAGGCTATGTAAATAGAATACGTATCTAGGCTACCGAGTGTATTTTTGTGTTTTGAACGACCTTTGTCTCGTTCATATTTCTTCTGCCTGTCTTGAATTGTCCGAGTATAAAAAGAGTTGCAACTCATTATGTGTGCAAAATAATCCTCGGATTGTGTACATTTTTGTCCTACTCCTAAAAGAAAAATAATAATATATATATAATAATTCTGCAATTACATTAAAAAATATTTGCTGCTAAGCAACCTCGGTCATCGAATTACATTTTGTTGCTTTCCTCATCATACCCCCCCCCATATACATAAAACAATCAAGAATTAGACGTTCAATATCCATCATATATAATAATTCTGCGCCCTTCAATTACATTAAAGTATAATTGAATATTTTGCTGCTAAGCAACCTCGGTCATCGAATTACATTTTGTTGTCTTCTACATCATACCCCCCCCCATATACTACATATAACAATCAAGAATTAGACGTTCAATATCCATCATTAATTGAATGCATAATCGCAATGCTGATGGTAACAATTACCGCGAACAAACAAAACAAAGTAGATCTCACGAGATATGGAACGGAGGTTTGTTAGCGCGTTGGCTGACATTGTAGGACACTGTAAACAGTGGAGCATTGCTCCCCTGTGGTATGTCAAATTTTAATGGAGGTGTTAAAGGGGGGTTGTAACTTTAAACCGAATTATCAGTTGGTGATTCATGAAAATATGGAAAGGTGCTGCAGTTCATTGGTTAAATAAAACAAAACTGAATTTATTTAAATGCGTTTAATCTAAAACCAGTTTTGCAAATTTACAGTTTTGAGTCTGAAAACTTCCAGAGTCAAGTAAATAGACACAGTCACTTGTTTTGTTTACAGCACAGTAGCGTGGAAAACCCCCTTGGAGAAAATCCGGGGGACACCCCCAAACGAACTGCCTCAATCTGCAATTATCTGTCGGGGGGAAAACCCCTCACGCTGACGAGTGGTTTTGTTAACAGCATAGTAAGAGGAAGGCGTTCATGATGTAAATTGAACCAAAACATTTACAGGATTTTGGGTCAAATTATGTTTGCATGAAACATGAACATGTGTGTATTGTGATTACAATATAGGTCAGCCTTTCAACATGGTCTGACCCATATGTCACATACTCTGAAATCACAAAAGCCACCATCAATTATGTGCATGGCCCTGTACCGTCTACTCAAACTCACTCCCTGTTTCCGCCATCTTTACAGAATGTGTAAAGCATAATTATGACGAGGGCCAAGGTTAGTACCGCGTGTTGGAAATTACTATGCACGCCCTTGACGACTTAAAGCTTTAAAATGGTCCAAACAATGAAACTAATTTGGTATCGCTTCAACATCTTACCCGAGGTGATACGAGTCTACGTCACTCCACTCTACCTGTAAGAGCCACTATACGCAACATGCATATTTCCCATAACTGCAGGTACAAGGGATAATACGTCGAATTGAATTGTTTACATGTGTAAATTCATGTGTAAACTATATACGCGGTTCATCGTAAAACTACGTTCGTTCGTTCATTCATTCATTCTATTGTTTCAAATGCTGCATGAAAGTCAGCTCCAATAGTAGTCTTATTGATTAAAATACTATATTTTCCGACTTGGCAAAATTTAGAGGGAGTTGTATTGTATGAACTTTATAATCGGTGAGCTTTCAGATTGATACAAATCTTTTTTGTTTCTTTTCTTGGTATTATTCCTGTACTTCGTCTTGAATGATATATTTCTCGGGTGTTCTGATTGATCTATACAGGCGTTCAAATGTGACGTCACAGCGACGAAGACGCCCCAAACGGCAGTTATCACAGGTGAGACGTTAACTATTGAACCACGCGGTAAGGGAACTGCAGTCAGTGTAGATAGTTTCCAATAGACGCCATTTTTACGGGGAGCTTGGGCTTTGGCTTTGAGCTGCGTCAAGCGCTCTAATACAGCAAATTGGTTCACCGATCAATCATGCAAGGAACTTGATCAAACTCCTGCATGCCGTATTTTATAAATAGCGCATTGTTGAGCGCTCAAAAATGGTCGATTTGCCCTTAAAGATGACGACTTTACACTGTGTGATGTCGGGTATAGGAACGATAGGATCATTCAAGTTTCACGTGTATTCAAAAATCTTTAGGAATACTAATGATAATATGATATACATTTGTATTATTACTACGTTTCTAAGTGCCGTGGTGCTGTTGTCCTTGTAGACTATTATTAACCAGGGCACCAGCACCAACATAAATACAAAGAAACAACATTTAAACAAGAATACATTAACAGAAGCAGATATTATAACATAAGAAAGGTAAACAAAATAGCTAGGGAACTGACAGAAATCAACAAGCTGCAGGTCGGGGTTATTACAGAGATTTGAACAAGTAAGTTCTCAATTCCCACGTGTGTTGACTGAAGCGTGTGGAGGAAACAAAAATCGCGAACTTTAACGCGCAGTCACCCGCGAGACTTGCACATTCTATAAAACCTTCGCACTGACGTCACAACCGTACAGCATCATGGGAGGTGTGCCATGTTGGATTACTTTACCCGTGTACGATACGTTGCGTTTTCTTAGCAAATTATTCATGCAGTTCTGGTAATGTGACGCGCGTGACGTGCGAGTGTAAGTACTCCAGCATGGGGAACGAAAAGAAAGTGACGTCATCTGAGAGGGATTTAGTATGGCGTGCATACTTGACATTTAATCTTCAAAAAAGAGATATCTCTATTATCAGGCGTACAATGTATGAAGATACCTCTATTAATAATAGAGATATCTCTATTAATCTCTATTAGTGGATTAAATTTAGATGTATAAGTTAATCCGAAACGAAGATACCCCGTACAAGAGTTAACCAAATGAATATAAATATCTGATAAGAACATGACGTCATCATACAAGTCTTGTTAGTGATGCAATAGTTTTTAGATAACAGATTCTATGCATCTTCGGGATTTTTAAACATATTTTTTTAGTGTTCCGGGCACCTTTGAAAAACTGTGTTTCACTGAGAGTTTCCCCCAGGATAAACAAGAAATACATCAAGTAATGTATTTTGTCAAACGACTGACATAGAGTTTGTCGTTGCATGACTGACTACGACCTCGTATACGGTACGGTAGTCGTCAATAAGGGAATCGTTATGAAAACAATGAACATGTCGGCTGTGCAAATTTTGCAATAATCTGAATAAAATGGTACTAATCAGATGGGTAAACTTATTGACTATTAAAGCTCTTTATCTTGACAATCTCCCATGTTGTACCGATGTACCGGGTTTGTATCCATAATAATCTGAACGACCATACACATTGCAGATTTCCAACAACCGATTAAGATGTCGGTGTAGTTGAACATGCTTTGCTAAATTTGAAGTAGGCCCTATAATTTTTTTGTTTAAAGAGCGTACATCAAATAGCCGTCTAAGCCTAGTGTTTCTTCAAATTGCTTTATAATGAATGATATTTCTGTACGCGCCACTGACATTATGTCACATCACGGCTATTATAGGTATACCGGAAACCAGTATGCATGAGATATTTTTTAGAGTAATAAGCTTAAAATGGCACTTTAATGATTATAGCTAGTACAGTATTAGTCTAGAAGCAGCGAAATTACAATCGTAATATCGCTACAGTCACAGTGCCCCGCATTTGGTTTGAACGGTATAACGCTGCCCCATGAAACACACGATGGAAAAATCACCAGACAACTTGCTAACCATAATTATGAAAAAAAATAATAATAAGTCAGTAAAAAATGATAACTAAGCTATTGACAAATATACTTCGTGTAAAACTTACCAGTAACGTAGTCAAGCTACGAAGAAATCATATTTATTATCACACTGTACAAATTTCTGACAAATTATAAGCAGCCTTTATTTAAAAGGCTATCTTTAAAAAAAAAATTAACGCAGGGCGGCAGTGGCCCTTTTCGAAATCACGGTTTCCGCTTCAGCTTCCGTCAGCCTGTTTGAAGCCCTTTACCAAGAGTGCACGTTTTCGAAACGACAGACGGATCCCAAGCCGGAGCCCAAGCCGATAACGCGGTTTCGAAAAGGTCCATATAAGAAACACTGTTAGTTTGGGTTTCCCTCATACACACGCCAACTTACGTGGTACTTTTAACAATAGAACAGAACAATGATACCCAACAAGGTTTTCTTTGTTCTAGTGCTACCCCACAGAGGATTTCTTCAGAAAAGAATAATAGAACAACAATGTCAGTACCCTTTAAAGGCCCTGTACACTATTGGTAAGATCGAAAAACACAATGTTCACAGATTCACACATAACTTACATGATTTAAAGTAAGTAATGGTAGAAAGGGTTCCTTAAAATATTTCTGCCTAAAATGCTATCGTTTCTGAGAAACGGAAACGAGTAACACAATAGTAATTATCGCGCGCGATAATTTGAAAAAACAGAAAACACATAAGATCTCTTTTCACTATTTTCTCGTGACCTCGATGACCAATTGAGCTCAAACTTTCACAGGTTTGTTTGTTCATGCATATGTTTAATCACACAAAATGTGGACACTGATTTTGAGCTGTTACCAAAAGTGTACAATACCTTTAATTGCCATATGTAAGGGGTGTGTGTGTGGGGGGTTTCCCCATTTTTTTTAATACTGCGAATGCCCTCCCTCCCCCCGAGAAAATAGCCCAACTTGTGCAGTTTCTCCCTAGACATTGCCAATAACAAGCCCACCAGATGTTCTATTAAGAGCTCAGTGAATTAAAATGACAATGGGAATGGAAAGTGAAATGAAAACAACAACTGATAATGTAAACAGCATGTGGACAGAGCAAATATTGTGTTTAACTTGTTCAAATAATTATTCGCCCACCCAACTCTTATGTTTTTTTACCAGCATTTCATTGATTAAAGCTTTATAAAAAAGAGGGTGTCATACCTTACTTGTTTTATATTCGTCCGAATATTTTGTGTTTCACAGTTGTTAAGAAGGCTGGATTCAAATACAGTTTCTCTTTAACAAAAAAAGGGGGGGGGGAACACACAGCATTCACAGAATAATTTGTCTTGGACTGTTGAGACGAAAATCCCTGTTTTGTATATATATATGAACATGATTCAAGAACACATTCCTATGTCGGTGGTCAGTGTCAGATGTTGCTGTTTTTTGTTGCATTTTCCACTAAGCTAATAGATTTCCCAGTTTATACTTGACGTCAGTCGGGCAGATAGGGGAACTATTTGGGGGAAATTGTACCTTCGATGATAAAAGCATGGAGTTTGGCACGCTGTCAGAGTTTTGTTTCTTCATGAGAAAGATATCTGACTGTATAGGGCCACCGCAGGTTTATCCTTTGAAATAACATAGGTAGAATAACAAGCAATTTTCAAACTTTTCAAAATTGCCAATTGCTTGTTAATATTCTACCTGTATTTCAAATAAAAAAATCTGCGATGGCCTTATGGCTACATATCTTTCTAATGACATACTCTGAATGCCAAATTCCATGCTTAGCTTGTATTACCAAAGGCACAATCACATCACTGACCCACATTTTCCAACTTGGAAACTAGCCCTCAAAGTTTGCGCCCCTACATGACAATCTTGGGACCAATTCCTTCTTATGGGTATTATAGCATTTTCTATTAAAAATGTACAAATGAGTGGGAGACTTAAAATTATTATATCAAGGTATCGCATTGTTTCCTTCCTACATTATTGCAATTGGTCTTGTTGTTATCTTTCCCTGTATCGAATATTCCCCCTCCTTCTGTATTTGTCTTTTATATCTCCACACCATTTTAAAGAATTTTCTTGTATTATTCTTCCCGCAGCAGTCCTCCATGTTGATTTCTGAGCTAGGGTACGACTGGTCGGAAACGTCGTTCCCCAGCAGATTCCGACTGGTCAAGGACCCTAGGAATGGGACCTGGCGTGCACGGGACGCCCCCACCGCCACAGGGAGCCTTTCACCGCCGGTAGAATCATCGCACCTTCCCGAGGAGGCCCGGCACCGAGACCGAGGTGCCATACCTCGTGGGAGCACGGGCCTTCCTGAGGGCCGACTCTATGCCAGGACCGTGTCGGTACCGGGCGACCTATCATCAACCAAGCGGAGCAACCCGAGTGACTACCGATCGGACTGGACGTGGAGTCCGAGCTCGGACCGCAGCCAGAACTCGGTCAATACACCCGACGGCGATGTCACTTATCCCGAACGAGATTTAGCGAGTTTTTACGTTGATGCCGTGAAGGACCTCAATCTGCACGGAGGCAGCGAGAGCATTGTGGACGCCAAACTCTCGCCAAAGATCGTACTGAAGAGAATAACGTCGTCGGAGATTCTGCGAGAACAGGCGCCACAATGCGATGATTCCGACACGGATGAGGTGACTTATTCTGACCCAGATGAGGTTAAGTATTGCCCTAAAAATACAAAAAGGACTTCACAACAGAAGGATGTTCTTGCCATGGAAACATGTACCATGGTGTCTCCACAAAGCAGTTCCGTCAACGTTGCCATTGCAAAGGAGAAGAAAGTCAGTTTACATTTTCCACGAGGTAATAAAGACGCTGTGAGGGTGCCACCTTTACCAACGGCGTTTGATGCCATTATGCCGGAGAGAATGAAAGCATCAGACGGAGTCATAGTAACGGATGTGACGTCGGGCGGGTTAACCATCACCATTAAAGAAAGTGGCAACGCTGACGGGTTCTTTGGCGGGAAATCTCTCGATGATAATAAAAAAAAGGGGACATTTTCTTTTTAGCGAACCAATAATTATTATTCGTGGAATGTAGGCCTATCATATTGATGATGTACATGTATTGTCCATACTAATGGGGGGGGGGGCGTGGTGGCGCACAACCCACCTCCTCCCCGTCAAAATTATTCTTATTGTCATGTGTTTATTGAATCAATGGCCGCCCAGTCCCCCCCCCCCCCAACAAACACACACCAAACGATTCTCTGGATCCATCCCATGATTATATCCGAGACCATTCGCCTGACGCAACGAGCACATTTTAAGCTATCCATTTTGCATTACACTTCCGGTTCTGACTGGAATGTTGTACCCAGCCATATTTGTCACTTACGTAAACCTTTTTTTGTGTTCAATTTTGTAAAGGAAAATACCCAATCTCGATTGTATCTCACTCATCAGAGGTAATGCGGTCGACACGGAATACATCCCCGGACTTATAATATACCTAAATAATGTATAACATCAATTATGAAAGATATTTTGAATTGGTAAATAAATTATAAGTCCCTCGTGTAAGTCTACTGGGGTTACATTACCAAGTAAGATAGTGTTGTTGTTTTGAAGTTCATTCTTTTCTCCTTGAACCTTTTACAGACCAACATGAAGGAGATTATAATAAGCATTTTAGACATCACAGATCTTGTTATGTTTGCCATGGCAACGGTGCTGTCCTGCAGCGTCTGTTGTTTGTTTCCTGTCGACGTATAGGCCTGCTACCAGCATGCTGTTCGGTTTGTTGTCTTTAGTTGAGGCTCTGAATTCAATGACAATGCAAAGCGGACTGGGTTAGTGATGTAGCCAGCCATTTTGCCAAGGCCATTGTTGTGGCTACTGAAAGTGGATAAATTTTGACTCTTTATGCCTGGATTGAGTCCCTTCCTGTAACTGATTCTGAGGAAAATGGTGCCATACATCATTGTTTTTTTGTGGTGGAGTATAGAATTTACCTTTTAATTGTCAGTAATCGAACTGCATATACTGTGAAATATCATGTATCACGTATTCGAGCAAACCTCAAGTAATGGTTGCGTCACGGAGTTTGTGCATGCGTGTTTAATATTATTTTGCCTAGTTTGGTATTAGCGATATTTCTCATGTAAATTGGGTATTGTATTGAGTGTCACAAACATACCTTAATGCATTGACGTCATCAAGCCGCATTGGCTAATTGAACAGCCTCCTTTTGACCTCTAGGCGAGGGCGCCCTACTCCAATGACGTCACGTGCATAAAGACTATTAACCTTTCCAACAGATAAGTCTGAACTATCACTGCGTGACTCCCTTGACACCTTGGAGCTTAGCCATATTTACTTGAAGACATCCTCACCTCAAATGAAAACATGTATCTGTTCTTTGATGGATGTGTAGTCAACGACAAACCAGTGAATGCCTTTCGTGAACTTAAACGATCTTACTCAGTATAGTTAACCTTTAGACAATATATTTTTTTTACGGGAGCATAACCCAATGGTGAGCACAGTTAGCTACATCACCTCGAAATCCTTTAACAAGGTGGTATATCACTTAAAACAATATAGCTATGCATATCTGCCGTAAAAAAAAGTAATGAACGGTTCGAGACGCCTGTCGGTTGTGATATAACGCTACACCAGGCACCTATCCCCCAAATTGATGTCCGTGACCCACCGGGGGCCCCATTACCCCCACCCACCCCCACCCCGAATTAGGAATCTTAACTTTTGAGATTAAAAATTACCGTAGTAAATAATATGTTACATGTTATGTTTTTTTAAACAATTTTTCCATTTTCACACTGACAATGAATTTGTTTTAACATACACGTCAAATGGTCTTATAAAAACAGTAAATGACATAACAAAAGCGCTGAAAAGAGACGTGTCTAAGAGAACTGCAAACGGAAACTACAAATTTTGGGGCCCGCTAGAAAAAATGTTGCACCCACTTGTGCCCCCTAAAATGTTACCTTAGTTCCGGCGCTGACAATAGCTGCATATGATTTCTAGACAAGTAAATATCGCCCTTTATTGGGTTTCCTCCTTCTCTGGTGGAGAGAACCAAGGAGGAAGGAAATTGTGAACATGCGGTAGCTCGATCGACCCCGCAACGTAAGCTGACGAGAAAAACAAAATCTTACCTCGCACCGTAGAGCGTTACAAATGACATATTTAATCCATTTAAAGACTGCTATGATGTACAAGGACACAGTAATATTCCCAGCTTGTCTAAACGAATCATATTATCGATTCGGATGCCTTTTCTGCACGCTACCGCCATTATCACGAGCCATGCTGGCAAAGATTATTTGATTCCTATATTATCCACTAAGAGTCTATCCACTGTCAACCCAAAAATGCATCCAATGAATGGAAAATATCAAATGAATTGAAAATGAAGGTGTGGGCCGATATTTTACTAAGATGAAATAGCAATATCCTTGTGTGTCCCATCCATTTGATTAAAATGGAAATGTGTTGACTGAACTGAAACATCCACTGCTTGATAAATTTTATTATCTAAAGGACAGGAACATTTATCCGAAAGGATATTGGCGACATTTATTGACTGAAATGAAACTCTTTTCTTGAATCGGAAAAAGAAAACCAACTGATTACACTATGTGTCAACTGAGTTTAAATAATTAAAATGTAAACATTGTATGGATCTGTAAGCTTAATTTCACTGAATGGAAAAGTATGTTGTTACTGTGTATATCCACAATGTAAACAATCAATTTGCTGAATAAAAATGTATCCACTGAATGAAAGCGAATCCACAGAATAGAAAAAACACTAAATGGAAAAGCATCCACTGATTGTGCATCCATATTATTTTAACAGAAATTCGTTCGGTGAATATCAGTGTATCCACATAATGGAAGTTTAACCAGCAGCCGTATAATAATGTAGCCATAAAAATTAAATGTTTCCTCCACTGAGATGTGTCCACCAAATGCAAATGTATCGAATAACAAAATGCACTCGCCATCGAGAAAATATATATCCACACATTGAATTGTATCCACTAAATGGAAATGTATCCATAAGAGTAAAATACAGCCTCCAATGAGTAGAATAGATCCACGAATTGAAACGTGTGCACTAAATGGAAATGTATCCATACAAATAAAACGCATCCTCCATAGAGTATGAATATATCCACTTAATGAAAAAGGTATCAAATGAAATGGAATACGACGTCGAGAAAGGAATGAGTATATCAACTATAATTGTACTTTGTCTCCACTGAATTTAAATTGTTCACTTTATGCAATCATTACTTAGTCATGGAATTGTTTTTATATGAAGGAGATGTGCCCACATAGTGTCGGCTGTTTTATGCAATTGTTTTTATGACATTGCTCTTTGCTATAAGGTTATGCAGATGGTTGGTGGGAAAGATGCTTTGTCGTAAAGTATTGGAATATAATTTAGCCGGTGGGAATCCTACGATGTTGGCTTTTTAATGAAAAGAATCTCTCATTAAATAGTCGTCGTCGTCGTCTCGATGCTCATTTGTAAGTTACATCGTTAACAAACATTATTTTAATGCATTTGCATAAATTGCTTATATGCATGGCTTGATTGGAGCTCACGTCAATTATTTTGATTACATAGAAATATGTTCTTTAAAAATGGGGCTGGCCGTTTTTTTGTTATGCTAATTGCATAAAAAAAACGGTTGTGACACGCTTGATATTAGATCTAGTCTGTTTCATGTTACGTTATTTCCGTTATGTAATTGTTTGCTTGTGCCCCTTTTATTGTAGATTAAACATCTTGACACAATGTGAAATATATATTTTTTCGTCATGCTTCAACAACAATTGCGCCACGAACTCTCTGCATCAACGTCAAGTACAATGTTTACAGCCAGCATACACAAATTGCAAATTTATTTTAGCTCAGTGCTTTGTTGATTGGAAGATTGTGCGGCAATTAATTCCCATTGTTGAGCGGTCCCCGTTAGGCTTTTTATAATCCATTAAAGTGGCATTTATGGTTCTCTGAAGTCTGAGCCGCTTCAGTGGGTATGGTGACTAGATACACTTGTGAACATTTTGGCCTTGTCCGAATTACTGGCTTCGGCAGTGGCTGTGGCTGGATCGCCGAACGGGCTTATTCTTGAGTGTTGTCGTTGCAGCCAACGGCCTTAGCCGTAGCCGAAGTCGCTTGATTCAGACACTGCCTAATATATACCCCCCTGAAATGTAAAATGGAAGCTCCCAATGATGGTCGCCAAAATGGCGTCCGTGCACTTCCTTGTGACTGTGAGGTGAGGCATATCTAATACAAAACGACTTACTAAGTCAAAATGGGATTAAGAATTTGCATTTCACAAAACCAAGGATAAAGTGCCTTTAAAACGGTATCATAATGCCTTGATTTAGAACTGAAGACTACCCAAACAGCTCCTTCCTACACCGTGATCTATTTCTTCTCGAGTCCTTTCCCTGGTTTCCTATGTTTACCATCCAATGATGTAACCGGTTTCAAGAGGGTTGTGTAATAATATGACTTCTTAATACATGCGGCTTTCGCTAGTCATCTATTTGTTTTTTCATTTGTGGCAGCTTGGTGCTTTGAGTGGATTTTAGCCTATAGGCAAGGTATATTTGGCTATCTGGTGATATATATCTATTCGGTTGTCGAACACTTGCTGCAATGTGTTGTGACTTTATTGTGAAAGCAACCAAAGATTAGCGAATACAATTTTTTTAAATCCCCCTAATAGCGTTGATGTGTCAGCCTTTGACTTAGTGAGGCCATAATCCGCAAAAAGGTTGTTGTTTTTATCGCTTTGTTGCTGTGTTTTTTTCTAGACTTTTCTAGACATTTATTTAAATTCCAACATCGACTTTCTCCCTAAAAACACGTTTGCGCAAAACGATACCATGATAAACCAAAGTATGTGTCATTTTCTTTATTATGCATATCATCATCAGTACTTGTTATTGATATAATATGCGGGAGAATTTATGACAATGATGTCCGCAGGTGTAATAGCAATATCACATTAATCATCATTGAATTAATCTAGCCTGACGGGCGAGTGTGCTTTCAAATCAAACAGTCAAATCACCATGTCGTTTTTTTGTATAATGCAAACATTTGTACATAGTATACCCCGTCAGCTATATTGACCTATAGTGTTTTCTTTTCCATCGACCCGACATGTTGTATTGTTACAACCGCACTTTGCATGTATTATTAGTTAAAGATAGGCCTATAATGATTACACTCACTGAAATTTAGAAAGTGAAATTATTTCCACACTTCTGTTCATCAACATTCTACTAGACACAGTGACATCCGTATCCCATCTATGCGTATACTTCATTTGCCCCAAAGGACTGACTCTCTTGAAACTGTAGTGTTGAATTCACACTAGAGTGCGGTCAGTGACAACTCTTTGTAAAATTAGATTCAACATGAAAAAAAAGTGAAAGTAACATTGTCAACATCTAACAAACTATAATGTTGTTACTCCGTTTTAATCAGTTGAATTTAACTTTACAAAGAGTTGTCACCGACCGCACTATTTTAAAGTGTTGAACTTAAAGGAACATTACAGAATTGGTAAGAAAAAAACTTGTAAAATATACTTTTGATCACAGATTTACATAAAACTTACACGGTCTAATGATGATGATAGTAGAAAACATCCCTTGAAATATTTCTGTCTGAAATGCCATATTTGATGAGAAATGAATAACCTAATTTTTCGATTGGAGTTTATCGCTCAGTGAGCGTTTTGTTCATTTGTTGAATCTATATGATTTCATGCAAATGTGGTAATCGGTTTTTCACTATTTTCTGGTGACCCAGATGGCCGATCGGTCTCAAACTTCTACAGTTTTTGTCAGTTTATGTATATGGTGGATTACATAAAGTGCTTACACTGCCAGCAACTGTTTTGTTAGCAACACCAATTCTGTAATATTCCTTTAACAACTTAGTTTTTAGAGTGTAGTTTTCAATGTCCCAAGTTGTTGAATTCTTTATAGACAATGCCATTGAACGCGTTGAAAGTCGACACTTATTTTAAGCCAAAATTGAAGTGTAATTTAAGGAGGAAACATCTAAATGGCTGATTTGATTTACTTTAATTCAGTTAATTTCCATTATTTGCTTTGTTATTAAATCCCATCTGCTGGTTGATCTTCATGATTAATACTTTAGTGCCATGCAGTAGGCCTATGTCATTGTCTTAATTGTCCTATGTCTTTGTTGTTTTTGTAACCGAATCTTGTTATTCTAGTGCGTAGTATACATTTGTTTTAATGTATACAATTTAATATATTTAATCAAGCTAAACACGTCATGAGGGTCTCTACTTGACAGTCCTGCTTTAGAGACCCCCACCACTCCGTCACAATTTATTCTAAATTTATCCAGCCTGTATATCCAATTATCTATATATAACTGATTGATTGAGTGGACAAAAATGTATTGATGATCGATTGATTGGTTGTCTATTTCATTTGTTCCCGTTTTAGCGGAAATAACGACAAGTGTATTGTGTGTTGTCGTGGATTTTGTTCATTTATGTGAAGTGGATTTTTTGCGATTTTGCGATTTTGACTTCAGATGGAAATGTTCTTGTGTGAAGGATTAGTTCTGATACGGTCTTTTTAATTAGTAAGATTTCAGATTGAAGCTTATCACTTCGGTGAATACCAAATCATACTTTGCATTCGACGTTAACAAATTGAGAACAGAGTGTTCCCTTTATGCATTGTTTTTGAAAACTAATTAGGAATAGTCTATTAGAAGAATGTACTATAATGTATATACGGACGGGCTTTAAAAGCAGGAGTGAATTTTGAAGATTAAACAATGTGTCATTCAGTTTAAAGAGGAATATATTGGATTAATACATATTTTGATTACTAATATATACACGAATGTCATATTTATTTTGGTGGAATAAAATGAAACAAAAACCTTTCCATCACCGATTCCAGTGTGTTGTATTTTTCAGAGGGAACAATCATGGATTATTATTTCCCCAACATGGTTTGGTTGTTGCCCACCCACCCACCCATCTGCTGCTTTCGAACACGTTATAACCTCTGCCAATTAAGTATGCGCCTCTTTCAACCAAGTGAACCCGTGTGTTAGGTTTTGTGTGTGGACAGAAAATTACAATATTATATCATCTTAAAAATTTGTCAACGGGTTCGGATGAAACTTACTTAATACTGAACACGAAGACAGCATGCAGAACAGTATTCTGATATTGCTTTGCATTTATTTGTTTCAAAGTTTATTCTTAAAAAAAATCCTGAACTTAACGATCTAGATACCATCCCTAAGGTCTTTGGTTATCGAACAAAACTTACTGTAACATAACCCCAATTTGACCTTGTCTTCAGGCCCAAACCTATGTGTAAAAGATATCTCAACATTTTCAAGATGTATCCTATCCTATCCTTCATAACTGAAAATAAAGACGTGGTTATGAAAGAATGACGTCATCGCAGTGTTGAGTTACTATAATAATGATTATTTAATTTTGAAAAAATAATAAATTCCGAACTCATAGTAGTAAACAAAAATTGTCTTAACAAATGATGGAGCAGCAGCAGCAAGCAATGCTGCTGAAAAAGCAATATCAAAAACATCAACATCAGCAGCTTCACAATATTTCATTGTAACAAAATATAAAATAAAACTGCCGCAGCAGCAAGAAGTCCCTGCAGATGTAACAGTAGAACAGCAATCACATCAACAGCACATGTCTTATCGCCAGCCAGCCTAAAAAGCTATCACCCCAACTTTAAAACACTACTTTCTGCACATTTCACACTGTGGCCATTTGCACAGTCATCGTGGTTTCCATACAATTCCATCATGCACAATGTGAACGTAAACATTCTGAAGAAGTTGTCCATCAACATAATTGCATATAGAATTCGCGTCGTTGCAATAATCCATACAACAAAAATTATAAACATTTTATCCAGTGACCTGAAATCATAGAATATGACAATGGGTTGAGGGGGCGAACAGTGTGTTGACCTGATAGAGGCGGGGTGATATGAAAAGAAACAAAATTGAAGCTGATTTTAAGATAAATGATAACGAATGCTACGTATGTCTTTTTCTGCTGGCATTGTAAAGATTTTATCATAGAATAGGAAACGAACAGCATTGTTAAACGCCATGTTTGCCGCCATAATTGTCTGCTAACATCATCTACAAATAGACGCATAGTCTGTTTTCTTCCTCCATGCATAGACACACAGACACAGAGACAAGGTTAGTACCAGCTAACCACTGTGCGCATCCCTGAGTTGATTCGGTCCCTAAGTTAGTTATGTACAGCTCGTGAGCTCCAATAAACAAGTTAGGCCTACATGTGTTTCATAAAAAAGGAAAAGCTTATTTCGCCGAATGAACTAACATTTGCGCAAGTCAATTTATGCGACCTTTTTTTTTAAACCACGCGTATAGAGTGTTTTGGAACCTCTTCCTGACAAAACGTAAATATGGCATTGATAATGAAACTGCAAGTTTTTTGAGATATCCATTGGACTGATGGAAAACATAAAAAGAAATAAACATAATGACTTCATTTCAAGTAATTAGTGCTGCCCATTCTCTTCAACGCTCAAAACCAATAGCGTAAACAATTTCAATGCTGTCCCTTAATTATTCAGAAAAGACGACCTGAGTGCTACGTCATGATTATTACCCTTTCACCTCACGGTATCAATGTACACTTCCTGATGATTTGTTGCGTGCCAAATAATGATAAATCAAGAGAGGACGTGCCAAAGGTAAATTACAGTTGGAAGTATTTTAAAGCCGAGTCCGAATTGGCGGCTACTACTGCGGCTACATCTACGGCTGGATCTCCGCGTCATCATGCGTTGAGGTATAGGACGTCCTTAGTAACACCCTTAGCAACAGTCATAGCCGTAGCCGTAGCTGTAGCCGCCAATTCGGATATACGGCCTTGTAATATAAATGATAATAATAGCTTCATCACGCTCTAGCAATGTTGTTTGATCTGTTGTATAGTACAGACAAACTGAAGTTTCACACGACTATGTTTGACTACTCACGTGACCCTTGACAAAAACCCGCTGTACTGTTCAACCGTAAAGCAAATGTTCCTTTAACCATTCCTTGTTAGAATGGAACTTCTATTTCTCTGGTTTTGCTTGTATGGTAATGAAACAAACTGTCGACCTTAGTAATTTGGGGTGTCGTTATCAACGTTGGCAGCGCCTTCTCGCTGGCTAACTACGGATACATATGCAACCAGGACTATGCATAAGGGGTAACCAGTGTTTATAAACCCATCAGTGACGTAACACCACGTAGTCTTGTCTTGTACTCATGATAGATTATGATACAAAATGATTAATGATTTCAATTTATACTGGTACTTCCCTTCACGAAAAAGTAATCACCTACCGGTGGAAATTCGTTCCATCAATTTGTGTTTGAATCCGATTTTGTTATAAATGTCTAGATTCGAGGGAGAAAGAACGATTTGCTCACGATAATAATAATAACTGTATTTATATAGCGCCTTTTGCCAAAGGATACAAGGCGCTCAGTATTTTTACCTGCCATGTAAGTGGAGCTACGTTTTGAAGTATGAGACCTATGCATTTATAGCACAATGTAATGGTTTACAAGGTGCGGTGGCGCAATATGCTGCCAATCAAACCAGGAACACTGGGGCGAACGATTAGTTACCTGTTGTTCTAAGACAAAGATAAGATAAAGATAAGATAAAAACCTAATTATCCAACACTCGGGAAGTTTAAGCTGGCCTTATTAGCTCAAACAGTACAGACAATAACACTCAGACTTAGAACATAAAACAAACCGACAGATATAGGATAAACCGTTAAAAGAAAGAATGATTATCAACAAGAATAAATCCTATTGAAAACGTAAACGTTTCTTTGAACTTTTCACAAGTTTTGTTTCATTATTGTTTGAAATCAGGATTGACTTTATATTCAAACATTTCCGAACCCGAGAGTAAATTCCTTTTAAATGCAACCAAACTAACGCCTTATTCCCCTTAAACACCTTGAAAAAAAGCTCACAATTAGACAATGACAGGAGATTATCGACTCGAAAGTTTCATAGTTTTGTTTAGCATGCTTGCTGAAACTGTTTGACAAACAAACTTCAACCTTGTGCTGTGTCCGTGAATAAAATAACAACGGAGGTGGGTGTTGATTATACATTTGGTTAAGTGAGAGGCGGTAGGTAGCTCTGGTGCTGTTTTTGTAGCATAATGTAAAAAAACAAAAAAACAAAAACCTCTCGATTCTGCATTTATAAAACGGGAAATGCAATAATTGTAGAGTGAAACAGAAAGTATAAATATAACAAATTAATTGACGACGAAGAGTTCTCCTTGCAAAATCAAATCTTAATTCAATAATTGAAACGCCTTAATGAAAAGGCAATGTCTTATAGAATTACAGTCACGCCTGATATAAATACATAAATGAATAATTAGATGCAGTTATTTACCAATGTTTTTTTCTTGTGTTGTGTTTTGTTTGTATTTTTGTTCTTCGTTCTCTTTTTCTCTTTTCATCGTCTTTCGTTCTTTCACGGAAGCGTAGCGCCGCCACATGAATAAAATATTCTGGTCTGAAACTACCATGTACGTACACTAAGTATATCATGTGCGTACGCGATAGCTATCATGTGCGTACAAAACAGCTATCATGTATGTACGCGTTAGCTATCATGTACATACAAAACAGCTATCATGTACATACAAAACAGCTATCATGTAAATGTATGTACACGAAAGCTATCATGTACATACGCGATAGCTATCATAACTCGAGACTTATCGTACACGTTACGTACACGATAAGAGCGTGTTTTTTTTTGGTATTCACGTGACGACACTCTACGCTTCCGTACTTTCTCAACTCATCACGATAATTTGTGTGTTTTACGCTTTGGTCAAACTGGGATGTGCAAATTGTATGAACCAACGTTTTAATGGCATGTTTTATTCGGAAAGCGTGGAGCTCAATTAATGTAAATTACTGTATAATCTGTTTTTCAATAGATGGGTAATTTGCTTTCGTAAATACGCTCTTTGATAATGAGAAGGGGCCATTATGTTTTTACAACGAGAAACTGCGTTAGAGTTTGCCAATTCAAAAACTAGGATAATTTATTACAAATAAACCTTTACAAATTGTAAATTAAGACAATAATAACAAAAATAACAGCGACTTTGAATGGGAAATTCAAAGACACTAAATCTAGATTGTTTCGCAAGTACTGCTTACTTATAATAATTGTGTTTCGTCCTTATTTCTGACTGATTCGTCCTTTTGTCTTTGGCACTGAATAAAAAACCCGAGAAAGATGGATAGGCCTACCGGTACTGACATGTCATTGCAGTACAGTACGTATTGTTGCTCCATTGATGCTGCAATACGTATTGTTGCTCCATTGATGCTACAATACGTATTGTTGCCCCATTGAGCAAACCTAAAATAATAGAAGGGCCTCTTTTGACAATGCTATAATTTTAATGTGAATTCGGTTATTGCTTGCACACGCGTTCTTTGCCGGGGCGTATGATGTCAATTACGTTTGCATCATTCACGACATTATTGAACTCTTTTAGCGTGAAGCTTTTTTTTTATATAATAATGCTCCTGCTGATATTGCATGTGAATTCAGTTATTGTTTGTATACATTCGTTGGTGAGGGTGTTTGATATTGGACTTATATCACTTACAAGTGAACTTTCGAGCATGCTGTTCGACATATTGAGTTATTGCAACACTGGTTCTTCGGAGCCCCCATGATTCCACGGATAACCATTTATATTGCTTCCGCAAATCTACACTGCTTCCAAATGTCAAGTTGTCTTAGCATTCGCATCGGTTAAACGGCCCTAAATATGTTTTTATCATATTAATTTTAAGACAAATTCGTGGTTTTTGTTGTTCTTTTGTCTGTATATCGCTTCTGTTGCATGAAATATGGGGAGAATTATCGAAAGCACAAGCTTTGAAAGAATACGTGACACTTGTCCCGTGTGGGAGTTTAAATGGAATTATCGTGTAGTGGATTCGAAAGTAAAATTTGTGCGAAATAGGTTAAACAGCTTTATTCCCCATGGGCCTATATTATTTAGATCGTATTTTGGATCGCTCTTTAATGGAGATGAAGGCCTATCGTAATACGGGTAAAGCATGCCCAGTCTTCTAAAAATCCGTTGGAGGAGTGAGCCACATTTCGGTGAAAGGGGGTAGATGGGAGGCACTTACAGCTGAAGTTGATAAGGACGAAAACGTGTGATATCGGATTCCAAGTGGGGGTGGGGGAACTGAAGTCGAAAGGGGTCGTGTCAGCCGCGCATTTTCTTCGAAGAATGTTATTATCAGCACCTAATATTTGACAATGTTTGTCTCACCGCACACTGAATGCATGTTATAAGGCACACCGCGTGGTGTGAGGTTAATATCCTGCGTACGGTTACGGCGACTTCAGCCGGGGTAGAGGGCTGAAGTGAGAACGTTCATCGTGTAGCAAGGTTAAAAAAAAACAAAAAAACAAAAACAAACATTTTTACGGTCCGAAATATCCCCTGACTTCTTACGCTGTTACTCCTCGTTGTTTTCCCAAGTAATAATGTTCTAGTAGACTGACACTCCTGACAGTAATATAGATTCCAGCGATATTAAACAGGCGCGATGGCTAACCCGATTTGAAACAATGGCCTATTTGCCCGAAGAAAGTTAAATTTAATTTGTTTTCTCCAATCAGTCAACAGGGGGCAGTATTTAAATCGTCAGTACTGTTCGTCTGAAAAATTGAATGACTGAAACACCGTTCCCCGAATTGGACCAAGAATAGTAGAACCGCGCTAACAAACCGCCATCATTGTAAGACAGGTTTCGTCGTCGTTATTTCATGTTCCTTTCACAATGCTGGGGACTGGCGGTAACTTTACAAACAGGCAAGATGTGTGCTGCCCTCCAAGCCTCGGTTCCGTTGTATTGTGAGAAATTATTCATGAAAAAATAGATTTTCCACCAGTGAGTAAATCTTTCAAGCGGAACCGCCCCCAACGATCAAACTCATCACAAGAGGGCGCCATGGACAAAACGAGGAATGCAGTTTTATAAATATTGATACTGCAACTTCAAGGCATTCGTGTTTCATCATAATTTATACTCGTGGTTCAAAGTCCAGGGTTAAAAGTTAACTTATTCTAAATTAATATCCAAAATAATTTCGGGAAAATACTGATAAATAAGCGTAATATGTCAAGTTTACAAATGAAAAAGCAAACAAACTAGAATATAATAAGAACTGGAAATGTCTTGCTAATAGCCTTTAGTCCTCCAAATCTTCCTCAGGAAGTAGATTGAATTTGTAGGACATGGTACTTGCAGGCCCAAATAACAATTGCTTATGAGGCCATACCAGGCATACCATTTGTATCTAAGACCAAACATGGGATTTTGAGTTACCTCAGAGTGAGGTATTTGGGAGGACGAATAAGAGGTTCTTTAGCCAACTCGCTAAGGGATTAGGGTTAATGTGTGATTCGAAATAAAGATGGAGGTACATAGTGTACAGAGGCGTAATTATTGTTGCCACCTTGTGTCGCCCTCACATAATAGCACATGAAAGGAGGGTGCTGCAATTTCGGTAGTTTGCGATTGATATCATTTTAATTTGGTTTCCAACCGTTAAGCGAATTGTGTGGTCCGCATTTACTTCTGTCATGACAAAGTACTGGCAATTATTGCATGCCAGTATGAACAATTTCTGCTACCGCCCTACCCCCAACACCTTCCTAGGGAATCCACGGTGAATAATTTTAGCCCCCCCCCCTACCTCCCCTGCCCCTCTGAAGAACAGCGACGCCACTACCATCAACCGGGATATTTCTTGCTGCTGCTGATGGGGGTATTTGATTGCTTTAGCACCACCGAGTGTCCAGCCTGGCACACCGGGGTCTGCAAACCCTAGTTTCCCGTGCCATATGTGTCTAGACTAGGCAGTTGTGCGTATAAATCGAAGACGCTGTTTCAACAGAACAAAATGACATGGGACGGTGGGTATATCTGGTGTCGGATCTATCCATTTCAGATAAAGAGAGCAGAGATATTTATTATTTTTTTGAACTTCCTCCGTCGAACGAAAGGTTTCAGTGGGGAAAAAATCTACTTTAAATGTCTCTTCATTTCGTGTATTCGATTTTGGAGGATCCATGTACCTAGCGGGACCCTGCTTGTGTTTCACAGGGCAGTTGCAAAAGGCGCCGTAGGCCCTTTTAGATTGTGGCATGAAATATTGTTTTGCTATCTTACTACTTTTGCCGAGATAGGTCTTAGATGTGGTCGTCTAGATATTAACTATTATGCCACCAGTCACGGTCCTCAAAGAAAAGCTACCAGTATACTCCCGACCTTTAGGAATAGACTGAATGAGCGTGAAAACGGTTCATTGTGACGTGCTTTTAAAGACTAACTAAACAGTCAAACAGTGCTGACTGGCACCTTTTTTGTTTTTAAATGAAAAATACATGTGTACAATTATATTAAATTATGTTATGTGTATATACAGCATACTACAACTATGACTGTTTTCGTATAAACGTAACAGTCCAGGTTGTTTTACCTTATATTTAGGGTATAGTTTATACTACTGCGGGTAATTATTGCACCCACAATTGAATATAAAGCTTCGTTCCTTTCAGGAATGTTTGGTATCCATAAAAAAAGGACTAAGTGAAACGTTTTATATTTTTAGATGCTCGCTAAGATTTTCGTCTGTTGTTGCTGTTGTTTAACTGCCACCCCTTATTATCCTCGCCCTGTCTGTCCCACCTCTACAATCCCCTCCCCAACAAATCCAGAGGCTACCAATCTGAACTGGATAATCCCTTTGTGACGGCGATGTGTGCTGATTGATCAATCTGGTCACAACTTTTTTTGGGCGATCACAAGATTTATAACGTACAGCAGCGGTATAGTTTTGATTATGGTAGCCAAATGAAAGCAGTGATATTTGTTTAAGTTCTGGCCAATGGCTCTATAAGGTTGGATGGAACTTGTTTCCAACGGAACGCACTTTTTTTTTGAGACATTTATCATTCTGATCATTCTTTGTAGACTTGAGAACCACGTGTGAGGAGACACCCCAAAACGTTGCAGGTTTATATACAGGTCAATACACATTTAACTTAGGAAATGTCATAGAATCCTGACGGTAATTATGTTTCTTTTTAATGAAACCTTAATCGCACTGGCTTGCATATCTTTTTTTCTTTTCTTGGGCAGAGTAGTGTATTGGTGTCATCTCTTTATAAGCTACATGCAATTCAATAGAACAGCCCCTGTAGTATAGCAGTACCTTATCTGGGCCCATATCAGGTTAACATTTCTGGATACTTATTTCCTCCAATAAAAAAAATGAAATAACCAAATGTTGACCATTTAAATGACGAATCATATTTCCGTTTCCCCCATCGCAAAAATGAAATCCACACTAAGAAAACATTGCTGTATTGAACAGAAATTGAATTTTTTTTTTCAGTATTATCATTCTTTTATTTCATCTATCTATGTATATATATTTTTGCATCTCAAGAATACTGTTCATTAGTAATTCCCAACGACTCGTCCACTGTCATCAGCGTGGGTGAATCCCCTGTGGAAATGTCTTAATGATGATGGGCAGATATGGCCGCGGGCAGTGCACGCCCCACCTAACCCCACAAACCTCACGGCCTATTGAAAGTACACGTCTGTACGAGCAGACAGTGAAGCGTGCAGTAATCAATACGTACAGCGCATAGACCTTCCTGGCCGCGGAGTCCTTTGTTGTGTTCCCGCTATGCTGGCGAATTCTATGCCGGGCTCTGCTGGCAGCTACCAATGGGGCCGTTGAGCGCGATTACCGGGCCTGGTTTATTTGTTCGTCGCGGTGCTGGCCATCGGAGCCACGGGTTGAGCAGTGATGTGTAATAAGAAAGAAAATGGGCTTGTTGTTGTAAAATTACCTAATCCCCCAGTGGTACCAACATTTTTTTCTTCTTCTTCTTCAAATACTGGTTACACTCCATAACTGATCAGAATCTTTGGGTTTGATTTCTTCTGACTCACCATGAAGAAGATGTCAAACAAAATATATTAAAAAAAGGAAAAGGTGAGTGGTCCCTCACTGAAACTTGTGAAAAGGAGATTCAGAACGAAAACGGAAAAAAGTCTGACAGAAGTACAATGCATAAGAAATGGAGGACTTCTGAGAGAAGTTCCTGTATGATGGCGTTATTTTTAAGGAATTTGTAGATATATTTGTTGGCCATCTGCGGGTGAAAGGTAACACAGCGGGAAAGTGAACAGGGCAAAGAATAATGCATGCATACGCAGGCACGGTACTTCTGCCAATAATAAATTTCAGTGTGAGTAGGTCAAGTACCGTACCGTGCGAGCAGGTAGGCCCTAAATGAGAACCAACAAAATGGGGGGGGGGGGGGGTGTAGGAATGGGAGACATTCAGCCGAAAGGAAAGGCTGATTTAGCTAATCGGGAACATAGCCGTCAAGGTGTTAAGATGATGACAACATTACGTCGCAAGGCCAGGTCGTGATAAGGAAATTACGAAAACAATGAAAATGTTATGTAGACGAATTCGGAACTAAGATAAGGACGGCATTAACAAACAAAGCAGGAAGCCACAGTTAGGAACAGTGCCAAGTTGTGCCAGGGCAGGCTCTGATCAGAACGCAAGAAACCGAGAAACATGAAAGGAGAAACCTAATCTAAGGTTGAGATCGAAGGCACAGATGGGGAAGTTCACTTTGTAAAGGCTTGCAGAGTTTTTTTCGGAATAAGTTTTTTTACAAGCCTACTGGCACTGTTTAAAATGGACAAGGGGAGCCATACAATGAAAGACAAATGAATGTCTGCTCAGCAAAGGATGTGAGACAGGAAGCAAAACTTTCCTTGGAAAGGGGAACACATGTTGTGAAGTCTAGATCGCAGCAAGGCATCAGTTCTTGGATAGTATAATGGACAGGTCATTGTTGAAAATAGAAGAATAAAAACCACCAGAAAGATTCGGAGTCTGAACAGCAAGTTTTTTTTTACTCGCCCTTTTGCAGGGGTGCTCCTTTCCCACTATTCTATATAGCAGGCTCTGCTCATTTGTCCACAAGCAAACAATGAATATGCATAAATAAAACAATATTCTTACGTTGATGTTCTGATTTCAAGATAAAAAAATTAATGAAACTGTATTAGTTTGGCAGATTGGTTGGACAAAAATTATGAAGAAATGCGCACAAAACTATAACATAAATATTACTTTAATTTTCCAGAAAACCAATGATGTAAAACACCTTTAAAGGAACATTACAGAATTGGTTTTTGCTAACAAAACAGTTGCTGGCAGTGTAAGCACTTTATATAATCCACTATATACATAAACTGACAAACCTGTAGAAGTTTGAGATCGATCGGCCATCTGAGTCACGAGAAAACAGTGAAAAACCGATTACACATTTGCATGAAATCATATAGATTCAACAAATGAATAAAACGCTCACTGAGCGATAAACCCCAATTGGAAAATTAATTTATTCATTTCTCATCAAATATGGCATTTCAGACATAAACATTTCAAAGGGATGTTTTCTACTATCATCATCATTAGACCGTGTAAGTTTTATGTAAACCTGTGATCAAAAGTATATTTTACAAGTTTTTTTCTTACCAATTCTGTAATGTTCCTTTAAAGAAGGTAGAGAATTTTCACACCTGACACACCAAGTCTAGACCGAGGGTTCGACAAAAGAAAAAAAGTACCCCGGGTCATTGGATCTGTTGTAGTAACATTCGATACTTGTATAATAAGATAATGAAGTGTCAATTACCAGCGGATATTCGGTTTAGTCTGTTGTCATGCCCGCTAAGTCTATACCTTTGAGGTCCCCCTCCTCTTCCTGCATGCGTTTTAGCAAAATCATAACTGACTTCCCAGCTTCATTGAATGATGTTGCGTGTATTTTTATATTATAACGCCCAATCGTGAGTAGCTGTATATAGAAGGAGGTTCTCGATTTGTGACCTTATTTTATTGTAGTGAGTAAAAGTAAAAACAAAGGGGGAAATGAGACAAATTTGTACTCCAATTGGTGCTTCTTGTGTGGTGGGATGTTGCGGTTCAGGGGATTAATATGATATCCCGCTATCAAACCCTTGCCCCCCAAATTAACCCTATATCCTTTTTGCTGAGCTATCGAACAAACTGAAAAAATACCGGTGAACCGAGGAGCACATTTGCTTGAGAGAAATAACGAAGCAAATCTGATGTATTGTGGTTACGCATTGTATCATCATTCAAAGTTTATTGATGAGGTTCTCTTGAACCAAAATGAAGTAGAGCAGTCACAAAAACAAAACCATTCAACTCTCTATTTTTGGAGCCCGATATCATGGGCCTTAAATCACCACAACGCGGCTGTTAATGTGTTAGCTTTGAATGCGAACCACCCTCTTCATCTACCAAGATGAATTTATTTTGTACACACTTTTTTTTTGAAGTTAAAAAGCAAGTTTTATACTATTCGAGACCTTCTGTCTTATATTTGATTAGCTGGTAGGCCTGTAAAATGGATAATGTTTCAGAGTCCGCGTTATGTTTGAAGGCCGGATGTTGAACATGTTGCGTCCATGTCTAATCGTAATATTGTGTACGGTCTGTTGAATAATGTCAAATACTGGAGTAGACTGTGCAAGTCTCGTGTGCATTCGAACTTCCGGCACAAAGTTGGTCCCGCCATATTGAGTTTTTACATACGCGTGATTCTGTTTCTTCAAACACTTCAGTTTAACGTAATTTTTGGCTTAAACAAATCATATCGTTTTGTTGGGAAAGAACAATTAAGCTATAAATAGCTAATAAATTTAACAACACAACAAAGGAAAACCCGACTTGACCTCCGTTTCCGGTTACTTATAAACAATTAATAGTTTTGCCCAACTGACGTTGTAATAGTTTCACAAATGCGGGCGTGATTGGCAAATGGGGTTTCTAAAAAATAAGCATCCTCGTCCCAAGTTTTCATTTGGTTTCATTGTTTTTATATCATATACAAATTGATATTGCGTTTACAAGAAATTGCTGTGAATATTTTCAAGAATTTTGTATAATTATAATTGTTGAAAGAAGACTGGAGCTCATATCAAAATATAGTCTTCGTTTTAGCTGTTTTCTCGTTTTCGATGCTCGCGAGACTTGCACTGTCTATTCCTGATCTGTTACGAATCGTAAAATTTAAATGAAGCGACCGGTAATACTTTTCAACTTTTTAGAAGTTGCAACATTAGTCATGTAGAGGGACTTCTCCTGGCGTTTGCTCATTATCATTTTTCTTTCATTCAAGTCTAATTTTTTGTATAAATGATCCAGTGGATATTTCTCCCCCTGGTCATTCCTACTGAGGAGAGAGAGAGAGAGAGAGAGAGAGAGAGAGAGAGAGAGAGAGAGAGAGAGAGGGGGGGGGGGTGGTTCCATTATATCGTGGGTTGTTGGCAAATTCGGGAAATGATGTCTGCAAGTTTATCTATACTAACACTGAGTGCATTATACGGACACTGAGTTAGAGAGGGCTGAGACGGCTTCATTTGCACTGCAGTTGTTCCGAGAAGTAGCCAAAATCTATACACAAAAATACCCGCTGATAATTCCA
This sequence comes from Pycnopodia helianthoides, assembly GCA_032158295.1. Taxonomy (NCBI): domain Eukaryota; kingdom Metazoa; phylum Echinodermata; class Asteroidea; order Forcipulatida; family Asteriidae; genus Pycnopodia; species Pycnopodia helianthoides. Next base: position 15,738,381 of record CM063245.1, read on the forward strand.
ATATTTCCCTCATTATCCACTGATATCTTCAGGCCTTATGGTTTAATCTGCCAGTCGCGTTCGATGATCCCTTGATTTTACGGATAGATATAAATAAATAAGATAAAGCTACCCGATCAGGCCGTTGATATTCATGCGCCATTCCACATAGGCCCACTGCATCTTGATGTAGAACTATCTTAGAAGTTCAAGATGTCTGACAGAATATTGTCACGTACTGCCTGACGACGAGTCTTAATCAATTTTAGTGATAAAAAACTGAACAAGATAATTGTTTACTCTTCATATTGAACTGAGCAGTATCGTGGTCACTATTCCTCAACTCTTTTTTTGTATGTTGGTGTGTGTCAGTAGGTTCTTTTGCGATCGTGATGCATTATAATCATTAGTCAATATTGAACTTGTGTTTTTTTCTTCCCTTCTCTCTTTTTTCCTTTAAGGAAGACAACATGCATTCATCGGATGATCGGAAGACGAACCAGCAATTACCGATCCATCCATTGGTAAGTTTCTATTCCTTTTTCTCGCTGGCCCTTGCTGACCGTAATGGTTTTGTTTTAGCTCTTGTTCATACTAAAATGCTTGACAGTTTTTTTTTCACACTGTGTATTTCCCTGACCATTGTCCATCTGTATTCCTTGTGATTGTTGACGATGTATTCCCTTAGGTCCTTGCTCATTATTTGCTGTGGTTCGTGTTCATATATTGGACACTTTGACCCGTGTTCAATTTTAGACACTGTGTGCCTTTTCCAAACTTTAGCCTTTTTCAAACTTGGCAGAAAAAACAATTTTCTCCCGAATTCCGAAATCTAATCCGCGGCAGCAGAATAAATAGCAAGACAAGTTCTCAAAGAACAATTTAAACAGGGCATGGTATATATACACATGGTGTTAACGCAAACTTAGCATACATTGATACCTCACCATGCAATGCCTCAAATCCATCAAATATCACAATATTACAATGACATCACAACTATAAAGGTTCATTCATTTCTCGGATTCCTCTTCCCTAAGATGATTAATGGTAATTTGCTATAGGCCTACGATAAGTCAATATTGGCCGAGTACAGACCTTTACAATAATAGTGTACCCATCCCGTTGTCTCCAAAAATATATCAGGAGAGGTTGAAGGGTGAAAGAGTATGAGCACTCGTTTGATTATAAAAAAGAAAAGAAATCAGTATTCATTAATGCTATTGCATGAAAGGTAAATGACGAATAAAGTGGCAGAATGATGAAGCTCTGCATCAATCCATATACTTCAAGCTAGTGTGCCGACTCCCTTTACGTACCGTATGAGCACCAAATATATATAAATATATATAAACACAAATGACGTGTCCCCGGGCCGGAGCTCGACCAGCCACCAGGGGTTTCGCTCATTCCTCCACCGTCCACTGATCAATTTATCCCCATGATACTTCGTGACATGTGCTGGATAATCAGCGCTCCGTGGACAAAACTGAAGGTGGAGAAGAAGAAGAGAGAGAGAGAAAAAAATGCCAGATCATAATTTAGAGTCAGCGCTCGTAATGTACGGGGTTGATGATGACTCGAATCAGCGGCGAGAGCTAAAGCTGGCTACCAGACCAGACGGGGGAGCCATAAGGCATACGTTGGCTTCCTTACCTCAGATGTCTTCCTGCCCGGGGCCCGGGTGACTCATACCCAATGTTAGCATAATGGGGGGAACACTAAAAACCCTGGTTTTTTTTTTTTACATGAGACAAGCATACAGCGAGAGTGCTGACACAGGGCCACGCAGTTCAGTTTTAAATAGGTCGATACGAAAAAGCCATTTTCCAAGTAGAAAACTCGGGAAAATAATGTAAATTTGCAAACTCTGACGGATTAGCCCAATTAGGTATTACTTCTGAGCAACATCGCCCCTTCTTAGCACTTTGAAATAACACCCGTCGTCCGAAATGTATAACAGATATTGGAACTGTATACTTTATAAATTAACCGTGTGTCTATGTAAACTCACACACACGACACTTTGATTTGTGTGTCTATCTTGAAATGCATCCTGAGTACACACACTGAGAGCCCAGTCTCTGGTTTGTCCCCGCTGCGCGTGCCCCCCCCCCCCCCGCCGGCCCCCGGTAGCACCGCCTCTGACAAGCGAGTATAGCTCACACATTTTTTACCTAAAATGTCAACGAAGGTCGGGCACTAGTTGCTACAAGTACAAGTCTCAGCCACTGATTTTATAAGAAAAAAGGCCAAACCTGCACAGGCCCCTTTGTCCGAAAGTGTTGTCTCGATCAAGAGTTAAATTTCAGTTGCAAGTACCTCATCAGAAAAAAAATAATTGCAGAAGAAAATGTGTTGAGTGAGCAGGGCTCCAGACACGAACTTGAATACATTAATTGGTATTAGTGTAGCCATACTGTTGCTTTCCCTTTTTTGCCCGTAATCTGTTTCTGCATGCTCAACTCCGATACGCTAAATACATTTGTGTTCTTACAAGTTCGTTTACAAATCTCTTGATCCTACCAAGAAAAAAAAGCCCATCTTAACATGAGTTTGGCAATCTTAATCCTAATCGCTGAGTGAAATGTGACGTCAAAAAATACCAATCACAGCAGATCAAACTCCCTCCTTAAGCCGAATCCAATCAGAGCGTACACCGCCCGAACACATGAATGCTATACACGCAGTTTCGAACGTCTTGAAATCGCGTAAACATTACGTTGGAGTTACTCTCTTAATTAACACTGCGTTTGATCCCCGTGTACGTCTGAGTAAATATCCCTTTTTGATGTGGTTTTTGACTTCAACCGTCAGACTGTATCGTGGTCTGTAACCTTAATTACACAACCATAACACTAATTACATACCATGACCCTAATAACTTAACCATAACCCTAATCCTGCAGTCACTGTTTGCCAATAAACACTTGCTCCCCAGAGAACGAAGTAACACCCAACCCCACTGCTTCCAACGAAGCCAATAGCTCCAAGCAACGAACAAGTAGAACAACCTCCCTTTAACCCACTAAAAGAAAATATATATAGAATAAAATCACGATGTATTACCTTTAAGTTAAAAAAAAAAAACGTGTTCTACTGCGCGTAACACCTGGCGAGGTTGGCCCTTAATGAGTGCGGAATACTCGTTTTTACTTTCGTGGCTTGAGTCATCGATTTAATTAATTTGATAAATTAACCTGAAATGCTTGTCATACCGCGACAGCACGAGCGTGGAATCTCCGTGCTTATTAGAGTTGTGCCACATCATCGGTAACAACCTAATTTCGAAAAATTAACTGTCCACTGTGATTATTAGCATAGATCATTCCGACTTGCGTATTGGTTTTCTTGTCGTCATGCAGAAATCTCAGCCTAACTGTCATTTTGTTCGCGAAATCATTGTTCTTATTTCTCTTTCTGTATGACGAGAAAACGTACAAATTAATTTTGACTTAAACAGATATTAATATGACACGAGGGCTAAAATTAAGTTTGTTTTCTCAGAGGTAATATTTGTCTCGAGAAATATGTGACCGGCTCTGAAAAACATGTTCCTTATTTCACAGAAATTCTCGTTTTTGAGTTATGTGCTTGGGAAGTGTAGGCCTATAAGTTGTTATATTCCAGGACTTTTCAGTCGAGAAGGCCTACTACAGAGTACTAAAGTGGCCGTGTAGTACTCCAGTGCGAGTATTTGGGCCATTGCGTACGCCGGAGTACAAGTGTCCGAGTACCGAGTATTCTGATATCTGAGTACCAAGTACTTGGATCCCCGAGTCCGAGTACGAGTATGAGTACGAGGGGGAGTACCCAACCTCGTCCCCATGGTTTACTTTATTTCCAATCATGTTTACAATAGTAAACCCTGGGAGGAAAACTCCTTACTCGGACCGTGATTGGACAAAACCAAATGTTAACCTTTGTCAAAACAGCCGGCCGGCAACAAATGTACAAACAGGCTATTAAATCTGGTACCGGACCACGAGACCATGACGAAGATGTGAATTTCGAAAAGCAGCCAGACTATTCTAATTTGCATACGTATCCAAAATTTGTGGATATGCAAATGATCCAATGCCAGTGTGAGAGAGCGGTCAACCTCGTACTGCTCGACACACCCTAGGGACGAGGTTGGGGGAGCCATCAAAACAGTACTCGAGTCGTACTCGAGTATACGAGTACCCGAGTACGAGTAGTACAATACTGGTATGTAAGTAGCAGGTCGCAGTAACCTGTCCGTATAGCGGGTAAAAGTCACATTTCCATCTGAATCACGGTCATTTGCGATAAACTGTCTCCACATGCTGGATTTCTTAAGCCGATTCGCCAAAAAGGAATAAGCACAAAATGAAAATGCGCTAAAAATGTTAACCAAAATGAACAAGGTGCATTGTCGATTAGCATTTGAAACGCTCAAATCAATGTTGTTTATTTCGAGTGAGACATCTGAAATAAGATTATGTACCAGCGTACACGAAATCACCGACAAAGCATACCTCCCGAAGACGAAAAGAGCTCACTGTTCGAAACGTTGAGACCATCACTTCTTTTAAGAAGAAAGTCCTAAATGTTGTCTCCCGTTTAGTTTAGTTCTCACTTCATTTTCAGCATGGGAAGCTTCAAATCTTATTGACACTGTTATCTGAAGTGTTTTTTTTTTTTTCGAAAACGTAACCACCAATTTGATTGATTTTCATACATTGGTCTTAAGATGTTTATATGAAAGGAAATTATAGGGATAATGTGCTGTCCAAAATCCGATCTGAAGTATACCCTTATACACAATTGCTCAGTTCAGAAGAAAACTTACTAACATCAAGCTATTTCTAAGAATGTCACACATAAAGGTGTATAGGTTTAAAGGAAGAGATACCGACATCTTCTTTGAACTTCCCTACACCAACTCCATTTGTTTTACACTGTCTACCAATCCATCTACCCCACCCCACCACCCCCAGAATTGTAGAACCCGCAGAAGAACCCGCAGAAGAACCTGTAGAACCCGTTCAAGTTTTTTTTCCTCTGGACTCTCACTTGTCGTTATACTGATAAAACTGTTCTCGTGCATGTACTCACAGATAATAATGACCTGTGCTTGACTCTTGGTCTCGTGCTCATGAAAATAAATGACCCTGTACTACCACTTTACACTCACTCAAGAAAAAAACTAGAAAAGTGCTCACACACGTATTTGCGTTCTCATGAGAAAATAAAAGACTCGCACTCCCCCTCGCGTACTCATGAGAAAACTAGGGGAGTACTCGCCCTTGTAACTCGCGTAGTCATGAGAAACTAGAAGAGTACTCACACTCATATTTGCATACTCATGTAAAACATGAAGAGTACTCGCACTCGTATTTGTGTACTCATGAGAAAACAATAAGAGTATTCACCATTGTACTCGCGTACTCATGAGAAAACTAGAAGAGTACTTACACTCATATTTGCATATACCAATGTGAAAACATGAAGAATACTCGCACTCGTATTTGTGTACTCTTGAGAAACAATAAGAGTACTCACCATTGTACTCGCGTACTCATGAGACAACTATAGAAGAGTGCTTGAACACGTTTTCGTGTAGTCATAAGAAAACTAGAAGAGTACTCACAGTCGTATTTGTGTACTCATGAGAGAACTAGAAGAGTACTCGCACTCGTATTTGCGTACTCATGAGAGAACTAGAAGAGTACTCGCACTCGTATTTGTGTACTCATAAGAAAACTAGAAGAGACTTGAACTCGTTTCCGTGTACTCATAAGAGAACTAGAAGAGTACTCGCACTCGTATTTGTGTACTCATAAGAAAACTAGAAGAGTACTCGCACTCGTATTTGTGTACTCATAAGAAAACTAGAAGAGTACTCGCACTCGTATTCGTGTACTCATAAGAAAACTAGAAGAGTACTCGCACTCGTATTTGTGTACTCATAAGAAAACTAGAAGAGTACTCGCACTCGTATTTGTGTACTCATAAGAGAAAATAGAAGAGTACTCGCACTCGTATTTGTGTACTCATAAGAAAACTAGAAGAGTACTCGCACTCGTATTTGTGTACTCATAAAAAACAGAAGATACTCGCACCGTAGTCTACATAAGAAAACTAGAAGAGTACTTGAACTCGTTTCCGTGTACTCATGAGAAAACTAGAGAGTACTTGAACTCCTACTTGCGTACTCATGAGAAAACAAAAGAATACTCGCACTCGTACTCAAGTATTCATAAGAAAACTAGAACAGTACTTACTCGTACTCGCGTACCATGGAGAAAACTACTCAACTGTAACTCGGGATGCACTTAATGCAAAATATCTGACTCGCCCTGTCCTGTTGTATGCTCTTATAGTATTCCTGAGTGTTGCTGTTCTGTTGCTTTTTTACTTTTCTTCGGATTTTTGTTTGTAGAATGTTTATTTATATACATATCATGCATGCTGTTAGAGATTTACAGAGACTTTTATAATTGTTTTCTTATTCAGTGAGTAAAAATGAAAAGTAGAGGAGACAGGGAATTTGAAAAACGATCAAAACGATTCAAATCTGATGGATTACTTCTGAAGGTATCTGACGGATTGCTTTTAAAGGTATATTGCATCATTGATTTAGGAAGAGCAAATATATTTCAATCCTTGTAAGTTTTCAATAACATGTAAACAAAATCAACTATTACCATGCTTTGCGATTTATTGTTTGGTCATTACACCAACCACGTAATATATATATTCAACCGTGTTCACAACACGCTTGTTAAGTTTGACTATTTCAACGACTTGCCAATGAACTTAGTTTTCTCGACCCTTCTTCACTAATGTATTATTCTCGTATATTAAAGGATATTTTTACCAGAACTTTCACTTGAAAAAACCCGCTCCTCTCTGAGCGTATCCATAGTGTCAGCGCGTCTTAATTGACTATCACTGCAGGAAGTAAGAAACGATTCATCTTGAAGGCTTTTGATCACACCGAGAGCGGACTGTTAAAGGGTAGATGCGTTTGCAGTCTCGCTTCGAGACGGTACCGTGTTTGTTTCTCGTGTAACCACTAGAGTGATTATTACCCGGTGACTTGGCGAAATGAGGGTGTGATTTCTAGTCGTTTGGTTTGTTTGTTGCAAGCCTCGTACCGGGAACGAGGTAATGAAACTGCATGGTACCCAATGTCACAGCTCTCGTGGCACCGTGTTCTGCTTCCCAGATTACTGTGTACATCCTATCAAGTTTAACAAGGCAGGTCATCACTGCAGTGCAAAAATAAAAATCCTTTAAAAGGCTGTGTACGTCCATTCTGTGTTCAAACATTGGGACCCCCGGGAACGAGGTAACGAAACTGCATGGTACCCATTGTCACAGGTCTCATGACATCACCGTGTTTTGCTTCCAAACGTCACCGTTCGGACATGAACTGGTCACTATTAGGGATGGTTTCATAGAATGACCCAATCTTGACTTTAATGATGTCGAATGAATAATTGAAGACCTCTGCCAGAAGTGACTGCTTTTTTACTGTTGTTTAATTCAACGAATGTCCATATTTTGTATTCATATATTATTTTGTATAAAGTACATACCGATAATTTGTGTGAATACGAAGATGTTACAATTTCCAACTAGATCTGAGTGGTGCTAGCGGGCAAACGAAGACATTGACGTTTAAATGAAAGTTAATAACGAGGTGTTTTGTGTTTGTTTTTTTGGCTTTTTCACAGAACTCGGGAAAGTACTGAGCATACAGTGCTTCACACACATCGATGTTAGTGTAAAAACCAAGTAATATTCTTTATCCCCGGTGCAAATTTATCATCTATTAAATAGGGTGTTTCTCCTTTTGACTTTTAACAACCGCAACCCTAGAAATGAATAGCGTAATTCAATATCACTATCCTCTCAGGGTAAGGGAGAATGCATATACCAGAGTTAGACTGAAACAGATGGGTTTAAAGCTATTCCTGTATGATGGAGTGGTGTCAGTAACTTAATGTGGTTGGGGAATATGTTGCAGAGCTTAGGACCAAAGCTGGCATCCTCGACGACAAAACACCAGCCGGCTATTCTCATAAATGCAACGTCTTAATTGGAAACAAATGTACAGAATATTGTTTATTTGTTTTTTTATGTATTTATTTATTTATCATATAGAATTCTTTACCCAGTGTAGGCACAAGCAGTTTTAAACTGGCTCATATTTGGGAGCGCTGCATACAATACTATGTTTACTACTGGCATAATGTACTGTACATTTAAACGGTAAATTCACTTCAAACACTTGACATTGAGAAGGTGGAGAATTCAAGGTTTTATGCAGGATTGGTAGAGCTAACAAAATCATGAGTTGCAGACAGTGTTCATATTTGTGTGATCAACCATTATACATGAAATAACAAACCTGTGAAAATTTGGGCTCAATCCATTGTGAAAAAAAGTAAAAATCCATACACAATTTTTAGCATGTGTGCAGGTTGTCTTTAATTTTTGTTGGAACAACCGAAATCAGCTGTTGCGTGTTTGTTTTAGGTTTTCAGGTTTCTCGAGTATGACTTAATTTCAGAGGGAAATATTTCACAGAAAAAAAAGGTTATAGTATAAACTGCGTATAATCAGTAGAATATTAGACTAAAATTAAACAATTATGTTTTTACCCTTACCAATCCTGTTGGATAAATCTACAAAAGATATTTTAACTTAAAAGTAATGTTGAAGCGAACACACGAGTAATGTATGCATTATTTGGAGACAAACAGCAATGTCGCTGACTACGGAATGAGTGAAAACTACGCGTGAACCATTTTTTGGGGAAATCCCATCCGGTTTGATTTTCCATGGCAACCAAGTTGGTGGACTCTGTACATCAGAGTAGGTTTAAATGGGGCTGGTTTAAATGGAAAACGCACAACTAACGAAAACATTACAGGCAGAGCATTTTTATGAAGTCCCTTTTTGAATGAAACTATGGAATGTGTGGTTCCCAAACATCATTGTTTAAAGGAACATTACAGAATTGGTTTTTGCTAACAAAACAGTTGCTGGCAGTGTAATCACTTTTTGTAATCCACCATATACATAAACTGACAAACCTGTAGAAGTTTGAGATCGATCGGCCATCTGGGTCACGAGAAAATAGTGAAAAACCGATTACACATTTGCATGAAATAATATAGATTCAACAAATGAATAAAACGCTCACTGAGCGATAAACTCCAATCGGAAAATTAGTTTATTCATTTCTCATCAAATATGGCATTTCAGCCAGAAATATTTCAAGGGATGTTTTCTACTATCATCATCATTAGACCGTGTAAGTTTTATGTAAATCTGTGATCAAAAGTATATTTTACAATTACCAATTCTGTAATGTGCCTTTAAGTCATATTCAAGACAACGGTATCTGACAACCTAAAAAAAAACACTAAAAAACGCAACCGTTGCTCAACCTTTGCAGTGGGCTGATTTCGGTTGTTACAATACAACCCAAATTAAGTCGAAGTGTTTATAATGCTAAAAACTGTGCATGGTTTTCCACTATTTTCTCCTGACTCTCACACAACGGATTGGGCCAAAATTGTCTCTCACATAAAACATGAATACCGTTCGCTATTTTGGTAGCTCTACCAATCCTGTATGAATACCTTTAATCTTCCAAAATAAATGAATACAATTAAATACAGAATGATGATGAGTTCTACCTGATCACAATCCCCTCTTGGGCAATTTCAACGCAGGTGTGAAATGTCCAATGGCCTTCACGTTAGATGGCACAGGAACGATAATTGGGCGAAGGGAGTGTACATGATTTGTACGCCTTTAAAATTGTTGACTGTGTACACCCGTCATTGAATGAAACTACAGGAAAGGAAATTGGTTTTGATAAGTATTGATGGGGGGGGGGTATGGGACGGTAGGGGGTGTCTTGGAAAGTAGAAAAGTGGTTAATTTCGTTTTTTCTTAGTGGCTGGGCGGGAGACAAGAGTAATGCGTAAAACGTCGAGTTGTCCAACCACCAGTTCTTTTCAGAACCATCACAACTTACAGATAGATTATAATACATTGTGTGACCTCAAACCTGACTAGAATAGTGACGCAATGATCGACTATAAGACACTCAGTGCATATAGGCATAACCTTCATCATAATACGGATTGTATTGTAACATTAAAATGCTAACACTACCCTCCGGTATGATTTCAGCTTTGCTTTTGTCTTAACGCATCCGTGGACGCTGTCCCTTTGAAACACAATCGGCAGATCAGTTAATTATTACCGTTGCCGTGCCAACCTGAAGACAAGTAATCAATCAGAACGGTCCATTGCCTTGGAGGAACGAACGCAGCAGTTGAGTATGGACCTGTTATTGGTTAAAAAAATGACATTGATTCTTTTGAAGACGTGATCACGTTCGTAGGCGATGCATACAGATAGAAGAAATGAGCGATTGTTATTGTTCACTGTAGGTATTGAGATCCAAATATTACCCATCTTGAGTTTGCGTTGTCTTTGAGAAATCTTGGTAAATAGTACAAAGCCCGGCAGATTACCAGAAGTGCATGCCACCTTATCACGAACCATTAGACGGCGCAAATTCATTTCGTCTCGCCGGTAGAATACCGCTTCCCGGGGCATATGTAGCTTGTTTAAAATCGCCCTTTGAGACCAAAGAAAAACCCTATGTGAGCCTAGGTTTATTGAAGCTGCTAGGCAGAAGATGTAGCTCAATGACTTTATTTGCAGTGCAAAATGGGACAACAAATAAAATAAAGAAGGCCGCACCAGTATAGTGACCCCATTTGGCCATTTGATCCTGCAAGTGAATCATTTGTGTATAGACTGAGAAAATTTGAGTGCATTGCAAGGTCCTGTTTTCATAAGGTATAAGCAGAAAAGCTCGTTTTGCACATTATTTTGCTTAGCAAAAATGAACAGGTCACAAGTAGCCGTCCATAACATGAAATCTTTGGCTGGTAACCCCGCTCTAAGAAAGATTTACATCTGTGCTAAGCACAAATCTGTGCTTAGCAGCTTTTTGAAAGTGGGCTTTCATCTGGTTTTGAACGGGGACCTTAAGGATCCGTGTTACAATCGATCGGGATGGGAGTATTTGATCTTGACACGAGGAGTGAAGGGACAGGAGATTACCGGCCCGGTGGCCTGGGCAGATTGCTAGGGGTTCTGTCTCGAACACACGCCCGTACGGGGTCGGGAACTTACACCCATAAAGACCACGCTGACAGGCCGCATGTCAAGTCGCCCCAAAACCACGGTAGGCACGCAAGCAGAGTTTGGCAGATAGCTCGGCGGCATGCGTCTAGCTGAGATTGGCAAATGCCAAGGAGCATCAAAAGACAATTCGCCTTGGATAAAGAATAAAGAGTCGATTAGAAATAAACATCAAATGTTTGTGACGTTATGCCCTGAGTGTCTGATTTATGAATCCCCATTCCACATAATACACAGATTGTAATTAGATCCAAGAAAATGAAACAGTTTGGGGTGGGAGCGAATTGCATTGAATCATATTATATGAGCCACATGGTTACAAATTCACCCCTACCTTTCCCCACGTATCCATTGCCCACCCCACCGCCCTTTAATACCCCCATCAAAATAAACATCTTCGGGCGTACAATTGACGATAAACAAACGCTGTTCGTACGTGCTTTTATTATTTTCGCTCATAATAATAAACGGATTTTCCTAGCGAACGTAGAGACCCTTGACCCAGTTTTCCCGCGTAAATTCCATCCGGACCCGAAGGACAAATATTTGGAGCCTTCATTGAATAATGACCCGTCTGTGACCCCTCACTATTATTAGGACAGTATGCTGCTGTAGGGTTAAATCACAGGTCTGTGTAAATACATATATACTTTTCAGGAATTTGTTTCTTGTTATTCGGTGTTTGCTTTTTTTTTTTTTAAGCAAAATGTGGGGCCCGTTTATACAACTCTTGTGGAATGGTTGTGTTTTATGTCATGTACAACGAGCAAGGTTGAATGCTTGTCTGTCGCACTTCATTTGCTTTCCTTTCATTATTTACACCGACTGGGAGAATTTCCCATTTGTGAATTAAGAGATATACTCGTGTTTCTCCTTTATACTTGGACAAGAGCATTAATTCCACGCCATGTGGTTAGTGTTGCTGGATGTGGAGCTTGCTCAACGTCATCCGCCCGTGATGAGCAAGACATTAATACCAAATCAACAGCTATAGATAGGTTGCAGTATGACGTAAATCGGCCATCTTTACGGGCAGTTTAGAACAAACAGTCGTGCGTTTCGTGTGAGAACGGCGTGCAACACGCGCGCATTTCACGAAACTCGTTGCGGGATTGGTTAGTGAACAACGCGGCTGCGTTAATAAGTTGAGCGTTTGACGGACCTGCAAGCCAAAATGCAATTTGCCCGTAAAGATGGCGTCTACTGGGAACTATCACTCACCAATCCTGCAATGAGTTTCGTGAAATGCGCGCGTGTTGCACGCCATTCTCACACGAAACGCACGACTGTTTGTTCTAAACTGCCTGTAAAGATGGCCGATTTACGTCATACTGCAACCTATCTATATTTACAGGAGTATGAAGTTAATTCATTCAAACCCCTTAATGAACACATCATTACAACCAACCGTACGCAAATCCAAGAAATACATGTGTATATGTATAGATATATTTGTGTCAAGTTAAACGCCGTTCGTTCGTTGTCGTTCGTTCGTATATTTATGTACTTTTTGTTTATTATCCATCATGTATACAGCTAAATTTAAACCGATTGCCGACGTAATTAGAAAACGATATAATGAGATTTTAACGTCCACTGTCTCAGATCTCTCCTTTCCCTTCCTTCATGATCTCACATAGATTCATACTTGTTTGCCTCCGTGGTAAACCAAGTGTTTCCTCCGAAGTTCTGATCTAATTTTGAGGCAGCATTCCGGTGACTGCTCTATATTCCGACACCCCTATGTTCCGACAACCCTGTTCGAAAAAACCCATCGTGATTTACACGCCAGGGTAAGGGTTAGGGTTAGGATTAGGAAAACATACAGTACTAGGGGTGTCGGAACATAGGTGTGTATTAACCGGTATTCCGATCGGTTTCGTACACAAGGACACCCTTGCCAAACGATGATTTACAATCGTTCGACCTGCATGTTGGTCTTACATGATAAGTTTAAATGCGTAGACATGTACACTTGAGAGCAAAAGTTAAGATAATTTCCTCGTCCATGCCCTTCGAAGTGCTGAACCAAAAGTCACATATAGTTTACAAGTAGGGAGTTCCTTCATAAAAACCTGAAAGCAGATTTTCTGTTTTTCAAACTGGCGTCTTTTTTGCAGAATTCGTTTATATCATAGCGCAACACTTCCCTTGCCCGCTAAAAGGCAGGGCACACCTTTGGTATAATTGTCAAAGACCAGTATTCTCACTTGGTGTATCCCAACATAATATGCTTAAAATAACAAACCTGTGAACATTGTTGGCTCAATTGGTCATCGAATTTGGTATAATTGTCAAAGACCAGTATCCTCACTTGGTGTATCCCAACATTATGCATAAAATAACAAACCTGTGAACATTGTTGGCTCAATTGGTAATCGAATTTGCAAAAAAAGAATAAAAGAAAAAAAACAACACCCTTGCTGCATAGAATTGTGTGCTTTCAGATGCCTGGGAAATGCTTCATGCCTGAAGCTTTTCTCAGATTCAAATTTTGGGGGGTGAAAATTTACCTCTTTCTAATCTCTACAACTTCAGTACTTCAAGCGGTCGTTTCTAACAATGTTTTATAATACCAACAGCTCTCCAGTGCTCTTTACCATACTACATTTTTATGGTCATTAACTTGTGGAGTAATTACCAAAAGTACACCCTGCCTTTAATGTACGCAAGCCTGAACTGTTCGCTGTTTTTCTTTGAACAGCAAAGATCCAACGACATAAATCCATTACATGCAAGAAAGCGCACACACTCCGTTAGACCTTCCTGTTTATACGCAATTTTGTTTTGCTAATTTTGGAACGAGGTTATTTCCTAATCATGTGTATATCGTTCCAGTCAAATCAAGGTTGAATACCCTAAGAAACCTTTACTTGTTGGTAAGGTTACATGTGCTGCCGTGTGTTGTCAGAGGCCAGTCGCTATCGAGGTGGTATTTCACCGTTGAATGCGGCCTGAATAACCGGGGTGCAAGGACCGGGTTGACAGGAAAGGAGATCGAGACTATACAGTGAATGTGTTAGCCGAAGTGGCTACCCCGAGACAGTGAGGGAGGCGTGGTTTATGCTCACTCGTTCACGGTTCATTCCAACGATTGATAGTGATTGTACTATCTGCGCACCCAACTTCCCCCTTCATCTTGTTTTCGTGCTGAAGATTATCAGAGTGCAATGATCGAAACGTCGGTTTTCTATATACCACCGGTTCATTTTTAGATCCCTCAGAAATACCCAAAAGAGTTATTTCACGGTCCTACGGCAAACGTGTCCTGGGGGTCGATTTCACAAAACTCTTCCTAACTTAGGACTAGTCCTAGGCAATGGTCTTAACTTCAGCTAAGACTAGTCTTATCTCTTTGTGAAATCTGCCCCTGATTGATTATTTTTTCCAGATGAAGGTCATGCTATACGCTGTACCTTTTCCTGAAGATTTGATTTTCTTAATTATTTGTTTCCATACAAACAAGCAGGCCTAAAGCCTTGTACTTGTAAGAGGTTTCAGTTTTTGCCCGTACCAGACACGTACCTTGAAATAATGTTAATGCTTGTGGCAACGATTACGGTTCCACTGTTGACTTAGCCGTTCTAGGTGGGTCGGAATAGTCGCAAGTTGAACTCATTTGGGGGCCTTTAGTAGTACATTTACTCCCCTGCACCTAGGAGTACAAATGAAAACCTCATGGGTTAAGACTTTGGTGATTTAAACGCTGTGTTATACTCAATGACCACGGTCGAATTTCATTGAGCTGCTTCAGCAAAACAGTGTTTATATTATTAGCTGGTTTGTCAGGGGAACCAGTCATCAGCATAAACCTAATTGTGTTTTGGCTGTTAACCCTTTTTTATAAAAGAAATTCTTCTTCTTATTATTTTTGTTGGGTTGTTTGCTTATTATGTTCTATAACAGTTTGGGTCCAGGGGCCGCAGCACTTTCAAATTGAAACCACGTAGGTCGTAGTATCAGAACCATACAATGCCGACAACCATCCAGTTTTTAAATATATTTTTTACATAATTAACATTAAAACATATTACGTACCGCAGTGGTTATCTTTCATACTTCACACAAGGACAGTTCGTCTCCGAAGCTATAAACAAAGTGAGCATGTTGGGGGAATTTCCTGTAATTTGGTCCCTCTGGTCGTGACAGATTTCTAAAAACTGAAATCTGGATTCTTTACAGAAATAAAAGCGCGTCAACCAAAAAATAAAAGACAGAAAAAAACCCCGGCATTCAGAAGTGCTCACTTTCCCTTCTTGTGTTGCTGGGGTTTTGAGTTCCCAATGTGTTTCATGGACCCCTGTGGTTCTTTTGTTACACTGCCAGTCGTTGCCCGAAGCGACAGAGCGCTGACTGGGAACATTGGACGTAAATCCCGGCCGCGACAGGACACAAAGAGTACGGCGGGGTCTCACATCCATTGGGCCCCACGTTACATGGTGTGTGAGAGTGTGACCGCTTGTGCAAGCTAACGGGCGTCGGGGAGCAGGGAATGGGTGCCTGTGGTACACAGCTAAGGGGAGGGGGAACCAAAGCTTAACTGAACGGGGTACTGAAGTCCCAAAAACTTCTGAATACTTTCACGGCAACATGGATTGTAGACTAGGAAGGGGGTGGCATGGGTGCAAATGCCAGGCATTGGGTGCTAAACGAGTTGCAACATCAAGACAGGACCCCCATTAGTTTATAAAGCAGAAAATCATTAGAAATTGTCTTTGATAATATAAAACACATGGAACTGGGCTGGTAGTCTAATTCTGCTAAGCAAGAATTGTGTATGCTTAGCAAGTACCAGCTTTATGAAATTTGGCCCAGAATGAAGATCAATTAAAGCTCACTCTCTCATTGTGGATTTAAAATAAATGCAGTTACTTCATTATTCAAAAGCCTAAACCGAACTGGGATTGCGACTAATCCCTAAGACTAGTCTAAAAGCAAACAAGACTCAAAAGCAAGGCTTGAATAGGAAGGCCCTGCAAATGTCAGTGTAGCGTACAATTTTCGGTTTGCAGAACAGTACACAATTCTATGCCAGTGCGAGAAGTCTCCAAACAACCAATCAAGCGAACATTCTTACAGAAGCTTCTTACAGAAGACTTGTTCACAGGCAGTTATACTCGAAGTATCTTGAAGTATATTTATTCGACATCATGTTTAAGCTAAACTAGACTGTTCTGTGCTAAGCGTTTTTCTCTCTGTTTTCAAGCTACATGCGACGTGTCGAGGCCGAGTGTTCTACTAGCGTAATGAACTTTATGTTCTAATGGCTGAATCATCAGAGTGTGAGTTCGAATCCCGGTCGTGACACTTGTGTTTTTGATATAAGTGGTTAGCAACCTGTACGCCATCTTGATTGCCGGTGCTGCATACTCTAAAGGAGTTGAGACGGTTTCATGAATGCTTTAGGCCCGATGAACAGGGCCCAATTTCATAGAGCTGCTAAGCACGAAAATGTGCTTAGCATGAGATTCCTTCCTTGATAAAAACAGGATTACCAACCACATTTCCATTTGTAGCATATTGCTTGTTAATGGTATTCAGCTGTTGTTTGCTTATCCTTAAATCACGTGGAAATTTGGCTTGTAATCCTGTTTTTATCAAGGCAAAAATGTCATGCTAAGCAAATTTTTATGCTAAGCAGCGCTATGAAATTGGACCCAGTGGTACAGTGCAAGGCGCTTTGATGAAATGATTAAAAGCGCCTGCAATAAAAGCCCTTTATTATCCTTATGAAGTCAATGCGCCATATGCGCGCGTATTGCGCGTACACACGGGTTGTTGACTTTACTTCCAGCTTCAAAATGAATAATTCCTGATATACTTCACCTCATAAACTCATTAAACCATCAGTAATTTAAACTCAGTGGTATCCGCGTTTCGTGTGCAATTTTTGGACAGACACAAATATATTTAACAAGACCTTTGTTTCTTTGAAAAAAAAAATGAAAACCATTCGGCAGACAAATCAAAGCTTTGTTTAGTTTCATTGTGAGAAAGAATCGCCTTCATTCACATGAATATATTTCATCTCAATGTCTTTTGAGATGTCGGTGATACGCCACACGTAAATAAACTCAATTAGAACGAACATCTGAGCTCAGTCAGAGTCATGCATCATTAAAACAACAATACCAGCTGGATTGAAGAAATATGTAATGTTTTATTGGATGGCATTTTCATTTCTGTGTTTCTTCTTACTCCTGTGACGTTTTTGATCTTGATTTTTTTTTATAACTTATTTATTTATTTATCTAATGGAAGTTCTTGTAAACTTAAAGGTATTGTACACTTTTGGTAACAGCTCAAAATCAGTGTCCACATTTTGTGTGATTAAACATATGCATGAACAAACTAACCTGTGAAAGTTTGAGCTCGATTGGTCATCGAGGTCACGAGAAAATAGTGAAAAGAGATCTTATGTGTTTTCTGTTTTTTTCCAACTATCGCGCGCAAAAATTACTATTGTTTTACTCGTTTCTCAGAAACAATAGCATTTTAGGCAGAACTATTTTAAGGAACCCTTTCTACCATTACTTACTTTAAATCATGTAAGTTATGAACATTGTGTTTTTCGATCTTACCAATAGTGTACAGGGCCTTTAAATCTACCAGAATCGAGTCATGGCAACTCATCCACGTTCTCGGAATGCAATATAGTATATTATGCCTGACCCCAGGCTTAAAAGCATGTATTTTTTACTCATACTAAGTCCATCAAAACAACATGAAGGCAAACTCTAATGGATGTTGGATATAAACGATACATCAACCCTTCACGTCTGCTTTTGTCGTTCACTTTTATGTGATCGTTTTCATTTGAGTGTAGCACAAACAATTAACATCGAATTTCTCCCTTTTTTGTTGTCGTTGTTGCCTTGGGATTCAACGATTAGTTTTGGGGGTTTGCATCGATAAAACACGGCTTGTCTTGATTTCACATTTACAAAGTATTGTCTTGTCTTCGTCTTTTCACTCCCCAGAGAGACGAGGGTGCCTTGCTGGAAAATGGAGCAACAGTCTTCTCCGGTCTTGACGGTTAAGGAGCAAGGTAAATTTTAAGATTTAAATGATTTAAATTGGTTTGTTCGTATTGATTTCTAATATTTTTGATCCATAAAACGTCTGTCCGTTTAAAGGAACATTACAGAATTGGTTTTTGCTAACAAAACAGTTGCTGGCAGTGTAAGCACTTTATGTAATCCACCATATACATAAACTGACAAACCTGTAGAAGTTTGAAATCGATCGGCCATCTGGGTCACGAGAAAATAGTGAAAAACCGATTACACATTTGCATGAAATCATATAGCTTTAACAAATGAATAAAACGCTAATGGAGCGATAAAACTCCAATCGGAAAATTAGTTTATTAATTTCTCATCAAATATGGCATTTCAGACAGAAATATTTCAAGGGATGTTTTCTACTATCAACATCATTAGACCGTGTAAGTTTTATGTAAATCTGTGATCAAAAAGTATATTTTAAAAGTTGTTTTCTTACCAATTCTGTAATGTTCCTTTAAAAATATATTTAAAAATGACAACTTACTTATCAAAGTTAAAGCGGAAACAGACGAGGAAAGGTTATACAATTTCATTTCGTTTGTGGAAGCATTCATTGTTCAAATAAAACAATTTTTCAAAAAGCATAACAATTGTGTGCGCGATTTGCGTGCGCTGAATCAGACTGCCACGACAAATTGACTCAAAAAATCGTAATCAAATGACGCAACTTTTATGAGTGTGGGGGGGGTATACACCGTTGTGTTATCATAAATTTACCCATATTCCCCTTGCAAGGAGTCGAACCTAATCTGCACGTATCCAATGGGTTCGAATCCCCACCGATTGCCCGTGCATCCACCCCACTCCAGCCCCCCCCCCTCCCCCGCAGGACTGGCAGTCCCGATACAAGAATAACACTGAACTAATTTGCGCGTGTATAAAATCGAATTACAATATAAATGAAACATTCTGAACCAGAAAACAGCATATCAAGTAGATGACCGTAAACAGAGTGTAGGCCTACAGCGAAACCTGTTATGACAATAGTTTATTTATTCCTTCATCCATTCATTCATTTCGGTTTTCCCCCCTCATAAAAGTCCAAGGAAATGATAATATTTGGTTTACAATAAAAACAAAACCCGCAAGGTGCTTGACTATCTGATTTGATCAAAGACAAACATTTGAAACTTGTGAATAGCAGAGGCGTGCTGCCTACAGTAAAAGTCGTTTACCCGCAGTCTCCGGAGGGGAATTGAATCTAACCAACTAAAACCAGTTTATGTCAATCCTCGAGTGTTGAGACTCATGGTCGCGGAAGCATCCACTTGTTTTTTTATTCAAAAACAGAGATTCAGAGAATTTTCCCATGCTTGCGAGTATCTCAAATTAATCAATTCTGGTCCGGGGGGGGGGCTGCTCCACAAGTCCATTTCCCTTGCAGTTTTCTCGTTGTTTTTTATTTCTTAATAAACATGAAAATTGTTTTTCATCTAATTGTTATTAAAAAAAATAAAAAATCCACTCCGACGGGCCTTGTGTCTCATAAATATCCGACGGCAAAGAGATGAATAAAAATTCATCGAGTTCTAAAAGTTCTGACATGACTCGCGTTCGAGATTCGGACTTTGTTTTCAATAACTGTTATTATTTAATTACGCAGTTTGTATAGCTTTTAAATGTTTCCAGTTCAGAGGATTGATCTTAAAGGATTCAACAGATGTGGTAAAGAAATAAATAGTGTTTGTTATTGCATTAAATTGAGTTTGGCCCTTACTGCAAGAATCATGTTCGACACACTGCGAAAAAAAGCTGTATATTGTCCTCCGACTTAATTATAATTACATAATTTGGGGAACCTAAAGAGGCTAATTTTGATGAAATTGGTTACGCCCTAATTAATTAACGAGTCTTCACAAAATACTGTTGTAATTTCTAAAAAAAAATTCCCATGAAAATAAAAATGCATCGGAAACAATCCCTATTGATACAATGACTCCGAGTCTTCAAGATAAAAAATAGTTTCACAGCCATGTCCTTCCCGGCGAATACAAACCATGTTATCTGTGTTTTAAAAAATAATAATACACGGAGAAACCAAGCCGGTGGCCTAAATAATGCATCTCCAAGACCTCCACCTTGTATCTCAGATATTCTTATAATACGCGCACTACCCCCCCCCCCCACACGCACACACACAGCACATGCATCCAGAGGGTAATAGTGATTTGAGAGCCAGCCACGCAAGAAACACGAATAAATACGTCTTTGATTTCCCCCGGGTATTCTGAGCGGTACGGTCAAGCCGTGCTGTAAATTTTCCCTGTATAGAAGCCCCCTTTTGTTGTTCTTTGCCAAACGATATTCAAGGGACACTGCGCGATATATTTCCAGCCGGGAGAATGTTCACGCGCGCCCGCTGCCTCCCTCTGCTCTTCTTGGTGTGGGTGATCGTGTGGGGGCCCCCAATGTGTGAATACGGATAATGAATCTACGCACAACAACCGATGATACATTAGTTGATGTTTGTTTGTGTTTTCTGTTTCTGCCTTGTACGAGGAAATGTAATTTATTCATAGGCAAAACAAATCCGGCGAATGACACATTTACGCTTGAACTAAAAGTGTCGATGACGTCAGTTATTGTGTACCCAAGACATGGACTGCTTGGATGTGCTTCCCAATTAACAAGGGGGAATTAAACAAGAGTTTAATAATAATGACAAATAATATTGGCAATCACATGATAAAAACTGAAAGCATGAAATGTTCAATTTGAGCCGGTGGAAAAATACAAACATTTTTTTATTTGACGATTCTTAATTGGTATTGTAGAGAATCAATTGCTAACATCACGGCATGGAAATTCAATAATAACAGACATGCAAGTAATTCAACTCTAATCCGAATATAATTCATGTTATGATTATTCGTGAATTTTATTTGTGAATTTATTAAATTTGTATTTTATTGTTTTGTTTTGTTTTGTTGTGTTTAATTTTATTAATTTTTTTTACGCTAACAAAATTTACTTACTTCGATTGTGGCAATCAAGATGACCAAATGTGATTTGAGAGGTCTAGTAGCTATTTTCTTGGCTCTTACAATATCCCAGACGGAACTATTTCTCTGGATGATTGGTGCTGGTAAAAACTCCGCAATCCGTGAGCTTTTAAATTGAAACCATTCGAGCACATGTTAGATATTTACCAATCCTGTAATTTGTCTTTAAGAATTGCTCTGCTTGAGTAAACTGTTGATCCTAACATAAAACTGGAGTGACTTGATATATATTTGGAGTAAAGGTGTCATTATGTAGGCCTAATTTGGGTGTCTTTTTCTGGAAGAGCAAATTCTTTCCAATTCTTAAGTTTCCAATAAACACACCATGCAAACGAACTGTAAGAACTTCATAAATTGGTAAAGCAATCACATGTTTTACAAAACATTGAATAACAGTGTATGTTTCGGGATTGTTTTCTTCTTTTGCGCGTTTACAATGCCCTTATATCGATTTGGCAAACTGAAGTAAGAAATGTGGTGTATGAGGGACGTGTTTCTTGCTACTATTTCATAAAATAAAAAAACTCTATTCGATCATTACCTTCATATCAAGTGCAATACCTGTAATGTAGGGAGCATGAAATGCCACACGAGGCAATTTACAGCTAACTGGTTCGGGGCAACCTCCACCAAGGCGTAACGTTTTCGAACAATTTTCTTGGGGAAAACATTGCAAGAAAAAAAATGTCTCGTGTGCCGCTGCATGAAGTGTTCCTTTTGCATAGCAGTTGGTTGCCTCAAAGTTGCCAATAAAAGTTCTCACATGTGACGACTCCTTAAGTAAGTGCTTCATAAACATTGACAGTGGCGATTTTTTATTTAATATCGCATCAGAATGATAGATTCGGACTTGTTCTTGTCCAAGTCCACTGCCCATTGGCAGACTGAACCTTTTGGTTAGAGGAAAGTTTGGCATTTTCCTCCTTAGCCTTCTCCATATCTGAACCTTTTGAGGAAAATTTTACGTTTTCCTCCTGAGTTTAGCCTTCTCCATATCTGAACCTTTTAATTTTTTTTTTACATTTTTCTCCTGAGTTTAGCCTTCTCCATATCTGAACCTTTTGAGAAAATTTTAAATTTTCCTCCTTAGTCTATAGCCTTATCCATATCTGAACCTTTTGAGGAAATTTTTTTCATTTATTTCCTTAATTTAGTCTTCTCCATATCTGAACCTTTTAAGGAAAAATTAACATTTTTCTCCTTAGTCTATAGACATATCTATATCTAAACCATTTGAGGAAAATTTTACATTTTCCTCCTTAGTTTAGCCTTCTCCATATCTGAACCTTTTGAGGAAAATTTTACGTTTTCCTCCTTAGTTTAGCCTTCTCCATATCTGAACCTTTTGAGGGAAATTTTACATTTTCCTCCTTAGTTTGACCTTCTCCATATCTGAACCTTTTGAGGAAAATTTTACATTTTCCTCCTTAGTTTGACGTTCTCCATACCTGAACCTTTTGAAGAAAATTTTACGTTTTCCTACTTAGTTTAGCCTTCTCCATATCTGAACCTTTTGAAAAAAAATTTTACGTTTTCCTCCCTAGTTTAGCCTTCTCCATATCTGAATCTTTTGAGGAAAATTTAACGTTTTCCTCCTGAGTTTAACCGTCTCCATATCTGAATCTTTTGAGGAAAACTTAACGTTTTCCTCCTGAGTTTAACCTTCTCCATATCTGAACCTTTTGAAGAAAATTTAACGTTTTCCTACTTAGTTTAGCCTTCTCCATATCTGAATCTTTTGAAGAAAATTTTACGTTTTCCTCCTTAGTTTGACCTTCTCCATATCTGAACCTTTTGAGGAAAATTTAACGTTTTCCTCCTGAGTTTAGCCTTCTCCATATCTGAACCTTTTAATTTTTTTTTACATTTTTCTCCTGAGTTTAGCCTTCTCCATATCTGAACCTTTTGAGAAAATTTCAAATTTTCCTCCTTAGTCTATAGCCTTATCCATATCTGAACCTTTTGAGGAAATGTTTTACATTTATTTCCTTAATTTAGTCTTCTCCATATCTGAACCTTTTAAGGAAAAATTAACATTTTTCTCCTTAGTCTATAGACATATCTATATCTAAACCTTTTGAGGAAAATTTTACATTTTCCTCCTTAGTTTAGTCTTCTCCATATCTGAACCTTTTAAGGAAAATTTTACATTTTCCTCCTTAGTTTAGTCTTCTCCATATCTGAACCTTTTAAGGAAAATTTTACATTTTCCTCCTTAGTTTGACCTTCTCCATACCTGAACCTTTTGAAGAAAATTTTACGTTTTCCTACTTAGTTTAGCCTTCTCCATATCTGAACCTTTTGAAGAAAATTTTACGTTTTCCTCCCTAGTTTAGCCTTCTCCATATCTGAATCTTTTGAGGAAAATTTAACGTTTTCCTCCTGAGTTTAACCGTCTCCATATCTGAATCTTTTGAGGAAAACTTAACGTTTTCCTCCTGAGTTTAACCTTCTCCATATCTGAACCTTTTGAGAAAAATTTAACGTTTTCCTCCTTAGTCTGGCCTTCTCCATATCTGAATCTTTTGAAGAAAATTTAACGTTTTCCTACTTAGTTTAGCCTTCTCCATATCTGAATCTTTTGAAGAAAATTTTACGTTTTCCTACTTAGTTTAGCCTTCTCCATATCTGAATCTTTTGAAGAAAATTTTACGTTTTCCTCCTTAGTTTGACCTTCTCCATATCTGAACCTTTTGAGGAAAATTTTACATTTTCCTTCCTAGTTTAGCCTTCTCCATATCTGAACCTTTTGAGGAAAATTTAACATTTTCCTCCTGAGTTTAACCGTCTCCATATCTGAACCTTTTGAGGAAAATTCTACATTTTCCTCCTGAGTTTAACCGTCTCCATATCTGAACCTTTTGAGGAAAATTTTACATTTTCCTCCCTAGTTTAGCCTTCTCCATATCTGAACCCTTTTGAGGAAAATTTTACATTTTCCCTCCTAGTTTAGCCTTCTCCATATCTGAACCCCTTTTGAGGAAAATTTTACATTTTCCTCCCTAGTTTAGCCTTCTCCATATCTGAACCCCTTTTGAGGAAAAGTTTACATTTTCTTCCTTAGTCTTTAAAGACTTATCCATATCTGAATCCATTTGAGGAAAATGTTTACATTTCCTCCTCAGTCTGGCCTTCTCCATATCTGTTTTACGTTTTCGTGTTTCTCTTTTGTATGTATAATTTTATTTAAATTTTGGAAAGAAAAAAAAATGAAGACAACTATTGGGCAACCTTAAAGTGAGGGTCTGATTAAGTTTAACATATTTTGTTTAATCACCTCAGTGCGGAAGAAAAAAAGAAAAGAAAGAAAAAACAACAAAGATGCATGTTCAGAGATTGTTGGTACCCCGTATAAAAAATGACTGAAACAAAAACCTGATCTTTCGGAACCGTTGGCTGTTGGTACATTTTCAGAAGAAAAAAACACACATCAAAAAGTCAACATCTCGGAAACCCCCCCCCACCCCCCCCCAAAAAAAAATGAAAAATAAATAAATAAATAAATCTTAAAAGGATCACGGACCAAACTACTCTGCAAAAAGAAAGCTTTCAGGGCGACGACTTCTTCCTAAAAAGTAGAAATTGTGAACTGCTGGCCAACCTAAATGACCTTTAGTATTAATGCAAATATTGGGAATAGTCTCACGTTTTGATCCTATAGCGGACTCTCTTTGCTACTCTCATTCTTTGTTCAGCCGTCACCTTGATTGGGCTCTGTTAAGGGGCCCATGTTAGGATGTTTGCCCCCAAAGTTTTATGCTCAAAATACGACTTACAGTAAAACCAACCCGTTTTACATCAAATAGTGCTTCAAGCTTTGCATATAAATTCATTGCGTAAAGATGGGTGAATGTCTGGACCGGAGATACTTTTGTAAAGATTGGAATAGTTTGAACTCAACAAGTCCGTTCCCCTCAGCTCCAAAAAGCTCCCCCCCCCCCCCGTCCACTCCCTGAAAAAAAGCGGTGATGCTTCACCGCCAAGATTCATTATGGATACGAGGTGCAATTTTTTCACACATAATTCTTGGCGGGTATGTATAAATTTTTAACATTTCCGGATAATGCATTGGGAGACATAACAATCCTCCTTCGATCACTGCCCATGTCCAACCCTCTTGCCTCCCACTTCCCTTCCCCCTTGCTTCATCCACACACACAACACAACTAAGGTTGTTGCCTTTACGCAAACATCACCGTTGTATCACACCATATCCACTCACCGCTAATTCAAGAGGCGTGTTTACCACAGAACAACAGGCGAGGGAAACGACTCATTTGACGGGTGGGCCGTGCCTTGACATTGCGGTCAGCGGGACCCGTGAAACTGCGTTTTAGACTCCATTCGCTCCCTGAGGTGATATTCAAAGTCAAGGACTTCGGCTTAATTTTTCCAAGATTTCCGAATTACCTAAATGGTTAACCTCAACACAAAAATCTCCTCTTTGTTTTATACTTTATGACAAGTATGTAGTGGCGGTTGCTTGGGTCAAAAACAAACACTCTTTTTTTCTTGGAATAATACAGTTTCAGTAACAAGTTATATTAGGGTGCAATTATTGTTTTTTATACAGAATTCAATTTAAGTCTGATGGGGTAATTCTTTCAGTAATTACTGCAGTGCCTTCTTGACTCCAGTCGCGGCCGAAATTGAATCCTTTTTTTCCCCGTTCTAACTTTAACGGAATGTGATGAGTGTAGGCTTCCCTTAATAAAGCCCTTGATGGTGACATCGAGTCAACATGAAGTTTTCACTCCCTCCCTCCCTCTCTCTCTCTCCTCTCTTCTCGCTCTCAAATTTATTTATCTTTTTAATGCAGTGGCTGATAAAGTTATTCTTTGTTTCAAAATTTATTCAGAGCCGAGTCGGGCTGTAGTACTTTTCTTTTGTTTCTAATTGTATCTACGTATGCCTGAGAATATATTTACAAAACTTTGTCAATTTTTACATTCAAACTAAATCTATTAGGTAGACATAGTTATGCCTTCTGTACCTTTTCGAAGTTTTCCTTGAAAGTTGTCCTTAAAAGTGAACAATTAAAGACAATATCCATCAATTAAAACGATATTGAAACAGACTAGTTAAAGCCAAAATATTGGTGCACCTGACTCTAATTTATTAATGACAGACAGTAAAAAAAAATTTTTTTATTGAGATTGTGTGGAAATTTTTCAACATATTTACAGACAAAAAAGTTATACTAAGTTGGTAGAAGCATGACATAAAAAAATAACGAATTTAAACACTTGTGGATTAACGCCAACAAGCATGTGAGAGCGAAATACTTATAGTGTTACCGCCCATCAACTCTTACCCCAAAAGGAAGCAATTAAAACACATTTTCTCGTGTTTTCCCTAAAAGAAATCTCAATTAATCGCGAGTATGGCTTATTTTATTCTTCATACAGAACAAGAATAAGCTCTGTATCATTTATTTTCCCCAAAAATGTAAGTGATCGACGGGATGGGGGGGGGGGGGGCTTGAATGTAACAAATTAAACATTCCAAAGTAATACAACATTACAGAAGGATTTTTATTGCATTTTTAAGCATTACAACAAAATTAAGGTATAAGACAATTTCGGTGGTTTGAATATAAATAATATTTAAATTAATTCGACTGTAACTATAGTTAAGTTTGAACGGGTATTTCATATTTTTGTTTGTGATTTAATTTCTAATGTCTAAGCCAATAGAAGTAGCTTCTGAATTAAGACTGAAGACTCGTGTTCTTATTTATTTATTTATTTATTTATTTTTAATTGTGAGTTGAACATAGAAAACGTTCATAGCGGTCATCAAAGGCAGTCACAGTTTAAACAAGAAAAAATGTCTCGACTCACCTGTCATGACTCTCAAGACATTTTCAAGAATTTCTATAATTCGAAGGTTTTTTTTGTTATTATTTTTTGATGGCTTTGCTCTTGAATGATGTCCATTCTGATTGTTATTGCTTTCTCTTCAGTGAATATTGATAATCGTTTTCCATTGTTTTGTTTTTTTCTGCGACTTGAACATCTATTGATAATCGTTTTCCATTGTTTTGTTTTTTTCTGCGACTTGAACATCTATTTATATTGATTTTGCGCATTACAAATGCCTTTTTTAATTAAATAAATAAAAACATGACTTTTTTTTCCTATATACCTGTTCGGTATTATTTATATATTTACTTGTTTGTTTTATTTTTGTTTTGTGGTGACATAAATGAGTTTGACCACCATGAAAGTCAAGTACAGTGTGAAGTACAATTTTATTCGGTTGACGGTGCAGCTCTAGAAACATTAAATACAATTTATCGTGTTCATCCTGCAGTGAAACTATAGAAGATATGGGTTGTTTCGGTTTTGGTGTGGTTGTGTTTAAAAAGGAACTAAGTAAAAATGGGCGTATTATGGCTGTGTTATAGTTGGTGATAAAAAAACGAGTGATAAAACAGCTTTAGCGACCAAAAGTCGGAGTTTAAGTGTCATTAAAGGTACGGTTGTGAAAGCACCTTAGATGACGGTTGGTAACGATTGACACGACATGGACCTGTAACCTTCTTTGTGCGACTATTTATTGCATTTGTGTAAAACTTTCGAAATAATTGTCTCTAAGTCAAAGATCTTAGTGAACAACGATGTCTCTATGTGGGCCTAATGGAGGGGTTTTTACGTCGTTACTGTATCACTAAAACATTCAGTTTGTTATATTTAACACTTCCCTTTTGTAAAAAAATAATCAGGACTTCATTGGATACAATTGTGATATTTTGTTCAAAGAGGGTGCTCAACTTGAAGCCACTCATATACTTTATGGTACTTGCATTTATCGTTTCATCCCGTCCTATTGTTATTAAGCGAGTCTTGATCATCTTTAAATCCCCACAGGGTATTGCTATTAATTGGAATACCCGTGTGTTTATGTGTTCCACAAATTTAAGGACAGACTTTGTTTTTTTGTTGACAACGGGTTTGTAGTTTATATTCTATGATTTCAAACCAAGCTTGTTTGCTTTTTATGTGTAGTCAGCTTTAAGGCACGCTTAGCACTGCCTTTGATGGGGCACACAGTATTCATGGATCCGCGATTTGCAGACGTTAATTCTGTATAGCCATTATTATTGGCGGGAATTTCCTGGCGAGCACTTTCTAGCCTCAGCAGACGGATCAGTTTCTTGTTTTCCCGCGCGAAAGACGAAGCCCGTTCTGCGCTCGATAATTCCACAGCGGCGCTGGGCTTCAGGAGGAATTGGTCGGGTGACACACTGAGGCCCGCAAGGCCTGGTCATCCAAAGGAGGGTGGTAACACGACCGGGCATGGGGGCGCGGGAGGTGCCATATAGCCGTGGCGCTCGGATAAGAAAAAGCCACACAGGCCGGAGCTGACAGCCTCAATTATTGCAACGAAATTTGTCTCGAGAAAAACAGGTCTCTCTCGCACACACGCTTGGGATCGAGTGACATTATGAGTAATGGAAATTGTGTTGCCCCTGTTTTCTTTCTAGGCCGGTTCGGCATAAACAGAGTGTGGCTTGCCAAACCCGATTCACTGTCTGAGGATCAGAGAGGGGTGACTTTATTGTACTGCACCACCGGAAATGTACAATGCAGTTCAGTCACCGTGTCATGGGATGGGGCGGCGGTGGGGGGAAACGTAAATATACCACCGTGTGACTCTCGGCCAGTCGAGGGGCGGCGCGGGGTCGGGGCTGTTTGGAGGGATTTGACCGCGGTGGTTTAGTTTGCTGCAATGTTGTTTTCTTTTCACACGTGTCGTTGATGGGTAGTTTATCAGGGGAGTTCTCAAGTTGGGACATAGAGGCGTGTTTCAGTTGACCTTGCAGTCGTCTCAAATTACTAATTTTCCAAGCCGTATATTTTGTTGTTTTCCAACACCAATTGTCGTTGTTCCTCCCACCCCAACAAATGTACCCAGGTTTTTCTGCATTGTTGACAACACCAGTAAATGTTATCAAACGAATGGAGTCATTTTTGTCGCCATTGTCAGTTTTTTGGGAGTCCAACTTTTTCACCCAACCAAATTGACTCGAATGGGAGTTTGATTTTTTTAGTTTTTAATTTAAATCTTAACCCTTTAACTGGCGATGTATTACGGTGACTGGCAAATTATATTTCATAAGCAATTAATAATTAACGTTCTCGGCTTATCACTGAATAAACGGATCCGCATTTTTATTTTATTGTTATTTAAGCGCGCCGTGTTTTGTTGTAAAATTCACTCTTGTCGTACCGAAATCAGTGGTTGTTTTTCCATTGGCCGTCTTCCCCACCCACCCCCCCCCCTCCAGATAATTTTTTGTAAGTGAACAGGGGGTTTCACAAATTAACTGCATCCGCTGTCGCGTCAGAATGATTGCTTACGTCATATGAATTTATCCATTTCCGATTCTGGTTACCCGATCCGTGAATTATTATGCGAAGTGCGCTGGAATAAAGAGAGGACTAAAAGAGACTGAGGGGGGAGCAATGGAACAAGGCGATACCGTAGATTGTAAGGATTCTCAGCCGTCTATCCCCCATCACATTCTCTGGTCGTCTCCGGGCAGTCGTTTTGCCATACGCTAGCCGTAGGCGGTAGCGTGGATCTCGCCGTTTGTACTCGCCCCCCTTGTCATTTTTTTTTTTTTATTCATTTTTTTTTTTTTTTTTTTTTTTTTTTTGGTCTGCCTACAGTGAAAAACACAGGTGTAATGAAATGAAATGAGCGCGCAGACAGCTGACACTGTAGCATATACACCCCGGCGTGGTGTGTGTGTGTGTGTGTGTTGTGTGTGGAGTGCAGACCCTAGCTCGTTAATATTACTGGCTGGCGAGGCCGGGGAAAATTCACTCGAGTGAATGCCCGTATGGGGACGCGGGCAGAAAAGCAAGAGCGAGAAGAGAGAGTGAGTGAGAGAGGAAAAAAAATATCGAATTCCATCGCGGCAGTGCAGTCCATCAACACGCACAACGACTAGCCATTAATAACCGTCAGCGCATTAGGCTAGGGGCCAGATCGTGCTGTGCACCGACCGACCGGGCTGGTTGATTCCATTTCAACGGTGCACGGGCCAATAACATCGGCTTGCCTTGCATGCACACAAGCACCATCGTGGCTGACTCGTACTGTATGCTAGTAGTACACATAACATATGTACTGTACACTACTGTGCTGGCGCGCAATACTACCCAGCGCTGTGAGCATCCGCTGTGGCTTTGCAATCGCGTGTGCTGTATGGCTAGCTTAGGCACACACCCAGATAAATTCAACGACCTTGTTGATCTGCAGTGCCAGCGCATGCCAGTAGGGTTTATCAGCGAGTAGACGCGGGTGATTGGACCGCGCATTACGGACGGAAGGGGACAAGACACAACACAAGACGATAGCTGTAAAGGGAAGGTACAATCAGTTCGTCACCACATCAACATCATCTTCGAAGCCAAGTCGGTCTGTGTGTGACCGTTCTTCCCCCAATATGGAGTTGTCTGAGATAGGAGAGAGTGTATACGCAGCCGAATCGCTACTAAACCGGAGAACTCGCAAGGCAAGTATTACATCAAACTACTCAACGACCATATTGTATGAATAGCAATCGTCTCTGCTGCGACAGCCAGCCCAGTAGAGTGGATTGAGGAGTGGGCAATCTTATCCGCTAGCTAGCCAGCGCCGCATAATAATGCGCGCCATAATACAGGAGACGTCTAATTCACCCTTACGTTCTTTTGTATTTATTTAACACAGGGCAAGCCAGAATATCTCGTCAAGTGGAAAGGCTGGTCGGTAAAGTAAGTATACAATGTATATGATTTCTCTCACTGTAATTCCCCCCTTTCTTTTTCTCTCTCTCTCTTTCGAATATTCCACGTGAATTAGAGGTGATTTCTGGTCCCGAATTCGATAGGACAGGTGTATTGAGCTTAATTAACGATTCCGTCTCGTTCATTCGTGTCCCTCCAGATATAGTACATGGGAGCCAGAGACGAATATCCTGGACAAGCGTCTCGTTGATGGGTACGAAGACAGGTAAGTAAGCACACCGCCCCGCACTATGTATTTATGCGCCTGGCTCTCTTTTTTGCATACTACGTGTGTACGTGCCCGTACATAATGAGTTGCACATCGTGTCAATATGGCTGTGCGTACGTGCTCGCAATGGGAGCACTGCCGTTGGAAATTCATTCCCGTTTGTCGATCGACACTCACGTTATATTATTCTCTCTTTTGACCCGTTCTAGGCGCAGAGAGCTGGCTTCCACAGTCGGCCAGAAAGGACGCAAGAGAAAGAGGCCCCACTTAGACGTAAGAATGACATTTCGTTGTTTTCTCCGACCTATAAAACCCACACAACTTCTTATGAAAACCCCGCCCTTTTCAAATGAAGTGAACCGTCTCTGAAATATGATAATGAATTGAAATATGATATATTTACGAATGAATTGAGCATGAAGAGTGCTTTCTGTTCATATTTCAGGTTCGTTCGGGGACTGGATTGTTAAGAAACGAGGAACTTAAACCTGAACCAACTGAGAATAATATTACCACGGCGGCAGGAAACGCCTCGGCCCAGGCGGGCGATCAGCCCACAGCTACCGGGAACAAAGACTCGGCGACCGGCAGGGCGACCAATAGCACGGGTGGAAACTCCCTGGATACCGGCGGGACTACACCGGGCGGCGTGGCGGATGACTCCACTGACGACGACGACGATGATGATGATGAAGAGCCCCTTGCTAAGAAAACTTTCACCCTGACTGCCGACAAACAAAGACCTCCGTCAACTCTTATCAACGGATCAGCTGAGACACCTCTGGTGAAGCAACCGAGTAGCCATGGCAACCAGGGTGTGACTGTTCTGGCGGGAAAATCAAAAAGTGAGCCAGCCGAGCCGGCGAACGGACTGCGGGATTTGAAACATGGCTCCTCGATGATTAAATCAAAACACCGGACTAAGTCCTCTAAAAAGCTGAGGCATGCCAAGGGAATTAAACCCCAGAAAGAAGAACTGACTGGGCTGCTGCGAAAAATAAAGAAGCGGAGAAAAGAGAAGATCAAATCCAAGAAGAGGAAAGATTCCTCGTCGATTTCCAAGGAGAAGAGAGTTAACGGAGAGAAACATGGAAAGAAGAAACACAAGAAGAAGCACCGACGTCACCATCGTCGGTCCTCGGATCAGACAGAAGAGGGCCTCCTAAAGAAAGTCCACAAATCCCCCAAGGATAAGAAGAAATCACGCAAAAAGAAGAAATCTCTTCCTCCTGCGGCCGCCAAAATGGATTCCACAGTCTGGGATTTTAACGACAGTGATTCAAACTCCACCGCGATTCCAGTGAAGCAGTCGACGGAGAAAAGACTCCTCTCCCCCGTCAAGAAACCGTCGGACAGACCTCTTGCCATTCTGCATATTGCCGATAAATCTTTGGGTGCCCTTACGGCCGTGGACAATTCTTTAACCCCGTCGTCGAAAAGTCAAAACGACACAATAACACAGTGCACAGTGAAGACCAACTCATCCACGACCGAACATTCGTCTAAAAATCTTACCAAAGTACCACACTCCCCAAGCAATTGTCATCCTCGGAATTATCACCGAAACTTTGCCAGAATTTCTGAATGTGACGCAAATAAAATTTCCATCAGAATATCTACGTCTGCACTTTCGCCAAACTCTATGAAAAAATCATCCGTGATCCAGTGCGTAAGCCCCGGTAAACCAATCACATCTGAGAAGTCACCCAAGTCCGATCGGGCACCCAGTCTCGATAGATCAATTCAAGCTGAACGACCCCCCGCTTCTGAAAAATCGCTCACCCACGAGAGACCGCCCACATCATCCGTAAGACCGCCCACATCATCCGTAAGACCGCCCACTACTTCAGAGAAATCAACCACTGCTCAACGCTCTCCCGTACGCACATCTGAAACCACGCCCAACTCTGAGAGACCACCACCATCACAGAAGCCTTCTTCTCGTCCATCTGAGATGACCACGCCCACCTCAGAGAGGTCACCTACTTCTCTGAAACCTCCCATTCGTCTATCTGATTCCTCGCCCGCTGCGGAGGGAACGCCCACTTCAGAAAAGTCACCCACATCAACAAAAAGACCGCCCAGTGTAGAACGACCGCCCACATCAGAGAAACTGTCCGTTTCTAAATTACCATCTACACCTGAGAGGAATTTAGTACAAATATCGATACCCACAACGAAAACCTCGCCCACGTCAGACAAGCTCCCAAGTACTGCATCTGAAAAACAATCAAGATCAGAAAAGTCACCATCGTCTGAAGCCCCTCCCAGTACTGAAAGACCGCCCACCAACGGGCGCTCACCCGTACCAGAGGGACTGCCTGTACCTGTATTAACTCTCACGAACGGATCAACACCCAACAGTTGCGAAAAACTTTACATTTCAACCAAACAGATCTGTGCTAAAAGTCCAAAAATCACTTCATCCATGGAAAGTGAAAAGTTGAAAAAATCCCCACCCATTAAAAAACTCACTGTCAGTTGTGTCTCCCCGCCCAACTCGACTGGGAAAAGTACGGTGGCTAAGAAAACGCCCACTTCCGACCGAGCCACAGAACAGAAAAGTCCACTCATTTTACAGAGACCGCCCATCGCCACGAAAACAATAAGTTATCCAGACAGACCACCCGCTGCAAAGCCGGCACACCTATCTAAACACCCCCTCCAAACCGGAAAACCGCCCACTGAGGAGAGGCCACAAATACCTACACCATCGGTCAAAAAACTTTATGATACGTCGAAGCCATCTTTACTGGTGAGATTACCCATATCTAATAAACAGTTATCAACAGAAAGACCACCACTCCCCTCTTCTGCAAAATCTCCAAACTCCCCGAGACCGCCCAATTCCGAACTAACGTCCATTCCAGGTAGTAGAACGCCTGCCTGTAAAAGACCGCCCACATCAGTGAAATCCACCAATTGGGAAAAGGCACCCATTCCTAAAAAACTGTTGAATGCTGAAAAACACAATCACAGTAACCTATTGGTGAGCCCGGGAGGGAAACCCAACTCAACAGCAACACAGATTCCTAAACGGGCACCGATCCGAGATAGCTCACTTTTGCTGAAAAGTGGCTACCCTGCGCCTGTGAGTTGCCCGTCAAATAATACCCAGTCACCACTGCCGACACGAAAGGTGACTCCACCAAAATGTCAGAGTAAGAAAGTAGGTCAACCAACCCGGGCGACGCTGCCTCGGGCCCCGCCGCATGACCCGAATGTGCCCCTCGATCTGAGCGTCAACCGTGTCCCAACTCCGTCATCAGTTCCTGCAGATGCCTCCTCCAAAATGAAGAACAGCGACTCAAATTCGAAACCCAAGCCGTACCCCTCCCCTCCCCCTGCCCATCGATTCTGGACCCCGGCTCGACATCACAATCTCGATTACATCGTGGTGACTGACGTCACGGCCAGGGATTTTACGATTACAGTGCGAGAGAGTTTTACACCAGAGGGATTTTTTCAGAGCTGTGCGTGATGGATTTTGCCCAAGGGGCGTTACGTGACAGTCGCAGGATAATTTTGTTCAAATTATACAGCACAGAAAACTGCGCGAAAAGTGTATGTGACACATCAATGTTGGACAGGCTGCCGCCCTAACAATAAATCACAACAGACTGTGTACATAATGACTGAGAAATAAACAATACATTTTTGAGCGGTAATTGTAAGAAGAGCACGCGCTGGCAACATTATGACTATCTCTAAACACACCACACCTCGAGGTTTAACCAGCCGTTCTGATAAAACAATGAACGGCACGGCGGCCAGTTATAATGAATGTAAACAAAAACCCGTTAAACGCTGTAATATAAAAGGCTTGGACTTGTAATATTATAATCATGTGAAATATAGCTGGTTGTAACACTGCTGTTGTACGTCACTCGTCGTGCCGCTGTACACATGCACACTTCTCGTTTACACGATAATAACCGAAGGGACGAGTTAAACACTGAACATTTTTTTGTCCCCTCTGCATTCTGCTAAGTATATCCGTCCTTGTTATAGTGACTGATAAGCTCTCGCCTACTTCCCTACATAGTCAGCAATATCCTCTTCTCCGTGCTCTGCATGGATGGGGGATTAAGTTAGATGTGCGTGTCTTCGGGAGACATTGTTCAAGATTTTTTTTAAAGATAAATAAACGGGATGATTTATTAGCAGTACTTACGTTTAAAATTCCTTTTTTTAATTTTTTTTTTACCGCAAACCCCCCCCCCACAACAATCACGGCGAGAGAATGTTTCCGCGTTTAATACATATTTTGGCGCGAACGTGATCGGTATAGTTGTTCGTAGTTGTTTTGTGTGAGGTAAAAAAAAAAAAAAAAAAACGTGCACTATAAAATAGTGCAAGTATAGAACTCGATGTTTTTGTACTTGTTTTAATCGTCATATCGCGATGATCTTAAAGATAATCTGTCCGAAAGGGGAGATGTAAATATATATGTGTATCTTAGTTCCGGTGTAAATTAGAAGAGAACAACAACTGCCATGTTCCGTTTTTTGCACTTTGTGTTTGTCGCAACATGTTTGTAATAATCACGTCTAAAATCAGATGGTATATAAATTATGATAATTCGACGCCACCTTCTAGAGAGAGAAAAATGTTGTATATGTTATATGAATAGTCAAAAAAATACATAGATGTCTATATATGGTGTATGATATAGCCTTTTAGAAACAGTTGAAAAGCTATACAAAAAAAATTAAAAATAATTGTGTTGATGTTTGCTGAGCGTTAAGTGTATAGTGTGGAATGATGGTTAATACCTTCCCTAGCCTTTATGTACAATCGTCAAGCTGCACTGGATTTTTGTGTGTAAATTAACCGATAGGATATACACACACAATTGCAAGGGGGGGAAAATCTACTCTCAGACCGTATTTGAATGACCTACTTAAAGAAAGTCTGCCGAACCTCCCAAGGAATCTACAGGAAAGGATTTACGATGAGAGAGAAAATAATGACAAAGTGATGATAACTAGGTTTCCAAAACAACTATTGAGCTATTACTTTTTGGTTTGAAAGTGGTCAAGGTTGTTGGTGGTTTTCTTCATTTTTATAAATGGAAATAACATGGTTATCTACCATAATGTTCTTGGAAAATTCGAGCCAACACATTCTGTCCAAAGTGTATAGGATGAATGCATAATGCAATATGTTAAAAATCGCCCGAAGAAAAATTTACAAAGGGGAACACAAGATTGCAAACTGGATACCAAACGTGTACCATTTTTATAAATTATTTTCAGATAGTTTTGCTTTTTTGATTTGATATTCTCCCATTGCAGTAGGGGGGGGGTCAGAACATGTCCACAAATTTTGTCCAAAATGATTCTCGTATAATGGCCTTGTTAATTGTTCCTCACACTTATTTCAGGGTCATGCAAATACAATTTCTGTTGAAAATTTGAGCAAACAGTGTTTTGTTATGTAAGTGGCACATTTTGAGTCAAACACAGGCCTTTGTAAAAATTGTGCAGAAGTATCAAGAACAAGTGATTGGTAAACGGAAAGTAAAAAGGTTGTTAGATTTGAAATAATCAATAATTGTTATCTATCTTTCATTCGTCGGTTTGTATCATTCGATTTTTTTTATTTATGTATTTATTTATAAAATCATTATTATTGTTATTTATTTATTTTTTTGTTAAACATTTGAACACTTTTTGTGATATGCGTAATTTTGACACATGGAAAAAAACTGCACCGCTTTTACGCAGGACGTTAGTTTGTGCTTTGAAAAAAATGTTTTTGTTTGAAACTGGATTCGGTTCACGTCAAGTAGCACAATATTCCACATCTGTGAATGTAATGAAATTGCCGCAATGTTATAAATCAACTGAATAAAACATTATGTTGTGGAAAAACTTGTTTTGATTTGTTCTTTAATTCTGTGTATATTAATTTGTTGTTCTTTTGCTGCTGCTTCTTCTCCTTCTTGTTGTTCGTCTTGTTCTTGTTCTTGTTCTTGTTCTTGTTCTTGTTCTTGTTCTAGTTCTTGTTCTTCTGCTTCTTCTTCTTCTTCTTCTTCATGTTCTTCTTCTTCATCTTCTTCTTCTTCTTCTTCTTCTTCTTCTGCTTCTTCTTCTTCTGCTTCTTCTTCTTCTTCTTCAAGTCTGAAAAGTATGACATTTCTGGTTGCCACTTTGCACGCTTTGGTTTCGCAAAGTTTATTCTCATGGAATAAATTAACTTGAAGGGAACCTAACTTCAGCTTTCAGCCCCCCCCCCCCGGGGGAAATTATACAAACACCTCCGGCAAACCTATTCTCACAGAATGATGGTGTACTTTAGCATCGGTTTTCAGCGATACATTTATATAGTATGACTGTATAAAACACATGGAAGTGTGCATCAAAACCAATACTGCGATGCTTAGTATCTCCAACATGTAAGGCACACCTTGTAAAAAAAAAACGTGCTCTTAGTATTTGCATAGCTGATGGGTTTTTTAGCTCAGTGTTATTTTGTCATTCCTGTGTCAACCACGGACCATGTTGGGTCGGTTTAAGTCCGAAGGATACCGATACCGCTGGTGCAGCTAGACTGCGAGAGCCTCTAGCGTACTCGGGTCAAAAGGGCGGTCACGACACGCTGATATGCCCGGCCTTCTGTTAAAAAAAAAACCGTCAAGCCTTGCGTTGACTCGGTGTTGTCTGCTCGGAACAAAAAAGGGAGAAAATTGCCTGCTCGCTGACTGCAGCGTTTGAAATGACGTGCCATGAACAACAGTAGAAAGATTGTACGTAATAATATATCATCTGTGGTCCATACAACGGAATATATTAAAAAGGGTGGATTATGTCTAGGGTCTAGCTATCGTCCTCTCACCCTCTCTCTCTCTCTCTCTCTCTCGCTCTCTCTATGACTATGAGTGTAAAGGCTTGTGTATTTCAGAAAGTGTTCAGCAAATATTTGGATCTTTTTTTGCGTATAGATCGCGTGTGTTATTGTTGACTAAGACTCGACGGTGTTTGGTTGCGAAACCGACAAAAGCTATTATTGTGAAGCATTAGATTTGAGCTATACAAACCCTGAGCCAGTTGAAGACTAGACTGAGGTAGAGTTTGAATGAGTGAATTGCCGAGTGTGAGGCTCGGGTGTGAGCACGAGATAGTGTGTTGAACAGCGCAGAGAATATGCCCAAAATAGTGTTGTTTTTCCCCCCGTTTTATTGTATCTTTTAATATTAAGACGACCAGCTCGTGGTACATATAGATCGTGATTTGTTTTGCAATCGTCGGGTATTCGAAAGCCGTGCTTAATAGTAATTCACGAGTTCGCATTACAGAAGCTTGGATTTCTCTCAAGATTTTTTTTTGATGAAGCTACTGTTACGGTCGCCATTTTGTATTTGTTATAGTTTGGGTTTTAGCCATAACACATTATTCATCAGGCTGCCTGCTGTCGTGTGATGCTTAAAATAAACACAAACCCAAAAGGTTAATAGTAATAAGCTAGATTCCCCGGATGAAGAAGCTGTTTTGTATATGTACGAGTTGCCATGGAATTGCCTCGTAATATCACTAATCTATGTATGGTACATAACCCCAGTGTGACCTATTAGTGACGTCACTTTTAAGATGGCATATTCTTGTAATGGAACTGGCAAATCGTGGCAGGCCTACAGTGACGTAACGATTGTCTTTACCGTAGTCCGACCTCGAGTCTCTTGAAGGAGGGCAGGGGGGGGGGGGTCTTTATTTACACACTAAAGCACAACCTATGAAGAAGATGTCATCAAGATGGGACATCGAACAGATGAAATCCTGGAGTGATCATCGTATATTCAATAATCACAGTATTATCATAATGGCCTTCTAAGGATGTTTGTGTGGGGTTTTTTTCGCCAAGAAAGTGTGTCAGGCCACGCATACTTGAAAGTATGATAAGGTATATTTGGAGAGTTCAACCATAAAAGAGAATAGAGCCTGTTTTTACACTGTTTTTTACAGGTATTGTTGACTTCTGCATTTGAATTTAAAACACAGAGAAGTACAAAGGAGCAAACAAATGTAACCATCTCGACAGAACATCGATTTGATTTGATATACCATGTTTGACTTACGGGCCATTTTTGTGTGTGTGGGGGGGGGGGGAGGGGGGTAAACAACTTGATCGTATTTGTTTTTATTTGTTTGTGTTTTTACAGCCGAATGTGGCTGGTTATGTGTCCTTGCTTGTTCTTGCTGGTCCTTCAAATGATTTTGTTTATGCCTGTCATAGCCAGAATATATATTTTTTTCAAAATTAATAATGGGGTTTCAGAAATCCCATCATAGAAATCTATTTCAAATTTCCTGTTCAAGTGAATGAAAGAAAAGTAGCACAATTCTACCTCCGTACACAAATCGTGTCACCCGACGATTCCAGACGTCGTCCGTATTATGCTCTAATTTCAATTCTCAAAAAATAGATGTTAAGAATTATTACTCCATGACAAAAAATGTGATATTTTGTGACGATAATAAGGCGAAATTCAGCAATAAATTTGACTTGTTTTCTCCGTATTTATCCAAGACAATAAGTGTCAATTTCTTGTACTGTTGTGATTTGTAGAAAGTTTTCCTGTTTCAGTAATAAGATGTTGAAAAGCCAATAGTTAACAACTATCTCCTGGGGATAAAAAAATAAAACATCAACAAAAAGTAAATATAAAACAATAGGGTTTGCACGAACACCTACTTAAAATATAAACAGTATGCTGAACGCATAACTTTCCACCCCCAATTGAAATACACAAGGATTTACATTTATTGTTTTCTCTATATCTGAAGTACATGTAAGTAACTAATTGTTCTTTTCTTTTAAGTTCCATTTCGAAGCCATTCCTCTTGTGTGAGCCAACCTCGATGATATTTACACATCTTTTTTGTTTCTCTTCAAGACGTGAACTCTCGCCCGTTCCATACGCACTTTTGGTTGAAATGTCACTATGTGCATATTTAGCCGATGTTTCAATCATGTATTTTTTTAGCACAAGGAACGTAAAAAGCGTGGAACTCCCTTGAGTAGTGGTGGAACATCCATAATGCCTGGCCACTGTTGTATAATGGTCGGCAATGGTCCGTCAATTCATGTAAACCCATGACGTTATGGACTGCGAACGAAACAGGTTGGGATGTCTTATTGTTGCTTTTAAGTGACGATCGTTAAAGGGACTGCAGTTAGGAAAATAGTATTTTATCCAACTATATAAAAATTAATATACTCAAATTTAAAATGATACCCCCCCCAAAAAAAAAAACCCACCAAAAACCAGCGAATTCGATTGAAAATTCCTATCATTAAGCCTTATTTTGACCCTAGCCTTAATCAAAATAATGTTATAATTAGGAACAAAGTGATCAAAGCTTTCCCCGGTTTCAATCACTTTAAGCGATCTTCAATTTTAAATCTTTAAAGTGAGAGAAAGGACCGACCGTCTGTTATGACAAAATTGTTATGTTTTCATCCCTTTCTTACAAACTCAGTAAATGCTATTTTGATTGTCATTTTGAGTACAGAGATGTCTCTTTAAAAGGCAAAGTATACCTTTGGTTTTTGGTTGTTTTTTATTGTGTTAATCCTATATAAATGTAGATATATACAACAAAACTAACCTGTGAACATTTCATTTGAAAGGGTGGTCGCGTTTTTGAAACATCGCCAAAATCCGCAGCGAATATGTCCACGCAAAAAGAATAATCCCTAATAGGAATACACAACCAAGTAATGTTTTATTGCCATTAATTTTTAGAGTGATTACCTATCGTATACCTTCCCTTTAAGATCGTTGATGCGTGATCAAACCTCTCTGAACTGTGTGATTTAACAGAATCATTGTCTTTGACCGTGTCTGACTCTAGCGACTCTGGCTACGGCTATGACCGTCGGCTGCTGCGGCAACGTTGATGGATACGCCTTTTCAGCGATCTAGCCAGAACCATCACCGCTCAAGTCGACATTTCGGACATGGCCCCTTTTTTCTTACGAAACGAGGATCGCAAAGCGGTTAACAGATTTATACTTTTTAATTCATCCCAAATCCCTATGGTCCTCATTTACAAATACCTTACAAGTCTACAAAACTGAGTGGTCACCAGAATATGCGTTGATATGGGAAAACTTGATAAGTTTTTTTTTATTATTATTTATTATCAAGTCGTCCACTGTCGAGAAGTGAAACCCCGAATAAATAGTTCAAGCTTTGTCGGGGAATTTGAACACGTTCATTTAATTGGCAGATTGAATTCAGAGTTGGGTTTGGTGGGGAGCTTTCTCTTCCATCTGACGGGAAAAATTCTTGGGGCAATTGATGCATAAGTGTCAAGGTTATGAGAAGTGAGTTTGGGGTGAAATTATAGTAATTTATTTTTCGATCATTGTATTGTAAAGATAAAACAGAGAGCCGCATGTATAATTCTCAGACGTCAATGGTAAAGCTACTGTATGCTAAAGTGCATCGTTAGCTTCTCCAAACTAGTGCGTTAAAAGCTTCAGCTGTTACTATTTTTTTTTTTTAATCAAAGAAACTTTTTAAAGTTTAACGAAACAAAAACATTTAAATGAATTTGTATTTCAAAGGCTCAATCAATTCTTCGATGAAACAGAATAAAATATTTCGAGCGGGACTCCCCTATACTTTTGAAAAAAAACCTTTTTTTAAACAGTGTTTGTTGGGAGGGAACGCACAACAATTATATTTTTATTCATCTATAAATCTAGGCCCGTCAGGCAAATTCAAAACACTCTTTCATTTAAAGGAACTTATAATTTCATGCAAATGTGTAATAGGTTTTCACTATTTTCTTGTGACCCAGATGGCCGATCGATCTCAAACTTCTACAGGTTTGTCAGTTTATGTATATGGTGGATTACATAAAGTGCTTACACTGCCAGCAAATGTTTGTTAGCAAAAACCAATTCTGTAATGTTCCTTTAATCATTGCATGGGAACCCCCCCCCCCCCCCAAAAAAAAAAACCTCAACTACTAATTAGAAACAAACTGTAAAAGAAAATACGTCAACATATTTGACGTAATTCGTTCGTAGTGATTTGTAATTCTTGTGAACTTTAGACTTCTCTCCTAGTCTGCTATTTAACTTTTTCTCTATTTGAAGTGGCTCATTGCGGCTGCTGTAATCTACCATGGACTGGTATTTTGTCCATCGGGGAGCGGAGGACGTTATCAGAGGATTGTAAACATGTTTGGAATCGCGAAACCTTGGGATCGTGTAAAATGTCGTAAACAAAAAGAAAAAAGCATGACCCTAGAATATAAATCTCCTGTCTGTATTCAGTTCGTATATATGCAGTAAAAACATTGGTGTTGATTGTCTTGTCTATAATTGACAACCAGTTTGGAGAAAACTCGTAGTAATTGTGGCTGTAAAAATTTGTGTTGAAGGGGGGGGGGGGGTATACCTTTGGTAAATAACTCCAAAATTGATGGCCATCGAAACATACCTGGTAAGACGTACTACAACTGTTGATGGTGTAGAACATGTTGAGAAACGATTCCCTTTAAAAGGAATGAGGTTTTAGAGAGAGAGGGAATCAACAATATTTCAATCTGAGAAACGTTTCTGCATGAAACGTTTCTCAAATTGTGTTTTTTCAATTACGGATTATTGATCCCTGCGTGGACATAACCGCTCCAGTAATATCTCAAAAAACCGCTACTGTTCACATGTTGGTTTTTATTGTATATATCTACAATTATATATGATTAAAACAATCGAACGGTTCCCAAAAACCAAAAGTATACTTTGCCTTTAAGACCACAAAAGTGTTGAGCCATCTCGCAGAAATGTGACGGAAAATGAAAAAAATAAAAATAAAATGCTAATACTATAATGACATATAAGCGTTTCGTCAATGTTTCGAGGATGAAAATGTCAGGAAATCGAACCTCGGCGCCTCATGACCGACACGCTATCAGAGTCCATTCTCCATCTTCATCTTGGCTCGTGGTCTTCATTATATAAGACACAGTCCTATGAGCAAACGCCATTCATCTGTGTTTATCTTAAAGGACCATTACAGAATTGGTTTTGCTAACAAAACAGTTGCTGGCAGTGTAAGCACTTTATGTAATCCACCATATACATAAACTGACAAACCTGTAGAAGTTTGAGATCAATCGGCCATCTGGGTCACGAGAAAATAGTGAAAAAAAACGATTACACATTTGCAGGAAATCGTATAGGTTCAACAAATGAACAAAACGCTCACTGAGCGATAAACTCCAATCGGAAAATTAGTTTTTTCATTTCTCATCAAATATGGCATTTCAGACAAAAATATTTCAAGGGATGTTTTCTACTATCATCATCATTAACCGCTTAAGTTTGATGTAAATCTGTGATCAAAAAGTATATTTTGCAAGTTTTTTTCTTACCAATTCTGTAATGTTCCTTTAAGCATGGGTTTGCATGTCAACCCCCTGTTGGTTCCTTTCCACTCTGCTCCACTCTCGATGCCACTCCATTAGTGTTTTTTTATGTCCATCTCGACGGTGATCATTCTGATGTCCTCGGGCCTCGTGCTCACCATCGACGTCTT
This sequence comes from Pycnopodia helianthoides, assembly GCA_032158295.1. Classification (NCBI taxonomy): domain Eukaryota; kingdom Metazoa; phylum Echinodermata; class Asteroidea; order Forcipulatida; family Asteriidae; genus Pycnopodia; species Pycnopodia helianthoides. The sequence continues at coordinate 15,782,204 of CM063245.1, forward strand.
CTGACAAAAATGCAAAAAAAAAAATGTCCTTATCATGATCGCACATCAATCGCTGAGCCTCTAGACCTTTATCTTGTACCAATCTTGGTTTTTTTTGTTGGTTCTTCTTTTTGTTGTTACTCCATTTAAAAGTCATTTTAACCAAACCGAGAATGTAGGGGGTATAGTCTGTCCTCTTGTGTTTACGAGGGGAACCAGTATTCGTATATGCTGGTGCATTCTTGGACACAGGCAAATGTTTTTAACCCTGAACCGGAGAAATAATGTGCCTCCCCGTACCATAATTTTGCCCTTATTTTTTAACGATGGATCCGATCACCAACAAATTTGCCGACCTTTCCCCCAATATTTATCTAGGGTCATGTTGTAAAAAAAAAGGTGCTATCGTGGGTCAGCTGTTACCATAGCAACCGTCTAATTGTTTTTTCAACAATTTTTTTTCACAAGAAAGTGGTAGTGATGTGTCACGTGATAGTGTTTAATGCAATGTGTGGATTCAAAAACGGCCGCCCCTTTTTTTTAGCCCGTATTTAGGAGTTCAGACTATATCAATTTTTTTTAATTTTTTTTAGCATGCCAATTTTTTAGTTTTCAGACCAAGAAATACTTTAGAATCAATCATCAAGACTCATCGTCGGCACCCTTAGCCTCCAAGGTTGGCGGAAGTATAGATTTTTAAGTGAGAACAAAATCCCAAATCGTTACTAGTCAAGTTATTGATTATATCAGAATTTTTGCAAAATGTTATGGCATTAATGACAAAAAGTACGGAATTTGTATAGAAAATACGATTTTTAACCCAAAATTTGAAAAAAGAAAAGAAAAATATGCCCTGTTAAAGGACGGCATACCTTGGGTATTTACTCCAAAAATAATGGTCACAAAAACGTACTTGGTAAGAGAAACGATTCCCTTCAAAGGAATGTGGTTTTAGAGAGAGAGGGATTCAAAAACATTTAATCTGAGAAACTTGTGTATTCCAATAACGGATAATTCTTCCTGCGTGGACATAACCGCTCCATATAATCGGCGAAAACGCTACCTCCTTTTGAAATAAAATATATACACAGGTTATTTTCATTGTAGGCATATGTGCCTTCATCATATAAAATTTAAACAATCGAACGGTTCCGAAAGACAAAGGTAAAGTTTACCGTTAATGGTAAATTTGTGAATCATTCTTTTAACATCACGATGTAAAACATTCGTGGCAGGTTTCTTAAAAAACACCTGAGAGCTTCAGAAAATACAGAGGGGGGGGGGGGGCACTATGTGCCCCTCCCCTGTCCCCGTAAGTAAAAAACAAAAGCCCGCCATGGCTGAGGGTTTATATAAGCAGCAACATCAATGACATTGGCTTCTTCAAATAATCAGGTCCTATATCTCTAGATGCTCAGCTCGGTGAAGCCATCTTCTTTTCCCTCCATTAAGATAATTGAAACCAAAATGAGGCTGTGAACTAGAATCCAGTAGTCATGTTTTCCGTTGCAAATATTTGTAGCGGGTTGATTGGTCACTTTCCTGTTTGAGTTTTTGTTCTGCTTCACTTTTGTTTATAAATTTCGTTCTTTCTGCGTACTGTTCACTTAAAAAAAAATGTTCGTCGTAGGATTGTCGTAGAGGAGGAATGTGGTCAGAAAAAGAAATCAGAATAAACAATCAAAAAGGTTGAGATACAAACACATTTTTAAAACAATATTCGAATATTGAATGTGCGGTTTTTTTAAAAGCTGTGGTAAGTGTCTGAGGCCTACCGGCCTGAGCCGATCCCGTCCGTGAAACCAACCGTATTTCCCGGCTATTTTACTAGAATCTCCACGGTGAGCATCGTTGGCGGGCAAGGTTTCATTCACATCGTATAGAACGACTGCCTCTCGATAAATAGTTATTTTAATGTGCAGGTTGAACTTGCCTCGCTGTGTTTAACACAGTGTGTGGTTATTTTCTCTCTTTTTTTGTCAACCTGATAAATGATGTGCGGCTTTCTGCATTGTACTATTAAAAGAGAGGTAATGAATACGGGGATATAGACCTTAAGGTCTAGACTGGGGGTGGGGAAATAAATTTCAGCAACATTGCCTTTCTATAACACATTTAGAGAAATCTTTCTTGCGTTTTTTTTTTCTTTCTTTTTTTCCCCCTTTCTTTTTTACCTTCAGCCCTCAGGCTCACTCTGATTTTGAGCAACTGTGACTTTTGCTGTGGCTATGGCTGATGGCTTTAATGGCAATGCTGATTCAACATACAGACTGCCTGTCAATAGCCAAAGCCGTTGTGTCAGACAGGACCGCATCATGATTTGTAATTATAAGGAAAAACAAGATAGTTGAAGCGCCGTGACGATGATTTTTTATTACACGGGGCAGCGTGTTTGATCCCCAAGAAAAGTCATGTATAACCCCCATGACCATGATCAGAGGACTCCCCCGGCTCGACGTATAAGGCCTAGACAGTGCTGTGTGCCAAGCTTGTTGATTTTCTCCGGATGGGCGGGGTGCCGTGTGACCCGGACTGACCCTGCCGAGGTCTACCCCCTCTCTGCCCCTGACTTGACACGCTGAGCTCAGGGAAGAGCGATCCATCATTGTCGGGCGGATTTTTTTTTTTCTTGTGTAATTTCCAACAAACCCCATGTTTAAAGAGTTATACACGAGATTGGTTTGGAGGAAGAACAAACTTTAAAGCAGACCCTTTAATTTTGTAGAGAAAATTAACCGGTGCTATGAAAATTGGTAGTGGGTGTACAATGTGCAAAAAATATACGAATGAATAATAAGTTTGCCATGTCTGCTTCACTTAACTGATTTGGCCTCAAGCCTTCGCGTTACCTGTGCCGTTTCATTCAAGCTATTTTGGGGTTATACTATTTTTAAAACGACGGTAAATAAAGAACCAAACATCACGTTCTCCTGAAAACCATTGAGGTTCATGTATGTATATAGATAGGTTGCAGTATGACGTAAATCGGCCATCTTTACGGGCAGTTTAGAACAAACAGACTTGCGTTTCGTGTGAGAACGGCGTGCAACACGCGCGCATTTCACGAAACTCATTGCGGGATTGGTTAGTGAACAACGCGGCTGCATTAATAAGTTGAGCGTTTGACGGACCTGCAAACCAAAATGCAATTTGCCCGTAAAGATGGCGTCTACTGGGAACTATCTATAGTATCAAACTATTACCTATTTTTTGACGCAGGACTCGGGTAAGCACCGAGTATGCAGTTGTATATCACACATCGGTGAAGGGTAAAAAAAACCTTTTAAGAACCCAATAGTAATAATATTATATACTTGTTTTAAGGTAACACCATGTGTAAATCTGCTTTGCTGTGTAGATTATGTTCTTTAGAGAATTCGTGTTGCTATTTATTCTACTGACGCAGAGTAGATTTTCGAAATTCGGGAGACTTCTCAGTTCTGAAAAGAACTGTCCTGCTCATTAACTATTGCCTAATTATTGTTTATCCCCAAAGGAAATATTATATTTACTACAATGAGTCGGGGTTTTCCTTCAAAGAACGCGGGCAAGCTCTTGTCATATTTACCAGTTTCTATCTCCTAAAACACTTGAGGAAACCTCATTTTCAAAAAAGAACTGATTTAGGAGTATTGTCCGGGTTGTGTTGTGAACAATTTGTCTCGAAATATGAAATACGCAAAATGTTGTTTTTTTATTTGTTAAGCTTTTATTTGCCGACGATTGTCCTTATTAGTAGCAGAGTTAAAGTTGTTGTTGTTTGTCGTTGTTGTTGTTGTTGTTGTTCTTGTTCTTGTCGAGTGTTCTTCTTGTTGTTCTTGTTGAAAAGGAATCACCAAATAACCCTAAATTATGAGCATAACAGGTGACATTGCTCACAAGCTAGAGTTTACTAACAGGTGACATTCCAAAATTACTGTAAAGGTTTCAGAATGATTATCTTGGAGAAGATAACAAATGAAGACACTGATAAGGGTCCTATGGCTCCACACAGCCGTATTATAAACCAATGAATTGTCAAGAGACGAAAGACGATAGACGCCAGACGAAGAAAAACCAACAATCCCAATAGCTTTATCTTCGATTATTTTTAAACTCAAACAGAATCACAAAATGCAGCGTTGTCTCCCAAAAAAGTGACGGTTTTGGTCATGAGAGAGAACAGTTTGTAGCTCGAGTATAAAACAGCAGTACCAACCCTGGGAGATTTTCTCAGCTTTTTGATCACCCCTGATAGCATAACAACCCTACAATTGACGCTTCCTGATGTCAAATCCACCGGGAGCCGTTCAGTTCCCGCCTTTAAAGAGAGAAAGTAAACGTGAAGTCACTCACTGTATGATACGGGCAGTATACGGTACAGCCTCGGTATAGAAAAATAAGAGGCATAGATATAGAACTAAAATGACTACAATAACCTCTCCTGAAATGCTCGTTTCGATTTGCTTTGGAAGCTTTGTTAACGTGTTTTTGAAGTAGTGACGAGTTCACGAAGTTTTCAGGCGTCAACTCATTTGAAGATATTTAAAGATGCGAACGCTTCATACGGATTTGTGTCGGCCTTTTGTTGGTACTTCAACACACATCAGACCAACTTTACATGTCAAATTTTACTTCGCTATTTTTTTTTTAAAGGTAATGATATTATTAATGTTGTGTGCCCACCTTTCCTTTAACTCTAAGGTCCCCAATCCATGCTGACCTTCAGAGTTTATCATCATAATTAACATTGACACAAGGTTTTTACGACAGTCATGTTTCATTGAACCCAAATATCTGTGCAAAAAAATCTTTAAAAGGCTGCCCCCGTTTTGACCGTAGTCTGTCGTGAATACACATTGTACTCTTCTTTTCACAGTAAAGTTATTTTAAGAACATAGTTGTACATTCTTTCCTTTGTGTGCTTAATGCGTTGAGTTACACCACACTGGGTCATATTTTATATATTTTGTTTAAGGAACTGCCGACTGCATGATCAGCGCGCAGTGTAATCACACGGGCCGCGAACGGTCTCGGGTTGTCAGGCCGTCTCAGCCGCTAAGGACGTGCCGTGTGAAAGCTTGCGTGCTCCCCTAGCCGTGACCCCTCGCAGAGCCGCCACTCAACCCGCACTTTTGACCCAAACCACCCAACCATGAGTGGTGGCCTCTACATACCAACGTGCACACGCCGGGGCCTTGGTGCATGCGCTGGCGTCCCCCCAGCCCTGGGAAAAAACACACCGAAATCCCTCCTATAAAACATAGAAAATTCGCGCCAACTCGACGATACGAAGTTCATTGCGTCTCGATGACTTGATGATTCCACATGAAGTTGCCTGTGTATCGAAACTGGCCCGTACCGTTTAGTCATATTTTACTTGGCAAGTTTTCAATTTTCGTTCATGGGTTGGTGCTTTAGCCGGTAGTTGCAATAGGCCTTGGTGAACATTCTGCGAACCGGTAGGGGGTTACATTCAGTCAGCATTGAATGTCAGATTTGGGTTTGTCTTGTTCTACAGACGAGAATTCCTTCTTACCGCGTTTACTGTTCCAATGAAGGCGTTGCCCAGATGTAATTAAAAAAAATCCTTTTTCACAGACGTTGTTATATTTTTGATGTGATTTGTATAAACCCTCTTTCACACTACCCCAAATATGGGTTTTCGTCTTCTTTGATTTACATACTGTTGTCGTGTTTTTTATGTGAAAACTTCAATTATTTTTATCTATTGTTGTGTAATTTTGAGTCGAATAAGCCTAAATGAAAATAATTGAATTGAATTGAATTTAAGGCAAAGACAAAAGGCGGGGGTAATGGGGTGTTTTTTAAATACATATCACACCAACATGTTCTGAGGAACATGAATAATCTAATTTTTATTCCACTTATAAAAAATTACCAAAGTTTCGAACAGATTTCCCCTGAAGTGGTGCCCCGTTTACAAAAGGCCATGCTGGTGTCAGATTAATCCCCGGAACATTTGCCCCAACCTCAGACATGAATGGTTTCTACATATTGATAAGATCCTGGTGATATCATTATCCGCTTTGGGAAACTCGCTACGCGATTGTGAAGAGTTTTTTTTTTTTGTGAGACCTTGTTCCAAAAAGACAACAACAAAATGTCCCTGGCTTGGTACGCGTTGGCGACAACCTGTTTCAAATATAAGCTTCCATAGTTGTTGTTTTGGTGTTGTTGTTGTTGTTTGTTGTTGTTGTTGTTGTTTTTGTTTTTGTTTTTTTTTTTTGCAGCGGGAAAGGCTAGTGGTTTTCCAGAAATATCTACGAAAGAGTTCTAAAAGTGAACTACATTCAACAGATAAAGAAACAACGCCATGATATATAAACAAAAGCACAGTTAAAGGAACATTACAGAATTGGTTTTTGCTAACAAAACAGTTAGCACTTAACGTAATCCACCATATACATAAACTGACAACTGAAAACATCCCTTGAAATATTTTTGTCTGAAATGCCATATTTGATGAGAAATGAATAAACTAATTTTCCGTTTGGAGTTTATCGCCCAGTGAGCGTTTTCTTAATTTGTTGAAGCTATATAATTTCATACAAATGTGTAACCGGTTTTTCACTATTTTCTCGTGACCCAGATGGCCGATCGATCTCAAACTTCTACAGGTTTGTCAGTTTATGTATATGGTGGATTACATAAAGTGCTTACACTGCCAGCAACTGTTTTGTTAGCAAAAACCAATTCTGTAATGTTCCTTTAAGGGCCGTGGCTCCAGACTTGTAGAATGCACCCCTAAAAACCAAAGAACACGAACAACTCATTCGTTAAATTGCAGTTTTAAAATGTGCCAGTGAATTGTTTCGCTAGATATTTTTTTCCCGGCATTCCTCGGAAAGATCAGTTTTCGTGGATGTTTCAAAATAGAGCTCGGCTTTTATCACTACAAGGGAGTGGTCATCGGCACTGAACCTCGGGCCACTGCCCAAAGTCTTCTCCACCACTTCTCCCCCAGTCCTTCCCCTTCAACCCTTCTCGTCCTTAAACAAGAACAGAAACATAATCAACGAGTAAATAAACAAGCAAAAAGAAACACAGAACACACTCCAAGAAACAGACGGCTATAAATATTTTTTTTTACAAAATACGATTGATGGAATACAGAACATCTCGGGATAATTATGGTGAATTTGAGAGCAGACATTGACTCTTAGGAACGGCATTAATTAAACGCAAAGTATACCTTTGGTTTTTGGGACCGTTTGATTGTTTTAATCTATATATAAATGTAGATATATACAATAAAACTTACTAAAAGGTGGTCGCGTTTTTGAAACATCGCAAAAAATCTGCAGCGAATATGTCCACGCATAAAGAATGATCCCTAATATGAATACACAATCTCAGATTCAAATTTGGAGGATAAAAACTGACATCTTTTTCCTATTCAACTTTATTTTGAATTGAAATATTTCTCAAAATGCTTTAAACTATAAACGGTTGCTGTACTTCTAACCAAGTAAGTTTTTATTGCCATTATTTTTTTTTAGAGTGATTACCAATCGTCTACCTTCCCTTTAAGTCATGAAGGCAAAGACTATTTCATATTTTCAAATTAGCGAGAGACTGCTCTGAACACAGTTTTATCCAGTAACATCTGACGAAAAGAATAATGACATTTGCTTTTTTTATTGCAGAGTGTAAAGCTTGCATGATCTACAGAGCAGAGTTGTAAAGCGATTTATTGAATTTGTTTTATATGTAAATAAAATTGAAAATCTTGTCACGAGACATTGTACAAGTAACTAGTCCCATGTAAGCTCAAAATATCCCGGAGATATTGTTGGACGAACGTATCCCATACTGCCCAAATGGTCCTTTGACATGCAGTGCATGCAGCGGTAGGTTGCCTCCAAGTTGCCTGTGCAAATTACCTTGTCTGACGAGGCAATCTGACCCGACACGCCAAAATGAGACTAAAGTCTCGAAACGTTTTTAGCAGATGACCAATAAATACATGAACATATTGGAATGTGAGACTCTCCCAACCTTCAGCATAGGAATACAAAAATGTTGGATTTCATTAAATAGATCTTTGCCGGTTGAACTCATAAAAACAAGTTTAGGCATAAACTGCATCTCTCATACTTTCATTTTCTCTGAGACCACTTTTATTGCGCATTTTCAAAAGAGAAAATATTTGGGGGATGTGTGCCTTTGACTCAGTGAGACACTCATTTGGGATTGGTACAGTCACAGTATGTCATGAGAAATATATTTGACTACAGGGCCATTGCAGATCTGTCCTTTAAAACAATAAAGGGAGATTAACAAGCAATTTTCAAAATTGTCAAAATAACTTACTGTTACCAGCGGCGTAGCCAAGACTTTTTCAGTGGGGGCACAGGGGGGGGGGGCACAGGGGGGGGGGGGGCATTGCTTTCAAGTGGGGGTGGGGTGGGGGGGGGGCAAGGGGAATAGGTTTGTCAGTGGTAGGGGTCATTTTGGGAGGGGGAAGCTGCAGGGGCCACCATCCTATTATATTATTGGCATTTTGTGGCTGCGGCAGTAATCGCGATCGCGATCGTTCACTACATCTTATTTTGTTTTTAGCACTATCGCGAATTCTTTCGTGGGGGTGAGGGGGAACTGGAGAACTGGCACGTGCCCCACAGGCTCCCCCCCCCCCACCCTTGGCTACGCCGTTAGTCTACGTTCAAATCTGCCATTAATGGCCCCGTAGCCAAACATCTTTCTCATGACATACTCTGACTGACTGGCAAATTCCCTGCTTGTATCATCAAAGGCACAATCCAATCACCACCTGCCGTACTAACAGACACTTGGTTTCTCGTCTCGTTGTTTACTCGTGAAACTGTTCTCCAATTGCTCTGTCGAAACAACAAGGGGCCTCTCCTATAAGAACTCCCCACCGTCTCAGCTCAATCAAGTGCCCTGGTCTGTTTCCTCTTAAATTCACGTTTTAAGACAAAGGCCGGGTACGAAGCCTTTATACGTGACGTACCATGTAAATATCTTTGGAAGGGGCAAGGGAAAATGTCATCCTTCGTTCAGCGGGTGAGTGGGATGGGATTGGGGATCGGGGCAGAGGAAAGGCTTATATAAAATACAAAATGAAACATTAATAAAACAGTAGGTTGTTGAGCTGTGCCATACCCGCCCCCTCTCCATCCGTTCAATGACCTCAACGCTCATTTTTAGCAACAATTTCTCCTCTTTCATTTTTCTCGCTTTGAAAGACAAATGTTTTCAAAATAAACAACAACATCGGCAGGCCTTGGACAACAACAACAACTGTGCTACAAATAAGGGCAATTATCGACGAATACATTTCTGAGTAGGACTGGAACTGTAATACTGTTGTTGAGAGTACAGGTGGAATAAATAGATAGGTAGGCCTATAGCTCCACATTCATGAAAAAAAATAAACAAAATGTGTTTTTCACATTTCGAGACAACATTTTCACGCCACAACCCCCACGATACTCCTAAATCAGTTAACTTTGAAAATGGGGTTCCCCGAGTGCTTACAGCAGCAGCGGCAACAACAATAACACCACCACCACCACCACCACACAACAACAACAACAACAACAACAACAACAACAACAACAACAACAACAACAACAACAACAACAACAACAACAACAACAACAACAACAACAACAACAACAACAACAACAACAACAACAACAACAACAACAACAACAACAACAACAACAACAACAACAACAACAAACAACAACAACAACAACAACAACAACAACAACAACATAAACAACAACAAACAACATAAACAACAACAACGACAACAACAACAACAACAACAACAACAACAACAACAACAACAACAACAACAACATAAACAACAACAACAACAACAACAACATAAACAATAGCAGCAAAAGCAACAGCAACAGCAACAGTAACACTAATAGCAACAGCAACTGTAACAGCAACAGCAACAGCAACAGCAGCAGCAGCAGCAGCAACAACAACAGCATCAGCAGCAGCAGCAGCAGATGCGCAGCGGCAGATGCAGCAGCAGCAGATGCGGCAGCAGCAGATGCAGCAGCAGCAGATGCGGCAGCAGCAGATGCAGCAGCAGCAGATGCAGCAGCAGCAGCGACACATCCTTGCAGTGAGGTGTTCTCCTTTTAGCCGAGACTGCTTTAAAAATTATATAAAATATATGGAAGAACAAAATCGCCCAAGGTTAATATTCAGTTATACGTCCAACATACGCATAAAACAACAAACCTGTGAAAATTTGGGCTCAATTGGTCATCGAAGTTGCAAGAAAATAATAAAAGAAAAAACACCCTTGTTGCATAGAATTGTGTGCCTGAGAAAGGCTCCATGCCTGAAGCCTTTCTCAGGTTCAAATATTTTAGTGAGAAATTACCTCTCTCTCAAAAACAACATTACTTTAGAGTGAGTCGTTTCTCACAATACTATCAGCAGCTCTCGGGTGCTCATTACCACGTAAGTTTTTATGGTGATGTATTTTTGTTTTGTAATTACCAAAAGTATCCACTGCCTTTAATATAGAAAAGGGGGTATTCATTTGGACACACACAGACGCTCAATTACCTTGCCAAAAAGTAGGGTAATATAAAAGAATACACAAACTTAAAATACGATTTAGGATAATTACGAAATAAGAAACATGAACGAGGGAAAATATTTTTTTTTTGTAGACTACATAAATTTTAGAAAGATTTAACTCGTCATGATTTTTAAAATGTTATTTACATATATATTTGTTGTTCTTTTAACTCACCGCTTCAATCATCAATGGACCATTAATTTGTAACAAAGTTATCTTAATGTAGATATGCAAATTATATCTTATCTCTAAAATTGAATGTACAAATATTATTTGTATAAATAGGCTATCAAGTGCGACAACGTCAGCGCATCTGCTTATGTTTTTTTTTAACAGAATCTACACAACAAAATGTGTACCCTTACATTATGCTTCAACCTCTCGTTCCTCAACAAAAAGAGGGGAAAATTAATTTATAACATTTAATATACAGGGACATTGCGGTCATAAACAAACCCAATCTGTCATCAAGGCGTTACAAATAATACCTGCTGCTGACTGGTACATCAACTACACGCTAAATATTACATTACTATTCCAGAGCACACGCATTTCCATGGGCCTAAGCTAGTATGTATAATTATGCCTGCATCGCGCACCGCATTACATATTTTCCAGCATTATTGCTGTGCGCAGGGCGTTGTTAAATCCTAATCGATCCTATAAAAAACCACTCCAATTTGCGTAGCCCGTGCGCGGGCAATACATGCAGTTGTAGTTCCTGCATACACCCGCCGGCGGTATGGTTGCCATACGTGTACCGGTCAACCTCCGTATGCATATGCGGTGATTTGTTTGCATCGTTCGGCCCGTAATGCCTCTGCGTGCGCGCTGCTGAAACCAGGCCCTCGTGGATGAACGTTAGGACTAATGCCTTAATCAAACACACTTGTCGTGGGTCCCTTGCTCGTTGGTTAGTGTATTCGGTACTGGCGTGGATGGGTATTTGTATCCCACGGAGCTCAAAGGCCGTTTTTATAGACCGTTTTGTTTCTGATTATTTCCAAAGTATCACACGTTTGTAATTATATGAATAATGCTTAGTGTTTAGTTGGGTATTGTGTGTCTCAGGTATAGCTGCGCCATCATATATTATACATTAAAGTTTCAATGCCTAAAAAAGGCTTAGAACTCGTCATTGTAGAAAAGCCGATAGGGAACCAAGAATGACATTTTGAAAATGTATGTAGAATAGGCATTACCTACAAGATATGAAGAGTGTACACGTTATTGGAATTTCAATGAAACAAGTGGCTTTTGTTCTGGATTAATTTTGTTTTTTTAAATGACTGTCGTCCACCATGGCTTGATCCCTCTTGTTCCCTTAGCACGGAGACTGAAAACAAAAACCAGAAAGTGTGAAAGCTTCTGCGATTTCAAACAGTGAAAAAGACAACGTGATAGGTTAAAATGTGATTAGATTCACCGCTTCATAACATTGTGTAAAAGACCTCTCATTAAAAAACCTGCCGGTTTGAACTCTGTGAAAAATTGCACCACTTTTGTTTCCAATCGTCTAGTTATTTCAACAATTTCACGCCCATCCCCCTATCATTTATAAACACAGCAAACTGTGAAATCCATCAAGGGTGTTGCGTTTTTCTTTGAAAAAAAACCCCGTTAAATTGTTTACTTTTTGTCAGAGAAATTTGTGCACGTTCTTATCACGTGCTGTTTATCCATTTTTCAAAATTTTATTTAGTTATTTATTTCACAATCTGTATTCAGGATACAAAGAATGCTTAAGATTAAGGTCCTGTGAGTAAATTTAAAAACAACAACAACAATCAGAAAAGAAACATAGTTATATACACACAATAGACGAAATGACTCTGTTGCTATATCGTGCTTGTTTCGACCGCTGCAGTCAAACTACGCAACGGCTATTTTGGGGGTCTTCAAACGTTTTTCTCTTGACAGTAATCCACAGACGGATATATTTCTGTGGAGGATTTGTACCGGTAACAAAAAATTGCAATCAGTGAGCTTCCAGTCCTGTAAATAATCTATCCAAGAGATCCCCGACCACTGATTAGAATAGTGTCCCTATTGGATAAATGTTTCACGGACAAAAGAACAGGATCGTGGCTGATTGAAACCGATAAACGCCATTCCTCTGACGTTTCTTTCCGATTTCTGCTTTTCATTTCTTATAGAATGAGTAACCAGGACGAAAAATAAACGATACAGCATTGATGTCTGGTGAAAACATATTTTGGTGGAGGTTTTTGGTTGATTTTGGTTTTGAGTGTGAGGGCATGAGAGTACGTCATTTAGAAGGCTTTATGGTTTGGGATTATTATTATTTTTGTATTAGTATTATATCTTTCTGGTAATGAAACCAAGGGACCCTCAAAAGCGACTAGCACTGTGACCCGTAGGCCTGAAGGTACCTGTGTGGAGAAGACGATGAAGAAATGTCAGTTTTAGATGTGGGAGGAAAAGCCCGAGTAGCTAGGAAAAACCCACACAATCAGGTAGGGACTGAAAACCTAATCCACTACAAGGCTCCAGTCCGGGATTCGAACTGGGGCCCACAGAGCCAACCTGACTGCCTTTACATAAGCTGGGATGTATACGCTTGAATTTGAGAGTGATAGTTTAGGTTTGCATTGAAACAAGCATCTCCACTCGGTATCTGAGTCTTAAAACACCTGGGTTGAAATTCACACTGAGCCTGGGTGTCAGACCAGACACGTATAGGCAAGTCTGAACCGGGTCAATAACCGTGAATAATAATAAATAAAAAAACACATAAGTGGCTTGGAATTCACGCTGAGTCTGGTTCCTTGTGTGGCCGGACATGTGGGCAAGTCCTGATCTGGGTCAAAATGACCCAGACTCAAAAACACATCAGTGGGTTTGAATCCAGACTGAGCCCGGGTCCTTGCGAGGCCGTACACGTAGGCAAGTCTGATCTGAGTCAAAATGATCAAGACTAAAAAAAAACGTAACAATGGGTTGGAATTCACATTGAGTCTTGGTTCTTGTGTGGTCGGATACATAGACAAGTCTGGGTCAAAATTACCCATATTCAAAAACACATCAATGGGTTGGAATCCACACTGAGCCCGTGTCCTTGTGAGGCCAAACACGCAGACAAGTTTGATCTGGGTCAAAATGACCCATATTCAAAAACGCATCAATGGGTTGGAATTCACACTGAGTCCGGGCCCTTTTGAGGCCAAACACGCAGAAAAGTTTTATTCCGATTACAGGCCAAAATGACACTGAGTATAAAAGCTAGACTTCCCGGCACCCGATTTCGGGTCATTGTTGACTCAGGTATTTAAAGTGTATGGATGGAGACGTGGGCTGCGGGGATAGACCGGGTACATTCCTTCCATTTATGTACCCCACTTTCCAAGACAATGCCCAGTATCCCCATTCCCCGTTCAATCATGTTTTTCTATAAACGAGAGAAACAATAATTGTGCAACGTCTTGGTGAAATGAAATTAACATTGAGGGTGTTAGTTAGGCTATTCCTATATTATGTGGGAAGGTGTTCAAATAAATTTGGCAAAGTTTGTAGGTTTTACGTGTCGAGATTAGTGGACAACAATACATTACAGTTATGTCGTTACTTCTAGAACGGGATAGCACTCTTTCTTCGCGAGCAACGACCACTGCTGCCATCCCGTCCAAACACAACTGACGCCATGTGACTATAGAGCGAAGCGTGGCTCCTTAAATTATTAATTTGATAACATCTTTCAATGGGTTAAAATAGTATTTCCCATCATGTATAATCAGTGTCTCTTTCAGACGCCGATGACGTCTACACGCATGCATGAATATTCATCTTAATAAAAATTCAATAAAAAAATTGCCGCTTAAAGCACGAGTCGTCTAAAAAAATGAAAGTGGCGATATTCCCGTCAATAGCATCAAGGGGGTAGAAAATAATGAATGCCAGCGAAGGACCAACAGTGTTTCGTATCATGACATCCAATCCAACAAGCAGCCTTAGAAAGGGACCGGGAACCTGTCCATTGTGGATCTATGTGTGAATGCATGTTGGAGTAGTAGTAGTAGTAGTAGTGGCCCCAACGCGCAAGGACCCACCAAGGCTCGGGGAGCGTGCTGCCGGAACGACTGTCCCCCTGGTACGGGTGACTCATTTCAGGCCTGCATCGTCTAACTTTAGCCTGGAATAAAAATGCTGGCACGGTCGTCGTACAAATCATTAGATTTATTCTCCGAGTGATTGTAGCGATTTCCTTACGATGCGGCGGCATACAAAGCATCCGAATGAAAATGAGACAATTAAAGGCATATGATTTACAAGCCTTATTGTAGGGAGACGTCATAATGATGTGACAATCATTATGTGCATAAATACTATGCATCTTTAATGCTCGGCAAGCACACTGCAGATTTTTGATTCCACACATTATTATCTTTGTGGCGAATTCGAAAGACATTTTGTTGTTATCTTTTCTTTCTTCTTTTATGTTTTTTTTTTCTCTTCTTTTTTACGGCTGGCATATTTCAGATCATTAACGGCATTCATGTCAAGATGGATTACCCGCTTGGCTTGATACAGGTCCCGAATTGCTTGGATGTAATAACACCAGATAATATTAATGTACCCGTACATTGGCCTTATATCAACATTACGCTCGTGGCTTCGTTACAAAAAAAATATATTGAATTGGTATGAGATTAGGTAAAAGTAAAATTGTTTGTCAACATTGTAATCTTGTTTCTGATGTCCATTAGGGGTTGGACGTTGCAAATATTACAATTTATTTTAAAGCGTAATGTCTGTACTGCTTTTACCAATAATGTTTTTGAAAAGATTTCCGTCTGAAATGAGCTGCTATTTACTTATTTTCGTGCAGACAATATCCTAAAATGTGTTGAAACCGTGAGAATTTGAACGGAGAGACCCTTTTCTGAAAAGAAAAAAAACAAGAGGTGTTCGTGCTCGTATTGCACGAACACCTAAAAAACAACGGTGCATCATTCTTTTAACTGATCGTTCAAGCACCCGCTGATCATTGGTAATAATAACGAAACCTACAAACGATTACCAATCAAAATACTTCATATTTACAGCCTGCTCCGACTCGCAACTCCCCTGATGAGCAGGTGTTTTGACTGTAAAACTACGACGTGCGAGAAAACTATTCCCCTGCTGTCAGCCTGTTATTTCGATTTGTCATATCAAAATAAGCTCAGTATCCACGTGAGCACAACAGTTCTGTCCAGCGAGAGACCGTTATCGTTATTTTCTCTAAACCTGACCATACTTTATTTGATAAGTAAGATTTGATTTGCAAATTTGCATGGTGGCGATAGAATCTAGTAAGGTTTGCATTAACTGATTTGACATATCTCTCTATGAGTTGTGGTTGGTCTGAAAAGGAATCGGTGTACGTTTTGATCAGATGCTCTTTATACTGAAGACGATCGGAACATACTGATCGAAACGTTGATTTGTTACAACACTGATTTGAGTACAAACCCACGAGAGACATTTTTGATGGTGTTACCGCAAACCAATACCTAAGACACTTTTTTCGACTAAATAATTTAGGGGTATGAATGAATGTGCTCTTTCAAATACCAATAATGTAACATATACCTTTAAAAAGTTAAACAAGCTTGTTACATACTATTATGTCCGACATTGACACATGTCCAACAACCAACTTTGACCATTATGTCCGACCCGATACACCGACCAACCATTTTGACAACCAATATGTCAGACAGATCATTATGTCCGACCCAGTGTGTCCGACAACAGATCAAGTCTATGTCCGACCCGATTAATCGACAAACCATAATGTTCCGCCTGTAGTGTCTGACAAACCTTGTCGAACATAATAGTTCATGTCGGGCAAAAAGTTGGGTTGAACATTGGGCAAACAAAACACTGACTGTGAAAAAATACTCTCGTGAATACTAAAGGAACATTACAGAATTGGTAAGAAAAAAACTTGTAAATTATACTTTTTGATCACAGATTTACATAAAACTTACACGGTCTAATGATGATGATAGTAGAAAACATCCCTTGAAATATTTCTGTCTGAAATGCCATATTTGATGAGAAATTAATAAACTAATTTTTCGATTTGAGTTTATCGCTCAGTGAGCGTTTTATTCACTTGTTGAATCTATATGATTTCATGCAAATGGGTAATCGGTTTTTCACTATTTTCTCGTGACCCAGATGGCCGATCGATCTCAAACTTCTACAGGTTTTTCCAGTTTATGTACATGGTGGATTACATAAAGTGTTTACACTGCCAGCTACTGTTTTGTTAGCAAAACCAATTCTGTAATGTCCCTTTAAATTTGATCGTAATCTTCGAGAAACATTTTTTTTTCTCGCTCCCATCTGATCCAAACAAAAAAATAACTCGTCAATTGACATGATATATAAAACTATATGTCAACTTTCCCGAGCACTTTACGATTTTTACCAAAGCCTAAAAACATTGTCCAAAATCATTTTAATCTAGGAGAATTTTTTTTTTTCCTCTCATTCTAATTGCATTGGCATGCAAGACAAAAAGTATTCGTTATTCAAAACAATTTCAAATGTCCCTGCTACTATATTTGATGCTATTCATGCCAATATTTTAGAATATCATTACGGCTGCTACAGTTTTGCTTTAAAAATAAGGTTGTGAATTTTGTTTACCGATTTAAACTGAACATATTTCGACTAAATGTCAACGTGTCAGCCTAAATCTATGCCCATTCAAACACGTATTATTTTTATATTTCAAACGAAGAGACTACGCTCTTCCATAATCTTAGGACTCAGGGCACGCCATCTCTCGAAATAAAATATATAAATAAACAACAGAGCGAAACGTTTGAACTAGTGATAACGACCGTGCGGACTGCCAGAAAATCAAGGTTTTTTCCAGGCCGGATTGTCTTGAGGTTGACGGTCGGTCATCAGTGGGCGTTTGCAGGTCTCCAGGCAAGATAGACTTTTCTAATTAAAACGGAATCGGTTGTATATGATTACAATGGCAAAGTACGAGTTTTGGGAAGGATTATGTAGATATGGCGAAAATAGTCTCCTTCTTCTTCTCCTGAACATAGAAAATAGAATTAGTTTTTCGCAAACTGCTTACCAGCCAAAATGACCTATTGTATATAAATGCAACAGCAACAAAAGTTAATGGCATTACCTTTCAACCTTAGCAGAGTCTTAACTTATAATACTTAATAGATTGGTGTACAATTCGTGAGTATTTTAAAATTCAAATATTACGATTTGGTAAATTTTTGTCGCAACCGATAGAAATAATGGATAATTCAGATTTTGCGATTCATGAGAACTTTTTAGTGATGAAAGGAAAGTTAGGATTTACAGAGAGATTGCTCCAACAAAGAAGGACCCCATTGGTTGGCCTGTTGCCATCTTTGTCCGGTTCCCTAATTGTTCATTCCCATGTTCAATTTACTCTTCATTCTAAGACAAGAGTCATACAGTGAACGTTTCAGTTTTGACTTTGTAATGATGTTTCGGAGGGAAAACAGCGACTTCGCGATCGTATGATCGATTGGATTACAAAAATCAGTTCTGAATCTTAATTTGATACTTTTTATTTATTATCCCGGTTATCATTTCAGAGAGTGACTCTCCTATTTTTAGGAGTAGAGTCATTCAAATCCTGTAACTCAGGCTGACGTAACTCATGTTGGTGAGAAGTCAAGGTACTGAACCCATCGTTAAACTTGTCATACTATTTTACTTGACAACTTCGCACAACCGCACGTCTTGACAAATTATTCAAATCGAACAAAGTGCACGAGACTCAATTCATTCAAGCCTCGTTTTGACATCCTCCAATACTTGAGAGTAAACCCAGTATAATTGGCTGTCACTTTTGATGCAAACTCATTGTGACAGGTCGCCGAATGACGGCACGGGGAAGAAATGCAATTAAATAACTTACAACTCGCACGTAGTTTGTCGAGGGTCAACTGACTAATTAATCAATTTCGTTCCCGCGTGGCAGGTTTATTAGTATGCCATGAGCAAAAATGAAAAACCTCTGGTGTATTCTTGCCAGTCAAAGGATGTCTTGTATACCGATGTGTGATCTAAGTGAACGGCAAACAAAACCAACGACATATAGGGAGACACACTTAAAGGGTTTCTGGACCCAGCCGGCAAATTAGTTGGTGAAATGTGTTGCTTTTTTTGCTGTAATTATCGCCTGCTCAACCCTGAAAAGTGCTGTCTTCACTACACTATAGTCTTACGTTGTTTTTTTACCCTTTTCCCTGTCTCCCTGCAGGAAAATTTTGACGAGGGTGTAACACCTCCACCGCACTTACCCTCTCCCAATAATGTTTTTCTCGGTATTCACTTTGATCCTTGGTTGGAAAATGAACCCGGCATTAAACTAGAACCACACTTTGCCGAGGTCACATTTCGTTGACCATTAAAAACCGATACTGTTTAAATGAGTCCTTGTGTTCCTTTCGTTGGTTCTACAAAATAACACAATGAGGTCGTTTACTTTTTATTCACTGTGGTCTTCCTTTTCTTCATGTCTCCATCAAGAAAGAGAAGAACGTCTGTCGGCATTAATGGCTTCCATGTACCCCTCCAAAGAAAATACCTTCTTCGCGACCCGTTCCCCAAATATTCCTCTGTCTGACACGTTTCGCTCTCTCTCATTAATGTGTTTTATTTCGGTGCCGTAAAATCAAGTGCTTCTCTTTTCGTCTTGTGTCTTCTTGTATGGTGTTTACTCCATCTTTTACTTGCTCATTCTTGAGACTGTGCGTCATGTGCAGTGTAAGTTTTGCAGTGAAATCGTTCACTATCTGCTCAATCCAATATTTCGACTCCAACTGAGGATTCGCCAAATATGGCTCCCGCTCTACAAACAGGCAAACGGTGTCTTTTGCGGATTTAAAACTGCCACTTCCAGAAATAAGTTTGCGCAGCTTTTCCGAACATTTGATTTCTGTACTTAGGCAAAACATATCATTTTTTTGCTGTAATGTCGACTACATAGTCTCTCCCACACTGCAAAAACGGGAGTTCTAAAATTAACACCATAGGTGTTGTCACATTAGAATTGGCACAGTTAAATTTGGGGGTTTGTTTCCAGATGATGACCAAAATTTCTTGCGTCAGACATCGCTCACGAAATGTGCTGGAAAACCTTTCAGAATTCCTCGGTGCAAGTAGGCCTGTTGTTGAGCCAGTTTTCTAACCATCAGAAGATTTTTTTTTTTTTACAAACGGTAATTGTGCCACATCAACCCCTGGAAACAATTTTGAAATGCAGCCACGTTCCCCCTAAAACCCGGCAAGCGGTGTCTTTTGCGGATTTAAAACTGCCACTTCCAGAAATAAGTTTGCGCAGCTTTTCCGAACATTTGATTTCTGTACTTGGGCAAAACATATCATTTTTTTGCCGTAATGTCGACTACATAGTCTCTCCCACACTGCAAAAACGGGAGTTCTAAAATTAACACCATGGGTGTTGTCACATTAGAAGCCCCCAAAAGAATTAAATTTATTATCATAGGGTATTAACATAACACCAATTTAATTGTGTTGTTATTTTAACACCCCATAAATATTTAAATTTTGATTCTTTTTATTTGGTGTATTTATATGTTACACCACCCATGGTGTCAATTGTAACACCCACGTTTTCGCAGTGAACAAAACATAAATCAGCACAATTCTTCCAGTAACATGTTGTATCTCTTCGCTAATGGAAAAACATGTCACACCAAATCTTGCAGTAATTTCTAGGACTGCAGATGGCCGATGAGTTCGCTGGTAAGGCAGGCATTCGGCTTGTCTGTCCGGTCATCTCGACGATAGCACGGCCTTTATGCTCGTGGCGCCCGGGCGCACGGACACCATTCAGCGGCTTCGTCGCGCCCCTCCTTCTCGTCGGTTCACTCGGACATCCAGATTCGACGGGAGCTATTATAACATTAGACCACGTCCGTCTTTCTAAACTTGACCCTGGTAGCAACCCTTGTTGTTTTGTCGCTTAATTTATCAGATCGCCTGATTCCAATTGTATGCTATATACCTATCGGGGTATAGCATTTATTTATTTCTAACGTAAAACTCCCTTTTTTAAAACGTATTTCCGATGTTGGATCATGATACTGTCAAAGAATAACTAACCTTCATAATGTTGCAATGCCGTCCTTTATTTGGTATCCGTGAATCCCTCAAAACCTTTTCGTTTTCGATGTGGTTTTATTGTATAGGAAACAACAGCCTTTGTCTTAAGAAAATATTAATAACTTACATTGGCGGGTCCAGAATATCCAGGACGCCAAAACCACTCCCAACAACTTATAGGATTATTTTCTTCTTACTTGCAAGTTGGTAGCCATTGTACAAGTCACATTATAGGCTGACAAAAACTTGACAAGTATGTTTTTTCAGACAAGGACTTGTATACTTTATTCCCCCCCCCGCCCCAAGAAAATTAACAACTTCAATGCATTTTAAAGTTCATCTCTATATTTCCTCTTGTTTTCTGTATAAAAGTTGTCTGTATAACTCCGAATGAATGATGCTACACAGATGCAGTTTAATACGATACAAGCAATATAAGATGGAATCGTTTCAATATGCTGGAAGGATAAACAATCACAGAAAGTCTTACAACTAACATTTCATTCCAATCATTCATTTAAGGTCAAGTCAAACACTCCTATGAGTTGTGCAAGTTTGTTTTACTTGGAGTAAAATGATTCGGGTAAGCTTTTAACGGTAATTGGCACAGTTAAATTTGGGGGTTTGTTTCCAGATGATGACCAAAATTTCTTGCGTCAGACATCGCTCACGAAATGTGCTGGAAAACCTTTCAGAATTCCTCGGTGCAAGTAGGCCTGTTGTTGAGCCAGTTTTCTAACCATCAGAAGAAAAAAAAATGTCAATCTGATATGCTACTTTTTTTACAAACGGTAATTGTGCCACATCAACCCCTGGAAACAATTCTGAAATGCAGCCACGTTCCCCCTAAAACCCGGCTTAATCGTCTTCTCGATCCAGACACAATACACACAGAAAATCAGTGACCATACATAAACGGTCATGCTCGTTCTAATACCATTAATGCACTAATGTACTTTTAAAGGGAAGATAACATCATTGTTGAGGAGCCATCAACCAAAAGAATAGGCAGCTACAAAGGCTATTAATTGATCAATAAAACAAGGCATAAATAATAAAAGAAGTAAAACATTAAAGTTAGATCCACGCTGAAATGGAAGTCAAACATGAAACTTGATTATAATTTTTTTATTTTAAATACATCGTCGGGGTTTTTGCGGCACGTTGCAATCGAAACAAGCAACGAACATTTGTGGGGTCTTCAAAAATTGTATTTCTCGACGGAATTAATTTTTTTCAGAGGATCTGCATTGCTATGAAGTTTAACTTTCAGATTTAGAACCGTCGTTTTGATTACCAGATCTCCACTTTGTCTTTAACGGTAGACACCTTTACCATGCTGTCACATTCTGTAGGCAGGTTCCCTGTACCGACAGCAATTATGAATATCAGTTTTAAGTCATCACATTAGAGCCAGACTATAGTTCTGTACGTCCAGCCTCGGTGTGGTTATGTTGCCTTGAATGGGATTTCTTTTTTAAACAAAAAGCCAAAATGGCTGCACCGTGAAAAGGCCTTATTTCTTGAGAAACAGCAGAAGGAAAAAATTAAGCGCGAACTTCTATTTTCCAGATTGTACAGGATATCGTATCCCAGGAAATATTGTTATCTTTTCATCATTGGGAACAGTGACTTTAATATTATGCTAAATTTCTTTTTTAAAGTGATTTACCTTTACACATGTTTAGAACAGGTTGAAAAACATCCACCCAAACTAATCCTCGTTGATAAATATTTTCTATAGTACCACCCAGATTTGTAATTTCTGTATAAACAGTCGTAAAGATATGATACAGTTGTGTGGGTTTTTGTTTATGAAAAGACTTGTTCAAAACCTCTAGCTTCCAATTAACACGCCATACAACAAATGCTATGAAAATCTCATCACCGATTTTTTTTCTCCGGAAAACTGCAAGCAACGCAGATATGGCGCATCTTTGTTTTGTCAATTTAGAAATAAGAGTTGAGCGGGGAAACATTATCTCCAAAACAAAGCAGTGGTTCAGATGAATATTTCTAGGGGGAAAGGAAACCAGTTTTTAAAAGTCAGTTTTCTGTTAAACATTGCAATTATTTCGTCCCTCACTCTTTACCAAAGCTGAAGGATGTATACCCACACTTGGTTTATGATTGAAAACGTACAACTTATTAAAGAGTGTCGCACCATTGGTACTAAAATTGAAAGCATAATGTTCCAAGATTTACAGACGGCTGTGGTAGAACATTTTCCCTCGATATTGTTTTTCCTGAAACGCTAGATTTTTCAGAATTGAGCAAAACAATTTGTCATTCGATGTTTAATAATTGTGAAAACAGTGATGGGGTTTTTCACTATTTTTGTCGTGACTCTGATGACCGATTGAGGTTAATTTTTCACAGGTTTGTTATTTAATGTATTTTTATTTTGGTCACAAAAAATGCAGATACTGACCTTTGTGGATATTTTCCTTCTGCTTTATGATCATGATTATTAATGAACGGTGAAAAATATCAGCTATGCTAAGGCCATAACTTATTGTCATGAGGGATAATTCCGCCAAAAAATCTCTCATGTCCGAGAAAATTGTCCCTGACATTCTATTTCCTATGTTTGATCTGCCAAATCGAAATTACTAGTTCTAATTAATAAGCACATGTACAGATTGTAAGTCACTGATAAAACATTAACTGCCACTCTGTGTTTGTGTTTTTTTCTTTAGTTCGTGACCATCAAATTTTAAGATTTCTTTTACAAAGGGTTGTACAAAGTGGTTGTGATGTTATGTTCCAAGCTAGATGATTTGAATGTACTTTGTTCTTCCAACCCAAAACCCAATGTCTTGTCATACTAATACAAATGGGCCCAGTTTGAAGCTTGGAATAACTATTTTTTGTATCTAGGACGTTTATACGTCCGGATTTTTAATCAAAATAATATGCAAAATGTCTTTTTAATTAAAGGTGATTTACAACCCATTGATCGTCTGTAACTAAAGAACAAAAATTCAAGAGCCGCGTCCTTAGCATGTTCAATTTACCACTTAAATAATCTAAGAGACCCATGCACGAATATGGCGATCACACTTCCCCTGCTAACCCATGGGATCAATTACATAGCAAATATTCTTGCAATTGGAAGGAACTCAAGCGAGCCCAACCGCTTGCTAAACTTGCATTTTTGACTGCAACCCCCCCCCCCCTTAGAATTGTGCGAATCATTTCTGATTTCATCTTGTGGTTTTGGCCTTTTATTCTTCTAGTCAAAAAATCCCCACACGGTCCTCGGCAATTACTGAATTATTATGCTGCAATTACGGACTGGTGAATAAAGAGGAGTCGAAAGAAGCGAGTGACATTCCTAATTTGCCCCAGGGTTTCTGCGTTTGATCCCCCCGCTAGACGTTCACTCCAACACGGTCCGTACTCAGGCGCGGTGGGGAGAGAGCTCAGCTTGGCGGCCATGTTTTTTTCCTTCTCATTTCCAGACATAATGCATTGTAGCGTGTACTAGTACCCCTCTCGTGTTATACACTGGCTTTTTTTTATCGAGTACAGATCGTATGCCGTGGTTTTTTATCCTTAATCATTATCATGCAGTAGACTGACATGACCAACCAATCCCGTCATTATAGAAATATTGCCAGCCTGCTCGCAAACGCTGTCCCCCGCCGGGGCGACGGAATATTATCTCTAATACTCAAGTTGAATATTCACATAGAGCTGCCGGTATTTTGTCTCTCTTTTTTTTTATATAAAGCAGCCGCGAATGTAGGTCTACACTCATCAATGACTGTTATATACCGCGGCGCCGAGCGCTTGCCAAGATGCCATGGCAAAAAAAGGTGTTATAGAGACAAGTCGTCGTCACGGCGATCGAAATTAGAAATTCTCACCGGCCGTGGGATAGAGAGAGGCATACACGGCTCGGGTTTGTTGTGCATTGCATGCTGCGCTGCCTGTGAACGATCAGACCCTGGTGGGTATCGGGTTGAAATTAACGAGGCTTCCACCGTATTGAGCGATGCGGGAATAAGCCGGTTGAAACAAGGGCAGATGTTGAGATATCAAGATGAACGGTAGACTGAAGACACTGCACAAGACGGTAAACACAGATGAGGATCTAGAAGAGGAAAAAAAAAAACCCGGACATGTGTAAATATATGGGAAGAAGGAATGAGGCGTGAAGACATGGGATGCAAGAAAAGAACAAAAAGAGAAGATGAGGGGATTGGGGGGTGTCGGGAACAAAATTGGGAAAGGAAATTTTTGGGGGAAATAAAGAGAATATTAATGGTCAGAAATGATGAGTAGATAAAGGCAAGTCATGAGACACGATGCTAGACCATTATGTAGATGGAGACAATGCTAGGCAAAAGGACTTGCAGACAAGGCGATGAATGCAATGTAGGGAATTATAAGAAAGGCATAGACGATGGATGGTGGCACTACTAAAGATCCCGCAGAGGCAAAGACTCTTGTGGTGAAGGAAATGTTAGACGCTGCGAGGCATTGGGAAATGTACGAAAGCTTATGGCGTCGGGGACACTAAAAAGAACGCAAGGCGTGGGAGTTGAGATGTGTGCACGAAGCGAGGAAAGGCTGACGGACTATCGGGAGGCAAGCAGGCAGTTTAGGAGGCGAGCTCTTGCAAAGCAAGTAAACCGTAAAAACAAGGCAAATCCATATATATTTAGGACATGGCAATTACTGCAGAGGGGAAGTCTATGAAAGACTAGGTAGGTGAGATAAGCACAAAACATGGAAAGACGAGGCGATGCAGTTTGAATCATGACTGGGGCCCTGCAGGCAGGGAAAGTAATGGCACGGCAGGGTGCAGCGACACGACCAGACAATGCAAAGTCATATAAAATGCTGCGAGTGTCATGACAGGGTATATAAAGGTGTGGCTCAGGCTGCTTGGTGTTGACATTACATAGGCCTGCAAAAGCAATGTCTTGAAGATAACTCAGGGAACGCTGGGGATGGTAAGACAATTCCTCAGCTATCAAGTAATAAACCATAAAGGGAAACTGACTGGGTGTTTATCGATCAAAAACACATTCTTAACAACTGATTACATGTCGTGCTTCATCCCATGGAACACAACTCAATTATTTGTTAAGGTAAAGACAGAAGGCAATGAAGGGCCTGGGTGTGGTTTAACGTGAAGGAACACTGAGCAATTCGTGTGAAGAAATAGAAGCTTGGTGCATGGGCAGTGTAAGGCGTATAGGTATGAAATAATATAGGCCTATATACCCAAACAAGGAGGTAGGTATGGCGCGGTGGGGGCGAACAATGCGCGGGAATTATATATTTATTAAGATGCCATGAAATGAGGGCGTGATGGACAGTGAGCCCAAGCTGTAGTAACAAAAAGGTGATAACTGGTGCGGCGGCGCACAGACAGCCAGCTTCACCATGGCGGTATAGAGAGGATGGGTGGGTTCAGTTGTAGAAATACATTATTTAGTGTAAAGTAATAGAAGAAGCCGTGACAACAACCGGGGAGGGAGCATGAGGGGGGAGACCGTAGAGGGAAACAATGAGAAGACGGGAGAGTGATAAGAAGGAATGATGGTCGAGCTGATGGATGTGAGATGGGCAAGAGTGGTGGAGAGAACGGGGACTGCATAATGCGTCTAGATCATGATGATGTCAAAGTGATCGAAACGGATTGACAGGGACTGCAGGGGGATACGTTGGTGGGTCTTTCTAGCTATGATTGTTTGGTATAATTTTGGTTAAAGAATATATAAAAAAAATTAATTTTAAAAACAAATTATAAAATTGAAAATAAGTAAATAGATAAATAAATAGAAGATAACAATGAAAGAAAGAAGTAATTAATTTTAATAAAATAAAAATATAAATAACAAAATCAAACGTTTGAATTTAAATTCATAATAAAAATAAAATAAAAGTTGCTACGGCACTGTGAACAGCAAGTACGGACGTCGTAAAATATCGCTCCGAAAGTACAGTAATTAGTACTGAATACATTATTCAGCTGATATGAAAAAAAGAAGAATTGGGTTGGTAAATTATGACTCGCGGACAATATTTATTCAACGGCAGTGTCGGAACTTATAAAAGGTTTTCGCAGCCGTATGTGGTAATTGGACGAGAATTAAACTGCGAACTAATAATGCCGTTGAATTAAAAAAAAAAAAAAAATGCTTTGTGTTTTATAATCAGGTCAGAGTTGCTTTAATCTGTTCGCTCAAATCGCTGTCTGACTGGACTGAAATACATTACCAGTAAAAAGACAAAAGTCACTGAATATGCATTGATTTGAAATGGTTTCTGCTTGCTTTTGCTGTGGCGAATAGGGTCCTTCCGTCACATTGTTTATTATGGGTGGGTACGGTAAACAACATGTGTTCTGATATCGTGTAATCGAAATCGTCTTTACTGAATTTTTTTTGTTTTTAAAATAGACCTACAGCAATAAACAGAAGTTATCCTCACCCTGTTTTTATATTTATTTTTTTATGTTAACCAAACGAACAAACAAAGTGGCTGTTTATCTACTATTTTATCTCCCATAAATATTTTTGACAAGAAGATAGACACCAAATACCGGGAGAGAAAAACAACATATTTGCGAAGCACCATTTTTTAAGCGAAGGAAAACAGCAGCAAACTAACATCTCACAGCGCGTATAAACAAAACACCCTAGAGATTCCTGGCTTCCTTATATGGTCAAACTATACACGCTATATATATATATCTATAATATAAATTTATATATATATATTTAAAGCGATGATGGATATAAGCAGCGGGGTATAGCTCTATCTGGCGAGGGTGAGAGTGTGTGTGTACCTTGTGCGTGCCTGCCAGGCGCTCTGTATCGTCTTATGTTGAACTCTCACAAGCTTGTACCTTCGGGGCCTGTAATAGTGTCTAGTTTCTCGCAATGCTGTATGCATTACCGATGAGCTGAACCCGACGCGATGCCATACGGGGGCCGGGGTGGACGGCTGGCTCGTCTGGATGGCGGATGCCCTAGCGCGGGGGAGTTACAGCTCTCTGAGTTTATTGTCATCACTGGTTTAATAATATCACCAGGAATAGAACTGCTTTTGTTGGGGTTTACCATTGATGAGGGGAGATTTGTAAACCTGCTGGCGAGGTTGATTGCATTGCAATTTCGTCTAAAAAGGCATGGGCTATTTTTTTGTAATGATATATTTTGATAGGAAAGATCGATCAACCCTGGTTTTTGCGGACTTCCCTCGCGGGGAGAAAACACATAAAACGTGCATTTTAATTTGAAAACTTCATAGTGCCATCATTTTTAAATCGTTTAAGAATCCACACGTATCCTTGTGTTTTCTACACTAACCGTTAAATAGTATTAAACGAGAAGCATCAGATAAAGATAGGTGGACGTAAACAAAATTACATCGTGATAGTTGACTCATAATTACAACATTATTTTGGTCGTGGTACACAGCTTAAAGGCCATGTCACACGACTGGCAACCAACTCCAGACAATCTCGAAGAGGCAAATGTATTCGCATTTTAATTTTCTCATTATTTTCGTGGGGGTTACAGCAAGAAGAATGTCTTTTGTGTTGCCGAAGTGTTCCTTTTGCACAGCGCAGTTGGTTGCCTCCAAGTTGCCTGAGATAAAAATTGACCTTTGTGGGCTTGCCCTTAGGGCCTATCCCCCAAAACATGTCCAAAATTTAACGTGGTTTAAGCTAATGTTCTCCTAGTGCGAGGTCTATGATAATAACGTCACACTATGCCATAAACAGACACATCCAGCTGAACCTCAAAACTGAATTTTATTTACTTATCAAATACATGAGAAAAAGAGCTTTCAAATAACACCTAATTAGGGCCTGTAATTTAAGTGTTTCTCAACATATCGAATGTTTAAAGGCAGGATATACTTTTGGTAATTGTCTAAGAATAGTATCGTCACTCGGTGTATCCCAACATAATTATGCACAAAATAACAAACCTGTGAAAATTTGGGCTCAATTGGTCATCAAAGTTGCAAGAAATGAGTGAAAGAAAAAAACACCATTGTTGCATAGAATTGTGTGCTTTAAATGCTGAGAAAGGCTTCATGCCCCAAGCCTTTCTCAGATTCAAATATTTTAGTGCGAATGTACCTCTTTCTCAAAAAGTACATAACTTCAGAGGGAGTCGTTTCTCACATTGTTCTTACAGCAGCTCTCATGTACTCCTTACCAAGTAAGATTGTATGTTAATGTATTTCTTGAGTAATTATCAAAAGTTTCCACTGCCCTGAAGACATCACATCATATTAATACCAGGGCTGCTGTTTCAGTTGTCTTCACTTGTAATGTCTTTTCTTTGTTTCTGTGAAGTGTCTGTTATTTTTTGGCTTAGGGCGTCACAATGATAAATATTTGGATACAAATTGTTTTGGGGGAAAAACCTATTGCCCTCGTATTTCTTAAATTTATTTTTGTTCCAAATCAAACTTCGCAATTCGCTAGGAGCAGGATTAGAATAATTTAGGAGAACGTGGAGGAAAATATGCTCAGTTTAAGAGATGAGCCGAAATCCCCGAATCAGACACTCGGTTAGGGACTGAAGACCTAACGTACTCGTCGAAAAGCCCCGGTCCAAGGAAGGAGTCGAACCGCAGTCCACAACAGTTAGAGAAACCACCACGCCAACCCAATCAACACGAGATATTATTATACTATATCAGCCAAATTTCACTAGCCACAAGGCACCAACACAGAGAGTGTACTTTTCGATTTTGAGAAGAAAAAAAACCTAGGATAAAAAAGACAACAACTTTACTAATAATTGCATCAACATGTTTTTTTTAAACTCGTTAAAAACCTCTCGACATTCTGTCCGTAGTCAATACCCCAACGCTAACACTCACGCAAATATAATGGGTGTATAATAACCACGTAATGTTTATAATTATTGTTTTCTACGATAGGCTGTGCTCGTAAACAACCCTGAACGCTGACCGTGGGGGAGTGGATTTTTACCCGTGTGTTAACACGTGATTCATAGCGATCAATCTATTTACGGGGATTCCTCGGGCTTCCGGTCTATTTCGATTCAGTTGGATTTTGAAGCTCCCTCGGTTGAATCAGAAATGTAAAAATAAAACAGTATGAATTCGAAAACAAATGTCAATTATCATTAGGATTGTAAATCCCAAGTGGGCTAGACTTCATGACATGCAAAACATGAACAACTTAGACCCGGATTAAACTCAACTTTTTGAAAATATTTGAATTTTTTTTTAACATTTCGGCCGCTTTTTCATGAAGATTGCACACATATTGGTACGAAGATGAGTTATTTGGCTGCTACTTTTTGATTTTTATCTGATAAACATCGCACTTCTAGTTCACTTCTTTTCCAGCAAAGAGATTTTGTAAGATACGTAGGTGTGCCTTATGTAAACCTATTTTGGATGGGGTGTCTTCACGTGTGAATCGCTGGTTCATGCATTAACTAAGTTGCACAAACAGTTAATTAGCAGGACAGGTTCGGTCAGAACTAAAGCTTGGTGAGTTCTTATCAGCGCTAATCTACTCAGCGAAAGTAGATACAAATAATGTAAGACAGTTTTACCGCATGGTGTTACCGATATTTTATGTGCAAATCTTAAAATCTTACATTGAATTGAGTTTATGCCAGTATTGCTTTACAAGTGATGATCCAATACCAATTAGATTTTGCCATTTTGTTTTGTATTACAGATGCTAAACCGGCCCTACAAATCTGATGCTAGGAATGTCCACTTCCGAATTGGACTTCAGCTCGAACGATCCCTCTGCCCCCAGTCATACCAGACGTCTATGCCCGCTCGACCCCCCTGTTTCCCCTGCCCGGTTGGACCAACCAGAAATCAGACCAGAATCGGGTAAGTACACCGTCACTTTCGTCAATTAAAGAAAAATTATGGAAATAATCCATTGCAATTTTGATGAAAACATTGCGAAGTTTGATTTTCAAATCTTGGTATTAAATTCGAAACTATCAGGAAGGCTCTTTCCCATTCTCCCTCCACTTGTGTAACATTCAATGCTTAGGGGTTGTTGGGCGTGTCTACTCATCTTACATTTCACCACTCCCCTGTTTGGGGGCCTCCTGAAAATAAATGTTTACCATTGTCAACGGAATACATAAGACAATGACAAAATGCGTGAGCGATGCAGACGTTAGGCTTGGTAAGTTTTCAAAAATTATAGTATACACAGAATGAATGGGTGTACCCACCCCTTCTACACTACACCACGCCCCTTTTGTGGGCTTTGAAATAAATACACTTTTACTTTATAGTAGGCCTAAACTTGGTATTTGTGAAAACAATTACAAACGCGTTAACGATGCAGCCGCAAGAGTGGTTTCACGGATTGAGCTCGGTTAGTTTCAAAATACTTAAAGCCCAACAAAATGGATGGTTGAAATGAGTGGAACTCGAACCCAATACCTCCCGCATTCCAGACCTGGGCCCAATTTCATAGAAC
This sequence comes from Pycnopodia helianthoides, assembly GCA_032158295.1. Lineage (NCBI taxonomy): Eukaryota > Metazoa > Echinodermata > Asteroidea > Forcipulatida > Asteriidae > Pycnopodia > Pycnopodia helianthoides. The sequence continues at coordinate 15,813,382 of CM063245.1, forward strand.
TGCTTAAAGGCAGTAGATACTTTGGGTAATTACTCAAGAAATACATTCCATAAAAACTTACTTGGTATAGGAGCACCTGAGAGCTGTTGATAGTATAAAACATTGTGAGAAACGACTCCCTCTGAAGTAATTTGGGGCTTTCGGCTCACATCTAAAACTGAGCATCTTTTTCTCCACGTTCCCCTAAATTATTCATCCTGCTCCTGGCGAATTGCGAAGTTTGAGTTGTAACAAAAATAAATTCAAGAAATACGAGGGCAACAGGGTTTTCCCCCCAAACAACTTGTATCAAAATATAAATAATTGCGAAGCCCTAAGCCAAACAAAAAACACACGCCACGGAAAAAATTAATAACATTTAAAAGGGAAGACAACTGAAACAGCAGCCCTGGTATTAATGTGATTTGATGTCTTAAGGGCAGTGACCACTTTTGGTAATTAGGCCTACTCAAGCAATTACACTAACATACAAACTTACTTGGTAATGGGCACCTGAGAGCTGCTGATAGCATAAAACAATGTGAGAAACGACTCCCTCTGAAGTAACGTTGTTTTTGATAATTTTTTGGGTAATTTCTCACTAAAATATTTGAATATGACAAAGGCTTTGGGTCTCAGACATTTTAAAGCACAAAACTCTATGCAACAAGGGTGTTTTTTCTTTCACTATTTCCTTGCAACTTCGATGACCAATTGAGCCCAAATTTTCACAGGTTTGTTATTTTGTGCATATGTTGGGATACTCCAAGTGAGGATACTAGTCTTAGACAATCGCCAAAAGTATATCCTGCCCTTAAACACCAAAAGTAGCTTAGCAGTAGCACAACATTATTACGCTTCAATACCAGATAAAGGTACCAGCCAAAATGCAGTGTCACTCGTAACATTTTGTGACTCTTTTTTTGCTAGCGTGTTACAAGCAATATTGTCTGCCTAAACAGCTCTATGAAATTGGGCCAAGATGTCTTAACCTCTTAGCCTGAGTGGCGATGTCAAATCCTGTCACTAGCAGGGGAAACAAAGGACATTGATTTATTCATGCAATGTAATCAAAGAGCAATTCCGACAGTGTTCAATGTTGTTATTATTTCCAAAAAAATTACGCGTATAAACATTCACTTATTGCAAAGCATTAATGGCGAGATTTACAGATTTGTCACAAGCGATGAGCGGTGTTCTTTAAATCCCGCTTGTCAATAAGTAGAAAATCCACCGTGTTTCTGTGTCCCCCTCCCCTGTTCCAAGCGTCTTAACGTTATCCCGATCCCTAAGTGCTAAGAATTCTTCATGTCTGTCTATGCGGGTGTATCGATCGTTACAAAACACTCAGTTTAATGATGGTTCATTGAATGCTGTAATGCGCCAGTGCATATTATAATGCTTTGGCCATTGGAGATCTTGTTAGCATATTGTAAAGGCCCATTATATTAGCAATTTACTAACACATGGCTCATGGTTTTTTATTTCATGTATAATTCATACCTAGAGGTTTAATGCACTACTGGTTAACGGAGAGCATTTCATCTGAATTGGTAAATTATGCGTATGATGACATTATGCAGAGTGCGTGCATTGTTTTTCGCATTGCGTACTTGACATCACAATCAGCTCGCCTCGTTCGTTCTATAATGAGAACTTTATGATTTTGGAACAACTTTAACAGAAGAAGTTCTAAATAATCATCTCTTCGTTAGATGCATCAATTTTCCTTTTTTAAAAACTCAACTAGCTGGAGTAGAAATGGTGCAAATGCATTTTTATGTAGACCATTTTTACCTAAACATTTCATAGGAATATAATTAGGTATAACTATAAGGGAGGAAATATCAACTTAGAATATGTCAGCATTTGTGACGACGTTTTATCAATAATTGAGCCAAAAAAAAAGGGAAATAAATGTACAAAAGCATTTTTAAAAGCTTAAACATTATTTTAACGAACAAATAAATGAATGAACATTTTTTATTTTTGCGGGCCCACTTTCAATCTATTTATAGAATCCAATCGAGAACTTTTTTGTTTCTCAGAAAATTTTTTTCCCGAGAGCACGTTTCCTTTTCAAACACTTTGATCCTGATTAATCTTCTTTACCCATCAACTCTGTTATGATAAACGGATTAAATCTAATATCTTAATCTATCTAATGGGATAATCCGCTGGTTTAAGCGATGGACAAGCAAGCGGTATTTAGGTATAAACCTTGTTTATGCCTTTCTTATAATCTTAATGGGTGGACAATTTTTTAAAGCGTAGATCATCGAAGTATTAGGAAGGGCCTTGGGGTGGACTCTAAAGCCCCAACCCCCCTCCCCCTCCCCTCCGCCCGTTCCCAATCCCTGGCGATTTGGGTACTTTTGTTTTGCTCGAAAAAAAAGAAAAAATAAATCTGCACAAATTGTGGGTGTTTTCTTATTACCTCGGTTGGGGGAGGGAGGTTGATTTGAATCTCAAAATCCCTCGACCCCACCCCCAGGTGCCCAAATGTAATTCTGTATTTTGACTGACGACTGCCAATTGAAACTGTTAAAATAAAGCAAAGCAACTATTAAAAACATCATCTCGGTAATTTTTACCGAAGGGTTCAAAATAATTGTGTTTTTTTTTTCATAAACCATTCATAATTCGCGAAAGTTTAATAGTTTTACAAGACTTATTTAGCCTTGAACTTAACAAACATATGGGGGAAAGCTTTCTCAAGCAATCGCTCTTCTAACATATTGTGCTACGATCATTTTTAACTGATAGATTGTGAATAGGGAAAATTTAAGGATGTCTACACTATCCTACCATTGCCGTTTACCGCCCGGCAAACCACACTCCCCTCCTCCCGCCGTAGAAGCCCCTCCCCCAGTAGCCATATTCCCTGCCCTATAAGTTTCCACAACCTGAAAAAACAGTAAAGATTCACCTTTCCAACCTCCTGTCAAGCCATTTTATTCCTTTCGGAATTTCTTTCTTTCTCAAAAACTCCGGGATTATAGCAAACGGCACCGTCCACCAGAAAGGGCTACTGCGCCGTGTTTTGCGGCGTAGCTGGTGTGGCTTCCACGCTGGTGTGAATTTCTCGGACTTTCTTCTTACGAATTCAGTCCAATGCTGTGATAGCCGTATAATAAACAGATCAAGCTCCTAATAGGTGAACAAAAAGAAATGTATACTGTACAGTAATATAATTGTAGACATGTACTGAATTGGAAAGTGTCAATAAATTAAATTGTCAAAATAACTGTGATTAGTAGGCCAACTTTCATGAGATCCGTCTGAATAGAAGTGCTTTTAAAATTTTGAAACATTTGATTCGAATCTGGTCTTCGTTAAAATTGTCTCTCTGGAGACATTTAATACATCTGATTTTTTTTGTTTATAAAATAACAGGAATTTTGAATTTTTTTTTTTAACTGTAGGCCTAGTTTTCTTTTTCTTTTTTATTTATTTATTAGGCCTATACCTTTCAGTTAATCTAAAACGACCCTCAGAAGAGACTAGTGATTTCAAAGTAATATTCAGCTTTAGAAATGGGATTGTAAGTCAGAGATTGGAGGAAATCCACTTGGTCAGGTAGGAATGAAAACCCGATGCACATGTTAGGCTCTAGACCGAGATGGGATTCGAACCCTGGGTCCACAGGTGTGAGAGGCAGGACAAATACCAGAATGTTTAGGTGGACAGTTTTGAGGTGTGGGGGATTGTAATTCCCCCACCAACAAGCACAACTTGTCCAGTCCCTTTGAATCGGTTATTGCATTGCCTGATGCCGAGTTTGACGTTCAATACTAATGTAAGAGTCTAGTCCCCCTGTTGCAAAAATTGAAAATTATTTCCAGAATATTTTCAAAAGCATTTCTTGAGATCGATCATACGAAAACTGTAGTTACCATGTCTGAATCTGCAATGTTTGCCGTTCGAAAAATAATACGTGTCTTTTTTATTCATCTAAAAATAAAGTAAGGGTAAAACACCGTAGTGGGTTCCAGTAAAATGACATTTTCTAAAATCTACGTTTTTTCCCAGAGGCTACATTTTTTATTTCCTAGCCAAGATGTAGGTCAAAATTAATTTCGCAAAATCGATTTCTCTCCATTATCCTCATGGCTAGGAAGTTGAAACACGCCGACTCACGTCCGGTGTCCGACGTAAGTTTAGAAGCCTTTTAGATTTGACATCACTTGAATCAAGGAGAAAACTATCGAGTCCCTGTTTATGTTATTAAATGATATTTTATGAACACTCCAGCAAAGTTTCAAACCAACCAACATAAAGAGTTTCCTAAATGCAACTTTCCTTTTTTAAGATGTAACTGTTTTTAAAGTGTTTTTGTTTTGTTCATAGCCTGCCTGCTTTGTGGAACTCCGAGCCCATCTATAGTCATTGCTTAACATCTATTTCTTTTTTTAACAGTAAGTTTTCTCATTGATAAACTCATTTACAACTCAATTTTTTTTTAAGTGTTTAGGTTTTTATTTTTCATGTGTGTGATGCTTAATTGTCTGAACTTTTTAGAAATAATTTCATTGACAGTCTGAACCTTGTAGTTACAAGAATTTTCTTTTGTTTTACATTTTCCTTCTCAGTCTAGCCTTCTCCACAAAACAATTTTAGTGTTTTCTTTTCACTTAGCGAATTTTTGTTTTCTAATTTGTGTACATTAGTGTGTAATTTATTTAATTTTGTGGAGAGAAATAAAGTAATAGGCTTAACAAATAAAAGTGAAGACAGTTTGTCTTGGACTGACAAGACCGCAAGACCGCTAGCATTCATTTTCTTTAATTTTTTTTACCAGCGAAACGCGACCTTGTCTGAGAGACAAGACAGGGAGGTGAAAGGTGTTTATTTTTTATTTTTTTATAAAGTATATTTTTGCTATGCTTAAAAGTTTTTTTCCCTAAATATTGTTGTCATTCAGGCGAGGTAGAATACTAATCGATTTTTTTTTCCAGATCAAAATTACCCAGAAATGGGTTGAACTAATGCGGAATCTGAGTTAAAAAAATCTAATTTTAAAACCAGTTTCCGGGTCCGTTTTTCTTCCTCCAGGGCCCCCTTGGACCAGGGCCCAATTTCATTAATCTGTTAAAGGAACATTAAAGAATTGGTAAGAAAAAAACTTGTAAAATATACTTTTTGATCACAGATTTACATAAAACTTACACGGTCTAATGATGAGGATAGTAGAAAACATCCCTTGAAATATTTCTGTCTGAAATGCCATATTTGATGAGAAATGAATAAACTAATTTTCTGATTGGAGTTTATCGCTCAGTGAGCGTTTTATTCATTTGTTGAATCTGTATGATTTCATGCAAATGTGTAATCGGTTTTTCACTATTTTCTCGTGACCCAGATGGCCAATCGATCTCAAACTTCCACAGGTTTGTCAGTTTATGTATATGGTGGATTACATAAAGTGCTTACACTGCCAGCAACTGTTTTGTTAGCAAAAACCAATTTTGTAATGTTCCTTTCTTTGCTAAGTAAACAATGAGCGGGGCACAGTCGCAACAATGTAAACTTAATATTGGCAGGTAACCTGTGTCTTGTAAGCAGGGCAGTTTTGTGCTTAGCAACATTTTGTGCTTACAGGTTTTTATGAAATTGGGCCAAGGAATCCGGGTGAACTCTGACCCAGAAGTTTCTAGAGTGCGCAACGACCCAATTTGTCTTAATTGAAGACAATAGGGGAAAGGGGCTTTTTATCACAGAGTGCCTTCAATCAAAACAAAAAGTGGGAATTTTTAAATCTCCTGACAGAAAGATTCAGTCTTCAACTTCTGAAAAAATATTTACAAGCTGATTTAAAATTGCCCTCCTACAGCTGAGACCCGCAGGAACGTCGTCTGATGACATGAACGATATTTTACGCAAATATAACATCCTGGATGTAACGCCAAATCTGATAAATAATGCGAGGAGATGCCGTTGTCAAAGAAAAAAAGAATACCCAGAAATATCGACACGACAACATAAAATTGTGATGGAAAGCAGGACGGTTGGCGAGTGTTTGGGGGTAGTTTTCATTGAAGGGCGAACATTTAAGCGGTTTGGCGTTTGTACAAACAGTATATAACTGAAGACTCTCAACCCGCCGCATGTTTTTAACATGCATTCAAATTCAAGATGGCGAACCGTCTTGGTGGTGTGCCTTAATAATGGCATGGGTTTACTCAACTGTTCGAGGCAACCGCAGGTAGAAAATTGCAAAATTTGCTACGAATATTGTGCTTTGTGGGTTGAGGTTTAACCTCGACCATCTGAAAAGTGTCAATTAAACCTCTGCATGTAGTATAACGGCATGTGTTGCAAGCATGTTTGTTTACGTTGAAATGTTTAACGGCATATTCTGCAGATAAATATGTATTAGCCACGGAGCACCGTTCGCGTTTTCCACGCCACGTGTGGTACGTCGGTGCAGTGGCACGTCGATATCGAGCCATTAGCATCGGCTGGGTGGCAGTGGGAACAGAAAGACGCGTGGAAAAGGAGTAGGCCTACGTAAAGGTGGATCATCCAGTCGGATATGGATTATCCCAACGGGGAAACCTTTGCCGTGATCACGGTAACAAAGATTACAATACTGCAGTGTGATATACCTATATTGTCAGGGGCTTACGTTCAATTTTGGATGACAATAATTAAAGGGGAAAAACAATTAACTTTTTTTTTAAATAATTTGGATTGCCGTTCGCCTGATACTTTTCAAATTCTTTGGAAAGTATTTTCGTAAAATTGTGTATCACATTCTTCTTGATAAACATTGATTTTCGAAACCATCAGAAGTTTTCCTTGTTGTATTTCATAATTCATGTTTTTTTTGTAAAGCGACTATTAAAAATGGAAAGGTGTGCCAGTTGTAGAGATTACCCATCATGTTTTTCGTTTCACCCCTTATTACTGCAGCCTGTCCCTCACGTATTCGAACACACCCCCTTTGTTTGCCGTGCGCCAGTCCAGGTTGGCTATTGTTCATGCTTGCCTTTTGTTAATATCCAGGAGCAAGTTGAACTAGACACGCAATGCTTGTGACATTACAGAAAGAAAATTACAGACACAAGGTGTTCAGGTTTCAGGAAGTGTCAGTTAGCTTAGAGAATTTGATACATAGAAAGAGTTTTGCATCCACTTGCTTATCAGATTCGAAGAAGAACCGTACATAAAACTTGAGAATATGTTTTCAACTTGAACTTCCGGTTTGGACAGGAAGCAATGTCAAATCAGGTCACCAGAGTATGCAAGAAATATTACATACATCAGACCTTAATCTCACGCTATACAATCATTTAAGGTGCTTTTCGGACATGAATTTAAATTAATGAAAAACACTTGATGACGTTACCAGTACGTCATTGCTAATATTCCCATGTTAAGTTTAAAACAATTTCGATCCTGCAATCTGTTTTTATTAACATAATAATTCTTAAACATGTCACAAGATGGTGCTGTTTAATATGAAACGTCATCATCGGTATAATTTGAAGAGGTGATGGTTCACAGAGGAAACTCACTTTCATATTGGCTACAATCCGAACATAGTCCTGTTGGGAAATTGTTCACTTCATCTTGCCGTATAGACCATTATCATGCTACCACCATCTTGGTCATGTTCCCTGTATCCAGTAACAGTAGTGGATGCTAATATTCATCATACAAAAAGGAACCAGACTATTTTTCCTTCCAGCCTCAGTTTGGTTACATTGAGTGGAATGGGAGAAAATCAAGATGGCTGCACCTATAGACCGGAAGAAAGGACGCATTTGGCTCAAGTTGATAAACATTGTACTCAATATTCCAAGACCTTTTTGATGATGTAGACCTACAGACTGTAACAAATCCAAGTAGTACTGGTCAGTAAATATGTTTCAAAATATTGAATTTTAAAGGCACTGGACACTATTTGTAATTACTCAATATAATTGTTAGCATAAAAACTTACTTGGTAACGAGCAATGGAGAGCTGTTGATAGTATAAAACATTGTGAGAAACGGCTCCCTCTGAAGTAACGTAGTTTTTGAGAAAGAAGTAATTTCTCAGTAAAATATTTGAATTGATTTGAAGACCTCACGCGTGAGGTCTCGAAATCAAACATCTGAAAGCACACAACTTCGTGTGACAAGGGTGTTTTTTCTTCCATTATTATCTCGCAACTTCGACGACCAATTAAGTTCAAATTTTCACAGGTTTGTTATTTTGTGCATATGTTGAGATACACCAAGTAAGAAGACTGGTCTTTGACAATTACCAAAAGTGTCCAGTGTCTTTAAATCAATGTAATTCGACACTTGATTATGTCACCATAGCGTCACTCTTTTAATGTGGAAGTAGATGATAGTGTCCTGGTGTTATATAAACTTTTAATGTTGCATTTACTTGCAGGGAAGAGTTAAGATGACGAACAGAAGAACGCAGTATTTACATTATTTTTGGCTTTCAATTTTGGTCGCGCCGGGCACCATACACACCCTTTCCAAACATAACCTCTGTTTTGTCAATTCTAGCGATCGAATTTTGTAAAATGTTGATGATCACGGTTCGAGTTTGAAAAAAAATCCCTTTTAAACCTGTCGTCTGAGGGCGCTGTCAAAAAGTGATTATGACGCATTACTTATTTTTCGAAAAAAAATGAAGAATGAACTCACATTTCAAACATGGGAACCATGTCCATGTTGTTGTCGTTGTTGTTCTTTTTTCTCGGGGGGGGGTCTGTTGGGTGTATTTTTTAATACATTTTTTTGTAATACTTCTTCTACTTATAGATTGCCTTTAATGTAAAAAATAAATGGTGCCATTATATTGCAAACGACCTCCTACTTGGATAAATGATGCACTAAAAGCTTACCCAGCACAAGGAAGTACGAGCCCTGCGTCCGTCTTCTAGGCACCATTTGATGTGTTGTCTGCAAAACTGACCCCAAATGCAGCATCTTGTGCCATCTAAGTACAGTTTGACACACATGGTAGAACACCCAGAGGATTGTTGGCATAGAAACAGCTACGTTTAAAGTTGCTCCCTGGAACTCACTGCCTGTGTCTAATTACTTTCCACTAACTTACAATCCGCCAAAGTTCAAGAGGAATGAACAGACATTTCCTCTCGCTTTAACTTTTTCATTTTTCCCTTGTATTACCTAACCATGAGTGACCCTTTGACCTTGTGTTGGGCGGCTTTTCATGATTTACAAAGTGCGCATTACTTTCTATATTTACTGGGCTACAAGTATTACAGCCGTACATTGCACACTTTTCCACATCATTTACCGAATATTTTGACACAGTAAAACATGCAAAATCCGTTCCTTTTTTAAAATTTTGACCATGTCTTTATTTATATTTTGAAGAGAAACAAAAACCCGCATTAGCAGAAGACGCTAACTGTTCACACTGCTAGATGTGCACATGCGCAGCATACAATTCTGTACAGTGCGCCCTCTCGAATAGCGGGAAATAATATTATAGTTTCTGTATGTATTATTTTTGTACTAAATCAAAGATACAAAAAATGGTTCATGGCCTGACGTTTCGACACTAGCAGAGTCTTTCAAAGATGATACATTTTTCGAAGAATTCGTTTTTACCGAAAAGAGCATTTTTTACTTTATGTTTTAAACTATACACAGTGTGGTGTAAATTCCGATCAAGTTATTAACTCTTTTTTATGATGAACACATTCTCTCATTTTGTATTAAGGTTTTTTTTCTCGATCATGGCGATATTTGGATGTAATGAGCGAAAGATTTGCTTTATTCTTTACTTTTTCAGTCTGTTTAAAATGTCCCCCACCTCTATTCAAAACAGTGAGAGAAACATTGTTGTGCCAATAAATAATTATCTAAGCAAGAGATTTACTAAGTTTCAGTGGTTTTTATTCCTTTTCATTTGTTTAGAGTGAGGAGAGACGTACATCAAGAATCCAGTACACCGAGGATCAGTAATGAGTCGGACAACTGCAAGATGGGATCCTCAATTAGCATCTGAACATGAGAAGTACTAAATTAGGCACAGCTGCTTTTTTCCCAAGGTAAACACCACTTAAGAAGTTTACTCCTTGTTTGAAGTACAGTAGTCCAGAATGAGACGAATATTGTCCTCGGGGTTGGGTAGATGGGGCAGGGGTTAGGTCCAGGTAGATATTAGCATGGCTACAGACATGATAGGTTTGATTCACTATTCAATGATCCAAGCCATCTCATCACTAACCCTCACAGTCCCCAAATCCTCCAAAAAGATGTCTGACTTTGTAGGACATGGTCAGTACTGCAGGCCTAAATAATTGTTGCTTATAATTGGAGCTGGCCCATCAAACCTATCACAGTCCAAGCATCTGGGTGTTGACTGTTGAGGTACTATAGGGTGGAGTATTTGGAGGATATGGGTGGGTTTCCAGCAGAGGGTACTAGGGGGTAAGGGTTAAGGAGGCCTGGTGTTAGTCTTGGTCCAAGCCGGTACTGTCTAAATACTTTCATGCAGCATTTAGGGGATCAAAAAGTGACTCGATGACAAAGGGAATACCATTAGCGTGTGTGATTTATGTTGGGAAGAACTGTAGCTATTTGAAATGGATTTCATATGGAGACGGAATAAATAATCTTATACACTAATGTTAACCATTTCATTCCAGGCAGAATCAAACCTTGTGATGGTATTCATCCCATAGATATCATCCCATGCACCAAGAAGATTGTTGGCATCTACCACTCAGGGTGTCCATCTATCATGCTCTTAAGGTAAGTTTATAATACCTTGTTATCAGTGTTGTAGCCGTCGAGACTGGTCTTGGTCTCGAGACCAGTCTCGAGATGAAATTTTTATGGTCTTGGTCTCGAGCACGCATGGTCTCGGACTTCCTGGTCTCTGACTGCCTGGTCTCCCCTCGGACTGTCGGTCTTGGCATTGGTCTTTACTACAACACTGCTAGTTGTGTTATAAGAAAAGTATAAACATGCAATTCTTTGACGAGCTGTGTTAGATGGTATTTTACCCCTCTAGTTTGTGATACATTATTGAATTTTGGAAAAGTTTATACCTGGGTAGAAACGACATGATAACATTTAACCATATATTGTTTTCATTTTGAATGAAAACAAGGAAAAACAGTTTATAATCTGGGAGGGTTTTTGTGCAATTTTAAGAATTTGTTTTGATTGCAGCAATCATAATAAGCGAAGGTAGTTTGCAGTGTCTTCAAATTTATTTTTCTCAACTTTGACAATACCTCAGATATGAATCTTTCTTTATTGAGGTTTAGTTTTAATACAAACCTCCTAACCCGTGAGCTTTAACATTAAAGGAACATTACAGAATTGGTTTTTGCTAACAAAACAGTTGCTGGCAGTGTAATCACTTTATGTAATCCACCATATACAACATAAACTGACAAACCTGTAGAAGTTTGAGATCAATCGGCCATCTGGGTCGGCCATCATACACTTTTTGTATGAAATCATATAGATTCAACAAATGAATAAAACGCTCACTGAGCGATAAACTCCAAACAGAAAATTAGTTTATTCATTTCTCATCAAATATGGCATTTCAGACAGAAACATTTAAAGGGATGTTTTCTACTATCATCATCATTAGACCGTGTAATTTTTATGTAAATCTGTGATCAAAAAAGTATATTTTACAAGTTTTTTTCTTACCAATTCTGTAATGTTCCTTTAACAGTCAATTGTTTAGTGGGTATGTGGGGCTTTTCAAAATAAACGTTTTGATAGCGTTCTACATGCCCTTTTAACAAACCAGTTGTTTAAATCAGAAACTTTCCATTTGATTCCACTCAGGTTTGTGCTTTGTGATGGCACTCCCAAGATATCATTCCCTGCACCAAGCACCTACAACTCAGTGTGTCCATCCTACATACTCTAATGTAAGTTTATGATACATTAGTATAAGAAAGGTACAGTCAACTCCTTCGATATGGGTTATGTTAGATAATAGTTCAACCCTTAAACAATGTATAAAAAGAAGACACTACTACACTTGCGTTTGTGTATAAGTTTAACCTTAGAATGGACAGATTTGTTTAAAATTTAATTTCAAAAAGGACTCTGCGGATTCGAACCGAGGACTCATCATTCCAGAATCCAAGGCCTTTCCACTATAGGCTAAGGGGGCTTCATTCTCTTTGTCTCTGATACTAATATAATGACTAAGAAAAAAACTACATTACCAAGGGGAAAACGATTTGAAACCTAGCAAAGTTGTTGGTTTCAATGATCAGGTGGAATAACAATTCTTTTATGGCCCACAATTTATCAACATTCTCAGTAGCCCTGTATACCTGTTAACCATTTCCAATATAACCCCCCTTTCATTAAAAAATGGACAGACTATAACTTCCCCTCATAAATTCCATTTAGAATTACGAAGGAAAGAAAGATTGACAAACATAACAATAATTGTAGGCCATGATCAATAGAGTAGTGCATATTTGTGCAGCAGTGTGTCTTTATTCAAAATTAACATTGAACTTCAACTGAAACAATGGTTAATTTGTAATATATAGTCCAAGTATAAACGTATAGGCCGACTACCGTAGTTTCATTCCTCTGTGAGGGAGTGGGTTATTATAGCTATACCGTTGAAATGCAGTATTTACTGCCCATCGTAAAAATTGAGGTATTCAACAATTTCCACTCATTAAAATTTCTGTACTGTCCTCCCGGGACGCTGTCCCGAATGAAATTGACAATTCGAACCCTCTGTTTTATATTTATGCCGTAATTGTAGGTAAAAACTGCCATACAGTTCATTGAGTTGATTAGATAGTAAAGCACTGTTTTGAAAAAGTAGGCAACACTTCAAGCTATGGGTCATAATTCTATTGGATAGAATTATGAAACCAAAAGAACGGCTGAAAGAAGTCTTAATAAATAAACAAACACATTTTACAGGGCCCAATTTTATAAAGCCTTTATAAGTACAAACACTTGCTTAAAGGCCCTGTACACTATTGGTAAGATCGAAAAACACAATGTTCACAGATTCACACATAACTTACACGATTTAAAGTAAGTAATGGTAGAAAGGGTTCCTTTAGGTATTTCTGCCTAAAATGCTATCGTTTCTGAGAAACGAGTAAAACAACAGTAATTATCGCGCGCGATAATTTGAAAAAACAGAAAACACATAAGGTCTCTTTTCACTATTTTCTCGTGACCTCGATGACCAATTGATCTCAAACTTTCACAGGTTTGTTTGTTCATGCATATGTTTAATCACACAAAATGTGGACACTGATTTTGAGCTGTTACCAAAAGTGTACAATACCTTTAAAGGCAAAGTATACCTTTAGTTTTTGGAACCGTTCGATGGTTTCAATCCTTTATAACTGTAGATATATACAATAAAACTAACCTGTGAAAATTTCATTACAAAAGGTGGTTGCGTTTTTGAGTTATCACCTACAATCTATGTCCACACAGGAAGAATAATCCGTAATTGGAATGTACATAATCTGAGAAACGTTTCGTGCAGAAAAGTTTTTCAGGTATATATATATATGTTTTGAATCCCTCTCTCTAAAAAAACATAACTTTTAAGAGAACCGTTTCTCAACATGTTATACATTGTCAACAGCTGCAGTACTTCTTACCAAGTAAGTTTTTATAGCCATTAATTTTTGGAGTAATTACCAAAGGTATAGGCCCCCTACCTTCCCTTTAGGCAAAGACAATTATTGCCTATATAGCAGAACAGGTCACCACAGCCATAATTCTATAAAATTTACATTGCTGCGACAGGTTCTCCAGCACTCATTCTTTGCTTAGCAAAGACATTTGCTAATTAGTAGTTTCTGCTTAACATCTTTACGAAATTGAGCCCTGCTTTTACTGGACCAGCATATTCGTATGTAGCTATATAACCCGCTCCTTTCCTTACAGATTCCCGCATAGTGTCGCGGGGGATTTTAAGTACGCATAAATAGTTTATTTTAAATTCAATCTCCATTGCGGAATAATTCATTTTTATCTGGAATTGCCATCGGTACCCGTACGTAGAGTTTCACTGTATCGAGGGTCAATTCTATTTATCCTTCCTGTCTCGCTTTGGTTCTATGCTGTTAACAAGGCGAGCAATGCCGGTCTAGTTTAACTCGTTTTAAATCAGTAAAATTGTGTTTTAGTATAGAAATAAAGAGTTCTAGGTTTTTCTTCACAAAGAGTTAAGATTGCTCCTACAAAGTTGTTGTTAAGCAGAGTGTGATGTCACAATACAAATCACTACGGCAATATTGACAACTCATCTTAAGATGAATCCAAGTGTTTTGTGAAATCGAGACCAATTTTTTAAACATATAACCATGTTACTCTTTAATAATAATAATAAAAAAAAATGTTTGTGACGGTGCATTACTTTACAAACTACCTCATAATCATGCACACGCAAACTATTGGGCCTTATATTAAAGGATAAACAATGTAGATTTTCTAATATTACATTTGTTAGTCTTTAAATACCAGCTTGAACGAAAACGGCAACAAGTGACCTTTGCCCAAATTCATTTAAAATGTTATTTTCAATCAATAAGGAAATTGAGTTCACTTGAGATTAATCAGAGTTTAATTGTAAACAAAACAACAATCATTTTCAGTGGGGCAAAGACATAACTTAGGGGGGGGGGGCTATTTAATGTATCGAACCATTTATTTGTGCCTGGTTAAGCCACTGTTAAATGTTAATAGACATTTCAATACGGAATTGAAGTGTTGGGGATTTTACTCAAGGAGTCATTTTTCATTTATATTCTTTCTTTTTTTAAATGCCATTGGCAGGTCCAAGTTTTATTGGGATTTTCTTTATGTATTGTGATTTTAATTCTTTGTATTTGAGTGGTGGATTTCTATTTTGATTAATTATTATTATGTCGGCTTTACTTTCACTGTGGATTAATGTTTTATGGCGTTATTGACAGTAACCTCTTGACATTTGCTTGTGTTTTTCATTTATTTCTTACTATTCTTAACGGATTCTGCGCTATATAAGATCATATAATATTATTATTATTATATTTTGTGCGATTCGCACTGACTATAGTAAAATTAGTTTGTCTAATGTTTAACAGGTGCCACCAAAACACACAAAAAGCCACTTAAACCCGCGCCAACAAAATCAGACTCATAATGCTGCAGAAAACCCGTGTTAGCATTGAACTTGTTTGTGTACATTATTAAGGAGTTATGTACCCCGATGTAATACCCGAGTTGGCCTGATTTTGACATTTTTTACAAAAAAGGCCCAAATTTGATAAAAATTTTGGACTTACCCCTTGCAGTTTTTTCAATTTTTTGCAAAACTTTCAAGCCCGTGTTTATGTTCCAAAAAGGCATCAGTCAGGCTTACTGCATCGTTCTAGGGCTTAATATCGAACTTTCAAAAAAGGCCCATATTTGATAAAAATGCTGGACTTACCCCTTGTAGTTTTTTTCAATTTTTGGCCCTATTTTCAAGTCCGTGTTTTTGCTCCAAAATGGCATCAGTGAGGCTTACTGCATCGTTCTAGGGCTTAAATACCGAACCTTCAAAAATTGCCCAAATTTGAAAGAATTGCTGGTCTTACCCCTTGTGGTTTTTTCAATTTTGGGCCTAAATTTGATAAAAATGCTGGACTTGCCCCTTGTAGTTTTTTCAATTTTGGGCCTAAATTTGATAAAAATGCTGGACTTACCCCTTGTAGTTTTTTCAATTTTGGGCCTAAATTTGATAAAAATGCTGGACTTACCCCTTGTAGTTTTTTCAATTTTGGGCCTAAATTTGATAAAAATGCTGGACTTACCCCTTGTAGTTTTTTCAATTTTGGGCCTAAATTTGAATAAAAATGCTGGACTTACCCCTTGTAGTTTTTTCAATTTTGGGCCTAAATTTGATAAAAATGCTGGACTTACCCCTTGTAGTTTTTTCAATTTTGGGCCTAAATTTGATAAAAATACTGGACTTACCCCTTGTAGTTTTTTCAATTTTGGGTCTAAATTTGATAAAAATGCTGGACTTACCCTTGTAGTTTTTTCAATTTTGGGTCTAAATTTGATAAAAATGCTGGACTTACCCCTTGTAGTTTTTTCAATTTTGGGCCTAAATTTGATAAAAATGCTGGACTTACCCCTTGTAGTTTTTTAAATTTTGGGCCTAAATTTGATAAAAATGCTGGACTTACCCCTTGTAGTTTTTTCAATTTTGGGCCTAAATTTGATAAAAATGCTGGACTTACCCCTTGTAGTTTTTTCAATTTTGGGCCTAAATTTGATAAAAATGCTGGACTTACCCCTTGTAGTTTTTTCAATTTTGGGCCTAAATTTGATAAAAATGCTGGACTTACCCCTTGTAGTTTTTTCAATTTTTGGCCTAAATTTGATAAAAATGCTGGACTTACCCCTTGTAGTTTTTTCAATTTTGGGTCTAAATTTGATAAAAATGCTGGACTTACCCCTTGTAGTTTTTTCAATTGTGGGCCTAAATTTGATAAAAATGCTGGGACTTACCCCTTGTAGTTTTTTCAATTTTGGGCCTAAATTTGATAAAAATGCTGGACTTACCCCTTGTAGTTTTTTCAATTTTGGGCCTAAATTTGATAAAAATGCTGGACTTACCCCTTGTAGTTTTTTCAATTTTGGGCCTAAATTTGATAAAAATGCTGGACTTACCCCTTGTAGTTTTTTCAATTTTGGGCCTAAATTTGATAAAAATGCTGGACTTACCCCTTGTAGTTTTTTTCAATTTTGGGCCTAAATTTGATAAAAATGCTGGACTTACCCCTTGTAGTTTTTTCAATTTTGGGCCTAAATTTGATAAAAATGCTGGACTTACCCCTTGTAGTTTTTTCAATTTTGGGCCTAAATTTGATAAAAATGCTGGACTTACCCCTTGTAGTTTTTTCAATTTTGGGCCTAAATTTGATAAAAATGCTGGACTTACCCCTTGTAGTTTTTTCAATTTTGGGCCTAAATTCGATAAAAATGCTGGACTTACCCCTTGTAGTTTTTTTTAATTTTGGGCCTAAATTTGATAAAAATGCTGGACTTACCCCTTGTAGTTTTTTCAATTTTGGGCCTAAATTTGATAAAAATGCTGGACTTACCCCTTGTAGTTTTTTCAATTTTGGGCCTAAATTTGATAAAAATGCTGGACTTACCCCTTGTAGTTTTTTCATTTTTTGGCCCTATTTTCAAGTCCGTGTTTATGTTTCAAAATGGCATCAGTGAGGATTACTGCATCTTTCTAGGGCTAAATACCGAACCTTCAAAAATTGCCCAAATTTGAAAGAATTGCTGGACTTACCCCTTGTGGTTTTTTTCAATTTTTGACCTAATTTTGAAAATTTGATAGAATTGCTGGACTTACCCCTTGTAGTTTTTTACAATTTTTGGCCATATTTTCAAGTCCGTGTTTTTGCTCCAAAATGGCATCAGTGAGGCTTACTGCATCGTTTTAGAGCTTAATATCAGACCTTCAAAAATGAAAACAAAAAATGATAAAAATGCTGGACTTACCACTTGCAGATTTTTCACTTTTTGGCCTAATTTTCAAGTCCGTGTTTATGATCCAACTAAATTGATACAATGATAAAATACAGATAAATATAATACATTATTAATCATAAACTAACTGTTACCTAGAAAGCTAAAATCGCGTATTGCATATTAACATAAAAAATATACTCAAGCGTTCAGTAAAAATATTCAAACTGAAAGAAAAATGAGTTTTTAGTGCGCTCCTAAATTTATTCAGTTCTATAATGTCTGTGAGAGCTTTTGGGAGAAAGGTCCAGAATGGCAGCTGCCTTTCCGAACTGCCTAAAACCATATGTTGCAGTTTTAGTGAGAGGCACTCTCGACGAGGTAGCTCTTTCAGACCTTAAAGATCTTGAATGGCCACAATGACAGAGGCATGGTACGTCAGACTTGACATCAAACACATTTGTACACAATCAATCACATGTCTCCTTTGGCTTGGCTGTGCTTGGTAATTGAAATAAAAAACATAATGCTCTAAGAAAAATAAATGTATTTTTTTTTGGTTAAGCCGTAAAGTTAATATTACTTCATTTGCTCACTAAAAATAAAATTTGTTTAAACATTTTCTTTGTACAAAATATCCATCAACACTGTACAATTCTATACACTCATATACATTTACTAATATAACATAACAATATAAAAGATAGTGTAGATGCAACCAATAATGAAATGTACACAAATGTTTGTTCAAATTTCCACATAACCATCTTTATGGTTGACTATACAACTATAAACATCGATATTACTGTAACGCCTCAATAAATTGACACTGTTCCTGACATGGTTCTTCAACAAGATCAGAACTTATGTTTCGCATCATACCAAAATTCAATTTATAGTGAGCAATGCTGCGTTTATGTTAAGTTCCGGTCTCACATAAGTACATATTGTTATCTCAAGAGATGTTACTAGTGATCTGAGACCTTCCAGCAGTAGCAGTCCATTTTAAACTCTGTCTTTTTTTTTTTCAAGCAGTGAATATTTTTCGGTTACACTTCTTTTGCTTCTTCTGTTCCAGCTTCTTGTCCTGAGCAGATAGTTCCTCGATGAAAGTATTGAAGGTTCCCTGATCAAAGTAGACGCTGGCGATCCTGTTTAACATCTGGTCCACCTTCTCCGGCAGCGAGTTTGTTATGTCGGCCTCGTACTCCTCCATGTCCAGATTTGGGAGGTCCTCTTCAGCCTTCTTACCAATCCCTGTCCAGGACTTGAAGCGGTGCAGGATGAAGTCTACCATCTCATACTCGTTGGACTGCTGCTCAATGTCTTTGTTGACTGTCTTAAAGGCGCCGATGATGATCGTCAGGAAGACGTTGATCATGACGAAGCAGACATACCCTGTGAAGCAGAAGAAGAAGAATGGTCCCAAGATGCTCACTGTCAACAATTCACCAAACTTGAACTTCCCCAAGACTGCAGTGATCATAGTCTCCATGGTGAAGAGCATATCAGAGTAGTTATACAGGCGGTTGCAGAACATCAGGTAGAACACAGCGGCGAAGGCAATGAAAACGAAGAAGAACATGAAGAGAAAATGCAGCAGCTCCCTTGAGCAGCTTTTGATGGTGCTGGCCAGGATACCCATGCGACGGTTAAAACGTAGAAGCTTGAGGAACTTGATATTACTCAAGAACACCACTAACCCAAGCATGTATCCCAGCAGCAAGTTCCAGTAAGCCGCATACTGAAGATTCATATACTCGTTCTTCTCACGGTCTATAAAAGCATCCAGGAAAGCAGAAGTGATGTGAAGTCGGTAGAAGTAGACAACCATCAGTACAAGTGAAAATCCAATGGTGAGAATCTCGTTCCAGTTCCAGACCTCCTTCAGGTAAGCCTTGCCCTCCTTCCTGAAAGCCAGGAGCTCCCTTACAAGCATAAAAATTATGAAAATGAAAAAGGAAACCTCACAGATGAGCCGGACCATCCCCATCCCATCGCTGTACTGCAACAGCCTCAGGATCTCAATGCGGTACCACGGGTAGCAACCTCCAGTTGGTAAGATCTCTTGGATCAGGTTGATGTAGCTGAAGAGATTCGTCTGAGCATTGTAGACGGAAATCTCGATGAAGAGAGCCCGTGTGTACCTGTCAATCCAGGCCTCGTCGTACATCTTCTTCAAGGAAGTCGTAACCCCTTCCACGCTGCTGGTGTCCACATTGAAGACGTATCCGCCACCGAGGTACAGGCCATGGCGTCCCCATACTGGGTAGCTGTCAAGCTTTGCCGAGTCTGTATAGTTGTACTCTGGGCGTTGAGTTACATTAGGGTTGTAAGCCGTCCATCCT
Source organism: Pycnopodia helianthoides (assembly GCA_032158295.1). NCBI lineage: Eukaryota > Metazoa > Echinodermata > Asteroidea > Forcipulatida > Asteriidae > Pycnopodia > Pycnopodia helianthoides. The sequence goes on from CM063245.1 coordinate 15,833,178, forward strand.
ACTCCGTATGGTGCCTTGTCTTCATGTCCCATTGAGTATCCGACGTTGCACTCACTGATCAAATCTTTCATTTTGGATCGCACTTCACACTTCCCTGAAAAATAAAAATGACACAATACAAAATGAATCTGATGGAAAATCACCAGATTTCAGGATGAAGTGACTCAAACTTTGGTATAGCTCGTTATTAGAGTGGGGGTACTAGGATCTCACAGAGCCTGTGGGTTTCAAAAAGCCTGCTTGTTTTATCAGCATGACTGTCTTGCCTTCATTTTAAAAAAAAATGCCTAACTGACAAGGCCGGACGGCCACTTCAACGTGAGGGCCACACTTTACTGATTTTGGCTGTAGACCCAACCAACTGTCACTAGGAGCATGTTGCCACCTACTCCTGGGGCTGAAACAGGGTTCCCCTTCACAGTCTGTTAGGATGTCGGCATGGGTATCATCCACAAGGAGCCTGGCTGGTAGAGCAGAATGCACTACCTTCCCATTTTTTTGAAGCAATTCTTGTTAAGTGCCTTGCTCAAGGGCACAAGTGTCTTGACCGAGATTCAAACCCACACTCTGCTGCTGACAACACCAAGGCTTGGGTCCAGTGAACTAGACCCCTCGGACACAACATGCCACAATCATTGGTGATATAAATATGTGTTCTTAAAGGTATTGTACACTTTTGGTAACAGCTCAAAATCAGTGTCCACATTTTGTGTGATTAAACAAATGCATTAACAAACCAACCTGTGAAAGTTTGAGCTCAATTGGTCATCGAGGTCACGAGAAAATAGTGAAAAGAGATCTTATGTGTTTTCTGTTTTTTCAAATTATCGCGCGCGATAATTACTATTGTTTTACTCGTTTCTCAGAAACGATAGCATTTTAGGCAGAAATATTTTAAGGAACCCTTTCTACCATTGCTTACTGTAAGTTATGTGTGAATCTGTGAACATTGTGTTTTTTGATCTTACCAATAGTGTACAGGGCCTTTAAGGATGAAAACCATGCAATGCTAACCTCTTACAGGAAGTGATGGTTCTGCAAAGGGTTTGGGTATGGGAGCAAATGCAGAATGAACAAAAAGTGGTACTCGAGACTGAACCCCTGAAAACCCGGAAAACCTATACAAAAACTTGAGGCTAACCTTGAGTTACTGCCTGTTTAATTTTGCATTCCTCCCTTATTTACTCAAGTGCTTCGGTGATTCGAATGAAATGTAAAGCTCTGGGTTTTTCTTAAATGCAGGTCAAAACAACCCAGTAGCCGATTTCACTAAGCACTAAGATTACATTCTGTGAAGTCGTTTACAGTAGATAACAATCTCAAGGACTGTGGTCATATTGTGAACAAATTGCCAGGTCTTGTTGCAATACTTTCCCCTGAAACTTATCCACAATACAATTGGACTGCTTGGGGATGTCTTGTGTGTAGAAAAATTCAAGGAAAAGGAAGTCTATCCGCAAGTTATCCTGGAATAGTTTAGAGGAGGTGCCTTACCCTGCATGATAATACTCTGGGTTAACAGAGTCAAAGTACTGATAGTTTTGGATGCATGTGATAACAGGAATCTTCCAAATTCTTACATTTATTAAGCTCTCTCAAGCTTACTTACCTCTAGGCACTCTCAGCTGGCGGAAATGAACCTTGCCGAGAATTTTAGAGTAGCGATCACCGAGGAAATACTGTTGGTCTCTTCCTGGTTCCCTACCGTTGTACCACTTCCCAGCAACTATACCCGGAACAAGCCCGGTATCCACCCACCGCCAAAACCTGGGTATACTTATTGCCTTTAAGGAAAGAAAACAAAAATCAATGAGAGGTAAATAAAAAAAACAAGAAAACCAATCAGAACATCTTTATAATTTGATATAGATGTTAAATTTCCATCGGGGTTAAAGAATATTATTTGGTTTTACCCACACGCTGATGTCTATAAAGCATTGTATACTCAGTACTTTCTCGGTCCTGTGAAAAAAAATCCACAGGCATATTACTCGGGTGGGATTCGAACCCACAACCTTTGTCATTCTAGAGCAGGACTCGGGAAAGTACTGAGTACGCAGCGCTTTTACACAGATTGGTGTACGGGTAAAACCGAATTACATTCTTTATCTATGATGCAAATTTTACATCTAAACACCATGTTCACTTTCATGAGATGATGCTGATGATGCATGCAGTGATCGATTGAGTGGTGGAAAGTTGGAATGTTGTGTGTCTTTGTTGTCCAGGTCTTTGTTAGTCATGTGCTTTGTGCTTTGTCTTTTCTGTCTGTATTAAGGGCACTCCCTAACACAAGCTGTGCTCCTTTGGCTGTGCCCCCAATTCCTAAAATTATCGTATCACTTTGCTTCTGTTGTATTTATATTGATTGAGGAATTTGGAGATAAATGTTGTAATGAATGAATGAATTTGTCTGACAGCTGGGTATTTTGAGCAAAAGTGACATCAATAGTGTTGGAGTGCTATTAACAGCAGGTTCGAATCTCACTTGAGTAGCCTGTGGTTGTTTTCCTGCAGGACTCGTAAAGCACGTTATATGCAGTATATCAATTCCTTTGATGTGGAAGGTCTTGAGTACAAATCTCACCCCAGGTGTTGATGGATTTTTTTTGTTCTCTTTCAGAACCTGAAAAGCCCCTAGTTTAATAGTTCTTATCAAACACCAGTGCACACCGACGCAAGGCAAATTAACAAAAATGTTCTTTATACCCAGTTCAACAAGACACTGCAAATGCAACGCCCAATCTCTTTGAAGCACTCATTGGTCAAATGTTTGCAGAACCTCTGGGTCCAATTTCATGGCCGACTTGCCGCGGAATTCAGCACAAACGCCCCATAGAACCATGCGCCTAACAGGGCACCCTAAGCGCAAAGTTCTGTGACAAGCAGTGCCATGATATTGCGCCCTAGAAGTGGTGTGCTTCATCTGAATGGATATGTGAAATAATGCGACCTTTCTGGGGACATGCTAAGCCTATGTTGTTTTCAATAGTATAAAGATGCCCTTTCCATTTTAAAAGTTTTTTTCATTTTTACTTCACTGCAAGGGGTAGCCTTGTTTCTAACAAGACTGATCCAAGGTCATATTTAGGAATTTGTTTGACAATGTAGGATTTCCAGGTACAAAAAGCCCAAATCACAATTTCTTATCACAGGAAAGCGTACCGATTATATCCAAGACCAAACATGTGGGTGTTGAGTTAGGTAGAGTAGGGAGAATTTGGAGGATATGGGAGTGTCTCTAGCTGTTGGCACTAGAGGGGGTTCACTTCCACTGTTTTATGTGAGTTGTGGTTTTTGTGCAAATTTGTTCATCAGAACGAAGACAAAAATTAAAATGGGAACAATAACTTTTTGTGGATTTTGCTGTGAATTGCTTGATCTTTATGGGTCTTAACATTTTGGTTCAATCTAATAAATATTTGCATGTTCATCAGGGGTGCAAAAAGCACGTGCTGTTTCTGGGTTGAAACCTCCAAATCTCTTATTCTACAATCCCAGCCAAAATGCTTGGGCCACCCGTTCCTAACGTTACAATAACCATACAATAACCATTCCCTGTCTCACAATAAACATTCTCTCCCCCGTCCCCCCGCTCAATGTTGACTGGAACGCAGAAGACCGTGCAACAAGACCGTGCAACCGTGCAACAAAAATGTTGACTGGAACGCAGAAGACCGTGCAACAATGTGATTCAACATTGAAAGGGGGCAGGGGGGGCCCAACAAGGTATGGCCGGGATTGTAGATGCCTGCCATGTACACACTAACATCTGTACCTTCATGAGTGTGTGGTTTCTGTCCCCATTCACTAACAGCTTGACGTAGGAGTCTTTGGTCCAAAAGGCGTAGGGATCATGATTCCCATAGCTGAAGACGGAGAGGATCCAGATGAAGATGATGAGGAAGATGATCTCCCTGATGATGGAGTACATCTTCAGCTCCTTGATGCGGAGGTCGCGGATCTTCTCGGTGGTGTGGGCTTCCGGGGGCTGTTTAGCCGCTGAATGAACGTTACTTGATCCTGATTGCACATAAATGACAAATCAATTAATAAGCCACTAGGGAAACTGACTGGGTATAGTTTCAAATGGTTTTGGGTTGAACAAAGAAAAATTGACTAGAGCAGGACTTGAACCTGCGACCTCCGGATTCAAGTGCTAGCGCTCGATCTACCGAATGAAAAATTCCTGATATGGAGATACCCCTAAATACACAGGACGCTACAATTTAGACCTTTACTCTCCACATCCCCACAAATAATAATAACTAGTTATTATATAGCGCATTTCACAATAACGAATCAATGCGCTTTACATTAGTGCCCTGGTCATTGGGCCAATAGCATTCCTGTAATCTTTCTCAGCTCCCTGGGGAGTTAACAGCCCTGTGCTGCCGTGGCGCTCCAAAGGCTTTTTCATACACAATATCAACCTCTACCCTCGCAGGTACCCATTTATACCCCTGGGTGATTTATACCCCTGGGAGAAGCAACTATAGTAAAGCATCTTGCTCAAGGACCCAAGTGTTATGACCGGGACCATAGAACTCTAGAGGTCTGGTCATAACAAGGGTTGAGTCTTTCTTCCGTGTAATAACACTTCACATTTCACAAGAAAATCTATTACAGTGAAGGGAGATTGTATTGAAGAATCCTGAACTCAGGAAAAATCCGGACAAATCAAATGCCTGTATGACATTTTCGATCAAACAGATGATTTCAGGCAACTTTAACATATTCAACAATAAAATGATAACACTTATAAGAAACTATCAAAATATTCATAAAGACAATCTGTCTCTTTAAAAATACTCCTGAAACTGTGTTTTGTGTTTCTGCAAACAATACACATCATAATTTTGCTGAATAATAATAATACTGATAATAATAATAATAATAATAATAATGATAATACTTAAATAATAATACTGGGTTCTTATATAGCACCTTACAACACCCCAGGGGCCTATCAAAGCACTCATTATTTTAACAGGATACCTTTGTGAATAATAGATCTAGCTACTAGGATAACATGTGTGCTATTTAAGAGTTGCGTTGTGCAATGTTCAAATTATGCAAGACGTGGCTAAAATGTGTATTACCTGATTACTGCCGAACGGAAATTGCGTAGAAACAATGTTATTTTTAAGTTAAAGAAGTTCACAAGAAGAATTAATACCAAACAAGTTGTGTAGCCACTCCTCATCCTGCTTGAGTGCACAGTCCTCTTCGTCCTCCTCCATGTCTACATCTTCATCAGAGGTTGGACTCTTGAAGACCAGGGCAACAAACAAGGAGACTAACACTACCTAGAGTAATCAACAAGAGAAACAGTATGGTTATCCCTGAAGCTTTGACACACACTTCGCTTTCGTGGTCCTCGTCTGTGGAACGTCATCGATGACCAAATTAAAAATCAGCCTTCTGTAGGTCATTTTAAAGTCTCGTTCAAAAGAGCCTTACTCGCTCATTATGTAACTTAGCCTTCTCTCCAGACTCCGCTGCTCGTTTTCAAAGAGAGCTTTTTAGCTGCTCCTAATTTAGTTTATTATGTCCTGGAATTATCGGTTTACTAAGCTCCGTTCAGTTAATTTTGCATTCTCTTATGTTTCGTGTGTTTTTTGTTAATTATGTATTATGTTTTTTTTTTTTTCTAGGGCTGTTCCCCACAAGCCTCGGCTTATTTGAACAGCCTCCTTACTCACAGCTTCTATTGTTCTACTCTTCGTCATTATTATCTTTGGTCATGTTATATACTCTTTGATTGTATTATACTACTACATTTTGTTGTCCAAATGATCCTGTCAATTATTGTGAGTATGGAAATAAATGTTTCATTGAATTGAATTGAATCATTGGTCCGTCCCGAAGTGACGTAGTTTGTCAGATACCACTTTCAATCGTCTGCACATGTGCAGTTTTTATTCACTGCGTAATGACTACAAATCTCCGTCCATGTGAATGGGATGCAAGGTCAAAGGTGCGTCTGGCAGAGGCCTCCCAGGCGCTAAAGACCGGTATCTGGTGTAAGGTTAGTAGAGAGGGAGAAGGAGGACTAGAGGGGAAGACGGAGAGTCATACTTAGTGTAGACGACCTGGGCTCGTTTTCACAGATTGTTCTTAAGTGCAAATCAATCTTAAAGGAACATTACAGAATTGGTAAGAAAAAAACTTGTAAAATATACTTTTGATCACAGATTTACATAAAACTTACACGGTCTAATGATGATGATAGTAGAAAACATCCCTTGAAATATTTCTGTCTGAAATGCCATATTTGATGAGAAATGAATAAATAAATTTTCCGATTGGAGTTTATCGCTCATCAGTGAGCGTTTTATTCATTTGTTGAATCTATATGATTTCATGCAAATGTGTAATCGGTTTTTCACTATTTTCTCGTGACCCAGATGGCCGATCGATCTCAAACTTCTACAGGTTTGTCAGTTTATGTTTAATGGTGGATTACATAAAGTGCTTCAATGCCAGCAACTGTTTTGTTAGCAAAAACCAATTCTGTAATGTTCCTTTTAATACAAAGCAAAGTGTGACTTCACACTACAAATCACTATGGTAATACTGACAGAATCTTTGTGAAATGGATCCGAGGATAAAAGTTGTTCATTGCTATTTTGTTTGAGGCTCTGTGTACTTCCTGTTATATTCCTCTTGTTTCCCACATTTGGGAAAAAGAGATATTAATTGCAGAGACTTTGTTCCAATGAAAAGAAAGCCTATACCTTAATTGGCTGTGTCAAAATCACCCCACAGAAGAAAGAGATGACGATGGAGTTAAGCCACTGCGACGTCTTGTGGTTCTTAAATTCCAAACCGTAGAAGAAGGTGAACGTCGTGGCCAGCAGCGTTATGACAATGGAGAGCGTCCATGCGATGTAGACAGACCACCACGGAAAAGTCCAACGTTGTTGCCGCTTTGGCTTGGATTGACCGTAGAGTGGTCTGGTGTCTTCCACGTCCACTCTGCTGGTGTCATTCCCCGTGTTGATGATGAAGATGTCTTTTGATGACACCTGTTTTGAAAAAAAGGATCGGGAAGGAAAAAATACTATTAATTCAATCCTGCTCCTAAACCTTCATTCCCCTCCCCCTAAGAGGAATCAAGTCATTTTGGTAATAGAGGAGTTTGGAGTACAGACTATTAATTAAAATTTCCACCTAATGACTCAAGTCATTTTGGCATTTTGGTAATAGAGGAGTTTGGAGTACAGACTATTAATTAAAAAAGTCCAACTACCAACCCCCCCCCCCAAACAAAAAAAAAGATTCAAGCCATCTAGCATTTTGAAAATATATTTTGCTTCTTTTTGGGAAGTGCGTTGTCTCTAAAATGGAGATTCCAGATGGAGGGACAAAGCTAAGAGTTAAATAAACAGAGGAATTTAAAAGCAGAGGATTAGGGAGAAAAAAAGACTAATAATCTAATTCTGCTCCCATTCCCACCCGACCCCTAAAAAACCCCACAAAAACCAGCCCAGAGGATTCAAGTCACTTGTCTTTTTGGCTTAAAGAGGATTACCCAGGAAAGACTTTTAAATTACAAACGCCTCCTAACCCCCCCCCCCCCAATAAAAAAAAGAAAGAATTCAAACCACCTATCATTTTGGAAATATATCTATTCTGGACGTGCATTGTTTTCCAAAATGGAGATTCGAGATGGAGGGGCAAAGGTAAGAGTTAGGAAAACAGAGACAAAAGAAGATGGATGGCCTCCACGTCATAAACCTACTGACCGTGTCACAGTTTTTCTCCTCTTTTGTCTTGGTGATGGGACATTGCTTGCTTTTCTTTCCCAACTTGGAAACCTGCTCTTCTCTGGCCACCTCAATGCGGGAGCGGCGTTTCCTCCTGATACGAGATTTGCGGAAGAGTTGCACCATCAGCAAGGTAATGGGAAAAATGATGAGATTGGACTGAAAGCCAATTGCAATCTGAAATGAGAATAAAAGAGGAGCTTTAAGTAACAATCAAAAGGTCTGTATTGATAGCATAGTGAAGTTTTGGTCTACTTGGTTATACTCAGTGCTGTCAGAATCCGTCGGAAAACGATATATGGGTTAAACTTCTTGAGTTAGAATTGGAACCAACGAGCCCTTATTTTATTTTGTTTTTATAATCTATAGAGTCTCTTAAATCACCACAAATTGAAAACTAAAGGTTTTAGCACACTACAATTTAGCTTTGCTTGTTTCTTATGATGGAAATGATAAGTTTTTGGAGAAAACTTGCATAAAAAAGAGAGATCTATGAGAAAACTCTGAAGTCAGGATTAATCCTGCGAAACTACAGGACAGGAGTTGCTCTTCTTGTGATTTTTGCATGCGGAAATTGAGCTGGTCTACCTCTTGTGGTGATAAGCTAAATGCACCCAGATTGATGGGCTTGGTGCCAGGCCCCTCATCTTCTATCTGTAGAACATGATACTGGTCAACATCTCCAGCCACATGGCCATCATACAGCACATTGCTCGCTGCATTCGGGTGAAGCGACTGCCCGGTGGCCTGGTGAAGATGGAAACCCACAGGTGGTTGTCGTTGAAGTTCTTCCCTGTATGGCTGCTAAAGACATGGCCGAATTCCTGCACCTGCTCTTTGCCGGCGACTGGGAGCAGGCGATCAACCTAAGAGCAAATAAAATACACCAAAAAAACAGGAACAGAAAATTCAGACTTGGTGCTTTTGCGCTGAGGCACCTGTCCCAAGTTTAGAATCATACCAACTATAGTTGGAACTGGTTACAACTTGAATTCTACTGATGGGGACGGCCCAACTATAGCTGGGATTGTCTGATAGTGATTAAGGGCTTCTAACAAACAGCCGAAAAAACAGAAAATTCAGACTTGATGCTTTGCGCTGAAGTACCTGATACTATTCAATCCAAAGTTTAGAATCATCCCAACAATAGTAAACTTTAAAAAGGAAAAATACTAACAAGTCTCCTAAACAATAGTTGGAATAGTAGTTCAAACTTTCCAGTGTATTCTATGGCATTGCCCCTGTTTATCTTCAAAGTTTAGTTCAGGAGTATAAACCAGCTAAAAATCTGTAATCGTCACATAAATCCCTTCCGACTCCCCCCAGTTATCAAAACCAAGTCGTATGGTTCCCGCTCTTTCCAATATGCAGCAGCTCATATATGGAACAGTCTTCCAGTGGTTGTTAAACAGGCTGACACATCAGAACAGTTCAAAACCCTGGGTGAAAACATATATTTTATATATGTTATATCAATGATCGATTTCCCCTTTACAGCACATAATAATAATAATAAAAATACGCAGTTCTTATATAGCGCTTTATCACGCCCGATTGGCGTCTCAAAGCGCTCAGTATTTTTCCTGCAGGTATAATGTGGAGCTACGTTTTGAAGTATGAGACCCTTTTTCCTTTACATACATGTAGCACAATGTAATGGTTTACAAGGTGCTGTGGCGCAATATGCAGCCAATCAAACCAGGAACACCAGGGCGAACCCTTTCTCTTAGCGATAAGTGCAACTGGGTTCTTTTACGTGCATTACACAAGACAAGGGACCAACGGCTTTCGTCCCATCCGAAGGACGAAGCAATGATGGTAAAGTGTCTTGCTTAAGGACACAAGTGTCACGACCGGGACTCGAACCCACTCTCTGCCGATCAGAAACACCAGAGCTTGAGTCCGGTGTTCTTATCCGCTCGGCCAAGACACGCCACATAGGAACCTCACAGTAGTATGGCTATATAAGAATGGCTTTATTATTATTATTGTTATCCAAAAACATGTACTTTTGGCTGTCGGGCTAATTCGTCATTAATAACGGCAAACTGCAGTAAGGACCCTATTGGGTTGAATTACCTGTCCATCGCCATCCACCACTGAGAACCAATCATTACACAGGAAGAAGAAACGCTGTTTAGTCTGCAGGTCTCTGACTGCAATGTAGTTCAGGTACCAGCTCTGAGCGTTACCCTCACCGGAGTTATCATGCCAAACTCGCATGTAGTTCAGAGTGCCTAAGGGTCTAATACAGAAAAAAAGTGTTGATTTAATGGAGAGATAAAGGGGTAGTGTCCAAAGCTTTCAACATGTTCACTGTCAAACAGGCAACAGCTTTAGAACTAGGCTGTTAAAAATTTAGACTATTTCTACAGTAGAATCAAGAGAGGAAACAAAGGTAATTTGACAAAAAGTGGGGTTTCTATGAACATTTTATCTGCGCACATCAGTACTGACACACTGAAAAATTGTGGAGAAGTACTACTCTGTTGAAGCCACTTACCCCCCCCCCCCAAGCACATTAGATTTCCGTTTTATAACATAAGTGGAATGCCTACATGTACTATAGACCCCTTGCATCTGACGTCACACTCTCAAAAGGGAGGCAGACCATTGGACGATGGCATTTCTTTGTGCGTAAAAAACCTGCGCGGACCTCAGCGAACCTGTAGTGTCTCGCGTTATGTAAGGGTGGTCTATTGATTTATATAGACCCCTTACACAACGCGGAATGCACCTCCAAACAATGCGTGTCATTTAGGGAGGCAACTTTTGTGCACATTTGTATACGATTTTGACACCCAAAATGACACTCAGGATAGGCACTTGTGAGTACGCTGCGCATTGTGCATTGGGTCTATAGAGCTCTCTTACTGATGTCACATTTCTATAGCAACGCATGAGGGTCTGCCATACTGGAGTACTGCGCACATGTAGGATACAGACGCATAGCGCCATTCAGTGTTGCGTTTGTGCAGTTCTAGTAACGTGTGTGCATGATGTGCATGTGTAAGTTCTCCAGCATGCCATGGCAAGCGATGAAACGTGATCTGAGGCAGGTCTTTTGGATTATAATAACATGTTCAATGAAGCTAATTGACACCAGAAATACATGGAGGCACCACTTTGTAAAAGGTTGGGTCTGAATTTGATGGCCAATTTGGGAGGGCTGTAGCTATGGCCAGATCACTAAAAAAAAGGCCCACTCTTCAGTGTTGCAGCCAACGTCCACAGCCAAGGCCTACATGTAAGTCACTCAATAGAACCGTTGCGTATGATGTCACAAGCCCAAACAGCGCCCTCACTGAGGTCAATGAAGACCTATCATTGGCTGAGAGTTGTGCGTACACAAGTTCACGCTTCCATTGTTTGACCTCAGCAATGGCGGCCAATGCAAGGGGTCTATCACTATGAAAATCTTGAAATCTTGAAAATGAAGTGAAAGTCCACTTTTCTCCATGAGTTGTAACTTCCCCCTTTTACTTTGTTTTCACGGAGTTCTCATCTAACTAGAACTGAAAACAGCCCAAAGCTATCATGGTGAAATTTATTGAGGCCAGTCAATGGTCTGGAGACTATATTTTTTTCAAGGTGAATTAAAGGGAACTGAAACTCCCTTAAAAAGTGGTGAAAGAGAAATAATTCCCTGAATTTCAGTCAAAGCCTGCATTCACTGAGATTTCACGGTGGTTTCACAGCCAAGAATTTCATAGTGTATTCAGGCACGGCCCCTAAGTCTCACTTTGCCGTAGCCAGCAGAAAGCGGTCGATGCTGCCTCTCTGGAGTGTCTTCCTCTCCGTATCTTCAAGACCCTTCGAGTCAGTCTCATCATTCTCCCCAGACAGTACAAAGCTCACCTACAGGGAAATAAAGTTGTAGTTTTTTAATTTGTAAATACTACTATCTGTATCTTTCCGGGTAATGAAACCCAAAGCTCACCTACAGGGAAATAAAGTTGTAGTTTTTAAAATTGTAAATACTCTTATCTGTATCTTTCCGGGTAATGAAACCCAAAGAATTAAGATTGATCTTAAGTGCAAATCAGTCTTAATTGCTAAGCAAAGTGTGATTTCACAATACAAATCACTATGGCGATAATGACAACTAACATCTTAAGATGAATCTTAGTGCTTTGTGAAAATCCAGCCCTGGGGTTGTGATTTCTTTTAAAATCGCTTGCCTGTTTTTTTCTTCCAAAACAGACCAACAAACTTTGAAATTTAATGTTGTTTCAAAATGAAAAAAAAACACCCAAAACTCTTATGTATGCCATAAACAATGCATGAGTTACTTACATCCCTTTAGTTTCTATACTACGTCTGAACTTTTTAGAAATAATTTTGTTGGCAGACTGAACCTCTTGGTTATAGGAACATTTTAATTTCCCCCCTCAGTCTAGCCTTCTCCATATTTATTTTAGGATTTAGTGTTTCTCATTTGTGTTCAATTTTATTGAATTTGTGAAGAGAAATAAAATACTAATAACAATAACAAGTTTTTTTCACAGAACTCCGGGAAGTACCGAGTATACAGTGCTTTACACACATCGGTGAATGGGTAAAACCAAATAATATTCTTTATACCTGGTGCAAATTTAACATCTATTAAACATCTACATGTATGCTGGTAATAATTTTAAAGGGAAGGTACACGATTGGTAATCACTCTGAAAATTAATGGCAATAAAAACTGACTTGGTTAGAAGTACACCAACTTTCGACAGTATTAAGCATTTTGAGAAATATTTCAATTCAAAATAATGCTGATATGGAAAAATATGTCAGTTTTTATCCCCTAAAATTTGAATCTGAGAAACGTTTCTGTCAGAAACGCTTCTCAGATCGTGTATTCCTATGGGAGATTATTCTTCATGCGTGGACATATTCACTCAAAATTTGTTGCGATATTTCAAAAACGCGACCACCTTTTGAAATGAAATTTTTACAGGTTAGTTTTATTGTATATATCTACATTTAAATAGGATTAAAACAATCAAATGGTCCAAAAAACCCAAAGGTATACTTTGCCTTTAAGTCCAGACAACTACTCATTATCTTTTATATAACAATTAGCAAATATTGAGCCGTTTTTGGGAACTACCTTTGAGTCTGTGCCTGCATTCATTCTCTTTCCTGTGATCACCACCATCTCATACAGGTAGGAGTGGTTCGGGTTGTTATCAGGTAATGGTGTCACACCAAGCTAAGAATAGAAAAGATGACATACATTTATCAGATTTGCAACTTTGTAATAGACTGTAAAAGTCTTGCAACTATCAAATTCAGTATTGTACACAAAGTACACAAGTTTCATCATTGCTTCATTCTGTCTGTCATTTTGTGTGTGTGTTTTTTTTTTGTCATGGCAACATCTTTATGCTAGAGCTAGAAAAATTCAAACAATTGAGCACAACTTATATGTGAATATAAGCAACTAATTATATATTTTTTTAACACTCCCTAAAACAAATTTTGCAAATTAATGTGCTCCATTTTCTGTCCCGTAGGGGTGGTTTGGGATCTCCCCTCCCCCCACCCCCATTTTGTTGTATAGTTCTGAACCCTAAATGGGGATATTTCATCACACTATTATAAACTACTAAAGACTCAAAAATCAAGAGTAACACCATCAGAGTGTTTAAAACTACACAGTTGTTGTATCTTGCTCACTCTATTGCGCAGTTTAACATAAATGTGAAGAAAAAAATAGTTAATGACGTTACGTTTCGAGCAGAGTTTTTTAGGCAGGCTAAATGACAACACACATAAACAGGAGGGGCAGAAAGCAAACAGAAAAAGCAAGGGATGAACAATGAAGAAGGAGACAAGGGGGGGTGGGGTAGATGGAAGGGGCTTGTGATAAAATGTTTTTACACTGGTACAACTTTTAAATAATTTTTTTTTGAAATGCATTCCTCTGCGTGTAGCCATGACAGTTTAATTCTACAGCATTACTCAGTGTTACTCCACCATGTTCAGATTAAAAATTCTCAAAATCAACAAGCTCTCTATTGAAACTTAGGCCAAACAGCTCGGTGAATGCCCCTTTTTGCACCGGTTAAACTATTGACCCATCAACAGACATCGCGATCAAACATACCACAGCTAAGTACAATGGCCAAGGGGCTTTATAGAGGAATTTCCATGCTCACAGGGTCTCCCCTGCCCGTATCTGTCTGTTCGGACATTGTGAGAGGGGATTGCGCTCACCCCCCAAAAAAACTGCACGTTATTCACACCTACTTCAATATTAAAGGAACATTACAGAATTGTTTTTTGCTAACAAAACAGTTGCTGGCAGTGCAAGCACTTTATGTAATCCACCATATACATAAACTGACAAGCCTGTAGAAGTTTGAGATCGATCGGCCATCTGGGTCACGAGAAAATAGTGAAAAACCGATTACACATTTGCATGAAATCATATAGATTCAACACATGAATAAAACGCTCACTGAGCGATAAACTCCAATCGGAAAATAAGTTTATTCATTTCTCATCAAATATGGCATTTCAGACAGAAATATTTCAAGGGATGTTTTCTACTATCGTCATCATTATATCGTGTAAGTTTTATGTAAATCTGTGATCAAAAAGTATTTTTTACAAGTTTTTTTCTTACCAATTCTGTAATGTTCCTTTAAGTAGGACGGAGTAAGAGTGTGATTTTATCCTCACAGGGCCATGTTGGGTTTTACCCATCACTCACTAGGACAGGACATATCCACTAAAACATTTCTCCAACGGAAACTCATCACCCAAATATTTGGACTTTGATAAGATAGGTATGCCTGGCCCCCTTCCAAAGAGAAAGGGGATTTGGGGGTACAGTAACAATTTCATGAAATTCAAGCAAAACAACGAGGTGGATTATATGGAGGATGTAGTGGTGGCAATCTCTCCCCTACCTGTAAGATGTCTTTCTTATCCTTGCGCCGTGCCCACACAAAGATAAAGAAGAAGAAAGTATAGACGACCGTGCAGGTTGCGTAGATCGCAGGATTTTTCAAGGGAGAGGCATCCCTAAAGAGATTCTGAAAGTCCAGTGGGATCGGCATGACGATCCAGCTGGTGGTGAATGGAGTCAGGTGACTCGTCTGGCAGATTGGAACTCCTGTCTTCTCTTTTAGAACCAACTGCCCCAGAAAAAGAAAAAAATCCAAAGGAAGTGAAAGCAATGGACAGTTAGATACACAGCCAGCAGGATCATGGTTTTTGATAGTCAAGTAAGCAATTGTGAAGTCTAGGTTGCCACCACTAGTTTACATGCAGTTGCAAGCGTGTTCTTTTTGGTCACACTGTCTGTGCTCGGTCAGGGAATGACATTGCAGTTTGCCGTTTTTTTTCTTTTTCTTTTTTTCTTGAGCCATTGACATTACTTTTGGGAAATGCCAACCTTAACTTTTGGTGTTGGTGAGGGATTTTGTTATAAGCAATAAAAACAGTAAATTTCTGATGCTTCAGTGCCAAATTCTGTTTGTTGAAGATTTATTTATTTTTTTAAATTTACTCTCGTTACTGGTTTTGCGCATCTCCTATCATATCCATTGTAATTCTTTATCCCCTAGAGGACAGTACAGATGTACAATCGAAAGAAATGAAAGCAATGAACGTAAATAGAGAGTTAGGGATGAATAGAACTTACGCAGATACACCAATACTGGGTGTCTCTTGGACAATACAGTGTTGGTATCGACTGAGGTAGTCCATTGTGTTTTATGTTGGTATCGAGTAGTCCATAGTAGGGCAAGGTAGCCCTGGGGTGTGGCCACAATTTGGGGACAATGGTAGATGGGTTCTGAGGCATTGCATGGTGAGGTACCAATGTATACTCAGTTTGCAGTAACACCATGTGTATGTATCTACTTTGCTGTGTAGATTTTTGTTCTTGAGAACTTGTCTTGCTATTTATTCTACTGCCGCGGAGTAGATTTCAGAATTCGGGAGACTTCTCAGTTCTGAAAAGAACTGTCCTGCTTATTAACTACCACCTAAGCGGGAGGTAGGAAATCTGCCAGGATGACTACTTTTGCTTAGTGGATTTAGAAGACTTCTTGTTATTAACTTCACTACTGCGGAGTGAGTTCTTAATTGGTCTCAACATTTCGACTATCCTGCTCTAGTCTCCGGACGACGACTAGAGCAAGACAACTTCTCAAGAACAAATCTACACATCAAAGCAGATGTACAAAACACATGGTGTTACCCCAAAATGAGTATACAGGGACAATGGTAGTCCCTAAATTTATGTTAAATGAGCAAGGTTATGTGCTCATGGTGTTGATGTGAGTTGGTTATAGCCAGTTTGCACTGTGTTCGGTCTCTGGCTGCTTGCCAACTGCTAAACCTGCTACTGGAGGAAAACTTTTCATTTTTGTGTGCGTGCTAATAAATCCATCTCAAAGCTGTGGCTAGAATTAATAAGTCTAGTTGTCAATACAATACGTACGAGTATAGATAGTTCGCAGTAGACGCCATCTTTACGGGCAAATTGCATTTTGGCTTGCAGGTGCGTCAAGCGCTCAACTTATTAACGCAGCCGCGTTGTTCACTGACCAATCCTGCAACGAGTTTCGTGAAATGCGCACGTGTTGCACGCCGTTCTCACACGAAACGCACGACTGTTTGTTCTAAACTGCCCGTAAAGATGGCTGATTTACGTCATACTGCAACCTTTCTATAATGTACATTGCATCTACTGTGACAATCAAATCATCCTGACTATACCTACCCTAACTCCGTCTGTATACCACCTGTGGGTCTTGGCGTCAAAGTATGAGCACTGGGCCTGGATCACCCTCAAGGAATAGTTCATGGTGAAATTTTCTTGCATCTCTAAGTCTGGGGACATCTCAGCCAGTCTATAGATATACAATCCGACTTGACCCTTGTGGTGATCTGGTCCGAATGAGACAGTGTGAGTGACCACGTCCTCATCGCGTTGGTCTGGGGATATCAAATAAAGGGTATGCACAACATTCGTGAGATCGCAAACTATGTACGTTCACAAATTTGCCCATGACGTACAAGGTACACTATGAAAATCTTCACTCTGAAACCACCGTGAAATCTCAGTGAATGCAGGCTTTGACTGAAATTCAAGGAATTATTTCTCTTTCACCACTTTTTGAGGGAGTTTCAGTTCCCTTTAAATCACCTTGAAAAAAAGATAGTCTCCAGACCATTGACTGGCCTCAATAAATTTCACCATGATAGCCTTGGGCTGTTTTCAGTTGTAGTTACATGAGAACTCCGTGAAAACAAGGTGAAAGGGGGAAGTTACAACTGATGGAGAAAAGTGGACTTTCACTTCATTTTCAAGATTTCAAGATTTTCATAGTGGTACATGTATAAAGATGGTCATGGTGGGAAACTTCCTTGAAAAATGCAGAAGTTTTATTTTTACATGAGAATGTTTGACATGCTTCATTTGGTCGGCGTGCAGTTTGAGATGATACACCATTTTTATTTGACTTCACAAGCTCAAACAATGCCCTCACAATGACGTCAAAAGAAGACCTATCATTGGCCGAGAGTTTTGCATGGCATGTACATGTATTTTGACCAAAGCAATGGCATTCTATGCAAAGGGTTTATTGCATGGAGCCATGATGACTTTAACTGCCTATTACATATTGCACGAGTCTCTGGTACCAAGCTTTTGCCTTCGGTGGTACTTTGAATAGTTTAATTAATTTCATTTAATTGATTAAATCTTGTTGTGAAGCCAAGGACTCTCAGAAATGTGTACTTAATCACTTTACTAGCCAAGAACCCCATGGAGAGAAGACAAAGAAGGAAGTTTCAGTTTTAGATGTGGGAGGAAAACCCAAGAGAAATATTTCAGGGAAAACCAATGCAATCAGGGTTGGACTGAAAAACCAATCCACATAGTGCCCCTGGTGGGGTTCGAACCGGGGTCCTAGAGGTGAAAGGTGAGGAAAGATCCACTACGCCAACCCGCCCACCTTTGCCCAAGTAATGGTCTAGAAAACACAGTAGACAAAAATTGCTGGAAAAAACAAAAGCAAACAACAGAATGAATCAATAAAAACAAACCTCTGAAATCACTGGGTTAGTTAAAATCCCACTGTGAACAAAAAGTGATGCGTTTCTTGAGCTAGTGGGTTGGGGTTGAGTATGGCAGTGTACACTGGCTAAGAAGAGTTTTGTAAAAACTTGCCTGCAGAATCTGAGTTATATATACTCCTACAGAGTTTGAGCTTCAACCAAGCGGATCACTAGTTACTGCTAAACTGGTTGACTGGTTATTGGTTAACGAAAAACAGTCACTTAAAAATGCAAGAATTCCAAAAAACTCAAAATATGAAAAAAAGCCAAGCATTTATAGGGCTGGGTTGGGGTTGAGGGAATTGGAAAGGTGTGGTTTTTCGGAAGGGTGAAATGGAAAAGGGTTCGGTAGAAACTTACCTGCAGAACCTGCAGAAGAAGTCCAGTTAGAGCTTGAGTTATTTGGGGAAGTTGACCAGGTTGAGTTGCTGGGCTCTTCTGTTGTTAAAACACTGGTAAACATAGTTGAACTTTCAGTTGAGTTTGATAATGAGCTGTGGGTGGGGTTGTCTGCTGGAGGACTTGTGGATTCAGTCTCAGTCTCATTCGGCAGATGGAATACGAAGTCATAATTCACCAGCGTCGGCACGTCTTTGAACCTCACGAGGAGGGCATAAACGGCAGACTTGTTCTGCGGCTGGAACTGGATGAACACCGTCTCTCCAGCCCCCTCCACGTTAAACTTGTGGTTCAGTGTTAAGTTTGCCCCTATCGCGTCAATCTCAGTGAATTCCTGGTCCATGCTGGCACCAACTTGCGCGAAGTTGATGTCGATCAGACTCTCTTCTGACAAGTCCTTGATCAGAATTTCTTGGCTGTGGTTGCCGAAGAAGGTGAGATTGACAAGACCGCCGTCATTAAATGACTCGGCATTGCTCCCCGGGTAGACTTTGTAGGCATTAGTAGGAGTGGATTGTAACTGTGGAGAAGAAGAGGGCTGAAAACTGTTAGGCCAACTTGTTGGGGTATTGCTAACTGCTGAAAATCCACATGTCTGTCGTCATTATATGCATATGATGTAAACGATCCATGGACCTTTCAAAGCATTCCCTGGAGGGAGTTATCCATTTTTTCAGGAATTACACAATAAAAGATTGTTATATAGATACAGGAATTCTTGTTTGTACACACTTTGAGCTTAACACACACTAAACACATGGGTTTCCTCGCATGAAACTAATCTTTACATTTTGTTACTTTTTTGTACAAAGTTAGGTTTCAAGGTTGTGCTTTCAGAAATTGTTACCTTTTAAAAGAAATTGACATGTTTGCAATAGGTTAATAGATTTCTTGCCATGATAAGATTCTGGATTCTTTTCGTATATATTTAGTGGACAAGACAATTCCTCTTTCTCAAAAACTATGTTACTTCAGAGGGAGCCGTTTCTCACAATGTTTTATACTATCAACAGCTCTCCATTGCTCGTTACCAAGTAAGTTTTTATGCTGACAATTATTTTGAGTAATTACCAAAAGGGTCCAGTGCCTTTAACTACATCTTGGGGTCACCATCTTTGTCACCTTCCTCTCAACTCATGAATTCAATCCAGACTGGCGGGGAGGGGTATTAGTGGAAACAATTTGAGTGGTAGGACAGCCTAATTGTAGAGGTGCTGATCACCTGTTCCGCCTTGCCTTTATTTTCTCAGTCATAATTATATTTTGTGGAATGTAATAGTGGCTTCTTATATAGCGCCCATATCCGTCACTCAGTGACGCTCAAGGCGCTTCAACAGTCAGTATTTTCCTGCAAGGTATATTATGTGGAGCTACTTTTTGAAGTTTGAGACCTATTCCTTTACATAGCACAATGTAATGGTTGCTGTGGTGCAGCCAATCAAACCATGAACACCGGGGCGAACTCCTTCTCTTTTCGATAAGTGCACTGGGCTCTTTTACGTGCATTACGCAACACACGGGACCAACAGCTTTGCGTCCCATCCGAAGGACGAAGCAATAATGGTTAAGTGTCTTGCTTAAGGACACAAGTGTCACGACTGGGACTCGAACAAACACTCTGCTGAACAGAAACACCAGAGCTTGAGCCCGGTGCTCTTATCCGCTCGGCCACGACATGCCACGGAATGTACCTCTTACTGACTTGTAGTTGTTTTGCTGGTGTAAAGTGTAATCAAATAAATAAAATGAATAAAATAGTCTGGTGCCCTTTTAGGGTTCCATCATTAGAACTTGTTCACCTGTGTTTCTTTATTTGTCATCCATAAATTTAGGAGGATTTTTACCAATTGTTTTCATAAATTTATTTACCATCTCTTTATTGTAATTAGTGATTGCCTTTAAAGGAGCATTACAGAATTGGTAAGAAAAAAACTTGTAAAATGTACTTTTTGATCACAGATTTACATAAAACTTACACGGTCTAATGATGATGATAGCAGAAAACATCCCTTGAAATATTTCTGTCTGAAATGCCATATTTGATGAGAAATGAATAAACTAATTGTCCGATAGGAGTTTATCGCTCAGTGAGCGTTTTATTCATTTTATTTGTTGAACGCATATGATTTCATGCAAATGTGTAATCGGCTTTTTCACTATTTTCTCGTGACCCAGATGGCCGATCGATCTCAAACTTCTACAGGTTTGTCAGTTTTTTTCTTAACAATTCTGTAATGTTCCTTTAATTATATTAAGACTCTTATCATAATCTTACCTTCATGTCCACCGTTTCCTCCTCAGAGCAATTGTCATTCTGTCCTGTCAGCTGGCACCATCCCCCCAACTTCACACTCCCGACAAAGTTAGCCAACGTCTTGTTTGCAATAAAAGATGCCGTTTTGCGATCGACCAGGAGCTGCAGATTGGGTGAGGAAAAGTTCGTTACCTGCTCCCCAGGGAGTTTGTTAGCCACCACGGCAGCATAGATGCCCTCGACGACCCTCTCCAGTCTGCCTAGAGTATTCCTGGCCTTATCCTGTAATGTATAATTGCCAGAAACTTAGATTTTCATTGAAACCTTTGAGTCATTGTAAATTATGATATGGGACAGGCGAGTCAAGAACTAGAAGTTTTCTTGCATGAGCCCTGAAATAAAAAAACATCAATGCATTTCCTTTGGGTTAAAATAAATAATAGTAATAAGAATTCTTGGTTCTTTTATGGACCAATCCGCATGGTAATTCTTTTCACAGAATAGTTTTTTATAATAAACTCAAAATATAAACGAAAAATTTGTCCACCTCACCCCTAAACAATGTGAACTCCTATAGAACTCCTATATTAAATTTTGCTGCATCACGCGTCACGGCAGTAATTACATGGCAACATAAAGTATGACACGGACGCATGTTCTACCAATCAAATGGCAAGGATCTATGAGTGCGGTATGTAAATACATATACATGTGTGTCCAGGCTGTTCCCCGTGCCTCAGCTAACTATACCTGCACATCTTCCAAACCCAGTTTTCATTTGTTGGGCCTTTGTTTTTAACTTTATTGGTCAGGCACTGCTATTTATACTTGTATTGATTATTCTGAAGTTGAGTCTTGCTTTCTCAACATATTATGGGAAAAAAATATGCTAAAAAACAAAAATTAACATTTTCAGGAACTAATAAGCTTGAGTATCACTGTGTAACAGACCCCACCCCCTCGACGCCCAACCACGACTTTCCCAACATCAAAGTTAGTGCAGCCCCATTCCTAACACGCCTTTTAAACAAACAGCTGTTGTTAGAACTGTCCAAGTAGTAGTTGGTAGTCCACCCTTCCAAATTAATGCGCTTCTTATTTTCCAGATGTATTTTTTTTCTTCAGTTTTAGTGATTAAATTAACCTCCCAGTCCTCTTTTAATTACGATCCCCAAATGAAATAATAAGTTATAAAAAAACAGAATACATAAGACCCATCCTACCTTAGCTGTGTTATCTTCTGGAATACTAGTATCCTTATCTATAAGATAAGATCAAAATGGGCTTAAACATGAGAGAAGATAAAAGTGTTACAAAAAAAATCCCATTGAAGCCCCGTTCATACTTCCTGCGAATGCGAATGCGAAGCGAATGTTGACGTCACAAATTCGCAACGAATAATTCGCAGGGGTTGAGCTGTGCTCAACTCTTGCGAATATTCGCAGCGAAAACAGAGTTGTGACGCCAAATTCACATTCGCATTCGCAGTCGCAGGAAGTATGAACCGGGCTTGAGATGAGTAAAACTGGACGCTATGCTTGGTGGAAATACATAATAAAGATAAACTTGAAGTTGTGATAAAACCATGCGATAACAAAAATTTGTGATGCCTGATGAAGGCCCGAGAGGAGACAGGATTGTACTTGATGTTTTCACCAATATGCTCTGGACACCTTCTTGAATATTTAAATATATTCCAAATAATTTTATCGTATGGCGAGTACAGCATTCCTAATAGAGCAATGAAATACAAACTCTTATAGAAATACAAACTCAAGTAAAAAACCACAAGGGAAACTGGATGGGTTTCCCTTGGTTTGTTACTTAATATTTGAAAAAAAGGGTTAGTGTTAGGTGATCCCTCTGCTGCCACTTCCTACATTGTAGGTTGTATCGTAAGCTTGGGTGTGATCCCTGGCTACACGGCCGTATTACAGGTTGAATGGCTTCTGGCTGGCACCCCAGAACAAAGATATTGAACAACATAGGGAGACTGCCAACTTAGGGCTAGATGGCTCAGTTGGTATAGCGCTGGCACGTTAATCCGGAGGTCGCAGGTTCAAGTCCTGCTCTAGTAAAATGTTCTTTGTCCGACCCAAAATGATTGAAAATACAAACTCTACCCATTAAGCAACCCGTTTTTGCAAACAAAACATTGTATAAAAGGTTTTTAAATATAACATCCAAATTGATTTACCAGGACTGCTAGAGACACTGTTAGATTCTGCAGGTTGTCCTACCAAAGATGATGACGAGACAGATTGTTCAGTTCCCTGATATAAGAAAAGGAGAACAACATTCAAATACTTGAACTATCTACAATGTACATGTTTATCCAAGCCTTGTCTAGGATAAGTAAGGCCAGTTTTAATTTCCCCAGTGTGGGATAATAAAGTTCTTATCTTATCTTGTCTAGTTCGGACAAGAAGACTGTAAAGGAGAGTCACTTAAGAGGGACAGCCACTGCACAACCATTAGCCCTTTTGAGGTATGGTGGACACTATAGGAGTGCACTGGTTGGTTTGGGTGTACACAGATAAATTTACCAAGACCAACTAGAGTCTTAGTACTGTGTCCGCCATATCTCAAAATGGTTTATGTCCCTCCTCTCAGCCGATTAAAGTCATGGAAAAGCTTCCTTGGCCAGTACAAAACTACTCCTACATACAGCACCTATGGGGGGGCATGCCTTCTAATGTGGAACGACAGACTTGCTAGGGTCCCACAATCCATCGAAAGGGACCGAACAGCAGCCCAAAGCCTCCCACCAGGAGCGGAGGAATGGCGGCAACACTGGATCGTGCCTCAACCGCCTTCGAACTGGAGTTCGGTGGTCGAAGGTCACAATGAGCAAGTGGGGCTAAAGCCAGGGATCAACCATCTGTGATTACGGCACCAATAGAGCCAAAGACAATGCAGGACTTGCTGCACTGTCCCCTGCTTGAGGAACCCTGCACTGTGGCAGACCTTGCCCAAAACAACGCCACATCTCAGAGCTGCGTACAGTGAGTAACAAGAGTGTGTGTGAGGACACAACTTCAAGGAAGAAAGTAGATGTGGGGGATTCACCGTCACGTAGAAATGTTAGTTTTGTTCTGAGAAATAATATTTTTGAAACCTTGTACTAAAATAAATATTGTCGTTCCCCACATGCCCACAAGTTCTTGCATAGTGAGCTTCATCTTGCATATAAGCCCTGTATGAGTTTGATTTGAAAGATCACATCTGGTACAATGCATTGCTTGGTCACAAGAGAATTCTCAATATGTATTCCTCGGAATAAAATCTGCTTAAAAGTGCATAGGCACAGAATATAATGGGTACCAATTTACCAATTTACTCCTGGGTGATGAGAAGCAATTATAGTTAAGTGTCATGACCAGGGACACAAGTGACACGACCGGGATTCAAACCCACACTCCAATGGATATATAAAGCAACCAGAACCAGAGTTCTAATCCATTAGACCGTTTGGCCGTGAACATCCTACGTGTCACTTACTGACCTTTTGGGTTTTGTTTGTCTTACCGCAAACATGTTCCCGAGAAATGACACAAGCCCTGAACCGACTTGATTGAGTTTGTTTTCATCAGCAGGAGCTGTAGAATCATCCTCAATAACGCTTAGCATGCTATCAGCTGTGCCGGTCAATAAGTCCTGGAAGATCAAGAGGAGACATGAGGCAACATTTAACATTGTAGACACTTTCCATGATGGACTTTGCATTTTTTTAAACTGAGAGATGAAGTTCACGGCGCCTGGAAAACCAACGGCCTTATGTTGTAAAAAGCCTTGTCAAAACATGAGCACACATTGATACATAAACACGTTTTAGCCAAGGCTGTTTTACTTGGTCACAGCTAATCAGGATGAGAAGTTCTTTGATTTAGGTATATTCCCAATTTCCCAATTTACTTTGCAGCAGTAGGTACAGGACAAGTTCTAATCTGAACTTGGTATTCTCTTGGTTTTCCCAATCTACTCAGTGGCAGTAGATACAGGACAAGTTCTTATCTGGAATTGGCAGTCTCTTGGTTTTCCCAATCTACTCTGCGGCAGCAGATACAGGACAAGTTTTTAACTGAACTTGGAAGTCTCCTGGTTTTTCCCAATCTACTCCAAGGCAGTAGACAAGTTTTTATCTGAACTCGGTATAGTCTCCTGGTTTTCCTAATATACTCTGATCAGAACAATTCTACACAGTGAAAATCTCAAGATCATAGTTTCTTTTATTGCTACATACATATAAGCTAATTGAAGGCCATCTCCCCTACTAGTTTTATATATGTATTATACACTATACAGTGAAATGCATTATGGTTTTGTGTGTCTAAAAAACATTAAAATACACAGCAGATGTTAAAATACCGGAGTCTTGTATAGCGTTTGCAAGTACTGTACCAATAAGGTACCTGAGGCGCTTGAACAAAGAGAAACATTTTTAAGACAGGTTTTTGAAATCTGTAAATTATGAGACGATTTATGTAGCATCTTTATAAGGGTTTACAAGGTGCTGCGGCCCGTTCAGAAGCCACTGCCAGAAACATCGGGCGAACCCCTTCTTAGACATGTTAGAGATAAGTGTAACTGGGTTCTTTTTTACGTGCATTTCACAATGCATGGGACCTAAGGTTTTACGTCTTATCCGAAGGACGAAGCAATAGCGGTTAAGTGTCTTGCTTATAAGGACATATGCAAGTGTCAAGACCGAGTCTCCAACCTACACTCTGCTGATGAGAAACACCAGAGCTTGGACCTGGTAATCTTTGTACTTGGGAAAATTTGACAACTAAGGTACTTGGGGGAAACTTGATTTGGAAACTCTGCTGGGAACAAGGAGAAAAGTTTGCCAGGGTGCTTCAAGTACAATAAGTACCCATGGCATTTCCCAAGGCTCCTTTCCCATTCTCACCAGTGTGTCGGGTGATAATGCTGTAGAATCCTGGGTGATGAGAGACAGGGTGCTAGCTGATGAGATGATATCCTCTGTGCTTGTATACTCTACAACTGACACCAACTCAGCCATCCGTGACACTTCCTAAAAGAAGAAGATCAGTAATAAATGTGGCTTTATTCTACAATGGTCTGGTAGTTTATTCACCCAGCAAGTATTCCCTGAATACATTAGTTTCTGCACATGCGCAATGCTCATGATGGTACCAAGGACACCCTTGCTTTCAAAAGCTGCATCAAGTTCATTTTTTCTTCATGTCAGAAATGAAAAAGTATACAAATGATGAATGTGAATAAGTGCAATGGTGTGAGAATACTTTCATGATTCGAAAGATGGAGTGCTCAAGGCGAAGCGGAGTTCAATGAAATAATCACACTCCCAATATATAGAAAACAAGTCCATAATGATCGTCTATTTAACCATTACATCACAACACCTCCTTTGACATCATTATCTACCAACAACATCAAGTCAAAGTCATTGCAGATATCCACCAATATCATCATTTCGGATCAAATCAACTAATATCAGCATATCAACACACACACATCCACCAGTCTCACAGAAGTGCAGGTGAATATTCAACGAGTTAGATATGGTATATTTTTTTTTCGTTTTTCAAGAGCGTAAGTGTCATAATGAGTTCATCTTCAAGGACACTTGACACAGAGTTAGAATAGCGCAATTCGCAGGGTGTGATGTGAACCGTGCAATATGGGTTAATACCTCACTGTTGTTGTCATGGATCGACCAATCAGAATCGAGTATTCAAGTTTGCCTGAAGATAATATCAATAAGATCAACTTGTCAAAATGTGACAAATATACACGTCATCCAGTGCGAAGTGGTTAAAAGCTATTTTGAACTGGTCAAGCTAGTTGTAAGGCATCTGTTCTGAAATGTGGGCGACACTAGGTAGAATCTCACCCAAAGCCTGTTGACATTTTTCTGCAGACCTCAGACAGTGCTGAGTATATAGAGCTGATGGGACATCGGTGTAAAGTTAAAACCAAAATATTGTTTGAAATTGATTAAGTTGACAAGGACGGCGAAGATCACATGGAAGATCATTTCAAGGGTTTGTGGCAGCTGCATACAAGCCTTTGGCAGGTAAAGAGAAACAAGTTTGGTCTTTCATTAAGATCCCAGCATCTGAACTTACATCAGTCTTAGCAGCCTGTGCAGCAGCTCTCTCCGCTTCAACATTCTGCAAGTCTTCCGCTGACTGGAAATAACAAACAGAACAGCATAAATTATGCTGGCCTCGTTACAAATGGCATGCTCTCTGGTCATGTGGTTTTAAGACAATGCCAACTGACTTTCTTATCTTTTTCTTCATAGGATCGCTCCTTGTCAGAAAAAAACTTACCCAATGTAAATGACTGTTACATGCTCAACTACAATGATAAACAGCTAAAGAGCCTGAAATACTCCTCCAAGAAAATAACCAAAGTTTCAATATAGTCCCTTACCTTAAATCCCAAAGTACAAGCACCATTAAAACAATTGATGTAGATGCTAGCAGTTCTTATACAGTGCTTTCTTACAACCGATTGACATAAAGAAGTGCTTGTTTTTTTCTTTTTCTTTTCGAAAGGTATGCAGAGCGATGTTTGGAATTATAAGACCCACTTATGTACATTTAGAGCCTTGTAATAAGGATTTTAAATGCGGCGCAATCTGAATGCAGCCGACCATGCCTAACATTAGGCATAAGTGTAACTTAGGTTCTTTTACGTGCATTACACAGTACAGGGGACCAACGCCTGTACGTCCCATCCAGAAGCAATAATTGTTAAGTGTCTCGCTTACAGACACAAAAAGTGTAAAGAATGGGACTCAAACCCACACTCTGCTGATCAGAAACACCAGGGCCCAATTTCATAGAGCTGCTTAAGCACAAAAATTAGCTAAGCAAAAACAAATTATGCTTACCAGAATAAGGTTACCAGCCGAAATACCATCTCACCTGTACATTTTGTGACTGGTATCCTGCTCATTTCTGCTTAGCAGAAAATTGTTAAACAATAATTTCTGCTTAAGCAGCTCTATGAAATTGGGCCCTGAGCTCAAGACCAGCGCACTTAGATCGCTCGGCCTGTGCACACCATTCAAAGGTTTCCTTATATCACTTGCGCGAGTGTGTTCATAAATATGAGGCACATAGCAAGCCCGTAAATTACACCTATAACTGTAAGGCATGTTAATATTACCTGAGTTGTGGAATCTCCAGAATCATCAGCAGAATCTAAGGTTACAAAAACATATCAATACACAGTCTGGATCATAAGAACTAGTTATATTATTATTATACCAATGCAGTACATTCATTGAAAACATAATATAAACTGGATCGGCATTGATCAGTGTCTCATAAAGCAAGTTGTCTAGCTGTCCATTGGAAGGCCTGGGAAGAACTTTGCAGCTCTTTTTCAACAGCTATTTTCAGAGCCGGTTCTTCTCCTCCCAAAAGAGATTTGCACGATTTGCACGCTGCAAGTTTACTAGTTCTTATTATCCACACGAGGCAAAGCTTTAAAAATCACTTGTCTGACTTTAATTTTAATTGGTATAGTTGTGTCACCTTTTTTTTTTACCCCCCCCCCCCTCCTTTTTTCATTGTTCATCCCTTGCTTTTCCTGACTGAATTCTGATCTTCTGTTTTCCTTTCTTTCTCAGTATACTTGTATCTGTGTGTTGTGTTGTGTTTCTAGGGTCAAAACTTTCGTGAAACACTCTGCTAGGGTCGGATGAGACTATTAACACATTTTCTTTTGCATTTATGTCATAAGTCATTTTATTTGGTAAGTACAGAGCTGCCAACACTTGCATCTTGCAATCAGGGAGATTTGGTACAACAATCAGGGAGATATTTAGAGCATTCAACATAATAGGGAAAAGGTTTCCACAATCAGGGAGATTCACAAATTTGTTCATCGGAACATGGAAAGATTTTTTTTTTTTTCAGGGAACTTTCTGCATATTCAAGGAAACTTGGCAGCTCTGTGTAAATAGATTGCAACAGGTAATTCTATTTTTTTCTAAGAAAAGTATTCAACATTCTTCAAGAAATTATTTGAAGTAAAGGGAAACATTTTGAATAAATGCAACTAAAGTTGGGGAAAATTTGATAAACCTTAATCATACTGACACCATCTTTGTCATGTTCCCGATTTCACAAAACCTTACACAACTGTGTAAATTTATCCACTTGCGCAAAATTTATTGCAGAAGTTGTGCACCAGAAATTTTGCATAAGTGGACTCATCCGGTTGCGTAAAGTCTTGTGAAATCGGCTGCTGTAGTAATACTGTCCTGGAGCATGAAGGTCTATTGACCCCTCGCACCAAGCAAGCCACTGTCTGCCATGCCTGCCATTTGGGGAGGCAAACTGCACGTAAAAACTATTTTAACCATCTAAACGCCACATCTTAAAGGAACATTACAGAATTGGTAAGAAAAAAACTTGTAAAATATACTTTTTGATCACAGATTTACATAAAACTTACACGGTCTAATGATGATGATAGAAAACATATCCCTTGAAATATTTCTGTCTGAAATGCCATATTTGATGAGAAATGAATAAACTAATTTTCTGATTGGAGTTTATCACTCAGTGAGCGTTTTATTCATCTGTTGAATCTATATGATTTCATGCAAATATGTAATCGGTTTTTCACTATTTTCTTGTGACCCAGATGGCCGATCGATCTCAAACTTCTACAGGTTTGGTGGATTACATAAAGTGCTTACACTGCCAGCAACTGTTTTGTTAGCAAAACCAATTCTGTAATGCTCCTTTAAGGCAACCAAGAATAATGTTACAACAACGTCAGGTGCATTGAGTCAATATAGACTATGTGTCATTTGTTTAAATCTAAAATAAATTGAAACCTGTGGCATGCACACGCATCAGGTTCAGCATAAATTTAATTCAGAAGTGATGTCAAAGGTCACATAATTCGAAGGCGATCTGACATCACTCGTTGTCCCAATTTATGCGAAACATAATGAGAGCGTGATATCAGACCAATTTTTTTTTAGCCCGCACACGCAAGTGCTGCTGGCCGCACTGCCATTGCTGTATGCTGGCAGCACAAGGTCTTGTACACAAAGACATTGAAAAACTGTAGTCTTTTTAAACCTTTTTATGTGAAATAAGTATCTTTCTCACTGATTTAAAAAAATTCCCTGGCAGGACAGCTTTACAAAATGATGTAGAATATACTTATTGATTATTTGAACCTAAACAGATAGTGAACGCTGAAATTCTGTCGAAAAAACCTTGCTGACGAAACACATTTCATACCAGACAGTTCAGTTTCTGTGTTTACTACACTAAAACTCACCTACTGTCTGCACTGTTTTCAGGATTCAGTTTCTGTGTAGTTGTAAATATTCATGCTCAGTGTTCTAAACATCGTTACGTTATGCTATCCTGTCTGGGAAATTCTGTAAATCGTTGAGAAAGACTCCCAACTCACATAAAAAGTTAACAAGACAACAGTTTTCCATGTCTTTGTGTACATGACCTTGTGCTGCCAGCGTCCCAGCAATGATGGCGCGACGTGCAGCACCTGCGCACTTGGATTGAAGTATAGATAGTTCCCAGTAGACGCCATCTTTACGGGCAAATTGCATTTTGGCTTGCAGGTGCGTCAAATGCTCAAATTATTAACGCAGCCGCGTTGTTCACTGACCAATCCTGCAATGAGTTTCGTGAAATGCGCGCGTGTTGCACGCCGTTCTCACACGAAACGCACGGCTGTTTGTTCTAAACTGCCCGTAAAGATGGCCGATTTACGTCATACTGCAACCTATCTATACCACAGTCCTCTTGTTCTGGTACCTTGTGATTGAGTGGTTTCAGGGACTGCAAACAGAAACGAGGCATCAATAATCAGCTGGCTATTTATGACCTCCGGGTTGCTCTCAGCCCTGAGGGTCTCGTACAGTAACTCTTGAATTGCACTGAAGTTCTCTGCTCTCTTAGCAATGGATGGAGTTACCTATGTTGTGCATCCAGAAAAAAAACAAATAAATAAAGCCTGTTTACATAGAACTCTCTATGCATACGAATCGTCACTGTTTTCACATAGTGATGAATCTGTACCAAAATGCTGTGCTTGGAATTTTCGAAACTGCTGTTTCGGAGACTGCATGCTTACAATACTTTCTTTTAAATTTTACAACCAAAATAAAGCTGACTTCATCATTCTTAAAGAACTGTCAATTTATTTTTTAATTTGCAACTGTTTTCATGAGTTGTTAGTTAACTTGAGAAGAAAAAAAAAACAAGACTTGCATTCAGAGGGCTGTGTACAAACCATATTAAGACTTGTCACTTCTAACTTACATATATGTCAACAGATTTGTGGCTTCATGAAAACGCAAAAGGTCATACCGAGCGTGTTCAGGTTGTTTTCTTGTTTCTCAATACGCGCAAGACTTACGCAGTCTACGGACATACCGTAACATTGGCAAAGATGACTGTAGTAGATGCTCCCGCAAGATCCTCAACAGTTACTCCTAGAGAGACTTTGTAGCCATCAGTCGCGGGGCCAAGAGGCGGTCTTAATTCAACGACCCCTGTCGGACTTAATAACAAGTTGAGTTGTTCTGCCTGTATGTTTGCTGCTCGAGCTGCAATGTGACGGCAGAAAGACATTTGTTAGACCAAGAACTTAAGTCCAATTTCATAGAGATGTTTAAGCAGCTAAAATTGCCTCACAAATTAAATCTGCTGAGCAAATATAAGCTGGGCACCACCTACAAGTATAAATTACATCACATGACATTTTGGCTGGTATAACCTGATTAGCAAATTGTTTCTGTGCTAAGCAAGTTTGTATATGTATGTAAAAACCCTTTATAAAATTGGTCCCTTATCATAAATATGCATCCACCAAACATATTCTATAAAAAAGGATAAATTGTGAGGGCCTATTGTGCATCATAGATCCAAATCATCACCAAGCTTTCAAAACACTTTTCTTACCAAAAGCAGCTTTAGTCGATAAAACACAGAACCGCCAAAATCACAAATAAAAGTACACAAAAAGCCTTAGCATAAAGACTTTTTTCAAACAACACTGTGGTTCGTCCATGTTCACCCTAAATAGCCATGTTTACAATGGTTCGAAAGAGAGAGATCGGATCTTCCAATGGTGGTAGAAAAAATTATAGGATGCTATTATATGCAATCCTTTCCGTTATTAACCAATCTAATTGATTTTTTGATTATATGAGAAGCAAATCAGAAATAAAAACATTTTCTTTTTAATAGAGTGGAGTGTCATGAGTGAGCGATCCAGTGCACCAGCAGACTCAAGTTTGGGTCTCAGTTATATGGCATTTGCGTCCTTGTGCAAGACCAGAAGACACTTGTAATGCAAGTAAAATAAACCAGTACACCGACCGTTTAGAGAATGGGGTTTGAGCTGATCAGGTCTCACTCTTCTAAAAAAACAATGTAATGCACAATTTTCCCTTGTTTATAGTTTGATATGTGAGGAAGAGTCTCGAAAGTCGGGCTTGTTCTTGCGACTGTCCCCAAGGGCAAACGTTTCAAGTTCAATCTTAAACCATAATGACTAACCTAGGAGTATGCTTACATTTAAAGGCAGGATATACTTTTGGTAACTGTCAAAGACTAGTATTCCCACTTGGTGTATCCCAACATTATACATAAAATAAAAAACCTGTGAAATTTTGGCTCAATTGGTCATCGAAGTTGCAAGAAAATAATGAAGGGGAAAAAAAACATGTTGCATAGAATTGTGTGCTTTAAAATGCCTGAGAAACCTGAAGCCTTTCTCAGATTCAAATATTTTAGTGAGAAAACACTTCTTTCTAAAAAAACTACATTACTTCAGAGGGAGTCGTTTCTTACAATGTTCTCAGGTGCTCGTTACTGAGTAAGTTTTTATGGTAATGTATTTCTTGAGTAATTACCCAAAGTATCCACTGCCTTTAATTGACTAGACTAACTTTTCCAAATTAATAAGATATTGGAATTCTGATTTTGGTTGCTGACTATACTCTCATAGTTCTTTCACACCACATGCATTACCTCCAAAGCCTCCCCCCAGGAGAGGTTATATGATGGTATAATTCAGGGCTCGCCCTTAACACTAGCCCGGCGTACATTGTCTAGTAAAAAATGCTATGGGCTAGTAAACACCACTTCTCAACTTGCCGTGTTGGCTACTATAAAACTGTGCAACCATTTTACCAGGGCCCAATTTCATAGAGCTGCTTAAGCAGCTAATAGTGCTAATAAATTTCCTGCTAAAGAAAAAGAAGCAGGATACCAGTCACAAATAGTACATGTGGAGTTTTATTTTGGCTGGTAATCTTATTCTGGTAAGCATATTTTTGTGTGCTTAAGCAGCTTTATGAAATTGGGACCAGATGTCAAGTCAACACGACATCATTTTCCCTGCTAGAATTCAGGTGACATGCATTTTGTATTTTCGTTTATACATCAGATGACCAAAACAAGGGCCCCTTGCCTTAACACTCAAATGTATATTCCTTTATTTCACCCACACAAAGTAAACAGTTGGTGGTGGTAAAATTGTTTTTTTCAAATTCTGCCTCTCTTTTTTGGTCATTGTGTAATCCGTGATTCAAGTTCTTTGTCCTTGTATTGCAAGAAATGGATTATGTGTTATCAAGAGGCTTGCACTATTATAGTTCATTGTATTTTGGCTCATTGGAGGTGAGACCGAGGGGACCGACGTTTTAGACTTGGTTCCGATCTTCGGCCCGATTCACAGCAATGTCTCATGGCTAATTGCTGTTAACAGTGCATGAATATTGCATTTTTTCTCAAACAGAAAAAAACAAATTTCGGTGCTTCAAACAGAATCTTTATTCTCTTGAAGTTGTTAAGTCTTGGTTTCTTTGCACCAGCGGTACTATCAAAGACAAATGGTTACGGCTCATTTCTTCCTTTTTAGATGTGAATAATTAATGTATAAAATGTTTTAATCGTTATTGAGTGAGTGAATATAACTTCATTTGATCATTAAACTGGTTGTGATCGTTAACATTAACACATCAGAACATTACATTTATGGCAATTCCTGTGTAAATCTGGGCTACTAAAACTTCCTGGGGCAAGAAAAATGCACAGTTTACTGGCCCGGCGGGCTACTTTACAAAAAGCTTAAGCGCAAGGCCTGCAATTACAATCAAATGCTTAGAAAAAGGCAAAGGAGGAGAGAAAACAAGCAACAGAAACAACCGCTGATCCTCACCGAAGAATTTGTAGCTGACTATACCCTCGTAGTCAGTCCAACCTTCACACGTTACCTTCACTGCTTCCCCGAGTGTGAGGTTATACGACGAGGCAATGCATAAGCCTTCAATGGGGGGTTCATTCAGTCGAATCTTCACTCCAGCGTAACCCTCCCCACCCTGGATGTTGCGGAGGTTGGCAGTGAACTGGTAGACCGAGTGGCGGGGCTCCAGTTGGAAGAGCTCTTTCTGTACATAAAGATGCTCCTTATACCCTGTCGAGCAAACATAGATATTTGTTAACTAATATGGGGTGTTTGTTAATGTGAGGTGGCACCATGACTTAATTACCGGGTACTGTCCCATTGTTTTTGTAGTTCTGGCCATGTATACATTTCTGAGAACAATAGATTTACCTTGTAAGTCGGCTGTCACCTAGTGTCCACAAAAGTCTCAAATTTTAGTACAAGAAGTTAACACCATGCACCAAACCCTCCACAGATCCTCAAAGAAAATAGCATTTTGGGCAGAATGGTTACAAAGTGTACTAGACTCAAGCTCTGGCGATTAAGTCATCAGTGTATGGGTTTGAATCCCTGTCATGACACTTGTGTCATTGAACAAGATGCTCTTCTATAATTGCTTCTCTTTACCCAGGGGTATAAATGGGTACCTGCGAGGTTGATGATGATTTTATTGAAAAATTGCCAGCGAAAATAAATTACTCTGCCTCGTGTTACATTAGACTGATCATTCAATACTGTTCACTTCTTTATTTCCTTCCTCTTCCTGTTAGCTTCATTTATGACACTTACTTTGATGCTTTCATTCAGCCAGAATCAATTTTAAATTCAATGAATTCACATTTTTAGCCCCTTTTTGTGTCTGGATGTATTGGTTGTGTGAGTGTTGGTGTGATTTCATTTTCACTACCTTATGGAGACCGAGAACAAAACAGAAAAGGGATAACAAAGGGTCTCCATAGGTAAATTCTAAAGACTGGGAGATTCTTAACTACAGGGACAAAGGAAAGAACAAAAGATGTCTCCTCAGGGATGCAAAAAATGGAATGTGTGTACATTGTACACGCATGGGTGTCTTGTGGTGTGAAAGGGGGAGAAGGTGGGTGGGTAGGTATACACATTTAACTCGGGAACCTATAGCAAAAGAGGACAATAGGGTCCCCGGTTGGGTAAAGGTACCCGCTGGAAAGAGTGTACAAAACCACTGAGTAGGAGCTGTTGCCAAAAAGTTAAACAAAAGAGGGACAATAGGAGGTCCCTGAGGGTTGATGATTTACACACTTGTGTGGGTTGGCACTTGTAGGTGTGTTTTAGTACCATTTTTGGGAGTGCAGGTATGTGTATTTTCTAGGTAGGTGTGTGTTAGCCTTTTGCTTCCTTTTACACAATAGACCCTTCCCATGAAATATGTAAGTTGTATGAACATTGCGCGTGCGCACACTCCCTACTGGTTGGCAAAATGGGTGAACACCGCGCCTTTATGTATGGTACGCCGTGGCGTGACGCACACGCGTTTGTGCGTCTGCCTAGTGCACAACTCTCTGGCGTTTGCCAACCAAAAGTGTCTGTACGCATGCGTTAATGTAATTTACATATTTCATGGGAAGGGTCTATTGATTGATGTCCTTTTAATGATGCAGTTTTAGTTTTTTTTATGATTTAATATAGTTGCACTTCAGTTTTTATGCTGTGCTGACTATTGTGAATAAACCTACTATCTGTCTATTGAATTGGCACAGGCTATTCAGCTTGCCTGTCTGGGGTCAACAAACTGCTTCCTAATGAGGTGGGTTCAACAAGCGACATGCAACTTTGCATAAACAAAAAAAGGAAACTGTCTGGCACACAACACTATTTAAAGTGCTTTTCAGTTTTCTATGGCACTATATTTAACAGAAAACAAGGAGGAAATAAGGTTTGTGCATCTATGTTATATTTTCCTAAATCGTTAAACTTGTAACTTCTGGCATATGTCTGGTTTACCGTTTAACTGTTTCACCGGATTCAAATCTGAAC
Organism: Pycnopodia helianthoides; assembly: GCA_032158295.1. NCBI lineage: Eukaryota > Metazoa > Echinodermata > Asteroidea > Forcipulatida > Asteriidae > Pycnopodia > Pycnopodia helianthoides. The sequence goes on from CM063245.1 coordinate 15,868,914, forward strand.
TATGAACCCACCTGTAAAAGAAGTACATGTCAACACACTTTCCAGGATCGATCAGGACTAAAAAAAAGAACACTATAATGGCCAGTCTTCACAGTCACAATTTTTTAATGGTCGGCCTTTTTAAATTTCATTGTTATTATTTTTATTTATTTCTTTTCTTTTCTTAGTATCGACTTCGTTTAACCTTTAGGGCAATTTTGAAAATGGATTTCAATTTTTGTTTATGGTTAAACGGTTAAACCTCCCAACCCCAGAGAAAATCATACCTGCTATAAATAGAAATATTATAACAAGAGCTATATCTTTCTTACATCTTCATCTCTTCAAAGAAAATCTGAAGGCATAGGGAGATGAATTAAAAATCCTAAAATCCGGGGGGGGGGGGGGGGGAGGGAATCCTGACATTTCAAAGTTATGGAGATCTGTTTAGCAACAACACCCACCTGATGTCAGCTTCTCCCACCCTACCAGATTCGTATCCGGGCCTGTCGGATTATGCCCCTGCACTTCCCAGGTATACGTGATTCCATCGCAGAACTCGACACAAGAAGCACTCAGTCGGATGCTGCTGGTAGGGTTGATGATTTGCAATCCGTCGCCCGGCCCAAAGATCGTACCACCACCGATTCTGTATAGGCACAACATCACAGTAGGTTAGAAGATGGAAATTGTTTTAATCCTCAAAAACTTATGCTGTACTTTCCCTCAATCGGATTAGAGACCATAAAGCCTCAAGTGGCTTGTCCCGAATGCTTAAAGGAACATTACAGAATTGGTTTTTGCTAACAATAGGGCCTACAGTTGCTGGCAGTGTAAGCACTTTATGTAATCCACCATATACAAAAACTGACAGACCTGTAGAAGTTTGAGATCGATCGGCCATCTGGATCACGAGAAAATAGTGAAAAACCGATTACACATTTGCATGAAATCATATAGATTCAACAAATGAATAAAACGCTCACTGAGCGATAAACTCCAACCGGAAAATGAGTTTATTCATTTCTCATCAAATATGGCATTTCAGACAGAAATATTTCAAGGGATGTTTTCTACTATCATCATCATTAGACTGTGTAAGTTTTATGTAAATCTGTGATCAAAAAGTATATTTTACAAGTTCTTTTCTTACCAATTCTGTAATGTTCCGTTAAGGCAGCCACAAATGGCCACAAGATTTGGACTACAAATCTTCACTCAAATACCCCACCCCTTGCAATATTAACTTTGTCTTGACAAAATGGTGATGATAACAAAGACAAATCTTCTAAATGATTCTACCTGAGCCAGACTTGGCTCCATATGTTAGGACCAATGGTTTCTAATGTAATTAATGAATATTGATCACCTGAAAATTTATCTGACTTTATCTCCTTTCTCTGTTTTAAAAGATTATCTAAAAAAAAAATAACATTCGCTGGGAATGCCCGCCCCTGCAGTTTTTGCTCAGCAGATTGTATGTTATTTATGTTATTCATCTTTACCATTTTTGTGTGATTTTAGAATATTAAATAGTTTCCTTCGTATTTTTTTAATTTATTGTTTGTATTTCTCATTCATTCCCTTTTATTCGTTCCCTGTTCCTTGATCTATTCCTTTTTATTCGATCCTGACCCTCCCCCTTACGTTCCTACCCCTCCCCTTCCTACCCCTTCCCTTTCCTCCGTTATCTTCAGTCCATCTCTTACCCCTCACCATGCCCCTCGTCTTTATGCATTTCATTGGATTTTTCTTAAAAAAACTCTTTCTTTTTTTAACACTTCCTGTTAAATCTTTGTATCTGTTAATTCACACTTGGGTTTTGAACGTTTTATTTATTAATAATTTGTTTAATGTAACGTTTTACCTTTATTTAAAGGAACATTACAGAATTGGTAAGAAAAAATATACTTTTGATCAAAGATTTACATAAAACTTACACGGTCTAATGATGATGATAGTAGAAAACATCTCTTGAAATATTTCTGTCTGAAATGCCATATTTGATGAGAAATGAATAAACTCATTTTCCGATTGGAGTTTATCGCTCAGTGAGAGTTTTATTCATTTGTTGAATCTATATGATTTCATGCAAATGTGTAATCGGTTTTTCACTATTTTCTCGTGACCCAGATGGCCGATCGATCTCAAACTTCTACAGGTTTGTCAGTTTATGTATAAGGTGGATTACATAAAGTGATTACACTGCCAGCAACTGTTTTGTTAGCAAAAACCAATTCTGTAATGTTCCTTTAAACTGATCATTTCAGGGTGTGTATTTTGCCTGTCAATCAGTGTTGATTGCATTTTAAACCGAATAAAGAAAATAAAATAGATAAATAAACAGGCCAATTGCTCAAATGTAACGTCACTGGTAAAACAAAGAAAAAGTAACCAAAAACGTTTGAATTTCATTGCTACTATACAGGCACGTACTGCTATCAGTAGCACAAGCATTTCTTAGCGTTGCTCGTTCCACCAGTGACATCATGTAATACATCATGAGCTGCAAGGCTTCTTATGATTATGTGGGCGATCCCAGAGAGCATTATTTTAAAACGAAATCAATTGAAAAAAAAACCTTTGAAAAGGGGGTTGCATCGGATATATTTTCAGCTGATTTATTATTTATTATTTACAAACCTTTACATGACACATGGAAAAGGTAGTACGGCACACACTATACGGCCAAAGACATTAAGGTCGTCTGTGGTCTGGGAAATGTCTGTGATGGATGGGTGTGTAAGGTCAAGTAAAAATGAATGATCTCTAAGGGTCAAACTTTAAAATATTGTTTATTTACTGGATTGATGCTTGAGGTGGGTCTCCACTCTTAACCTCCAAAAACAAGGAGAAATTTCCTCTTCGGATGTCCTTCAACATGATGACCATTATCTCGAAGATAACGTCCAAGTCCATCAAGGATGTATTCCAGCTTAGAGTACCTTCAAAATGATCCAAGATTCCAGGCCCTGCAGGCAAAAACCAAATAATTGTGAACTTACATCAAAACATACCGAAGAGTAACTTGGCTAGCGCAATATTCACAGGCGCAATGCGGCAGGCAGCAACGCACCAGCGAGTCCGCAACAATGCGGGCGCTAGGTACACAGCGGCAGTTATAAAAACTGTCATCATGACGTCATCAGGTGTCACGTGACATCACGTTAAAGCTGCATTTCTAAATCTACGTATATCTCCAGAAAGACATGTCTGATTAAGTTGAATCTTGGTACATGTATGTCCATAAACAGGGACGTGTTACGGTCGAAAAATTAAGATGACGTCTTGATGAAGTCTTTATGTGTCTCATGATGTCACATTAAAGGTGCCCTTTTTTAAGTATATCTAGGAAAGTATGAATCTGATTGAGTTGAATCATAACAAGTGTCCATAGACAGGGACATGTTATGGGTGAAAATTGAGATAACATAACGTCATGCTTATAATCTGATTTTTGTGCTGAATTAAAAACAAAGTCAGAAAAGCCCAGTGTTCTGTTTATCAAACAGACTGTGAAAATCGCTAACACCGGTTTGTGATGAACACTGTCCACCAGGAATGTGAAAATTCCCCCCAAAAGGGCTTGCTGGCCTGGGTTTCCCCTTACTCTAGACCCTGAACCTTCCAGATGTTACAATTCAGGAGGTTTACACTAACTCTGCGCACTGTTAGAACTACAACAGGTTTGAACACAATGAAAATTATTTCCTTCTCCCTTTGGTGACTGCTTTACTTCCTTCAAGAAAATTTGAAGACTCTAGGAGATACAGAAATCAGGAAAAATCTGGAGAAATCACACGCCTGGTATACTCACAGTGCTTCCTGAATCCTTCGGAAACTAAATCCGAAGGCCTAGAGCGGATATCTAGGCCATCGAGCGTGCCTGATGGAAGTCATAGAAGTGGTCTAGTGTTTGAAATATCTGCATTAGAATGCAGGGGGTCTGTGGTTCAAATCCCATCCGAGTAGTATGCCTGTGGAATTTCTTTCTGGTAGGATTCAGAATTCAGCACTGAGTAATACAGTGCTTATCACATATTGGGTGTAGGGTAAAACCCTTCAAACTTACCAGTGCCAAAACACCCAGTGTTGTTAGTGTAATCGAAGGACTCATTTCTCTTGAGAGGGATGGCAATTGGTACCTTTGTTGATGGCCAATTTTCACCCTTACGTCGACACATATAGGTAATGTTATCAAATACCTGGTGAGTACATAATGGAAAACAAAAAAAGGGAATTCAAATTTATTTATTTTTTTTAATGAAAAGTCGCCCAACTTAAAGGCACAGTACACGTTTGGTAATGACTCTGAAAATTAACGGCAATAAAAACTTACTTGGTAAGAAGTGCAGAAGCCTTGGGTAGTGTAATGAATTTTGAGAAACTTTTAACTTTGAAGTACTACGATTATAGAAAATATATCACTTTTTATTCCCCAAAATTTGAATCTGAGAAGCGTTTATGTCAGAAACGCTTCTCAGACTGCGTGGAAATATTCGCTGCGTTTTTTTTGTGATATCTCAAAAACAGGACCACATTTTGAAGTGAAATTTTCACAGATTAGTTTTATTGTATGTACCTACATTTATATAGGATTAACACAATCGGTAGGCTCCAATTTACCAACTGTGTACTGTGCCTTTAAGGTCAAAGGGTCACTCAAGGAGAAGGCTACAAGAAATGAAAAATGACAATTTAATGAGAGAGGAGGTAATTTTTCACATTCCTCTTAAACTGTGATAGATTGCAAGATGGCAGAAAACAAGGTACAGGTAGGGAGTTTCAAAGTGCAGCAATTATACGGGGGGGGGGGGGGGGGGCAGATACAGGGAAAGGATGAGAAGATGTGGCCCAGCCGGTGCTACCAGTGAAGGTGTGCACAGAAGGGAAAACAAGTGAAAAAGCCCTTCTGCAAACATACCATGAAAGTACCTGTAAAAGAGACTTAATGAGGAGACCAAGCGTCTAACAGAATAAGGTTAATAAAATCAAATTATGTCTACTCTTTGTGAACAGACCACACTGAGGTGTTCCATAGCAGATATACTTTCATGTAACTCTTTGTAGTGTTGCTAGAAATAAGAAAAATGCTCACTGGGTTATTACAATTATACAATTATTACAATTATTATTCAAACAGTATTTTTATAACATTATTTTTTTTACGTATGTCCCAAAAAGCAACTGAGAAGTCCAGTCCACATTGCCACAGATATCAAATTCCTCCTTTTTTTTGCCACTTGATTTTATAAAAACTTCATGACAACTAGAGCACACATTTCAAACATTGAGAACAACCTGATGGACTCCCTTAGTATGTGATGTCACAAGCTGATACAGCGCCCTCACTGAGGTCAAAGGGAAGACCTTTCTTGGGGTAAGAGAGTTGTGCGCTGCTAGTATAGGTTCCATTGTTTGATCTCAATGATGCCAGCCTATGCAATTGTCTGATCAGCCCTTCTCAAGCTTCAACAAGTTATTATTACATGGTATACCAATACTAAGAATCAACCGATACTCATGAATGCCAAAAGGCTTCTTTGCCACAGGACTTCTTAAAGTTGTATGGCCCGACAGTGATTTTTGCCAAAAAGATTTTTTTTTTTACAATTTTTTTTTATTTATGCTGTTTCAAAAAAGAAAAACAAACAAAAACTGTTGCATTTGCCACGCAAGGACAGTGCACAAAGTACATGTAAAATGCAAAATTGCTTGTACGTGGCTGATTGGTGTGAAGTAACATCGAGACCCTGACAATGAATCATTTTTGATTTTTAATTAACTACCACTGACCATTGGTAGATTTTTGTACAACACCTTAAAAGAAATCTTATAACTTTCTTGAAGCTATAAAAATAGCTATTCCAATCCGCCTAGCATCACTCTACATTTATGTTAGCAACATTTATGGCATAGATGTTAAATTTGCATCGGAAATAAAGAATGTTGTTTAGTTTTACACTATCATCGATGTGTGTAAAGCACTGTATACTCAGTACTTCCCCGAGTTCTGTGAAAAGTATAGGATTCGAACTGACTCTAGCTACTGGGCAATCTCGGTGGTCTGGTTGGTAAGACATCCGTTCTAGAATGGGAAAGGTCAAGGTTTCGAATCCCACCCGAGTAATACACCTGTGGAGTTTCTTTCACAGAACTCGGGAAAGTACTGAGTATACAGTGCTTTACACATATCGGTGAATGGGTAAAACCAAATAGTATAACACTATGGCAATTTCTACATTAGTTTCATTTTTGTAAAGGATGTCTGCTGCATCAAAGAGCTATCCCCTCACTTCTGATTTTGTTAAAAACAATTTTAGTCTAGCATCCACACAAAACATAATAATTACTTTCTATGGACAACTATATGCCTACACTTTGTGCCTGTTAACACAATTGACCCCCTGGGGGAAATAAACGGAGTTAAAAAAAAAATCCTCACCTGCTCCTCCGCAGGTCCTAAATCTGGATCCTTTGACACCTTCCCCGGTATCAGATCCAGGCTGGTACCCCATGCTTTGACTAACGATGTCAGCTCACTGTCAATGAGGGCGATAATCAACTTTGAACTCTGAACATCAAAGTAGTCGTATGCGACTGTCGAAATGGCAATGCCCTCCGTCAATGATGTATCCATTGTGACTCGAAAGCCAATGCGGTACAAGTCAATATCCAAGACAAACTCTACAAAATAGAGCATCAGTATATTATTAGTAGTTTTAATCTGAAAACTTGTCGATTACAAAGTTCACACCAGTCACAATCCTCCGGAAAAAATATCCCCATCTAAAAACATGAACAATGTCAACATCAAAAAATAAAGAGGAAAATATTCCCATCTGAAACAGTGTCAACATCAAAAAATAAAGAAGACCCCCAATTAAATCACCTACATGTGCTTAAATATTGATTTACAGAAATACAAATAAGCACACATGAACGCGAACAACATCTTGATCAAAAACTTGCAACACTTTTCTTTACTGTGACCATCGAATTTCATTACATTTTTACAGGTTGTTTGAATGCTGTGTCCACTGAAAACTAGAAGATGGGAATTCATTCATTCATTTATCATCTTTAAAATAATCTTATAGTAACCCATGAAATTTTAAAGCGAACTTGTGAAAGATCTATCAACAAATTGATGAACTCACCATCACACCTTTTGGAGTGTGCAACATTTTGACGTTTTGAAGTGTCATTTTAAGACCTATCTGTTTGAAAAGGTCAGGGTTCTGCCCACAGTGGTTGGTGCCGGAAAACCCGCCCGACACTCAGGATTCCCCAACCAATTTTCTCTGTTTCCGACCACCACACGTTTTCCAAATTTGTAAATCAAACTTGCAACTTCCTTTCAAAGGTATTCAACGAAATGTAAAATTTGGTATTTACACCAGTAACAAAAATGGTATCTAAAGCCATGAATTTTGAGTACCTCTTTGGTTTGAGTCTATTTATATGATCTACCATGTAACTGATCCATCTCGCAAAGGTTTCCAGGGAAACATTTTTCCGCCACTAAAGAAATCCTGGGCAGACCCCTCAATGGTATTTCTTTAAACGAGGTTGCCCTTGAATATTTTTTACTTTTTAATATTTCCAAAGGCTGGCAGGACCAATGAGAGATGCTTATTTTATCTAGTCTCTTGTAGTATGTAATTTTGTAACATTGAAAAAATTTTCTGCTAATGTTTTTTGCCTTTTAAACAGTATTTTAACCCATTAATATTGCCTAAGGCTGGCATCATGACCAGTGAGCAATGCTTATTATTATCTATTCTTTTGTAGCATAATTTTTTAACTTTTAAACAATTTTTCTGCTAATGACTGGATGTCTTTTTATCTAGCTTTGTTTTTTGTACATATCGTTTTGAGGCTGTTTTGCCGCATTACTGTGTTTATAAGTTTCTAATTGTTATTATTATTATTTATTATTATAAAATAACCTGTGGTATATAGATGCAAACAAAATCGTTAATGGCCTTCTGTTTTGACCTAAGCAGAGTCTTTCTCAATTGGCCTTTAAAGAAGACTCTGCTAAGGACGAAACATGAAGCCATTAACAGATTATTATTTTTTTTTAACATTTGATTACAAATTGACTTTTTAATTGGCATCTTACCTTTAATCACCATTGACACTGTATCATTAGACTTCTGCTCCAATATATGTGTCAAATCCTCACCAATATTGCCGGTCTGTGGGTTCACTCTGTGTACGGTCCACAACTTGCTGTTGGTCGTAAACCAGCAGTTCAGCTTGGTGACCCCGAGGAAGCTGAGACGATCTTTACGAGTTCTGACCTTGGGTAGCCACCATCCCGGGCTGGAGTCCTGTATTGTATTTTGCGGTAGCCCACAAAACTTCTTGGCCTCCATCACCGGGATCAAAATAGAAGTGTTCTGCGACGAGAGGGTATTCCATCCGAACGCCTGAACATTATAGCTCCTTTGTTCGTGAAACTCATGTGATAATTGGATCATGGAGGTAAGGTTGCCAATGATGTTGCTGTTGGGGGGGCACTTACCATATGCGTCAGTTGGCGAGTTGTCACCATAGTTGACGACGACGCACGATGCTGTTCCGATGTCGCTCATGGTGAGATTTAGTTTGCGGATTGTGTTGATGCGCGTCACAGCCGTGTCAAGGATGTGGACGCCTCTAATTGGTCGAAGGGTACTGATTGTGAAGTTCATATCTGTCGGTGGGGTGACTGGGTTACTGGCTGTGACCACTACGGTGAATGTTCCAAGCTATTTTAAGACACCATCACAAGAATACTACATTGTGTTAGAAAACAAAGATGCCAACACAGCTTGTGTACAACAAGACCTTTTTGTTAAGCTGTTTTGTTTTAGACCATTATTTATTGAGGGTAACCCATTGTAGATCATAAAAAAAAATAAAAAATTAGATCGGAACAAAAAATATCATCTACAGAAACAATACACAACAGCAGTAACAAAAGAAAATTAATACAACTCCCCAGATACAATAATAATACTAACAATCCACTCTTATCAGAGTGCAACTCGAGTCATGCGACTTGGACCCGAGTCACTATATTTTTTACCTGTGACTTGACTTATAACTTTCAGCATTGACTTGTGACTTTATTTGTTACCAACGCAAGTCAGAAGCTACACGAGCAACTCCATAAACTTTTAAAATGTACACATTGCATCATCAGACTCTGTTCGGCTTGCGGCGTCAAGTTCCAACTTTGAGTCTGGTCTGCGCTTTTGCTTATGCCCTGTGCCTTGATGCACATAGCCGCCATCGATAAGACAAGGGCGCTGGGCAAGAGCGAAGTCTGCCCTGACTGGGATAAATAGCGCTTGTGACTTGCCTTGTGTTTGGACCACATGACTTGTGAACTTGCAAAAAAATTACCAGTCAAACCAACCAAAATTTAAGTATTAAGTACATTTCATATATCTTACCCTAGCATGCTCATCAAGAAAATACAAGTCATCATTATAAAACAGCAAGCTCTTAAATGTGTTCTACTTTAAGGTAGTGAGCAAGCTAGTTTATTAAAGAGTGCAGGCGCAGTAAACTAGAATGCTCGATGACAATATGTCTTTGTTCTCGTCTTTCAGACAGACGAACTTGGGAACAGTAGATCCAAAAGTTCTTGAGGGCTTATCAATCTAGACTGTTTTAAGAGGAATATAAGCTCCTTCAGCTCCCCTGAGGTTTTTTTTTTCCATCTTATAAATTTTATTACCAAGAGTGGCTTTTAGCCATGTTTTGGGCAAACTTGCATAAAAAAATTATAATAATAATCAAGTTTGAGAGGGCAGCTCCAAACTTGTGTATGCTTGCCCGCCGTCTATGTAAAAAAAAAAAAAAAATGGGGCCATTTTAAAATATTTAATACAGGTCAATGCTAGGGTCAGGAATCAATACAAAGGTTGTTAAAATCAAACTCAACCTTAGCTCCTTTTTCTGAACCCAAATCACCACATTTTCAAACTCACACATAGTTTCTGATGCTAAAAATCTTCTAATCAGATTCCATTTGTGAGTATTACTTTTTGAGTTGACCTACCTCGGGAAATAAGTGATCAAACCAGAAACCCTCCCCTTCATGTGTGTAGTTTCCAAGCTCTGGTGAACCGTCATTATAATTAACAAGGTAATTCACACTGGTACCTGAAAGGTAACAACAAATAATAGTAACTTCGCTTTAAGAAGTACAAGAATCACATCACATCACATCACATTATTATTAATTTTATCATTAATTATCATTGTTACACGCACAGTCCCAAATGTTGGTTGTTTCCAATACTTACTTACTTAGCTGCTTAGGACTGGGTGTCCCTTGGCCTCCTTGGAAAATCGTCCCCATTCAGGTCTAGTTATAGCTAAATGCTCTGCCTCATGAAGTGGAATGTTGCCAATATCTTGGCCAAAACCTCAACTACAACAACGATCTCACTAACGTCCAATCTGCTCTTGAGCATGAAAAAAAATCCTCCTTGAGCCAATCTGTTGATACTTGTAAACTCCACCCCGTTAGGAAACTGATGGACATGACACACAAACTAAACCACTCACAATTCTCCTGGCACTTCAATAGACACAATCGGCGACCGTAGTCACGTGACTCATAGTGAGTATAAAATGTCAACAAACCAAGCAAGCCACATGCAGTGTGCATGAAAAAGCATGGCTGCTTCCTACGGCAGAAGCACTCGGGCGCAGCCATGCTTTATCTATGCACGCTGTTCGTCCGCTGGCTTGGTATGTTTACATTACCCACTAAGATTGTGTCTATTCCTCTGACCTACGTATCACCTGGGTCAACACTCAACTGGACTTTAAAAACTTCCGTGCTCCATCCGCAAGTGGCTCTACCTCCCAATATCTTCACACATTTCACATCATAACTCCCTCACAACGTGGCCGGTTTAAACTTACTGCTCCTGAGTACCCCTTATGAACAATGCCAACTCTCGTTAAGGTACCTCCTATTGCAATCAGCCAGCAGCCAGGTCAAAAACAGCTACTCTGACTCTGGGCCCTTTTGAAACTGATCGACATCCATGTAGAGGCAGGTCCACCTCTATGCGTTCCTTTGCTCAGAACAACGAACAAGGACTTCAGACGCAATAGACAAACTCGCAGAACAACCCCTCAATCTCAAGACTGTTCAACTCCCTCTTTCCAAATCAGACATTTCAAAGTGGTCCGACTGCATCGAAAACTTACCGACCAACATTTTTCAGTTCAGCAGAAAGGCTACCATAAACTGCCTTCCCTCCAGATCCAACATGCTGAATTGGGGTTCGTGACCCGCCGACAAATGTCCTCTCTGTGGCCTCGGAGAAACCCCCAAAATGGAGATACCGGAATTATTATTATTTATTGTGGTTTATTACTTATTATTCGTTGCTGACATTTTCCCTTACCTGTTGAGTAACTCATTTTAAAGATTACCGGTCGATCCACTGGGAAGGTGTTTTTATTGGCTCCATGGCCGGGTACTTCCATAGAGGAGGCCGAGGAGGAGGGCTTGTACCAGTTATGACTTACAACTCCAGTTATTGTCTCCATCATCTGAAGCTGTTTGATCAAGCAGGAAAATGACATCACTGATCAGTTAAATAATAATAATAATAGTGGATACTTATATAGCGCACGTTCCGTCTTTCGACGCTCGCGGCGCTTTGGGAAAAGGGAAACGAATAAACAAATAACCAGACAAACATACAAAACCAAATTAGAGTACACCTATTGTTCAAATAAATAGGTTTTCAACCGAGTTTTAAAACTATCCAAGGAAGGTGATTGGAGAATTTCAATGGGAGATCATTCCAATGTTTTGGGCCGAGGTATGAGAAGGAACGATTTCCCCATGAGTGGTGGTGCGCGTTTCACCAAGAGTCATTGGCCTTTTTGAGATATGGCGGACAGTATAGGAGTGCACTGTTTGGTTTGGGTGTATACAGACAAATTTACCCAAACCTAATAGTGTCATAGTATTGAGTCGGCCATATCTCAAAATGGCATATTGGTTTTAGCCAAGAGACGAGTTCAACATTACTTGTTTCCTGAGAGGAAAGACATCAGAAGTCAGATTCCAACAGGAAGAATATCATTCCAAAACCATGTCATGAATATCATGATTGTTGCACTTAAAGGAACATTACAGAATTGGTTTTTGCTAACAAAACAGTTGCTGGCAGTGTAAGCACTTTATGTAATCCACCATATACATAAACTGACAAACCTGTAGAAGTTTGAGATCGATCGGCCATCTGGGTCACGAGAAAATAGTGAAAAACCGATTACACATTTGCATGAAATCATATCTAGATTCAACAAATGAATAAAACGCTCACTGAGCGATAAACTCCAATCGGAAAATTAGTTTATTCATTTCTCATCAAATATGGCATTTCAGACAGAAATATTTCAAGGGATGTTTTCTACTATCATCATCATTAGACCGTGTAAGTTTTATGTAAATCTGTGATCAAAAAGTATATTTTACAAGTTGTTTCTTACCAATTCTGTAATGTTCCTTTAAAGTGGGCAATGTGAATAAACTGTTTTTTTCTATTAACACTTTGTTTTATACAACTTTATTATGTCAAAGTTCTTACTAAAATTCTAATTCTGAATTCTTGCCAATTTGAGGTATAAAACACAACAATGAGCAAGACTTCAAACTAATCGTTCACCGGTGGGTGATTACACTTTACCATGACCATGCTCAATGATAACTCATGATAACTGGCACAACGTAGCGGCTCCGATTAGAAAATGCTAATATTTAAGCAAAAACCATTTTTTACAACGGTTTCTAGAGGTGAGAGTCATTGCTGACCAAAAAGGTCTGAAACTAGTGTCTAAGTTTTAGAGGCACGTTGAATCGGTGCCATTTCCACGTTTTGGTAAACCCTATAGTGATAGATTTCAATGAGCTACTGGGAACAGTTTCATCAATTCAATTCATTTCAACTCAACAATTATTTCCATATTGCAAAATATACAAGTAATTGTAGAGAAGGTCAATAGACCCTTCCCATGAAATATGCAAATTGAACATCGCGCGTGCGCACTCTCCCTACTGGTTGGCAAGATGAGTGAACATCGCGCCTTTTTGCATGGGACTGATGGTGGCGGACGCACACGCGTTTGTTCGTCTGCCTTGTGCACAACTCTATGGTGTTTGCCAACCAGCAGCGTCTGTACGCATGCGTGAATGGAATTTACATATTTCGAAAGGGTCTATTGAACAAAGATGCATAAATAACTACAAGAATGAGAATTATATTACACATCATGAAGCAGAGGCAAAATATGAAGTCATATTCAAAAGACTAAGTCTTGTAAAGAAATGCCTTTTTTATACAAGGAAATACTAGACTTCTAAACAGAGCTTAAGTTACAGCAATGTATAGACCTTTCCATTGTTGACAAACAAACCGCGCTGGTTGGCATGAAGGCCGAATGTTAGCAAAACACTCAATCGTGTTTATAGATGTTTCAACAACATTTTTACATTTTCTGTTCTGCAAACTTTCAACGAAGTAAAGTACCTCTCATGATTGGTTGCTTTGTTTCCAACAAATGCAACACTATTTTGAATATTTGTGTAACATTGTTAAAAACTGTGGCGATCTGTTTTTGTTTTGCATTTATGGCTTTCCATATTTTTCCGACTTCGGTTGGCAAAAACTTGGGCTGTGACGTTGCAATAGAAAGGTCTATAGAGAAGCAGATCAAAGAGCTTGACTTCTTTATGTCTGAAGAAAATGAAAGGTGTTCTTGTCACCATGCAGACATAAAAAAAAAAAATAAAAAAAAAAAGTTTGTCAACCTCATTCCTGACAGGGGTAAAGCGCCTTCAGAACAAAACTTTGCATCTTAATTTAAGCATGTGCTAATAGTTCATTGCTTGTGCTGATAGATCATCAGTATTAGTATCATTATTATTGTTAAGTAGGAGTTAAAGCTTAGCATGGTGGAAGTATAACTATAGGAGAGGTTTGCGGTGACACCATGTTAAATCACTTTTGAGTAGTGTTGGTTCTGAAAAGAACCGGTGGTTAACGACTCAATCAGTATGCCCTGATCGTCTTCAGGAGAATGCTGGACTCAGCATCCAGCAACAGAGTCCAGCATTCTCCTGAAGACGATCAGAGCATACTGATTGAAACATTGAGTCGTTAACCACCGCTTCTTTTCAGAACCAACACTACTCAAAAGAGATTAAACATGGTGTCACCACAAACCTTTCCTAATTATTATTATTATTTAAAAAGTACCTCTGACAGTTTGTACACTCTAGTTGGTTGAAGACTGGTCACTGTTAACATGTGATATAAAGACCGGCTCTGTGAACTAGCCAATAAATAGCCCTTAAACAAGCACATTGCTGTGTAAAAGTTCTGTACGCACTGTGCTTGTTACGAGGGGACTATCAAATCAACTGTTTTCTTTCTGCATTGTTTTTGCGTTTATTTGCAAGGACAGAGTGCCGCGTGCACGCACATACCACGTGTGTTTCTGTGAACACCCAGAGCTGGTATGCCCACGAAACCAACATAATGCAAAGCATACAGCTGAACACCAACCAAAGTTTTTATATTTATGGTGCTGATAATTTTGAAAGCTCTTAGTCTGGTTCTTGAAACTGTGCATTACTAGTTAAATGAGTGTAAGAGATCAGGTCCCATGCAAAAATTGAACAGCCTAAAGAATAACCCTTGAACACAAACAGAACAATTCTCAAAAAATATCGGCAACAGAAAAACCACAAATTCTGATGATTTTTACCGCTTTGTTTTTGTTAAAGGTATTTATTAATGGCAATAACAGTGTGAGGAGTCTGTCTTTACTGATTGACATTGGTTGATGGCTGGCCAACCACCAACCCAACCTGGTCATTACCACACAGTGAAAAAGACCAGCTCCTCACACTGCTATTGCCTTAGTAATTGATGTGATGGTTTGCATGGTGCAGATTTAACACCTAGTGCGCCACAGAGTCTTAGCAAAGGAACGCAACTGACTCTTCCCCAGTCAGTTCTGTTACTACATCAAACAAACCGGGCCGTTGACTTAAAAAAAAAAGGTTGATGATAGTGCATACAGGCAAAAAGTTCCTTGCCGGCCCTTACTCCAACCATGTCAGGATTTACCTTAACAATGTAGCTCTCCACGCTGACCAGATTAGCGATTGTAACGTTGATGCTGTATAAGCTCGCCTCTATGAAACTTAGCGAGTGGGTCTTGGTCCCTCCGTTTACAGTCAGGCTGGACAGGTCAGCTGTATCTGCCGGAGGACAGTCTTCCTTTACAAGGCATTTGAAGCTGGCCTCCGTCGAGGTACCGACTAAATCCCCCGAAGGATTGTTCAATTGTATGGTGAAAGTAACATAGCCAGCTGATGGTTAAAAGATATTTGCTTGTAAAATGCAACAATTTTTAAACTCTACATTATTTTGTCTTGCATTATTGTATGATAAACAGTGCTCTATTAGGAGTCTATTTTTTCAGCAAGACTCGGAAAGTGCAAGAGTAAGAATAAACATTGCTTATCAAACGTTACTATACATAAAGCATACAACCACCAGTGTAAGGATAAACTAAAATCACAGTTTTTCTTATCCAGACTCTGTGAACTATTGTGTTTTGTTTCAAATTAAAAAAAGATGCCGAGTTTAGTGTTTTTTTTTTCAAGAACAAAGTTACAATAACTTTTGTGAAGAGTACATGGACAGGGGTGTGGTCGTAAACAAATGAAAATTCCTGGAAATCAAAAGCAGTCTCCTGTTTTGGTCGTGGGTCAAGAGTACTATACTAGTTTTAGGTTGTTGTTTTTTGTTATGCACTTGGCCTAGATACTGTACAAAACCACTAAACATAAAATACCTCATTTTTACTTTTTGTTTTTGTAAAGTAATGGTGTCATATTTTTAATCCAGGCCTTAACTTCATGGAGGCAGCTTTGAGAGTTGCCTCCAAATGCCCCTGGTCAACGCTTTGGTGCCCTTCGAAATGTTCATGGAAGTTTGTTGATCTCTCTCGCAGAGACAACGTGAATGAACTATCAGGTCTGGCGTGTTCCATTCCAATTATTGGCAGTTTACCACTGTTTGGTTGGTGATATAATGAACTAAAAGAGAATGAAATACAACAAAACTGAACTTCCAGGATGTCACATTTCAGAGGATTTATTGACCCCTTGCACCAACGTCACACGTGGCTATACTTTCTACAAAATTTGTCATTTTGTGAGTCAAAATCTCATGTAACAATAATTATGGGAGGCGTGTAAACGCCACATGGCCTCAAATGCGCCCTACAGTGTAAAACACACCGGGACAGTGACTCCAAAAATGGCCCAACCAAGATTATTGTGATGATTCTGAATTGGGCCAATTAAATAGACTGTTCTAAATAGACTATTTTAAATAGACTGTTCTAAATAGACTGTTCTAAATAGACTTTTCTAAATAGACTGTTCTAAATAGACTGTTCTAAATAGACTGTTCTAAATAGACTGTTCTAAATAGACTGTTCTAAATAGACTTTTCTAAATAGACTGTTCTAAATAGACTATTTTAAATAGACTGTTCTAAATAGACTGTTCTAAATAGACTGTTCTAAATAGACTGTTCTAAATAGACTGTTCTAAATAGACTTTTCTAAATAGACTGTTCTAAATAGACTGTTCTAAACAGACTGTTCTAAATAGACTGTTCTAAATAGACTGTTCTAAATAGACTGTTCTAAACAGACTGTTCTAAATAGACTGTTCTAAATAGACTGTTCTAAATAGACTGTTCTAAATAGACTGTTCTAAATAGACTGTTCTAAATAGACTGTTCTAAATAGACTGTTCCAGTCTTTAAATAGACTGTTCTACATCATAAGAAGATAAACAGTCTGGAGGTTTGGACACAGCACTGTCCAGTCGTACTCCCCTGGATTGTTAGACTTGTGGACAAGTTGTTAAATGTTTTTTGCGTTGATAGCGTTCCGACTCTTTCCACAAATCCCGCGACACAGGGGATGTTCAATTTCGGCCCCAGGCAGTGGTGGGAAGCCGGTAGCCTCACACAAAAGCAGTAGTCTCGCGAGAGCAGTAGTTTCGCGAGAGCAGTCTCCCCAGACAATATTGCCGGAGAGCTGTTATGCTATTATTGCGACAAACAACATTCAAGATGAAAGGACATCAATGAAGAAAACAAAACAAAAATAAACATCAAGCTGTGCTAAAAAATATACATGACTGTCAAAGACTACGTACGCGTGCCAGTGCCGTCCACAGCCTGGGGGCTGTTTGTCTTGAAATTGTAGTGACTTCTTATGATAGGATTCTGGATGATGATGGTGATGATGACTGTCTCATTGCTGAAGAGGTTACTAGCGGTCACGTTCATCTCATAGATACCGGCGACAGTGTAGCTGTGAGACTGATTAAACGCAGCTAATAAAAAAAAAAGAAAAATCGACGGGAAACAATGTTAATCAAAAACAACAAATTTTGATATGCTCGAGTTGATAAATAGGTGGGGTCAATTTTACTGTACTATCAGACTGTTGGAATTATTGGATTGTGCGAGGGTAGCCGTTTTAATATTTCCTAACCAATGGTGACCGAAAACAATAGAAACAAAAAGGTCTCCACAGGAGATTTCTAAAAGAGAGGGATGTTCCACAAAGAATTTTGCATGATTACAAAATCTATGGGAGGATTTTCAGTACAGGAACAAAGGAAAGGAACAAAAGAATTCTCCACATGGATGCAAAAAAGGGAATAACTACACCAAAGTGTAAAAACATAATAAAATTGGTAAAAACCTAATCATTGTTGAATGTGCATCTTTTAAATTTGTTTGCGGTAACATCTGCTAAATCCAGAACTTGAACTAGCCCTACTGCCACCAGGCACACTCGCTGGTCTATTGGTCAAGGCATCTAGTACTCTACCATTCTTTGACCCCGATGTAATTATTACATTAAAATGATAACAATGGTTACACGTTGCAGGTTTCCTTTGGGCTTAATATAAAACCCCCGGACATTCAGGTTTCAACATTCATTCATAATTTACCAACTGTCACTGAATTACCGTCTGCCAAAACAAAACAAAAAGTTAACAAATTGCAATATGTGGTGAGGGGAACGCTCATCATAGCTCAAGTTTGAAAATAAAAAGACACATTCATTGTCACTTGTTGAGCAATCCAAAGGTAATTGCTTATTAACTTTCTCACTTCACAGTTGACTGACCTGTTGACTACTTTCGCTACTTTGATGAAGAGCCACTGAACAAGAAATAAGCAATTAAACATGTTAAATTGCCGATGTGTCTCTTATACGAGGCGCTTCTTAATGTCAGCGTAATTTTGTTAATGATTCTGCCAAAGATACTGCCTGAACAGTACATCAATATGGGATTGGAACCAGTGACCCCAAGAGCAAGTCGAAACATGAACCAAAACAAATAGCTTAATACTGAGAAGCACATACTGTTCACCTATGAGTTAATAGATCAGCACTTAAATTCAATGGCAACTCAATGTAGATGGATACAGCGGCGGCACCAGACCTGTTAATCTGGGGGGGGGCAAGAGGGGGGGGCAAACTTAAATTTAGGGGGGGCAAACAAAAGTCTATAATGTACTGTATAAGCCTACAATTCACTCTAGAAATAAGATTTTGCACTGTTTGTGCGAACTGCGTGTACAATGGCTGCTTACGGTTTTGGGCAGACAATGCGGAGATGGAAAGTGTATTGGGCTTTTTTGATGGTGCCAGCTAATTATGATGGATGAAATTGAGTTTTTTATTTACAGCGCAAGCAACATTGTAACAAATTGGGTGCAATGGTTTGGGATTAAACTCAATTTCCGCCATCGGGGAAAAAACTGGGGGGGGGGGAAAATAACTGGGGGGCATTTGCCCCCCTGTGCCCCCCCATTAGCGCCGCCGCTGGATGGATAGCTAGATAAATTATTCATTAAAAAACTGTCATCACAGCCCAAAAGTTGAATAGCAAACCTTTAATAAATTTGCAGCAGCTTTGGGTGGCACATTGACGGCCCCTATTCAGCACTCTTAACCCTTATTGACTCAAGATTTATTAGTAGCTAGTGCCACTACTCACTATACAAATACACAGTAGACATAACAACCCTTAATATTAACTCGAACAAAATAGTTAAAGGCAGGATATACTTTTGGTAATTGTCACAAACTAGTTTCGCCACTTGGAGTATCCCAACATACGCATAGAATAACAAACCTGCTACATTTGGGATCAATTGGTCATCGAAGTTACAAGTAAACAATGAAACGAAGAAAAAAACACCCTTGTTGCATGGAATTGTGTGCTTCCAAATGCCTGAGAAAGGCTTTTTATGCATGAAGCCTTTCTCAGATTCAAATATTTTAGTGAGAAATTACCTCAAAACTGACATTACTTCAGGGGGAGTCGTTTTTCACAATGCTTTATACTATCAGCAGCTCTCAGGTGCTTCTTACCAAGTAAGTTTTTATGGTAATGTTTTTCTTGAGTAATTACCAAAAGTATCAATTGCCTTTAATGGGTCGAAACGTCAGACCATTAACTATTTTTTTGCATTTATACCATAGTTCCCTTTGGTTGGTAAGCACCATCTGCAATAGCTTATTCTGTTTATTCTGTAACTCATAACATTTATTTCTTAAAAATTATATTTAGAAATTATTCTTTCAGTATACTTTTTTTTATCAAAGTTTAGATTCCTTTCCTCCCCTTTTATTCAGATTCCTTCTCCATCCCCTCTACAAGCCTCCCCCAGTCTGTCTTTCTTGTCAAGATAGACCGATAATAAAGCAGCCCTACACCACACCCCTGGTATACAGAAGATGTTTCAATCAGTATTATCATGGTGATTTGTATTGTGACATCACACATTGCAAAGCAGTTAAGAAAAATGGATTGCTCATCGCGTAAACTTACCACAATGTCAAAGAGAGATTTGCGGTGGAAAAAATGAATGCGGGACTAAAATGCTGAGGAATCAGAACAGTGCTTTGGGGAACGAATAACACATGGCTTGAATACCCACTGGCCAGAGTCCAGACCATTCGGCCAGTAACCCCCAAACTACACAAGTCCAGCAGTCTAGTGTTTTCTAAACACATTCTTCTGAGAAATGTACTCATTTACAATTCCAAACTTCCAAAGTGAATGTACTCATTTAAACTTCCAAAGGCCCTCATTATTAAAAATACAAATTATTAGAAATACAAGACCAATCCAAATTCAAGATATTAAAAACATATAGCAAAGGCATAAAAAAAAAACAATAAAGGAAGCCCGCCCCCCCCCCTAAAAAAACGGAAATAAATATTGACAAAATAGGGTGACTGCCAACTAGATAATAATAATAATGACGTCTTCTGTAGCGCCAGTATCCACGAAAGTGCTCATGGCGCTTGCTCCAAAAATACAGTTCCTCTGTGGATGTCTTCCAGTGGTAAACCAGCAAGAAAAGATAGCCTAGTTCAAGTAATGTTTATTTTTTGTTGCCCCAAAATAATAGAACACAAACAACATGTGAAAACTTACTTTCGTCAAGCATGTTAACAACATCCTGTGAACCATCATCCCAGTCGATGTCATAGCGTATATAGCTACCATTCCTCACCCATATAGTAGCAGTAATCTCACTGTGGGGTACGCTAGCGTTCTTAAAGTCATTATGCGTTAGACCTGGTATGGGGGAAAAAAACAACAAATATTAGTAAACAAAATCAATATTGAGTATCAAGTAATAAACCACAAAGGGAATCTGACTGGATAAGTCAATTTAATTCCCTTATAAAAGGAGATCTCCTTTTCACAAAGCTGCTTTCCAGGTTGTATCACAAACTAGGCGCAATCCCTGGCTATATTATTATTATTATTATTATTATTACTATTATTATATCTTTCTGGTAATGAAACCAAGGGACCCTCAAATGCGACTAGCACTTTGACCCGTAGGCCTGAAGGTACATGTACATGTGTGGAGAAGACGATGAAGAAATGTCAGTTTTAGATGTAGGAGGAAAACCCCAAGTAGCTAGGAAAAACCCACACAATCAAGTAGGGACTGAAAACCCAATCCACATACAAGGCTCCAGTCCGGGATTCGAACCGGGGCCCACAGAGGTGAAAGGCAGGGAAAGAAACCACTGAGCCAACCTGACTGTATATGGCAATATACATGTACATGTACAGCTGTATGACTTCTGACTGCACTCCTTCCCCCTCCCCACCCTGAACAAAGATATTGACAAAATAGGGAGAATTCCAACATAGATAGGGCTTGATAGCTTAGTTGGTAGAGTACTTGCACATGAACCCAGGTTGCACAGGCTCAAATTCCCGCTCAAGTCGATTTGTCTTTGTTCACTCCCCCAAAAAAGATAGATTTTACTTTGAACTTACACAATGGCAGTTCAGCCACATGGTGTGATGTAGCCAATACAAAAGCATTTTTAAATGACGCTTTCAACTTCATGTTCATGTCATGGCCGAGCGGTCCATGTCACCGGATCTAAGCTCTGGTGTTGTCAGCAGCAGAGTGTGGGTTTAAATCCCGGTCATGACACTTGTGCCCTTGAGCAAAGCACTTAAGCATAATCGCTTTGTAAAAAGTTGGGAAGGTAGTGCATTCTGCTGCTCTACCAGCCAGGTTCCAAGTGAATGATACCCCTGCCTACATCCTTACGGAATATGAAGGGGGTAATCCTGTTCAGCCCCAGGAGTAGGCGGCAACGTGCCCCTGGTGATAGTTGATTTGGGTCGACAGCCAAAATCAGTTAAGTGAAGCCCTCACCTTGAAGTGGCCATCGGGCCTTTTGAGTTAGGCGATATCTCATTTAAAAAAAATTATAAATACAAAATCCTAAGATTGGGCGGATTTAATTGGCCCTGGACTCTGCTAGGGTTATTGGATCAGTCTATTGACAAAAGCTGTCATTCAATGAGAAAGTCATTGACCCATGACTCTTCGGCTCAAGACTATAAGGTCATTAGTGTAGTTTGTATGGATTTCATAAAAATGCTTAAAATTGCATATTTTGGAGCTCCTGGTAAATGGAGTTTGTTGATCAAGAGTGGTCTCTAAAGTAATTGTTCAGCAAAAAAGAAACAAATAATTTCTTTAAAAAAAAAAATTTATTTGCAGATTTTGAATTAGTTTTTGAAATTGATACACCCTTTTCACTTCAATGCCCTATTGATCAACGGAAGTAAATTTGCAATGAACGATCTTATACCACTGAGCCGACGGACTGATAAGCACCCAACCTTTTTGAGAATGGGTTATCAGAACAACACCAACATGTACTTTTTTGTTCTTTTAAGAGATGGTACTTCACTTGTAATTAAGTAGAATTTCAAAATGATCCAAAAGATGTACATGTACAAGGCATTCCTCTTATTAGTTCAACCCTCAAGGTGCATATATTGTGTAACTAAATAATATAATCATAACATAATGATGCTACAATTATAATAACAGAGCTGCCAACATTCGCATCTTGCAATCAGGGAGAATTTGTAAATCAATCAGGGAGCTATTTAGAATTATATTCAACTTAGTAGGGACAAAGTTCCCATAATCAGGGAGATTTTCAAATGTGTTCACCATAACATGGAAAGATTGGTTGATTTTCAGGAAACTTTCTGCAGAATCAGGGAGAGTTGGCAGCTCTGTAATAACAATATTAGAAATTTTGGGAGTTTAATCATCCTAAAATTTGCAGCTGAGAAGCTGAACTGCAAAGGACGCAGCTACAAGTGTTTGAGCCACAGACATGCAAGTGCCTTTGGCAGCCAGCCACATTGACCCATATGACCTCAGAGCACATCCCGAGCTCAAAAGTGTTTGATTTTTTCGGAAGGAGGAAACCTTGAGGGCCCAGAGAAAAACCCTTGTGGCATACTGGGGGAGAAGAGAACCAACGCACAGCTCTACTCACATAGACCTAGCTGGGAATCGAACCTGAGCCACAGTGGTAACGAGGCAAGCACTTTATGCACCAGCCACCTATGCCACCTACATGTAATAGATGGTGTCCAGACAGCATGGTCTTTTTCACACATTAATGTTTGCTCAATATGGGACTTCCAGGGAATGCTAGAATGGCAGCTGACTTATCTTGCACATGTTCAGAATTTATTCTATGACTACAAAATTACCCCGGTATGTTTGCTGTCGACCAATTATCACAGAGTCCCACATTACCTTCAATAGGAATAATAACCAACACATCAGTAGAGTTCATTACACCTAGGGGTTGAGAGTGTTGACGGCGGAGGCTGATACTTCATAAATACCGCCCTCATGGATGCTCAATTGGCTACGGCTTATCAGGGGGGACACAACGACAGCTCGTATGAGATGACGACTTGCGGTCAGTTCAAACGATGATAACTGCAGGGTGGCGCCAACATTGAGACTGTATGAGGCAGTTGATTTATACTCGGACACATTTGTCGCTCCCGGTTCCACCTCTGTCCCAATCCGGGCCCCGTCTTCTTCCACACTGAAGCCAAAGATGTAGCCAATGTCCACAGGGAACAAATCGCAAACAGGGTCACTGAAGTTGTACCGGAAGACTCCGAGAGATGCCACCGTAATCGGTACGGATTTGACAATCTCGTAGCTCGGTCTTTGCGGGTCTCCGCTGAATCGGTCAGGTCCTGGAACAAGAGGGGATTGCGCCTGGACTGAGCTTGTACAGGCGCTCTCAGCAAGGCAATAGAACGCATCAGACGAACATGAATCTTGTCTCATGGGAATGCCGTTTGGTGATGGGACATAGTCACAGGAGACACTTTTGCAGATGTTGTCAGTTGCGCAGTACTCTTCATCTGACCCGGTACATACTGGTTTCAAAATCTGGATGAGGAGAACATTTTCCATACCTTTCATCATCAATGCCATTAGACACAATCGGCGACTTGAGTCACGTGAATCACAGTAGGTATAAAATGTAAACAAACAAACACACTTAGTGCAGGAAGGGCATGCACTCATACCTTACTGTAGAAGCACTCGGGTGCAGCCATGCTTTTCTATGCACACTGTTCCTCGCTTGCTTGGTATGTTTACATTGTTGACCCACTATGAGTCATCATGTGACTCCGGTCGCCAATTGTGTCTATTAATTAGAATTTGAAAATTTCAACATTGTGAAAGCAAGCAAAGGTTATTTGAAGACCAAAATGGTTTTGATCTCTTTAGTGAGTTGTGGTGGCTGAAAAGAAAAGGTGGTGTATTAACTCAGTGCTATAATCAGTCAAAATCATCAGCTGTTCCTTGTTGATGAAAAGGAATGCCGTTGTTCAAGGAACATTACAGAATTGGTTTTTGCAAACAAAAAAGTTGCTGGCAGTGCAAGCACTTTATGTAATCCACCATATACATAAACTGACAAACCTGTAGAAGTTTGAGATCGATCGGCCATCTGGGTCACGAGAAAATAGTGAAAAACCGATTACACATTTGCATGAAATCATATAGTTTCAACAAATGAATAAAACCCTCACTGAGCGATAAACTCCAATCGCAAAATTAGTTTATTCATTTCTCATCAAATATGGCATTTCAGACAGAAATATTTCAAGGGATGTTTTCTACTATCATCATCATTAGACCGTGTAAGTTTGATGTAAATCTGTGATCAAAAGTATAATTTACAAGTTTTTTTCTTACCAATTCTGTAATGTTCCTTTAAAGACTGTGGGTCCAGATCTGTCCGAGGAGCCCAATCAGACAGTGAACATGTTAATGCTAGGCAGGACAGAGTAGGTGGCACGGGGGTCAGTAATTAGTGGCTCCCTCCGCATCTCCTGGAAGGGGGGTTTCTTACTCCTTGAGCGTCTTCAGGAGAAAAGCTGGACTCTAATGCTACACACTGCTGCTGTTTCAGCGATGGGAGAATATTATGCACTTACCAGCAAAGTGAACGATCCATTACCGACCAGGGTGATAAGCCCCTCCACGGCAAGTAGTCTGCCACTCTGTTGAGACTCGGTCCGTGGTAACAGCCATGTGGACACAGGGTCCTGAACCTGAGAACCATACTTGCCGATCACTCCAAGCATTGTGAATTGAGGACCTCAAAAGGGGAGAAAAGTAAAACTTAATAGTTGGTACTTATTTAATGAAAAGGGCTAGATAGCTCAGTTGGTAGAGCGCCGGCACGTTAATCCAGAGGTTGTTGGTTCAAATCCCACTAGAGTAAATTTGTCTTTGTTCAACCCAAAACTATTTAAAATCTACCCAGTCAGTTTCCATTTTGGTTTATTACTTGATATTTGATGAAAACTTCAAATTCTGCAGTTTAAGGAACTTCTAGGGTCCCCCAAATATGCATTTTTTTGTTTCCAAACGAACATTTGCATTTCTGTCAGTGAAATGTTTTACCCTAAGCTCATTTCAAAATAACTATCTCTGGAATAAAACTTGAATGAGAAAGCAAATGTGCTATAATAGGCCCTTTTTCTCATCCAAAATATCAATCTGCACAGGGGTTGAATACCTCAATAATGCAGCAGGGCACTATACTATATGTTTGTTGATATCGTATGTTTGTTCCAAAATGGAAAAATAATTCATATGGCCACCATGCATTTTCCCAGTTTGGCACCAGTGTTATAAAACGACCTCCCTATAGACATCAAAACTTCCTCACATGTGAATATTTTCAAAAAGCAAATGGGAACTCATTTGTCATGTTTGTTCACTACAAAAAGCACCTTTGAGCACACTTTTTATTGATACCGGTGCTACAGAAGTGTCTTGTTTGACAGACATGGCGCATTATAAATATCCACTATTATCATTATTGTATATAAATTGTTTTGATTGATTGATAGATTTGTTGACTGCTTGATTGATTGGTTGACTGATTGATTGATTGGTTGACTGATTGATTGATTGGTTGACTGATTGATTGATTGATTGGTTGACTGATTGATTGACTGATTGATTAAATTTGACTGATTGATTGGTTGTGACTGAATGATTGATGTTGGTTGACTAATTGATTAATTGGTTGACTGATTGATTGATTGGTTGACTGATTGATTGATTGGTTGACTGATTGATTGATTGGTAGACTGATTGATTGATTGGTTGACTGATTGATTGACTGTGATTGATTGGTTGACTAATGATTGATTGATTTGTTGAAATGAGAAATTTCAACATTTTGCAAACAAGAATTCAATCACCTGGTTGCAACTTGCACACTAATTTTTTCGTTTCCTTGCATTGTTTTACATCATGCAAAGCCTTAGAGTTACTATTAACAAATTGATTTGTCCAATCTAAAGGGAGGGTATAACATCGGTTCCTAAAACTGTACTCGCTCCTTCATGTACAAGTACTTTAATATTTACATATTCGGCGCCTCTACCAGCTTGACTGAAGAATGACATTCGTGGTTCAGAACTTTGAAATCGTATTGTATTGAAACCTGAGCTCTCCATTCAATTTAAATTACAACAAAAACAAATGGTGTTTAGGTTTTTAAAATAAAACTTTAAAATTTCAGTTTTAAATAAGAACCACTCCCTAAGGTTGTGGGTTGCCCAAGGACAAAGGAGTGTCAGGATAAATTTTAACAAGTGTATTCATTACTTCCAAGTATTTGCGTGGCTCGGCCTCATCTTCAATGGACAGCGTTAGGTTGACCTGCGAGCCCTGGGAGACCTCAACGGAGCACTGAAACGGCACACTCAGCTCCACGGCAGCCGGACATCGAAGACAAACGTCAGCTATCGCCATGGCAACGTAAATTGGCAAAGCATTAAACCCATTGATCTGGATGACAGACACAGGAGTGATATTGAATTAAACCATCCAAGCATGACATCATATTATCACAGATGGTTAATTGTTGGACAGGGGACAATGGCAATTGGGACAATGGCGATTGTCCCTCACTAATAAAAACTGAATGAGCTCATTAAGAGGATAGCTGACGTCGTAAACTCCTCGCTTAAATTATTCATCAATACGTGGTTCTTATACAGCGCGCATATATTGGCACATATCCCTGTTCATCTTTAGATCATTCCTTAATCTTCCTCAACTTCCTGAGGGATACTAGCTGCTGAAATTAGTGGGGCATCACGCACAATACATTCAGGTTCATCACACACTTTGGACATTTTTGTTCAAGGTCCTTGCAATTGGACAAGGGTTGTACCAATCTATATTCAAGTGAATTGGCCATCAGAGGCCATGAAGAAAATCAACTAATAACCTTTGGAATTTTTTGATATAAGGCCCTTGCATTGACAAGTGTTTACCTGATCTATCTTTAATTTGTTTTTTTGTCAAAGAAGAAGAAAAAATCACGGCATCTTAGATTAATAAAATAAAGTTAAGTCATCAAAATATAAATTTAAAAAGAAAGAATTTTCAGGACCATGACATTGGAATTTTTCTCCTTGGGACATGAGAGACTATCTTTGGGATCAAGAGGCCTAAGAAATTCAAACAATCTTTGAACAAACATTTTTTTTAGATCGACTTGAGATTATTTTGAGTCTCTCTCAAACTATCTTTGAAATATCTGTTAATTTTTTAATTTTTTTTTGCAAGTTACACTGTCATTAAAATTGTTCATTTGAAATTTCCACATAATATGCAAATGGAAACTGTCGAGCCCATTAACACTTTGTGCTTTCAGCTATCCATTTTCTACTTATTACAGAAATAAAAGTGGACAAAAATCAGCTATGGGCTGAGAAGTTGCATGCCTGATCATTAAAACCGGGGAGAGAAAATACAGATTAAAAAAAAAAAAAGGAAACATATTCACCACTGTATTTGACTGTGTCGTGACCACTGCAAGATATTCTCCGCTGGTCCAATAGACCTGACTTGTCATCCGGCTTGATGAAAACTCAGTGGTCAAGCTTCCGTCCCCTGCATCAAATGCATTCAGGACATCGGCAGCTAGGCTTTCATAGACAGCCAGACTGACACTCTGTCCAGAGATGACCGGTTGCAGGGGTTTGGTCAGGTGGACGTCCACCCACGATCCGGACGATCCGGGGCCAGACAGGACGACGATATGGGTGTCATTGCCGCAGGCCTGAGTTGTGTCTCCACCACACGGCTGACCGCAGCTGGAGACCGTTCCCGTGAGTGAGTAGCTTGCATTAGTGCAGAGACATTGACCAGACTGTTGAGAGCAACAAGAACAGTTTGTTACAGCAGAATAAAAAGGGTAAGGGGGAAGCATTGTGACAAATGGAGGAAGTTACTGAATGAAACAAGACATTTAGTGACTTAAAAGAAGATGGGGTAGACTATCAAACAAGAGGGTAAGGAGTACGACATGAAATGACAATTGCAATAAGAAGATTAAAATAAATATTTTGAATATGATAACAGGAGATACACTGTACGTACACAAGTACAGTTGTAAATTGAAATTATGGTGGATGCGAAAATAATATATGAAGAATGAGTACAGAGATTACCAAAGAAGATGAACATGAAGATGAAGAAGCAAATAATGAGGGGATACCAATGAAAATGACCAGTGAAGATGCAATTGAAGATTCAGAATGAACATCATAGATTAATAA
Organism: Pycnopodia helianthoides; assembly: GCA_032158295.1. Taxonomy (NCBI): domain Eukaryota; kingdom Metazoa; phylum Echinodermata; class Asteroidea; order Forcipulatida; family Asteriidae; genus Pycnopodia; species Pycnopodia helianthoides. The sequence goes on from CM063245.1 coordinate 15,897,523, forward strand.
TGATGATGAGGTTAGATGAACAGGAAGATAAAGAGAAAGAGCAAATTGAAGATCAAAATTATGATAACAATGGAAATGAGATTATACAAAAATGCAGATGAAGATTAAAATGACGATTAAGATGAAAATGGAAAGAGATTAGATGAAAATGTAAAAGATTAGATGGCAAATGAAGATGGCAAAGAAGATGAAGATCATGAGTATAGATGAAAATGAATCACTAAGATGGAGATGGAAATGTCAGATTAAAATGAAGCTAAGAATGAAGATGAAATTGAGATTGGACGAAAACGAAGATAAGATAAAAAAAAGAGAGATACAAATGAAGATGAGATTAGATGAAAAAGAAGGACCAAGATGAAGATAAAGCTGAGAATGAAGATCTAGATAAAGATTTAGGTAAAATTGAAGATGAAGATTAGATGAAGATGACAATCAAGATGAGATTAGATAAAAATGAAGATGAACATGAAAAATCAAGACAAAGACAAAGATCATGAGGAGGATAAAGATGGAGACAAAGATGAAACTGACTGTTTACTAAAAAAGGTCCACATTTATACCCAAATGGCCCCTGAATGCCTGATGTATCGAAAAACAATGTTTGTCCAATGCATAGGTACCTGTAATCCAGCATGCCTGGTATAGTCCGCAAGGAGGCTGCAAGCTCTGATGCAGTATTCATGTTTGACACTCTCAGGATTGTAATTTCCAGCGGAAATCAAGAACTTGGGGCTTCCTCTATCCACAGGAAAGCACCCGAATTCTGAAGCAGCTGATAAACAATCAAATTTTGTGTAAACTAATTATAAATCTGAGTGCACAGAAAGATGATGTAGCAAGCCTGGAAGGGGGCATGGCTGTTTGCTTATTGCGAAATATGGAGAACTTTTGAAGGAGCACTACATGCACTAAGGCCAAGACCAGGGCTCAATTTCATAGAGCTGCTTAAGCAGGAAATATTGCTTAACAATTTTCTGCTAAGCAGAAATGATCAGGATACCAGTCACAAATGGTACATGTGACATGGTATTTTGGCTGGTGGCCTTATTCTGGTAAGCATAATTTTGTTGTGCTTAGCTACGTTTTGTGCTTAAGCAGCTATATGAAATTAGGCCCAGGGCAGCAGAGGCTGTGGCCTCTGTGTAATTCCAGGCCTGATGTTATTATTCTCATTCAATCCAATTCAATCCATCTAAAATATGTCACAATTTATGAGTAAATGTGAACATTTTCCTCCTGCGTACACTTAAGGCCTTTTCACACTTTGACCTTCGATCCGTGTCGAAACTTATCCGGATAGGGTCCGTGTTGGTTCGGTAAAATTTCAACACAGATACAAACTGCTTCGCTTTCACACTACCTCTGCGCGAAATCAGCTTTTGAGTTACACGTGTAACTTTCAATCCGGACATTGTGCGACCGTTTCACACTGCAAGGTCTTACACGGATCGAAGCAGGACGCGTCTCATTGGCGTGAAGTGGTTGCGTAGTAGTGTGTACTGACGCACATAAACGCTTTACCGCGCGTCACGTCTACGCGGCTACTTTTTATGTACCCGGCTACTTTTTATGTACGCGACGCCTTTCTGTACGCGGCTTTTCTTTACGCGCTGGACACCTGCAGCGTGCGGATGGCGACTCACACTCAAACACGGATCGAAAATTAACCCGGAGGTGTTCACACTACGGCTTTCGATCCGTGTTGGAATGTTCGACACGGATAGAGATTTATCAACCCACCTCCCGGGCAGGGTTGGTTTCAACACGGATAATGCGCCATATCCGGATCGACACCATGTTGAAAAGTTGTAGAGTGAAAAGGTCAGTGCACATTATCCGGATCGTATCCGTGTCCAACACAGAGATTTTTTGTAGTGTGAAAAGGCCTTAAAAATTTGAATCAATAAACAAACATACTCTATCAAAAGACTAAAATACAACAAATAAATACAGCGTGAAACCTGGGGCATTCAAATCAAACCAAAAATATCCATAATTTCACATACATTCACAAAAGCATACATGGGTCTAATATTTAGAACATAGCTCTGCATACCTTGTAGGAAAACTTACGAGCGCTTTGAAACGAGGGTGTGATAAAGTACTACATTACAAGAACTGCATATTATTATTTGTTATTATTACTAATAACAAATAACGACAGCAATAATGGGGTTATGTCATGGTTTGACATCTAATGACAGTGATAGTAATAAGGTTTTTCCGGTGGCTGAAAAAAAAGAAGATGTCAATATAAAGACCAACCAAACTTAGGGACACATTGCCTTTGGACTTGGCTATAGACTGTGCAAGTCTCGCGCGTATCGGAACAAGAAAACACGTCAAACGAAGAACCTATTTTTTTTTCTGAAATCAAACCTGTGTTTTAAATTATATCTAATGACAAAAATTATCAGTACAATTTTTATAAAATTAGTTTTAGCTTTTATAATAAATAAACAAATAATGTGTTAATTATTATTAAGAATAATTTAAACTCTGGGACAAAGATGCTTATTTGATCTTAACTTTTTAGAAACCCCTTTACGCGGATTCGCGAAGGTCACACCGGCGTAAAATTAACGCTTGGCGCAGTTTATAGAGGACGCTGACGCCTCAACAACCATAGACTGCAATAAAAAGGCCTGGCGTTGCAATGACAGCATCTGGCAATTATCATCGCGCATCCAAACAAGCGTTTACGTAAGTTTTGTTATCAGGGGTGAGCAAAATTCTTCATTTTTTGCAGTAACCGGAAGCTGAGGTCAAGTTTATTTCACAGGTTTTCTTCGTTATATTGTTGAATTTTACTTTCATATTTTTTATCACTAAGTATTACATTCCCAACAACATATATAATTTTCATAGTCATAAACTACGTTAAACTAAAATAATTGACGAAACAAAATCTCGCCCACGTAAAACTCCATATGGTTGGGACCACTATGGTCCCGGAAAATCGAATGAGCGCGAGACTTGCACAGTCTATAAAAGCGTTTGTTGTTAAATGAGTATGGTTGGAGAGATGTTTTAAAAGTGGATATAAATGATCCACACAATTATCCCTAGAAATTGTGGTTTTCGTTTTACTTTGTGAACCAGCACGGTTCGCCCTTTTGTACAATTTTATTTTTGACTCTACAAATTATAGACCATCTTAGAGCGAAAGGAAAACCAAACAATTTCCAGGGATATTTGTGTGAATCACAAATAGAAGTCAAGAAGGACCAACCAAACTTAAAGGGACACATTGTCTTCGGATTGGGCTATAAAAGCATTTGATATATGGTTGGAGAGATGTTTTAAAAGTAGAATATAATGATCTACACAAATTTCCCTTGAAATTGTGGTTTTCCTTTTACTTTGTGCACAAAATGTTTTTTACTCTACAAATTACAGACCATCTTAGTTCACAAAGTAAAAGGAAAACCACACAATTTCCAGGGACGATTGTGTGAATCATTATATTCCACTTTTAAACTATCTTTCCAACCGTTCATTTCATAACGAACACTTTTATAGTCCAAAGCGCCCGATCCGAAGGCAATTGGTGTCCCTTGTTCTATTGCCCACTCAGACTAATCAGTTTACAAGATAACAAATCATCAGTGTAATGGAGGGACTTGGGGTCCAGAATAATTTCCCACAAGGTAACCAAGGTAGCACACAAACAAACCAAGCCTGATAATCATGCAAGCGAGATGACACACCATCCACAAAGCAAAAGTCATTGGGTTGTGGAAATTAGGTGTACAGTCAGGCATGAATCGAGAAAGGTTTGTGCCGAAAAAGTACTGAAATTTTAATAGTGTGAAGACAAAATACCAAATATTTCATGAGCCTGCAGGGAGCTGTTCAATGTTTGATTGTAAATGTAGTAAGTGCTTAGACATGATCAAGGTTCTCGGATTTTGTCGAAACTGTTAGGCATTCTTGAACAAACATTTTAAAGTTTGGCCAAAGCACACTGAATTGAAAAAAAGGTCCTCAGTATGTTTTTCACTTGGTGTTTATCTTTGGTTTTAAAAGGGCCCCAATCTGGAGCATTCTAAAAGATTTCTTTATGATTTTTGTGACTTTGATCTGAAGTCCCCCCATCCCTCCCTCCTAAAAAAAAAAATTATACTTATTTGTTTTTGTATTTTTTTGTGTGTGCATTTGCGTATCGGCTGAATTAGCACGTATCGGTTCAATATGTTAGCTTGTTCATAGAGAGAACACTATTGATAGTAAATTGACATTCTGAGCCTCAACCAGACACTGCCCTGCCAAAACTCGAAATGGGTTTATTTGCTCATCAAATAGAAGAGAAGGAGAGAGTGTAAACGCTGAAATTTCGGTTGCCATCATTTTTAGTGCCACATTATTCACCTTTTCCGAGAATTTTTGCAATTGGGGAATCATCTACTATCATTAACCTTGGAGAGTTATTTCATAGAATTATAAATGTGTGCAGGAAGCACGGAGTGGCAGTTCTCCGAAGCTGTTTGCAAATAATGAATCTATAATGTATATTCTTGTGTGGTGGTTTGCAAATGTGTTAAAGTGCATTGGCATTATGAAACCGTGGTGACCATGCACTTTTGATAAAAAACAGAGTCAAGGGTTTTATTCTTGTCAGGGTTGAATCATATGGTTTTGAGACCAGTCGACTGCTGTGGGTTTCAAGTGTTCGAGTTTTGGACGCAATTACACCTGAAATGATACCTTTGGTTTTTCAGGAAGACCACATTCATTCCAAACCTCTAGTTTTCAATAAAAACAATGCAATAACTGTGTCAATTGTTTGCGGTACGTGTTCCTGCTGCTTATGACAGGATTCTAACCGGCCTCTCCTCACCAGGCCCTGTTCGGTGGTCAAGCGGTTAACACACCTGCTCTAAAAATACAGGGGGTCGTTGGTTCGAATCCCACCCGGGTAGCCCGTGGGCTTTTTGTTTCCGCATGCCCTACAAAGCACTTTTGAGTATAATACAAGCACTCATATGGCATTCTTACGCAAAAAAGTTATCACAACGCTTTACAACTCAATAAATAATACAACAATATACAACACAACAGGAATGAGAATAAAATCAATAGCCTATAAGCAAAATAAGCCTGGAAAAGGTAAGTTTTAAGCAATGTTTTGGATTCAGTGAGTGAAATGGCATGACATATTTGATAAGGAAGATGGTTCCAATGGTTTGGAGCAACTGCATAAAAACCTTTGGTAGATGAAGAGTATCTGGTTTGAGGTTTAGTGAGAATCCTTGTATCTGAGCTGGAACGGAGTGTGCGATTAGGCTGGTAAGGAGTGATAAGTTCAATGTGGTAGGGAGGAGCACTTTCATTCCAACATTTATATGTGATTGTTAACAACTTGAAGATGATACGTTCGTGAATAGGAAGCCAGTGGAGTTGTTGAAGGAGGGGTGAGACGTGGTCAGATTTGTTTGCAATAAAGATTCATTTGGCTGCCCTGTTCTAGAGGGTGCAACCCCACCAAATAAGGAGAAAACAGAGCGTCAACCTCATTAATTTTTTGTAGGCCCTCAAACTATTCTATATTAGACAGATTTGAGAGCCCCCCCAAAAGTGTTTCAGGGTAAAGATTTTGCCCAATTGTGACCTGGTGGTAGTTGACTTCCAACTCGAGGTATTTTGGATGACATAGGCTCTGAAATAAATGGTCCTATTTGCTGAGAGGTGTAGGGACATTTGAAAACTACTCCCGTGTAGGGGTATTTTTATTTGGAGGGAGAAATAACTCGACGGGCCCAGGGACTCATCAAATTGAGCAGCGAATAAAGGTAAAAGGTTCAAGAGTTAATTAATCATTTTCCCTTTAAAGCATTAGTACAGCATTGGTAATTGTCAACTACCAGTATCCACACTTTGTGTGACCCAACATATCCATGAAATAACAAACCTGTGAAAATTTAAAGGAACATTACAGAATTGGTAAGAAAAAAACTTGTAAAATATACTTTTTGATCACAGATTTACACAAAACTTACACAATCTAATGATGATGATGGTAGAAAACATCCATTTAAATATTTCTGTCTGAAATGCCATATTTGATGAGAAATGAATAAACTCATTTTCCGATTGGAGTTTATCGCTCAGTGAGCGTTTTATTCATTTTTTGAATCTATATGATTTCATGCAAATGTGTAATCGGTTTTTCACTATTTTCTTGTGACCCCGATGGCTGATCGATCTCAAACTTCTACAGGTTTGTCAGTTTATGAATATGGTGGATTACATAAAGTGCTTACACTGCCAGCAACTGTTTTGTTAGCAAAAACCAATTCTGTAATGTTCCTTTCAGCTCAATCGGTCATCAGAGTCACAAGACAACAGTAAAAGACCCCTTTATATGTTTTCACTGTTTTCAAACATCGGATTTTATTACCATGACAAAAACTAATTGTTTTACTAATTTCTCAAAAACCAGAGAATTTCAAGCAAAACTATTTCATGGGAAGTTGTCCACCATGACCATCTTCATACCATGTAAGTTATAAGCAAATCTGTAAACATTCCTATTTATTAGTCTTACAAATGTTGTACAAACCCGTTAAAAGCTGTGAGACTTCTAAGTATTTTTCGTGTATTTTTGAATATTTCGCATTTTGCACTGTACATTTAAGGGAGTTTATTTAGTGGGGTGCACCCTAGAGTTGTTGGAAACGCTTCTTTGCTTGACAATCCACAGAGAAGAGAGTTTATAAAGTCTAAACAAGATGTGACAAGAACGAGAACAGCATGGTGACATGTTGTTTTATCTATCAGGCTTTGTGGCAGCTTTCTCAGATGAAAATTGACAGTTTTACAGATTGAGGAAACATATTTTGACATAGTCATGGCCGAATCAAAGACAATACCAAGGTTTCTTATTGCAGAGGATGGTTTGATTATGGTATTTCCTACAGAAAGAGAAATGTTGGATACAATTTTTTTGAATTCTTAGTTACAGTACCCTTAAAGGTGTAAGGTCAAAAAATTAATGACCATAACAACTTACTTGGTAAGAGGCACTGGTGCTGTTGACAGTATAAACTATTTTAAGAAAAGGATTCCCTTCGAAGTAATATGGTTTGGATAATTTTTCAACCAAAAACATTTGAATCTGAGAATGAATCCTTTCTCATATTTCTGAGGGTAGGTGTCCGTTCGCATTTGCTGCAGCCAGAAATGCAGTTGGTCAATGCGGATGGATTACAATTATTATTTGAACTATTTTTAAATTAAAATAGTTTTTCGCTCCAATCATAAAAAAATGACAAACATCTACTATGGCTGTTATATAAAACAAATAATGAAAGTTTTGCATTCATGCAATAGAGATAATTGCATTGAAAAGATGGAATCTTCCATTCGCCTAGGCTTCGCATCTTGGAATGGACCATTCCATATTATAACTCATGAAAATATTCTCCCCACTGCTCTCATAAATATTCATTAGTTCATTTATTTATATGTAATTCTTTTAGCAAAGTATTTTTATAGTTTTCTTGACATTGTCATAATATAAGCGTTTTGTGCCTCTTTTACGCTGATGGACAAAATAAAGAATAAGAAGAAAGAAAATAATGACCAACGGCTTATGTTTTGTTCCATGATTCTCTGCACGTGATTTTCTGCACGTTCATATCTGTGCTTTATTGCGGAAATAAATTAAGTGATTTCTGGAGGCCATAAAATGCAATTTGCTTGACTCTGACAATATTTTAGACAAAACTATTTCTCTGGAAGATTGATGCTGGCATAAAATCAATTCCCAGTGAGCCTTGAAACTAATCAATTATTCTTTTTTATGACACCAATTTTGTACTTAGTCTTTAAAGGAACATTACAGAATTGGTAAGAAAAAAACTTGTAAAAATATACTTTTTATCACAGATTTACATAAAACTTACACGGTCTAATGATGATGATAGTAGAAAACATCCCTTGAAATATTTCTGTCTGAAATGTCATATTTGATGAGAAATGAATAAACTCATTTTCCGATTGGAGTTTATCGCTCAGTGAGCGTTTTATTCATTTGTTGAATCTATATGATTTCATGCAAATGTGTAATCGGTTTTTCACTATTTTCTCGTGACCCAGATGGCCGATCGATCTCAAACTTCTACAGGTTTGTCAGTTTATGTATATGGTGGATTACATAAAGTGCTTACACTGCCAGCAACTGCTTTGTTAGCAAAAAACCAATTCTGTAATGTTCCTTTAACTGCATTTGTTAACCTCAACTTTTCCGCCACTTTTCACATGAACTCCCAATGTTTTGAACTATAAAATAAAATGAAAGAATAGTAACTTATTGTATACAGATTAATGTTTAGCATGGACAATTACTCAAGAAGCTTATGTGGATGGCTTTAATAATACTAATTATGGCGTGTCATGGCTGAGTGGGTAAGAGCACCGGACTCAAGCTCTGGTGTTTCTGATCAGCAGAGTGTGGATTTGAGTCCTGGTCATGACACTTGTGTCCTTAATTAACTATGATTGCTTTGTCCTTGAGAAGGGGCATAAAGCTATAGGTCCCATGTGTTGTGTAATGCATGTAGAAGAACCCAGTGCACTTATCGAAAAGAGAAGAGGTTCGCCCTGGTGTTTCTGGTTTGATTGGCTGCATATTGTGCCACAGCACCGTGTAAACCATTACATTGTGCTATGTCATGTATGTAAACGAAAAAGCTTCAAAAACGTAGCTCCACATACCTTGCAGGATAAATTATAAATTAATGTAAAAAGGTCAAATTCATAACTATTTTGATTGAATATCATCAAAATTCAGGAATGAACTGAAAATTGTTTGTAGAAAAATGTACAGACCATATATTTGGAATGTGATATCATTGAATGTTTTGGGATTTTGACAAAAAATTGCACTTGAGGGTATCAAACAGTGGCAATTTACACCACTTTAAATGTGAGGTTAGAGACTTGTAATGTAAATAGTGAAACCGATTACACATTTGCATGAAATCATATAGATTCAACAAATGAATAAAACGCTCACTGAGCGATAAACTCCAATCGGAAAATTAGTTTATTCATTTCTCATCAAATATGGCATTTCAGACAGAAATATTTCAAGGGATGTTTTCTACTGTCATCATCATTAGACCGTGTCAGTTTTATTTTACAAGTTTTTTTCTTACCAATTCTGTAATGTTCCTTTGAATGCTAACCTTTCTGCTACGCCAACAATTTGATCAAAACTGTCTTCAGGCAGAATAGTTTCCACAGAAGAAATAACGTTATTAAAAATGTGATGTTGAAACTTACCATTTACCGTCTGAGAGTACACCTGTAATAAAAGAAGGAAAAAAAAAGCAAAGATGAGTTCATCTGACTTTAAATGCATTAAAAATGAAGAATCACATTGTGAACGGGGACTGTGTGCTGTCATGACCACAGCAGGCCTGTGGCTGAACATGGAATTACGGAATGTTGTCCCTTTTTCCACATTGTTGTATATTTTAATTATTCAGCCTGTACATATAATAATAATAATAATTCAGTATTTTTCCTGCAAGGTATTGTGGAGCTTCGTTTTTGAAGTATTAGACCTATTCTTTTACATGCACCATGTAATGGTTTACAAGGTGCTGTGACGCAATATGCAGCCAATCAAACCAGGAACACCGGGGCGAACCCCTTCTCTTTTTCGATAAGTGCACTGGGTTCTTTTACGTGCACTACACAACACACGGGACCAACGGCTTTACGTCCCATCTGAAGGACGCAGCAATAATGGTTAAGTGTCTTGCTTAATAAGGACACAAGTGTCACAATCGGGACTCTGCTGAACAGAAACACCTGAGCTTGAGTCCGGTGCTCTTATCTGCTCGGCCACCACACGCCATGATATAGTTGTCATGTTTTTGCCATTTTTACTATTTTAAGATCATGTCATTTTTTATGTACAAATCATTGCAAATTTGCCTCTGGCAACAAGTTTGAATTTTAACAAACCATGAATAATAGTAATAATAATAACAATATTAATAATAGAATGTTTAACTGTATTCTTTGGTTAATTTTGTAGACACTGTAAAGCGCTGTGTAACCTGATCTTTGATGTAAGATTTGTAAGCTTATTATTGATTGATTGAGTGGAAATAAGGTATTGAAGTATAAAAAGAGTCCAATCCTTCCTGCTCTGAATAAAAAATTGTTTTGCTTAAAGGAACATTACAGAATTGGTTTTTGCTAACAAAACAGTTGCTGGCAGTGTAAGCACTTTATGTAATCCACCATATACATAAACTGACAAACCTGTAGAAGTTTGAGATCGATCGGCCAAGACGGGGTCACAAGAAAATAGTGAAAAACCGATTACACATTTGCATGAAATCATATAGATTCAAAAAATGAATAAAACGCTCACTGAGCGATAACCTCCAAACAGAAAATGAGTTTTATTCATTTCTCATCAAATATGGCATTTCAGACAGAAATATTTCAAGGGATGTTTTCTACTATCATCATCATTAGACCGTGTAAGTTTTATGTAAATCTGTGATCAAAAAGTATATTTTACAAGTTTTGTTCTTACCAATCTGTAATGTTCCTTTAAATGTTTTTGTTGTTAACATGTACCTTTTTCCATTCAAAAATTTTAAACTTGCGCCATCAAATCATAGTAGCCAAAATACATTAGCTACAAACCTAGATCAACATTCCTATTGCCCGCTTGCATTATGCCATAATAATCATTTCAATCTTCCAGATACTTTGTCAGGTTTGTTTTTCTTTCTTTTTTAAACCCCCTCCTAAAATTCCTTTATCCATGCATGAGCTTCTTATGGTGTAAGTACAAAGACAAGAAATTATATCAGGGGTGACCACCATGTGGATGACATCTCTATAAAAAAATTCAAATAAACATGTAGCAAAATAAAATGAAAATCAGTCACTAAAACTAACAAAAACTACCCAGTAAAAATAACTTTGTAAAATCCCAGACCTGCAAGGGACAGTCTAGAAACAAGGCAGTCCAGGCAGGGGACAGAGGCGGCACCAGACCTGTTAATCTGGGGGGGGGGGGCAAGAGGGGGGAAAATTTAAATTTAGGGGGGGCAAACAAAAGTCTATAATGTACTGTATAAGCCTACAATTCACTCTAGAAATAAGATTTTGCACTGTGTGAATGTGACGTGTTGTGCGAACTGCGTGTACAATGGCTGCTTATACGGTTTTGGGCAGACAATGCATTTCTATTTATAGCAAGTTTCCAAGCTTGTACAGATAAATAAATCCACATTTTATTAACATTGCCGGAGATGGAAAGTGTATTGGGCTTTTTTGATGGTGCCAGCTAATTATGATGGATGAAGTTGAGTTTATTATTTACAGCGCAAACAACATTGTAACAAATTGGGTGCAATGATTTGGGATTAAACTCAATTTCTGCCATCGGGGGAAAAACTGGGGGGGGGGGAACTGGGGGGGCAAAAAAATAACTGGGGGGGCATTCCCCCCCCCCCCCCCCCCCCCCCCCATTAGCGCCGCTGCTGGCAGGGGATAACACAAAAACAGACTTTGAAATGAAATGCAGAATATGAATAATATGCTTGGTGGATTTTTTTCACAGAACTCGGGGGAAGTACCGAGTATACAGTGGTTTACAAACACCGGTGAAAGGGTAAAATCAAATAATATTCTTCATTTCCCGGAGCATATTAAACATCTATTGAAATGCAGCATCATCATAATAAAATTAATGTATAGATTTGAGCAAAATACTAAAATAAAATCCCACAAAGTTCCTGCAGTTTTTCCACACACAAAAAAATTAAATGAATAAATACATAAACAAAAATGGAAGTGCCAGTCCCAGCAAGACTTTAAACTGTGTTTTAAAAAGATTTCCCGACATACCAACTCTTCATGATTGGAAAGAATACATTCTTCCAAAAACAAATGGAATACAATACAAGTCTTTATAACTACATGTAGTGAATCAAATGAGGGAATCGAAATGACAGAATTCTTCCCCAAAACCCGTCCTTGAGATGTCCAATTCAAATTGATAGGAAAATGAAAGTGTTCTTAAAAGGCTTACCGCCTACCTTTGCAGGCCTTGCGCTTAAGCTTTCCCGCCGGGCCAGTAAACTGTGCATTTTACTTGCCCCCAGGAAGTTTTAGTAGCCCAGATATAAACAGGAGTTGCCATATAAATGTAATGTTCTGATGTGTTAATGATTAATGATCAAATGAAGTTATATTCACACACTCAATAACGATTAACACATTTTAAAAATTAATTACTTACATTTGAAAAGGAAGAACTGAGCATTTTAAACAAGTAGGTTGCACAGTTTTTAGTAGCCCACAGGGCAAGTTGAGAAGTGGTGTTTACTAGCCCGTAGCATTTTTTACTAGACAATGTACGCCGGGCTAGTGTTAAGGGCGAGCCCTGCTTTGATTTTTGGATCCGTTCGATTGTTTTGATTCTATGTAAATGTAGATATAATTATACACAAAAATTAACCTGTGAACATTTCTTTTCAAAAGGTTGTAGCGTTTTTGAGATATATCGCCAAATATCTGGAGCGGTTTATGTCCACGCAGGAAAAATAATCTGTAATTGGAATACACAACCTGAGCAACTTTTCATGCAGAAGCGTTTCTCAGATAATAATGTTTTTGAATTCCTCTCACATTCCTTAAAGAAGGGAATCGTTTCTCAACATTTTATATGGTCATTAATTTTTGGAGTAAATACCAAAGGTATACCATCCCTACTAAGTGTAATGTCATTGTGTAAAATGATAAGCTTCACATTGTTGATGGTGCATCCAGCTAATGGGCCCAATGAATCATACAATTTTCCGATATTATTTATTTATTACTCGATCCCTTCAAGGCTACATGTTTAAAAGGACTGATTAGGACAAAGGGTCTGCCATAAAAACTACAATGACGAAAGTAATCGTTTTAGCTTACAGTGTGAAAGCCACCATGGAGTCTATCTCATTGAAGATGATGAACAAAAATATTCAGGAATGTATTTTTTTATACATTTTGTTATTACAGAATTGTACAAACTTTTTTAGTAATTTTTGTATAACTTTTTATTTCTCATGGCATTTGCATATTTAGACATTGTATAGATTCCATTCTCTTGAATTTATTTTTAATTTACAAATTAATCAACAGGCATCTTCATCATCATAACATTTCACAATTACCAGGATATTACTATGAGAATGCTAATGAAAGAAATGAACACTAACAAAAGAACAATACAAATTTGTAACAATAGACTTTGAAGGGATGGTAAACAATGGCAGCATTATAATTACTAATACACAGTTCTTATGATTGATCAAACCCAATGGACATTAAGCTCATTATTTGTTATGACAGCAGCTATGCTCTGGCTACGTTTTAATTATGATACCCATTTGTATAGGGTTTTAAAGGTGATATGATGCGATCTGCTGCCAAACATACCAGAAATACCAATACAAACCCCTTCTCTTATCAACAAGTGTACTGGGTGCTGGGTTTATCACACACATATGCACTGTACATGGATGTCCCATCCGAAGGAAAAAACATTTATGGCTACAAACCAGAAAAAAATAATAATGATCTTTTTGGTCCACTGTGGTTTTCAAAAGAGAACGTTAATTTGAATTTTTAATATAGGCTAGAGTTTCAAGAAACTGCCAGAAAAATAACGCGTTAATAGGTTTTTTCACTGAAATAGGGAGCTTACATATACATACATTTAAAAAGTATGCAAATTTTAATTTTCTGATTTTTGGTGGCTGGATATGATTTAAAAAAAGGAACAAAATGAAAGCATTTCAGATGTAAATATTTCTAACTAACAATGCTATTAACAGTAAACATTGTTTTAAGTTTTGAGGCATTTGCATGGTGAAAAAAACATACATGGTTTTTTGGTTTACGGCAACAGCATATGTTTTCATGTACCTACTTTCGCTGAGTAGAGTTTTAGTTCTGATGTACTAATTCAGCTTATTTTTGAAAGAACTTGTGCTGGACAGATACTAACATTCTCCCGTCACGTGTGTGTGACATTTGGAAGCATTTTTGAAACATTCTGTTTGGAATATTTGTTCAGCTTTAGAATGATTTTGTGTTAATACAGTATTTAAGTCAACTACAGTAAGTCACCTGAATTAATAGTAAAATATATAGTAAACATTTATCTGGTAGTTTAATTTTACAGGAAAAAGTTTGTCTGTTACAAGTGTGACATCAGAATACTACAAATATTTGACTTGACATTCTATTTCTTAAAGGAACATTACAGAATTGGTAATTGTAAAATATACTTTTGATCACAGATTTACATCAAACTTACACGGTCTAATGATGATGATAGTAGAAAACATCCCTAGAAATATTTCTGTCTGAAATGCCATATTTGGTGATAAATAAATCAAACTAATTTCCGATTGGAGTTTATCGCTCATGAGCGTTTTATTCATGCATTGTATAACACATGCAAATTTGTAATCGGTTTTGCACTATTTTCTCGTGACCCAGATGGCCGGTCGATCTCAAACTTCTACAGGTTTGTCAGTTTATGTATATGGTGGGTTACATAAAGTGCTTACACTGCCAGCAACTGTTTTGTTAGCAAAAACCAATTCTATAATGTTCCTTTAAAACTCTGTGATTTGGCTGAGCTTACACATGTATATTCTTAAACATCTATAGACAGTGAGAATAGACTTGGCAAATATATAGTCAGTCATCTGAACAGATTATTATTATTACATTTATTTTTTCACCACAGATTATTATTATTACATTTATTTTTTCACCACACTCAAAAACCTGTGTGACTGAAAACTCTTGTTTCTAAGCAGGAATTTTGTCCTAAACAGTCTTTAATCAGGACTAGAAACAAACGAACAATGCACTGAGTAACAAGATTCAGTTCAAAACAACATAACCACATCTTGAACGACTTGAATTGAATTGAATCATTTCCAAATAAGTGATCTCAGTCTTTCATAATGTGCTTTGTATACAGTCAGTACACAGAGCACATTATGAAAGACAGCGTCCACCTAATATCCAGATGCTATAGATGCTGCAATGTGCTCAAATATACGTCTTCTTTAGTGTGAATTGACTAGTTGAAAGTTGGAATAATGCTTAAGGGCAATTCCAAGCAAACATGGACATTGCACAAAAAAATAAAATTTGTGCCACAACTTTCATTCCACTTAAAAGTTATAGCTAACATATGAAAGGAAACAGATATAACTTTTTTTTAGACATTCTATACCATATTGTACAAAGGCAGAGATGTTTTCACAAGCTGTGAATGGACCCTTAAAAATGAGCTTATCAAGGTGATTTCTTCAAAGTTAAATATTTTTCTCCATAAAGATTCTTCCAGCAAAACTTTGATATTTGTGATTAGCACCAGGATCAACTTTTTACAATCCAGAGTGAATTTCATTTCATTTGTCCAGTTTAAGCATTATGTGATTGTACATGTTGAAGCTTCGACAGGGTGTAATGCGACTGACCGTGAGATGAAGTTATTTCAATTGTAAGAAAAATCCACTGATTTTTTTCAGGGCATTTCAAATAATCCTTCTACCCTTATAGTCAAGTCTGAAATGAGTAAAAAAATCAACAATAAATTTGGCATACTTTAATAACGAGTCATCAAAAAGTGTAAAGAGACTGACCGTTTTTTACAGCATTATAACATCCAGAGTACAAAGCCCACAACATTTCTAATACCATGACTTCAAAGCCTTGGGTGTCAAGTACAAATCAGTCTATAAACTTAGTGGAAAGAATAACTCACATAGAACTAATAGCACCGAGATCAAGAAATGACACAGAAAAGTGTAATGCGACTGACCATGGAATTGCCCTTAATCATAAATTTTAGATTTGTCCAAAGACAATGAGTTTTTGAAGGTGACACATGCAACAGTCACACACCTAACACAAATGTAACGAGTGCGACCCCTTACTTTTCTCTACATTCCTAAATTTTGTGATTACTTTGAAAAGTTTTTGTTATTATAATAATTTTGGGACTATTGAACTTGTTTACAATATGAGGTGAGACTTTTGCTTCTGTTTCAGTACAGCCGGACAAACTGGGTCAAATTTTCTTTGTTCACACTCTTTCCCAGGTTTTTTAATTCACTTTCCACCGATGTCCGAGACCTTTGCCTGGAACGTTCCCCAAAACCTCTCATCAATTCTTTATGTGATCATCTGTTCAGTCTAGACCCCATCTCTCATGCTTTCTAGAGTTTTCCTCCCAATGTATTTTTATCCTGACTTCCTGTTTTGAAAAATCAAATTTCTCCAGCTCAACAAACTCTCTTTCACTGCATATTTTTATTTTTTTCTTATTAATTATTATTGTTTTAAAGATTTGAATATAGCATATATGCCATCTTGTATTTTATTTATTTATTCATTTTAATTTATTTGTTTGTTTATTTATTTATTTATTTATTTATAACTCCTTAATTTTATAGATATTTTATTTAATGAATTTTATCCTAAATGTATATTTTTGTTCTTGCTTTGAAGCTATAAAGCTTCATTTATTCAACAACAACAAAAACACAAAAGAGTATACATCAATTCCACATTACCATGTATAAGGTCCACAAATATATCTATTATATAGAAATCTATGAGAAACACAACAATTAAAAATAAAACGGATAAGAGCATAGTTATACACAAATTAACGTGACATAATCACGTGATGATACAAAAAGAATTTAACAAATGAAATTCATTGCAGAAGTTGAAAACAAGTTCTACGACTCCAATAATTATATAAAGGACTATAAGTATAAACTGCACTTCTGCTAATACACAAGGGGACAAAGCTTGAAACCAAATGCAGGAAACTCTTTAAAACCCAAAATTTAACTCACCATTATCATTAAAGAAACACAGCGCTTTGTTTGCTGTATAACACACCTTAAAGGTTTCAAGACACATTCTTTTGTTTTCAAACAATAGAAAAGCCCTCAAGTTCCGTTTATAACATTGAATAATGTCAACATCATTAGGACATGTGTGACTGTTAAATATTAGTTTACATCTGATATTCCATATTTGTCGTAGCATTTTGACAACTACCACACTTTGCACTAATTTAAGTTGATACCCCATAATTCTGTTAAGGTCGGTCAGGTAAAAGTACTTATTTCCCACAAATTTCCTTAGAAGACATTCAACGAAAATCCATGCATTAATTGTACACGAGCAGTAAATAAAAAGATGTTGATGGGACTCGTTTTCAGTTTTACATAGAGGACATAAAGTGTCAGGAACATTTTGCATCTTGAGAAGAACATCTCTGGTAGGAAGAACTCTATGTTTCACTTTGTACCAAAAATGTTTATCTTCAGAATCTAGCAAATAATTTTTAAAACCTCTCTCCCAAATCATGGTCCAATTAATATGAGACGCATAGTGAAACACTTCATGCCATTTCTTTTGTGCTTTAGGGGCAATGAATTTATCTAGAACGAGATTAGCATATGTACTTTTAGCAGTGGTTTTAGAAATGTGTACATTTTCCCCCTTATTATTTACAACAAACATCCAATTGCAGATGTGGTTTGCAGGACCCTCTCTCGTGTCGCAAACCAATTCATGGTCGATTTGGTTGTTTATCCTGCCCAGAATTCTTCCTGCATTAATGTTTAAAATTCCACATTTATCAGCGACTTCTTGGAAGGTGATTAACTTGTTTTTACGAACCACATCTTTAATTTTTGTAATCCCAACAGATTTAAGCAATGGGCTCTTCATGACTGAATTGTCTTTCGTGGCCTTAATATTTTTCCCAAGGGCACTTCATGAGACTCCAGACTGCTAGTATAAGTACAATTAAGTATTCCTCCCGCCGTTTTGAAGGCAAGGATTAACTCAGAATAAAAGGGCGTAGTTCTAAGTGGTAACTTAACATTACAAAAGACATACCATCCTAAGTGATTATCACCACTTGCTTT
The DNA here is from genome assembly GCA_032158295.1 of Pycnopodia helianthoides. Taxonomy (NCBI): domain Eukaryota; kingdom Metazoa; phylum Echinodermata; class Asteroidea; order Forcipulatida; family Asteriidae; genus Pycnopodia; species Pycnopodia helianthoides. Next base: position 15,915,531 of record CM063245.1, read on the forward strand.
GTTAATCCAATATTCAAATAGGTTCCTCCACTTTCCCGTACTGGAGACATATCGAACAATCCACTGCATTTTTAGACTCATAAGTTTGCTGGATATATCTATTAGCCCAGTTCCCCCTAGGTGCTTTGGTCCCTGAATCGTTTTCCTCTTAATAGTTTCAATTTTCCCATCCCAGAAAAAGTTCCAAATAATGTTGTTCATTCTTTTTATCCGTTCTGCAGGACAGGCAATAATGCTTCCTAAGTAACTAATCCCCGCCCCAACAAAGGTATTAACAATAACGGCCTTCCCTACATAAGATAAATGGCGTTTGGACCACATGTTAAGAACACATTTAATTTTACTTATTCTGGGGCCCCAGTTGTCTTCAGGAGTTACATCGTTGCCGAAAACGATACCTAAAATTTTCATGTTGTCATTTTTCCATTCAAAATTACATGGCTTGTCGATTCTATTTTTCCATTTTCCTAGCCAAAGACCTTTCGTTTTGGTTACATTGAGCTTAGATCCAGTACCTTTACAATAAATGTTCAGGATGTCTTGTATGGTGGAAAATTCACCATTGTTGTTGATGATGAGACTAGTGTCATCAGCATGCTGAATTAACTTAATACAGTTACCTTTGTTATTATTATTACAATTAGGAACATTGAAACCTTTGATATTATCGTTATTTCTAATCAAACTGGCTAAACCTTCAGCGCAGATAGCAAACAAAAGTGGCGATAAAGGACATCCTTGTCTGATTCCCCTCTCCATGATAAAGGGGGAGCCTATGAAATTATTTAAAATGATCTGCCCTGTCGGTTGGCTGTAAAGGACTTTAATCCATTTGATCAAATTCACTGGGATGCCAATTTTTTCCATAATAGCAAACATATAGCCCCAATTAATTCTATCAAAAGCCTTTTCTTGATCTATGTTAACAATAGCAGCTTCAATCTTTTCCCAATTAGCATAATCAACGATATCCCGAATAATCATAAGATTGTCTTGAATTTTCCTGTTTAAAACACCGCAAGTTTGTTCTTCGCCAATAACAAAAGGCATAGCATGCTTTAATTTGTTCGTAATAGCTTTAGACAATATTTTGTAATCTACAGACAGGAGACTGATAGGCCTCCAATTTTTAAGCTCGTATCTGTTTCCAGAATTTTTGTATATAAGTCTAATAAGAGCCGTTTTCATAAATTTACTTAGACTACCCTTGTTAAGACCATAATTGAAAACTTCTAGAATATCAGTCTCGAGAATATCCCAGTATGTTTGGTAAAACTCGACGGTTAATCCATCAATACCTGGAGATTTATTCTTGTTCATTTGAAAAAGAGCATTCTTGAGATCAACAGCTGTAATGTTCTCTTCGAGATTACTCATTATATCATCAGGTACTGTTTTCTTTTCAATATTAGATATAATATCCTTCATGCAAGAAGGGGAAATATCCTCGGATTTGTACAAGTCGCTATAAAACGAATTAGCATAACTCATCATAGTATCAGGTTGGTCATAGTAGTTCCCTTCGGGAGTGATAAGCTTATCGATTTTATTATTTTGAATTTGTTGCTTTTCAAGGTGCAAAAAGAATTTGGAGGTCTTTTCCCCTTCATTCTTGAAGGTATTACGGACTCTAACTTTAGCTTTCTCCCACTCCTCAACTTCATATTCTTTAAGTTGGGCCTCAATGTGCTTTAGGGTCTGGGTATCAATGGGATTTTTGTTAATTGTATTATTATATTGTTTTTCAAGATTCATATATTTCCGTTTCTTAGTAAAAGACTGTTCTCTACTAAAATCCCCAATAATTTCTTTAATTCTAAATTTACCCGTTTCCCACCAGTTGAGAAGACAATCATAGTCGGGTTTTTTACTTTTCCAGAAGGTCCAGAAGGTTCTAATTCTAAATTCACAATCACTGTTCATCAGGTGATCATTGTTACATATCCATCTCCCTTGACCATGAGGAGAGTTGATATTGTTTAATCTCATACAAATAACATGATGATCACATAAACCATACGGATTGTTTGAAACATCCCCCACAATATTAAGCATATTGGAAGATACAAAAATGTAATCAATTCTACTAGGTTGTTTGGTAACTTTGTGAACATGAGAAAACCCTTCTTGTTCTTGGTGGACTGTACGCCAAATATCGATGAGGTCTTTTTCTTGTAAGACATTTTTAAGAATAATTTTACTAGATTCCCTCACATGAGTGTTGTCAATATTGCAATTGAAGTCGCCCCCAATGATCCAGTTACTATAACCAATAATGCGATCTGAAAGACCATCAAAAAAATACATTCTTTCTTTGGGTTGATTGGGAGCATACACTGAAGCAACATTGTATATATTGTTATTCCATTTTAAATCCCCTTTTATCCATCTGCCTTCATTATCAGTCTCAATATTATTAATATCAACACCAGATTTTTCTGAGGTGAGTATGGCTACTCCCCTCGACTGGCGATTTCCGTGATTGAAATGAATTTTCCCTTTCCATTCATTGCACCAGTATAATTCATCATTATACTCGCTGTGGGTTTCTTGGAGTAAAACCAAACTAAATTTACGCCTGTAAAGGTAATCGAATAAAACTTGTCTTTTCATTTCATTTCTCAAGCCATTGACATTAATTGTAGCTACTGATAAAGACGACATTATAAAAAGTATGATAACTATCTCTTTCATTGCATAAATCTAGAGAGAAAAAAACTAAATGTATTTATTTATTTATTTATTTATTTATTTATTTATTTATTTATTTATTTACACTTACATGTATTGTATTTTTTAATTATATATTTTTTAAATAATATTTTGAATAACTGCTTAATTTTATAGATATTTTATTTAATGAATTTTATCCTAAATGTATTGATCACTGTTATCCTATTAGTTCGGAGAGCCCCTCGACAGAAACTTGTTTCTTTTGGGTAATCCTGCGGGAGCTATTAGGGGTTGTTTTCTGTTATGTTTACTACTCAGTATTATTTGTACATGTAATTGTTTTGTCTGTAGTTCACTGTTTGTATTATCCCGGAAAATGAAATAAATAAATAAATAAATAAAGTTCTGTTTAGATTTTTTTTTAAATGTTATGTGTGTTTTGCAACAAAAACTGAAGAGGCCGTAAACACCCCATTTTATTCATTATTTTTTTTTGTGGAAAAAACCAACTTAAATGTACCCTCAAAGATACATTTTTTACTAACACTTAATAAAAATACATTATTTAAAAAATTTACATGAAAAACAAGAAGATAACAGTTTTGGTTAAGATTTCAAGGGAATAAAATGATTTTTCACAGAAATTTATGTTTTTTTGACTCAAACTGCTACTTTCTCAATTTGTTTTCTTCATAATAATTCGTTCATTTTGCCAAATGGTAAAACCAATAACAGTAGTGAAATAGGTTTAATTCTGTTGGTTCAGGCTCACTTTTCAGAGAATGGCTCTAACACAGATTAGATTAGCGATAGTCGTCACTACCCCCAGGTGAGAAACATGTAATGTAAGTTTGGTCTCAACATTTCTTCTATACTATTCCACTCGGTTCTCTCCCCGTTTTTTCAAAACTGATGGGCATTCTGGACCTAAGTTTTGGAAGTTTGGCTGAAGGACGCTGAAATGAGGTCCTTAGAATGTTTTTTATTTGGTGTTTATCTTCGGTTTTAAAAGCCCTCAGTTGTGTGTAATCTGGGGCATTCTAAGTAGTTTTATCTTGACGATTTGGGTAAATGTGAGCCGAAGTATCCCCCTCCAACCCCTCTGGCACAATTCACACCTACATGTATCATCAGGCGATTCGCTGGTATCAGACCGACGCTAACATGTACATTAATGGGAGAACCCTGCATCCAGTGTTGGCATGTTTGCCTGCATGTCACTTGCGTTTTGTGAAACGGACATCAAAATTATGGCGAATTTTTGTTTAAACAAAATTATTGAGAACTTTTGAATTATAGCGAGTCGAACTTAGTCTTTACATCACATTCGCAAGGTTTTCTCTACTTTATACTTAACAGTTCATTAAATTGGTTTACAACAGCTTTTTCATTCTAAAAAAAACCCCAAACAAACAAACAGGGGTAAACAAAAAGTTCTTATGACACAAGTCATAATTCCCACATTAATCAATATTTGCACAAATTTTCTGTACAATAGAACAGTAGAGTCATTTTAAAAACCGGAAGGGGGAGGGGGACAGAAGAATGGAAACATTTGTAAAACTGTTTGAAAAAGTTGAAAGATTTTAAGACTGTTTTAGATTTTACAACACTTTGTGTACATACCAATAGCTTCAGCCAACCACTGCCCAAAATAACACTCCACCACTACTGATACGTTTACACAGTAAGCCCATCATGACTTTTAAAAATCGGCAGCTCCCATTGTCGACAAAATCCTCCAAAAATACTTGCTAATGTGCGATGCTATGTAATGAAGTCAGCTTAGCATGTACACGGTCAGCTTCAATTTAAGAGGCAGTATACTTAACGCCGAACCTTGCTAGACCAGTCTGCAGAGCCAATTAAAAGCGTAATTTTTTTTCAGCGTGGGTACGTTTTATCTCTTATGGCTGGTTGATCACCACTAACCCCAAGCGATGCCTATTAAAGATTTGGCAATTTAGATGGGCATCACTCTGTTGCCATGGCAGTTGGTGCGTATAGTTAATGAACCAATATGGTAACACATTGGGGAGTATCAATAGCATGATGGTAATTTGTAGTTTTCACTATGATCATTCGGTCATCAGAGTCATGGAAAAATATTGAAAAATCTCAAAATATGTTTCCATTGGTTTCAAACATTTTTGGACTAGCAAGATTCAAAACTAATTGCAATACTCATACTCTCAAAAACTTATCAGGCACAGATACAAAGGAAAGTCTCCACTTTGACCATCTTTATACCATGTTAGTTACAAGTGCAAATATGTGAGCATAACAATTTTAATATTTTCAATTTTACCAATGCGGTGCACAGGCTTTATATTCTTGATTGTGTAATCTCAGGATTTGCTCAACAAAGGAACATTACAGAATTGGTTTTTGCTAACAGAACAGTTTGCTGGCAGTGTAAGCACTTTATGTAATCCACCATATACATAAACTGACAAACCTGTAGAAGTTTGAGATCGATCGGCCATCTGGGTCACGAGAAATTAGTGAAAAACAGATTAAACATTTGCATGAAATCAAATAGATTCAACAAATGAATAAAACGCTCACTGAGCGATAAACTCCAATCGGAAAATTAGTTTGTTAATTTCTCATCAAATATGGAATTTCCTACAGAAATATTTCAAGGGATGTTTTCTACTATCATCATCATTAGACCGTGTAAGTTTTATGTAAATCTGTGATCAAAAAGTATATATTTTTTTACCAATTCTGTAATGTTCCTTTAAAATTGGTCTTATTTAACCAATCCAAAACTTGCGCACTCAACTATTGTCCCCTGCTCTAGGAACATGCCAGAATGGAGTCACCAGAGCACAATGACTTCGTTTTGGAAGCTCTGCGAAAAGAACTGGTACACACAACCTGCCGTTTTATGCTAGATTCATTTCTTTGAGTGACTGCTCATCTCAGAGCATGACATCTGAGTGGGGATGGTATCTGTGTGGTGGTTTTCTGAAAAGATTTTTTTAAAATATCATTGAGCCTTGTGGACAAATTGTCTTTAGACACTTTATTTAAACCCTATCCAGTAAAATTCTGTATCAGGGCTTGAAATACCCATGACCACTGGCCAGAGTCAGTAATTTTAACTCTTGGCCATCAGGTAAACTGACTTAATAATAATAATAGCGGCTTCTTATAGCGCTCATATCCGTCTCTCAGTGACGCTCAAGGCGTTTCAACAGTCAGTATTTTCCTGCAAGGTATATATGTGGAGCTACTTTTTGAAGAGACCTATTCCTTTATAGCACAACGTAATGGTTTACAAGGTGCTGTGACGCAATATGCAGCCAATCAAACCAGGAATACCGGGCCGAACCCCTTCTCTTTTCGATAAGTGCACTGGATTCTTTTACGTGCATTACACAACACACAGGACCAACGGCTTTACGTCCCATCCGAAGGACGAAGCAATAATGGTTAAGTGTCTTGTTTAAGGACACAAGTGTCACGACTGGGACTCGAACCCACACTCTGCTGAACAGAAACTTTAGAGCTTGAGTCCGGTGCTCTTATCCGCTCGGCCACGACCCGCCATACAAGTAATTAATTCACAACAAGTAATTCATTCTAGTGTTTTCCTAAATATTGTGAAAAAGAAGTCCTGTCCAGAGGAAGTTCTTAGCTATACATGTAGGAGGAGATTTTAATGCATTGAATTTCTTGTCTAGCACCAACTTTTGCTTTTGAAAAATATTAGGCTGGTTGGCATTGATTGCAGAATGTTAGTAATACATTCAATTGTGTTAACAGATAATATGACCAAATTCAACACTTCTGCAAACTTTAATTCAAAACTAATACATCCCATGGTTTGTTTCCAACAAATTCAACAGTATTTTTGAATGTTTGTGTAACATTGCTACAAACTGTGTTGATCTGTTTTTGCTTTGCATTTATGGCTTCCCATACTTTTCCAACCTTGGTTGGCAAAAACTTGGGTTGTGATGTTGCTAAATTCTAGAGTGTAATCTCCGGTCGAACTGCTCGCCATGTAGTTTTAAACTGCGCTTTTGCCAAATCTCTGTCATAGGTTTCGCAAAAAATAAAGTTTGTACAGACTTAACCAAACTACACCTAGCCAAATAGCAAGCCAAATGTATTGTTAATAATATCAGTTTTTTTTCACATACAAAAATTCCATCAATAACCAGCTTTCCCGGAATTCCAATAGAATAACTCCCACGGGAAATGTACAGCAATAACTTAGCCTTGGGGCTAATTTTTAACCACTACTGGGTCAAATGAACCATTGTGGTTTTCAGGTGTGTTAAAACTTACCGTGTACTTAGACCTTAGTGTGTAGATGAAACAGCAACTTTTGGGGATGATGACATCATTATAATTAAAAAAAGGTTAATATTTAACATTTTTCAAAATTTCATACCGTACATATCTTGAGAACCGTGATAGCTACAGACAAGATCTTTGAATGATACGAAAGCTTGTGAGGTACTCTTTAGATCTTATACACAGTGTGACCTTTACTTTTGGTCGAAACCGGAAGTGCTTTGTAATTCAAAACTGGTCACAACCTTTTGTGCACCTGGAAATGGTTCAGGCTCCCTGAGACCGGGGAATCCGGGTCAATTCTGCCCTGGGAGTTTTTCAGAGTATGGTTAAAATACAAACAGCATGGTTTCTTTTACTGAGTAGTGAAGACAAAGTGATGGGTTAACACAGTGACTGCTGCCTACGAGTATACTCGTACTAACAGGTGTAACGGATTCTGCCACTATGAGTATACTCGTAGAGAATGAAAGGGCTTTGTATTGTTATCTAAATACACCGGCATCACTGCATGAGCACGCAACACATACGCTTCTGGCAGTGATGAGGACATGGCATCCTTAGAATGTGTATGTTCAACTTTTGGGGGGTGTAGTACCTATTTGGTATGCGCTCATGCGCACTACACTTGGCAAATGGGATTGCCCTACGAATATATGACCGGCAATCAACGTGTTAAAGGCACTGGACACCTTCGGTAATTGTCAAAAACCAGTACTCTCACTTGGTGTACCCAACATGCATAAATTGCAAGAAAATAATGAAAGAAAAAACACCCTCGTTGCACATATTTGTGTGCTTTCAGGTGCATAATAAAAGACTTCTGGCCAGAAGTCTTTTAAATAGTTTAGTGAGAAATTACCTCTTTCTCAAAAGCTACAATAATTCAGAGGGAGTCGTTTCCCACAATGTTTTTATACTATCAACAGCTCTCCGTTGCTCGTTACCAGGTAACTTTTTAAGCTAATATTTGTTTTGAGTAATTACCAAACATGTCCAGTGCCTTTAAGAATTGAAACAATAAGTGTTGATCTATAAAACTCACTTGTATAGATTCTTATCAGTCCCCCCCCCCCCTTGAATATTTCCGTCTGTCCGTCAAAGGCGAGGAAAAACATTTTGAAAACCTCAAATCACCATTGCTTATTATTTCTATTTTCATCAAGTTCACTCCAGTAATATCAATTCTCCAGGGAGAAACATTTGTGTGTTGAAATAATGTTAATTTGTGAAAATAGCATTTAAATTTCCTGAAAATAAATGAAGTAAGAATATGGAGGAAAAAACTGTGACAAATCATAAAACGGTGTTGCAAAACATAAAACAGGATGACCACCCACTTTGATGATTTTTTTTGTAGGCTGTTTTTTTAAATTGTTTCTAAAATATTATAGGGTGTGGATGAATTATTCTTATCCCTAAACCAATAGCATATCCCTTCAAACTTTCATAACTGACTAACCTTGATGCCAAAGGCTTAGCAGTGTTGCCTAATTTGAAGAGCGAATTGATGTTATATGATAACAAATTACAAACCCTCATGGCGCCATAAATGAAAACTACTTAATTAGTTGTTGCCATGGTTTGCCAGTGGCGTGTCGTGGCCGCGCTGTCTAGTTCACCGGGCCCAAGCTCTGGTGTTGTCAGCAGCTGAGTGCGGGTTTGAATCCCAGTCATGACACTTGTGCCCTTGAGCAAGGCACTTAACCATATATTGCTTCGTAAAAAGTTGTGCAGGTAGTGTATTCTGCTCTACCAGCCAGGCTCCTACTGGATGATACCCATGCCTACATGCTTACAGACTGTGAAGGGGGGGGGGGGGGGGTAACACTGTTTCAGCCCCAGGAGTAGGTGGCAATGTGCCCTCTGTGATAGCTGATTTTGGTCGACAGCCCAAACCAGTTCAGTGTAGCCCTCACTTTGAAGTGGCCGTCTGGGCCTTGTGAGTTAGGCGATAGGCCTATTTAAATCTTTTTAAAACACGATCGTTTAGGGCAACTAAAAAACTACAAAGCAAGTATAGCACTTTGGGAATTCCTTATTTACATATTGGTTCATGATAGGTGTAAATTTGTACAGTTCATTTCCTCTGACATTAAGGGTGTTAAGGAATTACTAGTTTGGATTTTAGCAGTAGTTTGGTTCCAGTTCATATTGTGCGTAATCAAACTTCTCTTGTTTATTTTAGGCAATATTTAATGCTAGTTCCTTCTTTACATAGGCCTATGAGTTCATGATAGGTGTTAATTTGTAAAGCTCATTTCCTTTGACATTAAATGTGGTAACGAATAGGCCTAATAGTTTGGATTTTAGCAGTAATTTTGTTCTAAGTCGTATTGTGAGTAATCAAACCTCTCTTGTAGGAAATATTGAATGTTGAATCCTATGAGCACCAACCAAACTTTCCAACATTGAGGCGGGTTGGGGGAGAGATGGTGCTTCGAAAAGAAAACAATTGCACTTTTAAAAAATCCTTATTTACATATACTATACAGATTCATGATAGGTGCCAATTGAGGCGGGGGGGGGGGAGGATGGTGCTTTGAAAGAAAAACAATTGCACTTTTGGAATTCCTTATTTTTATAGGTTCATGATAGGTGTCAATTGAGGCGGGGGATGGTGCTTCGAAAGGAAATTATTAAAACCTTCTGTTTAATTTAGGTTTCAGAAACACATTTTCAGAGGGGGATATTTTTCATGCAGATTGGTATGAACAGCAACTTTAGAAATGTTAACATTACAGAATTGGTAAGAAAAAAAACTTGTAAAATATACTTTTTGATCACAGATTTACATAAAACTTACACGGTCTGATGATGATAGTAGAAAACATCCCTTGAAATATTTCTGTCTGAAATGCCATATTTGATGAGAAATGAATAAACCAATTTTCTGATTGGAGTTTATCGCTCAGTGAGCGTTTTATTCATTTGTTGAACCTATATAATTTCATGCATGTGTAATCGGTTTTTCACTATTTTCTCGTGACCCAGATGACCGATCGATCTCAAACTTCTACAGGTTTGTCAGTTTATGTATATGGTGGATTACATAAAGTGCTTACACTGCCAGCAACTGTTTTGTTAGCAAAAAAACAATTCTGTAATGTTCCTTCAAGCTTTCACATTGAAACTACTCAATTTGGTAAATACCAAACCTTGAATTAGGGAATAACAGTGCGATGAGCCGGTCTTCACTGCGTGGTAATGACCGGGCTGGTGGCTGGCCGCTGTTAATGGACCGAGCCGAAGGCGAGGTCCATTAACAGCGGCCAGCCACCAACCAAGGTCATTACCACGCAGTGAAGACCCGCTCCTCGCACTGTTATTCCCATTAATAAATGCCTCATAACGAAAAAACTGTAAAAATCGTCAGAATTTGTGATTTTTCTTTCGCCGTTATTTTTAGAAATGTTCTACTGAATGTTCAAGGGCCAATCCTTTGGCTGTTCAACTTTTGTGTGGTACCTAATCTCTGACTCTGACACATATTTAACTGTTTATACATATTTTCAAGAACCAGACCATGACTTTGCATTATGTTGGTTTCATGCGCGTACAAGCTACCCTAAATTGATACATTGTCTGCGCGTTCACGCCTACGCGTGGAATGTTTCCGCACGCGGCACCATCTGTCCTGCTCCAAAAAAAAATAATAAAAAATACGCACAAAGAAATGAGTTGATTTGAAACCGGTAGTTTGCCGCGCTACAAGCACATAGGATTTTACACAACAAGTGTGCTTGTTAAGGGGCCATTTATTCGCTAGTTCACTTGGCCGGTCTTTATATCACATGTTAATACACCCCCACGTGACCAGTTTTTGACCAATCAGAGTGCATAAACTCTCCAAGGTGTTTATTAAAGGCAATTAGTCAAAGGCAATATGCCAGAGGAAACAGTCATTTCAACATATACTTCAATGTCAACATTGGTTGCTCGTACAAGTTGCATTCTGTGACTAGGACCTAGGCTAACCCCAATCTGCCTTGTGAGGGCGCTGTAACCTAAAACTTTACAGAATACTCTTGGTAACCAAGTGGTCATGTCGATGAAATTTCTCTGGTCACCATTGCATTAGTTGCAAGTATCTGTTGGTACTGAAAGGGTTATTGTTCAAACAATTGTTTGAGTGGGTAAAAAAAATGGTTTATGTTGTGGCAATCAAAATAAGCAATGGTGATCCATTGCATGTGGGGTCTTCAAATGGTATTTTCTTGCGGGGGAACGATTATATTTAACCAAAGTATCAAGTGAAGTATTGTAGATTAGTAGTACATGACGTTGCTGGTTTGAGCTTAGCCCAGGTTGGACTCCTCCGTTGCATACAACCTGCAATGCAACGGATACTGACGTCCTACCAGGGCTAAGTTTGAGCTCAACCTGTGCCACACAGTTTTACGATTACCATTAGAAATAATCACTTATCAGAGAAAAGCAAGAGCTGTTTAATTTAGTGAAGGAGTCCAGCTTGGGCTAGGCCACTTCCAAATCCAAAGGCTTAAATTCAAACTAAATCCATCATTAATTACTGAAACTCAAAGAAGAAATGAGATGTAGAGGACAATCCAAAAACTAAGTGGCCATATATGCTCACATATTTTTTAGATGCTCCCACTCTACTTCTAGAACTAGGGGTTCGTTCCGCTAGTTTGTGGAGAGGATAGCAGAACGAACCTCATACATAGTTCTAGGACTAGGAGGCACTCCAGCTTTGTTGTTTGAATTGTACTGAAGGGCTACCAATTAATTATATACCAAGATATATATGGGTCACATGATGTGTGTACAAAACCAACCTACAGTTGCCGGGACCAGCGTTGCTGCGCGCGGAGTACCAGTTTGTTCGGTAGACCTTTGCGAGCGCAGCAAGCGCCATATTTGTTATAACACTCACACTGTTTGAAGAGGACTGGGAATGACGGTAAGAATTTATTGCTTTTTAACAATTTTAAATTTGCGGAGTGGATTTTCTTGACCCATGCAACGCTCAATGAGATTCCAAGGAACACGTAGAGCCTAATTTTGGCGAGATCCAATTTCAAATGAGAACTCCAGGTGCAGAAACGTAAATGAAAAAAAGTTTTGTATTGTAGTTTGTACATGGACCTCTATGTATGAGGTTCATGGAACCTCACAATTCTAGGAGTAGGCCTATTAGTATTACTACTATTTCAATGCAAAACATGGCCTGACGTTTCGACTCTATAGCAATAGAAATTAGCAGAGTCTTTCTCGAAGGCTAAATGACAACACAACACACATAAACAGGTAAATAAGTGTGATAGAAGCAGTCAAGTGGAAATAAATAGATAAAAAAGAGAAAGGGGCAAAAAACACAGCAAGGCTAAGGGAAGGGGAAAGTTTTACAATAGACCACAAGAGGTTGAAAACAAAAAGGATAAAATATTATTACTCAAGAATACAGAATCTCAGTAACTGTACCAGTTATTTCCTGGAGGACCTGCAAATCCGTCACCACCACCACCAAGTCGACATGCCCACCACCACTGTACCAGTTGCCACTTGCAGGATCAGGAGTGATGTTCACATGACTTACACGTGCTATTGTTGACGTTATCATTGTATACCCATTTGGGAATGGACAAGCCAATGATCGTCGATCGGTGTCACAGTGTACCACCTACGAACCAATGAACAATCTGTTGATACCTTTACACTTTTCATGAAATTATAAGCTCCATGTTGTTGTTGTTGTTGTTGTTGCTGCTGCTGTTGTTGTTGTTATTGTTTTTGTTTTTTGTGTGTAATTTTTCAGTGTTTACTAACCCAGATTCGAAGTTGGTATTCTATTCGGGAATGGACTCCTCCTGACGGAACAACTCGCCCGCCAAGGTCTCTTGCAGGTAAACGCCCCCATCAGAAACTATTCTGCGTTAGATTGAACGGGTTGGGTTCGGGGCGATGTGACTTAAAAACAATCAGTAATATCAACAAGACAATCATTGTTACGTTGTATTTGTCAAGGCTATGATATGATGTCAAATGATATCGGACCACCACTGCTCAGTAAAAGGCGATTCATAATCATATATTACACTGGTTGAATGCAGTAAGGGCCAGTGTGAGTATTTTGTCTATATTGATAAATTTGTATTTCAAAATCAGTAGTTTTACGGTAGTTTGGTAAGCTTTTTGTAGTTAGTCAGTGTTATTAAAAATTCACCCATCGTAATTACCCTCCATAAAACCACCAGACGGTCTGGGGGGAGTTCGTCTGTGTCTGTGCTCCATGGTCTATGGGAGCAGAGCAAGGACGGTGGGATGATGGAGGGTAATTTCACTGTTCTGTAGTGTTGCGTTGATTTCTAACTAACTAATAACTCTAATGATTTTAGTAAAGTACTTGCCACAGAATGTTTCTGTATCATCAGTGATCTTGTTCAGGTTTTTGTCTTTGCTGTGTAGTCTATGCATTAATATTAAAGTGTCACTGTCACCGACTGTCATTAGCATTAGTGTCATGTCAATAAGTTGTTGAAAGTGGATATATACCCGGCGGAAGGGTATCTTTTATGCTATTTATTAAGCCGTTTTACAGAAAAGGGCCCTCTTTGACTCAAAAAACAAGTAGCCAAAATTTTATACCTTCAAGTTTTGACTGTGTAGCTAGCTTGACATGATCATCGCGTTCATAACTCCAGACCAGAGGCAGAGCAGATAGTGTGTGGTTCATTTCCCACTTATACACTTTTTGTTTTTTCATCCTCCAAATTAAGAAAACTTCTTTTTCCAATTTTGGCTACCAATTATTTGTTTAAATGGAATAAAGTCAAATTTCTTTTAGGGTTGATTCCCATCTCCACAACACAAGGCAATGTTGGCGCAGAACCAGACTAAACAGTTGTCACTGTGAAATTTAAACCCAGTCACTGTGCATGTCCAGTGCCGTGAAATAAACGTTTGCTAAATAAGAGATACCTAGTCCGGATTTTGCATACATCCACTATCAAAATTGTTTGCCATTTTAAACTACATGGGGTGTTTTTGTATTATAAATATGCTGGTGGTAGTACCATGCAAATATTCATTCTATTATTTTGCCAGCAATACTATTGTTTTTTAAAACATCACATTCGTCTAGGTACCATACACATACTCCATTGCTGAATGTCTTCGTAAATTTAAAAGCAGACTAGCCTTGATTTGATCTGCCTGGATTTTGCAGTGGTCCTGTTTCAATTTGCAAGACGATAGTTTGAACCAGATTTGTAGACCTGAGTGTTGCCCAGTCCCACCAATGAGTAATACAAAAAATAGTATCGCCAATCAAGACTAAAGAAAGGTATATATCATGTTCGTCCATCAACATGTCTGGTAGTGGTGGGAGACCTATTGGTCTCATTCAAAGACTGGTCAGTCTGGGTCTTTAAACTTTGTTCTCAATAATTTAAACTCTTCAAAAGGAGACAAAATCGGTCTATCATTCTTTATCTTCCAGTACGCGCTAATCCTCCAATCAGATGCTCGAACCGGAGTGTGATATCAGACGATAACCTACTCCCAGTTTTTATATTGCCCTCTGCGTATTGTGAGTGTCAATGCGTCATGCTCCGCATACGGTCAGTGCACAAATTACATTCTAAACTTTGCGCGTGGAAAACCAAACAAAAACATAACCTAACCTCATTGACTTAATGAGGCTGGAAGATAAATTCGTTATCACACTCGCACTCGTGGAATACGGAAAAATATAGCACGTCTGCGTCCCATATCCAACTCGGCCTTCGGCCTCGATGGATATGGGATGCAGAAGCGCTATATTTTTTCGTATTCCACTCGCGCTTATGTGATAACTTATAATAACTTGGCTATTTCTTTGTAATTATTTTGACAGGGTTTGACTGAATGAGTTACTGGATGTTGCATTACTGCATATATATTTTAACTTGATTAGTCACTGGAATGGGACCCGATTATAGGCTAGACTACCAACTTTGAAAACAATGATTGAGACGAACAGAGAAGAGAGTCGGAGTAGACTATCACGTACAGAGGACCCAAGGCAGATACCATGAACACCAACACGCAGTCAGCAGGCCGTGCCATCAGAGGCCTGGCCAGCCAATCTTCCCATGCCCGAATCCAACTTCACCTGCGGCTGCTGCTACGAGACGATGGTCCAGCCGACAACGTTGAACTGTGGACACAGCTTCTGTCGGCTCTGTCTGGCCAGGTGGTGGAAGACTCAGAAGAAGACAACATGCCCAGAGTGCAGGTACCCTTGGACTGGGTTCCCACATGTCAATATCATTCTCAGTGTTATAAAGCCTATGTTTTCACCTAGTTACAAGGACCTTGCTGTGTAATCTTCTTCGTAGTCATATATTTCAATCTCAGTAGAAAGTGGCCCTATGGCAAAAATACATTGTGCTGCACTTTGTTGCCAGTAGCGTACCTGTCTGATCCTTGTTTTATTCATTTGGGTTTTTTTACTTTAAATCAGAGAAAGCTTCAACACAATTCAATTGCCAAACATATTTTAAGATTTCTTAAAACCAGCTCATCGTTAGTCAGGAGAGAAGCTGTTTGAACTCGTATAAAAATTACAGCAGTCTATCTATTATCCTTGTAAGTTATAACATTTCTCATCAACCAATCAGGAGTACGATAGAAAAGTTATACCCGGCCCAGGTCAAAGAAAGGACAACGTCCTTGGAGACGGCGACAAGCGCCACCATCTTGGGAGAATTTGAGGAGTTTGGGCAGCAGCTGGAAAAAGACCAGACGAAAGGCAAGACATCTACGAAGGCTCCACGGGGATTTGTCTGGGGAGTCCTGACTACGTTGGGAGTGGTCTTTGTAAGTACACTAATACATTCTTTACAATCAAACAGTGTCATCACCGAGGCCTGAGATTTTAATCAAGTTGTTTGACCACCTTAAAATATATAAACATATGTCTTAAAATGAAATAAGTTATGGTACAAGTCTGGATTCATCATAGGATTTGAACCTGTATTAAGCAGATAAAAATCATTTTTGCACAGTGACAAACTTTGATAAAAGTGCAAAATGGGCAGTGTGCTCACACATGTCTACCCTGTCCGCCATTTTGGGTCCCAAAAATGGTGGAATGGTAGATGCGCATTGTGCGGAGGTGCATTCCACGTTGTTCAAGGGTTCAACGGGCCTGATTGTTCTTTTTATAGGCAGTTAAGTTTAGATCATATAGCACTTTTGATTATAACAAGTAAGAAAGTGCAAATGATGGCCTTATAGCACGGAGCTGATACTGTAGTAACATTGTTGTAACACTGACCCATGATATTGAATTATAAAACTCAGTTTAACATTGTATCTATCTGTAGGTCATCCAGTTACTATTGAACTGGGGCAGCGGTGATAGCAACATGCTAGTGTATAAACCTCTAGGGACATGGAAGTCAGAGGAAGTGTCTCAGTGGTTGTGTGAACTAGGTAGCTGGGCTGGTAGCCAGTACAGTCAAAAGTTCCTGGAACACAGTATCAGTAAGTACTTTTATAGCATTGACCCCAGCAGTGTTCCGGCCCGATTTAATGGGCCCTATTTACAGTGCATTTGTAATGGTTACAACACATCATGTAACCTTATTCACTTGACACCTATCCAAAACTTTTCAAATCGAGGTACGGTGGACGTTTAACATACATTGGGAATAGTTTCAAACATCCTATTTTGTTGGTTGGTTGCCGCTTGATGTGTAACATTCATTGTGAGCACGTACAGGCTGCACTCACGTGCTGCGCTTTTTTCCCCAGTACATTGAGGGACAAAGGGTACTGGGACTCATGCTCGAGATCTCTCTTTTTCTGGGTGTATCCCATATTCTAATTCCTCCGTCCTTTTGTTGTACAAAGGAGCATTACGAGGCAATGACTGTGAAGTATCAGGCCTGAATCTCCTTTATTAGGTGCAAACTAAAAGCTGGCCAAACACTGTCCTTCTTTTTGCAGATGGTAATTTATTGATGGGATTAACGGAAGAATCTCAGCTTCAGGAAGAACCTTTTAATATTGAGAACGCCTTACACAGACGAGCAATACTAGCAGCCTTGGAACGGATCAAGCAGAGAGGCGCCAAACCACCAAGGGATTTCTGGGAGTATAAGGTACAATGTAACACTTGGAGGAGACTAAACCAATCACCATATAGATACCATTTCCCGTGTACACCAGGTATCTCTGGGAGTACAAGGTTATGTTCAAGGGGAAACTAAACCTCACATGTAAGGAGTTTCCTTGCAAATGTACTATTTTGTGTACCAGGGATCTCTGGAAGTGTAAGGCAAACACTTGAGGGAAGACTAAGCCTTCACCTAATTAGACAGATTACAAATTCCATGTAACGAGATGCTACCTTGTGCAGGCCAGGCATTTTGTTCTTTTAACTGCAAAATGTTAGTTTTCCATTGTAAATGGCACATGTAGGTGTCTACTGGAACATTTAAAAGTACTCAGGCCTTTACCAAGGACAAGGGGGCATTTTTGCCTCCAGTGCCTGTCTGAAGTATTAAGCATGTTACCTAATACTACTTGAGTGCATAGAGATGACACCTGTGGGTTTATAAATAGCACAAGCGATGAGAGACAAGAGGTGGTAGTAGGGTACAGCGCCACCATGCAGCGGTGAGATGATGCCATTTACGCTGTCACTCCGTGTGCTGGTCTGGCCTTACTGTCCACCAAAACATAATTGATATAAGCCAACTGGAACCCTCACAACCAGGTGGTATTTTGTTCAGACATCAGTTGATTATTTCTTGCCTTCGGTGGGAGCACCTAGTACAGGTGGTTCCAACCGAGGGGACATAGGTCGTATGACTCCCTATGAAATTAAGCCTAGATGCTCCTCAAAATTTGATTTTGTTTTGATTCTTGAAGCTTCTTCCTCCTTCTGTGTTGACAGTCGTTACATCGCGGTCTAGCGACGTTCCTCTTGTATGCTGTCAAAGAGTTCCCACGCATCACAATCTACTCAATGTACATTTTCTACTATGAAGACGTCTTCCTGCCTTTCATTCACATCACTTGCCCCGGAAGGAACAAAGTTGACGTTGTTGAGGGGCTACCGATGCCCATGAACTATGTAAGTTGAGAAAATATCGGCAGTGCCTACGATAAAAAAATTCCCTATGGGTTCTTCCCAAACACGAGGAAAATAATCCCCCGCAAAAAACTTTAACCACGCAAAATTTTCACAGTGGAAGGAAATTTGAAAATTCACAGAATTCCTGACAATACATAAATTGTTATTCAGTGTTTTTCGGAAAATGTGACAACCGTATTTGATGAAGTTTTCCATAGGTCGGTTGTAGGGTACGTTGAAGAATGGTAGAGATAGGAATGAAGGCGACTTTCCAAAAACCAACGATAACTTATAATCTATGTTTAAAGGAACATTACAGAATTGGTAAGAAAAAAACTTGTAAAATATACTTTTTGATCTCAGATTTACATAAAACTTACACGGTCTAATGATGATGATAGTAGAAAACATCCCTTGAAATATTTCTGTCTGCAATGCCATATTTGATGAGAAATTAATAAACTAATTTTCCGATTGGAGTTTATCGCTCAGTGAGCGTTTTATTCATTTGTTGAATCTATATGATTTCATGCAAATGTGCGATCTGTTTTTCACTATTTTCTCGTGACCCAGATGGCTGATCGATCTCAAACTTCTTCAGGTTTGTCAGTTTATGTATATGGTGGATTACATAAAGTGCTTACACTGCCAGCAACTGTTTTGTTAGCAAAAACCAATTCGGTAATGTTCCTTTAATTTTCCTACAAACCCATCACAGAGTGAAAACATCGAGTGGGACCAATGGGTGGAGTTCATGCCCAAGTTTGTCTTCTTACCTTACTACCTCATGGCACAGCTCTCCTGGGCGTGGCTTGACGTCAACTTCATGCCCATGATCTTCATTCTTGCCAACTGCGTGTTCCTGACAATGAACGAGGCCAAAGCAATCAGGATGGTTTTTAGGCACGGATTAAAGTAAGACGCTTACTGTTTGTTGATCATTGACTTGGTTTTCTAATTAACTTCAATAATATCTATCGTGCTGCCACCCTCTTTGTAGTGTTTGTTCCCTACATGCAGTAACAATAAAGAATACTGATCCTTGTCATACCAAAAGGGACCAGGCTATTTTGCCCCCTCCAGCCTCAGTTTGGGAATGGGACAAAACAATATGGCTGAAGTGCTGTAGCTATGCTGTTCGGCACTCGTTGGCACCGATCACCACTCGATGGTGCTGACAGACATGAACGAAAAATGATGTCACTCTGAACGGCACTCAATTCAAGTGCAAAATCCTGAATACTGAATGATTTAATTGAACAATTGCCCAACCATTTTTTTTTCATTTACTACTTACTCGACTAAGCATTGTAAAACATACTCACTTTTATTGAGCACTGGTACTCGGTACTGCAACTGGTTCGCATAACAAAAACGCTAAACCGAAGGCTCCCACACAACACACATGAGAAGGTTTAGTTTATGAACAGCTTGGGTGATTGCATTGATACTTTGATAACGATTGTAAGGTAGTCATGGGTGTATTTATTTATTCTGGTTAGCTAATTAATTGCAAATGTTACACTTAAAACTTGTTTGTTTGTTCACGCCACTGGACGAAAAAAAATGTGCATCTGTGGCGTGCATTGTGCAACTGGGCTTGAACTACAAATTTTGCAGCCGGCACTCAAATGTCCGGCACTCACTTCAACCCTGTATTGCTGGTGATATTTTGAAACTCCTCTGTCTTTTCTCTTGTAGAATGTTAGTTCCCACCATCAAGAAGCCAGTAAACACCATGCTGTTCCTGTTGGTTTCCGTGGTCATGTGGCCTCTTATTCCATCCATCGTCTGTGACTTTGCGTTCTACGTCTCCCTCTACTACTCACCCTGTGGAAACTTCTATACAGTCTTCGTGCAATGACCCCTACAGATACCGGAAGAGCAGCATAGACTCCATCTGAAAGGGCACCACCCATGCTATTCACTAACCCAAGAGAGATTTACACATGGTTGTACCCACAATTTGACTCATTATAATTACTTCTTATTGCAGTAAACCTGTCATACATCCTATTCATTACTTTCAAATGTGCACTTTCAATACAAGATGCTCAGTAGCTTTCCATTACATAAAGTTTAGTGACCAAGAAAGCAAACAAACAGCAGGGCCCAATTTCATAATGAGAATTATTCTGCTTATATGCAGAAAATATTGCTTAACCAATTTCTGATAAGCGCAAACAAGCGGGAAACCAATCACAAAAGGTACACATGACATGGCAGTATTGCTAGTAACTGTTATCTGGTAAGCACAATCATTTGTACTTTGCTAAACTTGTGTGCCCAGTGGATGGCAAATATTCTACTGGTGGGTCTGTTCCACTCTAGAGAACGTAGGTGCAATCTTCAAAATCTGTGTCGAGGCAACAGTCGCAACGTGCACGTTCGCCTTAGTTTTGTTGGACCGATTCATTTTGCAGCATTGATTATTCAGCATCTTTGCCATTCTCCTGAATACAAGCAGAACATTGTTTTCTTCCGAGACATTGAGACTCTGCTTTATCTCAATTCCAGTTTCTTCTCATTCATGTCACTAGGTTTGATTTCTTAACCCTAACAGACTAGACCCTTGGGTAAACATACTGCCCAAATCCTTCAATATCCTTCGGATTAAAGTTGTAATAAACCTAAAGTGCCCAAATCCTTCAATGTCCTTCAACTTGTTGTAAGTATACATATTAGCCCAATCCTTCAAAATCCTTTTGAGACAGAAGTTAGGGAGTCAAAAAATGTCAAAAAAGCCCAAAACCTTCAGAATCCTATTTTGGCTAAGCTGCATAATACATAAAACCTTCAAAATCCTCCTATGTAAAAACAGCCCGGTAGCGCAAGTCCTGCGAAATCCTACCCTAACAAAAACTCATTTTTGCCCAAAGCCTTCGAAATCCTCCTGTGTTGCAGATCCCTAATAGCCCAAATCCTTCACAATCCTGCACTTTGGCAATGAGGATATTGTAGGACTTGGGTTCTTTAGGGTTAAGGATTGTTCCTGCTTTCAGGATTTTCTCAAAATCTCCTTGAGCTTTAAAATTTTCTTGTAAGAAGCAGACACCAAAGGGAGAAGGAGATAGTCCACATTGTGTCCAAACCTGTAGGTTTGTATGTCTGGTGATGCACATGAGTCTGTTATCCTCCTGAACTGTGCAATCTTTGGGAGGTTCTAGGTCTAGAATGACGGGAGAAACCAACCTGCAAGACATTTTAACCCTCTTGCTGTCTGACCATTCAATACCATTCACTGTGGTTTTGAATGATAGATAAACTATGCCAGCCTGCAATATGATACCATGAGGGAATGCATGTACACAGTACACAATTAGTTCTGTGCACAGTTGTGCCACTGTACACAACCTTGGCAGTCGAATGGTTTCAAATGGTTGGTCAACTCACTGGAAAATGATGTTGCCAAGAGTCACTGACAGTAGGAGGGTTAAGGAATCTTCACATTCGGCAAATATTATGCCTATCCTCGGAACCAACACCTCCCTCTTGATCTCCCCAAAAAGATTTACATGGTTTACAATGTACATGTACATAGATTTACCCGTGAACTTACTTGGCTCTTACATCTTGCAAATCTTACATGTACATGGCTCATTCTAAGAATTAATGGTCCAAAGTGTGACATTAATATCAGATTTTCAAAATCATTTGACATGAAATATTTGTATAAGTATATGTACCTGACCAATCTAATGTTTTGCCGTCTGCTCAAACAAGTTGTTTAGATTTGTAAATTTTCCATGACAATCTACAAGAGACAATCTGATTTTCAACATTTAGTCTGGTTAAGATTAATACAGATTGCAGTGTACATTCTTTTGATTTGTTTTATTGTTTGATTTTATTTGTGTAATGCATAACTAAGGGTTTTTATTCTATGTAGGTGATTTCGATAACCAAAGTGTGTTTTTTTTTAATTATAAATCCCAACTTGTCACGAAGTAATTATGTTTCAAGGCACAAGTGTCATGACTGGGATTCGAACCCACACTCTGCTGCTGACAACACCAGGGCCAAATTTCATGGCTCTGCTTACCGCCGAATTCTGCGCTTGCGGTGACCATTCTCCGCTTAATGTTCAAGCGCCGAATTTTTGCGCTAGCTGTGTAAGCGTAGAATGCCTAGTAACGTGGAGTACGCACGCGCACAAGCCGAAAATCCCCGCTAACCCGTGAAATACGCTTGATGTAAGCACGGAATTCCCTGCTTCCGCAAGCGCCGATTCTTTGCTTACGGTA
Organism: Pycnopodia helianthoides; assembly: GCA_032158295.1. Classification (NCBI taxonomy): domain Eukaryota; kingdom Metazoa; phylum Echinodermata; class Asteroidea; order Forcipulatida; family Asteriidae; genus Pycnopodia; species Pycnopodia helianthoides. The sequence goes on from CM063245.1 coordinate 15,937,848, forward strand.
AGCAGAGCCATGAAATTGGGCCCAGATCTTGGGTCCAGTGAACTAGACCGCTCCGCCACGACACGCCACAAATGTATGTACCCATGTATGTCCACTTGTAATTGTACAGTTGGTCAGTGGTTGTTATCAATGATTCCTGTAAAAGCCAAAGTGTGATGTCAGATAAACATTTTTCAGTGATTTTTCGCAGTTTACTTCCTTTTGCAAAACATTTGTGGGCAACTAGAATAACCCCTAGTTTTTTCTCTTGTATAAATACAGACAACAATGCATCGAACTTTTAGATTCAGGTATAATATGGTTTTAATATTTAAAAACTCATCATCAAAACAGTACTGCTTCTTGTTAAGTTAAATTTTGTGTGATTTTTTATTCAGTTGATTGGAGTGAAGGTACATGTATGTTTTTGTGATAAATTAAATTTCAAGGGTATGATGGATGATACTGAAAATTTTCTTAATATTTTAATAGAATAATTTTATTTAATTTAATATTTCCTGCAGATTGGCCAAACTTTAGCTGCTAAGATAACCTTTCTCAATTTTCCATGGAATCAATTACACCTTTTTCTATGCTCCAACTAGGCATGATATTTGACCCTCGCAAAAAAAAAGTAGGAAATATTTTTAAAGCCTATTTTATTAATAATCTCACTGATTTTCTATGGGCAAAAAAAAGAAGGAAATCAAATTGAAATGGGAAAGATTTCATGCCTAGCTAAAACCAACTTTGATAGGCCTTAACTAAATCCAACAAATGCAGCCAAATCCAACAGAATGAGGAAACATGTTGGATATACTTGCAAAGAGCCTTTGTGATTAATAATGGACCTTGTTGTATTCCTACAGGCTGCTCTTGTTGGGGGAGGAATAGGTTCTATTTGTTGGACTAAAACTTGGGTTAATAGTAATGCTGGTATTCCATAGTGTTAAAGAAGTAAAGTTGCTTTATCGTCCAGCTTTCTTTCATCGCTGACGCATTCAAATCTACAGGGGCACGTTGCCTTTAGATTGGGCGCATTTGGGCTGTAAAAGGCGTTTGTTATAAAATGAATATGGTTGGAATGATATTTTAAAAAGTAGAATACAATGATTCACTAAATATCCTTTGAAATTGTGGGTTTTGGTGTGTAATTTCATGACAGAACACATCCGCAGTTTCTGCTGCAAAACGTATCGAATAACCCTTTATGCTATGAAGTCACCATCGAGCAAACGTAAGCCGTCAACGTACATCAATGAAGCACGCACCGCAGCTCAGTTTGATTTCTAGGCACGTACGAACGTCACTCACGTCACACCCATGTTTAAGCAGGTTTTTGAATGGTGAGTCAATTCAATACCTTAGAGCCCCTCACTACCTAATATAATTGACCAAGAAGAATCTACATAATTCAGGTAGAGCTGGGCAAAAAAGCAACTTCAGAATTTATATTAATATAAGTCACCTCCAATGCAAGTGTATATAATTTTATATCATCAGTAATTCAAATTTAAAGAAAGTTATCAAATTGCATTACGTTCAGCATCACTGAACTATGACAGTGTTTAGCAACAGGAAGCATAAGAACTTTTGAAAACAATATAGATCAGCCCAATTTTTATAAAGCTGTTTAGAAAAGAAGAAGACAAATGAAAAAAAGCACAAACAAATATTGTTTGCATCTAGTTCCCTGCAAATTCTTGCTTAGCAGAAAAAACTTGCTAAGCACCATCTTCTGCTTTCGTAAAGTTGCTTAAAGCAGAATATAATACTAATCATCTGCTAAGCAAATCTAAGCAGAATACCAGCTATGATTTTTAACTGGTATTTTAGCTGGTAACCTTTTTCTTGTGACCATAATTTTGTTGTGCTTAGCAACTTTTTATGCCTAAGCAGCTCGATGAAATTGGGCCCTGGTAGTTTGCTGATTACTATTATGCTTTCACAATGTTATCATACTTGTGCATCAGCCGAATAGAGTAGTACATGCAACAGTATTTTAAACCAGAAACCATGGAGAATATATTTTAAGAGTAAATTTGCTTTATTTCAAAGTTATTTTGACAATTAAAACAAGATTCACGTGGGAACACTCTTTTTGTTTTTAATAGGGAAATTATTAATATACTGTCCAATAAACAATGATTAGTACACTCATTGTGTGTACAAACTGATGATGTTGTTGATAAGAGTCTGTAAATATTAATAAAGAAGTAGATATGATTTTTAAATTAAATTTTATCTCGTTTCTTTTTAATATTGTCTCTGTGCAGTGGTAAGACCAACCTAGTGCAGTTAGTTTGAACTTTGGGGTGTTTGTTTTTAAATAATAAGCAATTTTCGTATTTTTTTATGTCATGACCAAGAGGTCTTGTGCACCGGACTCAAGTTCTTGTGTGGTCACGGTGCGAGTTCAGTTTCAGGCCATGGTATTTGTGTCATTGAGCAAGACACTTGACTATAACTGCTTGTTGTCGCGGATGGGACGTAAAGACGTAGGTCCCTGCAAAACCTGAAAGCACTACAATCCAAAGAGACCTAGATGCTTTAGGCATACTGTCCCATATGAAGCTCCAGATAGGCAAGCCCTGATTTCAACAAGAAACAAATAAAAGAAACTTTGTGTGGGGGGGGGGAGGCAACAGAGTGTGGGTTCAAATCGCAGTTATGACAATATTGTGTTCTTGGGCAAGACACTTAACTATAATTGCTTCTCATCACCAAAGAGTAAATGGGTACCTGCGAGGGTAGAGATTAGCGATGTGAATGATTAGCAACCTGTGTGCCCTTTTGGCTGCAGGTGTAGAACCAAGACTACTGCGGTGCTGCATACTCCAAAGGATTGTTTCAGGAATGCTTACAACCCAATGAACAGGGGAAGTAAAAGTGTAAGGCACTTTGATACAATGTATCAAAGCACCTAATAAATGCCTATTTTACTGTTTATTTATTAGCAGCAACCAAAAACAAACAAGCCAAACATTCAGTATACTTTTATTATCAATTAAAATCTTTAATTTTCTTAAAACAATTCACATCACAAATAATTTACTGCTGTATTAAATATATGCTGTATTGATGTGTTTAAAAACACAATAACTACACATTTATCCCTTTTTCATCATATCAATACATCTTGTTAAATATCTTCAGTTGCATTTAAATTCAAATTTCATTAAGGGTAATTTGTTATGGTCTGTAATTTTTCTTTTGACAAAAGCACCTTTTTTCTAGTTGTGAAACTGTCAAAGGTTCATCTAAAGTTCACATATTCTTTTGAACACTCGGTTGTGGGGACTTCCTATTGCTGTTTCCATTATTCCCTTTTCTCAAGTGATCCCTGGTGGGGACCCAGTTGAACAAAGAAAAACATTGTGGGGACCTTTGTTCCATTGTGTAAAGTTCCCCTAAATGTGTGTGTGTGTGTGTGTGTGCCTACCCACAACATTTGCAATGTCGTATAGAGAGTGTGAGGCCGTGTCCAAATTTATGGCTATGGCTAACACCAAAAAGTCCTATTCTTCAATGATGCCATTGCAGCTAATGGCTCTAGCCTCAGCCAGAGTCAATTAATTCAAACACAGCTTCTCTCTGTATTGGGATTAAAGAGGGTCTCTAAGGTCAAATTCATTTTGTGTGCACTTGTTCATTTGATTACTCGATACGTGGATGGTGTAACCCCTCCTATTGTGTTCTGGGAATCTCAGAAATGAATTAATTAGAGGATTTTAGGAGGGTGCTAGGCCTACTTCTGTACAAGAGGAAAAGAGTGCGTTAAAGTATGGGAACATTTGGGAGGAGTCTGTAAAAGTATGGGAACATTTGAGGGCAGGACAACCTCTGCCGCATATCAGGCATGGTATACACTTGCTTTCCACTAGATAGAGTCCTTTATAAAAGTGGTACTAAGTTACTAGTCTCACTTTAAATTGTGTACAATTTCATTTCTAAAATATATTATTTAACACTCTTTCAGAGCAAAACTTGAAACATGACATCATTGGATATCAACATTGTACATTCCAAAGAGGAATTTTTGTATACACAATGGAGGAAGGTGCTGGCAAGGCCCCTGCATGTCCTTTAACAGCAATCCCCTCCCCTCTACCTGGAACTTTATGCCCAGCTCACTATAACGCTTTAAACATTACAGAATTGGTTTTTTGCTAACAAAACAGTTGCTGGCAGTGTAAGCACTTTATGTAATCCACAATATACATAAACTGACAAACCTGTAGAAGTTTGAGATCGATCGGCCATCTGGGTCACGAGAAAATAGTGAAAAAACCGATTACACGTTCGCATGAAATCATATAGATTCAACAAATGAATAAAACGCTCACTGAACTCCAATCGGAAAATTAGTTTATTCATTTCTCATCAAATATGGCGTTTCAGACAGAAATATTTCAAGGATGTTTTCTACTATCATCATCATTAGACCGTGTAAGTTTTATGTAAATCTGTGATCAAAAAGTATGTATTACAAGTTTTTTTCTTACCAATTCTGTAATGTTCCTTTAAGAAAACCCCCAACATAAACAAATCAACACATAAAACAGTAGCTACATAAACACATTTCAACTTGTGCGGTTTTCAGCTTACAAATCAATGGCAATAAACTATTTTGTGGCATTTGCGTAAAAAAATGCAAAGAGGTATGTAGGTTTCCTTCAATTCAAATACGGAATGTTAATCTTTGTGTTCAGCGACTTTGCCCTCCCGTATTTTCTTTGGTCTGAATGTGTTTCCGACAAGGATGAAGAAAGCGGTCATCACGTGAACGATGAAGAAGGTGGACGCCCAATAGCGTAGTGTGGACCAGAACCCCAACAGTAAAAAACCCATGGAGAGGTACTCGAAGGCTCGCATCCTGAAGAACCAATTGAGCTTGTCGTACCACCATGCGCTGCCGTCGGTCCGGAAGGCCCGCATCATGGCATCCTCGGCCAGTAGAACGAGGGGAACGGTGAGGAAACTGAGGAAGTAGCCTAGATGGATGCCGTGCCAGTAGGCGCTGACGAACATCGTCACTGAGGTGCTGTAAAACAAGGAGGGGGCTGAAATCAATCTTGGCACTTGTGATGTACACCTTGTAGATATGACGGAATTACAAGGAGTGGTAGAGTGGTGTAGTTCATGGCAGGGTTTTAATTCACTTCAGACCATCACTTTAGGCGTTTTAAGCACCTCTCCTCTCCATGCCTGTTTCAAGTTATTCTAACATTTGGACAGTAACTTCACAATTCCTGCAGTCCGGTGTTTTTCCAAACATATACATTTTAAGATTTACTAATTCATACATTTTCCAGTCCAAAAGAACATTAGAACGTCCCGGGTAAAGATGCTAATCGTGCCATGTTGTATTCTGTCATTACACAAGCTTATTCATTCTTGTTACCAATGGTGAATTTCTGCTACATGTACTTCATTTACCCTAGGTTTTGTGTTTAACCATTTTTGTACTGTAATGTTGTGTGTGACCCACAAGGGCATAGAGTGCAGCTGCACACTTAAGGTTTTTATAAACAATACTTGAATATGCTTAATGGTGTTGAAGCTTATTGTTGTATATGTACGGCCAATTAACCTTTCTCTCGCTAATCTTATACATTTTCTTTGTGTTTTTTTTTTTTTTTTTTTAGTCACTTTTTAATTAACTCTTTGTTATGAATGTACATTCTGAGAGTTATATTTTATCAACATATTTATGTGTGAGCCAGCTAGAGAGGAGAGTCTCCTTGATAAAACTTTGTTTCTTTCAAACAATCTGTCTGGCTCTAGCTGGTTCTACTCTTTCTCTTTTTTTTATGAATTTTTATACTGGCCTGAGAAAATACATAAACATAAACATATATACTGGTCCCTGTCTTAATCCTGATAGACAGAGACAGGGGACTAGTCGAAGGGGCAGGCATACCAATTATGTAAATTTACAAAACATTTTTTGCATTTTCAAAACATTGTAGGCCTTTAATGACTAGGGATAATTCCAAACCAGAAAGCTTTTTGGTTTCGGGTTACAGTCACGAAAAGCACAAATATTTCTTTACTTACCTCCATGCCCTCACAGGACACCGTACAAAAATGTAACTTTTCAGCCACCATTGCACCGTCATGTTCCAGTTACGCATTCCATCCCTGAAGGTTGCCGTGGTATCGCAGGCGTACCAGTCAATGTTATGAATGGTCTTGTAGTTGTACTCCACGGTGGCTTGGTCAGAACTGTTGATGAAATGGAAAATACATGTACATCTGTGGTGAAATACTGTGTACGTGATTGCAGTGTGTTGATGCATTCATCTCATAATATCAGAATTACAGGCTGGCATAGCTTATCTATCTTTCGAACGACAGCGGATGATATTGAATGGTCGACAGTGGGAGGGTTGACTGTATACTGTGTAGATGCATTCATCACATGATATCAATGCTGACTGGCATTGGTTTATCTATCATTCAAGCCACAGCGGATGATATTGTGGTCGACAGCAGGAGGGTTGACTGTGTACTGTGTAGATGCATTCATCACATGATATCAATGCTGACTGGCATTAGTTTATTTATCATTCTAGCCACAGTGGATGATATTGATTGATAAGATAACAGAAAGGTTAAAGCTCCAACAAATCAAAATAAAAATTCCTAGGGGTAAGTTCCCATGCCCCCAACAAAAACCAATTTCAATGTCTGCTTTACACTTTACCTGTCAATCTCTGCTGGATTCACACTAGGCCCCTGGCCAACCTTTGGTTGGGTAGACACAGGGTAAGCTCCCAGAGTTGCAGACATACAAACACACTCTGACAAAATCCATGCCGAATACATACGAAGTCGGAAAAACATAAACATCGGAACCATGTAAAGAGTTCTGTGGAGGCAGAGAAGACAGAAAGCCAAAACCATAATTACTTCAAAATAGTTTATACTATCAACAGCTGCAGTGCTGCTTACCAATTAAGTTTTTATGGTCGTAAGTTTTTGGAGTATTTACTCTTCTCATGTAAAGAGTTCTGTGGAGGCAGAGAAGACAGAAAGCCAAAACCATAATTACTTCAAAATAGTTTATTCTATCAACAGCTGCAGTGCTGCTCACCAATTAAGTTTTTATGGTTGTTAGTTTTTGGAGTATTTACTATTCTACGACCGTACCTTCAACTCAAGATATATCTTGCCCCTTAAACACACACTTCCCTCATCCCACCCCAGTGAATGATTTCCCTTGTAAAGCATAGCAAAATGCTGCACAAAAATGTTATCAGCTGCCACGCAAAAATCATGATTTGCAATTCAATAGATAGCAACTAGTGAGCACATGGTCAGTCTAAATATCTTGCTATGCAAAACTGTGCTAGGGGTGAAATCATTCTCAGTCTGCTCTCTCCTTTCCTCTTGTGTTCTGGGTAGGAGCTGTTACATCAATCAAAGTCTGCTATAGTCTGTTATGATGCACAATTCAAGTGCCTGGGCTCGATTTCACAAAGAGTTCAGACTGATCGTAACTGCAAATCAATCGCAGTTGCTTAGCAAAGAGTGATGTCACAATACAAATCACTATGGTAATACTGATAACTCATCTTAAGATGAATCTTAGTGCTTTGTGAAATCGACCCCTGGTATGTCTGTTCCGATTCGCAGTAATTTCGACCATACGAGGGTGTGTGTGGACCAAATTTATGTGATGCAAAACAAGTAAAACAAACTGGGTTTTTTCCACTGTTATTGTTGTTATTTATTTGTTTTCTCCTATGTTATTATTAGTATTAGTAGTAGTAGCAGTAGTATAAGTATTATTTTATTTTGGCCATTGATACAAGAAAACATTATACAGGCAGTCAAAATAAGATAAAACTGTAATTGTGATGCGAGGAAATTTGCTGTTTGAAAGCGCCCCAATGCGGTAAATTCAAGGCAGAATGCCTGCGTTGGCTGTGCAGTTCTACCAAAATCAAGGAAAAACCACATAAGGGATTATAAAAGTTTTGGGGATTAAACAAGTCATAGGGACAAAATAATGAAAAAGAGAGAGACAAACTTGACTCACTTGTACAGATACCCATGTGTGTAAAACTCATCAGACTTGACGTACTCAATGGACATATAATGTGACATGACAAGGAACAGCAGACCAATGGGCACTAATGTCTTTAGACGTTCCATCAGTGGATTAAGGCTCGGTATATCCTTGGAGTTAGTACAGTGAATCATATCGTGGTACGTCTTGTACTTGTAGTACGGGCCTGAGGGCCAATCAAATCAACGGTTAGTACAATGTTATGATATCCAAAATATGAATTGAGATTGTTTGGAAATTAACAATTCTGAAAGTTAGATAACAATATCCTCTCGCATGTCTTGGTCCGGAGATGAAGCTTCCTGAAGAGATAGGATGTTACATGAATAATAAATTTCTGAGATTTATAAACTCTTTACTTCATCACTGAAAACCTACAGATTTGATCATACATGTACATGAAGTAAGAGCTGAGTCTTTCGTCTTTGTGATGGCAAGCTTAATTCTTTCAAGAAAATCTGAAAGTTAAGGGCTTGAAGGGAGGTCAAAGAAAAATCCTGATAAATCACAGGCCTGCCTAAAGAGCGAGGGTTCTGCACAGCATTTTGAGGAGGGTTCACATTCTATTATGTGGTCCGACCTAAATATAGAGTCATAGATTGGTAAATACTCATAAAATGAATGGCAATAAAAACTTACTTGGTAAGTTGGGAAGAAACACTGCAGCTGTTGATAGTATTAACTATTTTGAGAAAGGATTCCCTTTGAAGTAATATGGTTTGGATAATTTTTAACCCCAAAACATTTGAATGTGAGAAACAATTCATGCATGAATCGTTTCACAGATTTTTGAGGGTTAACAGAAAAATTCTAATTTCCGTGGTGTCAGCTATCACCTTGCTAAACGTGGATGGATTTGACATTCTTGATGAAAATACTGTGACACTTTTTGGCTGTTTTTCTCAACAAATAGACACTTCATTCATTGTTGATAATTTTGCCTGTAGCATTACGTTGACAAAAAACAATCTATGACCCTACCTTTAAACAAAAAACTTTTGGGCGTCAATCCTGGTTGTGATTGGTCAATGTATTAAGGGACGGTGCTCCATGAAATATGGATCGGACTCTCCTTCTGGCAGCATGTAAACTACTCAAGGTTTGCGATGCTCAGACTCTGTTGTTCAATATTCACAATACATGGCCAAGAGAGGGCGCTCACACACTAAGACCGCTGTCCTGCGATAGCAGTTTGTAGGTGAAAGTAGTCTTTGTGTGATAGCGCCATCTGTTGGTGATGTGTAAAGAATAATGAACAGCAGTAGTGTCTGGAATCAAGACTATGTGCAACCCTTACCTGTGATAATTCCAATGAAACAGAAACCGTACTGGAATACATCAGTCGCTCCTAGCTCTCCGATGATGGCAATGTACTTGTGTTTGCCGGGCTTCGCATCTTGCTGGCTTGGTTGCAGGGCAGGTTTGTTTTGAGTCATGTAAGAATCATGAACCTCAAATCCTACCCCAACAAGCTGATAGTGTGAAGAGAATCACAACAACATGGGTGAGTTAAAGCTTCAGTGACAATGGAAGCCTTTCCATAACTGAAGGCTTGAATTATCCACTGGACCACTGGCTAAAGTCCAGTAATTGTAGTACTTGGCCAGTAATCTCCCCACAGTCTTGTGTTTGTCCTTACAAATACTTATTCAAGATTTAGTAATGTATACTTCCAGCTTTTCAATTCCAAACCTTTGAGCTCAAACATTATGCAATTATACAAAAAAAAAAGGAAAATTGAAACAAAATTATTCTGAGCTGCATGTTTTTGTAAACTAAACAGCTGCAAATAGGATAGACGTGGTGCAAGTCTGTGATCATGGTTTTCGTCTGCACGATAGCCAATACAGAGGCAAATGGCATTTTTCAAGGCTGATGCAAACAAATATAGGCCTAACCACAATCTCAAACTTGAAATCATGTCTATAAATAGGGCTACTCAAATAACTGCCCCATTCAGACCTTTTAGCCAATATCAAATCTCAACTGCAAAACATACCTTCAGTGTTAAAAGAAGCTGTATTACATTGGAGAAGGCTGTAGGGGCGGCAAGCCCAAAGAAGTGTCCAGCTCTGAAAAACGTCAGGTAGGAAAAACAAAAAGCAAAACACCAGACATGGCACTTTCTGTAATAAAACAAACAAAATCCAAGCAGTTTAAATTTTAGTAATTAGTATAACCCTAACATTGCAGCATTCTCCATTAAAGGCAATGGACACTATTGGTAATTAATCAAAATAATTGTTAGCATAAAAACTTACTTGGTAACGAGCAATGGAGAGCTGTTGATGGTATAACACATTGTGAGAAACGGCTCCCTCTGAAGTAACGTAGTTTTTGAGAAAGTAATTTCTCAGTAAAATATTTGAATTGATTATGAGACCTCACGCGTCAGGTTTACTTTACTTAGCAAACATAGTAATTGATGCATCAAGAACGAGAAAGAAAGGCAAATAGCACTGCTTTGTCCTAGGTTTAGAATCTTCTCAACTATGTCTGGTACAGGAGCAAACTAGAGTGATACAGTTGGGACAGCCAAACTATACAGTGTAGCTGTGATCCAGAGATCCATCTTCTACCAAGCTGGGAACCAGTTGCTGTTATTGCATGCGACTGTACCAACACTAGACTGCTGGTGGGTATCACATACATGTACGAACCCCGTTGTAAGCAAAGAGAAACTCGAGAGAATTGAAGATTACTTTGTTTTTAAGGCCCACCTCTTGTGGTTCTACATTTCCTTCCTCAATTCTACTGTCACTATCACCATCTTTAGATAATCCTAGTAGTTGGGCCGTCCCGACTGTAACACTCAAGTTGGGACCAGTCCAAACTATACCACTATAGTTGGGATGGAACAGCACCACCAAAATTGGAGGTAGAATACCCCACAGAAGAAACCATGACCACCTTCCGGTACTGTACAGAAACACACACCTCCCTCCAAGCAATCGCCCCTTGCACAACGCGCAGCACACTTACCAAGGTCTCCTCCATGCTTACACAAATCTATCCTGTCCACCATTTTGGGAGTAAAAATGTACACAAACGAATTGACTCCAAAAATGGTGGAAATGGTAGACGTGCATTGTTTGGAGGTGCATTCCATGTACATGTACATGTATGTAGCGCAAGGGATGACTTATCGCACATGTAAACAGATATTACACTTTTAAGGACATTAACCCTCCTACTGTCAGTGACTCTTGGCAACATTTTCCATTTGAAACCATTCGACTGCCAAGGTTGTGTACGGTGGCACAACTGTGCACAGAACTAACCAGGTGTACTGTGTACACATTCCCTCATAGTATCATATTTCAGGCTGGCATAGTTTATCTATCATTAATAAACACCTTGGAGAGTTTATGCACTCTGATTGGTCGAAGACAGGTCACGAGGGGGTGTATTAACATGTGATATAAAGACCGGCTCAATGAACTAGCGCATAAACAGGCCCCTAAACAAGCACATTGTTGTGTAAAATCCTATGCACACATGTATGTGCATGTTGCGCGGCAAACTACCGGTATCAAATCAACTCATTTATTTGTGCGTATTTATTTTTTTATTTGACAGATGGTGTCGCGTGCTGAAACATTCCACGCGTAGGCGCGAACGCGCAGAAAATGTATCAATTTAGGGTAGCTGATACGCGCATAAAGCCAACATAATGCAAAGTCATAGTCAGGTTCTTGAAAATATGTATTAACAGTTAATTATACGTGTAAGAGATTAGGTACCACACAAAAGTTGAACAGCCAAAGGATTGGCCCTTGAACACGAGTAGAACATTTCTAAAAATAACGGCGAAAGAAAAATCACAAATTCTGACGATTTTTACAGTTTTTTTCGTTGTAACTTGTAAGGCATTTATTAATGGGAATAACAGTGCGATGAGCCGGTCTTCACTGCGTAGTAATGACCTTGGTTGGTGGCTGGCCACTGTTAATGGACCTCACCTTCAGCCGGAAGATCGCACTATTTTTATTCCCTAATTCAAAACCACTTGAATGGTATTGAAATGGTCAGACAGCAAGAGGGTTAATTAATTAAATAAATACACATGATGTACCACCCGTTCTAAGTACTAGTTCTACATCCATCATTCAATCATGTCTAGTGTAGTGTGAAAAAAGTATGACTGAAACTTCTAGATTGAATGCATTATACTGTCTCTCTAACAATACATCCATGCCTACAATGTAGGCAATAGTTAGTAAATGCCTTCATTGTAATAATTCTCAAGTTGGGAGATTCTAAAGTTGCATTCATAAAATCAACAAAGACTCACCTTGGGCCTGCGAACTGTACAATGACACCTGTAACTAGTGTCGTCAGCACCGAGTGATAAGCTTGCCAGCCACATAACCCCACCACCATCGACACTCCAACAAAAGTGCAAATCAACTGTTTTTGCTGTGGACCGTTGGCATGTTTGACGGCGTGTCCGAGCCCCAGCGAAATGCACAACATGCACAAGTAAATTAGCTCGGTTGGCGACATTGTTGTTTTGGTTTATGCAGCAGTCTGTCGATAGAGGGCGGCCTTAGTTTTATTGGGGGCGTGGCGATGGGAAAGGAGGGGGAATGGGCGATACATTATAGTCCGGTAGAAAAAAGTCACAGCAGGTTTGACTAATAAAAATATGGGCTGTATGCATGGTAATGTGCCCCCTAAAGAAAAAGCCTATGAGGGTTTTCCAGATATAGTGTGTCAAGGCTGAGCAGTTTAGTGCATCAGGCTCAAGTTCTGGGCCAAATTTCATAAAGTAGAGCAAGCACAACACAATTACATGTAGGCCTATGCTTACCAGCCAAACTACCATGTCACAAGTACAATTACTGGTATCCTGCTCTTTTCTGCTTGGAAGAAACTTAATAAGCAATATTTTCTGCAAAAAACAGCTCTATGAAATTGGGCCTTGCATGTTGCAAGTCATCATCAGGATGTGGGTTTGAATCCTTTGACGCTCGAGTCCTTGACCAAGACACCTAACTTCTAACTATAATTACTTCTCTTCACCCAGGGGTAAATGGGTACCTGTGAGGGCAGAGATGGTTCTTGTGATGATGAGCTACTAGGGGCGCTTCTTATAAGCAGCACAGGTTGCTCCCAATACAAGGGAGCTGAGATGGTTTAAGGAAAGTTTTAATTAGGCCCAGTGACCATTATGCAGGGGTAATAATTTGTTGGAGTGTCATGAGTGTCACCGAGTGTCGAATAAGACTGAGAAGCCGCTATTGTTATTTGTTTCGACATTGGAACAGTTTTTTATAACTGTTTTTATTTTTCATTAATAAGTATTGAAAAGAGTTGTAAACACTGTCTCTAACCAAAGTTAATAGGTAGACAATAGAAAACATAAGTTTTGTTACAAATATATATTTGAAAATGGCAGTTATCGCAAAACTTTGTAATTTGGCAATTGTTAAACTGAATTTCTAATACTTGATTTATTCTACATGAAAGAACTCTGTATTGAAAAGATAAGATCAGCATTTGGAATGTCTGCAACACCTGTTTCAAGGATAGCAGCACTATAATTCAAAACATGCGGACAAACACTCTGGCTTAGAGATGTTTACTATTTCTAGCTAAGAAAAGCTGTTGTTAATTATTGCCCTATTCACACACTCTAACCACCACCATGTGACTATCACAGCCAATCTTATTTCTAAATAGTTAGTCTGATGGACTTTAACTGCCATCCCAAGAGTAACTTTAAGTTCAACCCTTTCAAGAATAAAACATTCAGAAATACACGTTAAAGTTGTATGGCTTGATTTTCGCAGATACTTTTTAAAATATTTATCTACATATTTTCTGTCTGACTTTTTTCTGAATTAATTTGACGTGATGTCGTTTTACAACACTAAAACAGACATTACAAAACTTTAATATAGGCTATGCCATGGACAGTGCAATGCTCTACTTCTCATTCCAGCCTCTGTTTGTGGGCATGAGTTTTTTGAAAGACAAGATGGCTATATATATATACAAAATATATTCCTTTGGTATCTTTGGTACAACCTAACATTGTCAAAATTGTCTTGAATAAATCTATGATAATGTCCTATGGGTGAAAGTATAATTTATAAAAATACATGGTGCAAAAAGCTGTCAATATAAAATATATATTTAGAAAATACTTCTGGTAGAAAAATACAAACAAGTCAAGTACTGCAATGTCAATGACTAATACATGTTGTCTACACACAATAATCTCGTTCATTTTTTATGTGCTTCTCTTTCTGTTCCAAATTTCCTTCCTCATGATAACAACACAAGATGATTAAACAATTCACTTCTAGTTTCTTGTCGAGTCCCAAATCTGTAGCATAACATTTTCATACATAAAATATAGTACCATCAAATATAAACAAATTCCTCTTCATCATGCTAACTAAATTCTAGGGTCCCCCTACAGCCAACTACAAGAAAAGTAAAGGGTTGGACACCCCTATTTTTGTTTTGGACTGGCCCAAATAGTTCCAACTGACCATGTACCTAATTATGAGACCTCATTGCTACTGTGACAAATTACACAAACACAAGTATTCATCACTGCTCATTGCTCTCAAATCTTCCCTTATCCCTTTGGGGTGGGCCAATGTTGTTCTCCTCACATGTTTCTTTCCAGTCAATGATAGCCTACTACTACCCAAGGTGTCATGGCCGAGTGATTTAGAGCATCAGATTCAAGTTCTGGTGGTTATGTCGACAAACCAATGTATGACCCTATACCTTTATTGGCAGTTGTGTCATGGGTCATCGTCAGAAAGGCACATTAAATTAGATAGCAGTTGTGTTCTGAGGAACTTCCAATTATTTTTTAGTGAATTTGTTTTTAAAGTCTCTACCCCAGTCTCTTTTGTTAAAAAATATATATAAACCTCAGCCATACTAGTGATTTTGTTTTTAAAGTCTCTATCCAAGTATCTTTTGTAAAAAAAATATATATAAGCCTACCTCTACCAGTATTAGTAACCAAAGAAAGTCCCAAAAGATAAATGATCATAAAATTAGTTAAAACTTTGGATTGTTTTTTTCATCGTTGGTTTACAAAAATATTGCCTCTAAACATCTCAATGTTTGAGTTCAGACAAAGGAAATATCCAACAACATTAATTATCAGAGCAAATCACTCAACTTTCTGTGTGGGCTTCCGCGGTGGTTTACAGGTATAAGAAATGACTAGGAATAAGCCGGTCAGGGCAAATCCAAGGAAGTACGTCGACGCCCAGTAGGCGATCGTCTGCCAGAATTCTTGAAGCAAGAACCCCATGATGATGTACTGGAAGGTGTAGACTTTCATCAACCAGCCGATCTTGTCGTACCAGGAGCCGTCGACCCGGAATCTCTGCATCCTATCTTCGGCTAGGAGGATGATGGGAACGATGAGGAAGCACATGAAGTAGCCTGGGTAGAGTCCGTGCCAGAAACAGCTGACGAGGAATGTGACAAAGGTTCTGGGGGTGGAGTTGAAGAAGTAAATCTCGATAATTTCAAGTTTAAAAGAATATTCTGTTGAAGACAATGGTACAGGATTGGTAATGATCAGAACCTGTGTTGATTATGTTTCAATCTGAGAGCTCACAACTGCACCTCTCCCCATTGCGGCTCGGGTTCCAATCCCAGCTAAGGCCATGTGAGCAGAGATGTGCATTGGTTCTCTCCTATGCCTGTAGGGTTTTTGTAAATTTCTATCGACATTTCAAAAAGGCACCAGGCAATGACCAGGGGCAACGAAGGCAATTGCATCCATTGCTCCTTGATGAATCAGGGCTGCCTGATTGTCATCTTTCACCCTCATGCCCCTTGGGTCATTAACTAAGAATTGTTGAATAGTTCTTAGTTCTCAATCAATGACATGGAGTAATGTGGCAGAAAATAAAAAAAACTATCCTTAACCCTCTTGCTGTCTGACCATTCAATACCATTCACTGTGGTTTTGAATGATAGATCAACTATGCCAGCCTGCAATATGATACCATGAGGGAATGTTCTGTGCACAGTTGTGCCACCGTACACAACCTTGGCAGTCGAATGGTTTCAAATGGTTGGTCAACTCACTGGAAAATGTTGCCAAGAGTCACTGACAGTAGGAGGGTTAATGCAAAAAAGGTTGTGAGGTCACTTCCCACCCAACGGGCAGTTTTGTATTTCTGCAGGACTTCAAAAGCACAAGTTGTTTTTAATAATCTGTAAAAGTTTTCATCAATAACTGTCGGCTTATAACCCATCACAGTGTAAAGAGATATACAAATAAATAGCCATTACCTTCCGGTTTTGGATGGAAATCGATTGTAGACATAATTCTTGAGCCACCACTGCACGGTCATGTTCCAATAGCGCATAGCAGTACGGAAGTCACCCAATGTCTCACACTGGTACACATCAATGTTTTCTATCGTCGCATAGCTGTACTCCACTGGCTTGGAGGTCATTCTGTACAAGAAGATAAGCATGTTAATGAAAACTCATAAGTGGAATGCAAGAAATTGCTAGATATTCCCATCCGTGGGCATCTGAGAGTTTGACTACCGCCTAGTCTCATAGTGATGCTTATTAGCAGAACATTTTTTGTTAGCAAACCTTTTTGTTAAAGGGAGGGGGGTGTCGTGGCCGAGCGGATAAGAGCACCGAACTCAAGCTCTGGTGTTTCTGTTCAGCAGAGTGTGGGTTCGAATCCCGGTCGTGACACCTGTGTCCCCGAGCAAGACACTTTACTATAATTGCTTCTCTCCACCCAGGGGTAAATGGGTACCTGTGAGGGCAGAGATGGTTCTTGCGATTGATTTAGCTTAGTGCGCTACATATTTGGCAGCACAGGCTGTATACTCCCCAGGGAGCTGAGATGGTTTAAGAAATGAAACGGCCCAGTGATCAGGGTAATAATGTTGGAAGCGCTTTGAGTCATGGTGTATAAAGCGCTATATAAAAACTGAATATTATTATTATTATTATTTTATTTATAAAGGGAGGGTAAATCCTCCAAATTACTCCAAAACTTAATGACCATATAAACTTGCTTGGTAAGAAGCACTGCAGCTGTTGATAATGTATAACATTTTAAGAAACAATTCCCTTCAGAAGGAATGTGGTTTTAGAGAGAGGGATTCAAAAACATGTCAACCTGAGAAAAAATTTCTCTCATGAAACATTTCTCAGATTGTTATTCAAATTACGGATTATTCTTCCTGTGTGGATACAACCCCTCCAGATTTTCAGCGATATACAAAAACGCCACCACCTTTTGAAACGAAATTTTTACAGTTTATTTTTATTGTAGGTTTATACAGGATTAAAACAATCGAACGATTCCAAAACCAAAGGTAGACTCTGCCTTTAAGCAAGTTTGTGTGTTCAGCCTGGAGATCTAGATCCCTCCAAGGTTCACCTCACCAATTTCTGTCTAAAATACTATCAAAATTGAGGTAAAAGCACTTTATGAACCCACAATTCACCATTACTTGTTTTGATTTTTGCCATCTAAAAACTAGTGCAATAAAAACATGCACAAATCCCCCTCAAAACGTAAACCATTTATTGTATTCAGTAAATAAACATACATGTATTCCAATAAATTTGACAAAACTTTAGCAGGTTTGTTGTACAGCATGTTTGTTGAGGACAAAAGGACGGAACTTATTTTTCTCTTCCACAAACCATTGGTACATCTATAAGTGACTATAATCTAATCTTGATAAAATGAGCTTACGTATCCTGGTGTGTTGGTTCCACACTCGGTCCCTTTCCAGGCCTTGGTTTGGTTGATGCAGGATAGGCTCCTAGTGTTGCAGATATACAAACACTCTCTGCCATCAACCATGCAGCATACAGACGCAGACGAACCATAGTGGTTATTGGCACTGCATATAGGATCCTATCAAGAAATATAAATCTATCAATCAATCAATCAATCAATCAATCAATCAATCAATCAATCAATCAATCAATCAATCAGATCAATCAATTCAATCACATCAATCAATCAATCATCAGGTATTCATAGTTTGCCATCCAAGTTCTACTTGTTTATGTGTGACATGGTCAGGCCGTTACGATGTAATGTCAGTTAGTAATGAAGAAATAAAGAATGTTTATGAGTGCAATGGCGAGAATATTTTCATTCAATGATAGATGGATTCAAGCTGAGTGGTCAAGCGCACTGAACTCAAGCTCTGGTGTTTTGGAGTGTTGTTCCATTGTAAAGCCAAGAGCACTTGACCATTATTGCTTCGTCCTTCGGATGGGACATTAAGCCGTTGGTCCTGTGTGTTGTGTAATGCACGTAAAAGAACCCGAACACTTATATTAAGAGACGGGTTCACCCCCGCTGTTTTCTGCTATGGTTGGCAACAGATACATAGTGCCACAGCACCTTGTAAACCATTACATGGTGCTATGTACATAAATGGCTCTTACATTTCAAACATAGCTAGGCATACCTTGTAGAAAAAATACTGAACGCTTTGAGATACCCTTTTTTGTGATAAAGCGTATATAGAAGTACGCATTATATTTATTTTTGATCAGTTGTTGCTGTGTGTAAAAATACTTGGCACTAAAATCAAGGAAGTTTTAAAACCTGTATTTCAGCACAGAGTACTTGAAAATCGATAAAGTTGGCCTCCTCGCTCACCTGTAGAAATATCCATAGGCGAAGAATTCCTGAGATGTGAAGAACTCGACCGACGTACACTTCAAACTCGACAACAGTACAAATAATGTGGCAATGGGTAGCAGCAATTTGATCCTTTGAACTATTGGTCCGATGGTTGGAATTGAACTGGAATGTTTACATTGCAACATGTCATGGTAAGTTTTGTAAGTATAGTACGGACCTGTGAAATAGAACATAAACAAAACCCATGACAATTAACTCAGTAGAAATATCACGATGTTGGGCATGTTTGTAAACTTCAGCCACTTAAAATGTGACAATGTTTGTATTTGTAAAGTAGGTTCATATATTGGTTTTTTGTCACGTAATGCTGATTTGAAGACAAAATTAGTGTACAAAGAAAGATACAATAAAAGTCACATGTGAAAGTTTCATCTGAATAGGGCCTACAGTGTCTACTTGCTGGAAAATTAACAGCCAAAACTGTCATGGTAATTTCACAAGAATGTTGAATCCATTCCTGTTTAGCGAAGGAAAGCGGGTACCAACTGCATCTCTGGCGGCAGCATTCGCGAATGGACACCAACCCTTCGACATCTGAGAAACAGTTCATGCATGGATCTTTTCTCAGATTCAAATGTTTCTGGGTGAAAAATTACCCAAATTGTTGATGGGAATCCTTTCTCAAAATAGTTATACTATCAACAGCTGCAGTGCGCTTCTCACCAAGTCAGTTTTTATGGTCATTAACTTTTGGAGTGCTTAACCAATTTTGTTCCCCCAAGGCTCCAAAGAAATGCACAATCAGAATAAGTGATAGTGATTTGTGGGGTCTTCAAAGTAGATTTTCTTGACTTTGACAGTCTTTCAGTCAGACTGGAACATTTCTCTGGATGGTTGGTACTGGTATAAACTTTATAATCAGTGAGCTTTCAGATTGAATTTTCTTCTCTTTACTCAATAATAACTATAATCCTGTACTTTCTCTGTAAAAAAAATCCAGGAGAAATTCTACATTACCAGTGAAGAGTCCAATAAAGCTGAAGGCATACTGAAAGATGTCGATGGCATCAAGCTTTCCAATGGTAGTTACGAGGTGGGGTTTACCATTCTGATTATGGTCGCCATTTTCATGTTTTCTGTCGACTCGAGAGGCATGTGAGTCGTAGACCTCAAATGATACACCAACAAGCTGTAAATGAACAAAGGGGTTATCTGTAATATACACGCAAACGAGCAATTACATCATTATACCCTCAAAATTTGTATCTGAAATTTAAAAATTGTACAGCCTATCAACCTTTAGGAGTTTGTCCTAAAAGGTTCTTGATATTTGAAAACTTAATTTTAAAACAGGGTAACTTGAAAATCCTTAAAAAATGTACCCCTTGAATTGCATCTGACTGTCACTTTGTTAAATTGAAAATTCTGCAAAACTTGCAAAACAAGTCAGCTGTACTAGCCTGTTAAAGTATTTTCTCATTGCTTGTCATGGCCAAAAACAATTGTTACACTATAACAATAAGAAAATAGAATTAGCTGTTGCAAACTGCTTACCAACCAAAAGGACCTATAGCATAAATGCAAAAAATTAGTTAGTGGCCTGACGTTTCGACCCTAGCAGAGTCTTTCTTTAGCCTTCGAGAAAGACTCTGCTAGGGTTGAAACGTCAGGCCACTAACCAAAACAATAACAATACAAATACTTATTAGGCTTCATTGACATTTTGGAATCCATACACAATACAAATTGTGCTTCTGAACCCCAATCATCATCATACACCCAGACATGGCAATATAGACCTTTCTTTTGCAACGTCACAGCCCGAGTTTTTGCCAACCGAGGTCGAAAAACTATGAAAAGCCATAAATGCAAAACAGAAACAGATAGCCACAGTTTTTAACAATGTTAAACAAATATTTAAAAATAGTGTTGAATTTGTTGGAAACAAAGCACCAATCATGAGAGGTACTTTACTTAATTGAAAGTTTGCAGAAAATGTTGAATTTTGTTGAAACATCTGTTAACACGATTGAGTGTTTTGCTAACATTCGGCCTTCCATGCCAACCAGCTCGGTTTGTTGATCAACAAAAGAAAGGTCTATAGTATTGATTTCTTGACTCCATTTGGTTAAACATGGCGGGGAAAAAATATAAAAGACAGAAATTGTTTGTTTTAGAAACATTGAGAAATGTGCTATGTTTGATCGGAAACATTGCACAATTTTTGTCAGTTCAGGACACAATCTTTACGAATTGAAATTTGTTGTCGCCTTGAGGTAGGTCAAATTTTGTGCAGCCATTTGGGGTTGCTATGGGCATTTCAATACAAGCCACTTGTGTCCACTAGCCACAATTGTGTCCAGTCTCTCAGGGCCCATTATCGGAGAAGCTTTTACTGAGTCTATTGATGTATTCCATACAACTAAAGAATTGAGAAGTGGTCAGTGATTTATTGTACTGCATCTGCGAACTACAGCCTATTATTATAGGTCTCACAATTCTGTTTGCACTGTGCATACACACAAGCAATGCAATGTACTGGCTTTAGAGCATGAAGTATATACTGCTCTAGATATGTGGTACTGGTGGTGTAAGGCACCGTAAAACAATCTTTTAAGCAAATTGGTATAATGCCAAGTGGTTTAAATGCAAAGTGTTTGAACCTTTTTCAAACAGGAGAGGGTGTTATTTTATTTATAGCTCACCACAGTACATGCAGTACAAAGCTCACTGTTACTATCGTAATTCCACATGATCATTTGAAAATGACTTGTGAAAATGACATATATGCTAACTGGTCCTTCTATCCAGTCTTGAAAAAGTTAAGGGCCAACCATGCTTACACTGAACAGAAACACACTACAGTTCTAACTTAAAAGCTATAAAATTTCGGACTAAACCAAGTCCCACTTCTTTACCCGTAATGTCAGGAGGAGCTGAACTACATTGGGGAAGGCAGTCGGTGCAGCGAAGCCAATGAGATAACCCAACCTGAAGAACCCTAGGTAGGAAAAGCCGAACGCAAAACACCAGATGTGACACTTCCTGTCAATTGACAAGAGACAAAAAACAATGATACAGATTAAACATGCTAAACAAGAAAGTAAAACGGGTTATATAGGCTAACTGACCATGTCTCAGTTCAGAGCAAAATAGTTAAAGAATAGGATAAACATGCCCTGGATTTCCTAAAAAAAACTTGACAACAATTCTACATATTTTCAACAATAAATTAAAGATGCTCTTTATATGTTTTTTTTTAAACAATTACTTAACAATAACTTAGACCTTATATTTCTCAACTGCCTAGTTGATTTCAAACAATAAGACACACTGTGCCCTGTGGGAAGGAAAACGAAACACCAACCAGTATAATGCACCTTTTTTCTTAGTGCCTTTCGAACATTGTGTGAAAAAATTAATCAGGCAGTGTTTGCAATGACTCAGGTCTTGTCTTGTCATTTACTGAACAAACCACAACCACTGGGCTACAAACATGCAGACCCAACAAACTAATCAGCATTCTCCCTTTAACACTAACAGTGGTCTGCTGGCCAAATGCCAGCTTAAACACCCAAGGACCAGTCAAAATGCACTCCAAGTCCAAGTGGTCTGGCTGGCTAGTTCAGGTCTGTGTTGAAAACGAAAAGTATCCTAGTCCACATAATCATTTGAAAATGACTAGTGAAAATGACATCACATGCTAACTGGTCCTTCTATTCTAGTTCTACTTCTACTAGTTCTAGTTTTTTATAGCCAGTCACGAAAAAGTTAAGGGCAAACCATACCATGCTTACACTAAATAGAATAGAATCACACTACAGTTTAGACCCAGTAACTGGAGCGCTGTACTCCTTTTTCAAAATTTTGACATTTTCTGTCGTACTAGCGCCCCAGCGAAAGCTACCAAAAATATGGGGAAGTGCAATATTTTCATAAAAAATCAGAGATGTCACACCAAAAATGCCCCAGAATGACGGAAATACCCAACGAATTACCTTCAAAACTGCCAACTGGCCTCTCCATATGTTTAAGATGTAACACCAGGCATGAAATTGTACTCACGGAAATTTGTCCGGCTAAAAAAGGATGATTTTTGAGACATTCCCGGTTTCCGTTGATCATGTCCAGCCATCGGACGCCATCTTGGCCAAAAAACCGTGTTTTTAGGCGAAGATGGCGTCCGACCACACTCTGTGTATTTTCGTGTTTTTTTCTGGTTAAAAATTCGGACTTTTCGTGAAGTTATGCCATCACATATTTGTTAATATTACATAGTACACATATTTCTAATAAATCCTTGGTTTATTTGCTGGTTTTAAGGTATCTGAAACTTGTTGTCGGCGTGTTGTCGGCACTCTGGACTTGTTGTCGGCGTGTTGTCGGCTTTTAGTAGGACCCCCGCAGGGTAGCCATGAAAACGATGGCTGGACATGATCAACGGAAACCGGGAATGTCTCAAAAATCATCCTTTTTTAGCTGGACAAATTTCCGTGAGTACAATTTCATGCCTGGTGTTACATCTTAAACATATGGAGAGGCCAGTTGGCAGTTTTGAAGGTAATTCGTTGGGTATTTCCGTCATTCTGGTGCATTTTTGGTGTGACATCTCTGATTTTTTATGAAAATATTGCACTTCCCCATATTTTTGGTAGCTTTCGCTGGGGCGCTAGTACGACAGATAATGTCAAAATTTTGAAAAAGGAGTACAGCGCCCCAGTTACTGGGTCTAACAGCGCCCCAGTTACTGGGTCTAGCTACAGTTCTAACTTTAATACTTAGCCATTGGTTTTTCCTCCCTTTCCCTTTTTGGTTGTTGAAAAAGCTGACCTAAAAACGAGAACTCCTCAAACTGGTGTACCTAGTTATTGATCATGTTGATACTTTAAAAAAAAAAGTAACTTCACATTGTTTATTTATTATTCATGTTATTACCGGTATTAATTAGGCCTAACGCTGCAAAAAGTATTTAGTTCAATCATGATTCATGGAGGTAGAATTAGCCTCTAACTCGATGGTTCAATGTCCTTGCTCTATGGTCATGATGGTTCAATCCCTCCATGGTTCAATCATGGTTCACCATGAAGGCTATTTCTACCTCCATGTGTTCACTAACTGAGGCAAAGACCTTCATTAAAAACACAACCACCCAACCGGAACCCACGTACCTGTTTGGACCAATGTGGCAGATAATGGCTGCAGTGACTGCCGTGCACAACACCGAGTGGTAGGCCTGCCTCCCGCACAGACAGACAACTAGAACGACACCGATGGATGTACAGACGAACTGCTTCTCTCCAGGGGTGTTCAAATGTTTTATAAATTGACCGAAAACTAGAGAAATTAACAACACAAAAACGTAAACAAACTCCGTCCCTAAAGACATCGTGTGCTGTGAACTCTCAAACTTTAATGCTAACTTTTAGATGGTACCCATCTTGAAAGCACATTAAACGATTATATGAATACTTTAGGTTACCAACGGACGAGTGACAAGCCGTCTATAGAGGGCGACATACCAACTTCCGGAAGTAGACTTTAAGCCAATGCGGTGCGCGAGAAGACGAAGATCTGAATTTTCAACACAACAGCACCGTAATAAAATTAGTTTTACTGTATGATTCAGATTACTGGTGAGTGGTAAAACGTAACATGAAGATCAACGGCTTCCGAAATGGCTGCCTCCGACGAATATGCCGCATTGTGGCCAAACAAATAATGTGTTGTCCCAACGCTGGCATATTTTTAAGTACGAGGAACTTGCAGTGGAAGATCAAACGGACACAATGTCAGTGTGATGCTTGAGCTCAAACGCGGACTTTTAATTACCCGATGGCTCGGGCATGTATTCAGGAATTACCAGAATTCAAAAAAGGTAACACAAGGCAAGATGAAACGAGGAGAATGCCTCAAAACAACCTGGCTAAAGGAATATGACTATAGAGGAAGATGGAGCTCGACCGAAGCACAAAATATTTGTCGTACAGGCAGATGAAGAAAGTTTGTTGCATGCAGCCGTATGTCCCCGGCAGGTTGGACTCCTCCGTAGCGCAGTGCAACGGACACTGACGTCATAGCTATACCAGGGCTAATTTCCCACCTAGGATGAAGATGACTATCAGTAAGTAGAGAGTTTGACATACCAATTTCTAGAGAATTTAACACACACGAAAGACATTAAAACCCATATTAATGATAGGACAGTTCTTTTCAGAAAACTGAGAATTCTCCCGAATTCCGAATTCCTTCTCCGTGGTAGTAGAACAAATAGCAAGACTATTATACTAGGAATAAAAAACACTAAACCTCGGGTTTAGATCTTAGGCCGTGTCCGAATTAGTGGCTACAGGTACGGCTACGGCTGGATTTCCGCGTCATCATGCGTTGAAGTATGGGACGTCCTTAGCAACACCCTTGGCAACAGTCGTAGCCGTAGCTGTAGCCGTCAATTCGGATACGGCCTTAGTTTACCCTGTCTAATTTATTGCAATGGTTAAAAATTAAAGCGAGTGAGGTAAGGCTATTCTGAAAATAAAGCTCCAACTGTAATGTTCTTCCAGGGTAGGACACAATCGAGCTGGCCTCTGCTCCGGTATGTTTTGTTTTGTGCGCTTGTTTGTATAGAAAATGTTTAATCATGATATTACTATATTTAAAAAATAAACAAATAAATAAAAAATAGAAAATAAGAAAGTAACTAACAAAAAAAAAAGTTTTTGGAAAGGTGCTACGATTTTAAGTACAAATTAAACCACCATAGAATTCGAAGCGGGTTTATTGAGAGAAAATGAGAAACTATAACTATAATATAAGCAGGAAGGTTAATTGAGAGTGGGCAAATAGTTTCATATCTCAGTCTCAGTGTGATACATCATAATTTGAAAAGAATAAAGCGAGATGAGCGAGATGGCTTTTATAATCTGTGGAGCTCTTGGGACCAACTTGCGCGTACAGAAAAATTGCTGAAAATTGCCTTTGTGAACATCTCGCTTACAGAAAATGCACCATAGAAGCGGGTTTATTGAGAGAAAATGAGAAACTATAAGCAGGAAGGTTAATTGAGAGTGGGCAAATAGTTTCATATCTCAGTCTCAGTGTGATACATCATAATTATGAAAAGAAGTAAAGCGAGATGGCTTTGGATCTGTGGAGCTCTTGGGACCAACTTGCGCGTACAGAAAATTGCTGAAATTTGACACGGGAGCGTTTGACTGCATGCGCCCATAGATGCACCTCGCCTTCCCAAACGCGGGCGTTGTGGAACATCTCGCTTTCAGAAACAGCGCAATCTTAACAATGAAACATGTCACGCGAGTGACGTCATAATGGAAAATGCACCAAAGTTCGAATCTTTTCTTAACGACATGCTTGCGGTGGCAACCTCAAAGTTTGTCTGAGTTTGCTCTTCATCGGGTCAACACGGGCTTTTGTTTCAGTGCATTTTTAATGCAAAGTTGCAGAGATTTCTCACAGAGATTTTATCCTTTGAGACACTTTCCAAGTGAAATTATTCAGTGATCAAGATGTTTAACTTCGCGGCAGCAGTTTCTGAAAGAATCAGGTAAGACCACAAATGATATCGGTGTCTTTGTTTTACATTATACAATGGTTTACGTGTGTTAGTGTTTTAGGAAGTGAGCAAGTTTTTGCCTGAAATATTTCACGTAAATGGATTTTGTGCATTAGACGTTTCTATGGAACTAATGTATAAATCTGTTTTACTGTTATAAAGGATTAGGTAGGCTACTCTAGATTGGGCTGACAATTTAAATTAGTTTGACATGCGATTGTTAATTAGCTAGATTAACACCTCGGTTTTGCTAGCTATTGATGTGAGCAACGGACTTTATGATGCGTTTTGATGTCTCCAAAATTATTAAGATGAAGCTTTGTTTCACACGGAATTACAAATATTTTGTATTTTATTATTGAGAACCTAATTGCGTTTTGCATTGACCATAAATATGATATCGGGGGTCTACAGAAGGCTTTCAACCACAAACAGTTCCCATTGCCATGACGTTTAGATTTAAGTTGAACAATAATGCCTCGGTTGTGCTTATTTGTTGTCAAAAAGAAATAAAGCAGTGTGCATAATGCCTCAACGGGGACTCGTATCTCATGACCGAAACTCTATTCCCCCATTAGAATTTGCCTCATGTAGGAATTGGACATGCTTTATATGTTTTTATGTCAATTGGAATGGTTCAAAAATACAAAAAAGCTCACAACTATATGTAAATCTGTATATTATATACTTACCTTTGGAATCTCGATTTCTTGATGTCCTCCTTTGTTCATCGATGATTATAGAAAGCTTGTGCCTTCCACTCTTCGGACAATGTGTTGTTGACAAACAAACAAACAAACAAACAAACAGACTAGACCTTTTAACCCTAATTGTCACAGTACAGAATAAAGCCTCTCAGCAGGGAAGTCAGTGTAAAGGTTTCTTGTTACACCCACTCCAGAAATTTCAGGAGTACGAAGGTACAACCTTTCGTACCAGAGGCCGAGGATGGCTTTCCGGCCGAAGGAGGTGGGGATAAGACCCGCGGATACCAACAGGTACCCGGTCATCGACCT
This sequence comes from Pycnopodia helianthoides, assembly GCA_032158295.1. NCBI lineage: Eukaryota > Metazoa > Echinodermata > Asteroidea > Forcipulatida > Asteriidae > Pycnopodia > Pycnopodia helianthoides. Next base: position 15,965,123 of record CM063245.1, read on the forward strand.
CCGGGAATGTTCGATGTATCAGCGTGGATTCTCCACCGGGAGGAGGGGTCCACCAGCTGATGAGAGGTGGTGGTACCACCACAAGGCCAGGTGCAAGATCTACCGGCCAGACGTCTGGTTCTGAGACGTCATCACGAGGTGATGAGGGACATACTGCCGGAGATGAGCGGCACGTCAAAACACCGACGAAGAAACTTCAAGGAAGGTGAGTTGGAGCAATGTCATTGAGGGGTCCTACAAAGTCTCTTCATTGTTGATAATGGAATTGAAAAATAACAAATGAAATGGGTGGTAAAAACTCATTTCTAAACACTGACTATCGCCCCTTAATGCTGTTTAGATAAAAAGGCGTTTGTAATTGAAAAAGGGCCTACCTTATTGTATTATCAAACAATGAGGTAATCTTGAGGGGCCCGTGTTTTAATATCGGTACACCATTATTCAAAGCATGACATGTACTCCCAAGATGACGTCTCAGTCCAATTTACAATTAACTATAATGCACACTTATATATTTTATGAGCTTGTAGACAGTTTAGTTTTCTGGTTTACAGTAAACGGTTAGTAAAGTAAACTTTTTTATTCCAAGGTTTCAATGTTCTTTTAATTTTTTTCTAAAGGAGTTTCTTCCGCTTTGAGGAGGACTCCAAGGCGTCCACGTCAGACTAATGTTCAGCCTCTGAACATCAAGGCATCCTTGTCGACGCGCCACCAGTCCTCCTCCTGTACCAAAGATCGGCATACGGTACTTTGTTTGCACCATCATCATCTTCATTCTCCTTGAAGAAAAGGAGCAAGCCGGGGACAGGTTTCAACGGCTGGTGGGGAGTCTAGTTCACCATCAGTCAACCACCAAGTGCAGTTGGGTCTACCAAGCAACACGAGGTCAGGTTTGGGTAGTATTGGGTATTATTAAAAGTAAAAGTTATTACATTCAGTTGGAACTACTAAAGGGTGGGAGGGGGCTTTATGAATCTGGTCGACCCAACACCCAATCTAAAGAAAAACTTATCCATGGAATCACGGTCTTGTACTAACGGCTTCACTCTTAGAGTTGGCCCTGAAAGATTGGTAATTTTGTTTAAATGTGAGGGAGTGTTATCTTCAATAAATGTAGCTGTCAGTGAGCAAATGTTCACAAGTGTAGGAGTGTTAAAATTCCCATTTGGGTTAAATTGTGATACTTTTCGAATTACTTTAAAAGTATCCAGCAGCTTAATTTTTGTATTTGAAATTATCACAAAACATTGGGGTAAGCCTTTATGTAGATTAAATGTGTGTCCGTATTTTAAAGGTGTTGAGTTGATGTTTTCATTCCCGTGCTTCCACAGGTGGCGAAGACCGTGGACAGCGAGACTGCGAGATTTTCTCTTGCCTCGGCGTCGCCGGAAGGCAACGGCCGTCCTGCCCTTGGATAAACCCCAAGGTACCATGGTAGATAGACAGCCTGGATCACTGGGTGATTTCTGCGACCATTGCTACCAGAAGAGACATGGCAGCGGTGCTCTGAAGGCACGGAGTGAGACGAGAGGAGTCGAAGGGAAAAGTGAGCTTGCCAAAATATTTCCAGATAGGCCTATCTTTTTAAGATGTTAAAATTTCATTGGGGATAAAGAATATTATTTGGTTTTACCCATACACCAATGTGTGTAAAGCATTGTATACTCAGTATTTTCCCGAGTCCCGTGAACAACTAAAGGCCTATCTTTTCGGTTGTCCCGTTTGTCGTTAAATATTTCCCAGCCCTTTTAAATAAGAATAATGTCTCAAAAACCAGTTAGTTATTAAAGAATTACTAATCCAAGACTGCCCTGGCCAAGTACGTTCCGTTCAAGCTGAAACTTTTTTTTGGTTTATTAGAACAATAAATCAGCTAGTTTCAAAATGGTTGCAGTAATTTATCAAGAGTTTTTCGTTTATGACCATCATTCTGTATTTATTCATATGAGATCGTGTATTATACTCCAATGTAGGAGAGAACGAAACTAAAGCTCAAACAAGTTATGTTGTCTTTTGGTCATTTTGTTAGAAACACAGATGGTTCGAAGTCGACAAGGCAGTGATGACGTCGTCACAAGTTCAAAGGTCACCCCTGACATTGACCATTACCAATTGCCTGGTGTACCGCAGTTGAACCTCTACTCCAAGTCTGGATCCTCCCAAGACGAATCAGATAGTGACGAGTCCGGCCTCACACTTGGACAAGAGTTCGAGTGTGTCATCGCTGGCTGTGGCGATCAGTCTTATTCAGCTGTGGGGAAATATGAGTCTTTACCTCCCACTACCTCGTCTGCTTCAGCGAGGAGGCAAAACGTGATGAAGACCTCATCTTTTGCCTATTCACTGAAGACGATTGATACAACAGCAGCATGCAATGCTCATGAGGATGAGCGTCTTGATGCTTCCCGAAGCGATGCTGCCTGCTCCTCATCGTCAAAGAATCAGGGAAGAGTCAGTGACATTGTTTTAAGTGGCGATGCACCAAGCTCATCGGTCCATCCCACTGAGTCAATAAAACAAGGAGTGAAGACACGGGAGCAACAACTACCCAAAGCTCCCAAACTGCCAAACAGGGAGAAAAAGGAGGCCATTTTCCGTGAGCACAGATTTGCTGTAAGTGTTGTGAGAAGAAAGTCTTCATCAGAGTTTCTCACCTAAAAATTATCCTATCCAATCGATAATTTTATCTAAGATGTTCCGTAGATTATACAAAGATTATAACTAAAACTAATTATCAATAACAATAGCCTACTTATAGATTATGTGCTTGTGATAATAACAAGCATCGATATTATCGATGAACTAAGGAATACCAAGTGATAAGTTTTTGTTTTAACTGTTAAAACACATGTTGTCGTCGTTGGAGTTAAGCGACTCAGAAGTGACAAATTATGAGAAATGAATTAATTTGATATTTGCAGCTCGGCATGAATGTAGCCTTCATCTTTGAGAGTTTTGTCCGGTGCCAAGGGTACCAAGAATGTCGGTGGCTGGATGTCATGCAAAGTTGCATACATCGCAAAGAAGAGTTACGTAGTCTGGTAGCTGATGGTAACCAAATCGTGCAGTTCACAGATCACGAATTAGAGGTATGTGAATAAAAGACGGCCGAATATTATTGCATATAATTGCACTTTTTAATCTGCACTAAATTGACACGAATTTGCTCTTGGGGCGATTCCAAATGATTTTTGTGATATTTTTAATTCTATAGCTGTTAGTTTCTGTTAATTAGTTTCTTATCTACTGCAGTTCGTTTTCATTTCACAGGTTAAAATAACATTATTCTGTGTAGTGTCACCTTTGTTATAAGGTATATCTATGTGTTATTAATGTTGTTATCCTAGCTTTGCCCCGTAGACCTTTATCATCGTGCGGCCATCTTGAATTTCTCCCTTGCAAATCTGTCTGTTCCCCTTCTGTACAATGAATAGTAGCATTAATTGCTGTTCTTGGATACAAGGATAATGACCAAGATGGTGGCAGCATGATGACGGTTTTAGTCTGCAAGAAACACGGCACCATTACTTTTAGGAACGTGATTATTTAAAAGCGCGGTATAAACGTATGTTATTATTATTTATCAGACCATCAACATGAACGCCATTCTTGCAGTAGACAGAATCTACCAGCTGCACAAGCTGGCCTACGAACATGTAAAGCAAAAGAAACACGGGTGAGTTAAATGACAAAAAGTACTATAGCTTATATTATTATTTGAACCTTTTTTCGTTTTCTATCAAATATTTTCAATTTGTTCTTTAATAAACGTTTTCTACGACAATGAGGAAGGACTACAAACAAATTAAGGGGACATTGAAAAACAAAATCAACAAAGTATAGAAAGACAAATAAATTCTAAGTTCAACTAACCCCTAAATAAAATAAATAAATAAATACATAAATAAAATTAAAATAAATAAAAGTAAATAAAATAAAACATAATAATAAATAAAATAAATCAATTATCAAACAAAAAATAAATAAGACGTTTACGATGCCAAATTTATTTTGCCAAGAAAGTATTCTTTAGTACTCGAGTGTAATTGAATTATGCGTTCAATTTGTCTGCTTATACAGGGTAAAGAACGTGAGGTTATTTGAACCTGTAGAGAACTTGCCGCTTGATGAACCACCGGCAACGGCTAGGAATGGAAATCAGACAAGTCAAGAAGGGGTACGGACTAAAAGTCCCAGCCCTCGGCAACAACCAGAGGCTAAGACCGCAACGAGAACGACGCAAGCCAATACACAGAATACCGTTCTGACAGTTGCCAGAGAAAAGGTGAAAAGGGGTGTCGTGGGTACAGTGTCAAAAAGTGAAGATAACTTCCTGATTCCAATGAAGGCTACTTTGGTCAAACGAAAGAAGGAAATTGCCATTCCCTCGATGAAAATTACATCTAGGAAGCTGCCAAGTTCGAAGCAGAATGCCAAAGGAGGAAATCGTCACGTTTCTCTGGCGAAACCATCTGAGAAAGTGAATGCTCAAAACTCGAACAAAACTACCTCTCCGGTGTTGGTACCTGAGGTGGGTACATCACCAGCTGCCCAGACTGGTTGCTGTACTAAGCCGACAGTGGGCACTACCATCCCAAAGATAGCTCCATCGTGTCTGAAAAAGCTGATGCCAAACATTCCACCTTATCCAAGACTAGACCCAGCTGACTTGGAGCACGTCATTGACATGAATGGAAACGAGACAATTATCGGGAGAGGTGACTTCGCTGAGGTCTTCTTGATGCGTCGTCTTAGCGATAACACCCTCGTCGCCCTCAAGAGACTCAAGAAGAACCACTTCAGGGTGACGGCTGACCTTGACATGCTTCAGGAGGTCACGGCTCTGCAAGCCGTACGGCACAGCTCCTACTTCCCGAAACTCTACGGCGTGGTCGACTTCAGGTCCTACGCCCAGGAGCTCCTTGGCGACGGGGGTGTTGACTTCGCCAGGACCTTCACCAATGCGAGGTTCCAGCGCTCACTCCTATGCCGTGGGGAGTGGCTACACGTCTGCCGTGATATCACCAGAGCACTGATGGATCTTCACCGTGTCGGTTGGCTCCACAACGATCTTCACACTGGAAATGCCATGGTGTGCAGGAACCCACTGGGATCAGAGTTTAAGTGGACGGGGAAGATGATTGATCTGGGATGTGCACATAGCATCTACAGTTTGGCTCCACCCTGGACACTTACAAAAGAGCAGAAACAGTCGTTCTACCAGCATAACATTCAGGTGAGATATCATTATTAATACAACAAATACACGAACCACAGTTTGCTTTCTTTCCATATTCTCAATTTTTCAGAGGTTCGATCAACAAATTTGAAATTGTGTGCTTTCTGAAAATAACCCCCTGGATGATCACAAAATATATATAATCATTCTGCAACACAAACACAATTCGATATATGTTTAAAGATGATCTTGAAGACAATTATCAATAAATACATATTCGAAGCGGCATATTTACAAACTTTGCATAGAAAGCTGTACCATTTATTATAATACTGAAGGCATCCACAAACTTGATTTTAGATATTCTGATTGTTCGCACAGGTTGCTCCAGAGGTAGTTGAAGGCATGACCAGCTACACATTCGAGTCAGATGTCTACAGCCTCGGACGGTTGTTCGTCACCTTGGCGCAAGACACAAGCTGCCTGTCATCCCTCCGACTGCTCGGCCTGTCTTGCATGAAGCGAGACCCCAAATCGAGGCCCAAGCTGAAGACGGTATACAAGAAGATAAATGCTATCAGCGCTAAGACAACGACGGCCAGTAACGAACAACCACTGTCTTGTGTAGCTCCGCACCAATGAAGAGTTGAAAATGAAATTTAAAACTAGAATCAAATCAAAGTACTGGAACAGCATCAAGCAAGTTCTCAAAGATAAGTCAAATGTTGTGGTATCCCAAAACACCTTATTGGTTTATGTTCTTTCCAATGTTAGATTAGGAAAGGGTGCCTTCTACGTGAGGGTGCCTGTTCTTAAACTGTCCATTGGAAGTATGTGCATAAACAACTAATTGGGTAGTATAACGATTTCTAAACACTTTCTGACACAAGTTCAGGAAACGGTGCCCTAGAGGAAAGGGCATCTGTTCCTAAACTTACAAGTGAAAAGTGAATGTAAATATATGTATATAGTTAGAATTTCTATCTAACAAAGACAGGTCATTTTAAAACATTTCTCCTCTGGCTGTGGCAAGTTCACTGTTAAACTGACTGTCCAATCTGTTTACAACTGTATTGTCATGACTGTCCAATTGTGCCTTATATTACAACGTATATTTTGTTTATATAATATATAAAGGCTTATAAAAGAAGATGTTAAAAATAAAATGGATAAGTAAAAAATGTATGTTTAACGCGTTTCGTTTGGTTTTAATTTCGTAGTTCGTTTTCATATTAAAACAATAATTAAGAATTGAGCGCAATTTAAAGGCATTGGGAGGTTACTGTATCTCAAGCCTGTAACTTAGCATAAGTCCACAGGGAAGCACAACAACAACAACAAAACAACAGCAGCAGCAGCAGCAACATCAACAACAACAGCAGCAACATCAACAACAACGACAACAGTAACAAAACAACACACGCATGTTTGTGACTGGTGTAAACCAAGAACACCTTTTTGTTCTCCAAGGAATTTTCGTCCCTTCAAAATGATTGTCATTAATATTCATGACCTCACATGATCGCACACATCAGAGATGAAAGTTTCGTAGCGACTTGAGGACTGCATCATGTATTAGGGTTCTATAGCTATCGGTAATATGGGGACACGTACAGGATGTGAATGATTGAATACATAACACTTTACTGTCTCGCGTGGATTTCTCACACCCATGCATCACTCCCCCCATCACAGCGCCAAGTTCATCATGAGCAAGGTGACAAACTCTGCATCCCAAAGCAAGAATAAGTACTATAAATTATACATATAGGCTTAAATATTATTTGCAAGGGAGACTTAAACTGCCTTCTCTGGGCCGTCGAACTTCGAGTTATATACACGGTTAAAGGAACATTACAGAATTGGTTATTGTAAAATACACTTTTGATCACAGATTTACATAAAACTTACACTGGCTAATGATGATGATAGTAGAAAACATCTCTTGAAATATTTAAGTCTGAAATGCCATATTTGATGAGAAATGAATAAACTAAATTTCCGATTGGAGTTTATCGCTCAGTGAGCGTTTTATTCATTTGTTGAACCTAAATGATTTCATGCAAATGTGTAATCGGTTTTTCACTATTTTCTCGTGACCCAGATGGCCGATCGATCTCAAACTTCTACAGGTTTGTCAGTTTATGTATATGGTGGATTAAATAAAGTGCTTACACTGCCAGCAACTGTTTTGTTAGCAAAAAACAATTCTGTAATGTTCCTTTAACAGACCAGCTTTAATTTGCACGACCTATAAAAAGTATGTCAAGAACTAGTTTAAGTTTCGGGTGGGGCTTCAGATGGGGGTATGATACCGAAGAGTCGGGGATTAATCCACCCTTACATTTTAGACTGGGGTCAATGGATTATTCCTCAGAAATTCACATGAGTACTGAAAACGATACGAGGGCCAAGACACCAGCACTTTGTGCGTAGGTTTTACTCCAATCTCCTTGAAATCTTTTAGGGAGCTCCTACAGGAACAGGTAAAAAACATATTGAAATTAATAAGGTGTTAGCAAATATTTTCATATAAACATTATTTCGCTCCCTCGAAATAATATCCTATTCCTCGAAAGAAAAGTTCGTTCCCCTGACGAAATATTATTTCGAGGGAACGACATAATTTCGAGGGAATCAAATAATTTAAAGGTTTTTGATTTTTAATTTGTCAATGTGTTGTAAACCGTCTCTTCCAGGGGCTTCGTAACATTTCCTTTGGCGTGCATTAAACACGTTCGTCTATGATTGATGCCACTATAAAGCATGCTACGTGCAGTGGATTGGATTTCGATTTAGCGTCAGTTTTAAAAGCATTCGCTGCCGCAGATACAGCTCCAATATCACCCTCTTTCCCCGGGACGGCCGTTAATTCACAACGGGAATTACACTATTTGCATCTTTCAAGCGAATGTGTGGTTTATGTTTTGTTTTTATGTTGTTCTTTTGTTGGTTGCTGTTCTTGATGATATGAACGTCTGACATTCTTGCCCCCCTCCAAAAAAAATAAAATAATAACTGTAAAGTGAAAATTAAAAATAAATAAATAAATCAGCCCAACACACAAGCTCCACTGTAAACAAACTGTTCGGTAAATAGTTTTGGCAACGAATTTTTAGTCCTTGCCGGGAGCTGACTATTTTCAAGCACCATGTCACTATTTAATATATAAAGTGTTTATGGTGTGTTCACAACATTAGCATAACAGAGATACCGGGACTTAAGAAAATACCATTGCCTGGTAACACGAGTCATTAGTCGATTGCTTCTTGATTATAAAAGTAAAACAAAAAAATAAAAAAATAGATGAACAAGGTTTTAGGAGGTGAAGCTGCACTCCATTCTGCCACTGGTAGATATACATTACGTTCAGAAAATCCTTTGGGTTTCCACTGTGCATTGCCCATTAAAATTCAAAAGCAGCCGCAGTAGCAACAACAAAACGAACATCACTTTGATGGCAACGACAATTGGACGCCGATAATAATTATTACACGCCGAACAAAATCACCTCTGCAGCACCAGACAGAAGAAAAAACGAAAATGATAATAATAAAATGACGAAATATAAACAAATAATATTTAACAAAATAAAATTAAACTTTTTTGAAGAATTTGAAACATCTTAGTCAAGTGGAAAGTGGATAAACCAAACGTGTGTTTGTTTTGTTTGTTTGTTTGGGTTCGGTTTTTTAAAATCGGATTCTGCATCAGTTTGGCACAGCTTTGGGTAATTTTGACACAGATTCCGGGTCATACTGTATCCAGAAATGGGTCAGACCCCATGAGACCCGGAATCCAGGTCAATTCTGACCCGGGATTTTTGAAGAGTGGAAGTATGGTTATAGAATTATATAGAGTGTAGAAGTATATAAGTAGTTAAATAGCAACCGTCTCAACGAGCCTTTCATATATTGGTTTTGTTCGCTGGTACGCTGAGGATCATTGTCTCAATGTGTTTCATGTGCCCTGCCGTCGATTTCACCAAACTCTTCCTAACTTAGGATTAATCTTAGGACTTAGGACAAGTTAAGTTCCGTATCCATAGACGTTAGGACGCATTGAACCCATCCTAGGTTACTCATCCTAACTCGAGATAGGATTAATCCTAGCGCTTCGTGAAATCGGCTGCTGATGACGTACAGGAACGACCAGTTTGAACTATGGCATACATCATTTGTTTGCGTTTAGACCAATGGTTTAAGACCCCAGTCGTGACCATCAGTCGGTATCTCGACATGAACCTTATCTAGACACATCACACAGACGGAGTAAGTACATCGGCAAACATTATTCAGATCGTCACTTCATCGAGGCGATGTTGTCTTCTCTGCTTAAACGCATGGTGTAAACATAGATGAAAGACCAGCTCTATGGGCATGGTGTATAAGGAGTGTTTCCTAACGCTTTACATCGCATCCAAATGTGCTTATCACCTTAAGACATCGTCACGTTAAGCGAGCTGTCGTTTTTCTTGAGAAAGATACATTTTAAGTGCGACCTTGATTTATTTTTAGCCAAGAGATACCAGCAGCTAAAAATGAATATGAAATACAAACAGAGACTTGGAATGAACTACTTCACTTGCCCAATAAACCAGTGATGTACATTTTAAGAGATGGGGGTAAGGATCGAAAAAGCCAGTTGCCAGAAGGGACGGGGCTAGCACCCATGGATTCCCTTTTCTGTGGAAAGGGCCCGACCCCTTGATCAGGTCATGGAGGTAGATTATAGAGCTTTGGTTTGGATGGTGATTTAATACAAAAATATTCTATAGACTCATTAAAGATCCATTTTGGACAAACTAAGTAAAAAAGAATACCCCCTGTTAGCATGGCTAATTTACTTGCATATCTAGATACAGTGTTGATTTCGAGACAATTAGTCTGAAATATAGGAAACAAACACAGTTTACTTCATAAAAATGACAGCTTCTTTTTGAGGTTTTTGAAGAAAGACTTGTTAGTGACAAGCAAGCACTTAGCGGACAATTTTACGGTTAAATAAACCCCTGGTCATACGTCTTCATTATAATAAAGACCTAGGCATATATACGCCTCAGGCAGATTCTTCTGCACACAGACGTCATCTAGGTAAGAGTGCCCCCCCCCCCCCCCCCCATCAGTAAAGCAAATGCATACGTTTTTAGAATCCATAGATATATTTATAACTGGCCTTCGGTGAGCTTATAACACAGTAGAATCCACACTAGCATTTGTCTTCTCCTTGTTCATCTCCCGACCCTATACTGAGTCGGGTGCTTTCTTGTTCCCATGCTGGACGTCTTGTCAATAAAGCATTTTTGTAAACACACGGGGTCTTTACTGTGGGGTTCAAAAAAGGCTTGTCATGTTCAATTCTTGTAGTCGTGTCAACATTGCTCTCGAAGATTGAATTATTGTTCTATAAATAAGGCATGTTGCTAATCGGCTGCATGTGCAATACTTGTTTAAGTCGTTCAGTTAGGCCACGGAGGAACGGACAAAGCTTTTATCTTGAACACGTGATGGAAATGGATAATTCAGCAAAGGAATCATTAAGTGCAGGAACATAACACGCTGACATCAGAACGATATTATAATTGTGCTCTATACACACAGGGAATGGCAGAGCCGGAATATTTGATGATGCGAGAAAGGATCGTCCGGATCGGGATCAGCGGATAGCGTGTTGGCAAGCGGTTGAAGAGAGGGGGTGGATTCCGTTATTTTTTCCCAGGGCCAGGTTGCTGTGTTGCAGGTCAACCTTCATAGGAACATCGTAAGCTATTTTGGACTCAATACGGTGCAGGGTTCTTGCTCTACAGTGCAGGTTGGTACATCTTAGTATGACGTATATAACCATCTATAGTCAAATGCTCTCAGAGCATGCTGATCGGAGGCAAAGACCCGAAAGGGTGCTCCTGGAGAACTATGAGGCTCGTATAGTTCTAGGAGTACCGAATGGGATGCCAGTTGCAATGTTGCCGATTCATATATACACTTTTAATTGATAATATTGTTCAATGTTTCAGTATAATTACTTGTTTCTTTGAGTCCTACGGAATTCGCAAATGAATTGACTTGGTGCGATTCAAGCAGTCTATAGTTGTTTGAATGTACATTATTGTGTACTGTGCTTCACTCTGTACTCTGTTTTGGGGCAATCTATAACTGTCCCGAAGATCTGCCAAAAAAGAAATGAACACTTCCTTTTCAAACAATCAAACTTAAAAATATGTCTGTTTCAAATTAGTTGGCTAAATCATTTGCTAACTGATTTAGCGGTTTTTCATAGAAAAATGAAAATGTAACCTTTGTAAGACAGTAACCGGCCTTTACCACCCACAGTTTAAACGGATTTTAAACACAAAAAGAACTGGCAGTCGTTAAGGTGATTTCTAGTTTACTTTAAAGCTATTCTAAATTTGTACAGATTCTAAACATAGCCATTTAATTATGTCTCAAATCCCTTCATTAATGTGTTTTAATTTGCCAAGCCAGGCAATTTGACTTTTAACCCTAGCCATCCCCAACCCTTCAAAATCAAACTGGAAGTTTTGTAGCCTATGGGACTATTTAGTAGCACTAGTAAAACAAGCTTTACATGGCATCTGGCATACCACCATAATCAGAGGCCAATATGTTTGTGTGTTGGGTTACCGTGGTTTTGGTTTGAGTAGGAAGGATCCCAGACATACAGCCATTTACATGTGCATCTCTTGTGTCACCACACATTTTGTTAGTCTATGATTATAGACACACTAAAAGATTCAAAAAAATAAAAAGTAAATAAATAAACAAAACTTTAAATGATGAAGTAAACAAAAAACGTGTGCTTAAGTTCTTTTTAAATAAACAAACAGATATATTGAGAAAACAATATTAGAACACAACGAAGCACTTTAAATTAAAAAATATGTGGAATACAATGTGTAAAAGCTCAACCACGGAAGGAGAACAAAACTAACATCCAAAAACTCGAACAGAAAAAAAAATAATTAAAAACAACAATGTAAGATTTCACTTTAAAACCCGAGGATTAACATGAGCCGGTGGTTCCAAATAAAAACAATCTTGTCTCTATAGGGTCCCATTGTCAATTTAAACATTAACCCTCACTTCCTACCGGATCTCGCCATGAATAGGTCACCATAATGACATTAAGGCACCCTGTTATGTATTACTTCCCCTCGGTTGTTATTCGTACTCACTCTTCAATTATATCAAATTTATTTGGCTGTCGTTCAATTTTGTTTGTCCGTGACCTCGCGTGGATTCAGTACTTGAATGATTTTTAGGTGTACGTGTATAGTATAGCAGGTTCGGTATGGATATATAATTCGGCGTTACTTACGCATTTTTGCATAATAAAATTGTCCGTGCGTTTTGATTAGATCTTATGAGAGATGAGAACCTCATAGTCAGTAGAGAGGTTGTCACGTGATAACACTGGAGAGTGACCCTAATTGACCCCTTGCACAACGCGGAGCGCACTAATAATATGGCACTGTCCGAATTAGCAGCTACGGCTACGGCTAGACTTCCGCGTCATCATGCGTTGAAGTATAGGACGTCCTTAGCAACACCCTTGGCAGCAGGCGTAACCGTAGCTGTAGCCGTCAATTCAGATATACGGCCTTACACGCACCAATCCTGTCCGCCATTTTGGGAGTCAAAATGCATACAAAGGAATTGACTCCGCCCAAAGCGGCGGTGTAGACGCGCATTTTGCGGGAGCCCGTTCCGCATTGTGTCAGGCATCGAGACGGCAGGCATGCGTGTGTATAGTTATTACTTTGTGCGTTTTTAATGCGACGCTTCAATTCCAAGTATTTTTATGAAAATGTCTCGATCTGAGAGGTGAATCGAAAAGAACACATGACACATGCATACCTAATTTTATAAAGCTGTTTAAAGGGGGGCGTACAACATTGGTAAGATTGAAAATACAATTATAAACCTCACAGATTTGCACATAACTTTTATGGTATAAAGATGATAATGGAGGCAAACTTCCCTTGAAACAGTTTTGCTTGAAACGCTATAGTTTTTAGGAAATGAGTAAAACAAAATAGTCTTTATTGCGCGTGTCCAAAACCCGATGTTTGAAAACAGTGAAAGCATATAATGGGGTTTGTCACTGTTTTCTCATGACTCCGAAGACCGATTGAGCTTAACATTTCACAGGTTTGTTATTGCATGTATAATTATGTTTGGTCACATAAAGTGCGGATATCAGTCTTTGAAAATGACCGATGTTGTACATGTGCTTTAATTTAGTAATCAAATAAACTTGCTTCACTGAATAGTTTGCTGAGCAAAAATAAGCGGGGTACCCGTCTCAAGTATAGCTTAAATTACACGACATTTTAACGGCTGGTAACCCGTATTAGCTCAGCAGAAATGTTCTATGCTAAGTAAGTATGTGTGCTTAACTGCTTTATTAAACTGTTCCTAGTTCATGTCATGATCAATGTTGAAACATTTCCCCACACATTGCATTAATGTAGCGTATACATCCGCCAGCAAATCAGCCAGCAAATGCCCATTCAATATTGAGACGTGACTTTTTAATCAGTTATTGCTTTTTCCCCTGTATTCTTTGATACATAAATTACTGAGAGTGGGTACCACTTTGCTGTGTCTCGGGTTTTTGTTTAAGCACAATATACTGCGATGCGTTGTTTCCGTATTGTTAGTGACAATTGGTGTTGGTTATTCAACGAAAAATACTAAATTCGCAGCAGAACGAGCTTTAAGCTTAGCACTCACAAAGTGTAACACTTCGGTCGTAGTTTCTCCTCTTTAATTGTTTGCCTTTTGCCGTTTTGTAATTTTTATTGCAGATACATGTAATTCATTCAGTAATAAGATTAACCTATACAATAAGTGCTACTGTTGGCATGTCACTTTTTTTTTAAACAGCGCCACCATGCAGCTATTTTGAAATACTCTGTTCGCACTCGGGGCCCGTTTGGTGAGAAAAATTAAATTAAAAGAATGACTTTCTATATTTAATTTGTAATCATAAATAACTGACAAGTGCACAAGTTGTCTTTAAATGAACATTGAAAAATAATGGATAATAACTAACGTCAAGGAGAAAAAAATCATAGGAATACATTATTATCCAAATCGTCGAGTTATTTCGTGTACCCCCATATTGCCACTCTGACACCCACCTTCAGCGGGCAGACCTTCCACCCATCGAGCATAGAAAGTGTCATTCATATCAAGTTTGTTTTTCTCTTACAAGCTACTCAATCACAACTGTGGCCTCTGTCTGTAAACCGTAACGAAGTACGACTTGAAACAAGACTATTAAAACGTATTGACGATAATATATTAATTAATGTTGGAAGTTGGCTCCCGTACATATGAAAGTGCTTTCCCTCGAAAAACAACGCGCGTGCGTAGCTATCTATTTCTGCACCACCTGTTCGCGCAAACATTCAATCTCATTTGCATATCCTAGTCGCGGGCATAAATAGTACCTTAATCTGTGTCATAATAAATGGAAGGTAGAAGCAGCGTCGGGTGTTCTGTCGCTGCGGGATCCCCCGCAGATAATGTGAGATTTTCCCTCAAGATCTTAAAAAATTATTGGATATGCCATGCATAGAAAGCAGTCCAACTCGTCTGACGGTAAGAGAATCATTTTTTTTGTGACTTTCAATATTTTGTTTTCGATTTGGCTGTGCATGGTCTGTCATCGATATTTTGGATGTGTATAGATCATCTGTGTTGTTTTATAATGCTGTGTTTGATTTATGCTGGTAGAACACACGGATTAATTGTAATTCTCATGTGCTGATTTTTTTTTCTCTTCTTCTTCTCAGAGTCAATTTACACGATTAAGATCTGTACACGATTAAGATCTTTACACTGTAACTGACGTAACATTTCTTAGTGTAAACAAGCGGAGTTATTGCAATCAATGCATTGCATATGTGCGATGATTTTTGTTGCCATTTTTTCAGAGAGACATTCACATGCATTACTGCAATTTTAAGTTTTCAACATTTAATTATGTAACCACTAAATTTCTAATCAGAAAATTATTTTCGATCAAGGTGACACAATGATGGTTTTCACACGAGCCTACAGATACCTCTATATCCATAACCTTTACCTTTCCGATATACTACGATTGTTAGAATTAAAATAACAGCACGCAGCTGGAAAAGTAGAATATTTGATCACATCATTTCAGTCCAGCTGCCGCTGCTTCAATGTCTGTATATAAAAAAAAGCTCATGTCACGGAGCTCTTTTAACTTCCATGTCTAGACGAGCAAGCAACCCATGAACAAGCGACGCATAATGTTGTTATCAAGGAAGACTTGGTGGCCTTGAATATTTCTCCTCCGTGCCGCCCTCAAAGATAATTGTAAAGATGATCTTGGAGCCGCCATCTTTTGTTTATCTTTATTTCAAACTGATGTAACTAAACCGAGGCTTCGAGAGAAATAGTCTGGTGCTATTTTGATGTGATTACTGTCAGTAATCAAAAGTGTTGTGAGAATACTCGGGACGGTTTAAATTTCCCTCCGATAATTCTGTTTAAATTTTAGTCTCAAACAACTCTTAAAGCACATGTATAGCTAAGCCCTGTACTCAATAAGATTTTCCCCTTGTTTTTCGAAGATGAAATATCACGTTAGTTTAGGTATAACGATCACAAATAAAAAATAGACGAAGTGTTGCAAAATGTCACCACTCGTGCTCTCTTTTTTGGAAGAGAAGAATTGTTTGGTACTTAATAACATAACTAATTGAAAAAACCGTCAATTGAAAAACTCCCTCTTTAACTCCCTGTTCAATTCAATTTGCATATTACTCAATGAGCACACAATTAATACAATATTCAAATGAGCTAAAAGGTAATCAGCTTCACCAATTTAATTTGATTCAAGTCTGTTGTCATGATGGGACCATTCTTCCTATTTTAAACCGAATTCCCATTTTCTGATTGTTTAGCCCTTAGGAAAAAAGGGTGTTAAAGCCTTCATGGTGGTTGTCTGCCCTTGCACTTGTTGCACTCAAAAAGCTTTTCAGACTTTCTCTCTGAGGGTAACAAAAATCCTAGCCGGGTCTAGTAAATTTGAATCTAATTTCATATTGACGTGAGGGGGATAAAAAAATTTAAAAAAAAACAGTAGATAACCAAAGAAATGTTCAAGTCAAAGACATTGCGTAATATACCGCGTATTAATTAACGATGTCAATAACAAACAAAGCAATGTGGTGAACTTTTTGATCATACACATCCATACTCATTTGAAATCGAGAAAAAAAAACAGTGCTAAAAGAAAAATTGTCAAAGAATGAGAAAGTAGGACAAATATCATATTAAAAAGTACTTCATATACAAAAGTCGTAGAATAAATGTACACATAGGGTCCAGGTCTTCAATGCCCTTTAATATTTGAAACAGCAAAAAGCAATTTCGTCTTTTTTTACCTTTAGACAGTGCCATTTGATTGTACCTTCGTCTTGATTGCATTGTCGAAACAATTTACTTGCGAAAACAGCGACCAAATAAAGTGTTTTATTTGATCAAGAAGATGCCCTATTTATGTGGAGTATCTATACACAGGTATCTGTTTAGTTCATCCCAAAGCGTGACGTCATGTTGTGACGTCAGTCCGGTTCAGGTTTCTCTTCCTTTGGCCATCTTGCTCGTCTTCAAGGAGGAATAGTCAAACGTTCATTCAGATGCTATTATCAAGGGGGTCCTCTGAATTGTAGATTTACTCAATACACATTTTATCCTTGAAAATAAATTTTAACTGATAAAGTTAAATATATTTAATAGCAGACATTGTATAAAAGTGTTTGTTGTGGTTAACGTATCTGCGTTGTTGTTTTTAAAGATAGATTTCTCACCCGTCTATTATTCCAGTTCTCTGATGTATTCTAGTTCTCTGTATTCTAGTTCTCTGTATTCTAGTTCTCTGTATTCTGGTTCTCAGTATTCTAGTTCTCTTATTCTAGTTCTCTGTATTCTAGTTCTCTGTATTCTAGTTCTCTGTATTCTAGTTCTTTGTATTCTAGTTCTCTGAATTCTAGTTCTTTGTATTCTAGTTCTCTGTATTCTAGTTCTTTGTATTCTAGTTCTCTCTTTCTAGTTCTCTGTATTCTAGTTCTCTGTATTCTTATCTTATTCTAGTTCTCTGTGTTCTAGTTCTTTGTATTTTAGTTCTCTTATTCTAGTTCTTTGTATTCTAGTTCTCTCTTTCTAGTTCTCTGTATTCTAGTTCTCTGTATTCTTCTCTTATTCTAGTTCTCTGTATTCTAGTTCTCTTATTCTAGTTCTCTGTATTCTAGTTCTCTTATTCTAGTTCTCTGTATTCTAGTTCTCTGTATTCTAGTTCTCTCTTTCTAGTTTTCTGTATTCTAGTTCTCTGTATTCTAGTTCTCTTATTCTAGTTCTCTGTATTCTAGTTCTCTGTATTCTAGTTCTCTGTATTCTAGTTCTCTTATTCTAGTTCTCTGTATTCTAGTTCTCTTATTCTAGTTCTCTGTATTCTAGTTCTCTCTTTCTAGTTCTCTGTATTCTAGTTCTCTGTATTCTAGTTCTCTTATTCTAGTTCTCTGTATTCTAGTTCTCTTATTCTAGTTCTCTGTATTCTAGTTTTCTGTATTCTAGTTCTCTGTGTCGCTGTGATCCATTCGTGGCTTCATTTATGGCAACACTTAAACAACTTGAATGATACCATTTGTAAACACATCAAGGAGTATATTAAAGGAACATTACATAATTGTTTTTTTGCTAACAAAACAGTTGCTGGCAGTGTAAGCACTTTATGTAGTCCACCATATACATAAACTGGCAAACCAGTAGAAGTTTGAGATCAATCGGCCATCTGGGTCACGAGAAAATAGTGAAAAACCGATTACACATTTGCATGAAATCATATAGATTCAACAAATGAATAAAACGCTCACTGAGCGATAAACTCCAATCGGAAAATTAGTTTATTCATTTCTCATCAAATATGGCATTTCAGACAGAAATATTTCAAGGGATGTTTTCTACTATCATCATCATTAGACCGTGTAAGTTTTATGTAAATTTGTGATTAAAAGTATATTTTGTTCTTACCAATTCTGTAACGTTCCTTTAAACAAGGTTTAAGGTAGATATTGAAAAATACTAAATTTAACTAAACATTAGTTTTCCACTTCAATCATTACTTTATTGTACATTTATTGGGATACTTTAAACTATGTGGTCAAAACTTTAAACCACTTTACAAGTACAAGCAATGAGGTTGCATTAAGTATTTGAAGGCTTGTCATCAAAATGAGTACAATACAACATTTCAAAGATTTAGCACACTATTAGTCTCTTATGAATCTACAGTTGCCAAGTTAAAATATTGACTTATTAAGTGTGTATTTAAAGATCAACATCGATTAGGTAAACATCTGCCTTAAGTGCACGCTGCCGGTCTAAAGATACGACAACGCGATAATTGTTATTACTACTTTATTTTCCTCTTTTGGGACCTTTAAATTTTTTTTTAATTTTTTTTTTAGCAAAGCAAAGGAGGAACAAATGCATAGAAAAACAACTGATGGTTGTTAACTATATTGTTTTAACTAACGTAATCATATGATTGTATTGTCTGACAAAGGAAGTAATTTTGAATGCCTGGGTAGACCCCTCCCCTCCCCCCTCTTTATTTCCTCCTCAAATATATCAAAATGTGGGGTCCTCCAGTCGGGAACGTTTCAAATACTCCCATAGAGCGCCCCATATTTCCAGTGTGACGACTCTCTCTCTCTGTCTCTTGTCTGACATAATCTGTTCCACTCTAGGTCGTATACATGCAAATACATGTAACCAATACACTGTAAATATATTACCAAATACGCTGTAAATATCTAGCCAATACCTGTATATCTACTGAATATACGCTGTAGATATCTAGCCAACACACTGGAAATATCTACCAAGTACAATGTGTTAAAGTGTTGCACTTTAATCCTATGGCTTATTCCCATCACGCCAGGCTTTCACTTCTACACGTCAATTTGTCTGTTACACAGGTCGTGTTTTTTAGCTCTTTAATAATTGTACTGAAGTAGGAGATCTGTCGTCTTCCCGTAACGCTATTTCGCGGTACATGCCTTATCCAATTTCCATCGTCCATTGAGGGTTTCCTTGCGTTAAAGTTGCGCTACCGTTTATGGTTATGCAGACAAAACAGCATGTGTAAAAGTTGGCTGGATTGTTGTTTAAAGGCTATCCAAATGATCCCTTTTCAGAAAATATGCAAATTACATTCACGCATGCGTATAGACACTTTTGGTAGGCAAACGCCATAGAGTTGTGCACTAGGCAGACAGACGCACAAACGCGTATGCCCAATTTTGCCCACCGGTATAGTGTTAGTGCGCACGCGCGAAGCGCAGTTCACAAATTTCATGGGAAGGGTCAGTTGCAACCCCCTGACAGCCAACCAGCCGACCATCCAGTAAAAAACTCTGTTGGTCCAGTAAATTCGCAAACCATCAGTGAAACATTTCAACAATGTTATTGTTGTACATCAATAGTGTACATTTAAGCATGCAGTGTGCCCATTTGAAATCAACACTTTGTTTCATCATGTTAGGAAGCAAGGACTATTGCTATCCTGTAGGCATTTCACGTGCAACTACACCTTTAACACTTGACATTGAAGTGTTTTTCATCCTTTCACATATCACATCCCGAGTGCGGCTCAAACAACAGGAACCAGACTAAATTGGACGTCAATTCACAAGGTCACGTGATTGGATGGATTGTATATAATAATCCGATTCTTATGCTAGACTGCAACGGTTGCAGGGCGGCAATGTCAATACATCACTGTTTGTGCGTCTCTTGCCAATAACCTTTGGATTTGTTCCATTAGGAAGCCACAAGGATTATCTGAAATGTATAGTTTCATAGATTGCATCTAAAGGAGACTCGTTGCCTGCAATATGCAAATCGGTCCTCGGAGTAACAGAGATCGTTCAGATACAGTGAACTGATCGCCATGTAGGATAAAACCCACATAATAAAAGTCTCAAAGCAACCAACTCTAAAATGATCAATATTTTTAAATAATACTTTAAACACTCCCAGGTCATTTTGACCCTCTTCTGGGTCATTTCGACACAGATTCCGGGTCATAGTGACCCAGCAATGGGGTCAGGCCCCGGAGAGATTTGAGATTTTAGACACGGGAGATTGTAGAATGTAACTCCAGATTATGTAAATATTTTTTTACAGCCTCTTGAAGCATATATGATACATTATTGTTTTTGTTTTTTTAGCAATTTAAAGGGTTCATCCAAATTAGGCCGTGCCACATTTAAGTTGAATAAAAAGTGGCTTGTGTTTTGTCATCAAACGCTCTCTTCTCGACTTTGACACTATTTCAATACATACATATTTATAAGGAGGATTGGCACTGGTATGAACTTTAACCAGTGAGCTCTCAGATTCGAAAATTTCTTTTTTCGATGGTTAACTATCCCATACTTTGGGGGCTGTTTACTTCATGTTCAAGTCATGTCAAACAAAAAACACCGCTATAATTATAACCGTAATAGAAAGTGTCTTCCCCGCTGAGAACGGAAACATTTGTGTGTGAAAGTAATTTCTGGCTACAAATGAGAATAATTAAAAATTGGTATGTTCTAGTGTGGCAAGTCCACAGAGAAATGTATCATGTTGCGGGAACTTCCCGATATTTCCTGTACTTGCTTATGTAAATATTGGGCGTGTTTTTTTGTGACAAGTAGGTCGTTTTATTAGCCCATAAATACGAACTATTAAGCAAATATTGGTCTTATTTTGTTATCAATACGTGACTCATTGTAAGCATTGGCTGTATCCCCGCCACACCGTAAGTCCTGATAATACAAAGGGTGAAGTTCTTTTACGACACATTTTTGAGTTGCCAGTGTTAAGTCAACTCCTCAAGGTTGTTGGGGAGGTGGGGTGGGTTTGTTTAAGGTGGAACCCTGCAAGGTGCAGCCTGACACCCTCAAAAGTACAGGGTCAGAATTGACCCTAGAGAAGCATTGTTTTGATACTCGATATGTGGCATGGTGCCCCAGTCTCCTATTGTGTCTTCATTGTATTCTTGGAATCTCAGGGATTCTTTAGAGAATACCAGGTGGGGGTTAACTTCTGCACTAGAGTAAAACAGTGTATTAAAGTAAGGAACATTTTGTTTATTTTATTTATTTATTATTTATTTATTTTTTGTATTTTTGTATTTTGTTTTGTTATTATTACTAATTTTTAAATTGTATTTATTAATATTTTTATTTATCTACTTTGTTTATTTTATTATACTTTTTTTTTGGGGGGGGGGTTGACCTATTTCAGGGTCAGCAGCATCACCTGTTTGTCGGGCCATCATGCCCAGGAATCTGATTCAAGACACATAATTACTGACCTGGATTTCCTAATCAGTATGACCTGGAAAACGGCTCATGCTGACCCCGGATAGCGTTTATACTGACCCGTCTACGGGTCAGTTTGTACCCGGGGATACTTCAGAGTGTATCGGCAGATATAAGATCCCTTCTTAGACATGTATCAATCAGTAGTCACCCTCTGACAACAGGGTCGATGTTCATCTTGTTATCATGTGGACTTATAGGTATTAGTATTAAGCTTTCATCGGGATTTAAATTTATCCAAGGGGAAATCCCTTTGGACGCAATTGAATGCGAGTCAAAGCAATCTGGATTTCAGGTCAGAGGTGTGTCTTGACTCGAAACATAACTCACTTGTGGTTATAGATAGTAGAATCCCCCACACCCTCCCGCTCCCGCTTCCTATAGCTGACAATGGCAAACACTTATACTTGAATCCAGGAGGCTCAAGAGGTCATACTGTTAAACCATGGATTATTTTACTTTCCTGTTCTGGATTGGAGGGAGAAGGGTGTGCTTGCGTCCTATAGCTGACAATGGCAAACACTTATACTTGAATCCAGGAGGCTCAAGAGGTCATACTGTTAAACCATGGATTATTTTACTTTCCTGTTCTGGATTGGAGGGAGAAGGGTGTGCTTGCGTCCTATAGCTGACAATGGCAAACACTTATACTTGAATCCAGGAGGCTCAAGAGGTCATACTGTTAAACCATGGATTATTTTACTTTCCTGTTCTGGATTGGAGGGAGAAGGGTGTGCTTGCTTGGCTTCATTTTGCTGCAAGTTCAAATTTGTGTTCCCACAGTTACAAGTCCCGTAATAATTACACACTGATTCCCCTTTGTGTCGCTGTGCACAGATTTGAGTTGGGGTTTTATATTAATAATTGTTCATTTTATAAAAAAAATTCTAAATTTTAGTGTATTCTCATTTCACTAAATGCCTGCATAATCATCCCTGGACTGCCCCTGGACTTTGATCTTCACGCGCAGGACAGCTCCTGTTTGTGTAATTACTCAGTACAAATTCAGCTTTGTTGTCAGTTTCCGTTTGTGTAACCAAAGTCAATCAGTATAGACTTTGCATTTGGCTGGATTTGAACTGTGTCACGGGAAGCGATTAGTTTGATACCACAGTACATCACTCTTTAATAATGTGGCCACGATGGTTTTTATTACATTGAATTGACAACAAGGGGAAAAGGAGCCCCAGTTCAATTGATTTCCTGCCGTTGAAATCACATGGGAGTACGGAGGGACGTACGTCTGAACCGCATCACGGATGTTGATAATGGGCAGAGCTGGCCGTGACATTGAGCATCTCAGCAGTATAGAATCACTGATCTGAAAATCAGAAACTGTAAGGTTGATTTTGTCTTCATCTTCTCAACTTCAATAAGAATTCATCTGATGAGGATACGATCATCATTTGCAGCCGGATGTATACCCCCATTCTCTCAACCATTTCACGTGTAAACTACAGGCAGGGACGGTGTGTATCATTATTCTATCTATCTGGACCAATATTCCCCTATCTCTTCGTACTATTAAACTGGACTTATTTGTCTAAAGAGATCTCACGTCATCTTCGAAACTCAGAGACTAATATCCTCTAGTCTTCTCCTCCTCCTCCACGGGGAGTGCCTCCTGAAGCTTTCGGTGTCTTCCTCACTCCTTGCCAAGATCCCTCGTATCGACAAAATTACGAACACCTGCGAATGAGGGGAGGTCTCAGTCATCCGCGGATGTAAGGGACCGCACCTCCCCCGTCTTCTGGCGACATTTCCCGGCTTTGATCTCCAGGGAATAGTTTGCTCTTGTACCTCATTTCTGCATGAAGTTGTGGTGACGAGTATTCGTTTTATTGGCCCTCGGGGAGTCAGAGCCTGCCATGCATGTCCGTGTACACTTACGGAGAAGTTGTCTATTCTGAAGTCATTGCCGTTCCTGGCTGTCAGAGAGTGTTTATCCTTGATACATTGAGCTCGTCAATTGACGACCAAATTACATCCGCAGTGTTTACAAATTATGTGATTATAAAGCACTCAGTGCGAATTAAAAATTCGACCTGCAAACGCCTTCAATCCATCAGCAGAAAACACCCCGCTGTCGTAAATTACACCAGGCGTGTTTACAAGTCTGTGTTATTATAAACACTTCATAGTTTCCGTAAAGAATGACATTCATGGTTTGCAGCGATTGACTTCTTTTCCATTTCATGTATAAAAAATTGCTCATTCCCATTTAGTCACAAAAACAGAGGACGAAATCACATGTCCAATGTCGGGAAAAAAAATCATTAGTTGATGAAGACAACTAAAACAGAGTAGTTGAAACGTAGAGACGTCAACAATGTACGTCTGTTCATAAACTGCCCTTCGAATTTCACTTAGACGACCACACAGTTTAACGGTTCACTTTGTATTCATTATAATGTTGGGTGTATACTGAGCGAACACAGAACAGTGTGTTAATTGCGTTGCCAACAAATTAATTACTGAACGGTTTTGTTATTTTGATAGTTCGGGGTTGGATTTTTTTCAGCTACAATAATACCGAGTTACTGATGGGGAATGTCAAAACCTACGAAACAGTATCAGAAATTCTCTGATTTGAGAAGGGATCGGAACGGTAAACGAACGAGTTTTAACTATACGGTTTTATGGCAGTGACGTCATATAGATTGCCAGTAGCGATTATACGTCACCCTTCTATGGCTTTATTTGTTCGTCCTGGACCGATCTGTTGATGTGGATTTCCTGGTCTGGAGGCTCAGCCCAGGGCATATCAGCCAAACCCACAATGGGAGGGATCAAAGTTTGATATTATTGGTAATTCTACGTTGCAGCAGCAGCCACCACTGGCAATAACACGCTTAAGACGTGACGCATCACAAGCCGGAAATAAAGTGTGAAATAAAAAAAAAACTGGCGACTGAGATTCTTCCCTTGGTGGAATTATACGTAATTGTTAACCGATACCCGATTCACTGTGTAAACCGACATCAGCAAATCAGTGTTTCGTGTAGGTACTTTTTGTTTGTTTTTTAACGATGCAAATCATCGTCGGAGATTCCATGTACTCTGGTCTATTCGGATTGATAAACTAATAATGGCTGGGAAGAAAACGAGCAGACTTGTTGTGATGAATAAACAGGGCGGGTCCATGTCGAGTATGAGCGTGGACCGGGAGCTACCGAAAGAGGGGGCCGCCCTGACGCGTCGACACACGGCAGGTCTTCTATCTGGAAGGAGCTACGAGTCAGTGATCAAACCAAGCGCTCACTCTGGCTACGGTGATACTTTCGAAGACGATCCTTTATACGAAAACTTTCTGCCGTCATCCCCGACCTCATTGACTCAAACTGAGGAATTTTCTCGAGTAGGGGCGTATGAAGGGCAAGGACTTACAGGAGAAGAGTTTGGCGACGTCATGGTGCCTGATCCTGGAGGGGGTGGGTACTCAGATGAACGTAACCAAAGTATTCGATATGGAGATGGTTCACCTAGAAATGGAACAAAAAGTGAGTATATACATGGTTGCATCGTTACAAAACACACCACTGGGTCAGAAACGACCGGTTCCGATTCCGGGGGGGGGGGGGGGGGTCAGGGTCTGCATTATCACTCCGTTCAGCATGAAGGTCGTACTGACATGGTGTCCGAGCCAGCGAAGTAATTCTTTTACATGGCATTTTTAACATGTACATATTATGATGACCTATTATATTAGATCGCCAATTTCCGTATAGTGAATTTGAATCTGTACGTTATATTGTCCATGCCAATGGTAACGTTGATTTATAATACGGAAGCATTCGACAAAAATATTTAACTGTTTTCTCCACCCAACCCTTTTTTCAATGAAAAGACACACTATCTACATGATGCCAACGTGTGTTAAAATGTTGGTAGCTTGTGACAGTAAAATATTGTCCAACAGAATGAAACTATTTAACATCAACACAAATGGCGACCAACATAAACTAATCATTGCATGTGTTTACGGCCTAAAGAACCCTTACTAGTAGCTTTGATGCTAATTTTCATTCGGAGGTCTGAATGGAAGTAAGCCTTCACAATGTTGTCCACATACAACATAGTTATTCTTGCTTGACTGCCTTTATCTTTTCATCCCCGGTTACCGGATTAACCCTTCTCCTCACCCGGGTTGACAATTAATAGAGATGTCTAGTCTCTTTCAATTTCGTTACAATCAGCAAAGAAATAATAACAAATTGTTCCTGTTTATTTTTATGTATCAACAGTTCACTTAAACCTCACAGAACATATCTGTTTAATGTAACACTGAAAATCAATTTTCCAACACGATAGCTGAGCAATCCATGGATAATGTAGTTTCGTAACTTGAATACGAACTGTTGGTGAACTGTGTATGTGTGAATTCGTTGCTTTTTAAGGGATAGCTATTAATTACACCAATTTGAAAAGTATATAGTATAATATGGTGGTTTCAGACGTTCATTATTTAACGTGTTTTCAATTGACACCACAGAGTATTGCATATATAAAAAATGCATCAACCGAATCGAAACTTGAAGTCTCACAATTCTATGTACAGTGCTGCTTTATAATTATGTGCCTATACCGTCCTTGAAAGTGTGTGCACAACATCAGTAAGGTTGAAAGTATACCATGTTCACAGATTTGTGCATAAATTACTTTAACAGGGTATAAAGATGTCATGGTGGAAAGCTTCCCTTCAAGCGTTTTTGCTGGAAATGCTTAAATTTTTTGAGAAATGAATAGAACAATTATTTGTAATCTCCAAGCCCGATGTTTGAAAGCAGTGAAAACGTTTAAGGGGGTTTTCACTAGAAAGTGGCATATTGGCATTTTGACAACTACGCGTGCTTTAAAATCATTTTTCCTTTTATTTAAAAGCAAAAGTAAGTACTGATGACATGGTAGGTAAACTTCCCCAGTAAATTGGGAACACCATAATGCAGTTTTCAAAAATACAGAAGAAGGAAACGTAAACCCCCATTCAAACAAAACAAAACAACAACAATAACAACGACAACACAACAAGAATAACAACAAGAATAACATCTTAACAGGAACAACAACATTAATAACAAGAGCAAAAAAAAAAAAAAAAAAAAAAAACGATAACAATTAAAACAAAAATGTTGTCTTTTGTTTTCGTGAGGTGTCTATAACCTTGGGCAAACTACACTGTATTTTACAGGAATTGTACACAACGGAAATAATTACAAATACATTGACCACAAAATAGTTTTGTTTCGTTTGTGTCATCATCGTAAACAAAAAAAACAGCAATATTTTTTTTTGCTACAGCCATTAGAGAATGGAACAATTTACCCATTAACAAGTAGTAATAATATTCTTGTATACGTTCTTAAACCAAGCATAGCTTCAATTCCAATTTAACCTGGTGAAAATAATTACAAACACATTGACCACAAAATAGTTTTGTTTCGTTTGTGACATCATCGTAAACAAAAAAACAGCAATATTTTTTTGCTACAGCCATTAGAGAATGGAACAATTTACCCATTAACAAGTAGAAATAATATTCTTGTATACGTTCTTAAACCAAGCATAGCTTCAATTCCAATTTAACCCGGTGAAAATCGGACAAGTATAGTGTGGTCGCGCCTGATAGCATTCAATGCATAGTGGTTTTAATGGCCGTTTTTTCCCTGATACTAGTGTGACATACATAATGCATTGTTTCACACCTTGCAGGTATGTACATAATAAAACCTTCCATCAGGTTTTACAATGACCTGCCCTTCGCCCTATGGTTCAGACATTAAAGTAATGACCCGCTCTGTGTAAATGAGTGGCACGCTACGTAGTGTTTTACGATCAGAAAACAAAACTTGAGAAAATTTATACATTGTCTTTAAAGGGTGTGTACAACATTGGTAAGATTGAAAATATAAATATACACAGATTTGCACATAACGTACATTGTATAAAGATGGTCATGGTGGTAAGTTTACCTCGAAATAGTTTTGCTTGAAATGCCATAGTTTTTAGGAAATGAGTAAAACTATTAGTCTTTATCACTGGTGATAAAATCCGATGTTTGGAAACAGTGAAAACCGGCATAAATGGGGGTTTTCACTGTTTTCTCATGACTACGAAGACCGATTGAGCTTAACATTTCACAGGTTTGTTATTTCATGTATATGTTGGGTCACATAAAGTGTGGATACTATAGTCTTTGAAAAATACCAATGTTGTACATGTGCTCTAATGTATTTGATTGTATGCCTATATACAACGTGGACAATGATCAATCAGCTATTTTGTGAAGGTGAAGATTATAAGTTTTCACCCCATCCATTTTGATGAATAGCATGCCTCATGTTAGATATGATCAGTTGACTGAGTTAAACATCTGGAAATCAATATTTTATAAATAATTATTTATTCATCTATTTATTATCTTACTGGTTCAACGGGAACATTATAAAGGTGCCATTTCTCTGCCGTTACAGATGCATCAAATTCGTATCATTCGGCCGTTCTGTTTCTGGATCAAATAAACTGTTGAAACCGAAGCTGATGGCGATGGGAACATGAGTTCATTCTAACTGCTCGCTGTGCTGAGACCATTGTTTATTTATAGGTTCATAATCAGGTGTCGCCGAATACTGTTCACTAAGCATCTAGCGAGATTATTTATAGTACAACTTTAAAGGCAAAGTATACCTTTGGATTTGGGGACCGTTTGATTGTTTTAAACCTACATAAATGTAGATATATACAATCAAACTAACCTGTCAAAACTTCATTTCAAAAGGTGGTTGCGTTTTTGAAATATCGCCAAAATCCGCAGCGAATTATGTCCACGCATAAAGAATGATCCCTAATAGGAATACACAGTCTCAGATTCAAATTTTGGGGGGATTAAAACTGACATCTTTTTCCATATCCACAGTATTTTGAATTGAAATATTTCTCAAAATGCTTTATACTATTTAATTATTTATAGTATAACTTTGGTTTGGTTTTTTGTAATGCTGATTTACGGGCAAAACTATCAAGAAAGGTACAAAAAGTACCATGTGACAGTTTCAGCTGAATACAGTGTCTACTTGGTGAGAAAACAGGAACAAAGTGTTCTGGTATTTTCATCAAGAACGTCAAATCCACCATCGTTTAGAGAAACGGTGACATCGGGTACCAGCCGCATCCCCGGCCGCAGCATTCACAAACGGACACGGATATTTGAATCTCTAAAAGTCGCATTTAGAAATTACGAAAATATATATTAACACATATCAAGCTTCATTACTAAAAGTGAAACTCAGTGGGGCTCATTGTGTTTGCAAAGACAATGTGTTGATTTGCGATTTGCGTATAGTCGCCGATATCACAAAACACGAATTACTGGAGAAGAAATAAATCCAGTCCCTCAGGGTGCACCCCACTACATAAAATCCCATAGCGTACAGTGCAAAATGCTAAATATAAAAAAAAAATACACGACAAATACTTAGAAGTGTCACAGCTTTTTTATAGTAAAGGGGAAATTATTTATTGACTCTTGAACCTTTATCTCTGCTCAATTCGATATTGGGAGTCCCTGGGCCCGTCGAGTTATTCTCCCTCCTAATAAAAACACCCCTACACCGGTGTAATTTTCCAAACGTCCGAGCATCAATCTTTTAAAAAGTCCCTACGCCTCTCGGCAATTAGGACCATTTTATTTCAGGGCCATGTCATCCAAAATACCTCCAGCTGGAAGGTACACTGTACCCCTTTTATTGGGCTCTCAAATTTGTGTAATATAGAAAGTTTGGAGGGTATACAAAATATTGATGAGGCCGACGCTCTGTTTTCTCCTTATTTAGTGAGGTGCACCCATATACATTAATCCTACCACTCCGAGTCAGTCGATGTCGCGCCCTCTACCGGCGACTATATAATACAAACACTAGCCAATCAAGACTAACAAAGACAATGAAGGGCACTTCAAGAAGTCTCAAAGAAAACTTTACAAAACATCTAACAAGTTGCCGAACAATATTACTCTCTTTTTTTCCTATTGGAATGTTCACCCGATTTTAAAAACATTGGAGAGGGAACAAATAAGGAATCTGCTTATTATTTTATTATTGAATGCCACCAATATTGTTCCCCTTTTTTTCCTCTCGTGACAGGGCTGAAGCCTGCCAAGAACATCGTCGACAGGAAGTTCAGACTTCTTATGGTATGTACTTGTTTTCATTATCCACTTATAAATGTTATCGCAATTTGTGATCATTCCCGTTTCCAAATATTGAAGATCCTGGATATTGCAGCTTATGTTTTTCCCGGGAGTAATGGATCGTAAATAAAAACACTATAAATAACCATATATTTGTCTTCGTGAAGTTTACTTCTTAAATTGAAAAGTTGAACAAATAATCAAGTAGAAATATCAAGTATAGTTGTCAGAAAAAGTACATTGACTACACAAACAATTGCGCCCTCTATAGGTCACCACTAAATAAATCTCGGAGCGCGCCAAAAACTCACCTATTTCAAACTGTATCTTTTTTAATTTGATTGATTATAGATTTTAATATAAATACGCGATAGGTCTATATCAGCCTGCTTCATAACCTTTGGTTTAAGATTTACTATCTAGTATTGTTCTGTAGTTTATCCTTGCATCACAATATAATTGTAAAATTTACACTTCGGTGCATTAATTTCGTACTCGTTTTGCTGCAGGTTTAATAGGTATTTTAATTTAATTTTTTCATTTTGTATTTCTTACTACAAGTATCTTAACTTATTATAATTTTTCATACATTTGTACCTGTTTAGCTTATAACCAGCGCATTTTCTGAGTACAACTTTGTTCAGCGCCCTTGATTTACCATCTACACGAGAATTAATAAACTAAGTCAAGGTTGAAATGGGGAAGTTTACGTGACTCCGCGGCGTTTCTTTTGTCGTTGATGTGATGACGTTTCCTTGATGGATCAATCGATTCTGTATATTAAAAAAACTATTAAAAAAAAACTGACAAGGAAGCATATAGCGCACAGTATGTTTACAGTGTTACGGCCAGAATAGAATGTGATTTACTGCTACTCCCTGAATGACAGATGAATTTGTGTGTAAATACAACAGTTTATGTGTCAGCAAAGAAGAGTCGAACCGGGCCCAGGGGGTACTAACCCTAACCCTAATTCTCACCTAACCCTAACCCTAACCCTAACCCAACCTAACCCTAACCCTAACCCTAACCCTAACCCTAACCCTAACCCTAACCCTAACCCTAACCACCCTAACATTATGGTACACACAGAGAAGTCGTACCGGCCAGGGTACTAACCCTAACCCTAATCTCACCTAACCCTTCCCCTAACCCTAACCCTAACCCTAACCTAACCCTCCTAACCTAACCCTACCTAACCCTAACCTCCTAACCCTAACTAACCCTTCCCCTAACCCCTCTACCTTCCCTAACCCTAACCCTAACCTAACCTCCTAACCTAACCTAACCCCTAACCCTAACCTACCCAACCCTAACCTAACCTTACCTGACCATAACCCTAACACCCTATTAGTATTACATATCACATGGGATAACTGGTATTACGGTTTTCCCTACTATGGGCTTGGTATTGGTGTGAACTGTTTAATCAGTGAGCTTTCAAATTTAAAGTGAGATGGGTATATTTTTGAAATAGTAACAGCTAGCAGTTATGTACATGTATCTGTCTTTAAATCACACTTGACTGAATGTGTCTTCACCCACAACCAGTTTAGAGGTAGGCCTACATGAAGTTTAATGTGGATATCGTAACGGGAAAAAACAAACACACACACACATCAAACACAAATAGAGAGGAAACAATTGAAAATGTATATATTTCTAAACATTATTTCAAGTACAGCCTTATCCACAATAGTTTACGCGTTAAGGAGGCACACCCAAATTGTTGCCATGCCCCTCCCACGCCCGTGACCCCTCCATTATTTTGACCGTAACACGTAATGCTTCAGCAGCTTACAGCGAACTAACGCGACTTCACTAGAGTAGTCAAGTAGTGTGTGTGCATTATTGTTCACCGACTTTTGGGAGTGGCAGGTTTTTTACACGACGTTGTCTGTTTAAATTTCTGTATGAGAGTAGTTTTTGAAGAAGAAAAAAATTAGTTTGAGGGAAACACGTCACGGCTATTCAATTTGAAAATCCTTCAGAAACTTCTGTGAAAGGACGCGCGTAGCTTGACGCGAACAGTGGGGGAGCCCTTGTGCAAAGACGTGAGATAAAATCGGTCAAGGGTGCACCACACTGATAGTTAAAGCCCCCCATAGCAACCAATGCTAAATATTCAAAGCATACTCAAACAATATTGTAAAGTCTCTCAGCTTTTGAAACCAAATCAAGTTCATTTGCTGACAAATTAACTTAAGGGAACATTCAGAATTGGTAAGAAAAAACTTGTAAAAATATACTTTTTGATCACAGATTTACATAAAACTTACACGGTCTAATGACGATGATAGTAGAAAACGTCCCTTGAAATATTTCTGTCTGAAATGCCATATTTGATGAGAAATGAATAAACTAGTTTTCCGATTGGAGTTTATCGCTCAGTGAGCGTTTTATTCATTTGTTGAATCTAATGATTTCATGATGTGTAACAGGTTTGTTAGTTTATGTATATGGTGGATCACATAAAGTGCTTACACTGAAAGCAACTGTTTTGTTAGCAAAAACCAATTCTGTAATGTTCCTTTAACTTCAAACTATTTTCAATTTTTAGTAGGTTTAGGCGTAGAATGTTTGATCTATGCTCATCCAAAATGGAAACGAGGAAGCTGGCCAGACTCAATCGTGGAGAAATGGCCCGACACTTGTCAGCAAAGTGGTACCACTTTTTAGAGGGCTGGTGTACCCAAAATGCCCCCTGTTGAAAGTCAACAACCCCAGGGCAAATTATTGGACCATTTCAACTAAATGACCTTCAAATCTTTGATTTACAAAAAAGAAAAAGAACAAAAAGATACTCTATTCAGAGTAGTGCACCCTCAAGGGTGAGCTTTGAAAAAAATTGAAGGATTGTCCAACTTGCACCATATAGCCAAATCGAAACTTATAGAGCCAGTAAGTATAGACTGGTAACATTGTGTGTGGATTGTATCTTTATTCGCACTTTGGCGTTGGGTATCCATCGCTGAGAAACAATAAGTGAGCACAACAAAATAGTGAAACGATACAGTATAAGCATAGAACTATTCACAGCATATCAATTCCTAATACGCGGCTTGTTCATCAGTTTGTTTGTTTGTTTCCAGTCTGAAAGTTATATATTTTCCTTAATATTTCAAACTGATTTCAAACTGGAACAATTTGGAAAGCAATATTTCGCCGAGCAATTCTGAGAAATTGGACCTCGCCCCGATCAGCTGCGAGGTAGCAATGGCCAATGAGATCTTGCCAAATTTCAATACATCACATTTTTCACTGGTGAACGCCCTTGTGTAGTAATAATGTGATAGACTGTGAGACAATTACAATTTTAAACATGAGGAAAAAATTCCGAACAACATTAATCAAGCATTTGTTACACTTCCACTCTTAAAGATATCTGAATGCATTGGAAAAATTAAAACGTTTGAGTGAGCTTTTGGGGGAAAATTCACACAAAAAATAATCTCTTCAGAACTTCAGATGATTTTACCACCAATTATGGAACAAACACACAATTGGCAAACCTGCATTAATTGTAATCACTGAATTTGAAATAAATTTGTTATTTTTCTCCTTTTTGGTCTCGAATGTTTTTCTGGGTTGTCCTGAACAATAATCCGAAATCAATGAATAGAAACACCTACGGCAAGCCTGAATTGAGTCACAGCTCGTTTTCAATAGAACGGCAGTTGGAACGCAGAAAAACGTCAGCTGCCAGATTTCACTAATGCAAGTTCGTAGTACGACCGGCTGGCGAAATACAAAAAGCAAACGACCCTGGTTAATGCGAATGGTTTAGCATATCTATGGGCTACTGAACTGCATAGGGGTTTGTTTGTGTCTGTGTGTAGGCTGTTAAGCGAGTGTTGTAGCCTGTGTACATTTTGTGATCGTCCAAGAGGAATGACACATTATTGAAGTGTTGTCAGAACATTAGTTTTGAACGACATGGAGTGTTTAATTATGCTGTCCTGATGTCAGGCGAGAGTAACACGTTAATATAGGACCTTCATGTCAACAGTATACCACTTCTTGGATGAGACTGACACGGCCTTATGGTATTTTAATCCAACTTGCGTGTACTACTAACTAGTGAGTACTGCCGAAGAGACGGCCCACTTCCGTGTGATATCTGGCAACGGGGGATTCATCATTGGTCACGCTGAAGGGATAAATTGCAAGATTCACCGTGATTTTGATCAGATTTCTTTTTCCTCTGGCATTTCATTTTTGTTTATAGAACGCCATGTCGTTGACACCTGCTCAGATACATGGGATGGAGACCATGAGCGCGGATGATAAATGGAATATGATTTGCGAGCAGGTAAGTTCAGCGTTTTGTCTATTATACGAGACTTAACTTGATGAATATGCATCCATAAATGCATTGTTATTAGTAAATTAGAAATCCTTTGTTTGTTTCTCATATTGACCTTCTGTGTTGCTTAGGTGTGTATTCATATCTTTGTATGTAACACAAACATCCCCATGTCGGTAAAAAAGAAAATATTTTGCCATCATGACGAGAGATTTCGGCATCTTGTCCTATAACTGAATTGTCTACTTACTATCTATATTTAGGATTGATGGGTGAAGTTTATAGGTCAAAGCCTTTTAGTACCTCATATCCATTTTCCTTCCAGAACTTGTCAGTTTTTTTCTTTTAACTTGTTTGTTGTTTTGACATTGACCACATGTTTAGGCAGATTGTTCCACAAAGTTTGTCCTCAAATTCAGTCCCTTACGGAGCTGTTTCTTGAAGAGTATGAAGTTGTGTCCCCTTGTGCTTGTGTTGTGTGACATTGAGAAAAGCTCTTCTGGTTTGATGTCTCCCAGGCCGTTTAAAATCTTGTAGATTTCAATCAAATCACCTCGCATTCTTCTAACCTCCAAGGGGTACATGTTCAACTCTTCAAGTCTCTCTTGGCAGGGTTTGTCTCGTAGGATTGGGACCAGTTTGGCGGCTCTCATTCGTACCTTTTCTAGTGTCTTGAAGTCGTCCACTTGACAGGGGCTCCATGACTAAATGGCGTGATAACACTGATAAGTGTCACATTGTGTGTAACCTTGTGACGATGTGTTTACCATTAACCGTGCGATGTTTAGGAGTTATTGGTCTATGGGTTTTGAGGCATTGCATGGTGAGGTATCAGTATATATTCGGTTTGCGGTAACACCATGTGTAAAAAATATCTACTTGCTGTGTAGATTTGTTCTTTAGAGAACTTGTCTTGCTATTTATTCTACTACCGCGGAGTAGGTTTTTTCGGAATTCGGGAGACTTCTCAGTTCTGAAAAGAACTGTCCTGCTTGTTAACTACTACCTGGGCGGGAGGTAGGAAATCGGCCTGGACTACTACTTTAGCTTGTGGATCGGGGGGACTTCTCGTAATTAACTGCACTGCCGCGGAGTGAGTTCTTTTTGGTCTCATTGTCAGAACGTCCATTCAAATCACTTTCATCTCGTTTCCGAAGACCAATATCAAAAAAACTTCATTGTGTACTGTACGCTGTTTTCTCCTTCAGAAAACGGTGTTCAACAGCTTTATTTTAGTCTCTTCACATTTTACTACATTTGTAAACGACAATTTATTGTCCACTTTATAAAGACCCATTCAACAATGTGCCCGCATCGTCCTTTAAAAGGTGTACTTTCTACCAGAGCACAAATTAAAAGACTTTGCCGAAATGAAAAAAATAAAAAACACTTCAACTTCAGACGTAAAAAAAGGCAAAATAAAAAATTAATTACTGCCCGTTCGAGTTTGACTTTAATAAGTAAAATATTATTTTAAGCTACTCAATTGTTTCAGTCGTTAACGTGACGGTCGTTAAAAGCAAGTTTGATTAATATGAGGGTTGGGCCTCTTGTAGAAGAAATTGTGTTTTCTGGTCGAATTTCAACATCTGTGTATTTTTGTTTAAAATTGGTTTGTTTGGTAGACGAGCGTGGTTATAAGTTGAAACTTTTGCAGACCCACCTTGGCCTTGACACCTCATTCGTGTATACTTTTGAAGGCTGACCACTTGAAACAATCATACTCTCTAAAAACTGCCGAGTCCGAATTGGGGGAGGGGGGACTGAATCATTTCTGGATCAGGTTGACCCGAAAGTAGTTAAAAAAGGGGGATGGACTTTGACTCAGAACCTGCGTCATTATGACCAATTTCTGGGTAATTCTGACGAAGTTTCCGGGTCACACAGACCCAGAAATAGGTCAGGCCTCGCAAGACCCCGATGGGTCAAGTTCTGACCAGAGGTTGTAAGAGTGTATAACGGGATAACCGTACAAAATTTGGATTAACTCATTTATGTGAAATGTTAGAGTCTGTCTGTTGAAAAAAAGTAACTGTTATTTTCTCAAGGTATAATGACCCATTTCCTTCAATCAGTTCGCTAGCACTAATTGTTCCCCAAAGCCCCTTGAAATCCAGGGGGCACAGAAATATAGAAATGCCACCATTTCATCTTGTCTACTAAACTTTGGATCCTACTTTCAGACCTTTTTTGTCAGTAACAACTTCTACCTTTGTTTCTGGGCTCAATTTCATAAAGCTGGTACGCGCAAAATTTAGCACAAAAACGATGCTAAGCAGAAACGGGTAACCAGCCCAAAAAGTTATGTCAATTGTATTGTTATGAGTGGTTCCCCAATAAATTACCCAGCAACTTTTAGCTAAATGTTCTGCTAAATAGCTTTATGAAATTGGGCTCTGATAAATCACTCTCTAAAAACTTCCGGGTCATAATTGACCCGGATTCTGGGTCCCAAGGGTCTGACCCATTTCCGGGTCAGGTTGATCCAGGAAAGTGGTTAAAGATGTTTGACCCATTCCTGTATCATATTGACACAGACTCCGAGTCATACTTACCAAGAAATGGATCAGGCCCCATGGAACCGGGATATCTGGTCAATTCTGACCCGGGATTTTCTAGAGTGCAGTGGACCGACTCTGCATTTGCTTTTTGACGTGGAACACAAGACCAATGTGGCATTAATTGCATGATGGCATAATTAGCTCGCCGTTGTTGCAATCCTTTTCCAAACATGGTCTTAAGCTCCAGGCTCCAGGCCTCCGTTTGATGTTGAAGAACGTGCGAAATGCACATTGCTCAAAAATTGACGACAGAGGTCAAACTGGAGCCGGAGCCAAAGCCAAGTTTTCAAAAAGGCCCACTCCTCACGAGATGATGTAAGGTGGGATCGAATAACTTGCCATGTAGAGACTTATTAAACCTTCAGTAAACAATGTTTGAAAATGTTTAGACCTATATTTTGACTCACAGACAATCATTATATACCCCCAAACTTTCATGTACATGTATATATGAAGACCTATTTGACAAAATTGAGTGTTATTTTCTGCAGCCAACGACACCCGCCCTCCATGAGCCCAAGTTTTACGTCAACCAACTGCGGGCTCACATGAACCCCAATGTGCACAGCCTGAAAAAGGTTCCCAAGAAACTAGTGAAGAACCTGATGCCTACAAGGGTACTCCTAGGAGATTTGAAGGAGGACCTAAGGGCGTACAATACAGAGTAAGTAGAGAGGTGCACTCCATGAGAACTCCATCTATCAGTACATTTTCTTTGTTCAACCCAAAGTTAATTAAAATTTTACCAGTCAGTTTCCCTTGAGGGGTTGATACAAGCTCCCGGGTCAGAATTCCGGTAACTAAATTTTTAATCCAATTTCCGGGTCAACCTGTCCCCAAAATGTTGGTCAGGCCCCCTTTGGACCCGGGAGTTGGTAACAGGAATCCGGGTCAATTTTGACCCGTGAGTTTTTAGAGTGTAGTGAGGGGTGATGAACAGGTGGGGTTTGGACGGAGATGACATGCCTGTATGTCAAAGTTATCTCTGCTTGGTCTTAATTGTGGTCCCTGCATAATGTCCCCCAGCCCAAATATACACTCTAGAAACTCCTGGGCCAGAATAGACCCGAATTCTGGGTCCCGTTGGGCCTGATTTAATTCTGGGTCACTATGACCCAGAATCCGTGTCCAAAATTACTCAGAAAGAGGGTCAAACTGACGC
This sequence comes from Pycnopodia helianthoides, assembly GCA_032158295.1. NCBI lineage: Eukaryota > Metazoa > Echinodermata > Asteroidea > Forcipulatida > Asteriidae > Pycnopodia > Pycnopodia helianthoides. The sequence goes on from CM063245.1 coordinate 16,002,948, forward strand.
AGAATCTTGGTCAAGATCCCATTTTGTTTAAAAACCAGCTTTCGGGTCAACCTGATCCATAAATGGTTCAGGCTCCCTGGGGCTCGGAATCCGGGTCAATTCTGAACCGGGAGTTTTTAGAGTGTAGTGGTCTTGCAGTATACGAAATGTCAGGTCAGTGGAGAACCACCCCCACACATCCAAAACAACAACAAACAAACAAACAAACAAAACTACAACAACAACAACAACACACACACACACACACACACACACACACACACACATCCTTACGGATCCGGTTTGTGGGGTACTGCTATTGTTGTTCTATTATTCCCTTTTCTGAAGAATTCCCTTGTGGGGCCCAATTGTTCCTATTGAAATGACCTTGTGGGGTCCATTGTTCCATTGTTGTCAGGACCCCACATATGCCCTTCTGTGTGTACACACACACACACACACACACACACACACACACACACACACCACACACACACATCCTTACGGATCCGGTTTGTGGGTACTGCTATTGTTGTTCTATTGTTCCCTTTTCTGAAGAATTCCCTTGTGGGGCCCAATTGTTCCTTTGAAATGACCTTGTGGGGTCCATTGTTCCATTGTTGTCAGGACCCCACATATGCCCTTCTGTGCGTCCACACATCCACACACACACACACACACACACACACACATCCTTACGGATCCGGTTTGTGGGGTACTGCTATTGTTGTTCTATTATTCCCTTTTCTGAAGAATTCCCTTGTGGGGCCCAATTGTTCCTATTGAAATGACCTTGTGGGGTCCATTGTTCCATTGTTGTCAGGACCCCACATATGCCCTTCTGTGTGTACACACACACACACACACACACACACACACACACACAACCAAACCAAACGTTAAAACTAGTGAGTTGGAAACACATTGTAAATTTGTTTAAAATATGAAAACAAATTGTTTCGATTTCATTCTAAAAGACATAGACCAGCATTCGGAATTTATTAATAAGTAAGAGTTGACTACACTCAACGGCAGACAGCGTTGAACAGTAATGCAATAATCTCTATGCACGAATGACAACAATATCTCTGTAAAATAGTTGAAATTCCAACATTGTTTGGGACACTCCTCTATATAGTTCAGTGTACCGTGTCTTTACAAATTTATCCTTATTTACACAAACAAATGTATGTTTGCACTCATGCATCCATTCTTCCCCGAGCTCGTGAAAGAGTTACATCCAGGGTTTGATAAATGGACTATTTTCGACGTGAGGCATTATACAGCAGGATCAATGTTGTTTTTCTTCACCTTGAACCCCCGAGGATAAAGACAGTGAATCGATTGTTAACATTGACGGTTATGGGAAGGGGGTCTTAAGTTCAACATTGTTCGTGAACAGGAAGCTGGGAGTTTCACCAACCATGTCTTGGTACTAAAACTGTCTATGATAGAAAAAGAATGCAATTCGTCACTGACAAAACTTCCCGTATACAACCTTGTTTTTTTTAAAGTAAGCCCACTGGGCAAATGTGTTTTTTCTTTGTTTACTTTGTGTGTGGAAATTGTAATGATTTGAACTCAACTTTTAAAAAGCATCTCCACATTTCCCCTCAATTTGCATGTAGGTTCATGAGTGAATTTATTTCCGAGCCACTGAATGGACCTGAGGTTCTGGCCCGTTTCGTTCGAGACACGCAGAATCTGCTGATTGAACAGAACAAGCTCGCCAACAGCACGTCTGCGGAGAAGCAAGCTACACTCAAAAAACACAAATACTTCGAGACCGTGAAGAGGGAACAGGTGAGTAAAAAAAACACACAAAAAAGCAAGATCTCCCTTCATCTAGATTGATCTTCGCGTCATCTGAAATTGCCCCAATTAAAAACAAACAAACACAACCATCACCTTTTGCCCATTTTCCCTCTCACTTTGCCCCAACCCCCTTTGTGCCGATTTGTGCTCCTCCCCTTTACCAATTAAGGATGGTCACCCAACTGAAAGTCACCGGACCCTCAAGTCTCCCTTCGCTCTGTCTCATAAGTTAAAGAACAACCAATAACCCCAAATGCTTGCTCCACCCCACAAAATGTATGACCCTCTTCCCGCCCTTGCATCTAAAGTTTAGCCACCGTACCCTTAGTGTTCATTGAAAAGAAACTCATCCCAACTTAATAATGAAATAACTTCCCAATTAATACAAAGTTAAATGTGTGTCCTTACAGGTGGATGAGTGTGACGCCTTGTATTGCCTGAGATGTATAGCATCGAACGAGGTAAAGGTTTTCTATAATGCGCCCTTTTCAAACCCCTGGAGCCACTTTCCATGGAATAAGACCCCGAGAAATTTAGGAGGGATATTAGCCCAACTGTCACCCCATGTTCGTTTCACACTTTCTCGGGGAAAATGCACACTCAAGATCATAACCCAAGCTATCTGGCTTAACCCTACTCCCAAGCAAGGGGTAACCATTTCTCACAAATGTTTTTTTTTCCTTAGGAGATTGCAGGGGTTAGTAATTCAAGTGTGAACAGATAATACAAAGTTTCCCAGTAATTTCCCGAGAATTTCATATTGTGTGAAGGGGGCTTAAACTTAATAAAGAATACACGAGGTGTCAACCATTTTTAACAACTCCATTTTGATTTGAATGTGAAGTTAAGAAGCGATTGTATTATGATTTTCTGTCATTGATTTGCTTATGTTTATGATTAATGATTATGTTTAGATGTAATAATTAATGCTTATTATGAGGAAGTCTTTCATCTTCGAATTGTATTGATTCCCAAAAGATCTAAATTAAATTGTCAAATGTATTTTTTTTGTAAAACACTGCAATTGTCTGATCATTCATTATAATTTTGAGTGATAGATAATCCATTTCAATCTGCAATATTGTGGTGAGTGCATAAACATTTTACACAACACTTCTACGCACAGTTGTGCCAACGCATACAACCCGTGCAGTTGAATGGTTTCAAATGGTTGGTCAACTCGCTGAAAATCATTACCATAAGTTTTAGAAGGGTTATACAACGCTTATTCTTGATTGAATGGGTTCTATAATTTCGACCATTGCGCAAGCTGTTTTGATACATTTATTAGTGATCGCAGTTAAACAGAATTCAATTTCCTACTTATATTGTAGAAAGGGAGGCATGTGATTACCACGGGGCCCGAGATACTAGAGACCGTGGCATTTTGTATCATCAGCCGATCCTTAGCGGCCAGGTTGAGCTCATTCAAGGTAAGTGGAACCTTCACACTTTGCATGGTGGAGTATTAGCAGCAGTAAGGGGCGGATACGTAATCACAAGATCAATGTCAAGTTAAGTTGAACACCCAGCGTTGTAACAACTCGACGTTCGATCATCTCGTACTGGCTATTTTATACGGTGCTCTGGAAGTGCCACCAAACTTGTTGAAATGTACACCAATCTATTTCATACTGAATGATATGCAACACATCACAAGTTCTGCTGTGAGCACTTTACACAAAAACAATTCTTAGTCAAACTAATACCGTAGCATGTATTACCACAAGAGGGCGCCATTTAGTGCAGAGTTTGGTTAGGTATTATTTTTAAAGCCAGTGGTAGCCGGACATAATTTCTTTAAAGTTAAGCGTAAATTTTAAATATTGAATTGAATTCGTTGAAAAAACACACTCCTAGCTAGATGGAAATGTTTTTCTTTTAAAATGTTTAAAAACAAAGTTTGTTAGAAATTGCCCGTGTGTTCGATTTCCAAATCCTGTAGGTTCTGAATCTTGCCTGCGGGGCTCGCAACGGGCACGAAAGAGTCCTGGATGTCTTCAATTTCCTCCGAGTCAAGATAAAAGAGAAGGTTCGATTCCATGCAGTGTCGCAAATGTTGGCCGTGGAGAGGTCAAGAACTGAACTCATGGTAAGACTTAAAGAAATATGCCCCATGTGTTTAACGTAACCAGAAATATTTTCACTAACAGAAAAGTTATTTAATTATTCTATTTTGATGGAAGTCCAAAAGGGTTACCCTTTCATATATATTTTTTTTCCTGGGGATTAATTTAGCTAAACTATGTTCGTTTGACCCAAAGGTAGGGTCATAGACTGGTAATTACTCCAAAAATTAATTACCATAGAGACGTACTTGGTGAGAAGCACTGCAGCTGATGATAGTGTAAACTATTTTGAGAAAGGATTAATTTCGAAGTAACATGGTTTGGATAAATTTTCACTTATAAATAAACATTTGAATCTGAGAAACGATTCATGCATAAAATGTTTGTCAGATTTCTGAGGGTTGGTGTCGTGAATGCTGCAACCAGAAAGATGCGGTTGGTACCTGCTGTCACCTCGCTAAACGTGGATTGATTCGACGTTCTCAGTGATGAAAATACCGTGACAGTTTCTTGCGGTGACAGAAGTAGACACTGAATTCAGTTGAAACTTTCTCATGTGACTTTTATTCAACCTTTCTTTTTAATTTTGCCTACTAATCAGCATAACATTGAAAATAACCAATCTATTGTCGTGACTTTAATATTCATGGAAACAAAATGACACTTGCTTTCCATTGCACATGAGTACAGCAGTAACAACTGCATAAAAAAACATACAATTTAAGAAAATGATAAGAATTAACGTTCCCTTCCAAACTCTGTGATGTCTATTATTATCATGTGAATCATCATCAGACCCCCCCCCCCCCCACTTCCGGAAAGCCAACAAGGCCTGGATCAAAGAAAAATATATATAAAGTACTCCCACACTCTGTTCCAACTTATTTGTTTAAACAATTGCCAAGATTGTTGTATACTTACGCAGGCGTAAAATTGCAAACAGTTATATTCCACCCCAAATTTGATGTTTGTGCCTTAATGTTGAATCACATTAATTTAAAACGTTCACAAGTATTTATTTTGACCTACAATGTAGTTTACAGGTAGTCCTTTTCAGAATCAGTAACCTCGCTGCAAAAACTGGGGGTACTAAAGTCCTTTTGGTATCTAAAAGTGACAACACTGACACGGTGTTGGTTATCCCATTACTATATTGTTGGTGAAATTGACACCGTGACGGTGTTGTCACATACACCAAGAGACTCAATATTTAACACCCCATTTTGGCAGTGCATTTTCCCTTCGTTTTCCCTCCAGGAATATTTCACGTAACCCTTGTTTCTTTTTTCAACGTTTAGGTGGAGTGTTTGAGATTCATCAACACGTTGCTGAACACAACACGTAATCTCAACAGGCGAGTCTACCTGCAGTATGAGTTGGAACTTGCTGAGTTTGATGCCATCGAATTCGAAAAGGTAAGGATGGAGTTAACACACTTAAGAGTAAATATTTTTTTGATAATGTTGGCCACGGCTAAAAAATGGATTTCCTTCATACTTTCATATTTTATATTGGCCCAAAACTAACGAATATGAAGGAAAACAAATTACAAAAATAACTTCGTTGCCATGGCAGTTAAGTATAGATTCGTAAAAAAAAATAATCTACACTAGAGTGACGTTACAGAAATAGTTTAATATTAAAGAATACGTTTTCATCGAGTTTGAGCTCCAATAAGCGTTTGAGGAGCATTATACCACGCATCATTTAACGATTAATACCCCTTTCATTATACTGTACAAACAGTATCACTATTTGACCCTAGCAGAGTCTTTCTCTGTAAGCCTTTGAGAAAGACTCTCCTTGGGTCGAAACGTAAGGCAGTTATAAAAACATAATAATGAATTTTCACAAGACTTTCATGTTTACCAAACCAAGCATATTGTGTTCATAATTCCTAATAACGAAACCATGCATATGGTAAGCACTTGATGAGCATTATACCACGCATCATTTAACGATTAATGCCCCTTTCATTAAACTGTACAAGACCAGACTTTGATATTATTAAACCAAACTATGCATATTGGCAAGCATTTGATGAGCATTAAACAACGTGTCATCTAACAATTCATCCTCATTTCATTATACCGTACAAGACCAGACTGTTATGGTTCTTGTTGTAGGCATTCGTTAATAGGCATGAGGACAAAGCATTTGAAGAAAACAATAAAGAACAACTTGATCTGCTAAGCTATAGTTATGGTTTAAATAAAAAATGTTGTATACATCTACAAGATCCTTCCTCAGTGCTTCGTAACATTTTTCATACCTACAATATAATTTTAATGTCGGTCAAACAGTTTAATTTTGTTTTTAAGATTTAGTTTTTGTCCTTTTCAACAAAATTTCCACTTGTTCTTGTCCCCCCCCCCCAACAACAACACAAATATAGAAAATAAAAATAATGTGTGACTTAATAGAATCAGCCCGTATTTAGGGGTTCAAACTATATCAAGCTTCTAACTTTCATGCCAAGAAATACCACAGAATCGTCAAAAAGGTCTTATCATTGTAACATTTTCGTTGAAACACTAACAAAAATATAGAATTCCCCCCAAATGGGATAAACCAACAGTTATAGCGTCCCCAACAGTGACCCCAGTATTTGAAGTAGAATGTCATGTTATTGATTATGTCAACACCAACAATTTTGCACAGGTTTTTAGCATTTGGACAACAAACATTGAAACTATGGGGGGAAAAAAAAAGATATTTGACCAAAATGAGCTAAACAAAAAATAAAATAAAATAAAAATCCCTTTATTGACAAATTTGTTTTTGTCACCAAGTAGAACTTGGTAAAATAAACATTTGTGGTAAGTTTCATGAACTTAGGAAAATACGGAGGGTGGCACTATGTGGAAGGAAATTATACTGTTGCGAGCTGCTTTCCAACCAAAATGACATTTGGTATAAATGCAAACAATAGTAATTGTGTCACGTTTTGACCCTAGCATAGTCTTTCTCTGTTAGCCTCAGAGAAACAGTCTGCTTGGGTCGAAACGTAAGGCAGTTATAAAAAAATAAAAACAAATTCACAGAAATCGTTTATTTCAATTCCACGCTGAGCTCAAATACCGTCGATACTATACACACCTGTATGGAACAACTTATGGCAATTATAATAGACTTTAATTTGTCGACAAATTAAAATTTATTGTTACAATTCTCTTTCGTGGTGTTGTGCTACTCCTTTTGTTTCAACAATACATGATCACAAAATTCACACAAGCAACGTGTTCACAAAATTTCCATAATTCACATAACAACAGTATTAGCTTGTTCTTCTGGCGAGGAATTCAATTTAATAAAAATTCTCTGTTGAAAAATTGTTTTATTTCGGCAGTCCAAAGTTTTTCTCTCTACCTGTCTGTGATTTTAAAGTTTTGCCGACGTCATGATTAATAATTGTGTTTTTTCCCCCTTTTAGTCTTACCATGGCAACATGCCAGAGCCAATCAAAGCTGAGCTTGATGAATGGCACAATCACTTCATTAGCATACAAGGATTGCAAGATGACCTAGCGGGAATACAAGAAAGAAATGACCTGCTCAGACAGGAAGTACGTTACAAGCTTTGGTTTTTAATTCATGTAGAATTTAATTCATGTTCGTGTAGTCATTTTCAAGGTTCAGTTATTTACACAGGTATAGCTTGATTTTTTTGTTTATGACCTCTATTAAGTGTGACATCTCCTAGTTTATTAAACTCTTCATTTACTTCAAGTTGAGAATACAAAATTGACATCTAAGTATGTATAAAGGTCGATTTAGTATGTGTATCAACTAGATTAAACGATGTTTGAACCTTTGCACGGTGTGTATAATAGGAAGTAACTATTACTACTAAACTTTCAGGAACAGCTGTATGTACAAAATCTCTTTAGGGAGAATACGAGCAGAGTATACTGTTCGTATTCGAAATGATGAGAACATATCAACGACTCTTTTCAGAGCAAACACTTCTCCCAATAGAGATTTACACACTGTGGTTGTAACCACAAGTTCACTAGTAAAAATTACTTTCTACCATCTAGATTAATAGCAACAGGTATTCCATAATAAATAATGTATGCATTAATTTGTTTTGTTTCTAAAATACTCTACTCAGGTCGATATCCAGCAAGAAAAGATTAGGGTAAGTAATATTACAACCTTTTTTAAGATTCTTGTTTCAGATGTGCCTAACAAAATAATTGTGAACAACTAGATATCTACCGACATTAAATACAGAAGCTGAAATAACCATCCGTAACCTTGGCAAACATTCATTGTACTTTTCCGTTTTTCCGTGTTCCAACATTAGGTTATTACTTTTGTAGGCGTTAATACGGATGGCCATCAAAGTTTCTTACACTTTGTGCACTCCTCATTAATATCTTATTAAAAAAAGGTTCTTTAATATTTCGTGACACTTAAAATTCTACTACTTATTGTTACAATCAAAATAGTTATTCAATTAGTAAGTTGTCTGCTGAATATTTATTTTTATCTACAAAAGCAGCCACTCTCCTTGTGTACCATTTGCATATCATTAAGGTCGAGATTGTGTCTAATTTCTCCACTTATTGTTTTATGCAAAATGTGTTGTCTGGTGCTTTTAAAGAGGATGGAATAATTTACCATTTGCATTTTAGAAAATTGATCCATACCTTTCAGACTTAATTGTAATGTTAAAAATTACAATAAATTACCAGTAAATGCCAACAAAGAAAATCAATAAAACCTTGACAGTTAATTTTGAGAAAAAAAACTATAATTCAATTAAATTCAATTCAAGTCGACATTAATTTCATACTACTCTTCTAAAAATATAGCATATATACAGAGTATTACATAATCATTATAACAGTTGTATTTTTTATTATTTTTGGGGGCATTAAAACGATTATGGTGTTATTATTATGTCGGTTAATTAAAATTATTTTGTTTATATCTGCTGGTTCTTAGGCGTATGAAGGCAGCCAATCTGAATTGCAACGAAAAGTGCATGAGGTGAGTCTTCACATGTTGAAATAATTATATTTTATATTATAGACCATGTCACCCAGAAACCCATTTCACCCAGAAACCCAATTCACCCAGAAACCCATTTCACCCAGAAACCCATTTCACCCAGAAACCCAATTCACCCCCAAAACAATGTCACCCAGACACCAGCACTTCAACTCTCATAGACACAAAGTTCAGCATTGTTCAGTAAATGGCCGGGGTATACTGGTCGAAACTCCGAGATGGAAGCAAGGTCTTCTCAGAGCTCCCACTACCCAAAAGAGATTGATCACATGGTGTTACCATTAACTTCCCCTTGTTACCATTCCTTTTGGATTTTCCAGAGTTTTTCCTGGTATCGGTTTGATGCATGTAAAAGATGTATAGTGATAGGAGGAAACTGGAGTTTACTCGACGATTCGAGCAAGATCCTTTGTTCCTCATCATCAATAGTATAGTTATCACATTTGGGATTTTTTCTTTTGAAAGATTATTCTAAAACAAAAATGAACAACTAAATTTTGATTTCCAGATTTACCATACTAATTTTCCTGACAAATGGTTAATTACAGCTCGACGGACGGACCGAGGACTACAGAGATAGAGTGGTGGAACTGCAAGATACTCTGGAACATGTCACGGTAACCAAACTTGAATTGTATTTCCAATAGTTTGTTTTTATCAACGTTTTATTTCTTGAAATTTCAACCACAACAAATATCGAAAGTTATCTAGTTTGTGGTGCAGTGATGTTCGCTTGCTCGGTTGAACCGACCTCGAGCCAGGGTCACCAAAACAAAATCTAAGGTTTGATGTGACTGACGAACTAGCTATTCAATTCCACCCATGGTCTAGAGGTGGTGCGTGGAAGTATATATCCGTTTCTCACTCTAGTTTTCAGCAAACACATCAGTCGACCGAAAAGTTAATTCTTAAATATATAATGAGTTTTTGAGGAGAAGATGAACAAGAACATCAACAAATAAACAATGCTTTTGCAAATGCCGTCAAGATGGCGAGGAAGTTATTACCTCACAACGTTACCAGACGGTAAATAATTTGACACCAACATCGGTGACAGTTTCGTTAATACGTGGTTACTGCAAACAAAACCTCCAAGGTTGGGTAAATTCGCTAGCGACCACGAGAATTGAAAAAAATGTTGACTTTGTTCAGATGAGCAGTCAAGTGAGTGAGCTGCCATGCACGTGTTTTTCTAGCGTAAATGTCGGTTATTGCTTGCAAATAAAAACCATCGCCAAATGCAACCGTTTAATCAGGGAGGAAGGATCGCAAGAAAGAGGCACATGGTTGTAGATAGACCTTTCCAAAAAACAATTATTATATTACCAGGTTACCATTGAATGCGATGCTAAATTAAATTGCGTACGATGAATAATGTATTGTATAGCCAAAAACATGGACTTGATTAGGTTAACAACAAAATTAACACGTTTTCCATCGTTGCACATTTCTGCTATCGCCATTTGCGCAGATCGAGTTGGAAAGTGTTAGGAGAGAGGCGAAGGGAATGATTTTGAAATGTTCGTGTATTACCATAATAATTTACAGTGATCTTAAAGATGCGATTGTCAGATTGATCTTTGCTCTTACCAGTTCAGTGGTAGAGACGAAAACTTCGCTGACTGTCCCTTGGCTCAACTCGACTGTTGCGAATCTCAATGTACTAATTATAATTCATGTTGAGTCAATTCTTTCTTGTCAAACCTTTCAATTCAACCGAGCATACTTCCGTTTTTTGAAATTTATGTCGGGGTACCGGTAGATACTAATGTTGAACAACTTTACTCGGTGTCTGCGAAGCGGCCATTGGAATCAGCCATAACACAGGTCATCTTCACCTGGGTGTATGGCTGAATGGTGGAGTGCTCACAAATTACTGAGTTTTGGTTGGAACATTTTACATCATTCCATTTACCATTGTAGTGGAAAGCTCTCATCTCTGCACAATGCTCCCAGACGGGATTACTTGGTTCACCCAATTTCCAATTGAAGTTAGTGCACTCTTCCTCGCCGTGCACCCACTTCTTTGTATCCTGCTGGTCACGAGTACACCCAATCCAAACTCCTATTTCTTTGCCTCTTTCTCTGAATGTTTCCCAAATATAGTCATGTTCAGATAGAGATTTAGGTACCACCAGTTCACCGCCCCGGGCAGCACAGGCCTCGTTAGCGTCTTGCCATGTCATGGTATTATCGAGTTTTTCATAGCAAGACCCGTCAAACCCTGTCTGACCAGACTTACAGAGCGTGTCATCGGCAAACCCAGCGTGGAGAAGTATTCCAATCAAAACCAACTTCATGTTTTCTTGTTAGTCGTTGGTACAACCCAATTCATGAGGTTGTCAGAGTGGTTGCCGTAGCAAAGATCGACTTTCAATTTGGTTTTAGATTTTAATTTGACATTCATATCTATGACTAGTGTCTTTCTAGTTTCAAAAAGGTTCGATTTTAGTTATTAACGTGTAACAATTATGGCGTAATCGGCAATTCTTCTCTCCTCTGAAGACGAAAGTAAAGCAACCAGTAATTGTCCTTGCAGAGTGTTTAGCTGTTGTATTTAAAGCCCGCTGTTGTTTCGATAGTGGATGCACCCATGATCCGACGAAGACGCTACGTGTGTATATGGATCACCGGTATAACCCGACGCGAGGTGTGCACGCGCGTATCCTATGGTAACTTTGCCGTGACCGTAATGCGTTTGAGACAATTTAAATGGCCAAAAATAGGAGGCTAATTATAAAGGGTCTTTTAGCAGAACAATGGTTTCCTTTGTTTGGTCTTCAGACACGTTCGGTGTTTTTGGTCGAACGAAGACACTGTGAATTAGGTTATTGGCAGGTGGTATTGGTTTCCTTCAATTTTTCATATTTGATTGACCTTGGCCACAAATTTTGAATAAAACAAAATATTAATCTTCGTTGCCATGGCAACAGCCGCATCACCATTTCATTTTTTTTGGTTTCGCCTTTTTTTTGGGGGGGGGGCGTGGGGGGAAAGTGCAAGGAATAAAGTATTATCCCCAAACGAATTTTTAGCAAGACCAATGTCACACCTCAATAATATTACTTTAATCAAACCATGCATATTGACAAGCGTTCGATGGGCATTACACCACTTACATTATACTTTATACATGTAACTATTCGAGTCCCCATTTCATTATACTGTACATGCCAGTCCTTCATGGTTATTGTAGGCATGAATTAGTAAGTGGACACGAGGACACAGTATTTGAAGAACACATTACAGAACAACTTGATATGCTAATCTTGTAACGGGTTGGATATAAATGTTGTATAACTCTACAAGGTCCTTCCTCAGTGCTATGTAACACTTTTCATACCTACAATTTCTTTGATGTTTTTTAACGGTTTTTGTTTGTTTGTCTTTTTCAACAAAATTTCAACTTGCTTTTGTTTTCTCCCTAAACAAATAGTAGTGATGTGTGACTGAGTATTAAAGCATCGTGGAAACTCAAAATGGCCGCCATATACGGAGGCCATCTTGGATTTTGTGTTTTGTGCCCGTATTGAGGGGTTCAAACTATATCAAGCTTCCAGCTTTTATGCCAAGAAATACCATAGAATCGTCAACCAGGCCTCATCATTGTAACCTTAGTGGATATACTAAAAAATATAGATTTCCCCCCCAAATGGGATCAACCAATAATTATAGTGTCCCCAAAGGTGACCGCAGTACTCGAAGTAGAATGTCATGATATGGATTATGTCAAAATAAACAATTTTGCAAAGTGTTATAGCATTTGGTCAACAAATACTAACATTTTGGGAAATTACGGTTTTTGACAAAAAATGGGCAAAAGAAAAAAAGCTTTCAAGACAAAACTTTAAATTTGTTTATGTCATCCAGTATAATTTGATTAAATAAACATGTGGCAAGTTTCACAAAAATCACTCAAGAACTTTGAAAAATGGGGGGGGGGGCATTATACGCCCATGTTAATTTCGAAAAAAAAAAAAAAAAAAAAAAAAAAAAAAAAAAAAAAACATTCCTGGCAACACTGCAAAGACTAATTTATTTTCCCCCAGCATAGTTATTAAATTTCCACAAGACCATTGTCTTGTATCAACAATGGTCGATGTTAAAATCGGAGCACTACCTTATGGGTTATGGGCTGTCAAATAATGGTATATACTTTCCAAAAAAGGTCATACTTTACAAAATTCCAAAAACACCCCTATTTAAAGTTACTGGTTTACCCCCCCCCCCCACCTTACCTCGTTTATTTGTGTTACATTCAATGCAGCCAATAAGGACCCATCTATCCATGACCTTTAAAGAAAACAATGTTCTTAACGCCGTTTAATGGTGAAGCGGTCTTAAAAATTGGGATATTTCACTTTTCCAAAACCGAACAAAAATTGCGAAACCAGCCGAAATGTAAATTCGGCTGTTGCCATGGCAACGAAGTAAAGTTTTAGATTGGTCCCCTATACATTGTATTTGTTAGTTTGGGCAAATGTCCATCAAGTATAAAAATGTATAACGAAAATCAATTTTTGACCGTTGCCACTCTAAACTCACGGTCCCTTACTCTTATTAGAGCGATGAGTCAGTTTTCTCAATGGAGGTTGTAAGAGTACTTTTTGAATGAGAATGGGTCGAGCTCTGTTCACAAAGTGCAAAGTTCATCCAAGTTTTACAAACTTACGACCACTTTCATCTTTGTTAATACGATACAGAACTGGTGTTTTAAAGGTCCATCTATACTGAGTTCTGACCCACAGTCGTCACCAATACGGCATCCAACTAAAATGAGAACTTTGAAATAGACGTTGTGTTTTGGATGAGAAATACGTTTTAGAAGTTTTTCACGGTCAAATATTGTGTTCCATTTTTCCCGATCTACGTGCATTTAATTCAATTTGCAAAATATAAATTAGAATCTACTTTTGAGGGTAAATTTTAGCAGACGGAATTAATAGTTTAATAATATCAAGCTATCTGATGTCATGTAGTTTCCACAATTACTGCAAAATTAGGTATCATAATTGCACGTACAATTATTTCTTGAAACAGACCGTAAATGATTTGAAGCCCTTTATTATGACTATGAGGCCGCTTCATGTGTAGTCACTGCATCGACCATCTTCAAAAAAGACGGCTGCAGCTTGCAACCACAACAGTAGCAAAACAATTCTTTCATTCCTCGTACAGCCTAATATCTTGCCGCTTTAAAGAACGAATAGCGTTAATTACTGGCAAATACAAACACCAGATATTGAAGCGTTTCGGTCTTGTTATGTCACAAACAGAAGCGTCAATATATATATATTGTATATAGTTAAACGCATGCCTGGTTGCAGAGATTAACCATAACATTATCTGATATTTATATTCACTACGAAAAGCTTACGGAATCGTTTAATAAAAAGTAAGATGTCTATCACATTTCCCCCGAGATCGTTTAATAAAATGCTGTGATACGTTCAACAGTGCGATTGTCTTATTACTTTACATCGATCTTAAAGATGCGATTGTCAGATTGATCTTTGCTCTTACCGATCAGTGGTATAGACGAATCCTTCGCTGACTGTCCCTTGGCTCAACTCGACTTTTGCAAATCTTAATCTTCTAATTATAAATCATATTGCGTCAGTTATTTCTCGTCAAACCTTTCAATTCACCAGAGCATACTTCCAGTTGACTTCTGAAAGTTTTGTCAGAGTACGGGAAGATACTGATGTTGAACAACTTTACTCGTTGGCTGCGAAGCGGCCATTGGAATCAGCCATAAGACAGGTCATCTTCACCTGGTTGTATGGCTGGACGGTAGAGTGCTCACAAATTGCTAAGTTTTGGGTGGAACATCCTTCATCATTCCATTGACCGTTGAAGCGCCCAGCTCTCATCTCTGCACAATGCTCCGAGTCGGGTGAACTTGGTTCACCCGATCCCCAATTGAAGTAAGTGCACTCTTCCTCGCCGTGCACCCACTTCTCTTTATCCTGCTGGTCAAGAGTACACCCAACCCAAACTCCTGTGAAATTAGAAGGGCCTATTTCTCTGAATGTTTCCCATATATAGTCATGTTCAGATAGAGATTTAGGTACCACCAGTTCACCGCCCCGGGCAGCACAGGCCTCGTTAGCGTCTTGCCATGTCATGGTTTTATCGAGTTTTTCATAGCAAGACCCGTCAAACCCTGTCTGACCGGACTTACAGAGCGTGTCATCGGCAAACCCAGCGTGGAGAAGTATTCCGATGAAAATCAACTTCATGTTTTCTTGTTAGTCGTTGGAGCAACCCAATTCACGAGGTTTTTAGAGCAGTTGCGGTAGCAAAGATCGACTTTCAATTTGGTTTTAGGTTTGACTTTGGCATTTGCCTGTAACAAATGTCTTTATGTTTACAGTTAGAAAAGGTTCGATTGTGGTCATCACTGATAGTAGGCCTGACTACTATTTCGTTTGTTTCTCCTCTTCTCTGGTTTAGAGACGTAAATAAAGATAAGACTCGTTCTTCTTTGAAAATGTTCAATCGTGTTTTAAACCCAGCAACTGTGTCCTTTCACATTGATGATGCGACGAAGATTGAGCTGTGTTATGAGCAACATCACTTCCAATACGCTGTCATGGTGCGCACGCGTGTATCGAATTTTATCGAATTGGTAATTAGTCCTTGCCGCTATAACTGCATTTTTTTTAATGAATTTCAAGAGAGAATCGAAATGGCAAAAACGTATAGGAGCCTAATATAATTGTACTTGAATGAACCGTTATGAGAAAGGTTTTTTCTCTTAATTTTAGTCATTAGACACTTTCGCCATTGGTTCAGGAAGGAGTGAGTTCTGTTGTTGGCAGAATAGACACATATTTAAGTTTGATGAATGATCAATGCAAGGGCGAGCTTTCCTAGATGTTGTGTTTGGGTGTGTGTGCCCTTAAACACGCCAACATACGGGGTACTTTTAACAACAGAACAATGCTACCCCATAATTTTTTCTTTGTCCTAGTGGTACTCCACATAGGATTTCTTCACAAAAGGGAATAATAGAACAACAATGGAAGTACCCCTGCTGCCATATGTAAGGGGGTGTGTGTGTGGGGGGGGGGATAAGAGATTTCCCCGATGTCTTCAACATGTGATCTGAAATAATTAGCCTATATACATGTCCAGTGCGCATGATCGGTGCGCGAAGGATTCTGGGTGAAATCCGAGTCCAAGCAACACCGGCAACCATCACGTCGTGCTGATTTTGAAGTAATGCGTTTAATACACAATCATAAAACCTGGCATTGTTACATGTAAACTGCAGCATGGCGTCCCTATTGGCAGTTTGATAATTTTAACTGTACTCGGTTTCCCAAGGTGCATTGCGGTATAAATGAAAGATGACGTCTGTGTATGTGGCCTATGTTAGACGTGATATCAATATAGTTCTTATTCAAACATGAGGTTAGTATTTCTTAGGTTACAACCTGGTGACGTTTTTATTTTAAGCATCAGTCTGGATTGATAATTTCAGTTTTTAAGCGAACATTTCACTTTTCTCTGGTGAGCGTGTCTGCCATTAAAGGGGTACTGTCGTCGTGATCACATCGAATCTATGGTCAGACATTAAAGGTACACGTTGCCTTGGATTGGGTGCTTTGGGCTATAAAAAGCATTTGAAAGCATTTGTTATTAAATTAAGTTTAAAGATGTTTAAAGAAGTAGAATTTAAAGATCCACACAAATTGGCTTGAATTTGTTTGTTTTTCATTTTACTCCGTGAAATAACACGGTCAGCCATTTTGTGGAGTCAAAAATTTGGTTTGAACAAAATGGCGGCCCGTGTTAGTTCACGAAGTAAAAGAAAAACCACTCAATTTCGAAGCATATTTTGTGTGGATCATTATATTCTACTTTTAAACCAACTTTCCAACCATATTCATTTGTAAACAAACGCTCAAGCCCCAAACGCCTAATCCAAGGCACCGTGTCACTTTAAATTCTGAACTCTCATCCAGTTACTGCACACTCGCGCGCGATTAATAACAACGTTGCCCTATAGATAGGTTGCAGCGTTCTTATATATAAGGCCGTGTCCGAAATGGCGGCTACAGCTACAGCTACGACTGTTGCTAAGGGTGTTGCTAAGAACGTCCTATACTTCAATGCATGGTGACGCGGAAATCTAGCCGTAGCCGTAGCTGTAGCCGCTAATTCGGACACGGCCTTACTCTATGGTTGCAGTATGACGTAAATCGGCCATCTTTACGGGCAGTTTAGAACAAACAGTCGTACGTTTCGTGTGAGAACGGCGTGCAACACGCGCGCATTTCACGAAACTCGTTGCAGGATTGGTCAGTGAACAACGCGGCTGCGTTAATAAGTTGAGCGTTTGACGCACCTGCAAGCCAAAATGCAATTTGCCCGTAAAGATACTGGGAACTGGGAACTATGGCCGTATCCGAAAAGACGGCTACGGCTAGGGCTACGACTGTTGCTATGGGTGCTGTTAAGGACGTCCTATACTTCAACGCATGATGACGCGGAAATCTAGCCGTAGCCGTAGCCGTAGCCGTAGCCGCTAATTCGGACACGGCCTATTTATAAAGCTTTTGTTTGCGAAGTGTCGGTCAACGCGCGCGTGTGTAGTAACTGGGTGAGAGTTCATGTTTCAATGTCCGTCTAGCCACAAGCAGACTTTGATCACGTCGGCAGTGCCTCTTTAAATTAACAACAAGGAGTTTAATGAATGGGATTCAGTGGGATTGACAGACCGGGGACATCGTCGGTCCGATTTTGTTTACAAAACCAACATTGGGACGTCAATAAATAAATAAATGAATAAAGTAAGGGTGTGTGTGTGTGTGTGTGAGTTTGTAGTGACATTCAAACCGTGGACTTACAACAAAAGGGACAATAGGTCCACGTTTGCTATCACAAAGGAAAACAATGAGGTCCACGTTTGTCAGGACAAAGAGTTGAACAAAGGAGGGTCCACGATTGGAGTTCATTACACACTTTCAGTCTCAATCCACAAATTCAGATTGAGTCAATTCTTTCTTGTCAAAACTTTCAATTCAGCATACTTCAATTTGACTTCTGAAATTTATGTCGAGGTACCGGTAGATACTAATGTTGAACAACTTTACTCGTTGGCTGCAAAGCGGCCATTGGAATCAGCCATAAGACAGGTCATCTTCACCTGGGTGTATGGCTGGACGGTAGAGTGCTCACAAATTACAGAGTTTGAGGTGGAACAATGTGCATCATTCCATTTACCATTGTAAATGAAAGCTCTCATCTCTGCACAAGGCTCCCAGCCGTTTGAACTTGGTTCATCTGGTCCCCAATTGAAGTAAGTGCACTCTTCCTCACCGTGCACCCACTTCTCTTTATCCTGCTGGTCACGAGTACACCCAACCCAAACTCCTATATTTGTGTCTCTTTCCCTGAATGTTTCCCAAATATAGTCATGTTCAGATAGAGATTTAGGTACCACCAGTTCACCGCCCCGGGCAGCACAGGCCTCGTTAGCGTCTTGCCATGTCATGGCATCTTCGAGTTTTTTATAGCAAGACCCGTCAAACCCTGTCTGACCGGACGTACAGAGCGTGTCATCAGCAAACCCAGCGTGGAGAAGTATTCCTATCAAAATCAACTTCATGATTTCTTGTTAGTCGTTTATTACAACCCAAGTCCACGAGGTTGTCAGAGCGGTTTCGGTAGTAAATATCGAATTTCAGATTGGTTTAACGTTTGACTTTGGCATTTACCTGTAACAATTGTCTTTATGTTATCAAGTTGGAAAAGTTTTGACTGTGGTCATCACTGAGTGATAGGCCTGACTATAATTTCAGTTGTTTCTCCTCTCCTCCGGTGTAAAGACGTAACAAAAAGGGTCAAGAATCGTTCTTCTTTGAAAATGTTTAACGGTGTTTTATTTCCAGCAACTGTGTCCTTTCCCATTTATGATGCAAGAAAGATTGAGCTGTGTTGAATTTAGGAGCAACATCACTTCCTATACGCTGTCATAGTGCGCACGCGCGTATTAAATTGTATTGAAGTACTTATTATTTATAGTCCTTGTCGTTATTTTTTTAATGAATTTCAAGAGAGAAATAAAAAGGCAAACGATAGGAGTACTTGATTGAACTGTTATGAAAAAAGATTTTCCATAGTAGTCATTAGACACTTTCGGCATTGGTGCATGACGGAGTGAATTCTGTAGTTGGCAGAATAGACACTGATTGAAGTTTGATGAAATGATCAATGCAGGGCGAGCCATTCGATCAAAATCAACTTCATGTTTTCTTGTTAGTCGTTGGTACAACCCAATTCCACGAGGTTGTGGGAGCGGTTGCAGTAGCAGTTATCGACTTTCAATTTAAGTTTTGTATTTAGCTCTTTGGTTTCCATTCTATAAAAGCGTTGTTCTCTGTTAAGAACTGTACGAATAGTCGGTCATTATTTTGTCATCATTGACCATATTATTATGATTAAAAAAACGTTCTCCTGGAGTCTGGTGCGCTACTTGTTTCCACAGCCAATTAACTACAAATCAATAGCGCGGAGAGATTTAGCGTTGGCTGCAGTAATCAGGTTTGCGTACTGACGTCATGATGTGGATTTGCATAGCCTTCTTTGTCATGTTGGCTGGTATTCAATGCGTTGAATAAAAGGTATTAAAAAAGGATTGTTAAGGATAAACTTTGTTTAATTTTAGTCTGTAAGCTTATTTTTAGTCGTTGGTACATCCCAAGTTCACGAGGTTGTCAGAGCGGTTGCGGTAGCAAACATCGACTTTCAAATTCAGTTTATATTCAGCTCTCATGGTTTCCTTTCAATAAGCGCTTATCTGTGTACCGAACTGTACGAATAGTCGGTTATTATTTTGTTATCATTGACCATATTATTATGATTAAACAACCGTTCTCCTGGAGTCTGGTGTGCTACTTGTTTCCCCAGCCAATTATTAACTACATATCAATGGCGCGAAGAGATTTAGCGTTGGCTGCAGTAATCAGGTTCGCAAACCGACGTCATGATGTGGATTTGCATAGCCTCCTTTGTCATTTTGGCTGGCCTTCAATATGTTCAATCAAAGGTATTATACAGGTATGGTAGGGGTAAAAAGCAACTTTGTTTAAAAGTTAGTCTGTAAGCTTACTGATTATGAAGTTCATACTGGAACAATTGTTTCTGTGAAATATTTCCTTCTGAAATTAATTCATATTTGAGTAAACTGTATCTGGAAACCTAAGAAAAGACTACAGCAGGTGATTTCGGTTGTAACAACCCAAATTAAGGACATTGTGTTTACATGCTGAAAAATGTGCATGATTTTTCACTATTTTCTGCTGACTCACACAATGGATTAAGCCCAAATTTTCACAGGTTTGCTATTCCATGTACACAATGTATGTGGCTGATCGCACAAAAAATGAACAATGTCTGCGACTATTTTGTCAGCTCAACCAAGCCTGTATAACACCTTTAACATTTAAATCATCTATAAAATACACAAGAACTCAGTCCATACCACTGTTGCGATTTTTTATGGAGGTTTTGGTAAAAAGGCATTTTATAGACACAATAAATGTGGAGTTGTTAATGGCTTACAATGATTTAAAATAAATAAAGATAATGGGTCTTAACGGACGCAAGTAAGGCGCAGCATGATGAGGGATTCTTCCGGTGGGTGTATGGATGCCGCCAACTCTCGCGCGTTTGTTAACAGTTGAGACCTGTTAAAGTGCGCGATCTTGTTTCCTACACACGTTACTAAGGCATATTGCGTGGGAAACTAAGATTAACAGTGTTCGAAAACGCTATAAATTTGCAAGTGTCTATTACTCAACAGATGTTTTCATAATCTATAAAAACTGTATAGGTTTATAGCCCCAATTCTTACTTGATGTATCAAGTAGTTCGATAGACTGAAATGGCCGTCTGCCATGTACCAGTATTCACCAATGATCATTTTTCAGTTTATCAAAGCAACAAGTGAAACGCAGCCTGTATCCACGGTGAAGATGCCCAACATTATATTTCCAGTCGATAATATTAATAAGCTTTTCCGTCAATTGTATGCACGGACTCGCAAATAATGTGGACAGAACTCAAAATATTTTTTTTCCTAACTACTGTCGTTGATTTATTTAACACAAATTGTATACAATATATCGATCGACTTATCACGCAGGATTTTTTCCCTTATATTATTATGAAATGACGATTATTATGGCAACAACAACCAACAATTACGGACAAAAGGGCACAGCCCAAAACATCATAATATAAATATTAAACTCTTGCAGACGACTACAGCGAGCCAGTCGAAACTTAGATAGCTCTCAGAAGAGCCACAACTCCTATCCAAAAAAAACAAATTTCTGACGTAGTTGTACCCGCAAGAATTACAAGAAATAACACAAAACTAGTCAGTTTCCATTCACCAGGCTACATTTAGGTAAAGTTTGGTGCTACATTGAGACTTGGGCTACATTTAGGGACATGGTTGGAGGTGCTCTGAAACTCGGGCTACATTTATGTATATTATGGTTGGTGCTAGATTGTGACTTGGGCTACTTATTAGGTACAGGCTTGGGCTACATTAACAATTAGACCTGGGCTAAATTTAAGTCTCCGGCTATATGTCACGCCGCGAGCACGAAAGTAGCAAAAGATGCACAGCGAAAACTTAAAACACGTGCGCATTTGTCACAAAAAAATGTATAATTATATCCAATACATTGAAAGTTTACTATCCAATTCTACTATTATTTGTCTCAACTTGTTTATGCACGTTAGCCCATGCAACCAAAGCTGTTTTTAAGGGTCCGTGTTGCATAAAAACACCTCAAAAGTTAAAACTATTAAAAATACACTGAGTATAATAAACCTGCCTTCTCCTACTTTGTTAAATCTTACATCCTGCGGATCGGAATCTGTCAATAAGAGTTAAGATGTAGCGTCTTGCCATTTCAAGAAATGACAGAGTTTTTCATAGCAAGACCCGTCAAGTCCTGTCTGACCGGACTTACAGAGCGTGTCATCAGCAAACCCAGCGTGGAGAAGTATTTCGATCGAAATCAAGTTCATGTTTTCTTGGGTTAAGCCCAAGTCAACGAGGTTATCGAGCGATTGCGGTAATCGAGTGGTTGCGGTAGCAAAGATCGACATTCAATTTTGTTTTGAAATTTTACTTTGACATTAATACCTGTAACAATTGTCTTTCCAGTTGGAAAAGGTTCGATTTTGGGTTATTAATGTTAACAATTTTGGGTTAATTTGCAAATCGTCTTTCCTCTGAAGACGAAAGTAAAGCAACCAATAATTGTCCTTGCAGAGCGTTTAGCTGTTGTATTGATAATGGACGCGACCATGATCCGACGAAGACACTACATGTGTATATGGATCACTGGTATAAGACGGGGGGATGCGCATGCGCGTATCCTACGGTAACTTTGCCGTGACCGTATTCGTTTTACTACATGTACATATTTCCGAATGAACGTGCACCACACTGCGTGTTATACAAATTTCCAGAGACAAATAATATTTCAAAAATAGGAGGCTAATTCTAATGTTTTTTTTAGAAGAACAATTGTTTTCCATTATTTGGTCTTTTAAAGGCTATACAAAGTATAGAATTTAGCCATGAAATATATAAAGGTCAAATCAAAAATTTAACGAAATGTACAAAGAAAACCCGAGAATGAGACTTGACCTCCGTTTCCAGTCACTTTCAAACAAATACGAATTTTTGCACAATTGACATACATTGTATCAATAAACCTATGTAATGGTAGCACGTGATTGGTAAAAGAGGTTACATTAAAAAATAAGCACCCTCGTCCCGAGTTTTAATTTTGTTTAATTGATAATTTAAATAATTTGTTTGTTTGTATACAAATTTAATTTGTATTTATAACAAATTCCTATGGGTATTTTTTGTTCAAGAACTTTGTAAAAATATAATTAAAGACAAGATTTTATTTCATGGAACAGCATAATCTTCGTTCGAGTTGTCTTTTGCTTTGGTACCATAGAAGGTATTTGGCAACCGCTAATTCAAATTTTTCGTATTTTAAATGTCAATGAAAATTCCGTGTATTCACCTTACTGATTCGATTGACCTTACTAATTCACCTTATTGATTCGGTCAGTTTCATGTGATCAACGCCCAATTCCATGGTGCCACTTACCATGTAATTCTATGCTTACGTTTCATAGAACTGTCTTACTTGCTTTACATGGTTGAACCAAGTTTGCAGTTTAGGTACCGGTATTGCCAAATTACCGACCCGGTCAGCATGGGTCTTGCAAAGTGCTGTTATGAAAAAGTTGCATAAGGCACCGTCTTGTGGTCCTGCCTTCAATGAGGATATGTTTTAATTCATATTAACTGCAAGGTGTGTTTATTCGTTCATTTGCCGTCATAAGTAATGAACTTGCTGTAAATATTTAAACGTTTTCTGCATGCCTGGGTGCAGAGATTAACCATAACATTATCTAATATTAATATTCACTACGGAAAGCTTAAAACGGAATCGTTTAATAAAAGTATGATGTCTTTCACATTTCCTTTCCCAAAATCGTTCAATAAGATGCTATGATTCGTTCAGTAGCGCAATTCCATATTAATTTACATTGATCTTAAAGATGCGATTGTCAGATTGATCTTTGCTCTTACCAGTTCAGTGGTAGAGACGAATCCTTCGCTGACTGTCCCTTGGCTCAACTCGACTGTTGCAAACCTCAATGTATCAATTATAATTCATATTGCGTCAGTTCTTTCTTGTCAAACCTTTCAATTCAACCGAGCATACTTCCGTTTGACTCCTGAAATTTATGTCGGGGTACCGGTAGATACTAATGTTGAACAACTTTACTCGTTGGCTGCGAAGCGGCCATTGGAATCAGCCATAAGACAGGTCATCTTCACCTGGGTGTATGGCTCAATGGTAGAGTGCTCACAAATTACTGAGTTTTGGTTGGAACAAGTTGCATCATTCCATAGACCGTTGGAGTGCCAAGCTTTCATCTCTCCACAAAGCTCCCCGTCGGGATTACTTGGTTCACCCGATTTCCAATTGAAGTAAGTGCACTCTTCCTCGCCGTGCACCCACTTCTTTGTATCCTGTTGGTCACGAGTCACCCAATCCAAACTCCTATTTCTTTGCCTCTTTCTCTGAATGTTTCCCATATATAGTCGTGTTCAGATAGAGATTTAGGTACCACCAGTTCACCGCCCCGGGCAGCACAGGCCTCGTTGCGCCTTGCCATGTCATGGTATTATCGAGTTTTTCATAGCAAGACCCGTCAAACCCTGTCTGACCGGACTTACAGAGCGTGTCATCAGCAAACCCAGCGTGAGAAATATTCCGATCAAAATCAACTTCATGTTTTCTTGTAAGTCGTTGGTAAAAACCAAGTCCACGAGGTTGTCAGAGCGGTTGCGGTAGCAAATATTGACGTTCAAACTCAGGTTTATTTTCAACTCTTTGGTTTCCTTTCTAAAAGCGTTGAACTGTGTACAAAACTATACGAATAGTTGGTTATTGTTTTATTATCATTAATCACGTAATGATCAAAATAAAAAATAATTTGGAGTCTGGTGTGCTGCTTGTCATTCCAGCCAATTTTAAACTGCAAATGAATAACACGAAGAGTTTCAGTAATGACAGCGGTAATCAGGTTTGCATACTGACGTCATGGTGTGGATTTGCATACTAGCCTCCCTCGTCATGTTTGCTGGTATTGTGTTCGATTAAATTTATACGGGATTGGTATGGATAAAAAACACCGGAGTCTGTGTAAATACTACCCAGAGTCAGAGTTAAAATCACATCTTTTAACATTTTCTGGGTCTTCGAAAATTTGTTTTAAAAAAATTACTCACAAAATCCAAAATCTTGAAAGCTCTCTGTACGCCCGGGTGCAGATATTTCACGTCAGATTGATCTATTTCCCCATATGCAAATGCTTGAACTCAATTCAACACACAATCGCTCAATAATAAATTCCGCATGTCAAAGCCGTTGCGATAGCAAATATCGACTTTCAAACTCTCAACTCTGTGGTTTCCTTTCTGAAATTGTTAATCTGTTGATCTGTACAAAACTGTTTGAATTGACAGATAAAACTGTGTTTATCATTGAGATTTTATCAAAACTCGTTTTCGGAGGCTGAGTGCTGCTTGTCTCTCCTAGCAGTCAACTAATGAATGACACGAACAGATTTAGCATTTTAACAATGGCTGAAGTAAACAATCAGGTCTCGCAGTGTGGATTCGCGTTGTACAGCCATTTGTGTTTTTAATTAACAAAGAATATGCCACACGAGCCAATTTACAGGCAACCAGTTTCAGATCTTTCCGAGAAGAAAATGCATTTGAACGTCCACATATGTTTCTTGGGTTCGTATGAGACATTGTTGAAATATTACTGCAGGTTGTGGCCTCTACAACTCGCCTCTGTGACAAGGCCCTAACGACATCAGTCTATACCTCTGTTATTACGCTGTTTTGATAAAGTATTTTTCCTGACAACATGAAAGTACCTGATCTGGAAAAACACAAAATGAGAGCCTAAAATTATAATGTTAGTGTACCTGTTAGCTAAATTAAACTGCGTCCATTTCTTATGCCAGTCGTGGAAGAGAAGGGGTTAACCCCTGTGTTTTTGGTTTCCATAGCAAGCACCCTTGTTTACAGGTTTCCACAGTCATTTTATGAGGCACCCTTGGTTTCATTTCCAGAATTAAATAATGATAATAAAACCAAGTAGCTTAATAGACTGAACTGGCCGTATTTAGACCAAGGCTATACAGGAATAGACCCAGGCTAAGTACAGAACTCGGTCTGTATTAGGTGCCGCGTGCACAAAAGACGCACAAAAGCACAATGGGCACTTACACGTTCTGTGTAAAAAATATGTACGTTTTCACTATAATAAAAAAAAACAAATTATATTACTTTTACTTACCCAATAATACGAGCAGTCTCGCTGCGTTGTCTTCAAACTTATGAAATTTTATTATGCTAAATCATTCAACGCAGTTCTATTGTTTTAGGCTCAAACTGGACACAATAGTGGAAATAAATGAATTAATTTTCGTAACCGATGTTGTACGGTGCATTTAGGAAGAAAATGGATCGATATGATTTTCCTTGGTTGCCAACTTACCCCGCAGCACAAAGCATGAGAGAACGGCTGACCTTTAAATCTTTCACCTTGAGAATACTAATCAAAATGCCCCATCAGTTGTTAAAACCAGTGCCATATTTCATAAAACGTGAGTTAAGCACAATCAAATTGTGCTTATCAGAATAAAACTAGCAGCCAAAACACCATGTCACATATTCCTGCTAATTTTTCCTTAGCAGAAAAATATTCTGCTTTATAAGCAGCTCAAGGGAGTTGGACCCTTGCCAGACAGTTGAGTTTTACATTACTGTTATTATTAATAACTGTATTGTACGTCCTGATTTTCCCAATACCACATTACAGAAATTGTACAAGCAGCAGACAGGAAAGGATCTAGAGACCCAGGTTAAATCCTTCCAGCTCCTGATGAAACCCCTTGATCTGGAGCACTCAGAGCCACCGAGTAGCCAAGACTCTTCCGAGGCGCCAAGCACGGGTACCGCCACCCCGGTCTTGACGGGGGCTGAGTCGACTGGAGTGCCGCGGTCGCCCGTCTTTTCACCGAAGCAAGTGGCGACGGCACAGGCCACTGTGAATGTATCAGGAGGTTAGTTAATATCCGATCAAAAGTGAAAAATACACCATTAAGTTGTTTGTTTTTTCTTGAAGAAAGAAAACACACTAAGTGAGACGTCGTGGAAAAATTATCAATCGATCACTCTAAAAGAATTACTCCATTGTGGTGTCACCAGATATGTGCAATACGATCAGCTCAACTGAAAATGATTTTTTTCATGTATATTTTAAGAAAAAAAGGCAGACCTTTATCTTTGAAATGTGCACTGACAAATTTTGTGTATTATATTTACAATAATTTTACATTTTGTTTGGCAAACATTATAATGGCATGGTCATGTGACTCAATTGCTGGTCAATTTAAACAAAAGGGCAGAAACCTGACCTTCATTAACCCACTCTTCTTTCAGATGGTTCACCAAGCAGGCCCCGTTCGGGTTCGTCAGTGCCAGACAAAGTACCCCCTCCACCCTTAGCCATCAACCCAATCACAGACCCGGTTAGTTCGATCCCAGCAGCTCCTGGTCTACCCACCCCACCGCCAGCACCGCCAATGTTTGGACGAACAGGTAAAGAATGGTGTACCCAATTCAAGAAAATAAACAATTAACGACAAGACAGTGTTAATGACACCATAGATGTGTCCGTATACAGTATACGTTTGATGCAGTGTACTGCGTTCCAGACCGCTTTGACCCAAAGTGTACTATGCCCTGATGATGTGACCAAATCATGCAGAGCTGAAGTGAGAGGTGTCGATTAATGAGAAGTACATCATCATACAAAAAGTAATACTTATGTATACAAGATTACAGGTAGTGATATTCAACAGATAACTATATCATATCCGTAGGGATTTGTTGATGCAAATCACGAGCATTTAGATAGAGGTGACTGTCGTCATGATGTCTTAAAATATTTGTAATTTGTATGTGTATAAAATCCACTCACAGAATGCTATATGCATTGACTGGGCGTGACTCAATGTCTTTCCACCACATCCACTTAACAATTTGCATTTTAAGTAATATAGCCATTAAGGCACGCTATATCGAACACCACAGAATCCATTAAATTTGTACGATGTAGTAGTCGTTAGGTATAATGATTGCAACCCCAGATTTGTACTTTGACAACAACAAAATCACTTGCAAATGCTTTGTTTGTTTTTATATCTAGAATCAAGAAGGAAAAAGAGAATAATTTCAAATGCGCCATTACCGATGTTGAACTGGGTCACGCTGCATCCTATAACCAACACCATATTCAAGGTAATATTTTACAAAGGCTCTGCACTCTAAACAGTTCCAGGCCAGAATTGACTCGTAGAGGGCTCCGTGTGAGCCGGTCGTTTCTGGGTCAGAATCACCTGTTTCTGGGTTCAGAATTAGAGTCAAAAACACGTCCCTGAAATGGGTTTCTGGTAATGTTGACCAACCAAAACGGGTCATATGGTACAGTATGGCCCTATGGACCCTTCTCAGTCAGAGTCAGTTCTGACCTGGCACTGTGTAGAGTGTGTGCCTTATACTTTATCATTAGCTGTGTCAAGAGACCATTGTGTGCTTTAGGAGTGTAATCTGGTCATCGTGATGGGGGACTTTACTGTCAGAAACAAAATCCAAGGGACCTTGGCTCTGGTCTCAACCCTCTTGGCTGCAGTTGTTTTCTCTTATCCATCCCTTGAAACTACATTTCGTGGGGTACAGTCGAACCCCGAAACCTCAAAACTAGCCATCAGTATGCAAACTCTCAATTTTGTAACGCACACATTGGATTCAATGACTCACGGGGCCGACTTTACAGAGCGCTAAGATTGATCTTATTTATGTATCAATCTTGATTGCTAAGCAAAGTGTGATGTCACACTACAAACCACGGCAATATTGACAACTCATCTTGAGATGAATTTTAATAGTGCGTTGTGAAATCCACCCCTCGATCCTGTTCAGAACGTTGTGTCTCCTACAAAGCCATACACTAATTTTGGTGATAATACCTACGATATGTTTTCATTTATCACAATGGTATCTCCGATAATATTGAGTGACAGCCAACATCAAGAGAACTATCTGCATCATGTAATTTTAGATTGAGTACCATGGTACAAACATTAGTAACATTTCTCACTGATGAAATTGCAAATAAACAATGTTTTGCTTAAAAAAATATCATAAACTTTAGCACATCGACGATGAAAGAGTGTTGACAGAGCTGGACTTCAGTGACTTCGAGCATAACTTCCGCCTTCGACAAATCAAACATAACACCGAGGCCATGGAGAGAGTTAGACGGCTGCAGGAGAGACTAGCTGAGAAGATCACAGTGATTGAGACGAATCGAGCAAGGAATTTAGGTAGATAGCCTCATTTCCGTAAATGCGGTTTGCAGAATGACTTTTGACTTTTGACTTTTTGGTTTTGTGTCTAATAGTTTTGGTGCACCCAGGAGGTTATTCCTATCTGCCCACCCAGCCGAGTCCCTCGATACTTTGCAAAATCTGTTTACAGTTTAAACCTTTTTGTGTATGTTTCTTTTAGATCCTTCGAATGTGCAATTTGTAAATGTTTGCTGGCGAATGAAATAAAAAGCAAACTACGCTCGACATAAAAATACATACTATTTTTTTTGCTTTCTTAGTGTTAATATAATGCAGTATTGTCATAGTAGGAAGATAATTGACAGAATACCTTTGAAAATATCGATTACCTGACTAGTTCAATTAAACGATTGTTTTATTCGTACAGTTATCACAAAGCGACGAATCGGTCTGTCAACGAGACAGGTTAAGGAGGCCATCGACAAGTGTGACATCAGCCTGGTACCCGGCGAGTTTGCCGAACTCCTTCTCAAGTTCCTACCTTCTAAAGAAGAGGTACGAGGGAAAACATGTATGACAAATCCGGGCCATTGTCATGTAAACTGTTGGTGATGTCCTTGGGAGAAAAACAAAACAAACCAGCAAACTAATGAC
Organism: Pycnopodia helianthoides; assembly: GCA_032158295.1. Classification (NCBI taxonomy): domain Eukaryota; kingdom Metazoa; phylum Echinodermata; class Asteroidea; order Forcipulatida; family Asteriidae; genus Pycnopodia; species Pycnopodia helianthoides. The sequence goes on from CM063245.1 coordinate 16,032,484, forward strand.
ACCCCGAAATTAAATTATAATTTTACATAATTAGAATCAATACTGAGAAATGTAGAAAACCAAAGCCTACACTGCAAATACTCTGGTGTTAAATTTATTAATTCGGTCGCTATTAGGTGATAAACCGACACGGTGTTACTTTCCACGCGAGACTTTGAACTCAATTATTTCAATAACAGACCGAGATTTAGATGGGTGTGCTTTTGACACTGAACACTGTTGGCAGTTCACTTACCACAGGTTATTGGCAAGAGTACATCAAGACAGGTTGGCTATTGAAATCAATTAAGAATTTGGTGTTGTCACATACTGATACAGAAATAATCAATTTAACTCTAGAGTTTTCGCAGTGTGTGTTTAGAAATCATCCTCATTTTAGACAGACTAATTTGGAACCTCCCAGAGGTCAAATACTGTCCTTAGCGGTCGTTGCCTTTGATCAATCGGACTTCATTTGCCATGGTGTCCGGTTTCCTGAGTAGAGATGTAAACAGGATCTGTAGCGTGTCATTGTGTATGATGATTGACTCGTCCCATCCTTATATCCTTATACACTGACATGACTTGGGTAGCCGATCATCACTTGGGCAACGTCTCAGACTGATAATGAGCAAGATCATGTATACAATTAATTGACACGTGTTGTCCCATTCTTCCATTGTATTCATGTAGTTAAAGTCACTTGCCAAACACGCTGACGACTACGATGGTATGGGGGAAGCAGAGCAGTTCATGTTTCAGGTAACAATTATAGATGGATTGCATATGACGTCACTGACCACCATCTTTGATGAAAAACAATGGAAAAGTGTACGCACAACTCTCAGCCAATAATAGCCTTTCACGAGTGCACGTTTCATCAAAGATGGCGGCCAATGCAAGGAGTCTATTAGGAAGGAAATCAGCTTCTGATATCGGAAACTTCACCGTTATGGCTCAAATTGTTTTCCAAGTTAAAGGATTACTGTAAATGATGTTACAGTTATCTCGGTTTCACTAAGCATTACGATTCAAGATGACTTGTCTATATTACCTTGCTCATTTGTACTTCATTGCATTATTATGAAATCTTAGTGCTTTGTGAAACCAAGGTTTTGTTATTTTTTCCTGAAAAAGTGTTAAATATTATAACCTGTAATCTGTTCCTCTCAAACGATTTCATTCATTGTTTAGTAAAGGCGGCAACATATCTTCAAAATTAATGAATAGTTCACAAATATTAATACCAGAGTTTACTTCATGAGTGCCATTTAACTATTTCTGCTGGTGATATTCAAACTTTAGAAATATTGGTGTTTTTAGCTAGCTGTTTGCCTTCATTTTAGTTTCTCCCGTTGTTACTGGTGTTTAGTCTTATTAGTCCATCGGCTTCGATATAATAATCTGATCTTACTTGCCACCTTTTTTTAACTATGTAATTTATAATTTCAATTTCTCTGTGTATTCCATTTTATCGCTTTGTATCTTGCTTGAAATGTGTATTTATATGTTTGTTTAAAATATGATTGTGTTTTGTTTGTGTGTGTTTTTTATGTGTTTACTTTTGCCCTTCTCTGGGCTGCCTCTGCTCGAAATAGAAATAATGTATTGTCATAAGATTTAAAATGTACAAAACTAAACATAAAGTATTGAACATATTATTGTTTAAGAGAAGACCAAAATTATGAACAACGTTTGTGACAACATTTTGACAGTTGTATGCTCCTTGAAAACCAACGTAATGGAACTGGTGGTTTCTTCTATAGATAAGAAAATATGTATACTATAGAAATTACTCTTTAGGCGTTTCTCAATTGTCCTAAAGCCCTTTTGCCTAGTATATATCAAATTTAATATATATATATTTTTTTAATCCTCAGATGGCTCGAGTTGATCGGTACGAGTCTAAGCTACGTCTTATGGCGTTCATGGGAATCTACAACGAGCTCATTATTTCACTCCAACCGGTAAAGACCACTGTCTCATTCTGTCACTGTAGCCATAAGAAGTAACTGTAACTCAGAGAAGTTGCGTGTAAAACCATTTACAAGTATCTTTTGCGAGGAGTGTTGACACTGAAAAGAGCCGGTGTGGGCGCTATAAGGTGTAGCCTTATCATTACCCTGCAAGCAAATTTATTTTCTGCAGTACACGTCGGCTGTGGAGTCAACAGTTAAGGGATAGGGAAGAACAGCCTATCTCTTAACTGTTGACTGTATTGACGAAGTATGCTGCAGAAAAAAATCGCACCCTGCAACAAATAATTGCTTATAATCTTTTTCGCTAGTCTCTTAAAACCTTGATATAACAAGAACCCTTGATTTAACAAAACATTACTTTGATCAACTGAGACTGGGAACAACAGTAGTAATTATCTGAGAATCCGTATTCAAACAATTATCCTCTGCTTTGTCATACGTGACAATTTTACAGGTAACTTGGAAGCAACCAATTCCACCAAGGACTACATTTCAGTTGCTAATGAGAAATGTTTTTTTTTGTCCATCCTTAAGAAAACTGTGAAAATAAAAATAAAATAAAAAAGGAAAGGTCTTGAACTGGTTGCCTATTAAATACATCGTGTGGCATGGCCCCATGTTTCAGTCGACTACAGTTGTTTCTAATCTTAAACTTAAAATATGGGATTGATTATCGTCGACAAAGTAAACCAGTGGCAGTCTAGAAGTCGGCACTGGTTATAAAGTTATCCTCCAGATAAATATTTCCCTCTGAGACACTCTCGAAGTATAGGAAATAGTTTGGAAGTAACTGTTACTTGTAAACTTGCTAATACAACCATGTGATATCATTTTTGTTGTGGGAGGATTGTTGGCTCTGAAAAGAGCCGTTGTGGTTTCGACGTTTCAAATATAGTATTATCTGCTCGTCTTCAGGAAAAACTGTCAGGAAACAATTCAATAGTTAGTTTTTGATGAAAATAGTATGCATATCTTTGGAACTAACAAAATTCTTTTTAAAGTGTATATTGAATGGATTGTCGCTTTGACATTATTCAGGACATGGCCGCCATCGTTACAGCTGCTGAAAGCATCGTCAAAAGCAAGAAGCTCAAGAAGTTGTTTGAGGTACCCTAAAGCTTTATGATTTCAGTGGTATTAAACAAAAAGGATTTATACGGTAAAAAAATGTTCAAAGATGGCCTGAAAATGTAAGCCAACTTTGAACTAGTAATTCAATTGATAAACCTTTTCTGTTTTAAACTTTATCATCCGGGTCGACTGTATTTTTTAGTATCTTTTATTTTTGTTAAAAGCATTTCCATTTTGTTAGTGTTAACTTTGTGCTTTTTAGAGTTGTAACTTGATGTGTTTTACACTGCACAATCTTTTACATTGGTTATCAAAGCATCGTTACTGTATATTTATTGGCCTTAATGTTTGCCTGTTTCTTGCATTGTAGCATCAGGAGATCAACCTGATAGTAATTAAATTTACTTTTTTTTTTTTAATTCTTCGGGATGTTGGTCATTTGCTGTTGGTCATTTTCTGTGTTCCTGATTGTTTTTTCTCATTGTACTTTTGTATCATTACCTTTGAAATTAATAAATGAAATGAAATGACCGACTTTACGATTTAACTTTATTTGATAACCACTGCCAAAAATCGTTTACTATTTTCTTACTTTCTGTGCACTGTATTGTAACATAAAAATATTGCTTGTATTGTTCTCTTTGCAGATCATATTGGCTTTCGGTAACTACATGAACAGCAGTCGTAGAGGTACAGCTAGTGGTTTTAAACTGAACACATTAGACAGAGTAAGTTATTAGACGCTGCAATGTCACGACAAACCAAGATTAAATTATTGCCAACAGGTGCACCCACAAACATAATTTATTATAATTATACCACACACACAAAAATCCTTGTCTTTTGATTGGTGGGACACGCGTCACGTGTTATCCTTTAGTTGACCTTGTTTACTGCTGCAACGCTCCAAAATTTAATAATGGAGACCAATATGGTTAATTATTGGACGCTTCGCAGTGTTTCCAAAATAACCGTTCGTCCAAAGGTCGTGTCTCAGTTGACAAAGTTGTTGTCCACTTGGAGTCGTTCACGGTGTTTAGAAGGTGTTTTTTTAAATTGAATTTTTCAGAGTGTATGGTGGACGAGTTTCTGTGTCTATTTTGTATTTGTGTTTGTTGTGGGGAAAAATCCAAAGACAAGGACCTTTGTGAGTTAATATAATCACACGGTGAAATTTTGCTTTTCATATCCACGAGGTGAAGGAATGTTCAAGATTTCACTTCGTGATTACATTCTGCGACAGTGCACTCAAATGCATCCAGTATCTGGACATGGATATCAACCATAACGATAGACCGAGTGCTAGATCTGTATTGATGTTGATGTAAATTCATCCCCCCCTTTTTGTATTTGTGCAATTTTCATTTTGTAAATTCACTCTTTTTAGAATGCTGTTCTCGTGATGATATATAACTCATTTCTTAAATCAAAAGACGATTTAAATGCATTGGGTAGGAACCAGTGTTGCACACAACTTCTGCATCAAGTTCTCGCTATTGCAGTCACTTTGTACTTCCCCCTCTGTCTGCAGTTAACATTTGTGAAGGCGGCTGACCGCTCCCACAACTTCCTCAACTATCTTGCCGAGACGGTCCGAAGATGCTATCCAGAAGTCCACAACTGGTACGACGATCTAGCCCTTGATAACGTAAAATCATGTAAGTATTATAAGGCCATTTTATGGAGTCAAATTTTTGACTTCACAAAATGGCTGACGTGTTAGTTCGCAATGTTCAAGGAAAACCGCGCAATTTCGAGGCATATTTGTGTGGATCATTGTATTCTACTTTTAAAAGATCTTTCTAACCATATGCATTTTATAACAAACGGTTACAAATGCTTTTTATAGACCAACTCGACCGATCCAAGGCAACGTGTACCTTTAAATCATTGTAAACGCATTAAAATCTCTAAATCAAAAAACTAACAAACATTGCTATAGGCCGTTATAAGTGAAGAGCCACAAAAATGCAATTTACATTGGTTTACCTGTTTTAGCTAATCAAGACTCATTTTGCTTAGCCTATTTGTGAGTTTCTATCAACTTTTGAGGACCATGGTGGACGTGTATTGGTTTAAAACCTTGTATCTTATATTTGTGTTAAAGTTTGTGTATTATTGCCGGCCCATGACTCTGTTTGTTTTCAAATGAAATTATGTACATTTTGTTTCTTTATTTCTATATCTTTCTTTGCAATTTGATATCATGTTTTATTATGCTGCTGACCCCTGGTTATTTACTGTTTAATGATGTAAATTTTGCTTCAATCTACATTCTTTATCTGTCTTTCCATTTTAAATATCATGTTCTATCGGATGTGTTTTATTAAGTTATTTTAACTTGTGTAGTTGACGCAGTGGTTTTAATTATAACTTATATTTTTAATTGAGTGCTTTATTTGAATGCCTTTGTCAATTTTAATGACGTAAACGACTATTTATTGTCTGCTATGTGAATGTCTTTGTTTTAATGAGTACAATATTTTCTCAGTACCTCCCCCATGAAAGCGAGCTAAGGTTGAACTGATCACACCGTGGTTAAATAAAGGTTATTTGTTTAAGGACACAACCCTATGATTTTCATTCAGCTTCTCCAACAAATAATTGTGATTAGTATTCACCCAAAGCTGGCAATCGAGTTAAGCAACTCGGGATTGTTTCCTTTCAATATTCAAGTATTTGTTTTCGAATTGCTGTCAAACATGTAATTGCATTACAGGGCAAATATAAGCCAAAAATATATGTTTATAGAAATTATTAGCCGTAGGAAAACACCGGGTTTTTCCCAGCGTACACTCGAACACTTTAACATATATTTTAATTAATTAATGTTAGGTTATGTTCCCAAGAAAATTAAAAGGTTCCCTCTAAAATGTTACTTAAAAAAAAGCTATTACAGATATAGGACTAGAACAATAATAGCATTAACAACCCCCCGTCAAAACAGAATTTTAAAAATGGTTTTGTTCAATGATTTGTTTTAGCATCTCTGGAATCGTTGACGATGGACATCCACGGTCTACGGAAGGGTTTAGATCTAGCCAAGTCCGAAAGAGATCGACAGCAGCACAACTCTATCATCGAAGTAAGATTGGTTTCAAATTGTCTCAAGGAAATTAAATTCGTATAACATGATAAAGCTTTACCTTTGTACTAAACATAACTCCCGTGAGACAATTACTCTTTTTGTCAACTATGTCAAAAGGAAGTTTCGAGAGAGTTAAGTCATATAGAAATATGTGTAACGTTAGTGTTGTATCTTTCTGGTAATGAAAGCAAAGAAACCCTCAAATGTGCCTTGCACTGTAACCATCAGGCTTGAAGATACCTGTTGAAATATATTTAATTGCATTGAATTGATTTGAATGCTCAGAAGTCATACTGCAAATGAAATTGCAATGGAAATGTACAGTATCAACGGACGTTATTGCAAGTTGTCAGAACTCTCCGTATAGACCTTGGTCATTGTGCAACCATCTTGTTTTGTGTCTCGATCACATCTCTCGTTACCAAAGTGTAAATAGTCTGGCTCCCTTTTGATGTAATTAGAATCAGTATGTGACGTTTGAAGCTTTGAATTGGGTGGATAGTAGAAAGTAAACATCACTGGTAAACTTGCGGGTACAACCAATGTGTGAACCGCTTTTAGGAGGAGTGTTGGCTCTGCTCGTCTCCACTCTTTTGAAGGCGAGCAGAGTAATACTGTTCGAAACGTCGAACCAAAACGGCTCTTTTCAGAGCCGCCTCTGCTCAAAGAGAGATCTACACAAAAATGATTCTACTCGCAAGTTTACTAGTAATAGTTACTTTCTAAGAATCAGTTTGCATCATTAATATTACAAGCATGGAACAAAACACACACACATGGTGTATTCGTAAGGTCTATATTTCTCATCGGGATCAAATGGGGAAACCATTGCATGGCTTGATCCAGATATTACACGATAAAGGGACTTGGGCCAGAATTGACTCGAAGAAGGATCACTTTGGGCAAGAAACATATGGGGGTCAGGTTGACCCGATTCCCGGTCCACAATGCATGCAAGGAATCCGTGTCAATCTTGTGTTTTGGACTCGGATTCCGGATCATGTTGACCCCAAAATTGGTCATGCTGACCCAGAAATGTGTCAGGTCCTCTGGATCATTCATCCGGATCAATTCTGACCCAGGACCTGATCCAATGTGTATTCCCTTTGGGGGATATTTCTCTCTAAAGAATAAGTAGCCGTAACTCTACAATCGTCAATTTATACTCTCCTCAGGAATTTTACAAGAACGCTTTCGACACTGTGTACGACCTCTCAGAGCGGTTCAAGATTATGGAAGATGCATACAGGCACCTGTGCACATCGTTCGGCGTCAAACATAAGGAAATGGAACCAAGCGATTTCTTTAAGAACTTCATCCAGTTCAGTATTGAATACAAGGTAATCCCCTTTGCTGTTTTGTCTTGCAAATCTGCCTTGGTTTTCACAACTAATCTTGTAAATATTTCAAAATTTCCCTGAAATCTGCATTTGAATTAATTTGATATTTTATCCAGAAGGTAATGATGAAATTCAGTTTTTAGTTGGGCCTACTCCAAACTGACAGTGTCTTTGAAAACTTCATTTTTCCAGAAAGCAGCCAAGGAGAATTTGGAGCGGCCAATCAAAGCCAATCCTGCCAGGAAGCAGACGATCAACAGCTTAGCCTCCCGCCAAATTTCAGCCGAGGATGCCCAACAGCCCAAGAGGCCTTCCAAATCAAAGCTATTCTTCGGCCGGTCCGGCAGCAAATCCAAAGGAGGCAAAACGGACTCTGCAAACGGCGACGTTGTTGCCGGCGGTAAGCGCTCGCCGACAAAGCTAGCTTCTCCGGCGTCTAGTGACTCCGGGGTATTTCTGATAGCAACGCCCGAGCTGGAGGGCGAGTACGACACCATACCGTACCAATCCGGCTACCAGAATGGACACGCAGCCCCGGAGAACAACAATGCCAACAAGAAAGTCAAAAACAACGGCATCGTCTTGACCGGAAACCGCCCGTTTAATGTGAACAATAACAGTAACCGTGACGTCATTCCAGAGGATGGCGGTTATTTCAACTCCGAGCCACTTCAGGACGAGTCGCCATTGAATGAACATGCGACTTGTGTGACTGTCACAAACGGCGACAGTCCCCATGCAGTGCCAGAAAGCCACACGTACACATTTTAAACACATTCTGTACATGAAAATATATACCACAATGTATCAATATCACACACCACCTGTTAAGTTATTCGTAACCTTCTAATGTGGATGTGGATTTTAGAGACATGTCCATCTACAGAATAACAGTATAATCAGTGCAACAAGTAAATTATCTGCTTTATTTGACATTTTGATGAGACGCCTAGAAAATGGTACACACCAGCAAGAATGGCTGCCACAAAACAGTGAAAGCAACATCCAAACAAAACAGAACATCACGTTAGCTGAGCGCCTCTCTGTGCATGCAGGCCCAGTTTTGTTGGTGCTCAGCATACATCGAGTTGCCCTCCTTCCGCGGCGCTGAAGGGCTTCCACCTTCGTGTTACTTCTACGTCACAGGAAGAGTCCAAGAGCTTCCCTCTTCCGCTGTCTCACAGGACAGCCACCGTCTACTGTCTATGGAGTAATGCGTATCGCAGCCATGAACAGAATAGGCTGGTACCTCCACATCCACAGCTGGTGTATTGGGAGAGTTGCGACATGGAGGGAGAAGGTTTCTTTGGTCACGTGGTTGTTGGGCGCCATTTTCATCCAACCAGCTTGATGGCAACAGTAAAAATCATATTACCTCTGTACATTACATTTGGATACATGCATTGGACATTATTCGGAACATTCCGGTTTGTATTTGCTGGGCTGAGTTTAGAAGTATTACTGTAAAGTAACACACAAAAATAATATGGTATTAAGCGGCAACTGCGAAAGAATTATGTGCATTAAAGAAGTACACGTAATAGAGACACAGATGTAGGTGGTCCGGAAATCTCACTTTTAAATATTTGTTAAAATTCGAAATCTTTTTGTCTTGCAAAAACAATTGTCTTCGTTGTAATATTAAATTTATAAATTGTTGTTATATATTTATTCAAGATGTGATTATATATTTAAGAAAACTTTATATTGATAAACCGATATGGCAAACAAGATTTCCTTTGCCAAATCGCAGGTGCCTCGTGGTTAAACTTCAATTGTTACTTGGTGGTATGGTTTTAAATTTTGTTTTTTTTTGTGGTAAGAAATTAATTTCTGATGAAGAAAATCTTTGACTATAATCTCAATGGCTGTTAAATGCTTCAGTCGGGTACTTAAGAATCTTATTTGTGACACCTTGCAAAGTTCTTACGCTGTACAGCTGAAAACCCCCAACATTCCTCGTTATATCCCGACGTCGGCAATATGACCTCTTTAAAACCGTATTTGTTTCCATAGCATTGTACACAGCAATCGAGATTTCCCTCGTTGTAAGCGAAATATTTTTCCCTCGTTGTAACCGAAACTCTACACAGTAACATGCTCGTAATAACGATCGAGTCGATGTATATATGGCATTTTTTTATATCAATATTTATGAACACAAACTTCAAACTGTATAAAGTTTAAAAATTCATGATGCAATGTCTAATTGCAATTAATTAAACGTTATTTTAAAGAGATCTTAAAACTCAGAATCTACAAACAACTCAATTTGTAAATTTATTTGATATCCCCACCAGTTCCGTCGGAAATGCTGTTATAGATTATCAGGCCACCCTTATGAATTTTCCAAAATCCTCCACTGGTATCAACACCATGTTTTTGAGCTGGATAAGATTGGTACGCCAGGCCAAGCAATAAAGTAATTGTTATTTGGCATACAATCCTCAATCCTTTGACAGGGTTATAGGGTTAACTCGACCTCCATTCCAGGTGGGGTATCTTGAAGGGTTCCACATTCTATGTGTAACAGACAAAGGTGTAAGTCATTCCGTAGAGTTCCAAAGTGAACAAATGCAATTTATATAAAAACTCGCGGTTCATTAAAAAAGGGTTATATGTATTTTTCTTCTGGCACATAGAACAATGGACTCCTTGTACATGATTATGTTTATGATTCAATGCTGTTTTATATAACAAAAAGTCGCTCATGTTATATTACAAATGCCACTTCACGGAGCCATCCTCTTCAACTCTTTTATTCTCACTTTTCTAAATAACTCAATGTGTGCTACAAAATAATTTTAAAAATTAAGAACCCCCCCCCCGAGAAAAACAAAACAAAAAACAAACAACAACAACAACAACACCAAGACTTATGGGGTATTTTTTGTTCCTACAACACAAGGCAACAAAATGGTTACATTCCTTGGATGCTCAATAATATTTCTCTTAAATTCCTCTCGTTTAAAACACATGTTCCTTGCACCTGTGAAAGAATTTATTGTTAACTTTTGGCATGCCGGTAAATGAAAATGTTCGAGACTGTTTTAATCACGTCTCCTAAATAAGTGTAAGTATGTACAGGGCTTTTCCGAGATTTCGTTGTTTTTTTAATCACAATGCCATGCTTCGTCAACACGATTAATGTAAAATTGCTATCATTTGAAAAATTGTTATAAAGGTGTAATTAAAGTCATTAATATTTCAAATAATTGTGATGGAATCGATGGCTCATGTCTTTGAAGGTTTTGTGTGTAATACAAGTTTTCACATTCGCTTCAGAATACAGCAGACCCGATATGGCTCAGAGGGGGAGGAATTTTGAAAATCATATTTTCTTTTTAAAATAAACATAGTTAGGCCTACGTATCAACTGTTATTTATTTATTTTCTTCGAACATGAATTACTTAAATCACAACAAAGTTATTTTTTAAAGTAGGCCTATACATTGGCCTATTATAAAAATATATATATGTATATATATATATATATATATTAATTGCAAAATATTCGAGAAATTAAAATTTGGGGGAACCTATGAGCGAGTGAAAATGATCGTTTTGGGATCACACTGACAAGGAATCTAGATCTCAGTAGAGTGCTTTCGACGAGGATTTTTTTAAATCCAGAATTGAGAGCTCCCCCCCCTCCGATCCGACCCAGTCCTGGGTCTGACATTCATCCTCGTTGTCTAAGTGCCTTAGTGCATTACACAAATTATATAGGAAACTGTTGTGTTATCACCACTAGTATACATTGTTTTAATAATTCGCTACCTACTGGAGACCGAAGACAATAGCAACAAAGGTCTCCGCTGGGGAATTGTAAAGAAAAAATGATGTTCCACTCTAAAGAGTGGAATGTTCCACTGTAAAGAGAGGGGTGTTCAAAAACTAATTTTATGCACAGAGTCTATGGGAGGATGTTTAAGTACGGGACCCAGAGAAAACAGAACAGACATCTCCAAAGGGATGTCCAAATGGGAGTGGATTCGTTGATTAATGTATCATGGCGGTGGACGAGTTGACCATCTCGTCGATGGATCGTTGCGGTGACTGAGGTTTCGACGTATGACTTCACGGCTGGAGTTAAATAGGCCAATGTACCTTTGAAAAGAAAACATTAATACATGTTTCCGTAAAGAGAAAACCATAGGATCGGTGTGTTGTTATAGTTTGGCTTGTTTGCCGGTGATTGGCGTGTTTTTTGCGAAGTACACAGTCATACTTTAATCTCAGTCTGTCCTCTGTATTGTTTTCATATGAAAAGAAAAGAAAAATCTATAAAAAATTCTTTCCTTACATTTCTGTTGACTCAATCTTATTACTTTTATAAACCATCTATTTAGCTAAGATTGATCATGTCTTTAATACTGAAACTGAATTGATTTGTGGATGGCGTAGCATAAAAAGGTTCTTCCTTTTCCTTTCAAACAGTAACACACAGTTTTGTTTATTCAAGCAAAATGTAAAACAGCATCCAGTTAACGATATTTACCTGTTTGTGTTCATGACTGCGGGTGTTGTAAAAAGGGCGACCCGCACTGTTTTGTTTGACCAAACTGACATTCGCGGTCCACTCATCGCCGAGTTACTTGGTTGCGGTATAGAAAAGTCCACACCGATTACTTGACAGATGACCTTAGAGATCCAAAATGGCGCATCTGGGTGATAGTCGCCTCTCTTTCTTCGAAGCTATTGGCTAAACTACCTGCTTTAGACGGACAGAAAGTACGGAACACAGCGAAGAATGTGGCGAACATGCAGATCGTTGTCTTGGGACGCTCCTTGGTTGCCGTCACGGGAAAGCGTGGATGGACCCAATTTCTGGATCGTGATTCCCCCATAAGACGAAAAACTTAAACCTGTGCCATGGGATGGAAAACATAAATGTTGTGTGCAAAGCTGAGAATGTCTTTAACTCTAAAGAACACTAGTAAATCACCAGAGTTTGCCAGAATTTTTGAGAAGGGATTAACATGTACTGATAATTGGGGGAAAAGGAATACTTCAACTGAAAACAGTTCTTCATCCAGAACAACCCGGTTTAAATTGTTCTTTATGTTGAGAGTGATGTACCCTGTATTATGAGGTACGGGATATGCCATGGAGACCCTGGATATTTGTTATCGTCTGTCATTTGTCTCACCTTGTTCATCCCCTGAACATCTACGCCAGTGGCGTCTCTTCGTCCGTCGTTTGACTCCCAATGGCGGCCTCGCACTGCTGCTTTCGTCTGCGGCGACCGATGTAGTACAGTACCCAGCACAGCGACAGCAAAACGACACCGAGAACGAAGGCAATAGTTCCTGCTATTTCAACATCGATGCTCTCCACGATGTCGTAGTTAATGCTGAAAACGGTCACACCGACGAGTAACAGAATGGATCCGAACACACACAGGAATATGACCAGGATCAAGCCACCGGTCAGTGGAGATCTTGCACCAGAGCGACCGAGGCTGCGACCGTGGCCTCCCCGGCGGTGACGGCTGCTGTAGCGGGAGTGATGTCTCGCCATTCTGATGGCAAATTTTAACGAGTCTGTTTGGATTACTGAGATTATCTGGCAGAAAAAAAAAATCACTTGTAAAAAATAAAACCCCGTAGATAAATTAATAGCACATTGTCTGACCCCACTAAATTTGTATGAGCACCCGGCATGAGCTTTTACATATAAAGTTTAAGGTCTTACATCCCGTGTTGTAGTCACGAACCCCACAAAAATATTCTCATATTGTAGGTTGGATCGGCCCCCGGCAACTATTATTAATAAAGCCTAACTGGTTTACCCAGCGAAACAATCTTGGAAACTCATCTTGGTTTTACTCTTAATGAAAAACTACAGCCTCAAGAGCTTATTATACTGTTCGGTTGCTAACTCTGCGGCCTCCCCAATTCACAATGCCCAATATTATTAATAACTACTATTTTAGTTTCTTGGTAATTTGCAGAGATCCCAGACTAGTGTGAGCATGGTCGTCACGAATAAGAACCATCTTTCATATTTTTACACGTAGAAGTTTAAAATACAATTACTACTCGCCATCTTTCCACTCGTTAACAACCAAAGTTTCAATATTACATCACAGAATAGATTGCAGTTAAACTTAATGTAATGGATCTCGGTACTTACCTTTACAAAATCCGATTTGTGGAGAAAGCAGTATTAAAATGGGTTCAAAATGATTACATCGCAAATGTTCTTCCGGGTTGAAAAGTGGAGAATTTCGATGTCATCCAGCTGTTTACAATGCTCAGTGGTTTTATTGTAGGCCTATTCTGAATTGAAGCAACGGGAAGGAGCTAGCATCCTTGAGCGTGATGAACACTCAATCTTTAACGGCAATTTACTTTTTGAACGTCGGATAAAATGATTATGCTTTTTCTATCCACACATGTACATGGCTATCTTCTGCCATCTGCATCTATAGACTAGTCGTGCACAGTATGTTATGATCTTTGCGTTGAGGTTTATGATAGTAGACTCTATCCACTTGAGTTCACATCTTAACCTCTTCTTGATTGAGAATATCCAGTGACCCGTGGCGGTACTCAGTGACCCGTGTGTTGACTGCTACTGAGGTCGATCCATAGAGTTATAACTCCATGAATCGATCGCAGTCATACAGCGGGTAAGATAGGGGAAATATTTAGGGGAATTGTATGTAATTTGGCATACGGTCAGAGTATGTCATGAGAAAGATGTTTAGCTCGAGGGCCATCAAGTCTTTCAAAATGGCTACCATTGCTTGTTATTCTAACTATATTTTTTCAAAGGACAAATCTGTGACGGCCCGAGGTCCCACAGTTTAATTCTCAGGACACACTCTGACTGTGAGCCAAATGTCATGGCTTGTGCATGTACATGTACATGTACATGTATATCAAAGTCACATCCCATCACCTACCTGCCGAACTCACTTCAATCATGAATCACGCGAGTAGGCTTGTAAAAATGTTTTCTCACCGAGATGAGACCATAACACAAGGTAATTAATATCACTTTGACGCGAGAAAATCTCTCGTTTCCACGAAATAATCAGCTCGTGGGAACGATTTTTTTCTTCTCTTGGATTGAGTTGGTATTTCGTCGGAACGAGACAATGGCCCATGGCTGGGGCTCAGGCTCTGACTTTGCTCCGTGATCAATATTGAAAACGGAGACTTTCGGCCCGGAACTTGGAGCACACTCTTAAAATTCCGGGTCGGACATTTATGGGTCAGTATGACCCGGAATCTGTATCAACATGATCCAGAAAAGGGTCACACTGTCGCAGAATTGACTTAAAAATCCGATGTTTTAACCACATTCCGGCTCAGCCTAACTCGGAATCTGGGTCAATTCTGAGCCGGGAATTTCTAGAGTGCAGGTTGGTGGTCCATAAGCCTGAGCCGCGGTCAAAAAATTCGCCAATATCTCATCAAAAGAACGAGATTATCAAAATATTTCTGCATGTCACATTAGGGGCTCCGTATGTATACGGTAACATTTTGTTGGTACAGATTTGGAAAAACTCAAGCTTAAAGGATACGTTTGGTATCTTACTCAAAAAGTACATTACCATTAAAAATTACTCGGTAATGAGCACCTGAGAGCTGCTGATGGTATAAAGCATTGTTAGAAACGACTCCCTCTGAAGTAATGTAGTTTTTTAGAAAGAGTTAATTTCTCACTAAAATATTTGAATCTGAGAAAGGCTTCAGCAGGCATCGGGCATTTGAAAGAACACAATTCCATGCAACAAGGGTGTTTTTTTCTCTTACATTATTTTGTGGCAACTTTAATGACCAATTGAGCCCCAAGGTTAACAGGTTTGTTATTATGACTGTGTTGGAATACACGTGAGGCTACTAATCTTTGACAATAACCAATAGTATATCCTGTCTTTAAAGGCACCTGGCAGTGGTATTTTGTCAAAACAAAGCTTTTGTCATTAATATATGTATTTTGATGAGTGGAATGTGAATAAACAGTTAACTAAGGTTTTTAAAACTTTGTTTTTATTTCAATTACAAATTTAAGAGTAGGCCCCCCTTTACCTTGACACATGGTGGCGCTGTTCGTGACGTCAATCAAGGCACGATATTTGAAGAAGAAAAAATGTTGTGCGTATGCGGACGTCACCCACATCACAGTATACATGTACTAGCTAGCGTATACTAGCTGGCACATCGCGCCGAAAACGACGTCGTTAGTCTGACTTTCGCGGCCCACAACCGCTTATACTTGGGATCTGCAGGAAACAAATGCAGACTGACCTCATCATTAGTTGTTTAGCTGCACACAGCAGCAATACACCTGGTCGGCATGGCCGGAAAATGCAAGAAAAAAACCCCTTTTCGAAACGTACAAGATCACTACTGAGACCTACTTGGACGTGTGTTTACAACGTAAACGCAAGCAAATTCGAGGGGGTCGATGTTCGATCGAGGCGAAGTCTGCCTTGATTGACGTCACGAAAGGGGATGGGCGGAGCCACCCCCCGAACAACTTTATCTATTTTTTTTTACATATAAATCCTCACAAACTCTTATGTTTAAATATATGTATATATATTTCCAGGTGACTTTAAGGGTGTTCTTGAAAAGAACAGAAAGGTTGTCGGACAGCATTACCAGCTTTTCGCATTTCTAGGCAATTTTATTCACTCAACATAATGAGAGCTCAAAACTACTATAATGTCATTCCTTAGAAAATATAAATAATATCTATTTGTATAAACATAAGTTCTGGAGTAAGACGAAATTTAACATAAATGTTAATATGAAAAAACTACTCCTACTATATTGGGCATGTAAGACCAGTGCATGTCTTTATCATTGCGGATAAAGACAGGGGACCAGTCTGAGAATATACCAACTTAATTGCTACAAATCCAAATACAATTGCAGTCAGCCTTGATCGTTCTCAGGAATGATCGATCCCGCCGCACCAATTTCCCCTAGCACGCGGCAGTGCCCGGATGAGAGGTGTCGATACGGCGCACTGCTTATGGTAGCAAGGCTGAATTGGGGTAGGCTATTTCTCAAAATATTTCGTGAAGGTTTTGGATCTCGTAAAGAATAAACATTATAGCTTGAATACAAACGCTGCGGGAACTTGTGACTACCGTCATAATGCGTCGTGTTTTAAGTTTTTCCCTCAGACCAATTTGCTAACTTGCTTTAACCCAAGACCATACAGCAGTTCAAGAAAGTTAAACTTAGCAAGATGGTCACCTTGATATCACTTATTATGTAATATTTATCTTTAAGCATTAGCATTTCCGTTCACATACGTGCTACCTGAGGTTAGTGTAACCAACGTCATAGCTATGGGATTTATTTCAAACGAAAACAACCCAATTATGTTAGCAATTATGTTATGTTATGGTTTCAAGGCAGCTCTTTCAAAGTATAACAATACGTCATGATTCATTTCAAGAAAAACCCGCATTTTAAAGGAACATTACAGAATTGGTAAGAAAAAAATTGTAAAATAAACTTTTTGATCACAGATTTACATAAAACTTACACGGTCTAATGATGATGATAGTAAAAAAAAACATCCCCTGAAATATTTCTGTCTGAGATGCCATATTTGATGAGAAATGAATAAACTAATTTTCCGATTGGAGTTTATCGCTCAGTGAGCGTTTTATTCATTTGTTGAATCTATATGATTTCATGCAAATGTGTAATCGGTTTTTCACTATTTTCTCGTGACCCAGATGGCCGATCGATCTCAAACTTCTACAGGTTTGTCAGTTTATGTATATGGTGGATTACATCAAGTGCTTACACTGCCAGCAACTGTTTTGTTAGCAAAAACCAATTATGTAATGTTCCTTTAAGTTTAGGCAATTTTACCCTCTAGATCTGATTCTAATTTCCTGCTCCGCGCACGCTCCGAGTTGGGATTTGGCACTGGATGTGCGAGCTATGTGCTCCTGTCGACATTTTCGATGCGCCCTGTACGGATACTCTTCTTTGCACCGGACATGAGAGTCGCGCATTGGATGTAAATCACAACCATAGAAAAACGAAAGGTGGCAGTATTGTTATGATTTGCTAAAAATCTCTTTCAGTTCAGGCGGAATTTTACTCAGCATGCCTTGACAGCAAGTCCAGGATAGTGATTTTGCTCGTCTTATTAGTAGAAGGGCCGCGTTTTTGTGAACAGGGCCCCACTTTCACACCTCGAAGAACCGCGGAATTCTGGGTTTGCTCCAAATGTCTGTATTTATCTGTGCAAGTGAGGAGTACTTAGTATCCTAATTATGCACGTGACATTGAAACATGTGAGACAATGGTGTGTCAGGGACCAACCCTGTAATCCATTGATTTTTGAAACTAAACTCATCACACAAAAAAGACACACCTGGTGTATAGGCAATGTTTGGCCCAACAAAACATGGCCTCGACCATGAAAGAGTCAGTCTTTTTGTGGTAGACTATTGCCAGCTGCTCCCTAAAGGTAGCGGTAGGAGCTTAGAAGTATAGGCTCCTTTGGCATGTAAATAGTAGCCCGAATAGAAATCAGCAAATCCTAGACCACTGCGCCTATCCATAAGATTATATAAGAATGGACACATAACTTGCTTAATATTATACGTTTCTAAGCACTACAGTGTGTTTTCCTGCAGGGATAATGTGGAACTACTTTTTTTCCTTTAAGTATGAGACCTATTCGTTTACATAGCATCATGCAATGGTTTACAAGGTACTGTGGTGGCAATCAAACCATAGACGCCGGTGCGAACACCTTCGATAAGTGCACTGGGTTTATTTACGTGCATTACACAACACACGAGACCCACGGCTTTACGTCCCCTGAAAGACGACGCAATAATGGTTTAGTGTCTTGCTTCAGGACACAATATTTGTCACGACCGGGACTCGAACCCACACTCTGATCAGAAAAACCAGAGTTTGAGTCCGGTGCTCTTATCCGCACAGAAACTGCCGGAATAACAGAACATAGCTTAAAAACAGCAAGACCTAAAGGCTCCTTTTCACTGGCTCCGAAACAAACAGATTCACATCAAACTGTGGGCGTGGAATACACTATTCAACCCCATCACCCTAAAGGATCGCATGTAGCAAAACTCACCATGACAAAAGCTCAAGTCGGTAACAAAACTTGAGACACAGTATAATCATCGGGAAGATAAAAGAGGCTGCTATACATAATTATTTAGATTTATTTATAGATTTTATAAATAAACATACATAAATATATTTATTTTTTTTAAAGCACAATGTTTGCAAAGATATAAATATCCTGTATCTATTATCAAACAGCTCTACCTGGCGAACTGTTCAAAGAGACTGGGAAAAAAAACTAAACACTGTTATCAAAATTATATTTATCCAAAGCCTTTTAATTTTCCAATGTCACAAAGAAAGCAAAAAAGAATAAAACTGATCAATTTTATGATAACAATAAATAATCAGATATGGTTAAATTATATACATTGGCGAAAAGTATAAAACACTTATTAAAGGACATTATAATATATACAGAAACAGTAACAAGGCTTTGAGAAAAGCAAACTTTACATTGTACAAGAATGAAACATTTTTTACAACTTAGTGAAATGCAGAGGTTGGATAGCTATGTTGTCGGCACTTCCATATTAACAGCAACGGATTGTGTCTTGACGACTTCGTCATAGGATGGGGGTGGTGGTGGTTCCGGTTGACCAGCAAGCTCAGTGACAGGCTGAGGTGGATAAGGCACGACCGGTTGAGATGGATATGGCACGCCCGTTCTGTCAAAGTATAATAAGAAGTTTAATTAAACTCGTACTATGTTTGAGCGATATTGCTCCAACATATCAACTTTGTTACTACGCGCATGATCTGTGCCGGGATGTTTCACTGGCCTATTGCCTCCCCATGGAGTACTGCACATGTATAACATAGGCGCTCCCGTTACGATCGTATGCGCTTGAGTCGTATACGACCTCTACAGATACTCTACTTTGCACGGGACATGTTTTACAGTCATTAAAAAAAAAAAATGAACATTCGAAACAACATTGACAATCCTAATGACAGTGTTATTAATATGGTCCCCGGTTGGGGAAAGGTCCCAAGTTGGAGAACGTTTACAAAAGCACTAGGAACTGTTGCCAAAAAGTACAAACAATAGAGGGACAAAAGGAGGTGCCCGATTGAAGGTGTTTACACACTGTGTGTGGGTGAGCGTGTCTACCCGTTGAAACTGAGAACGTCCTCGCTTCGCTTTTATGTACAAAACCAATAGGGACGTTGCTAAACAATAATTAAGTCTAAACATTGGGAGAGTCCTCGATTCAGGGGATTCAAAAACATGTTTGTGTGTGTGTTGGGGGGGGGGCATAGAGACAAGGGTTATGAGCGGGGACACACCCCACCCCTCTATTTACGCCAATGAAATTGCGGTACTTAAACGCGCATGAGTTAATGACAATATTTTGTTTGAATTCAATGGGAAGACAAATAAACTCAATTTGACTTACAGAGCTGGTGGATAGGGAGCAGTGGCTGGATACGGTTGGTTTGGATACTGTTGAGGCTGAGGTTGAAATCCAGCCTGGGTTTGAGGTTGTCCTGGGCCGTATACAATCGTTACCCCTGGAGGAGCTGCCTGCGATGCTATTGGACCTCCCCCTGGGCCGTATGCAACTGTTCCAGGCGGTGGTAGTGGCTGGACTACGGGCTGCGCTCCGCTCGGCTGGTCGTACCCAAGTGTTGTTCCTTCTGCAACTTGCTGGCTCGCAACGGTCGGTTCCCGCCCCCTCTTGATGGCACAGCAGAAAGATACAGAGCATGTTATGACTAGCCCAGCACCAACACATAGCAAAACGGTACCGGCTATCCCAGATCCAGTACCAAAACTACTGTCATAGCCCGTAGGCATCAGGATTGCTCCACCCATGAGACAGGACACAGCAGGCATTACTAAGCAAACGGAGCAGATGAAATAGCCACATGCAGCCTTAGCACCGGGAGATGTAACCACACCAGGGTTTGCACGATGAGGACGGGGACGATGGTGATCGTGGCGCTCCATACTGACAGTCAGAGAAACTTGCTAACTAATATTCGTATTCTATTGAATTCACCACCAACTGCACCTTCTATCAAGAAAAACATGTCAGGTAAAAATTACAGATATTATAAAAGCGGTCAATACCATGCAAAGCTTTTAAAGTAAACAATCATATACGAGCTATACAGAGCTGCTCAAAACTTACGGAACGACGTGACAGTGTCATGGAAACTTCTATGTAGTATCAATAATGTGCATCTTCTGTTCAACACACCCAAGTGAGACCAATCTTAACGTCAACTGCGTCAACGCGTGAACGAGCTCGTTTCTGTCTGTGTTCGATCCGTTTCCCAAAACTGATTTGTATGAGCATACTGAAATAACTGCATATACAGCAAATAACTAGCATTAGAACAAAGGTCAAACATACGAAACAATCAATGACGCGCATGGTGTGACATACGGTGTGTGGTGTAGTGTGTTTCCTTCCATTTTCCAATTCCGATGGTCGTCGTATAACAGAGAATTACAAGATCATTAGGCGCTTCTCCAAGTACGCATGGGCTGGATAGGACAGTAAATAACTATAATTAACCTTTTGTCATTGAAATAAGTGAGGGTTCATCGTGCATACGGGACCATGCTGTCCGGTTTGGGTGGTGGTGGTGGCGGTGGTTGTTTGTGTCATTGTATATACATGAAATAACATAAATAAGGCTTAAGCTCAATCGATCATCGGATTCGCGAGAAAATTGTGAAAACCCAACACTTTTTTCAAACACGGGAGTTTCGGACCCGCGAGATTGCCCTACTCATTTCTCAAAAAACTATAGCATTTCAGGCAAAATGCTTGTGTCACAAGAGGGCTCTGTTGCATGTTAGAATTTAAGTTGTGCGACATACGACATAGCAAAACGTCGGGCGTTGACCTACGTCACATACGTCAAGGAAGTTTCCTATTGCATATAGTTATTAAGTAATTTGCATAGGAACAGTCACACGGAACCTTACATGCATTGGAGTGTAAACATTCTGATTAGAACTGCACCCAACCCAGACCAAGGTAACATGATAGCTAAAACTTAAAAGCTCACATTCTTCACAGGCTCCGAAACAAACAAAAATCACATCAACCTTTTAGCATCAAAATGTACAGTGGATGAGTGATGATGCACGGAGAGAAAATTAGTTTATCAACTTTGGGCGTCGGTAATACACTCTTCAAACCCATAACCAACCCTAAAGGATCGCATGTAGCAAAACTGACCATGACAAGGGCTCAAGTGGGTAACAAAACTTGGCACACATTAAAATCATTATGAAGATAAAAGAGGCTGCTATAACATATTATTTAGATGGTTTGATTTATTTTATAAATATTATTTGATAAAAATATAATATTTTTTAAGCACAATGTTTGCAGAGAGACAAATTTCATCTATATCATTTATCGAACAGCTCTACGTGGCGAATTGTTAAAAAAAGACTAAGAAAAAAATTAACACTGTTCTCAAAAATGTAATTATGTTAGAGAGCCTTTCAATTCTCAGATGCAACAAAGAAAGCCATCATGATTCAAACAGATCAATTTCATAACAACAATTATAAATCAGATATGGTTAAAGGCCCTGTACACTATTGGTAAGATCGAAAAACACAATGTTCACAGATTCACACATAACTTTCATGATTTAAAGTAAGTAATGGTAGAAAGGGTTTCTTTAAAATATTTCTGCCTAAAATGCTTTCGTTTCTGAGAAACGAGTAAAACAATAGTAACTATCGCGCGCGATAATTTGAAAAAACAGAAAACACATAAGATCTCTTTTCACTATTTTCTCGTGACCTCGATGACCAATTGAGCTCAAACTTTCATAGGTTTGTTTGTTCTTGCATATGTTTAATCACACAAAATGTGGACACTGATTTTAAGCTGTTACCGAAAGTGTACAATACCTTTAAATAATAAGCATTGGGAAAAAACGTATAAACCACAAAGGTTTTACAATCAGTAAAATTATTTTCAACAAAAACAACAAAATCTTACACTGAAGGTCTGAAGCAGGCACTGAGATAGAACTCACTGAGTCAGACATGATTGAATTTTGTAAGAGTAATTACAAAATGATGTCATATTCTACTTCAAGAGACGCAGCAAACAACAAACCTGTCATGTCATCAAAATAGGTATCAAGTTTGATTTGTGACTTCTCCATTGGTTTTCTGCGAACTTTCATTTTATTGCATTGCATTTCGTTTGTTAACATTACAGGTAAAAAATAGAGCACATGCAGAGTGATAAAAACAATAGCTTACACCAAGAAAAGCAGTTTAAACGGTAGCAACCCTGGTCGATTAAAAAAACAGCAACTGATCAGGTTGATCTCCCGACGCTACAATTTCAGAAACATACTTATTATAAAGGACATCACATTCACAAACAGTAGTAAGGCTTTGAGAAAAGCAACACAATTTTTACTCCGTACAAGAATGAAACATTATTTGAATACAACAGTTAACTTAATTTTTGAGTATAAAAAGCTAATAATAACATTGTTAAATACAGAGGCTTGATAGTTATGTTGTCGGCAACTCATTATTATGAACAGCAACGGATTGTGTCTTGGTGACTTCGTCATAGGATGGTGGTGGTGGCTCCGGTTGACCAGCAAGCTCAGTGACAGGCTGAGGTGGATAAGGCACGACCGGTTGAAGCGGATATGGTACGCCCGCTCTGTCAAAGTATAACAGGAAGTTTAATTAATTTCTGGGAAGCTTGTAGAATGTTTGAGAGATATTGCCCTCAACATATCAACATTTCTGCTCCGCGCATGATCTGTACCGGGATATTTCACTGGCCTATTGCCTCCCCGTGGAGTATTGCACATAACATATTGAGGCGCTCCCGTTATGCTCCTACTCTACTTTGCACCGGAAATGTTTTGCACAGTCATTAAAAAAAATGAACAAATAAACTTTATAAACAAATAACAACAATATTGACGTTATTATTAATATTATTTTTAAGACAATAGGACTCCTGTTGGGAAAAGGTACCGAGTTGGGGAATCAACAAAACCAATGGGAGCTGTTGCCAACAAGTTTGAGTACAAATAAAAGAGGGACAATATGAGGTCCACAATTGCAGGGGTTGACACACTTGTGTGTGTGTTTGTGGGAAGGGGGAGCGGGGGGTGGTTATATAGGGACAGGGGTACATCCATAGTCCCCTCTGTTTACGCCAATGAAAATGCGGTACTTAGACGCGCAGTGTTTGAATTGAACGGGAAAATAAAAACTCAATTTGACTTACAGAGCTGATGTATAGAGAGCTGCAGTGGCTGGATACGGTTGGTTTGGATAACGTTGAGGCTGAGGTCGAAATCCTGCCAGGATTAGAAGTGGGTCAAATGCAATCGTTACCCCTGGATGAGCTGCCTGCGATGCTATTGGCCCTCCCCCCGCGCCGTATGCAACTGTTCCAGGTGGTGGTTGTGGCTGCGTTCCATCCGGCTGGCCGTACCCAAGTGTTGCTCCTCCTGCAACTTGCCGGTTCACAACGGTCGATTCCCTCTGCTTCTTGCTGGCACAGTAGCAAAGTACACAACATGCTGTGACTAGCCCAGCACCAAGACAAAGCAAAACGGTACCGGGTATCCCAGATGGTGTCCCAGACCCAACACCAAAACCCGAACTACTGTCATAGCCCGTAGCCATCATGATTGTTCCGACGCTGAGACAGAAAGCACCAAATGTTCCAAAGAATATGGAGCAGCAACGACGAAAACTAACATGATTGGAACGATAATGATGATGATGATGGTCGTGACACTGATCGTGATACGCCATACTGACAGTCAGAGAAACTTACTAACTAATGTTCGTATTCTATTAGATTCACCACCAACTGCACCGTGGACTGTTCAAAGAATCTATCAAGAGAAAATAAAACATTTCAGGGGAAAATCACGGACAATATAAAAGCTTTCGATACCAAAGTATGTGAAGTACGAAATCACACGGGCTAAACAGAGCTGCTCAAAACCGATCCTACAATAGTTGTAAACTTTTCAGTATTGATTTATTGAGACTACCGTTCTCAAAGGTAAATGCTTCACCATGGACTACCTCAGCAACCCGATTGAGGATCAAGAAATCCGTCTCTAAGCGTTTTATCGTCAAGTCAAACTGATAAAATGAATGGCAAGTTCAACTTTTTAAAGACCAGCTTGAACGAAAACGGCAACATGTGATACTTCCTGAACTTAAAAAAAAATAATGTTTTCAATCAATAAGGAAATTGATTTCACATGAGATTAAACAGATTTGAATGGTAAAAATACAATCTCTTTTATTACCCTTTGGCAGGGTCATATTGTCAAAAATTGTTGTTATGGGGGTGGGGGTTGGCTTGGCGGTCATCCGTTTTGACCTTGGGTCAAACGTTTCATTGTATTTTGGGTTTTTTAAACAAAATGTTCCACTTTTCCCCCAAAGAAATAAGTAGTGATGTGTCACATACTGACATGCATGCAACGTCATAAGCACAACACGATCGAGAAACTGGGCGAGCTCACAGTGCAATACTTCGCAGTCGGCCGAGCGCGACCTGACTGTCACATCCAAAGATGGCGACGCCCAGTCGCGACATATTTGAATGCAATTTTTACATGTTTTTTTTGTTGTTGAAAAATGTCTGTATCTTGCAACCACTTTTTCATTTGTTATGAAATAAAATAGTATCTAATTTCGGTAAAAATGAGTGAAAAAGTGGTGGCAGGATACGGACATTTTCCCTTTTTTACCCGTCATTTTCAAAACATCATAATCTGAACAAACTATTCGTTTTGTTCAGCCCCATATTGTATCATGGTGACCCCACAAATGTAGGGAATAAGGTGAAGAATGCGATGTTATAATAAGGGCGATATTTTCAGTCAAAGTGGTACAACTTCCTCGTCTCGTACTTTGAAAACTGTAGCGTTTTAACATGTATAGAGGGTGGGCTGTAAAGGCGACCATGGGACCGAGGTTAGAAAGAGAGCCACCCCCAACAAGGTGGGCTATAGTTACACACATCATACGCTACACTTATTCTCCAAGTACAATGTCACCCCGACCCGTGGTTTAGTTTATAAGCCTACTAAAAATCACAATTTAATGGAACAATTTTATACCAACTTACGTATACGGAAGGACGTGGCAGCGCCTTTTGCTATAGTAATGTGCTTCTTCAGTTCAACACGCAAGTCATGTAAGTGAGACGAACATAATGAGGTCAAACCGTCACAATGTGAACGAGCTCGTTCTTGATGCGTTGTGTATGGTTGTTCAGTTTCCCGAGCTGTTTTATAATAATGTGTACTAGCAGACAACATTTAGGGGTCAATGACACGGTCATTGACAATTGTGGTGTGTGGTGTGTTGGCGTTTCCTTCCATTTTCCAAATGTTGAAGGTCGTCGTAAAATGTAGATAGGCCTATATACCATAAAATTAACCTGTGCCATGAAAATATACTTTCAAAAGGTGGTAGCGTTTTTGAGATATCGCCGAAAGTCCAGAGCGGTTATGTCCACGCAGGAAGAATAATCCGCAATTGGACTTACACAATCTGTGAAACGTTTGTGACAGAAACCCTTCTCAGACTCATTTTTTTTCCTGATAAAAACTGATATATTTTTCCGTAACCACATTACCCCGAAGTGAAATGATTCTCAAAATGCTTTATACTATCAAAAAATGCTGTACTTCTATTCAAGTAAGTTTTTATTGCCATTAATTTCAAGAGAGATTCCGTATACCTTCCATTTAACAGATAACGAGATCATTATGCACTTCTCCGTAGCATGGGCCGGATTAAAGGACAGTACTTATATAAATACTAATAAAAACCAAATTAATACAACTGTAATTTTATATATTGTCCTCCCTTGTTTAACCAGAAGGAAAATAACCCAACGATACATGGATTAACAAACGTGTAAAAGTTTAAGCTCATCCGATCATCAGAGTCACGCAAAAATTGTAAAAAAAAAAATTAAAAAAAAAAAAACATCACTAATTCACTTTTGTTTTTAAGCACCGTAGTTGGACCCCAAGATTGTCTTCCCCATTTCTCACAAAACTAATAGCATTAAGGTAAAACGTTTGAGTCGCAAGAGGGCTCTATTTTATGTTAATATTACAGGCCTGGAATTTCATCTTTGAGAGGGCAGAGGGCATTTTCATTTTTGCAAAGACAATTCCATTGAAAAATCTTAAAGTATATGGGAAAGTTTTGAAGGGGCACCAAGGCCACGACCAGGGGCGACAGAGGCCATGGCCTCCGTGGTCTCCGTGTAATTCCAGGCCTGATATTATTTTAGTTGTGTATTATTTAAAAGAAACGTAGCAAAAGGCAGAACTTCAGGCGTTATGCCCTACATGCCTACGTCATATACGACAAGGAAGTTTAAAATTAACTTTATTTTCGTGCATATGGTAATGAAGTAGTTGCATAGGCACAGACATACTATAAGGAACATTAAGGCATTGGAATATTTTGGGAAACTTCTATCCAGCATCTCAACTAGCGACAGCCTAATATTAGTGATTGCTGAAAGTTGTCAACCTTGAGTATACCATGCCCGATATGGGGCAAAGGGTCCCCCCCCCCCAATGTTCCCATACTATAACACACTATTTTCCTCTTGTATAGAACTCCACCCCCCAAAACAAACCTCAAAATAATTCCTGAGATTCCAAGCACACAATGAAGACACAATAGGGGGCTACGCTCTGCCCCTTATCGAGCACCAATTGACATTGATGCATGGCCTTTAAGCCACAGAGACCAGCGATAGCTGATGGAAGTTGTCTTAGTGTAATATTGATGAGGTATACAAAGGCGCTGAGAGGTGGAAACAACACTCCAGCTGGCAAAAATCCCTCAAACCTGTATTAAGGGAGCCAGTAGGAGTGAAATCTCGCATTAAACTGAAGCTTTATTTTCCTGTAAATCCAAGAAGAATGTAGCAATTATAATTATTGAGGCAAACACTGAACCTAAATTATTGGGTCCGACTTGTTAACGTTTGAACAATAAGAAAATTGAGCCCGTATAATTACGAGCTTTTTTTGTAACTTTTCTAGGTGCCCATTAGGCTATTTGAGTTTGGATGTCGGACAGCGTTGTCGGCCTATTACCTTGAGACGGGTACAATCGATGATCGATCAGATGATCTAATGATTAATCAATTTAAGATTGCTTAGTGTAGATTTTCCCATTCATTCAAAAAAATAATAAAATTGATAAGTATCCTTCAATCATCAAAAATCTATTAAAAATTCCCACTGATTAATAACTCTATCAGACAATCAATTGACAACTTCGATTTTTTTCCACAGTAAAAACGTATCGTTTATTATGATCCCCCCTGAAAATTTAATTATTTTCATTCATCAAATTGTCTGACGGTACAAGGGTTGCTTCCATGAGAATTGTGCCAGCCGTGAATTGCCAAGCTTGTTGACTGTTCCTGTTTCATTATATTGAAATTCCGGCTGTACATATTGTGTGGTTAAGACATCCATTACTATACAAACATTCTTCTTCCGAGTGACGTAAATTAGAATGACTAATGAATAGTAACAGTTGACGTTGGTTCTAAATGTGCCAGAACGCTGTCCGGCAGTGCGGGTTGAAGTCTGCAGTCATAAGTAGTCTTATATTTTGAGCTTTTACAGCGAATGTTCGATTTAAAAATCTTACTATTATTTGTGTGTGTCTATATAATACACGTCCAACATCCAAAGTGATGAAAATAGATCGCGTAAAATGGAATATACTATTCAACCCCATCACCCTAAAGGATCGCATGTAGCAAAACTGACCATGACAAGGGCTCAAGTGTGGTATCAAAACTTGGCACACATTAAAATCATCATAAAGATAAAAGAGGCTGCTATACATAATTATTTAGATTTATTTATCAATTATATAAATGTATATAAATATAGAAATACAGTATTTTTAGCACAATGTTTGCAGAGAGACGAATTACATCTATCTATTATCGAACAGCAGCGAATTGTAAAAAAAAAACAAAAACTTTAAGACTGTTCTCAAAGTTGTAATTATCCAAACCATTTCAATTCTCAGATGTAACAATGAAAGCCAACAATCATGATTAAAAACAAATCAATTTTATAATAACAATAAGTTATTAAGATAATGGTTAAATTATAAGCATTGAAGAAAAGTATAAACCACAAAGGTTTTAAAACCATTAAAAATTAGTTTACAATAAAAAACACCAAATCTTACACTTAAGATCTGAAGCACATGATTGAATTCTGGAAGAGTTACAAAATGATGTTTGTTTGTTTGTTTGTTTGTTTGTTTGTTGGGGTGTTGGGGTGTTGGGGTGTTTGTTGGGGTGTTGGGGTGTTGGGGTGTTTGTTTGTTTGTTTGTTTGTTTGTTTGTTTGTTTGTTTGTTTGTTTGTTTGTTTGTTTGTTTGTTTGTTTGTTTGTTTGTTTGTTTGTTTGTTTGTTTGTTTGTTTGTTTGTTTGTTTGTTTGTTTGTTTGGTTGGTTTATTTCCATTTGCACAACTTAAAAATACATAAAATAACAACAGTCATATTCCACTTCAAAAGACGCAGCAAATCAAATAACAAACCTGTCATGTCATTACAATAGGTATCAGGTTTGATTTGTGACTTGTCCATCGATTTTCTGTGAGCGTTCAAATCATTGCATTGCATTTCATTCATTAACCTTTAAACAGGTAAGAAATAAAGTACATGTACAGTGATACAAACAATAGCCTACACCCAGAAAAGCAGTTTAAAAAGGTAGCACCCCTGGTCGATTAAAGAAACAGCAACTGATCAGGTTGGTAAATGCTACAATTTAAGAAACCTACTTATAAAAAAAACAATATATACACAAACAGTAACAAGGCTTTGAGAAAAGCAAACTTTACATTGTACAAGAAGGAAAGATCATTTACAACTAATTTGTAAAAAGCTAGTAATAACAAGGTGAACTGCAGAGATTGAGTGTACAATTGTTTTAGCTATGTTGTCGGCACTTCCATATTAACAGCAACGGATTGTGTCTTGGTGACTCAGGTTGGTAAATGCTACAATTTAAGAAACCTACTTATAAAAAAAACAATATATACACAAACAGTAACAAGGCTTTGAGAAAAGCAAACTTTACATTGTACAAGAAGGAAAGATCATTTACAACTAATTTGTAAAAAGCTAGTAATAACAAGGTGAACTGCAGAGATTGAGTGTACAATTGTTTTAGCTATGTTGTCGGCACTTCCATATTAACAGCAACGGATTGTGTCTTGGTGACTCAGGTTGGTAAATGCTACAATTTAAGAAACCTACTTATAAAAAAACCAATATATACACAAACAGTAACAAGGCTTTGAGAAAAGCAAACTTTACATTGTACAAGAAGGAAAGATCATTTACAACTAATTTGTAAAAAGCTAGTAATAACAAGTAGGCCATGGGCCGTGGCTTCGAAATCCTTCCAGAAAATGATTCTTGTTACGTCCGGAGCGGTATTACATGAAATATAGTCTAAGTTGTAGATAATATGTGTTTAAGTAAGAATCAAATTGTTCTTTTGCTCACAAGTGGCACATTAATGTGTAATTCACGGACAAAATGTCACATTTTCCAACATAAAGAAAAACATAAGAAAAACAGCGCCCTCACTTGACCAAAAATAATTAGGCTGTCTCCATTATAGAAACAGTTTACCCCCCAAAATTCACATTTTGATGTGGAAACCTTTATAATTGTAAAGAATATGTATGCTACAACATTTCTTAAAGTTTGTATGGGCATATGGCTATTGGAATAATATTTTTCAACTGTACTTGGTGTTTATGTTTGTGGTGGGAAATAGGGTATAGGCCAGTTTGTCCAATGTTAAATTGTTGAATTGTTGAAATACACTATTTCTAGGCAATAAACTATTCATGTATAACAAATAAAAGCAAGGGGTAGGCCAGCATGTATACATAACATGATTGAGGAGGGGGTCATTCTTGGCGAATAAATAAGCACACTATTTCATGTTAATTGTAATTAAAATGGAGATTCACTTTCTTAACAAACAAAGTATGTCTAACGGCCCTACAAAAAGTGACAAACCTCAGATATGTCCTTCTTTATATTTATTAACTGTCAATCTTTTCAACATGTTCAGACACCAAAGTTCAGAACAGACTACATGTACAAAGTTTTGTTACAAGCAGCACTTCACCTAATTACCTTCACAACAAAAAGCTTAAAATCTTGTTTGTTACATATGCATTAACATTGTTTGTTGATCATAACATTGCACATGAAACTTTCAATTAATGTGGTTCTGAAAAGAAACTTGGCTTTAAATTGATGGTCCTGTCACATGCACTGGCAACTAAAGAAAGAACTATTCTGCAGATACATTCCCTGTACATATATACACACATGTACATTGTTTTGATCAAACAAACAGCTCCTAACATCATAAGATGAAAAGAATCTGACACTTACATTTGAAACTTGGTATTTTGTCTACCATTAAAATTGTGGACACTAAAATAAATGCTAAGTTTGTCATTCACACATTCACAAGTCTGAAAGATTTAGATTTTCAGAACTTGATCGCATTATAATCAAGAACATATAGAGAAGGATAGGATAATAAATGTTGGTGCTGTCCCATCCAGTGACGTTGTATCTGTTGACTGTTTGTAATTTGAAAAATGTATAGTATCAGTAAGTTGTACTCTTATGAATATCCATGATGTACATATTATGGTATTTTTTTTTTTTTGGGGGGGGGGGATTTTGAATGATCTCATAATCAATATTCATTAGGGTGCGGTGCACTGACTTGATCATTGTATATTAGATTCCATACTGAAATGGTGTTCTGGAGGCCGGTGTCAGCCATGATTGAACTAAAATGAAATAAAACAACAATTTGTGTGAAAAATTGCATTAAATTGAATATATACAATACTGTGAGATATTACTTCATCAGACCATTTCGAATCACATTACAGGCCTACACCTTTCCAACTGATACTGAAAGTAACAACAAATGTACAATTTTGAATTTTTGTTTTCAAACTAAATCAACAGCCAACTCTTGACACTACTCAATTTGTTTTCTTCATGTATACAAATCCTACAGATCCCTCTATTTTCTTGCACATGTACACACATACAAATTTGTACATGTGACTAATGATGCACTATATGTAGTCTGCACATTCCTATCTACACATGTAACAGTCACGATTATTGAGTTTTCATTATGATAGATTTTTAAATATTACTCCAATGTCCAATGGATTTTTGGTATGTTTACTGTAAAATGTGTACCCAATTTGAATCAGAAAATATGATCAGCTTGACAAATGATGCACATCACTGGAAGTATGTGTGGTCTGCCTGAAGAAGATGGTCCATTTACATTTGATCTTAGTGCTCGCTTCTTACAGATCGTCGTTGTCATCATCTGTGGAATCATCTGTAACAGTCAAACAAGAGAAAGATACAAACTAAATACAACTTTTTAAAAAGAGTTTTAAAAGGTTGCTCTGAGTTCATTAACTCACACCGTTTTACCAACTTGAATTGACAAACCTAGCCCGGTTATCTAAACTCGTTATAATTTATCACTTTTTTTGTTACAAATGAAAAATTGGGCATGAGTTTGGGGCCCTTCTCTCATTGTATCAAATAGTTGAGCAATAATGAATTATCGCCCTCCTGTCCACCCATTTAAAAAAAGTACGACCAAGTATTTGTACAAATGAAAAATTCGGCGTGGGATTGGGGCCCTCGTCTCATTTTATAAAATCATGGAGCACTACTGGAAGTCTGAAAGTGGAATATCACCCCCCCCCCCATATGACAAGTATTTATAATTATATTGTATTTGTACAAATGAACCATTTATGAAATTGAGATTTTGATTGTAAATGTAGATCCCTGTTGAATATGTCAGCTTGATGTATGTACCCAAAAGGCCAAATACATTCACGATTACATCAGGTTGATGCATTTTGCACAACAAACTGACAGGATAAGGCTATATACAAATTAACAAACCGTCAACTCAAGAACAACAATGTAAAAACTTAAAAGCACAACCACATTCCACAAAATGTCAGATTAACATTTCTAATTGTAGCCAAAATTTTAGTTGGAAATTGGGTTCATACTCAAAATATTATTTCAATGTTTGCTTACCATCTTTGGGGGGATTTTTAGCAAGCCTTTCTTCAGTCTTGTTGAGTTTAATCACATCTGTGAATCTCAGTGGTAGCACTCACGGTGATTTTTGATAGCATAGCCGCCAATGCTCACGTCACGATCTTGAAAATCAGCTAAGATTTTGAGCTCTCTATACAGTATTTTGAAGTGACATCTCTAGCTAATGCACCATAGATACCTGGTAAAACACTCCACCTTAAAACACAGTCCTTGAATTTGGCAAAAGAGCTGTCAGAAAAAGATGAAATATTCGTGTTTTACCGTGCACACACATGCACACAACATGTGAGTGTGGGAGCAGCCGTGTTTGTGCAGTGTGTAACCATGATGTAACCAGACCACAGATCAGCAGCTGTGATTGGTCAATTAAGGTTTGACCTGGAAATACGGACCAATTAGATAAGCTCTTTTAAGAGCAGTGGGTAATTAATTTTTTTAGTTTTTCTTAAATTATGACAGTTTGTGCAAGAAGAACCAAAAAGAACAAGTCAATCTTGATTCAGTACATATTTATACTAACTATTTCAGAGAAATTAACTTATACCATTGACCATGTGAACAAGCATGCATCTAAATTGGCCACGGCCCATGGTCTAAAGGTGAACTGCAGAGATTGAGTGTATTATTGTTTTAGCTATGTTGTCGGCACTTCCATATTAACAGCAACGGATTGTGTCTTGGTGACTTCGTCATAGGATGGGGGTGGTGGTGGCTCCGGTTGACCAGCAAGCTCAGTGACAGGCTGAGGTGGATAAGGCACGACCGGTTGAGATGGATATGGCACGCCCGCTCTGTCAAAGTAAAATAAGAAGTTTAATGAATTCATGTAAAACTCTTAGTATCTTTGAGCGATATTGCCCTCAACTTATCAACAACTTTGCTCCACGCATGATCTGTGCCGGGATATTTCAATGGCCTATTGCCTCCCCATGGAGTATAACATAAGCTCTCCAGTTATGTTCCTATACGCTCGAGTCCTATACGACCTCTACGGACACTCTACTTTGCACGGGACATGTTTTGCACAGTCATTTAAAAAAAAAAAAAAAAGTAATAAAACAAAACAACAATAACAATAGTATTGACATTGTTATTTTGTTCTTATAAAGTGACGACAATAGGTCCCCGGTTTGAGAAAGGTCCCCAGTTGGAGAATTGAAAAAAAAAACACAATGGGAGCTGTTGCCAAAAAGGTTAAGTACAAATGAAAGAGGGACAATGAGGTCCCTAATTGCATGAGTCTACACACTTGTGTGTGTGCATGTGGGAAGGGGGAGGGTAAAGGGGCAAATTGTGAGAGGGGACACACTCAGCCTCCTTTGTTTACGCCAATGAAATTGCTGTACTTAAACGCGCATGAGTTAATGACAATATTTTGTTTGAATTCAATGGGAAGACAAATAAACTCAATTTGACTTACAGAGCTGGTGGATAGGGAGCAGTGGCTGGATACGGTTGGTTTGGATACTGTTGAGGCTGAGGTTGAAATCCAGCCTGGGTTTGAGGTTGTCCTGGGCCATATACAATTGTTACTCCTGGAGGAGCTGCCTGCGATGCTATTGGACCTCCCCCAGGGCCGTATGCAACTGTTCCAGGCGGTGGTTGTGGCTGCGTTCCGTCCGGCTGGCCGTACCCAAGTGTTGTTATTCCTCCTGCAACTTGCTGGTTCACAACGGGCGATTCCCTCTGCTTCTTGCGAGCACAGTAGCAAAGTACACAACATGCTGTGGCTAGCCCAGCACCAACACAAAACAAAACGGTACCGGCTATCCCAGATCCAATACCAAAACTACTGCCATAGCCCGTAGCCATCATGACTGTTCCGCTCAAGAGACAGGACGCACCAAAAATTGCTAAGATAATGGAGCAGACGAAATAGCCACCTGCAGCAGTGACACCGGGAGATGCACCGGGGTGCGCACCATGAATGCCCTGGTTGTGATGGTGGTGATGAGGATGGTGGTGAACAGGATGGTGGTGATGAGGATGGTGGTGATGAGCACGGCGACCGTGACGCGCCATACTGACAGTCAGAGAAACTTGCTAACTAATGTTTGATTCGATTGAATTCACCACCAACTGCACCAGACGGACTGTTCAAAGAATCTATCAAGAGAGAATACAACATCATTTCAGGGGAAAATTACGGATAATATAAAAGCTTTCGATACCAAAGCTTGTGAAGTACGGGCTAAACAGAGCTGCTCAAAATCGATCCTACAACAGTTGTAAACTTTTTAATGATCGATTTATTGAGACTACAGTATTCAGAAGGTAACAATGCTTCACCATGGACTACCTCAGCAACCCGATTAAAGGTACACACCGGCTTCGTTGGGCTATTTGGGCTAAAGAGACTAAAACATGATTGTAAAGGTCTTCCTGAAATGGAGAAGATTGGTTCATGAAAGAAACCATCAAATTTTGCCGTTTTTGAGCATTTTTCAAAAAACGAAGGTCACGTGACTTTTCGGAACCAAAATGTGGTTCCGAAAAGTCACGTGATCTTCAGAATTAGTTTTACTTACAGCCGTATAAAAGTAAATTACTGAACCAAATTCAAGTATTTTTTAAAAACAATTATTCATGAGTATTTGGCGAAAAAGACTATGTATTCAGTTTATGGATGCAAGTTGTAAATAATGATGAAAAATCGAACGTAAGATTCGCATTCAGAGAGTCCGTGCACGGAAGCGGGTAAACCTTGGGGGCATGTCCCGCACAGCCGGCACAGTGTCTCGCCGGGGCCAGAGAGACAAACCACGGAGGCATGAACTCGGAGCCTGTTGAGGGGTGGGGAGCCAGACCATTGATTACGTTTTGTTTTACGAGGGTTTTAGTCTGTAGCCCTAGCTATTATCCCCTAACTATTGTCACGTTACGTGATGCCTGCGCTACACACGCGGCGGGACGACGACGAATAGCTGCACGGTGTGGATCGGACTGTGTTTATGTCGGGGTTTTTAATTACACGTGAATTTGTGCTTGATGGATATGAAGACTGGATCTTTATGGCTCGCCATTGTTATAATTAACAAATAAACAGATCACTAGTCTACTTAAAACAATGTCACGTAAACTTGACAGTTGCAACGGCTGGAAAAGCGTATACGCTGAATTTTGACCGCGTTTTGGTTTTTTTCACATTTTTCGTTAATTACGTGACATTTTTATGATTTTTTTTTTACAACAACCATCGAAAAATTATTGTCTGTGATTCAACATCACTAAATTAGGTAAACAGTAAGCCGGTGTGTCCCTTTAAGGATCAAAAAATCAGTCTCTAAGCGTAGTCGTCAAGTCAAACTGATCAAATGAATTGCAAGTTTAAATTTTTAAAGACCAGCTTGAACGAAAAACGGCAACATGTGATTTACAGATACTTGCTGAACGTATTAAAATGTTTCCAATCAATAAGGAAATTGAGTTCACTTGAGATTAAACAGATTTTAATTGTAATTTTTTTTTTTAATACCCTTTGGCAGTGCTTTTCAGAAAGATTCGCGAAAAGTCCAGTTGCGTCATCACTCATGTTCCGTAATTGGGAGCCCCGTTTTGTGTAGCCGCTTTGTGAAACCTATGTTCAGTTTTTATGGTTTGTAAACCAGGATTTGTGAACACACAGTTTTGTTATGGTTTATAAACCATGAATTACGATGCCTCAATTTTCATGGTTTAAAAACCATGTTTTTAAGGTGCTTATATTTTCATGGTTTATAAACCATGTTTTGAAGGTGCTTAATTTTTCATGGTTTATAAACCACATTTTATGACGCTTCAGTTTTCATGGTTTATAAACCATGGTTTATAACCATGTTTTATGATAATTAAATTTTCTTGGTTTACAAATCATAATTTATAAGCTTTGATTGTATATTCATGGTATGTAAACCACAACGAAGTTGACAGCAATTTCTATGGTTTACATCCAATTGTTACAAACCATGGTAAAAACAGGTCAAAAAAAAACGCTAAACAATTAATTGACAAACGGCGCTCCATAGTGTCACATGATGGCACGCATGCAACGTCATGCGCACAAAACGATCGAGAAACTGGGCGAGGTCAGCTAGCTCAAAGTGCATTAATTAGTCGGCCGAGCGACAGACTGTCACTATACAAAGATGGCGACGCCCAGTCGCGACATATTTGAATGCAATTTTTACATGTTTTTTTGTTGTTGAAAAATGTCCGTATCTTGCCAGCACTACTTCATTTGTTATGAAATAAAATAGTATCTAGTTTACTCAGGTGAGATATATACCTTTCGGTAAAAATGAGTGAAAAAGTGGTGTCAGGATACGGAAGTTTTTCCTTATTTTTACCCGTCATTTTCAAAACATCACAATCTGGACAAACTATTCGTTTGGTTCAGCCCCATTATGTATCATGGTAATTCCACAGATGTAAGGTAAAAGGTGAAGTATGCGATGTTATATTAGGGCGATATTTGCAGTCAAAGTGGATGACTTGCTCGTCTCGTACTGAGCGTTTTAACATGTGGGTGGGCTGTATTGATGGCGACCATGATATGACCATAGTAGTTCGACCTCCATGATGTGACAGAGGTTAAAAAGAGAGTCGTAATACCCCAACAAGGTGATGATACGTTACACTTTTCCTCCAAGTTAGTTTATAGGCCTACTAATTTACTATTAAATGGAAACAATGTTATACCAACTTACGGATACGGAAGGACGTGGCAGCGCCTTTGCTATAGTAATGTGCTTCTTCAGTTCAACACGCAAGTCATGTATTAGTGAGACAAACATCGAGGTCGAACCGTCAACATGTGAACGAGCTCGTGCTTTGTGCATG
Organism: Pycnopodia helianthoides; assembly: GCA_032158295.1. Taxonomy (NCBI): domain Eukaryota; kingdom Metazoa; phylum Echinodermata; class Asteroidea; order Forcipulatida; family Asteriidae; genus Pycnopodia; species Pycnopodia helianthoides. The sequence goes on from CM063245.1 coordinate 16,070,063, forward strand.
GTTGTTCAATTTCCCAAGCTGTTTGTGTACAAAGAAAGAACTATACAGCAGACAACGATATGGGGTCACAAATGTGACACTGTGAATGACAATTGTGTGACGCACGGCGTATGGTGTGTATACTGTAGGCATTTCGTTCCATTTTCCAAACTTGGAAGGTCGTCGTATTAACATAATAACGATATCATTTTACACTTCTCCGTAGCCTAAGCATGGGCCGGATATAGGACAGTACTCAGGGGCGGATCCATAATTTTTTTAACCGGGGGGCACACAACGGCGCAACCAGGATTTTGTATTAGAGAGCATGGAGGTAGGAATATTTCTACCTCAATGATTAGAGGGTAAACAAAAATGGGTGGGGTCCAGGGGCCGGTGTCATAGGGAAATCTGTCCCCGGAGATTCTGTCCCCCATATGGGAAATTAACATATGGGCTGAATTGGAGGATGATTCAAAAGAGGGCGCTATCAGAAGAAGCTTTTACACAGTTACCCGTATGGGGGGACAAAATCTCCGGGGGACAGAATCTCCTGCCACACCGGCCTTGGCCCCTGGTGAGGTCCAGGGGCAAAGCCCCGGTTGGGGTTCAGGGGGCGAAGTAGTCTTGAAATCAAGTCGGTAATTGTTGTGCGGTCTCGGTATGGTTGTGCGGTCTATAGTTGCAGGGACGCGGTCAGTAGCAATTACTGGACCTTGCCACGAGCTACCTACGACCGTTGCATGAATGTAAGCCCGGAAGCTCTGAGCTTTTGGCATTTTGAGGGGTGAAAAACCAAGCCTCCATAATTGTGCCTAAAACAGAGAAATAAACACACTGTTATTAGAAATCATATCCATATAAATCTTCTAAGTTTACTGGAAATTTGTTTGTAACATCAACGGTGGGGTCCCTGCAGGGGTGAGGCGCCCCGGTGAGGTCCATGAGGCGAAGCCCCCGGAAGCTCTGAGGTTTTGGCATTAGCTAGTTGAGGGGTGAAACATCAAGCCTCTGTGTGCCTGAAACCGAGAAATACACACACTTTTTAAGCACTTCTGATCCATACCAATTTTCTAATTTTACTCCAAGAAAATCTTAATCCCACAAATCTCGCGTTTGGATTTGGTCGCTGCAATGGTTTCATGCATATGCATTCAAACAACATAGTTCAAGCTTTAGTGGTAGTCTTAACACTTATATCCGGGGCAAATTGGCACGTCGGGTTTCAAACGCTTATAGACTATGGGCCGTGGCTCTGAAATCCTTCTAGAAAACAACTCTTGTTCTCTCCGGAGGGGGTTTGAACGAAATATAGCCCAAGTTGTAGATTATATGTGTCTTAGCAAGAATCGAATTGTTCCCACGCTCAAATGTTGCACATTAATGTGTAATTCACGGATAAAATGTCACATTTTCCGACATAAAGAAAAACATAAGAAAAACAGCGTTCTCTATTGACCAAAAAAGAAGCTTTTTCCAGGCAGGAATAGATTATCCCCCCAAAATCCACATTATGATGTGGAAACCTCTATATTTAAAAAGATCATGTATGCCAACAACATTTCTTAAAGTTTGTGTATTTATATAACTATTGGAATACTATTTTTAAACAGTACTTGGAGTTTTCACTTGTGGTTGAACCTCTACACCATTTCCAGGCAACTAACAATTCAAGCATAAAGAATGAAAGGAGGGGGGTTCAGCATGTGTTGATAACCTAACTGAGGGGTGGGGGGGCAGTCTTGGCAAATAAATAAGCATACCATTTCATGTTGATTGTAAACTAACTGGAGTTCCTGAGACACTTTTTAACTCGCAAAGTATGTCAAAACAGCCCTACAAATAATTGACAAACCTCGGTTATTTCCTTCTTTAAATTTATTGGCTGTGACCTCAACCTGCATATACAATCAACAATTTAAATGCTGAATTAAATAAGTTATGTGACTTTGTACTTGAATTTGTTGTGTCCCTAGAAACCATTATCTGTAGAGAACATGTTCTACAAAGTGTTATCATCTTTAAAAAAAACTAAAAAAAACATTCTTTTGTGCATTACATTTTGTTTAAATTTCACATCACAGCTCTGTAAAGTTTTTAAAAAGTCCCCTGTGACGATTTCATAACTTACAAAAAAAGAACCATATAATATCATGTTATAATTGACATGATGTATGTGCATTAAGACCACGGAATGCTCTTTAAACAATACAAACTGTTTGTATCAATTATTAATGAAGTTCAATAAAGAATTAACATGTAAATGCACATGCAACCTTATTGTTCTGATGGATGTCAGACAACTTTTCCGACTGACAACTCGACGAGTTGGAAAACTCGACGGGTCGAACAACTCGACGGGTCAGACAACTCGACGGATCAGACTTACTCGATGGGTCAGACAACTCGACGGGTCAGACAACTCGACGGGTCAGACAACTCGACGGGTCAGACAACTCGACGGGTCAGACAACTCAACGGGTTGGACAACTCGTAATACAACTTGACTTTTGATCAGACAACTCGATGGGTGGATGGTAAATCCTCATGTCATGGCAGAAGATTCGAGGGATACAAGTGTGCAGCTGACCGCAAATGGGGCTGTTCAGCATGGGGGGGGGGGCGATCGTAATGTACTAGGCACGCATGGGCGTCTCCACAGGGTGGGGTGGGTTCGCAGACTTATTTAATTTAATATGGGCGTCCGTTTAATGAACGTGTATTATTAATTTAAACTTATTTATCTTTTTTAACTTTGTTTTTTTCTTTTTGTAGTGTTGTGCCAGAGAAAAAGTTTAATAAAATGAAGTAAGTAAAATTACCACTTACAAAATGTAAAAAACATAAAATATTAAAATCATGTTTACCGTACCACTAAGTGATTAAAGGTACGCTATTTCAATGAGTATATGGTGCTTATAACAAAGTCATTGTAAGGGCAAGATGGAAGGGGTAACCCCAATGATTCCCATTTTGAGCTCTTCACTAAAACTGGATGTCAGTAACGGAGATCAGCTATTCACCCGTCGACATGTCTTGGCGCTCTGTCGAGCTGTCTCACCTTCGAGTTGTCCGACCCGTTGAGTTGTCTGACCCTGTCGAATTGTCCGACTCGTCGAGTTGTCTGAACTCCGTTCTGATCAATCTTTTCAATAGTTTTGATATTAAAAAAACACAGATGCTCTTTAGTGGTTTTGGAGCAAAAATAATGGTAAGATATGAGATGGAAAGGTTCCTTCTTTCTTCAAAGAAGATCTTGACCAAAGCATTCTAACTCTCTTCTCAGCAGGCTGCAAGTTCTCTTCTCTGGTGTGAGACGTTTCACTGATACCTGGTTTGAAAACAAAAATAAAATAACAAAATTAAGTCCCGCTTTAGTTAATACTTTTTGAAGGCACCAATGGTGTTTATTTTAAATGTAAATGATTATAAATAAACATAACCGTTGTTATGCATGGTGGGGACCATTTTATGGAAGTCTTAAGCCACTACAATTGAATAATTTATTTCAAACTGGCTTGATTTCCAATGGTTCGGTTTAAATGTTAAAATCATGGCGCCGACAATTTAGCGATTGCCAGCTCCAAGTTTTTTCATAAAATTACACCAAACGAGCGCACACATTTTCAGAAAAATCTTGGCATAAATTTGTGGGTTTCTATCCGAAAAATAATATCACCTCCGGAAATTACATGGGCGCAGCCATAAGGCCAAGAAGCGGAGGAAGTCCAGCGTATTGCTATTATATTGGCACTATTAATGGTAGGGGCTAACCAAACAAGAATGTTATGAAAATTAAACACGGCATGAATTCACTTTTTTGTGAACTGAAAAACATTGGCTCAAACAGGGCCAGTTTAAAATAACAACGCCACATGGGCTGACGATATTTATTTCTACTAACAATTACTAATATTGGTGTCCATTATTAACCATGTACCCATTCTAATCTTACCGGTTTCTACGCTACGTGATCATTCACTATTTTTAAATTATAATAATATAGGAGTCATACACACTAACGAATGTTCAATAAACAACTTAAAACAATTCTCTAACCTTCAGCAGCAGGCACAGGTTCTTTGACTCGCGTCAGCTTCGCAAGTGCTTTGAAGCATCTGTGAGTGTGAAATATTGGTAGCACTTCCGACGAAAACCACCAACACCATCGTTGCCGTTGGGTTTGACTATCACAGCACAGCTCTATCTAAGAAACACCTCGCTATTTCAGCTGATTTTCCGTCCAATTCCTTCCAAATATATACACAGCGTCTGAATTGTCCACGATACTTCGGTCATAGGTGTTACGGCTTCATTACTTTCACACAAATGGGCATAACACCGTAAATTTGAGTGTTCCTCGCTGTCTTTTTCGGCCATGTTTGATGTTGACAACATGACGATCAGCTTGTTGATACTGGAGGCATATAACCAACACGACGTATGAAGCTAAACCACGAATGGTTGTTACTAAAATGCGCATGCGCAAAGCTTTGCTAGTCTTCTGCAGTCGTATGTTGTGTTTATTTTTGAGCCAATACTATTTACTGTATTAAGCTAATTAACTTCCAACCCAGTCATATTCTGTCATGTAAATGCTTTGGGGTAATTATTAAGCGGTTTTGTAAACTGTTTGTATGGTTGGGTCACTCATGGAGGTTTTTCACCCTGTGCTTGCATTATTTCCCATTTATAAACAGTGTGATTTGAATAATCTGAGGTGGGTTGACATTACTAATGAATATGCATTTTTGCGGAAGTTGAACGCAGTGTTTTGCATCTCTATTTTTTAACACGAGAGGGCGCTAAACCTCTCTGGGTGCACCACACTATTAACTCCCACAGCAACCAATCAATGCTAAATTATTTGCTAAAATAATATTCAAAAATACTCCAAAAATATTTCAAAGTCTCTCAGCCTCTTGAAAACCAATCATTAACTTGTGGCAGTCAGCCGTTTGGAATTTTTGCTAATTACCCCAGAAAAAACACCCCCAAAGGTGTGTTTTTTCCCAAACCGACTTGCTGCCAGTTTTCATGAGGCACTCATCCACAGAAACACAGAACCCCAGGTTGTGATAGATTCTTATAATTACACAATCTATTAATTGCATGACCCCCAAAACGTTACAATTCAAAAGTAACTGTGGGTTTACAAATTATGATAATCAAATAGCGCATGAATGGTTGCCTATTTTAGTGCATCCCTCTGAACTATGGGGCTTCATCTTTCGTCACCACTGGGCTACTGCAGATATTATATCACAGACAAGTAATTTGTTTTAATATTTTTTTAAGAAGACAACAATAATAACAAGAAACAAATACTGCTAACAAAAACACGACATATTCAGCAATTATTAAACTTTTGGTCCGCTCTGGCCACGTGCTTCTATGCTCATTTTTTTGATATAATTATTTTTTGCTTGAACCCGAGCAAGGTCTAAAATGGGAAAATACTTTTTATACCGAACCTACTTTTTAGATGTTGGGGCTTCGAAGAGAGGGAGAGGACATAAAATCATAGTTAGACTTATATATCTCAGAATTATGAGTTAGCATTAATCATAACTATGAAATACCGGTATATCTCATTATGATCTACAAAAAAGTGATTGTTACTTGTGCCAATTAACTAATATTTATATGCAAGATAATAAGTCGTAACATACTGTAAAACTATGTAATAATTATGAATATCGGTCATAATGATTATTACGTTCAATTAAATTTTTTTTCTCTCTCAATGTCCATTTGGCGCATCCGGTAGAAACAACAGACAAACAAAGCAAAACAAATCGAAAACACAGTTTTCGCTCAATGCACTAAGTCATTATTTTGTTAAAATGAAACAATAATTGTAGGCCTACAGTATAGCTCTAGTAAATAATATAATGTCATGTCCAGGCAACAACTCAACTGCGACTTTTGCAGGACTGCCACTTCAGTGTGACCATCTTTGACGATTTGTCTCGTAGTGTCTCAAATGGTAGTTGACTGAAGGAATAGGCCGGTCTACAAAATTATTGAAATCAACTTTCGATACTATCACAATGACGAAAAGATTATGCATTTTCACGTTGATGAGTTTTTATTGTTTTAAGAGTCTTATAATTTGTAGGTTAATGTATACAAAATCGATTAAAAAGAAAATAATGTTTTGGATTGTTTTACAATTATTTTTTTACTGTAGTGTCATAATACCAATGAAGATAGGGCCTACTACATTTTGGCTAGTTTAATTCCATTTACTATTGTTTTGAATGTTTGTGACTGAAAACTTGTTACAAGTTGTTTGTGAAGCAATTTAGTTGAAATCACGCAACTATTTACCGCCATCGCACCCGTCAGTTTTTTCTTTTTACAATAATTCTTACCGATCCATGGCTTTATATGGATGATAATTTGTATACTTTTTAAAATTTAAAGTAGTCAACAAATGCAAAAAAGCTTAATAAGTTATATATCACGGTTGAAGGGATTTTTTTAGGCTTTCCTCTTTTTTATGTCTTTGCAGAAGTTGCATTTTCCATCCCCAACCTGGCAAACGGAACAAAAATCTAATATTAAACATCAAAATATATACGGGCACAAAATAATACGCGTGGAAGCACGTTCTCCCATGGTTTTCATCAAAGTTTGTATCACAACTTAGACGTGATTATGACCAATTAATGTCCATGGCCAAATTAATTCAAAATTATAAAACATAGGGTGTCATTATGCTCCACACTCTTCCCGATCTCATGCAGAATACATATATTGAGAACGGATGCCCAATAATTATTTACAATAAATCCCGTCCGACGTACGGTGAATTCTGAAATTCGAAAACACCTTTTTAATTAAAAACCAAAAAGTGCATCTTACAAATGTATGGAGGCGAACAGAATGAACCACATCTCCATATTCACAAATTGCCAACAGACTGTTGTTGAGTCAATTATATTGAAGCAGAATGAATGCACAATACAACATGATATGCAACCTGTTTATGGCTTGTATTTTGAAGAACACATAATAAACAAACCCAATTTTGTTTAAAAGGCTTTGAGAATTGAAAACAAAATTAAAAACGCACGATCCGTTTTCATCTTGATCTTGTATGTTTTTCACCAGGACCATCGCAATAGCATGTAAAAACGACTGCATCAGATGCCATCTTGAATGTCGCACTAATTTTATCAAGTTGTTATTAATTCCACCCATAGCCTAACCTATCAATAATCAGAAAACTCGATGTACCGGGTATACAAAAACGGCTACCATAGAAAGATTATTGCCATGAAAACCACAATAAGTGTGCTGTGTGCTATGCGTTTATGCGGAGGTCCCTCACCCTTCCAACAACCAGTTGACTTGATTGGAGGTCTATATAAAACAAACAACAATACACTGTACATGGAGATCAATTAGGCGAAAATTTGTATTGGAAAATGTCATTCATAACTTTTATTGCAAGTTATCTCCTTCTTCCACCGTTGACAATAATCTTTGCCCAAGAAACTTAACTCTAGAATGTAAATATGAAATGAAGATAAACACATAAAGCAGTTGAAACTATTACTGCATTCGGTGCATCTTTTGCACAATCTTTATTTCTTTAATGATAGGCAAGTACTGTCTTATTCCATTATTGTTTCAATAAACATTGTTAAAGGAACATTACAGAATTTGTTTTTGCTAACAAAACAGTTGCTGGCAGTGTAAGCACTTTTCGTAATCCACCATATACATAAACTGACAAACCTGTAGAAGTTTGAGATCGATCGGCCATCTGGGTCACGAGAAAATAGTGAAAAACAAATTACACATTTGCATAAAATCATATAGATTCAACAAATGAATAAAACGCTCACTGAGCGATAAACTCCAAACGGAAATTTAGTTTATTCATTTCTCATCAAATATGGCATTTCAGACAGAAATATTTCAAGAGATGTTTTCTACTATCATCATCATTAGACCATGTAAGTTTTATGTAAATCTGTGATAAAAAAGTATATTTTACAAGTTTTGTTCTTACCAATTCTGTAGTGTTCCTTTAAGTTGCAGTTGGAAATATATTGAACAAAGGTTTTGAATGATGCAAAGTAGCAATAGAGTTGTAGTTTTCATTTTAAATACTATTTCTGTAATGTGGAAATTTGATAATGAGGATTATAAAACCATACTATATTTATGATCAATCTTTGATGATGAGTTGTTTTATTTGTTACTTACAAGTAGTTTACAAAATTGAATGTGGTACCCAATCTCCATAGATGCAATGTTTACATCTAACGTTTTTTAAAGATCCAAAATACTTACATCATAAAAGTATGGAACTTTAACCTAAAATTTAGAAATAATGTGAGTACATTTGTACATTTTGTCTTGACAATGATACATAACACACATTGTCCGTGTCCAACTTGTACAACAGGAAAAATTGCTCCTTGGATTTAGGAAGCTTCAAGTGAATAATACTACAGAGACTGCTTGGTATCTTTAAATTATCTTTAAAAACAACCTTGCTTTTTAATTAATTTATTTTCCACAAATAGAATCGATAATGCCACCAAAACTTGTCTTGAGCCACTTGAGAACTTTGATGCATTGGAGGGACGAATTCATCTGCTCTGCAACTTGGCTACTTATGGCGTTGTATCTTGAACACCCATCTGTTTGTATCCAATGGAACAGGCTGATGAAAGAAAAACAAAACAGAAATACATACTTAGTTGAAATCAATAAAATCATCTAAAAAATATGAAATGAAAGTGGATGTGGCAAATTATTTGGGGCAGGGTAACACAAGTATACCAGAAGACACATTCATTTCCCCAAGTATTTATTTTCACTAAAGAAAAAACAACTGTTGACAAAATGATTGTATAACCAAGGGGTCCTTAAGTGCCTGTAAACTTGCCTCAAAGTTGGAAGTTGTAATTTTCTTGTTAAGCTGTTTCATGATACAGATCTATTTGTTCATGAATGTATGTCTTGTTTTTCATCAGGTTTTTAGTTGAATTTGTATTGAAAATTGATTTAGACAAGTACTCACCATGGAAACAAAAATCTCAAAATACTCCAGGCATCATTCGCATATGTTTAGAATTCTTCCTGCAACTGGCCCCTGTGCTCTTTTAGCTGTCCATTGCATAATTTTCCCTCTGAAAAAGTTGACAGCTCAAAATGGGGCTACTGCCAGCCAAAGCATCCCACGAAAGATAGAACACATCGTCAAGCCCTCCCTCAGACTCAACCAGGTCAGCAACTAAAGGACACTGTGAACAAAATAAATGGAAGAAAAGTCAAGACAAAAAACAACTACATACACAATGGAGGTTTCATACGTGTAGGTGTGGTTTATCTAGATGATCAAAGGATCAGACCTGAAGCTGACACTGATGATCAATGTGTTGTTGTCACTAATGTCAGTTAATGGGCAAATCGCGTAGACTAGACAAGTGAATGAGCAACACTCTTTATTTTCTACACTTTAATCCCGTTCTAAAAGTATTGTTCTAAAAGCACTGTATATAACATACTTCTTCTCATCTTCCATTGTATAGACCAACCTAAAATAACCCAAACTAACCAGTGTCTCTAGCTTTGCTAGTAAGTTTCCTGTTGTCTGTTCTGGGCATTTTTTTCTGTAATCTTTTAAATCTTTTCTCAATAGTTTCTGTCACTCCAGTACACTTGCATTGATTGTGTTGCATTATTTTAACCTCTGAGAATGACTCTGAGAAGCCTTGTGTATGGTTGCAGTTAGCTTAACATCAGTTGTGTATGGTTGTTACACTACACAACGTATGAAGCCTAGTGCATGGTTGTAGTTTCCCATCGTCCATGAGTTGTGTATGGTTGTTACACTACACAACGTATGAAGCGTTGTGCATGGTTGTAGTTTCCCATTGAGTTGTGTATGGTTGTTACACTACACAACGTATGAAGCATAGTGCATGGTTGTAGTTTCCCATTGAGTTGTGTATGGTTGTTACACTACACAACGTATGAAGCCTAGTGCATGGTTGTAGTTTCCCATTGAGTTGTGTATGGTTGTTACACTACACAACGTATGAAGCGTTGTGCATGGTTGTAGTTTCCCATTGAGTTGTGTATGGTTGTTACACTACACAACGTATGAAGCGTTGTGCATGGTTGTAGTTTCCCATTGAGTTGTGTATGGTTGTTACACTACACAACGTATGAAGCGTTGTGCATGGTTGTAGTTTCCCATTGAGTTGTGTACGGTTGTTACACTACACAACGTATGAAGCCTAGTGCATGGTTGTAGTTTCCCATTGAGTTGTGTATGGTTGTTACACTACACAACGTATGAAGCCTAGTGCATGGTTGTAGTTTCCCATTGAGTTGTGTATGGTTGTTACACTACACAACGTATGAAGCGTTGTGCATGGTTGTAGTTTCCCATTATTGAGTTGTGTATGGTTGTTACACTACACAACGTATGAAGCATAGTGCATGGTTGTAGTTTCCCATTGAGTTGTGTATGGTTGTTACACTACACAACGTATGAAGCATAGTGCATGGTTGTAGTTTCCCATTGAGTTGTGTATGGTTGTTACACTACACAACGTATGAAGCCTAGTGCATGGTTGTAGTTTCCCATTGAGTTGTGTATGGTTGTTACACTACACAACGTATGAAGCCTAGTGCATGGTTGTAGTTTCCTATTGAGTTGTGTATGGTTGTTACACTACATCAGGTATGAAGCATAGTACATGGTTGTAGTTTCCCATTGAGTTGTGTATGGTTGTTACACTACACAACGTATGAAGCCTAGTGCATGGTTGTAGTTTCCCATTAAGTTGTGTATGGTTGTTACACTACATCAGGTATGAAGCATAGTGCATGGTTGTAATTTCCCATTGAGTTGTGTATGGTTGTTACACTACACAACGTATGAAGCATAGTGCGGTTTAGTATTCACCCTTGAATGTCTTGGCTTGTCGACTTCTCACACTATGAGTGTGACCCGGGTTGAGTTGTTCCCTTGAATTGTGTGTAGTTGTCTGAACTACCGTCGATCAATCTTTTGCATGTTTTGATATTATACACCATGATCTTTTATGGTTTTGGACAAAAATATGGAAGATAGAGTGCAATGGTTCTTCTTTCTTCAAGAGATCTTGACAAAGATTCTTCTTCTCACAACGTGAAGTCTTTTTCTGGTTGGTAGTTTCACTATTGGTTGTGAAACAAATATAAATTAATCCCGTTAGAATCTTTGGCCATGGTTTTAGTTTAATTAAATTGATTATAACAAAAATAACCTTGTTGCATGGTGGTGGAACATTTTATGGGCGCACACAATGAATAACCTTATTATCATGCTTGATTTACTTATGAAAACACCCCGGAAATACTTGCCATCCCATTTTTTATAAAATTACACAACAGCGCTTACAGTTTTAGATTAAAATCTTTTTTGTGGGTTCATCCGAAAATAAAACCTCCATCTGGCAAGCCATAGGCCAAGAGCAAATACATTTAAATTAAATTAAGGGTCAATGGGTAAAACAAAAAAACATAAAACCTAATTCATTTTTGTTGAAAAATTTCAAAGGCATTTAAATTACAACAATCTGAAATTTTATTTCCTACTTCATTACTATATTTGTCCATGTACTAATCCAGTACCATTCTAATCTTACTCGGTTTCTCGCTACTATCATCCTATTTTAAATTTTAATTATGCGACAGTCCTACTGGATTTACACTTTCCAATTGCACCTTTCACGCGGCTACAGTTTTGATGGGCTCGAATGCTATTGAAGATTGTATTAGATTTGGTACACTACGAGAAAACACACAACGGGTTAGGATTACTATAACAGCACAGCTCTACTAAGAACACACCGCATTTAGTACCATTCCTTCAATAAACAACAGTTGAAGTACCACGATACTCGGCATGGTTTGTCGGTTCTTAGTTTCAGGCATCAAAATTTTGATTCCTGTTTTTCGGATGTATTAATGCTCACTTGTACTGTGTGTTTATGTAGAGCGCGTTTTATGGACTTGTACAATATCCAGATTGCGCACAATTTTGCTCAAACTGAAGATTGAGCGCCCTATCTCATAACGCAGAACCAGACTGAGAACCGCACAAAGAGCAGCGCACTATTCAAATTGAGCAAATTTGTAAATGCGCTTTGCTTAAACATAATACTTAGCAACTCGTCGCTTCGTACATCCGCACGTATACATAAGACCAATTTTGATTGGTCAACTTAGGATGAAAGACCTATTTTCATTGGACAACCTAGTCACGCTGGCTCGATCACCGTATATCTAGGGCGATGACGGTGATCGAGCCAGCGTGACTAGGTTGTCCAATGAAAATAGGTCTTTCATCCTAAGTTGACCAATCAAAATTGGTCTTATGTATGTATACGTGCGGATGTACGAATTTAGGGCGATGTTTGTCCTCAAATTTAGAATTAATGTGCAACATTTGAGCGCGGGAACAAGCAAAAAGTGTTATTTTGTATTATTATCTTCCATTTTGAGTGGTTACTGAGTAGGCCCCCGATTGAAGAGAACAAGACTGTAAGATACGACCGGAAAGCAGATTCATTATTTATTGCGGCGCAAGGCATGCTGGGTATTGTCAAAGGTCACGGGAGATAAACAAATTGCGTTGCCAGCAGTAAAACGTATTAACTCCCGTGCAGAAAACTAACAATATGGCAATTTCTGGGCGTAACATGCGATATTTCTGTTTTGTTTCTTAAGTAGAATGGAAGATCTTACATTAGAAGAGATAAATCACTGGACAGTAAGCTCACTAAAGGATTTTTTACGTATAAGGGACCTAAAAGTAACAGGGAAAAAGCATAAGAAAAAGGTAGACAGGGTACAAAATTAAGAAAGTTTGCTGACATCGAAACAGAAATCTCCGATCGTGAAGGGGACGCATCGCTGTGATTTAAAGTATTTGTTGCTGTTTTAGATACAATACAATCTTCTTCACCATCCGTTAATCCAGCATCGGTATTGCTCCTTACAGATTTTTTTACCCAAACCCAAACTTTTGAAAATTTTAGAACTGTCAACAACCACGCGAGTGGATCTGCGCTCAACACATGGTCGCTCGCTGTTCCCACGCTTGTTTATGTGCAGCATAACGAGTGCGTGGCACCAGTGATCCATGGAAAGCGCAATTTCTAGAAAGTGCGCGTGCTTGCAGCCTCCATTCATCGTGTTTGCATCATTATTGTAAGCTGGTCCCACGCTCGTACACTGGCAGCATGACAACTGCGCGGCACCAGCGGTCGCTGGAAAGCGCGTGCGCGACCAGGATCAGCGGTTCAAACGTTAAAAAATATTTTGTAGTGTGGAAAATTCAAACGATCTTTTGAGCTAGCACAATAAGCAGGTTAGGCCTAAATTGTTGTTTTTCATAAGGTTGCCCGTCGGGCAACGGCGACTTAATCACAGGTTCCTGGATGATTTTCTGGTTGCCCCGTGCCAACGTGCAACCGTTAATTTTGCACCCTGGTAGAGTTTCAGGCATTGGTGTACGCATGGTGTACGTGGTAAAATGGTACGTTGCAGTATTGTTTATCTTCCAAAAGCAGTTGTCAGGTCATGTGACGGACATGCGCAGTTGTAATAGTGAGTCGGCTTAGAACGCTGTCCGGCAGTGCGGGTTGAAGACTGCAGTCTCAAGTAGTCTATATTTTGAGCTTTTACAGTGAATGTCAGATTTAAAATCTCACTATTATTTGTGTGTGTCTATATGACACAAGTCCAACATCTAACGTGATGAAAATAGATCGCGTAAAATGTGTATTTTCCGTCGTCGTTTGGGTGATTTACATATTATGTTGGTTTCATGTGGTCACGGACCAACAAGTTACGAACAACTTCAATAAGACTTATCCGCTCCCGCCCTCGCCGCGGGCAGTAACGAAGCGGTGGACGGCCGACCCGACATCCCCGAAACGGCTGTCGGATTGCACTCTGGAAGATGTACAAAAGAGACCGGGTGTAGTTGTGTTAACGACGACCAACGCGGGTTATCTAGACATCCTCCTAAACCTACTTGAGAGCATCAGAAGAACCGGTGTCTGTTCCAACGTCACCATTATCACCGAAGATCAGCTTTCTTACGCATTCCTACGCAGGAGAGCCAATGGTCAACCTGGACTGAACATTTTGAAGACCAACTCGGGATACACGACCTCGGCGAAGCTCAAGATCAGATCCAAGGAGTACAATAAACTTGTGAACAAGCGGGCGGACTACCTGTTAACCTTCCTCGAGAAAGGCTTGGAAGTGATGTTCACCGACACGGATACGTTTTGGTTCCGCGACCCTTTCCCTTATTTCCAAGGGGATTTCGACATGGCAATGCTGGACGAACTTCTGAACTACCCCGAGCGGAACCCGACCTCCAGATTCTGCGCTGGTTTGGCTTACTTCAGACCCACTGAGCGGACGCTCCGGTTCGTCAGACACTGGGTGGAGCGGATGAAGGGCGACAAGAAGGCGAGACAGACTCCCGACCAGGATGTAATGAATGACATGCTTCTGCACGATCAACCGGTGCACTTGGACGTGAGATCACTCAACCCGAGCTTCTTCCCGAAGGGCAAACTGTTTTACAACAACGCATGGCGGCGCGTAAACAACAACACGGCGGTCATGCACAGCAGCATGATTTTGGGACATGATAAGAAGGTCGAGTACTACAAAAAACATAACATGTGGCTGCCCGCAGATGCTAGCATTTTTTCTCGCAAATTATAGTCTACGTGTAAGCCTTTGCCCATTTCAGACGTAGTTTCTCAATGTGTACTGGTATCGAGTTAACAGACAAATTCAAGGTTTTTGGTAATTCTCGAGAAAAAAAGAAAAACGTTTACCCACTTCACAGGAAGAAGGTTAATTAATCTTGTTATTTATTTAGCCTAGATTTCAGCAAACATACAATATAAGATTAAGAAATGTGTAAGAACATGTTTAAATTTGCACCGGGGATACAGAATATTATTTTTGTTTTACCCTTGTAAAGCACTGTTTTCTCAGTAGGCCTACTTCCCCGAGTTCTGTGGAAAAAAACCCACATTGGCGAAAGGGTAAAACCAAATAATAACAAAATAATATAATAATAAAAGTTGCATGTTAAACTTTTTTACGCTCGGGAGGTAGGCAAACAATAACATGTAATTTGCTTTCATTAAATTTTGTAAAAAAAATATATACTTAAAGGAACATTACAGAATTGGTAAGAAAAAAACTTGTAAAATATACTTTTTGATCACAGATTTACATAAAACTTACACAGTCTAATGATGATGATAGTAGAAAACATCCCTTGAAATATTTCTGTCTGAAATGCCATATTTCATGAGAAATGAATAAACAAATTTTCCGATTGGAGTTCATCGCTCAGTGAACGTTTTATTCATTTGTTGAATCTACATGATTTCGTGCAAATGTGTAAGTCGGTTTTTCACTATTTTCTCGTGACCCAGATGGCCGATCCATCTCAAACTTCTACAGGTTTGTCAGTTTATGTATATGGTGGATTACATAAAGTGCTTACACTGCCAGCAACTGTTTTGTTAGCAAAAACCAATTCTGTAATGTTCCTTTAAGCTTTCTAAGAAACAATAATAATAAATACTCTGAGAGTTTTTATGCACTCTGATTGGTCGAAGACTGGTCACGTGAGGGTGTATTAACATGTCATATAAAGACTGGCTCTGTGAACTATAGCAATATAACTGGAACGTTCCGGCGGTCCAACATTCCTACCTCCATGAACAGAACAAACCAACCATGTAATCCTGACCCATTTAGAACGTTCCGTTCCTTGTCTGCCCGCTGGATTGTAATTACTCAAGAAATATATCACAACAAAAACTTACTTGGTAACGAGCACATGAGAGCTGCTGATAGTATAAAACATTGTGAGAAACAACTCCTCCTGAAGTAATGTACATGTAGTGTTTGAGAAGGAGGTTATTTTTTCACTAAAATATTTCAATCTGAGAAAGGCTTCAGCCCTCTCAGCAAACAGTTCTATGCAACAAGGTGTGGTTTTTCTTTCGTTATTTTCTTGCAACTTCGATGACCAATTGAGCCCGAAATTTCACAAGTTTTTAAATTTTATGCATAGGCTGGGGTACACCAAGTGAGGGTTACTAGTTTTGACATTTCCAAAAAGTATATCCTGCCTTTAACTTAGAATGTTCTGTTCCGACAGTTGAGACGAATTTCATATCATTTATCAATTTAGAAAAAAAGTACATGATAAATACATCAGGAAGACACAAACTGACCAACAGTTAAACCAAACAAAGGTTAGCACCCCTGAAGGATTAAAAAAAGGCAAACAAGAAAGAAAGGAGGGCCGATTTTCTTCTTCTTTTTTTCCCTTCAAAAATGGCCGCTCGACACATTATCAAGAGAACCGGCTGGGCTATTTTTTCAAAATGGTTGCCAGCTTTTTTCTGTTTATGATCTTATTTAATTAAAACCAATTTTTGTCTTCAGAGATTGTTAAAATTATCCTTTAAGAAAGAAAAAAAAGGTGACCTCTAAAAAGGAAGCGGGTGGGGGCGCTAAACATGTTTTTTTTTTATTTGGCCTAATTACTATCAGGTTGATCTCCTCTGATGTGTTATTCTAAACCTTAATAAGGATTCAGAATATGGATTGGAAGGTTCTCCGTGACTGTTGACGAGTACTGATTTGTTTACAGGTATTTTCAGTTGTCTTTATTGAGATCGCACTACGTCCTAGATGCCCCAGTGATCTGCTGCATCATCTTGTAAGCCGTCTCTGGTGCATCTGAAGGAACCTTAAACATAAGAAGAGACTTAGGGTAAACTGGGGTAAAAACGCCCATGGGGTAAAAACGCCCACTTGTTTCCATTGCTAGTAAAAAAAGACACATAGAATTACTAAATGAAATATATTTCCAATAGGTACTATGCATGGCAAAAAACATGAAAAGAATAATTAAACTCATTAACATATTTTAAGGGTGCATAGGTGCTGTTAAAAAAAATTCGGAAAAAAAAGTTTTGAAAAATGACTGTCGAAGGTTTAACGTATTTCACTTAAAATAAAATAAAAACAGCACATTGTTTTATTTTTTTATTATTTTTTAGTTGATATTTGTTAAGATGGGTTAACTGCACAATAATAAATGATTAAAATATTAAAATCAATTTTAATATTTGCTTAACATTGTTTTGTAAGTGGGCGTTTTTACCCCAGGATAAATCAAGTACCTCGGGGTAAAAACGCCCAGTAGCATCCTTAACATCGAACTCCATTAAAGCCTCATTAATCTTCAAAAAAACCTCAATATTAGTAACTAACAGCTATATTTTAAATTTATATTCACTATTAGAAGCCTATTATATATAAAACTGTGTATTTCTTATATTTTTTTATTCAGGTTTGATCAATTAGGTTGAGGTTCAATTAAAATTTGCAAAGTTTATTGTGACGTATTTGATTTTTTTCACAAATAACTTTCCTTCATGCTAAGTACCACTGCAAACGGCATTAAAAGATTATGTTGAATGATTGGGCCTAAATATTATAACTTCATGAATAGGACTGTTTCTGCCATGATTTCACAGGGCATTAAGGCACTAGGTAACAACAGAGAAACTGTTCGCCTGAGTAGGGAGAAACTGTGGATAAAGTGCATCCAGATCATTCAACCCCATTGGTCTGAACATCCAAAAAGAAACGGCTAATAACCTTTTGTCTTTGCCTTCTCCTTATTCCCACAGATATACACATTTTTAGTCTGCCTCATTAACTAACTAACCCCCTTCCCACCTTTGGTATTGTGTTTTGTGTTTCCAACCTCTTGTGGTCATACCAGCTCCTTCCCTCTACCTCCCCCCCCCCCTTGTCACCCTCTTCGTTGTTCATCTCTTGGTGTCCTGTGTGCTCTCATCTCTTTCCAATTGACTGTTTCTGTTACACCAGTAGGCCTATTCCTGTTTATGTGTGTTGTGTAGTCAATAGTCATCCCACTGCGGTCATGTGACAAAATCTCTCTCTTACCGTCAATGTACATTCGCGAGCTTAATTGCACATCTTACTTGCTAAGCTAGGTGTGATGTCACACTAAAAATCATTGTGGTATTACTGACAACTCATCTTAAGATGAATCTTAGTGCTTTGTGAAATCAGCACCAGGAGCTTCTGGGATGATTTCCTCAGACCAATGAAGCCTTGCTGGAGTTAACCTTAGACCTTTCTAAGTTGGTACATAAAGTAAGTGTTCATGTTTATTGTGCGTGAATTATGAATGCTAATGTTTCAACATACCACATAAAGTTATCGGTTTAAAATGATTGAGTTTGTAGTTATAATGAACCAACTGTGTTTGAAAAGTTGTTTGCAGTTAATGTAGTATCCCTCAATATTGAATTAATTTAATAAATATGATTCCATTACAAAAGAAACCTGTCATATAGCGACCTCTGAGCGGGCGGGCGTTTTTACCCCGAGACCCGGGTAAAAACGCCTGCCAAACTTCCATCCAAAAAGGGTGGAAAATTTCACTTTTTCAACATAGTGACTATAATTTTATATTTGCACACAAGAGGAGATATGTAATGGATAAAACCACACATTAATTTCTCTGTGTCTCCAAGAAGTTCTGAGATATTTAACTAAAACTTAAAAAACGGGCGTTTTTACCCCATTTACCCTATCATTTTAAAATACCCAACTTATAATGCCTTAATGGGCACCATGCACATACAATGCACCTTCTAAAATAATTCATGTTATCACATTTAATTGATAATGTACATATATTTGACACAGAGGACCTCAAGTCAGCAGAGTCGTAATGCTGTTGACTTGTAACTTATAATTTATCTGCTTTTAATGGTCTACATTGGGGAGGATGGGAGGCACTGGTATCCCTTTATCGTATTAATAAATAACCTCAGAGATTTTATGCACTCTAATAGGTCAAAGACTGGTCACGTGGGGGTGTATTAACATGTGATATAAAGACCAACTCTGTGTGAACTAGCGAATAAATTGACCCTAAACAAGCATACTGTTGTGTTAAAGAGTTGCTTGTTGTGTGGGGAACTATCATATCATCAGTCTTCTTTGTGTGTATTGTTCTTGTGTTTTTGGCAAGGACAGATGGTGCCGCATGTATCACAATGTACCAGTTAGGTAGCTGGTATGTGAATGAAACCAACTTTAATTTTCAAAGCTCATAGTCCGGGTCTTAAAAATATGCATAAATAGTTAACAATGTGTAAGGGATTAGGTGTAACCCAAATATTGAACAGCCTACTAAAGAACGGCCCTTGAACAGAACAATTCTAAAAATATAGGCAAAGAAAATCACAAATTCTGATGATTTTGTACATTTTTCCGGTAAGGGAATTTATTAATGGCAATAACAGTGTGAGGAGCTGGTCTTCACTGCGTGGTGATGACCTTGGTTGGTGGCTGGCCGCTGTTAATGGACTTTTGCTCATGGGTGCGTGATGCTACTGGGCATGCACATGTAACCCGGAAAAAGGGTACACTTTGAAATAAATGAAAATAAAACTAAACCTTGGGGAAACTCACTTAATCTAAGGATCGAATAGGGTAAAGACGCGAGGAAATGCAAGAAGTGGGACGACAACTCAATATGTAGGGTTCTCAACAAAGAAAAAAATATAAAAATTACTTTATTGATTATGAGGCAAAAGCGAAACCAGTGATCGAGATATAGCAATAGACAGGGAACTCTAAACCAAGACCAATAGTAACCCCTTTTAACTGAACCCAGAATACTTAAAAAAGGAATTTATAGAAACCACTAAAATAAAATAAAAACAACAAAACACAGTGCCAAAGAAGGTTACAAATTAAAATTTAAAATGGCGAGTCCATAGCAGTTATAGTTGAAACAGGAAAAGATTATCAAAGCTTGTGATGGGATCAGGAGAACACATAAATGTGGAGTGTTCCCCTTGTGCTGCCAGGCTGCTATCTCAAGTTAATTACAGGGGTGACTAACCACACCACACTACCAGAGTCTGTGGTCCTTTCTCTATGCAAGGATTATGCAAGAGGGTTCATTGTTTATTACAAGGATTCCTAAGAAATTAACTGAGGGGGTGCTGGAAGAGCTTAAAGGGGGAAGTATAAACAGTGGAAGGGTAATAAAACTCTAAGGTCTTTCTACACCCACTACACACACATTTCTGAAAACAATGGATAGACCAGCTGGCACCTTCTTTGTTTGTGAGATCTACATTTATTTAACCCATAAAACCAACATACAGCATTTATGAATAAACATGATTTGTACGTATATACCTACCATGTGACCAGCTTTCATGATCCAGTAGAATGAGAAGTTATTGTACTGTTTGAGGAAAGCGGCTGGTTTGTCTGTAATGACATGGATCGGTTTCCATGAGGTGTTGTTGTAGGCTGGGAGGCCTGGCCAGTGCAACTTCTTCACCCAAGCTTCTGTACCTTCAGATCAATTCATGAGAAAAGAAAGATGTGTGGTAAAAATAATCTCTCTATAAACTGTGCAATCAGAAACAGTGTAATGTTGCATTCTGCCATGTGAATCTATACGGCAACATGAGCAATGGGTCACTTTGTGAATCAAAGTAAAAGTTGTAGCAGCATATTTAGTGTAGCGTATCATTGCTGAGTGGTCGAACGCATCAAATGCTGAGTCATCAAAGTATGGGTTCGAATCCCAGTCACGACACTTGTGCCCTTGAGCAAGCCACTTGACTATAGTTGCTTCTCCCAAATGTGTGGGAAAGATTGTTGATGTAAATGACTATAGCAACCTGTGTACAAACTGGTTGCCGGTGCTGCATACTCCCCAGGAGTTGAGATTCAGGAATGCTTAGGCCCCAATAAACAGGGGTAGTATTAGTGTAAGGTGCTTGGCTTGAAAATGCACATAATAAATACACATTATATTATATAATTACATTATAATAATGATAATAACAATAATAATAATAAATTGGTTCTTACATAGAGCACATCCTAGTAGCTAGATCAAGGCACTTTACAATATTATTATCCCTGTTCATCAGGCATACTTTCATACCACTCCTCTAACTTTCTCAACTGCCTGTGGAGCGTACAACCCCAAGCTGCTTAAATCAGAGCTAAGGGGTTAATCCAGCACAATACTCAGTCCTCTCAGGTTCCCATTTATACACCTGGGTTAAGAGAAGCAATTATGGCGAAGTGTCTTGCTCAAGGACACAAGTGACACAACTGGGAATTGAACCCACACTCTGATGACTAAACAATCAGAACTGGAGTTCGATGAAGTAGACCCCTCGGCCTCGGCACACCATATATATACTGGGTAACTTTTGCATTGTTTATAAAGTTCTAAGAATATGCACATATCCAAGATCATTGATTTAGTGGTGACTCTGCTACCACTCACTTTTGACTTGTACAAAGTGTCTTACCTACTGTATCCACAATCAGATCTAACTGACCACTGTACACCACGACACTCAGTTTGGAAGAGTTCAACAGCTCATCCACTAAAAAACACAGAAGCAGTCAATAACTTCAATTAATCATTAAAAAGTTAAATAAACTTTGTAATTCTTAGCTTCACATCAATTTAATTGTTGTATTGCATAATAACTTGTTTGTTTTAAAAGAGAATTCAACATGCTCAATCACATAGTGGTTAACCACTAATGTGCGGCATAACAAACAATAGTGTACATGTAACAGTACTGCAGCCAATTTCACGAACCTTTCTGCAACTGCGTAAGTCCAATCAAATTGTGCAAGATTTATTGTGTAAGTGGTGCACAACTTACGCAATAAATGTTGCGGAAGTGGGCTTCTGCAGTTGCATAGAGTTTCGTGAAATCGGCAGCTGGAGGACTCATGATCAGCCTCAGAGTTGAAGGGGAGGACTCGGGGTCTGAGTCGGACTCAGACTTGGACACCAAGGTCCCCGACTTGGACTCGGACAACAGAGACTTGACTACAGCACTGACAAGATATAAAGAACATCTTTCACACAGTTTATACGCACCAATGTTGTACACAGGTTTCATGAAATCACCCGATAGATGCGCGAAGACTGCACTTGATTGACCTGCAAAGTTAAAAAAAGAACAAGAAATCATACAAAACAATCATCCTGAAAATTGTTGTCACCGTAAACCTCTATTTTACTATCCATACTTTGTAAAAACATATAAAGTCTGAACAATATTGCTACAAGAAACGAAAAGAATAACAAAACACGAAGATCATTTTTTGTTGATTTTGGCGCTAAATAAATGTTTTCTGATTGAGGCGCTAAATAAATGTTTTCTGATTGATCGATCAGATCTTACCTCCCCAAGTGACATTGTTCGGAATTCCGAGTTTTTTCTTAATCTGGCCATTCATCAGTACATCTAGATCGTCGTTCTGCATACCTGACACATGCCGTCTGTACAATTTCTCTGCACAAAATCAGAAGAAAAACAGCAGCAACGATAATATTGATGGGATTTGTTAAAAAACAAAAGCAAAGTCTATATTAGTCCCTAATACAAACAAAATATATCCACTGCAAGTTAACAAATCCTTACATAAAAATGTTCAAAAGTTCAGCTTTTCTCAAACAATCAGTAATATTGGCACAGTTTGCCTCCTGAACAGTAAATAATTTCAAGCAATAAAGCACAAGGGAAAATGCCGTGGTAAATTTTAATTTAATTTTGGGATGAGCAAAGAAAAATTGACTTCTAACGGGATTTGAACCTGCGACCTACAGATTAAAGCGCGGGTGCTTTAGCAACTGAGCTGTCAAGCCCTAAATTGGCGGTCTCCCTTTTTTGTCAATATCTTTGTTCAGGGTTGCCAGTCAAAAGCCTTTCAACCTGTAACTGCCATATAACCAGGAATCACTTCCAATAATTTCAGTAGCTAACTGGACCAAATCCTTCACACAGAGAGAAAGGGAGCATTTATTATTATCATATTCTGGAAATGAAACAAGGATGCCTCGTAAGTGATCAGCCATAGTTTGAGTCTGGTGCTTTTAACCGCTCAGCCATAGTTTGAGTCTGGTGCTTTTAACCGCTCAGCCATAGTTTGAGTCTGGTGCTTTTAACCGCTCAGCCATAGTTTGAGTCTGGTGCTTTTAACCGCTCAGCCATAGTTTGAGTCTGTTGCTTTTAACCGCTCAGCCATAGTTTGAGTCTGGTGCTTTTAACCGCTCAGCCATAGTTTGAGTCTGGTGCATTTAACCGCTCAGCCATAGTTTGAGTCTGTTGCTTTTAACCGCTCAGCCATAGTTTGAGTCTGTTGCTTTTAACCGCTCAGCCATAGTTTGAGTCTGTTGCTTTTAACCGCTCAGCCATAGTTTGAGTCTGTTGCTTTTAACCGCTCGGCCATAGTTTGAGTCTGGTGCTTTTAACCGCTCGACCATGACACGTCACAATCAGCCAGAGGGTAGCTGGCCCCCTGCTCCATTACCCTCCCTGTCTCTGCTTAGTGAGGTGGAGGACACAGGATATTTCATATTAATAACTGGACAATTTTAAAATTTATAGACTGAGTGTACACTATGTAAAGTACCCTTACCAACTGGAGAAAGACGGCGGCGTTCTTTTGCTGTCAGAAGACTCTCTCCATAATTGTTCAAAATATTGTAGAAATCAACGCCAAAAGTTGTCTGTTGTCAAGATGGGAACAAAATAAAAGAATTACTTCAAAATTTGTTGGAGGTTTACACAGTGTCGATACTTGCGGTAGGAATTTTTCTCAAGGCTAAGTGTTCTTGGTTCTTTAAAATAAAACACATACTTACTTGATAGGAATCACTGCAGCTGTTGATAATGTGTAACATGTTGAGAAATTATTCCCTTCTGAGTAATTTTGTTTCAGAGAGAGGGATTCAAAATCTTTTCAAACTGAGAAACGTTTCTGCTCAGATTGTGTACTGATTATTCTTCCTGCATGGACATAACTGCTCCAGATATTTGGCGATATCTTAATCGGGCTGGATCAATCATTGGCACCAATGCTATGTCAAGATCAGTCAGTGCATTCAAAATTAATACATAAGTAATAATTTTATGTGAAATCTCTGGCAACACTTGCCTCTTCCACTGTGTCTTCAGCTATGCTCCATAGGTCAGTGGCATGAGAATAGTTCCCCTTGTTGAATGCATCTTCTACAGCCCTGGCCGAGTCCTCAACGGATCTTAAGCCTTTCCCATCTAGCAAAGACTGAAGAAACAGAATCAAATCACATCACTACAGTCTATATATTTATCATCCAGGTATTAGAATAATTATTTAAATTCTGTAATCAAGTCCACTGGACTTAATTGTGACAACAGTTTCACAGGAAGGTGGTTTGAAAGAGGTGTGAAAGAGGCAATTTATGCGAAGAGGGAGAAGCCATCTTCAAACAGAGGAGGGGGTCTGTGCCACGGGGGTCTACAAGAAGATCACTCAATGTCTTTATGGTTCATTGACCCCAAGACCTGGGCCCAATTTCATAGCTGCAAAAGGGTTCAGCACAAAAAGTAGTTAATCACAACACAATTCTGCTTACAAGAATAAGGTAACCAGCCAAACTAGCATAACACATGTACGATTTGTGACTGGTACCCTGCTCATTTCTGCTTAGCAGACAATTGTTAAGCAATATTTTCTGCTTAAGCAGCTCTATGAAATTGGGCCCAGTCAGCCTGACGATGCGTCCGTGATAGGACGTGAAACTGATGTCACAATTAAATAGTTAGTCCAGTTGACTTGATTACAGAATTTATACAAATACACAGTCTATAATCATAACGACTATTAATCCATGACAATAATCATAACAGAGAGGAGCCAGAAATGTAATCAATTCCCTGGTAGTCTGTAAACCCAACAGCAATTAATCCATGATTAGAAATCATAACAGAGAAACGAATTTAAAACAAATCAACTCTGCAAGCTCACGTTTCGTAAACTTTATTCCAGAATCAATTGTCCTTAGAAATATGTGAAATAGTGTGCAAGAAAATAGCTCCCCCAAGAAATTCTGTTCCTTGGGGAACAAGATTCATCTTAAGATGACTTGCCAACATCACTATAGTGATTCATATTGTGATATCACACTTTGCTTAGTTTTAAGATTGATATACATCTTAAAATCAATCTTAGCTTTTTGTGGAATCGAGCCCAGGTATTTTTTCTATTTTCTAAATCATAATAAGTGTTTGTACATGTATTTACAAACATGCACATTTTCCTTGACAAAGCATACTTCCTGTTTTCTCAAACCACGCACTGATTGTTTGATACATTTATTTAACACTTAGGACAAGTATAAATATACTCCTCCAAAGCCCAAATGATGCCAGCAGCTGCCCCATACCTTTGATAGACAAACTGATTTTCTACATAGTCCTCTCAAGCCAAAGTTGCATATCATTATGTTTTAAGGTTTCAATTCTAGTAAAATTGTACTGAAATTATTATTTTCTTTTCAAAATAGTTGATAAAATGCAAGCATAGAAACACAGAGAAATATCAATTGCACAGAATACTTACGATTGAGTAGAGGTAAGGACCCCATGAGTTCACAGAGTCTGAAAACAAAAGAAATATCCAAAATAATAATCAAAAGTATTGCCAAGCATAATTGTTGGTGTTGGGATATGCTTAGCAAACTTTGCACAAGAGAAACTTACCTGGGGTCCAACTTTTATATATCCCCAAAAAGCTTCAAAAAGATCTGTTGTAATCACTACGGTACGAGTCACTTGGGGCCAGTCAAAAGCTTTTTCAATATTTTTCACTGTCATGCAATTTGTATGGGGGGATGTCAGAGGCTGTGTACGACCTTTAAAAGGTGATACAAGTTTTGATATTCATATAATAAAATAATGTTTGGTACTATGAATATAATATTAATGCCCATCCATACCCCGTAGGATCGGATCTGTTTGGGAATCTTGCGGTTGCGGTCTGTGACTTGCAACTCTTTGTTGCAGCAAATCGTCTCGACAAGGAGATTTATTGTTGCAAGATCGTCTCGGCTAGGAAATACATCGCGATACTTAACGATATCGCGATTTACCGATATCACGATTAAAAAAAACGTGACCCGATATCGTAATCGTTTCAGAACTACTATCGCGATATTCGATAATATCGTGGTATCGCCCAAGCTTAATCCATACTGATACACACATTTTTGTGTGTTCTTCTTTGTGGAGGGGGTGGGGTCTTAAATGTAGTAAGCTCTGTACAACCTTAAAGCATGGGTGAGATTGTACGGAAAATAAAAAGCCACTTCTCCCCCCAGTCATCTTATTTTAAAATTTGGCTCATACTTGTTTTTACACCTTTTTCTAATTTCTAAAGCTACTTTACTTTCTCTTACCAACTGGTGAAATCCAAGAATCTCCCATTGCCAATCCCTGGAAATTACAGCTGAGTTTACCAGCACTTATTGCCTGAAATTTGTACAAAAAAAAAAAAACACACACAAATAGTTTCTCCATTGGTTACAAGTTAAATCCTTATTTGAATCAAAAACAAATCTAAAAGTATGGGTTACACTAATGTGATTGTGCTTGTTGATCTCACCTGTGTTAGCGCTTGGCTAAACCCTGCAGTCATCTTGCCTCCGTAGGACTCAGAGAATATGTACAGCGGATTTGTCTAAGGATGATAAAGGGGAAAAGTTTCTGTGATCAAGTAGGGATAACAAAGTGAATACTTGGAATACTGATAATGATATTAGGTTTTAAAGAGTGCAGGAATGTAGCTCATCTTGTAAAATTAAAATTTGCTATTCAAAATCTGCAAAAATGAGTGACTTTTCAGATGCTCTATCAGGCTTACGATGTACTTCTCAGGAGCATGCACAAAAAAATAATAATCGTAAACACTTCTTGTATTTCTAGCTCATACTATACCTAAGTCTCTATGCACTTCTCTTGAGTTTTAAGTTGTGTCTTGAATTGCCCCAGTGTGGGCCATTTTTTTTTATTTAGTTGGGGAGGGTGTCCGCAGTGCCGATGATGCACTTCTGGGACTATTTCCTAACCTGGGCTTAGGCTTTGTTTGATGTTGTAAACACCATACAAAATGCTCACTGCTCCAAAATTGATCACGGAGCCCTAGCCCATGCTACAACAGGGCAGTTACAGGTTGAATGGCACCCCACAACAAATATATTGACAAAATAGGGAGACTGCCAACCTAGGGCTAGATAGCTCAGTTGGTAGAGCGTTTGGCAGATAATCCAGAGGTCACAGGTTCAAGTCCCGCTCTAGTTAATTTTTCTTTGCTCAACCCAACATTATTTAAAGTTGCATTTTGTTAGCATATCTGCAATTTGCTATGTTCCTTTATCTTCTACCAATGTGGTACAATAACTCACCTGGAAATTTGGAAGACGCTTGTAGAATGCAGTCAGGGTAGTGACTAAATCATCTGCAATCTGTTGGTTGTTGGTGGTGTATGCATTGTCTGATGTCACGTAACTGTATCCTGTGCCTACTGGGTTGTCGATGAACAATACACTAGCCGTCTCAATCTAAAAGAAGGTAGACAGAAATATCTGATAGTATTTAAAAGTGAAGCACTTATTGTCCAAGCCATGTGTGGCCAGGGCTTGAATTTGGGGGAAAAATTCACAAGACCACAGGACTTGTATCTCAATACGTTTACTGGACCAGAAATAATTTTACAAGACCAGACTCAAACTGAAAAAGACTTCCTTGCACAGTTCAACTTGCATCAATTAATTGAACAAGCACTAAGACATATAAGAGAAGATTTACCTCATTTGTCTTTAAGGGTATATTCAAATCATTACTAAAAGTCATCATTTGAACATAGTTTGTTTCTGTTCAAGTATTATAGAGTGAGGTACATGAATTGTTATTGAAGTGAAACCACAAGACCGCCGGACTTGTCCGGTCATGAGTTTACTGGACCGACGCTAAAATCACTGGCCTCGGCCTGCGTCAAGTGTCAAATTCAAGCCCTGTGTGCACACACTCCTTATTAGCCATTTAATTTTTATTGCTTGGCCCACAGATTTCACAAATAATTTTGAGTGGCGGATGGTTATTCCAAAGGAAATGACATGTGAGCCATGCCTCAATTTTTGTTCTTGAATGGACACTGAAGTTTCCCCCTGGTAAAGGGCAGCACTTCAAAGGGAAAATAAGAATTTTAATAGTAAAACTTTTTTTCTAAGCACACAACAGCAAAAACAAGGCAACCTCACACTCATGGAGTAATTTGAGGCATTTTGTTCAAGTAGGGAACAGTGTTCCACAGAATCTTTCTTCAGTATGAAATTTGAAATGCTCCCACATAAATACTGTGATCCTTCCGGTTTTCAAATATTTTGACTTACCCAGGTTATATTCCGGGAATTGAGGTTTACATCTTGTGGACCAATCTCCATAAAATTGCCAAATCCAGTAGAGGAGCCACCAGGGCCTCCCTGCCAACATAAAAAAGAGGATGGGGTTAATTCCTTTTGTTTTTAGTCAGTGACCTTTCAAAAACCAGAAGGGAGGAATGCAAAATTAACTCAAGGTTACCCTTTAGGTTTTTGAGGTTTTCCCTGAGTATTCCGGGTTCAACCTCGAGTTACATGTACCTCAAGTTACTGTTTGTTTCAATTCCGCACTCCTCCCCAATGGACTGATATATAGCACCAGTATTAACTGATTTTGAGAACCGAGGTAACTACCCCTGGTCACCCTCAACTAATCTCAGCTCCTTGTGGAGTATACAGCCTGTGCTGCCTTGGAAGTAGCTCATTAAGCACACACAAGAACCATTTCTGCCCTCACATGTACCCATTTACTCTATGTTGAAGAGAAGCAATTATAGTCAAGTGGGTTGCTCACGGACACATGTGTCACAAGTTGGATTCGCACCCACACCTCGGTGATTTAGCCACAAGAATTTGAGTCCGGCACACTACACCGCTAAGCCACGACTTGCCAATAATGAACTGATAATCACAAATAAGAACGCACGCCCCAAAATCAGACAACGTTACACCATGTTATCAAGTTGCTGCAATTTGGAATGTTGTGTATGGGACAGCAAAGCAAAACAAAATTAGCGCCTTGATAGACAGTGCATTGAGAAAGTTGTGAAAACTTGGGATTAGAAGCCATTTTTGGTCCAAAAACGGTGTGCGGGCACACAGGATGCCAGACTAGACTACACATCGATTGTGCCACATTTGGACCGAAAATGATCTCCAGTAACAACAGTGACCAGAGAAAACTAGTTCCTCCATGTCGGAGCTGATACACACAGCCTGATCGGTCTATTATCACAGCGCCCTCTTGTGGCTGTTTATTAGGGCCTACCTGGAGCCATATAATTAGAGGAGCCTGGGTCCAGTTTGTTCTTGCGTAGTAGAGCCACCAGAACATGTAGGCGTCTTGACGCACATTAACGTATGCCCAATCTTCCTTGTCATCTTCTGCATGGGCTGGAAAGAGAAATTACAATTACAAAAGAGAAACCTCCCCCCCCAACTTTTACACTAGTTACAAATATAGTTTCTTTAACCCTGAGAAGAGGAATTTATTTAAGATAATTCTGTTTTCAGCGGCCCTATTTAAAATGTCTGAGTTGGAGTTGGGGTTGCAAACAACACTCTACAAATAAGAAGTAACTATAACTATAGATAGTAGTAAACTTGCGGGTACAACCATGTGTAAAATCTCTTTTGGGAGGAGTGTTGGCTCTAAAAAGAGCTGGTTTGGTCTCGACGTTTCGAACAGTATACTCTGCTCGTCTTCAAATACATTCAAACTTTAATAGCTGATTTTCCCTAAAGTTTCAACTTCAGCCATTGGAAATTACATGCTATAAATAAGTGTGCACTCAACAGTTGCATCGTTGGGTGCAAAGGTACAACTCAAATTAGAGCAAGGACCATGTGCCACAACAACATTTGTGTAATGTGTTAAAACATTTTACCTTTTCGTCCAATCTTGATCATAAACAAACAAAATTATGGAATTCCTTGAGCCTAACTAAAATAACACTACTTTGTTGATTTTGGTTCTTGCTCTATGGTATACTTTATAACCCATCTTCGAGACCTGAATCGACTGTTAACAAAATGTAGCTTATGATTTAAGTTAAATGTACTTACAAGTAACAGGGTCTTTGCAACACATACGACATACATAATTATAATTGTACTAGGTACTACGCCTAGTAGTACTCCAGTCTATCCTAGAGCTATGAAGTTTGTTCATCGTCTTGTGGAGACGATAGTGGAGAGAACATCATTCATAATCATAGTTCTACTTTTATCTAGGAGTACGGGTGACCCTAGAGTACTCAAGTAGTAATACTTACATTTCAAAGATGATTTACTACCACCAGAGAATCCAGACGACAGAGGACTTTGAACAATAACTAAGCATACGATGGTAAGGTGGAGCACTAACATCAAACTCTGCATTATGGAGTGGGGGTGTATTTCAGGACAGTGACGAGTAAAAACATCCACTAATCTCTGACACTAGTGACAGTGACACTGACAGACAGTGACTCTACCCTGAACTGCAGTTAGTATTTTTAGACAGTCCAATCTGCCGTGTGAGTCGACTGACGTTTGATTGAATAATGAAGTCAACGACTGAGTCTGCAGTGTTACTACGTGTGTTGAACAAGTTGTTGAACATTATTAGCTTGTTAAGTCTCTAAAATCTTACACTGAGACCATCAGAGATAGAGAGAATGATCAGATAAGTTCACAATTTATTGCATTCAATCAGATACAGAAAGCTGTGTATTTAGCATAGTTTTATGAGCTAAAAATAGTAACCGTACCGGTGGTTTCTCTTCCTATCCTACTCATCATCAACACAACAGGCGCTGATCCAGTGAATGTCACGTGACTTTGACGCTCAGGTGACTTATTGATCATGTGATCTGTGCCTGTAAGTGTTGAGCTCACAGTATTTTTTGTTGCGCTTGTTACTGAGAGAGAAAGAAAATTAAAGTCATTTCTCGGCTGCTCTTGGTAGATAGGATTAGGATGTAGGCAAAATGACTAGACTGGAAGGCATCAATGGAAATAGAAATATGAATATGAATTAAATATGTAGGGCCTTGTTCTATGTATATCTTATTAGATAATAACAATTGATAACAGGGAAGACATTATGTCCTAATGAAGAAAGCTATATGCCAAACATTGTAGGAATTTGTCAATTTCTTTGCTATATTAGTGACAATATTGTTTGTAAAAAAGAAACATTTCTTAAATTCTTGTTGTTAAATAGTTATGTATTACAGCTTGATTTTTTACAGATTTTTTTTTTAATTCAGAGGGATTTTTTTTAGACGCACAAGTTTCTTCTCTGGACGGTCGTCGTAGGGCATTATTATATAACGATCTTTTAGTAGGGCCTAGGTTTCAAAAATCAGTTTAGGTCTCAGTAGCATCCGTAACATTTCCCTAAAAATTAGTCTGTTGTTTTGTTGTTTTGTTATTGTTGTTTTTGTTTTGTTTTTTGATGCTATAATATATGATTCGATCGAGTCCCTCTAAATACATTCGGAATACAAATCAGTTGTCGTACTGTTCAAATGGATTTCAGTTATCATCTGGCTACAATCCTTATGAATCGCTAACTGTAATGACGAGATTTTCATATAAGTTCCTCACTCTACTTGAACTCGGATCAATCAGCTGATGCGTAGGAGTTATTACACAAGATCAAGATGTAGCAGAATCTGCAGATTTCTCTTTCAAAGAGAGATTACCGTCCTTTTCAATCTTGTATAGGATCGGTGGTGTCGCGGATAGCGGTGGTACCGTGTAGTTATCGGGGGCTCTGGGAGGCCGGAGCAAAGCTGCACCATCTAGGACGAACTCTCTCGACGTGGGATGAATTGCAAACACACGGCTCACTCTTGATGCCGGTACCACCACCGGACGAAAATATCCCCCGTACGCCGTGTCTCGACTTTCAATGGAGCCTAGCTCTGACCAGCTGATACTCGGTGCAGGTTGAGTGGCCCCGTAGATCTTGAGCATGGGATGATGGGTATCCTGGCGTTCCTCCGCATCAGTTTGTACATCCACCGAGACACTGTTTTCTTGGTGCCCCGTCTTGGTTGGTGCGACACCGATTTTATTTTGGGGTACACGAAGCGCCTTTTTGTGGGTGTAGCGACATAAGAGCATCCCGAGGGCCACACCTGCCGCCCCCATGACCACACACATCACACCCGTGACGGACGGGTGATAAGATAATCCCTCAAACATGAACACCATGCCGAGGAGGACGAGGGGAAAACCAAAGCTGACGAGCACAATAGCGATGATGAGGAGCACTGCGTAGACGGTGGAGGCGAACTTTCCGGGAATCCGGAAGGCGGCCGTCATACCGCCGGCTGCGGCACGGTAACCTCTGGGGCGGCGGTCACGGTTGTTGTGCCGTCGGTGATGAGGACGTTGCCGGGGTCTTCGACGGTGTTTTCGTCCACCGGGGAGTTCCATAGTAAATAATCATGCAACAAGAAGATACAAGTATTAACTGGTAATTCGATAATGCAGCAGGGTTATTCTCCGCAGAGAGAGAAACCGAAATGTCATCTCAGGTGTTGACTTCAACAAGCAATGTGTTTTCCACTTTTCCTTCCATGTCCTCCTGGTATAGGCACGCCCTTCTCTCATCATGTCCGCCTGTCATCATCGCAGGCGACAAGTTTCTTTTCCGAAAGTCACCTCCGTCGTGATATAAAAGAATAGCGAGCCAATAACAGATTCAAAGTGGTCTTCTAAAATGGACGTGACCCAACAAATGAGGTGAACCATGGAGAACCGACTCTCCTATTGATTTAAACATGTACATTCAGTAACAAATTGATTTCGTGCGAAACCGAAGCCAAAACATCAAACAAAATAATACCCCCACAGACTCTTGATTCACAAAGTTCTGCAGTTTGAATACTCTGAAATGCATTTCACCGTACTCCCCTGGTTTGAACAACGGAAAGGATAACTTTCTTCGACTGATCTCCAAAGTTGACACGTGGGGATAAATTGCCCGATAGGAGACGAAGAGGCTCTGGGGTAATTTACTTGCATTATGTTCACAGGTACTTCACGTTTAGCGTTATTGTTGGAGCCTCTTTCAGGGTCAGGCTATAGTTTTCCCAATATGCCAACAACCCGAAGCAAACAACTGTAAAAGTTGTTAACCTTTTGATAATTAGGTTTAGCGCCTTCAGCAACTCTACTCGGAAAGCCGAACAAGTGCGCTCTCTCCAAAATAGCGATTACGTAATGTTTTCTTACCTGTGCGGCTCACCTGTCAACCGATTACTATTTCATGCTCAGCCGGCTCTACGTTATTTACGTTACCAAAGTACAGCTCGGGTAATCGAAAACGATTAGTTTAGTTTTTGCAGGCTAAGTTTCAAAAGTGTTGAGCAACATTGAGTTCGCGTGACAAGAAAATGATTTTGAATTTGGTCTGATTCTTCGGAGGCGCACCATTAGCGACATGAAATGTTTTAATAACGAAACATCTTCTTTTAAAAATAATTTATAACGATACTTAATAAATAAGACAAAATTGTTTTGCAGCATAAATTTGCTTTCATTGTTTTTCAACATAACGGTTTTTTCTATTGGACAAATATATAAGTGCGTAAAATGTGTAATCTTGCTTAAACAATATACAAAGTCTGGTCAAGTCAGTCATTTAAACACAAACAGCCGAGGATGATATGCTCTAGGTGTATATACAGTGTGTTTACTTTCTTAGAGTTGGTTTGGGGTGGTCTTACATTGGCACCGAGACGCCAAAACGTGTCTAGAATAAACTGTCGATCGAAACATCGGGTTATCCATTGAAAACTGTTGGAAATGATTTAAATACCAAGGGAAGTGTAATGACTTGACTTTAAACACACACTGGTTGAAAGTTAGACGGAGAAAAATACCAATTGAACACTAGTGTGAAATGCCTTCTTGGCACATGATTTTAAGAGTTCGTTTGGCAAGGCGGTTTCTAATAATATTTTCTCGAAATAGCATGCCAAGGCGGTTTCTGTAGTATTTTCTCGAAATATCAAAATATGAGACAATTCTTTGTTGTGCAGTCCGTTGGTATCCATGTGGAAACTCGGTGAAGAAGTTCTCCCTAGAAGTTTATGTATCTTTATAACAAGGTTTTATCATTAGGTCCTTGTGCACATTCCATGAGGGCATTTCCTGGTAGGCAAGGCACTGCACTGGTCAGAACTTAGATGAGAAACTTTATATTATTGTATCATATAACGTAAACAACCAAGAAAAACGCAAAATATAATAAAAACTTCGTACAATGAAGAATTTGTGTTGTCTTCTGCTGATCAGTTTGTGTACAAGTTGCGCCTGCTGGAAGTCCAGGCTCATGGTTTGGTGATGCGGTTCCATCGATGCCGTTTGTGATATGGTTTCATCAGTTTCATCATTTTTTTGATGCGGTTTTGTGATGCCTTTTCATCATGCAGTTTACGCCGTTTCATCATGCCGTTTTGTGATGCGGTCATACGGTGTTGGTAATGAGGTTCCTCACGCAGTTTTGTGATGCACTTTTTGTGAGGTCCTCATGCGGTTCGGTGATGAGGTTATATCACGCCATGCGGTTTGTTTGATAATGGGGTGAGTTCCTCATGTGGTTTCGTTATGCATTTTGGGGAGTCGGTTCTGATGCGGTTTCCAATCTCGGCAGTTGGTGGGCGGTTTCATCTCGCAATTTGGTGATCATCGGGTTCCATCATGCAGGTTAAGCAGTTTCATCGTGTAGTTTCCACAGTGCGTAAAGTGGTTTTGTCGTGCAGTTTCTGTATATTATTTTTTCAACTATAAATTGGCTGTAGTTAAAATGTGCACACATTGATTTATGAGCTCTATTAATCAAACCCGGACTAAAGTATTTATTTATTTATTGTGTTTTATTGTATTGAAACATCAAAAGTAAACATCCATATGTTATAAAGTTATTCAGTTTCCTCAAAATACAGTATCCATGTATCTTCATAGCATAATTTTGCATTTTGAACTAAACGGGAAGAAAATCCTGTTTTGAAACGGTTAAAGCCCCAACTATTATAGGCCTACGCGCTTTTTTATAACTTAATTTAAAAAGGTCATTAGCCTACAGGTTTAGTGAAAATAACCAAGTGGCTTATGTGTTTTCGTTTTCGATCGGTAGAAAATTGATTTTGAGTAATGTTCAGACCATCAGACAGAGATGGTATGATTGTTTGAAAACAATATTATTGACACAAATTTGTATTTTCATAGATCAGTCGTTGGATGGAGAAAAAACAAAACATAGATTAGTCGTCGAAGTTTTAGCTAGTCTGGTCCCCGTCGTTGACAAGACATACGCTCATTTTAAACAGTGTGTACAAGGTACCACCCACACGCTATGGTATATAAAATTATTGAAACTGTCAATGTCGTGATGGATTCGTTTGGCAGTGATCCTTGGTAAGAGTTTTCTTAAAATGTTAATTTCTTGATAATAGTTTATTGAGTTTTGAAGGCTTCGGCACATGATAGTGTGTTATTACTGATAATATGTTTTATCGAAATGCGCTTATGTTTGTTGAAAATTGGCAAGTTCAATGCAACAAAATATAGTCACCGTTTTTACGAATTGACGACTGAAACTGAAAGATGTCACGTGTGTCAAAAATCCGTCACAAATTTGGCAAATCGTTTTTTGCTCAAGTTTCAGGACTTATACATGCATTAGCAATAGTTTCTTAATAACACTGATTAGCATGAATGACGAATCACTCGATTTGCAGATTTTGTTTTTCATTTCACAAAGTGAAGAGCAACAAACTATCTTAATCTGTAGTACTACTGGTACTGTAACTGTACTAACCTTAGCCCCATGAATAGGGCCAATCCACTTCCGTATCCTTGGCCCCAGCACCACTGATTACCAATTCTTTCGCCCTATGATGTTTTTTTTCTGCAAAGATCTAGATCGTGAAACTTACCGATTGAATGCTTATGTACTTGCAGATAGACGGACTGTTAAAATTTCTTTAAAAAACATCACACGTTTTTGGTGAAAATCAAATGATTTTCGAGAGTGAACTTTTAAAACGATCTCAACGATCTTGTTTATTTGCACTCGCGGCGTTAGTCTTGGTGCAAGACGTTGTTGTTCATTATCACACAACTATCGCGAATAGCGGGCGCTGTTGTGAAACTTCCAGATCACCACCACACTGATTGACGGTTTGCGGCTTAACGCCCTCAATCGGTGGAATAGTCGCGTCGTGTGTAGTGTTGAGTGACTCAAGAACGTTTTGCACTAAGACTATCGCGGCGTCTGCAAGTAAATTAGTCTGGTACCAACTCAATCGTAGCAATTGATTGTATCGTTTTTCTAAAGCTGTTGAGGGAGCCAGACAATTCAAAATAATCAAGTTGTCAAGATCGTTGAGACAATTCTAAATATTAACTCACGAAAATCATTTGATTTTCACCAAAAACGTGTGATGTTTTTTAAGGAAATTTTAACAGTCCGGCTATCTGCAAGTACATAAGCATTCAATCGGTAAGTTTCACGATCTAGATCTTTGCAGAAAAAAAACATCATAGGGCGAAAGAATTGGTAATCAGTGGTGCTGGGGCCAAGGATACGGAAGTGGATTGGCCCTATTCATGGGGCTATACTAACCTTAAACCTAGCCCAGGTTGGACTCCTCCAGTACATACAACGTGACGGAGTCCAGGATATAAAGGTCCCGTACCATTGCGAAAAATTTATAGCAACATTTTTTCATATTTTTACCTTTTTGAGGAAGCTGAAACTTGACTCACATATTCCTTGTGTCCTAAACCTTACGCCTTCTCTATTCAGAATTGCAAATTATATCCTTGGATGACATTATTCATATTGTGAAAATAAAATGAAATATTTACGCATTCTCGGCGATAGCCTAAACTGACAAGATGTGAATGCTTCAGCGCATGTGCGTCCTCAGACAAGCCCACAAATCTAACGCGGAAGTCGGTCGGGTTGCTTTGCATGCCGCGCATGCGCACACGAGCTTTAACGGTCACTTGGTACACGATGCTCACAACGCCAGTACACAACTCGGACTTATTTTCGGAAATAATGTCATCCATGGATGTATTTGTTAGTTGTGAACTCATCAAAAGTGTAGTTAGGACACCAAGAATGTATGCATGGAGTTTCAGCTTCTCAAATCAGGTAAAAATATGAAAAAAACATTAGCTCAAAATATGTTTGCATTGTAGAGGAGCTTAAATACCCAGGACGTTAGTGCAGGCACTGACTGACGTCCTACCAGGGCTAGTAGTAGTACTAACCATGCTAACACAACAGTAAAACACACAGTACACGAATTCGACCTCCATGACTACACTAACACAGTACACCCAACAGTATCACTATCTAGTATCATCACTGTCACTGTCAGTGTAAGTAAATATCAACACAATTGATGAAGATTTGCATTGAAACCCATTTGAAAAACAAGGTGTCTCAGCCTCTTGCATGCATGGTGTCAAACACATGCGGCTAGCCCTGGTAGTCTGCATGGTGGTGTAGACTGACTGTAGGACGTCAGTTCAGAGCTATTTTGAGAGTTTTTTGCCAACTTGTGATTGAAGCTATTTTTGGTCCAAAAAACTCATGTGTGTGCACACGGGACAGAGTGCCAAACTGATCTGCACACTGGGTTGTGCTGCATTTGGACCAATAATGGCGTCCACCAACCATGTGACCAAAGAAAACCGGTCCCTCCTTGTCGCAACTCTCCCAATACAGTCATCTGTGTCGGTTCTTCATTGTACTGCTAGCCGACATCCTTGGTACATGTATAACTGTAAAGCTTCTCTACAATGCCATCCAAATTACAACTACAAGAATTGTTTTTCCTCTGTTTAACCCTATATGTTGGAAGCTGAAAGTCTGTTCATATAGGCCTATTCATGGTACAATAGGCTAAATACAAAAAATAAACATGTTGAGCGTCCTGCCTTTTTGAAAAAAGGAAGAAGGCGAGCTCTAAAAAAAAAAATAAAAAAATTTTTAAACGGCCGCCCGACACATTTTTCAAGCTAACCGGCCGAGCTATTCTTCAAGATGGTTGCCAGCTTTTTTTCTGTGTGTTTTTTTCTGTGTGCTAAATAATGTAAAAAAATACGATCTTATATGTGTTTTAGAATTGATTTTTTTCGTCAGAGGTCAGAAAAAAAAGGAGGTGGCCTCTAAAAAGGAAGCGGGCGGGGACGCTAAACATGTTTGTTTTTTATTTGGCCTTAAACACTAAACCTGTTGTTCAAACATGGCATACAAGAATGGACAGTCTGCCACCATTTTTATTGTTAATTGTGTATCATTGTAACATTTAATTCAATAGGAGGTAAGTGCTTATTAATATTATGAGAACCTTTGTTGTCTTTCCTTTGTCAAGTCTGGGTGTCATTGTAGCTATGGTATAAAAAGAAAGAAAGATTACTCCAGAAGCTTTATAAAGCACTGAAAAATAATATCGCGGGTGTGGGCATGGACAATTTTTTAGAATACCGACCCGAAGTGGGCAACAGTTGACTGACAAATATTACAATGGTCAACAATTAAATAATGGTGGCAGACTTTGGCACATTTGTACAACAACGGGAGAAAGGTCTGGAATCAGGGATTGCACAACTACCCCCTGAAAGAGGGATGTTACAAGGCATGATTGCCAGTACCTTTGGTCCCTCTTGGACTCTGAGTACATGTAAGACAGACCGGGCGTTGCATAAAGTTGGAATGATTGTAACCTATGTGAACACGGTTTTCTTGGTCCAGGTTGACGGAGTATGAAACATGTCAACGCACAGGTCAGACCGTGATGGAGATGATCAACCAGAGGAATGATTTACAGAGGAAGGGGTCCAGTTATTCCAAGGTTGGTGGTTTTTTTTGAATTTTATTGTTTAGCTGATATGATCAGGGTCCTAGGGATTCGAGGGAAAAGTTCAGTACAAACTGAGAACTGAACTAGCGAAGGGTCCTGCATCTGTTCCCATAGTATCGTGGTATCTCTGCTAATACTATTGCAGTATTGGACATTTGCTCTTTATGCATTGCCAATACTCTCCCATTGGCAATTTTTAGCCCAGGTAAGTGGTAACCAATAATTTTCTGCTGATCAGCAGATTATAAAATACAAGTAAGGGAAGTCAGTTATATTTATTGAATTTGCACATTTTTGTGAAAAAATTACTTATAATGTTCCCAACCATGCAATTTTTAGTTGACTGCTGTATGTCTGTCAAAAGTACTGTCATACTGTTTAAATTTGTACCTTAAGTTTTTTCGTTTTGGCAGCCTCACTTTCATGTGAGTGTTAATGACTAATGAGATCAGTAACTGGTAACATTAACAAAGTAACTCCAGTAAGTAGAACAATTTCTTTAATGATCGCCCAGTTACCAAGATTTTTCCTAGAGCTTACAAAAATAAATAAATTGAGATTTCACAAACATGTAACTTTGCTGCTTTCTAACCATAATGCATTATGCACAAAATCACTACAGCCATGTGTCCATTGAGCAGGGCCTTCAAACAATTTGTAAAATTGTTATTAAATAGCCTGAACAATTATATAAAAGCCTAATGTACTATATGTACATGTAGGTCAGCCCTTGTACTCAATAATATTTTCCAACTTTTTTCCAAGGACCAAATATTATGCCTGATTGCAGCTGATTCTTTTCCTTGAAACGTTGTGCCAAGATCTGAAATTTGAAAACTGGCATTTTCTTGAAGCTTTCGAACGAGGGATTTTGTTTTCAGTGCAAAAAATGTAAATTTGTGTGAAATGTTCTGACTAATGACTGAGCTTTCAATGCCTCTTGTATCATTTGTTCTTTGTCTATTACACCGACAGATAGAGGCAGAGATTCGGTTGGCACTGAGAAAGTTCACCAAGAACACCGAGGCACTGAAAGGGAAACTGACAAAAGCGTCTTCAGCATACCACCTGTATCCTTGTAAAAGTTAAAGCATGCAGCCTACGTTGTTAATTGTCAAAGACCAGTATCCGCACTTTGTGTGACCCCACATAATTATGAAATAACAAACCTTTAACAAAAGGTAAGCTCAATCGGTCAGCGTAGTCACAAGAAAATAGTGAAACAAAAAAACCCAACACTGTTTTTGGACTTGCAAGATCAAAACTGTTTTTAAATTGTCGCATTTCTGGCAAAAATGTTTCAAGGGAAGTTTTCCATCATGACCATCTTTATACCTGATAAAGTTAAATCTGTAAATGTGTGAATCTGTGAATATTTATATTTTCAATCTTACAGATGTTATGCCTACCCCTTAAAGGGAACATACATGATCATAATTTTTTGGGAAAGTAAATCCGTTCTCATCTTCTTGTTTTAACTTTCTGTAGTCTACACAGAAATGCCTGGTCCAATCTTTCTTGTTTACAAGTACAACATTGGCAACCCACGGACTATCAGAGGGTTCTATCACTCCTCTCTTCTCTAGGTCAACGACCTGTCTCTGTATCTCTCTTTGGACACAGTCAGGGTGCCTCCTTGGTCTCTCTTCTACTGGTCTCGCCTCTCCAGTGGTTATGTGATGTTTCAAAATATCCATTTTACCCATATCTTGATTGCCACTGGAGAAATTGTTTTGGAACTCTACCAAGCTCTCCCTGACTGGACCATGGTACTCGCCGTCGACATTGTCTCTACTTCTTGCTTTCAAGTCCAGTAAATGCATAGGCAAACCCTGCTTCGCATCACTAGACTCGTCTGCCTCATCTCTAATTGCCTCAGGTTCCACGGTGGAAATTAATCCCACGGTGATCACCTTACGAGCCACTCTTTGCTCTTTGCCTGGTTTAAAAACCTGCAAAGGAACCATCTGGTTCCCCGACTCTACCAGTGACCTAGCTAATACTTAGCCTATCTGTGCCAAGTCTCCACCTCCCTCTATAGGCTCAACTATAGCCGGCCCAGCGAACTCTTTATCTCTTCTGTAAGCGCAAAATGCTGCAGTTAGCAAATGAGTCCAGAGGAGGATTGCAATAAAACCGTTTTAGCCACCGGACTGAGACAAGTCAGTTATAGCCAGCTATCTACCTTATACGGTCTTAGCGTTGTCAGTCGTTAAGCCTGTTACAATAAGCAGGTCTTAGATAAGTCAGTGAGGAGTAATGAACTACGAACAAGCTTTCCTAAGGTTTGTTAGGTACGATGGCTGCCATTTATCTGTAGCACACTGACACAGTGACAATGGGTTTGAAAGGTAGGTGTCCAACCTTCAGTCAAGCAGAGAAGTTGGCAATCGTTGAGGGTTGCATGAGCTGCAGAGAAATTCTGCAGTCACAACTAAGCAAATTGATGACTAGTAGAGGGAAAACTGAAAAGCCTGGGACAAAATTAAAGACCAAGTAAACGCTATCAAATATGCAGTGTCCTCAGAGGACTCCTTGCATGAAATTGTCAACAACTAACACTAACAGATGAAGCACCGTGTTTAAAAACCAAAACAAAGACTGATTATAGCCAGCTCAGCGCAGGCTTAAGATTTAAGATCGGCTAAAAATATAGACTAATTGCAATCAGTCTATAGTTAAAGACTGTCTAAGCGCATATCAAATTTGCCGGCTGTAACGCATAGACTGGTTTAAGACCGCTTGGTGCAATTCGCCCCTGAATATGAAATTTGTGCTGAGTCACCATGTTAAATTTGACATCCCATAATAATCTCCTAAGATTTCTTAACTGTATGACTGAAGCACTCAGCGGGAGGTGGACAGAAGGCTCGGTCTCCTGGAGAACCTTCACGCCAAGGACATGATTCTCAATGACGCCTTCAGAAAAGACATCACATACTCCGCCCCCGAGAGGTAAAGCTTATGTTCCTCGCAGCAAAATGTCAGGGGTTAATACATTGTGACTTTGCAAATAATAATAGTTATGATTGATAATTCGGCAGGCTAATCATCATTACTCGCAGCTGAGAAGCTGAATAGCGAAGAACGCGGCTACAACGAGTTCAATGCAGGCATGCAAGGGCGCCCTTGGCAGCCAGCCACATCGACCCATATATAACCACAGAGCTCAGCCTGAGTGAGATTGAAAATGTTAAATTTTTCAGGTGGGAGGAAAACCGGAGGGCCCGGAGAAAATTCCTCTTGGCATAGGAGAGAACTAGCACACAACTCTACTCATATATGGCCCTAGCCAGGTATTGAACCAGGGTCACATTGGTGATAGGTGGGCGCTTTTACACACAAGCCAACCGAGCCACTTAACCTTACGATTGTTTCTATTGTTCTATTATTGCAGAACCAGACTTCTGGCACCTAACACCTCTGGGTTTGGACAGGACACATTTGACGAGCCAGACGAAGTGAGGGGCCTCTCGATAAATGAAATCCGACAGCAACAACAGCAAGTTATCCGAAGTAAGTGCAAACAATATAAATTAAGTGGTTTGTATCCGACAAGCTTTGCTTTTATGTAAACCCTCTCAACATCTTTGCTGCTTTTATGTACAAAGCATACCGTCTGTTCAGTCCTTTTTACTTTAAATTGTGATTTGATTGCTTTGATTGAATGTACCTTTTCTAGCTATTGTTTGCATTGATATGGGAACAAATTGATTGATTGATTGATTAACCCATAATTAGGGAGCAATATGCATTTGTAAATGACCTGTTTGATTGCTTTACTTGTATTGATAACATTACAGTACCACAGGAATCAGAAATCTGTTTTTCTGAATGCTTTCTGTAATTTGATTTGCTGAGATTTGCTCTAAATAAATTTTTTCAGCCTACCAAGTCTTGCTTACTTGCTCATGTGAGGATAATGGCTCTTCGCTGTTTCCTGGCTCGTGTGGCAGCCAGCAGTTCTCATTTGAATAAAGTCATTGCTCTTATTTGAAAAGAATGTTTATTGCTTTGACATTGTTGAATACAGTAGGGCCTGCATGCTGGACACGCTAGTATTGCAGTCCTAGACACTTTGTTATTTGAAGAATTTCGGAGAACTCTTTGGTAGTCAAGGAGTTGGCTTCCAAACAATTGTAATGTGGAAAATTTGCTTCCATCTTGAGTGTCCACTGGCTAACCTATGAATGGAGGAGGTATCATAATGATAATAGTAACAATTATTAGAATGTTTCAATTCTCAGTTGCTTAATTTATGTTTTGTACATTTTTAATGACTGTAATGATTCCTTGCATTTTGCTTGCCTTTTTAACACAAAATAAACTCTGCTCTGTTTTGAAGTCAGAGCTGTTCCCAATCTTAATAGCTTCTTCAACACTTTTTTTCTGGTTGCTATTTTCATTGTCTTTCCTTGCAGTTTGCCTTCATTTTACATGATGGAGGCATCATAACTGTTTCAATTCTTAATCGCATATTTTGTACATTGATATGTTTTTATTATTTTAACTGATTTTTCTTGCATAATGCTTGTAAACCTATTCATATATTTAAAAAACTGATTCCCTCTCTGTTTTTAAATCAGAACTGTTTCAAAACCTTAATAACTTCATTGACACGTTTCCCTCATTGTTGTTTCCACTATTGCTATTTTAACCTTTGTTCCTTGCAGTTTGCTGCCATTTGAGGCAGGCACGGTGAAGCCAATAATAATTTTAAATGACTGTTTAAAATTCTTAATCGCTCAATTTCTAGTTTGTGCATTTTTATTTCATGAGTATTATTATTGTTTTCCTTGTGGTTTTCCTACATGTACCTTTTATACAAATATTGAACCTCTCACTGTTTTTAAAACTTCCAAATCGTTATGAATGTTATTATCTGCTTTCATTCTTTCTACATGCTTAGTTCTATATTAATATTTTCCCCATCTATCACTTTCTTAACCCTCTTGCTGTCTGACCATTCAATACCATTCAAGTGGTTTTGAATGATAGATAAACTATGCCAGCCTGAAATATGATACCATGAGGGAATGCATGTACACAGCACACAGTTAGTTCTGTGGGCAGTCGAATGGTTTCAAATGGTTGGTCAACTCACTGGGA
This sequence comes from Pycnopodia helianthoides, assembly GCA_032158295.1. Taxonomy (NCBI): domain Eukaryota; kingdom Metazoa; phylum Echinodermata; class Asteroidea; order Forcipulatida; family Asteriidae; genus Pycnopodia; species Pycnopodia helianthoides. Next base: position 16,114,139 of record CM063245.1, read on the forward strand.
AATGTTGCCAAGAGTCACTGACAGTAGGAGGGTTAATGAGATTTATTGTGAGTGTTTTATACATTTTATCTTGTCTTTATTACATTTTAAGACCAGGGCCCAAGTGGAATCGATTCTTGTAAACTGATTTGGCTGGCACCCTGGGTAGACAAAGGACAAAATTAATGGGAAGAGAAAGTGCATCTCTGGCAATAAAGTAGCACAGTTTGGGTTTTTACGTATTAGAAAATTAATCTTCATGAATCTTGGTGTGATAATGAATCTCTGAGAGTACATCTGACTGTTATAGATTAATGTCTATACATGTGTTCATTTTGTTTGTTAAGTTCTCTTTTCATAGCTTTTGATAATTGTTTTGATTGTAACTTTTCATGTAATCGGACCGCAATTTTGCTGTTTGGTGCGACGGTCGAATATTAGGCCTAAACCATTTTAAATCAAAATAAATCAAATATAAACAAATTCAACTGAACAAATACAAGAAATTATTAAGTAAACAATGCTGACCTTTGTCTAGATCATATTATTAGAAGTGAATCTCTTTGTTTGGGCTCACAGAACAGGATGAAGGATTAGAGGCACTGGCTGATGTTATTACAAGACAGAAACAGATGGGCCAGAGGATAGGGACAGAGCTGGATGAGCACAATGGTAAGTCAGACTCAAGACAATAATTCAAATAATAATAACCATTTGAATTGATGTTAAATTCTCATCGAGGATAAAGAATATTATTTGCGTTTACCCATACACCGATGTGTGTTAAGCACTCTGTACATTTTCAGAGTCCTGTGAAACAAAATCCACAGGCATGTTACTCGGGTGGGATTCGAACCCATGATGTTTGCCATTCCAGAGCAGCTATCTTACCACTAGACCGCTGAGCTTGCCTGGTAGCTTGAGGCAGTTGGAATCCTATATTTATAATAGTAACCATAGAATAGCAAGAATCCTCTGCCAAACCATTGAGATCTAATGTCACGAGATTTAGCTTGGTCTGAAGAGCATCCGACAAAAAGTAAACAAGATTTTTTGTATTTGGGACTTATATTTATACATTTATAAAGCGTTTTTACCAAGAAATCAAAGTGCTGATCTAAAAGAACATAGAGAAGTAAACATTGCAATAATAAGTTTAAGTTTTTCAGAGGTTTCCTGAAACTGGGGAGAGAAAGTGCATCCCTGGCAATAGAGTTACACAGTTTGGGTTTTCTGTTTTGAAAAGGATTTATTTTGGTGTGGTTATGAATCTGTGAGAGTAGACAGATATTTGTCATTTTCTGAGTCCTGCTCATCTCGGTTGATACACATTGAGTAAGTGAGTGATGCCGAGTGGCAAACCTTATCAATTACTTAAACCTTGCACTATCAGTGTGTTTCTTGACACTTGCCAACCCATACCTCACATCTTGAGGCACACACATGCTTATGTAGAGGGTAGAGCTGCTGCTGAAAGTGCTTCAACGAGAGTGGTTAACTCGAGAAGCCACCAGCTGTGCTCAATTGCAATGGAATTTTGGCCACTGTTGGAGATAAGGTTCTCAACCTTGGCCAATTTTTGCAGTGGCAGACGGTGGCACTGATCTACCCATACGTACAAATACATGTACAATGATATGAAAGTTTGGTATGGGCTACTTCACCGTTTTGTGGCATAGCAAACGGTAGATTTTGAGGCGTCTTGGTATACATGTAGATGCACTCATAGAAGTAACAAGAATTACTTATCCCTGTACTTCGTCTTTAAGTTCAATCCCATAATGGTGAATTATTTTCAAGAGTTCATTCCACAGTTCAGTGTCCTTAATTCCGTCTGTGATAACAATCAATGAACTTTGTGGGTTGAGGATTTGACGTAAAGGAAGTTTCAAATTGACTTGCAACAAAAACAGAGTGATCCTAAAATAGACTGTGGGTGTTAGGGAAAGTACGATTACGAGAGGAACTGATCATGCACCCTGACGAGTGAAGACTCGGAAGGAACTTACACAATACAGAGGAAGACGGCAATACTGTTCAGTAAACACAGATTAATCTTGTGTTTCGGAAAGCATTTCATTGTACACGTGCTATAGACCTTTCCATTGTTGATAAACAAACCAGGCTGGTTGGCTTGGACGGGCCAAATGGTAATATAACATTCAATCGTTGTAACAGAGAATATGACCAAATTCAACACTTCTGTAAACTTTTATTTAAAACAAATACATCCCATGGTTAGTTGCTTTGTTTCCAACAAATTCAAAAGGATTTTTTTGTATTTGTGTAACATTGTTACAAACTGTGTCTATCTTTTTTGCTTTGCATTTATGGCTTCCCATAGTTTTCCAACCTTGGTTGGCGAAAATGCAGACTGTAACGTTGCAATGACTAGTTAGTGAAATACATGTATCCAATACATGTGCCCAATCGAAATTGACTGAATATCGCTTGAATATTTTACATTTGGGTAGAGCAAGTTCAACTGTGGTTAACCGTAGGTTCTTTTTAATCTCTTCATTTTCATTGTCCATTAATCAAAGATTCAGATAGCTGTCTGTGCTCTTCTTTGCCGCAATTTCAGCTGAAGAGATCAGTAAAACTTGTAAACGTACAGGGCTTAAATTCTATACTGAACCATAGGCCCGATGCCAGTAGTTGTAGTGTCGGGCCAGTAAACTCATGACCGGACAAGTCCGACTCTAGTCTAAAGTGTGTTGTTTAGAGACCGCACATTGGCTCCAATTTTATACAAGTAGAGCCTTTATTGATCAAATGTTATTTACAATTTGTTTGCTATAAAAGTTAAACAGGAAATCAGTAATCCAATCACATTGAATGTGTAACATAAAACTTTGTTAGTTACATGTGGTGTTTGTCTACCATAACATTGTAGACATAACTCATTGTAGTCACTGAAATGATAGTCTGCTGCCCTCATGTGTCAAGATGGTGCTTAGCAATACAGCACTGGTAGGTTCATTGAACTTGTTGACAAAAGTACATGTGTGTGTGTAAACATGCCAGGGATCAAAGGCTTACATACATGTACATGTACATGTTTATCTTATGAAAAGAGTGTGTTACTTTAGTGATGATTTACATGTACGTTTGTACCTGTTCTTGTTTCTACTCCATACAAGAAGGCCATGTGGGGAGTGAATTTATGCATGTTTACACCAATATATCACGTAGTTGGGAAGTCCCCATCAGTACATGTGGGATGCATCCATTTTATATTTATTATTATTAACAGAATAGGTATTCAGATCCAAAAGACAGAGCAGCTACATTGTACATGCATGGTACATAGTGAAGGTGTACATGTACAATTAGGCACATGTACGTGTAGTATATGACATGCAAGTAACGTGTCTTGCTAAAGGATGCAAGAGCCATTCGCTCATTTTATGATTCAAACTTGCATACTGATGCCACCAGACCACAAGGAATGGTGTTTGTTAGTGTACAATGAGCACTGGGACAGAGCCCCAATGTGCTAGGATATTGTGGCTTGCGTGACCTTTGAGAAACCATTTTGGAAGAGATCTCCCCAACAGGATTGTTATTCCCCACAACATTTATGGCAGATTTGCCAAAGCAGGGTTCAAATCTTTGCAACACCGAAAAACAAAAAATGCATTCAGTACGTACTTGTTGAAGTGCATGTTGAATAGATTTTCCAGTCATAGTTTGATTTAGGGTTTAGTTGTAACTTGAGGCAGCAGTGGAAGTGGTCTGCCCTACATGTGTGTGTCATCCACTCAATCTATCGGTGGTGATGACGTTACCGAAACCGAGATGAGAGATCAGTCAAGTTATGGCCGGTTGTTTCATATCTCAAGAAGTCCACTAGATGAGATAAAGTTTCTCTGCATGAGATAGCGTCCAGTTGTTATTTCTCACACAATGCTTTGTAATTTTGTTAAATTCCATCTGCATATTGGTTTCCATTGATGTTTGGTCAGGTTTTCAAATTTGTCCCTGAAACTGTAAAGTGTCTGAAGTAATTGAGTTTGGACGAGGTACGGCAAGCTAAATCATAAGGGGTGAAACTTTTGTATTAACTTTTTTTCTTCTTTGTTTTTTATGATGGTAATTTTTAAAAGTACTGGAAAGTTTAAGATTGATGCTTGTGTGGATATCCATAAGTATAAAAGGTTGGTTGCAATAATTTCTTTGAATTGATTTAATGTGTATCCGGCTTATTTTGGTTAAAGGTAGGGTCAGAGATTGGTTTTTGTAATACTGATTTGTGTTTACACTTTACAAATAAGTACATTTTCTACTTACATGTAAGTGTACATCCCGTCCAACAGCGTAAAGGCAAGATTCTTGTGTGTAACTGGGCCCAATTCCATGGCTCTGCTTACATAATTTATGTTTTATATTGTTTTTGTTAAAAGAAATTCTTACTGAAAAAACGAAGTACAGAAATCAACAATATCAGCCATGTCTTGGGGCATATTGTGATGGTTATAAAGAAATGAATTGTCCATAAAGTTCTAGTCATCAGTGGTGGACTTTTTCGTGCAATACATGTACATTAAATGAAAGCTTGTAACTTTGTGGAATCTATAAAAATAGCTATTTAAATTTAAATCTCAATTTTCAGGCCAAATCGGCCAAGAATCAGACCCAGCATCTTTATCACACTCTGTTTCATAGCATCACATGCATGTAAAATGATCCATTAATCATAGGTTGTCTTGTCCTAGGTCCTACTTGTACCCAATGCTTGGTTATTAAAAAAAATATGACACTCCATCGACTTAATAATGTAGGCAGCAGCAGGTGAAGGGAACGCGCCCATATCAAAACACCCACACTGGTAACCCAACACTCCCCGGCCAAATAGCCCTTCATGGATTATATCAACTTGATTGGCAAGGCACTGCTGCGCAGCTTGAATGTCGTTTTTCTTCACAGGTTAATGTGGTGGTTATGAAGACACTTTAGCCATGGAAGGACATGCACGAAATCAAAGGTGGCTGTCGGTCATACTGTCTCAATTTGTGTAGACCTTATGTCATGGTTGTGGCGGCCATCTTGTTTTTTCTCCACTCCGAGCCATTGCAACCAAATCGAGGCTTGAAGAGAAAAACAAAAAATCTGGTGCCATTTTTGTGAAATGAATATTAGCATTCATAACTGTTATTGGATACAGGGAACATGACCAAGATGGTGGAAGCATGATAAAGGTCTATTGACCGTTCAGTGTTTCTACTGGCTGATGAACTGAGCGAGGGGGCTACATCTAGTGTTGCTTTTTCTTAGTTGCATAAGAGACGACAAACGCCTGACAAACGAAGTTGAAATGCAAAAGTGCACAGCCACAATCATGGGTACACTTTTTGTTACAAAGACACCAAATGAGCGACACATAAATATTGAGTAACTCTTTGCAAATCTTGTATTCGACAAACTCAAGTACTTTCTACTCTTCATTCACACAGCGCTGGTTAATTAATTTACAAACAACATTGAAATAACTGTTAATTCACTGGTTTTCAAACTGTTGTTCATAACATGGACACAAACAAAATGTGTACCCATGATTGTGGCTGTGCACAAAAGCATACTTGAACCATTTGACAAAGCAACAGTGGATTTAGTCTGAGGAATTCCAATCAAGCATTCACTTGTAACCAAACAAGTCATTGTCCCAGACATCATTCAAATTTGACTCCCAAATGGCTTTAATATCATGGTTCATGTATGAAAGCCGGATTCTCCTTGCAATCAATATTTTGTGAGAATAGTTTGAACAAACTGTTCATACAGTATAACACCTGAAGAAACCAATGTGAAGCTTGAGTGATACTTTTTAGGAAGTCATTTTGATATGGATATGTTGTGATTGAAAACACCCCCAGATGGAGGAAGGAAATTCCTGCATGGTATTGGCTTCTACTACCCACTTGTCTGGAAGTAGCGAACATACCCCGTGTGCAATGTGGACTACATCCATGTATAAATGGTCACTTGTTCATAACCCCTGGTTTGATTGTGTTATTTAAAGCCCTGGGTCTAAATCAAAATGCCTGTTTTTGCCAACCCCCACAACTCCCCTCCAATGTGGAGTCAATCCACCATCTCAAGCCCTTCTTTTCTCTTCCACGCTGAACAGTTTTTAAAGGGATGGTATACTTTTGGTAATTACTCCAAAAATTATTGACAATACAAATTTACTTGGTAAGAAGCACTGCAGCTGTTGATAATGCATAACATTTTGAGAAACAATTCCCTTCAATCAAAGGAATGTGATTTTAGAGAAAAGGATAATTATTTACAACTTTTGTCCATAATCTGAATACTACTACTAGTCTCTTTAGTCAAAGACTCATGAAAAATTGTAAAAACAAACAAAGTTGAAAGTTGTGCTGTAATTAACTTTTATACGGCTGGAAGTACTAAAACTAACTCCATAGCTCACATGGTTTATCCGAAGCAAAATTGTGGTTAGGATAAACCATACGACCTTATTTTTTTTCAAAAGTGGTTGAAAATTACCAATTTTGATGGTTTCTTTCACGAACCGTTCTTCTCTATTCCTTGAAGACCTTTCGATTGTTTGGGTCTATTTAGTAGCCTAAATAGCCCAACGAAGCCGGTGTGTCCCTTTAACATTTTTCTTAGCACCTCCGACTTTTGTGGGTTTTATGCAACAAAGAATTTGTGAAACAATTGCTGGCTGTGCACATACTGAGGTTAGCTGGTCTTTTTCTGCTTGGGGTTTTAGTTTTTCGTAGAATATTCACCATGACCTGTTCTGCTGAATGCACAACCATTGTTTGACTTACAATTTAATAGGTATATGATATGTCTGGACGTTGCATTAAAACACCTAATCTCATCCAAGAAAAGCTAGTGTTCCCCCCCCCATCCCTTCTCCCCCCAGAGGAACAAAATAGGTGGAGCTTTCAACACCTGGTCACAAGTTGTACTGCCGGTCTACCCAGAAATACTCTGTGAACTCTCTAACAAAACACGGCATCTCGTGCAAGAGAAAGGGAAAAAGAAACACTGAGCTTCCCCTCTCGGTGTTGCCCCTGGCCATGGCCATACCTTCTTGTTTACACCAGCACCCACAAGTTGATGGTAGCCGGTACCCTGTACCTAACCTCAGTGATGTACAGGGCTTGCACATGCCCTTCTAGCGCCCACTGTTGACAGGCACGTGCAGGTGGCAATTCAACTATAGGGTTTACTTTTTTTCGGGAGGTCTATTTTGAGAGGGGTTTTTGATTGTTTGTGTGTGAGCTTTTGAAACCATTGACAAAATAACTATGTGATTCTGTAGATACACTACACATGTGTTGCATGTTTGGTTCCCCGTATCCAATGGTCGTGTTACACACAAGAATCCAGAGTATTCTGCTCGTCGGTATATATTTAGTCTGCACAAATTTGAGACAAACATGATTGCCACACAGTGATAAAACTCAAACTATTCATGGTTACCATCACAGAGAAATTAAATAAGCTTATAAAAAGATGAAGGTCAAAGTCAAGGGCCTTTAGACATTTTATGTAGTTTTTAATTGGCTGGCTATAGGATGTGTGCATAGTGTAAGGTGTTTAGAGAAAACAATAATAGTCTGAAATCTATGCCCCCCTTGTGACTATCCTCCATGTCGTTTGATCATGGACTACTTATCCTCACTGTCGTAAGTAGGAACAGGTCAAAAGGAATTCAGACAGACTTTAAAGAGAGGGTATTACATGGACCTTTTGTAATTACTCCAAAAAAAGAATTACCATAAAAAATTACTTGGTAAGAAGCACTGCAGCTATTGATAATGTGTAACGTTTCGAGAAACGATTCCCTTCTAAGGAATGTGGTTTTTAGAGAGAGTGATGGAAAATGTCATTCTGAGGAATGTTTCATGCATAAAATGTTTCACCAGATTGTGTCTTCCAATTACGACGACGTTATCTCAAAAATGCTACCACCTTGCGAAATGAAACTTTCACAAGTTAGTTTTATGCTATATATACCTACATTTGTATACATTTAGAATTAAAGGCTCTGTACACTATTGGTAAGATCGAAAAACACAATGTTCACAGATTCACACATAACTTACATGATTTAAAGTAAGTAATGGTAGAAAGGGTTCCTTAAAATATTTCTGCCTAAAATGCTATCGTTTTTGAGAAACGAGTAGAAAAATAGTAATTATCGCGCGTGATAATTTGAAAAAACAGAAAGCACATAAGATCTCTTTTCACTATTTTCTCGTGACCTCGATGACCAATTGAGCTAAAACTTTCGCAGGTTTGTTTGTTCATGCATATGTTTAATCACAAAAAATGTGGACACTGATTTTGAGCTGTTACCAAAAGTGTACAATACCTTTAAAACAATCAAACAGCTCCAAGAACCAAAGGTATACCTTTCCTTTAACACATGAACCTCTCTCACATCACATGAAGGGTACATGTATGTGGCTGGGTTAACAGGATAAAACCTTAACCAGCCCCTTGTGGCCGTCTGTCTCTAGCTCTGTTCCCCTAGAGTAGGTGCTAAGGTACCTAGGAGTTGTTGCAGGTTTAGGGGTTAGGGGGGAGCCAAGACGGATTTAGACTCGACCTTTTGTGTATTAATCTGGGTTAACAGGAACAAATCCAGAATGCATCCCTATGTGAGCATTCCTATGTGACCATCTGCCCCGTAATTCACATTATTCAACAGGTATTAATTTTTGCTAGGTACCTAGTCGTCTTTGTTTCATTGCCTGATGGGTCTTAAGAATGTTTTCAACTGGTTTTTGGGGGAGATAAAGGTAAATGAGCAAGGTGTACGATGTTGTTTTGCTGTGGGAATACCTAAACACATGAATAATAATAACTAGTTCTTATATAGCGCATTTCACAATAACGTATCAATGCGCTTTACATTAGTGCCCTGGTCATTGGGCCAATAGCATTCCTGTAATCTTTCTCAGCTCCCTGGGGAGTATACAGCCCTGTGCTTCCGTGGCACACCTAAGGCTTTTTCATACACAATATCAACCTCTACCCTCGCAGGTACCCATTATACCCCTGGGTGTAGAGGAACAATTATAGTAAAGCATCTTGCTCAAGGACACAAGTGTCACGACCGGGATTCGAACCCACACCCCGATGACTCGACCACCAGAACTTGAATCCGATGCTCTAAACCACTCGGCCATGACACCCTCACCTTATGAAGACATAAACCACAATTTAAACTCTTGCAGTTTCCTCTATTTGTCCAAATGGAGCAACCAGCAACCCAATGCTGACACCCCAACAATCTTTCCCTTGCTCTGTGGTGTGTAAGGAAAGTTCAAGAGTAGAGGTTATGGACAATTGCGATACAAATTTGTTAAACCACAGTTACACTAAATCATACAGTGTACATATTTGGGTTTTAGGTTATTTATGCTAAATGTTGACATGTCCAGTATATCGATTAATCATTTTAAGAATGCCTGCCTGTGTTTAGTCATGTTGAACTGTTGACAGTACAACCAGTACTACAACAAGTTCAACATAAACCAGTCTGGGGGAAACCCTGCATAATCCCCTTTGTGACTGTCTGCCACTGTCCACATTACAGTCATCCACTTTGTGCCCAGGTACCTCCTTTGTCTGGGTAACTGTTCCCATGGAGTAGGGTACCCAGTTTGCCAAGGTACCCAACCATTGATGGAGGTATGTATAGGTAGGTTCAAACGGTTGCAGGGATGGGACGTCCCTCGTGGCTGTCTGCCTCTGACTATGTTGAGCAGGTACCCACGTTCAGTCTAGGTTCTTCCTCTGGCCCCCCTAAGTACTCTGCAGTAATTCTCCTTCCCTCAAACAAAAACCCTGTCATCCATGTCTGTTGTCAAAGACACTTGTCCGTGGCCATTTAGTTGTCGGCGTGTAACAGGAAATTCAGAAGTCTGTCTGCCTCGGTCATTGTATTCTGTTGGGGGGAAAAGGAGAGATGTAAGTTGCTCACTGATAAGGTAAGCCCGGGGAATCTAGAGGGACTTATCCAAGTGCGAAACGTCGACACCTGATGGCTCATGAAAAGAAATAGCCAATTTGATAAGCGGAGTGAAGGAAGGGGGCGTGTCTGTGTTATGAAAAAAGCTTCTACAAGATCCGGAAAGCAGTGATGATTTGGACCAGATGGTCGGGGGGGGAAAAAACTTTAAATTTGTTTTTTATTTATTTGGTCTGCAGAGCTGGTTGTCCGTGCTAGATATTTTAAAAACGAGGGAGGAGTACCCGTGACTTAGGTAGCCGAGTACTATGTGTTGTTCAGCCTCCATTGACTGGAAGTAACTCGGTCTATTTTAAAGATTTCTGACCAATGAGTCTGAGGTTGCCTGAGTTACTTTTGTGTAATCAAGCATTTTAACAGCACTTCTCACACAGTTTCCCATCCAGTAGCATGAGCAAGATTTTCACAGTTGTGCACAGCCACAATCATGGGTACACATTTTTTTCGTGTCCATGTTATGAACAACACTTTGAAAACCAGTGATGTAACAGTTATTTAAATGTTTTTCGTAAATTGAGTAACCAGCGCTGTGTGAATGAAGAGTAGAAAGTACTTGAGTTCGTCGAAAACAAGATCTGCAAAGAGTTACTCAATATTTAGTGTCGTTCATTTGGTGTCTTTGTAACAAAAAGTTTACCCATGATTGTAGCTGTGCACAGTTGACTTCTTAGCTCACCAAAATATGACTCCTTCAAGTATTTATTGGTGACAATTTTAAAGGTAATTAACAATTGTACTTGTACAAGTACATTATAACAATCCGAGGTCACAAAAATGTAGAACTGACACTTAGAAGCAAGTCAATACAACTATTGTTTTGAAGTCCTCTGAAATGGTACAGTGACAACTTCAATTGTTATTTTGTCCTTATGACTGTTTTCTCAAAAGGCAACCTGCAGTTGTGTGAAGTGGTATGTCTTGCATTGTGTTTTGATATCTCAGATAATCTCTCATTTTCGGTGTGTTCACTGAACTCCCCCCCACTTTTCATTATAAAGCGGACTTCAAATCTCACCTGTAGTTTGCCAGTTACACGTCTATATTAGGTGACGACAGCAAATGGTTGGCCAGTGGGTAGAGGGTCACTTTTGTGTGTTACATGTTTTGTAAATGTATATATGCATACTGTACTATGTAGACACTTGTAGCTTTGTAAAACTGGCAAGTATTTTAAACCACCACACCTTGGAGGATCAGTACGGCCTGCAATCACATCTTGGTGACAGGTCAGCTCAAGGTGTGACACTTGAATGCTCATCAGGATGATTGCCTCCAGTGTCCCCCCTCCCCACCCCTCCCCAACCCACCCCACTCCTCCTCATCAGGCATACCAGAAAGACCCGCTGCAATGTATCACACTCTTAATTAGTAACTCAATTCGGGATGTGTTTGATGGTGCTTGTTCTCTGCAGTGCAGTTGAGGTGCACTGAAAGACCAGAGGATTATGTCCAGAAAAGTCCATTTCAAACCGAGTCGCCTTTGTTCCTTGTTCCGAGGTTCGTTCCTCGCCAGCGCAGATAGAACATAGTAAATGGCTAGGGTTCTATGCTTAGTACACCTCTACGCCACAGCAATCCAGTGTTTGAATTGTGGCCCATGTGTGTCAGGCTTTTAAACTTAGGACATACATCATGTACAGTACAATCAAATATGAAGGTCAAGTATAGGCTTGTGCGTTGGAGTTGTGTTACACAACAGAAGGTTTGATATTCAACAACTTTCATTTGAATGGTGGAGAAAAAAAAAACAGCAAACATTCCCATCCCCAAGCACCTAAAATAGACCTCAATTGCGACGTTCAACTTGTTAAAAAAATAATCAACCCTCAGTGCTGAAGGGCATCACGTAGGTGCTACTCAAATAATAATTTGTTAACATTATAGCCTAAAGTCATGGCACAACTTACGATGTGGAGAGAACACCTGCATCATGGTTTATTATTTTAGTAATGAACTTCTCCGTTAAAAAAATCCATAAGAGGAATAGAAAAAACAACTGGGTCCCTCTTCCTGATGACTGGTGGTACCCAGCACTCCATACACGCAGCCCACCCAGTAACAAAGCCTGTAGGGCCCAGGGAAGTTGCCCAGCGATCAAAACTCTGGAACAATTTACACTTTTTTTGTTTGTGGCGGAAACTCTGGAAAAGTTGCACCTGACAAACAAACTAATTTTCCAGGAGTCAAGCCCAGCTTGCCCTGGAGCAAAAGAACCAGTGAGGATAGTCAGAGGAATTAGGAATGCAGAGGTTGCACTTTGCAGGGTCAGGGGAATCATTATTGATAATTTACAGTCATGAACAAAAAAGACAAGTAAACACTCTTGATATCTGAGTATTTTTATATTTTTTTAATGGTATCACATTTTAGATGGAGGTTACCAGTTATGGCATTTATTACCACTGGGGTTACAGAGGTCGGTCAGAATTGCATCTTACCCTCGGCCTGTCTTTAAACTGGGCCTGAGCTGTTCTTCAAACTTAAAGGGAGGGTAACATTGGTTTTGAGAGGAATTAATTTTTGCTGTTTGCGTTTTGCTAATGAGATTTAAAAAGCCAAGTGACCATCAGAATATCTTAAAACTGTGACTGAGCTGTTCTTTAAACTTAAAGGGAGGGTAGAACATTGAAGTAATTGGTTTTGAGAGAAAGACATTTTTGCTGTTTGTGTTTTGCTAATGAAATTTAAAAAGTCAAGTGACCATCAGAATATCTTAAAACTGTGACTGAGCTGTTCTTTAAACTTAAAGGGAGGGTAGAACATTGCAATGCATTGGTTTTGAGAGAAAGACATTTTTGCTGTTTGTGTTTTGCTAATGAGATTTGAAAAGTCAAGTGACCATTGGCACATCTTAAAGCTGTGGTTAAGCTGTTCTTTAAGTTTAAAGTGAGGAAAAAACATTGGTTTTGAGAAGAAGATATTTGTGACGCTTATGAGATCTGGAATGTCACCACACCATTGTGCCATCAATAGAAAAACTAGCCCTGTGCCCCTCCCCCTTTCGATTTTTGAACTAGTTTTCCCTCCATTGGCAGTGCCCTACATGGTTCAGCAGAGAACAATCAAATATACAAGGATAAAAATTTAAATTAGTTTGAGTGATTTCGTTCAAGCTGATCTTTCAGCATGATTGTTTTATTGGTTTGTATGTCATGTAACAGGCCTGGAATTACACTGAGGCCACTGAGGCCACTGTTGCCCCTGGTTTTGGCCTCGGTGCCCCTTCAAAATTTTCCCATAGCCTTCAAGGCCATTTTCAAATGGAAGTGCCCTTTGCAAAATTGAAAATGGCCTTGCCCTCTCAAAGATGAATTCCATGCCAGGTGTAACTGTTTGAACTTTAACATCCAGTGAGCTTCGGAATACGTCATTGGGAATTTTAAAATTCCATTACACAGGTATTTTGTTGAAACCTAGATAAAAATATCCCCCCCCCAGAATGACCAACATAGCATCATTGATGAATTATGTCTGGGATGTAGCAGTCCGTTGGCATAATCTAAGTCTCCTCTTCGGATGTGTTTCATTCCTGTCCAGTGAGTTTTTTTACACCCTTTTTTCTTCTTCTGACTCTTGTAGTTTGAAAGCAAAGGTCTGAAGAGTGTTAGAGTTGTTAGTATCCATTTGTATATAGTATTCAGTGTCTTAGTTAAAGGCACTGGACACTATTGGTAATTACTCAAAATAATTGTTAGCATAAAAACTTACTTGGTAACGAGCAATGGAGTAACGTAGTTTTTGAGAAAGAAGTCATTTTTCAGTAAAATATTTGAATTGAATTTGAGTCCTCACGCGTGAGGTCTCTAAATCAAGCATCTGAGCACACAAGTTCGTGTGACAAGGGTGTTTTTTCTTCCATTATTATCTCGCAACTTCGACGACCAATTGAGTTCAAATTTTCACAGGTTTGTTATTTTGTGCATATGTTGAGATACACCGAGTGAGAAGACTGGTCTTTGACAATTATGTGCCAAAGGTATCCAGTGTCTTTAACAGGGTGACAGTTTAATAGAGCTACTTTAAGTACAAAAGTAGCTTAACACAAAAACAAAAATACCAGAATAAGGTTATCGTCCAAAATACTGTATCACACACCATCCTGTTTGTTTTTGCTTAGCTGAAAGTTGTTGAGCAGTATAACAAATTTTCAGCTTTTGAAAGCAGCTCTCTATAAAGTTGGGTTCAGGTGGAGATTATTGAAAGAAACAGAATACATGTAAATTGTAAACAGATTTTCTAAATACAATCACAAAACTGTAAAAATGTCTGCAGGTTACTCTGAACTGATTTTGTCAAATAAACTTTTGTAAAAATGTGTCAAATCAACAGAAAAATATCACAGACAAACTGAATACATTAAAGGAAATATAAAAAGCTCTGTAAGGTTGACTTCTCTGGTCCAATGGTGGAACTTCGTTTCATTTGCACCTAGATTATTTATGTAGAGATGTGTAAAAAGAAGAAAGAAAAAAAAAAAGAAAAAAAAAGTCCAACCATGATTGATCTTAAATAGTTTGTTACTGCTTAAATACCTGGCATTGTATTAAGCTGTCAACCGCTGTTATGATATGTACTATATTTCACACCTCATTTGCGCATGTGAATGATTGATACAGTAAACAGCGGTCTGACGTGGAGAGGCCTGCAGTCTGGGGGACCGGTCTTATGGGCGGGTTCATTTAAAGGGATAGAACATCGTTTCTTCCTTGGGAGAGGATTCTTGACCAAACATCCGAGTGCAGATTTTCTCCGGTTTCTGGGCAACAGTGATTGTAAGGTTGCATTGGGGAAACTTTTGAGATGATGGCCGGCGTCCCACTCACTGGTCCTTTTCTGTTGTCGTCATTGAGAACAATGGAAAAGGACTAGCGAGTGGGACACCCGCTATCATCTCAACAGACTCCATTTCAGGCATAGCATTACCCAAGATCTGGTACAAGTAATCGGGTGTGCAAAAGTTATTCAAAGTACAAAATCAGAGCATAAAGGACCAGAGTGTCCAATTTCTTCCACTTCCAAGAGTTTGTACTTTTTAAATGACAGATTATAGTAAGGCACACCGTTGGACGTGTTAGTGGATAGAAACTAAGGCGGAACTTCCGATATATTAGTAATTTATGTTTACTCATAGAAATCCCCCCCCCCACAAATAATGTACACCTGGGTTATTTCTTGTCATGCAAGGTAAGAAAAGGTGGACCAGCTTCAATTTTTAAATGCAAGGATATACTTGTTAAAAGGAACATTACAGAGTTGGTAAGAAAAAAACTTGTGAAATATACTTTTGATCACAGATTTACATAAAACTTACACGGTCTAATGATGATGATAGTAGAAAACATCCTTTTAAATATTTCTGTCTGAAATGCCATATTTGATGAGAAATGAATAAACTAATTTTCCGATTGGAGTTTATCGCTCAGTGAGCGTTTTATTCATTTGTTGAATCTATATGATTTCATGCAAATGTATAATCGGTTTTTCACTGTTTTCTCGTGACCCAGATGGCCGATCGATCTCAAACTTCTACAGGTCTGTCAGTTCATGTATATGGTGGATCACATAAAGTGCTTACACTGCCAGCAACTGTTTTGTTAGCAAAAACCAATTCTGTAATGTTCCTTTAAGGAAGCATTTCTTGATGGTTGGTACCATATACCAATTACGCTGAAACTGCAGTTGATGGTTTTGGAATTAAACATACACCTCTCCTTAGACAGTGCTGCTTTCTATTCCCTTTAAAGAAGAATTCTTGCAAGTGGAATGTGGATTACGGTTGCCAACATGTTAACAAATTATTACAACAAGCGCGGCTGGACTGCAAAGGCGGAGTCCCTTCGTCGTACAAGCAAACACACCCAAGGCATGGGTGAATGTGATGATGTGAATTAGACGAGAACGATGAGGGTCTGGGTTATTTTGTTCACCATTCTGTTTGTAAGACAAAATGCTTCATATACATGATTGTCCACTGGTTAGATGGTCAGGCTTTTTGCCTGGCATTCATTAGTGTGTAAGTTCTTTGTTTTTACCCTTTAAAGGTATTGTACACTTTTGGTAACGGTTCAAAATCAGTGTCCACATTTTGTGTGATTAAACATATGCATGAACAAACAAACCTGTGAAAGGTTGAGCTCAATTGGTCATCGAGGTCACAAGAAAATAGTGAAAAGAGATCTTATGTGTTTTCTGTTTTTTCAAATTATCGTGCTCGATAATGACTACTGTTTTACTCGTTTCTCAGAAACGCTAGCATTTTAGGCAGAAATATTTTAAGGAACCCTTTCTACCATTACTTACTTTAAATCATGTAAGTTATGTGTGAATCTGTGAACATTGTGTTTTTCGATCTTACCAAAGTGTACAGGGCCTTTAAAGGTGAATTTTAGGGCTCGAATTTGGGGAAAAAATCAGCAAGATGGCAGGGCTTGTAGCTCAAAGCTTTTACTGGATCAGAAAATGTTTACAAGACCAGAAAACTATCTACACAATTTCACATTTATAACTTTTTTATTTGAACCATGGTGGAAGGAAATTTCTTCCCTCTATGTTTGAACAATCATTAAAGGAACATTACAGAATTGGTAAGAAAAAAACTTGTAAAATATCCTTTCTGATCACAGATTTACATAAAACTTACACGGTCTAATGACGATGATTGAAATATATCTATCTGAAATAGCCATATTTGATGAGAAATAAATAAACTAATTTTCCGATTGGAGTTTATCGTTCAGTGAGCGTTTTATTCGTTTGTTGAATCTATATAATTTCATGCAAATGTGTAATCGGTTTTTCACTATTTTCTCGTGACCCAGATGGCTGATCGATCTCAAACTTCTACAGGTTTGTCAGTTTATGTACAATGTATATGGTGAATTACATAAAGTGCTTACACTGCCAGCAACTGTTTTGTTAGCAAAAACCAATTCTGTAATTTTCCTTTAATTGGTACACGTCATACTTCAATACTTTTAAAGAATTTAAAGATATTTATCAGACTCAAAAATCAACTTTCAAACATAATTTTGTAAAATTAAAGATACACAGTGACATATAAGTGAGGTATTCTTATTTCGAAAAACACCAGACCGACGGACTTGTCATAAAGTTACTGGCCTGACGCTCAAATCACTGGCCTCGCACCTGTGGTCCAATTTAAAAGTTTTTAGCCCTGCTGATTCTCATTGCTAAAAAAGGAATGTTTTTAATGAGACCTCAAGTGTTTTCAATTTTAAGTGAGGTGAGTCCATAATTGCAATAAGTTTCTTAGGTAAAATCCTAGAAGAAGAACTATGATCAGTGCATTTTCTGTAGGCTTCTGATAATTGTTGGTGCAAAATTGTGTAAAGAGGGCATGGTTTTTGCAGGCCTGATATCCTTCCTACTTTTTTACTGGGCCGACACTAAAATCACTGACCTTGGGCTGTGGTCCAGTGTAAGTTTCGAGCCCTGGCTCATGCCTGGTGATTCTCATGACAAAAATAAATGTTTTTTGATCTCAAGTGTTTGCAAAAAACGAGGCAGGTCCATAACTGCAATCAGTTTCTGAGGTAAAATCCTAAAAGAAAAAACTATGCTCAATGCATTTTTACGCCCTCAGAAAAATCAGTAAATTTGTTATCAAATGGCCTGAAAAGCCTGTACCATTATGAGGTCAGCCCTTGTACTCGGTCAAATTTTCGTACTTTTGTTTTTTTCAAGGGGCCAAGTATCATGCTTGTGAATGATGGAACTGTGTCACACTCATAGAGTTATATATAAGAACTAGAGGGCGCACTAGCCAAGTTACGTGACTCGTCGCGCGGGTGGTGCGGCCATGTTTCAAGTACCACTACCATTACTTTACTGTCTGCAAAACAACATGAACACCGAGCGCGTGATGCGTGCATTTAGCATACGCACATCGTATACTTCGTACTCAATTTTGCCCTTTATAAAATGGCGCTTGTGTCTCCTTGTGGTCCTTGCGTTTGTGCACGCAGTATTGCCAGTGCGCCCTCTAGTTCCTATATATAACTCTATGGTCACACTTTACATGTAGAAAGAGCTTGAGGTTTGCAAGACTCTTTTATAATGACCGCTCCCTCTCAATCACACGTCACTTGATTAACTTCATCAATCATTATTTGAACGAGATCCAATTTTGTGTTGATTTTGTGCATGCACCGTCAATGTAGACTCACCCACCATCCCCCCCACCCCAATTGATCTACGGCATCGAAGAAAATGGAACAACCCGGTTTCTAATAAAAGAGGAGACAGCTTTTAATTGGCAGAGAGCTATCTTTTTTAGCATCTAGGAAACAAAAATTACCCACGCCATCCATACTTGACGCGAGACCTGAGAAAAGTTGTCAGTATTTCGACACCGAGGGAAACGGTCGATTTACTGACTAAAAGACAGAGACACAAAAATTAATTTGTTTTTTAAAATGATACATGCATAGCTAGATAGATACACTTGTTACACTTGTCCACACTACATGTATCTAGGCTTCTTATCTGTCAGGGACCCTGGTTTTAAACTGAAATTTATTACAGGCTTGCAATTTTTTTCAGCAGAAAGCTGTTTTTCTCCTTTTTTGTGAAAAGGAAATGGTGCCATAAAAAACGTAAAAACACTCAACAAAAATTTTCTGGGCTTCCTCTTCTTTTTGTTTTGCAAATAAAAAGTCACATGTCTGTTTATTACTCTAGTTTTTGGCACTTGACCAGTCATTTGCCTGAGGCGTTTGCACAGTAGCCAACTGTAACCGAACGAGTAAATAATGATCACTGCCTTATTTTGGTTTCTTTAGCCCAACTCTACGAAGAGCCCAAGATATTTTATTAACATTAAGGACGCATCATGTTATTCTATGCACATGTCACCACCGGTGGCGTAGTGGAGGAAGAATTTTGAGCCTTCTGCTCCCATCAACACCCTCAAGACTGAACCATATTACAAAAATTTGTTTTCTGTCGACTGTTGGGTAGCCTACATATCAAAGCACACGTACACGCTTGTGTACAATGTGGTTCTTTGATACTGTTTGATGTTTTTGTTCTTCTCAAACTTGTTTATCCTCACTTGCCAACAGCCAAGCAGCTGCTGCCCCATACCTTTGGAATGATCTTCCATATGAAAACTGTCAGGCCTGTTAACTGAATCAGTTCAAAACAGCTAAAAAAAAATCAACTTATTCCAGTCCGTCTTGCGTCGTTACCCACGGTGACTCTAATGTTTTATCCCACTGTTTGATTATCGTTGTGGCTCATTACCTTTATTTGTAAACTGTAAGGGAGAGTTTAACTGCTCAGAACTGCTTTTGAGCAATGTAAGCGCGTTCATGTATAGTTACACAGGCCTTGTGCTTAAGCTTTTTGTAAAGTAGCCCGCCGGGCCAGTAAACTGTGCATTTTACTTGCCCCAAGGAAGTTTTAGTAGCCCAGATATTAAACAGGAATTGCCACAAACGTAATGTTCTGATGTGTTAATGTTAACGATCACAACCAGTTTAATGATCAAATGAAGTTATAGTCACACACTCAATAACGATTAACACATTTTATACATTAATTATTCGCATCTGAAAAGGAAGAAATGAGCATTTTAAACAAGTAGGTTGCACAGTTTTATAGTAGCCCACAGGGCAAGTTGAGAAGTGGTGTTTACTACAATCCCGGCCAAAATGCTTGGGCCACCCGTTCCTATAAAGTTAAAATAACCATACAATAACCATTCCCTGTCTCACAATAAATATTCTCTTCCCCGTCCCCCGTCCCCCCGCTCAATGTTGTCTGGAACGCAGAAGACCGTGCAACAATGTGATTCAACATTGAAAGGGGGCAGGGGGGCCCAACGAGATATGGCCGGGATTGTCTGAAATTTTTTAAGCGTGAATTTTTTGGTTAAACATTACAAAATAAGGCTTTAAAATGACTATGAATGTCCAAAGACAGTGATTGCCATTCATCGCTGAGTAGAGCGTTAAAACAAAATTCAAATCAGCGAGGATGTTTTTGTGGGTGTGGAGAGGGGGGGGGGGGCTGACTAAGAATGTTCAGAGACAGCCAATGTTCATGTATTGCTGAAAACGGCGTTAATACACAATTCGAAGCAGTGAGGATGTTTTTGTCGGGGAGGGGGGGGGGCTGACTATGATTGTGCTTTGACAGTAAATGACTATTCTATGCCGAGTAGAGCGTTTGAACACAAAAGAACACACACAGGCATTATTTTTGTTGTTGAAATTTGTGTAATTCTTTTGTTGGGGGGTGGTATTATGTTGTGAGCATTAATACAAAATAAGTAATAAGAGAATAGAAACAATGGGATTGAAAAATGAAAGAATGGTTATAAGCAATGAACATTCATTGTTTGTCGAGGAAGGTGATAAAAATAAGAAAGAAAAAAAAAACACGAGCATTTTGTCTCTCCTGAACTCCATTTAGGTTCAAGACATTTGACTTGTTAAGCGTATCTCTTAACCATTACACCATTCATAGACTTACACCATTCATAGACTTGATTTCAAGTCTGATATTGCGGTTATTCCTCTGTATCAGGCACGAGAAACGCCCCCACAGATAAGCTATCATGGGCCAATCTAACAATGTGCGCTATTTGGCCCAATAATGTATTGGCCATCAAGTAGACTAAAAGCCACGATCGCAGGCTTGAAACCAAGTCTACACGGTTCACCGTAGTAGAGTAAATAAAGAGATTTCATAAATTTCTTTTCTATTTTGGTTTTGAGGGTTAACCGTTTGATTTTCTGCCAAATAACCGATTGAGGTGGTTCAAAAGAATATGAACAGGTTATGTGTTGTTTGTGGACTGTAATGCCCTTTTCGTGTTGAACAAAAACCTTTTTCACGTAAGTTACAAGCAAACATGCCACGGTGAATCGTGTGGTGAACCGTCAGACATGCGTGATCTGTCCACACATTTGGCGGGTACTGACGGGTCATCTTCTTGGCGAACCCCACTCTCTTCTTCAGATCCAAATCCGTTACAAGTCCCTTTTTACGAGCTTGCCTGTACTTGAATCCAAGTCTATTCATGGCGCGCCTCATGGTTCTATCTGAGACATGCATCAGTCCGCATGCAGACTTTAGTCTTGCCGAGGTAAATGGCCCCTCTGTTTTCCTAAGTTTCTGTACATTTCTCACCAAAAGACGCTCCTGGCGCTCAAAAAGAAGTCTTTTTCGCCCACCTCGGCCACGGTGACACCGGTGAACTTGCCCTTCATGTTTGCAAATCCGCTGAACAGAACTACGGGATACATTGCACGTTGCCGCTATTTTTCTCTGTGATTTTCCGCTCTTCCGCAAAAGACGAATATATGCACAATTTTCGTTCGAAATTAAGCCACGAAACACCATGTTGTAAATTGGCTCTTGCTTTCTATAACTATGTATCAAATGCTTTGCTTCACTTATGAATTGTCTCTGATCCACCAAAGATTGGAGTATATCTGTGTGCAGTCAACTCCGCAAAATCAACTAAAGGAACTTTCAGACAATCCCGCGCAAAATGCTTGGGCCACCCATTCCCAACGCTACAATAAACATTCACTGTCGACATCCCCTGACAACAAACATTCTCTCCCCGTCGTCCCCCCCCCCCCACAAAAACATCCTTGCTGTTTTTTGTAACGTCCTACTCAGCAGTAAACGGACATTCAGTGTCTATGGACATTCATAGTCTTTTTAAAGCCTTATTTTGTAATAAGAAATTAAAAAATCACGCTGAAAGAATTTCAGACATGTCTGAAATTTTTTAAGCGTGAATTTTTTGGTTAAACATTACAAAATAAGGCTTTAAAATGACTATGAATGTCCAAAGACAGTGATTGCCATTCATCGCTGAGTAGAGCGTTAAAACTAAAATCAAATCAGCGAGATGTTTTTGTGGGTGTGGAGAGGGGGGGGGGGCTGACTAAGATGTTCAGAGACAGCCAATGTTCATGTATTGCGAAAACGGCGTTAATACACAATTCGAAGCAGTAGAGGATGTTTTTGCGGGGAGGGGGGGGGGCTGACTATGATTGTGCTTTGACAGTAAATGACTATTCATGCCGAGTAGAGCGTTTGAACACAAAAGAACACACACAGCATTATTTTTGTTTTGAAATTTGTGTAATCTTTTGTTGGGGGTGGTATTATGTTGTGACATTAATACAAAATAAGTAATAAGAGAATAGAAACAATGGATTGAAAAATGAAAGAATGGTTATAAGCAATGAACATTCATTGTTTGTCGAGGAAGGTGATAAACAATAAGAAAGAAAAAAAAATCACGAGCATTTTGTCTCTCCTGAACTCCATTTAGGTTCAAGACATTTGACTTGTTAAGCGTATCCTAACCATTACACCATTCATAACTTACCCATTCATAGACTTGATTTCAAGTCTGATATTGCGGTTATTCCTCTGTATCAGGCACGAGAAACCCCCCACAGATAAGCTATCATGGCCAATCTAACAATGTGCGCTATTTGGCCCAATAATGTATTGGCCATCAAGTAGACTAAAACCACGATCGAAGGCTTGAAACCAAGTCTACAACGGTTCAACCGTAGTTAGAGTAAATAAAGAGATTCATAAATTTCTTTTCTATTTTGGTTTTGAGGGTTAACCGTTTGATTTTCTGCCAAATAACGATTGAGGTGGTTCAAAAGAATATGAACAGGTTATTGTTGTTTGTGGACTGTAATGCCCTTTCGTGTTGAACAAAAACCTTTTTCACGTAAGTTACAAGCAAACATGCCACGTGAATCGTGTGGTGAACCGTCAGACATGCGTGATCTTCCACACATTGCGGTACTGACGGGTCATCTTCTGGCGAACCCCACTCTCTTCTTCAGATCCAAATCCGTTACAAGTCCCTTTTTACGAGCTTGCCTGTACTTGAATCCAAGTCTATTCATGGCGCGCCTCATGTTCTATCTGAGACATGCATCAGTCCGCATGCAGACTTTAGTCTTGCCGAGGTAAATGGCCCCTCTGTTTTCCTAAGTTTCTGTACATTTCTCACCAAAAGACGCTCCTGGCGCTCAAAAAGAAGTCTTTTTCGCCCACCTCGCCACGGTGACACCGGTGAACTTGCCCTTCATGTTTGCAAATCCGCTGAACAAACTACGGGATACATTGCACGTTGCCGCTATTTTCTCTGTGATTTCCGCTCTTCGCAAGAGACGAATATATGCACGATTTTCGTTCGAAATTAAGCCACGAAACACCATGTTGTAAATTGGCTCTTGCTTTCTATAACTATGTATCAAATGCTTTGCTCACTATGATTGAGTATATCTGTGTGCAGTCACTCCGCAAAATCAACTAAAGGAACTCAGACAATCCCGCCAATGCTGGGCCACCCATTCCCAACGCTACATAAACATTCACTGTCGACATCCCCTACAACAAACATTCTCCCCCGTCTCCCCCCCCCCACAAAAACATCCTTGCTGTTTTGTAACGTCCTACTCAGCAGTAAACGACATTCATGTCTATGGACATTCATAGTCTTTTTAAAGCCTTATTTGTAATAAGAAATTAAAATCACGCTGAAAAATTTCAGACATGTCTGAAATTTTTTAAGCGGAATTTTTTTTAAACATTACAAAATAAGGCTTAAAATGACTATGAATGTCCAAAGACAGTGATTGCCATTCATCGCTGAGTAGAGCTTAAAACAAAATTCAATCAGCGAGGAGTTTTGTGGTGGGAGAGGGGGGGGGCTGACTAAGAATGTTCAAGACAGCCAATGTTCATGATTGCTGAAACGGCGTTAATACACAATTCGAAGCATGAGGATGTTTTGTCGGAGGGGGGGGGCGACTATGATTGTGCTTTGACAGTAAATGACTATTCTAGCCGATAAGCGTTTGAACACAAAAGAACACACACAGCATTATTTTTGTTGTTGAAATTTGTGTAATTCTTTGTTGGGTGATTAGTGTGAGCATTAATACAAAATAATAATAAGAAAAGAAACAATGGGATGAAAAATGAAAGAATGGTTATAAGCAAGACATTCATTGTTTGTCGAGAAGTGATAAATAAAAAAAAAAAAAACACGACATTTTGTCTCTCCTGAACTCCATTAGTTCAAGACATTTGACTTGTTAAGCGATCTCTAACCATTACACCATTCATAACTTACACCTTCATAGACTTGATTTCAAGTCTGATATTGCGTTATTCCTCTATCAGGCACGAAAACGCCCCCACAGATAAGCATCATGGCCAATCTAACAATTGCGCTATTTGCCAATAATTATTGGCCATCAAGTAACTAAAGCCACGATCGCAGCTTGAAACCAATCTACACGGTTCACCGAGTAAGTAAATAAAGAGATTCATAAATTCTTTTCTATTGTTTTGAGGTTAACCGTTTGATTTTCTGCCAAATAACCGATTGAGGTGGTTCAAAAAATAGAACAGGTTATGTTGTTGTGACGTAATGCCCTTTTCGTGTTGAACAAAAACCTTTTTCACGTAATTACAAGCAAACATGCCACGGTGAATCGTGTGGTGAACCGTCAGACATCGTGATCTGTCCACACATTTGCGGTACTGACGGTCACTTCTTGGCGAACCCCACTCTCTTCTCAGATCCAAATCCGTTACAAGTCCCTTTTTACGAGCTTGCCTGTACTTGAATCCAAGTCTATTCATGGCGCGCCTCATGGTTCTATCTGAGACATGCATCATCCCATGCAGACTTTAGTCTTGCCGAGGTAAATGGCCCCTCTGTTTTCCTAAGTTTCTGTACATTTCTCACCAAAAGACCTCCTGGCGCTCAAAAAAAGTCTTTTCGCCCACCTCGGCCACGGTGACACCGTGAACTTGCCCTTCATGTTTGCAAATCCGCTGAACAGAACTACGGGATACATGCACGTTGCCGCTATTTCTCTGTGATTTTCCGCTCTTCCGCAAGAGACGAATATATGCACGATTTTCGTTCGAAATTAAGCCACGAAACACCATGTTGTAAATTGGCTCTTGCTTTCTATAACTATGTATCAAATGCTTTGCTTCACTTATGAATTGTCTCTGATCCACCAAAGATTGGAGTATATCTGTGTGCAGTCAACTCCGCAAAATCAACTAAAGGAACTTTCAGACAATCCCGCGCAAAATGCTTGGGCCACCCATTCCCAACGCTACAATAAACATTCACTGTCGACATCCCCTGACAATAAACATTCTCTCCCCGTCGTCCCCCCCCCCCCACAAAAAACATCCTTGCTGTTTTTTGTAACGTCCTACTCAGCAGTAAACGGACATTCAGTGTCTATGGACATTCATAGTCTTTTTAAAGCCTTATTTTGTAATAAGAAATTAAAAAATCACGCTGAAAGAATTTCAGACAATCCCGGCCAAAATGCTTGGGCCACCCGTTCCTATAAAGTTAAAATAACCATACAATAACCATTCCCTGTCTCACAATAAATATTCTCTTCCCCGTCCCCCGTCCCCCCGCTCAATGTTGTCTGGAACGCAGAAGACCGTGCAACAATGTGATTCAACATTGAAAGGGGGCAGGGGGGCCCAACGAGATATGGCCGGGATTGTAGCCCATAGCATTTTTTACTAGACAATGTACCTGGGCTAGTGTTAAGGGTGAGCCCTGGACTGTGAGGGGTTATCATTTTGTGTGGAATTGTAGTTTCTAGATTCTGGGTGTGGTATAAAACTAAGTGGTTACTAGATTGCAAGAAATCATAATAAACAATGTTGTGGAGTGTGAGTGATGACAAGATTATGCCGTATCACTTCAACTACTCTGACCTCCTGACTTTTCTTTCACAGTTTTTTGTTCATGTTTCAAGATGTATGTGTGAGGCATAGAACATTCCACAGAGTGCGTTTGTCTGGTAACTTGTAACCTTTTGTGTTGAATTCAGTCTAGTTTCAGGCAGTGTTGTGTGGGATTTGTGGTGATAAGCTAGCTGGAGAGCTTGGGGACAGTTAATCACAACAGACTCTGTTGAAATAATGGTAGTCATTTTCACTCATTATATCGGCCATGGATATTTGATGAGAACAGAAATACAAATTATGAAAGTGCCAGCCAAAGAAACTGACCAGGGCCCAATTTCATAGGTCTGCTTCCTGTAGAATTCTGCACTTGGCCCATAGAAGTGTGTGCTTTACAGTGCACAGGAAGCACAGAGTTTCACATTTTTTGCACAGCCATAAAATTGGACCCCTGTCGTTTAAACATTTTGGACTGAAATTTTGAATGTGTATATTGTTTACTTTACAGAAATCTTGG
Organism: Pycnopodia helianthoides; assembly: GCA_032158295.1. Classification (NCBI taxonomy): domain Eukaryota; kingdom Metazoa; phylum Echinodermata; class Asteroidea; order Forcipulatida; family Asteriidae; genus Pycnopodia; species Pycnopodia helianthoides. The sequence goes on from CM063245.1 coordinate 16,140,412, forward strand.
ATGACCTGTCCAGGCATGTCGGAAGAACGGATGATCGCATCCTGAAGGAGACCAAGCACATACGAACAGTCACACAGAAGGCCAAAGATTGCTGTAAGTACTTGACTGGATAAGGATTGTTACCAGGGAGGGTTAACCCCTGGTCCAAAAAAAGAAAAAAAAAAAGAAAAAAAGAAGACCCCCCAAACCAACAAACCCAAACAAACAAACGAACAAACAAAGCAATAAAGAAAACAACACCCCAGCCCCCCAAACAGTGAAAAAGTAACTGGAAGGTCGTGATGATTATTGGATCGATGCAAGCAGGCATTAGGAATTGAGTTCTTTAACGAGGTTGGGGTTTTAGTGGTGTGATAGCTTAAGTTTAAAGCTTACAAAAAGGTAAAGTAAAATAGTAAAATATCATAAAATGGTTGTTGAGAGCAGTGAGGGGTCCGAAGCCTTTGGAACCACCCTCCTCCTTGAATCCGTGCCTGATGAATGTCCTCTTCTTTTTTGCTCTTTATAAACTTTACTACAGAGCAGTATAACGGTGTTGAGTAAAATCCACAACATTTTGAGTTGAACATTGTAGTTGACACTTGACAGACTGAGACCACCCCTTGGGATCTCAGAGACCAAGACTTGAATCAGGACAATTTTGACCAAACCCGAGACCAGGATTTGAGAAGTCTGTTGCTGCGATTGAAACCTGGTATCTACATGTCAATTAACGTATTGAGGCTTTATTGGAAGCTTACGGGACAAAGAATCAAAGTTAGAAGTGGTGACATGTAATGCGCCCTCTGGTGCTATCATACATGTTCAAAAACAGTTCCTCCATGCTTGTAAACTTAACAAATTGTTTTTTTTATTCCACATACTGTAATTTATAACATCAATATTAACTGTTTGGAGGGAATTGCTGTAAGGTAACCCTCAACAGTACAGTATGTACTTTGGATAAAATGTGTACACTTTTGTTGTCATTTCAACAGTGACACCAAGTGCAAGGTACATGTACATTTCATGTACTTCTTGTACTTGGTATTTCAGTACAATTAGGTCTCGGGACCAGTCAGAAAACCATATTCAACATTTTGAGACCTTTGATGCGTATTAAGACTGCGACCTGCCTCGCCCGAGACACTCAGGGACTGGGTCCCATGCGTACAGTAGTAAGCAAGATGTACGGTGTACTCAGTGGAATATGTGTAGCATGTGGTATTCTTTTATTAGGGGAGATCTGGCTAGAATCAGCCCCCATGGGAAGTGCTGTACACCCCAAAATCCCTCCCCTGTTCATCCCATGTTCCGTGGCTAGGGGGCAGAGGGGCTGGCCCATCTGTTTCCAAAAGGAAATGTTGTGTGTATGTAATTTCCCCCCAGCAGCCTAGTGGACACTTGATACTATATTTTGACTGTGAAAACTCTGTGTGGCTATGGGCATTCAATATGTATGACTGAAAGCTCACTAAAGAAATTATTTAATAATGTTTTAATTTTCCTGTCTAAAAAAAGTACTTTCCAGAAAAAGAAACATGTAGTTCATCATAGACCATTTGCCATTGGAGTAGGGGGCCCCCTTGCCTAGAGGTCAAAAGGAAGATGTTCATTGGCCAATACCGTGCGCCGCGCGTACAAACCTGTGCGTATTCATTGTTTCATCATCAGTTTACCTCTAAGATAGCAACTTGATGATTAATGGTCTATTGTAGTTCATTACCTACGTACATGTACATTGCGTAATCTGGCTTACAACTACACCATTGTACACCATGTAAATCTTTGGACATGTCATATGACATGTCTTGCTGTAATTCAAATAATGATAACTGAATTGATAATTTACGACATCAGCATGTAGAAGACCCTAGTTGATGGTTAAAAAGGCAGTATTCCCTAATTATCTATTTTGGCACACATTTTTGTACCCAGGTATCTTTATCCCCTTTGTTTTCTTGTTCGCCTGTCATTGAGCCCCCCCCCCTCTCATTTCATTAGTCACTGTGAATAGTTTTGCCAGAAATAGCAGTTTGTGTCAACGTGCTCTTCCTACAAGTGATTAGGAAGTCAGTGAAGAATCCTGAGGTCTAGCATCAGACTCCTTAATGGCACGTCTGTCACAGCCGCATCAAGATTCTGACTTGGCTTAGAGTCAAGTATCCTCTGAACAACGATAGAGGTGGGTGGAAAGGGATGGAAATCCTCCTTATAATGTGTTAACTTCAGGTGATGTTTGTCTTCCAAGAAGTGTGACTCAGCCAAGAAACATTTTAAAGACAGAGTACATGACTATACATTTAGTAATCACAAAAAGAAACAAATATTTTAAAAAAGTTACTTTTTAATCTGAAAGTTCACTTATTATGTAAAACTTATAATCAGTATCAGTCCTCCAGATAAATATTTCTGAAATACTGTCAAAGTTAAGGAAAATAGCATGTGAAATACCCCCCCCAAATTACCAGCTGCTTAATTTCATTACCACCTGACCACAATCAAAGTAAGCACCAGGGTTCTGCCCACAGTGGTCGGTGCCGGAAAACCCAACCCGGCACTCAGGATTCCCCAACCACCACTGGCAGAATTTTATCTGTTTCCAACCACCACACATTTTCTAAATTTTTAAGTTTAACTTGCAATTTCCTTTCAAAGGTTTTCAACGAAGTGTAAAATTGGGTAATTACCAATAAAAAATTGTATCCAAAGCCATTAATTTTGAGTACTTCTTTGGTTTGAGTCGATTTGTGTGATCAACCGTGTAACTGATCCATCTTGAAATGGTTTTCAGGGAAACATTTTCCCGCCACTAAAGAAATCCTGGGCAGAACCCTGAAGCATGTATGTGAACATGCACGAAATATGGAAGAATAAAGGATGAATTCAATATTTTTCTTCAAAAAACCAATGACGTATACCTTTAACACAAATCCAGATTGTCTTTCGTAGAATCTTGGTGCGCAGTACTTGTACCTATGAAACATTTCCTGCTCTGGTGATCAGTCATCAATTCATGGCAGTACTGCTGAAAGAACTCAATACCGTCCCCTGAGTTTGTTGAGGGCCACTCCAGTTTCTTCCCAACTGCCAACGATGACACGGGGGTACAAGTGAATCATTCGCGTCATCGTCATCAGTTGTGAATATAAATCATGAACATTCTAAGTACTCTCAGATGTGACATGAGCCACAAGCTAGTTTCACTGTTTTTGCAGGCAATTATGTATTAGGCACTTTTAAACATTGTATCGAGGCATTTTACTATCCCTTTTCATTGGGCCTTACGCATCCTGAAATCATCTGAACTCCTTTGGAATATGCAGCACCGGCAGCCAAAACTGGTGCACAAGTTGCTTGAAGTTCACATCAACAACCTTTACTCTCACAGGTACCTATTCACTTCCCTGGTGATGTGAAGCATTTACAGCTAAGTGTCGTGTCCAAGAACACAAGTTTCATGACCGCGATTCAAACCCGCACTCTGATGACTCAGACATCAGAACTGGAGTTTGATGCTCTCGATGCTCTAAGACCGCTCAGCCATAAAACTCTAATGTTATTCAATTAGTTCACTCAGCTTGTGGAGTCCAGAAAGGCTTCTGGAGAAAGAAAGAAGTTAGTTTCCCCAAACTGTTTGTTCAGATGTAACAAAGAAATCAGACAAGATCACAAGGGACACTGAAAACTAAACCGATAAAAAAAAAAATTAAAAATTGCTTTCCTCTAGAATGATAAGGTTTTTATACAATGCGAAAGATCCTAAGTGATGTTTAAAGCTTTGCATGGTGTTGATAATAAGAGATACATGTAACTATTTTTTAGTAATTCTTGCAGGACAGCCATGTGAACAAAATCTCTTTTGAGAGATTGTTGATTTCTGAGAAGAGCTGTTGGTGTTGTCTTGGCATTTCCAAGTGTACTCTTTTCTGCAAATCCATAGGCTGGTTCCCCATCTGTTTTATTGTTTTTGTTTTCTCATGTAGTACTGTACATAATGGAGTGATCATGTGGAAACTCAAGGAGGGAAACATTTGTTTGGTGCACTTGGGCCAACTTCTTAATGCTAGTAACCAGTAAATAATGTTTAATAGATTTATTTGCTGGCAATTAGTAACATTAGAGTAAAGTACATTGCATGCTATTTAGGCTGGTGTAATTGTTGGCTAAGCAAGACTTTTTTGTGCAAAGTAACCTTTTGTGCTTCAACTCTATTACATGTATTAGAAAAAAAACTTATGCACAAGCGCCATCTTAAAAGTATATACTGCAATGCATTTGGGGAAACCTGTTACAGTCTAAAAATAAATCAAACTGCCAAGACGGGCGCCATGCTGTAAGTTACATGTAACTTTTCTTGGTTTAATAGTTGTTTACGGCATTGCTTCGAAATCAGCGCGCCAGCATGGTTGCCGGCGATGCCGATCCATGCGCATTGGGACATGCCTCTGGGCTGGCAAACAATCTTTTATTTCTTATCATCTTTTTTTTCCCAGTTCAAAGATAAAAAGCACATCCTTACAGATTATTTCTCATGTCTGGTTAGTTTAATTTGCCAACTTGACATTGACTGATCCGTTAATTACTACCTCGGTAATTTCAAAATCATGTAATTATCAATAATGAACCTCTAGTCACCACATGTGTATGTAGCATCCCCTTAAGCCAAGGACCTGGTTTTAGGCCTTCTTTTTTTTTTACCACAAATCATTTTATGATATTATAGTTTCTGCTTAAAAGATTATGCAGAATGCAATAAATTATTGGATTATGTTATTATATCAGGGCCTAATTCTATAGAGCTGCCTATGTAAGCACAAAGTTAAGCCTCAGCACAAAATAATTTCTGCTTGTCGGTTAGAGGCTGTCAAAATACTGCTATGTCATTACATGTTTCTCTCTTGTTTTTTGCTTTAAGCTGACATTATAAACATTTTCTGCTTAGGGAGCCCTCTATTGAAATTAGACTCAGGCGAGCTTGATGATCTAGTGAAAGGCATAGGTACTCTCTATTCTGGAGTACGTGGAAAACACTGATAATAGGGCAATACAAAACACTGAGATGCTGTACGCAGTGGTATTACAGTATAGGGCAATACAAAACACTGAGGTGACAGCGGGTACCAACCGTATCTCTAGCCTCAGAAATCCACAGAAATCATGAATGAATGCATGAATCGTTTCTCAGATTCAAATGTTTTTGGGTAAAATATACCCGAACCATATTACTTCGAATGGAATCCTTTCTCAAAATAGTTGATACTATCAACAGCTGCAGTGCTTCTTACCAAGTATATTTTTATGGCCATTCATTTTCGGAGTATTTACTAATCTACGACCCTACCTTTCTGACAAGTAGAGGTGTAGGCTCTAATCAAACAGCTGGTTGGTTTAATATTCCCAACGTTATTCTCAGGGAACTTTTATATGCCAAACAAATTTTGTGTACGTAAATATGTACATTTACGTATACTAATCTGACTGGCACCCCCGAACAAAGATATTGACAAAATAGGGAGACCGCCAACATAGGGCTAGATACATAGAGCGCCGGTACGTTAATCCGGAGGTCGTTGATTCAAATCCCGCTCTAGTCAATTTTTCTTTGTTCAACCCCATACTATTTGAAATTCACCCAGCCAGTTTCCCTTGTGGTTCATTACTTGACGTATAATAATGTCCTTAGCTTGCCCTGATAAATTGACCCCAGATGTAGACCTGTGTTTTCGTGATCCATAATTTTATAAAGGCAGTGTACAGATAGAGTCATCATTTACAGTCACTGCAAATTATCGTGGCCGTGTTTGTGGTTGTGCGCTGCACACTGTCAACACCTCTTCACGCAGATTGGGAAATTGAGTGGGAAACGGGTCAATACAGTCTTCGATAATCGGCAAAACTCATCAACTGCCTGCAAAAAAACAAGCCTTCATGATGGGATTCCCTGCGGGATTCTACATGTTTCCTCTTTTTCGTATTACCAACCTCCCCTCTTAATTTAAAAAAAAGGAGTCTGAGTAAGGCTAAAGCGGGTTGGGAAGTGGGGTTTTTAAATCATTACTAATGATCAAAAATATGTTTTTCGGCAATTTTGTCCATCGTATACGCGTATCTTAATTGGTTGAATGAGTGTTTTGGTACCAGAGATATCCTGAAATTTTTACTACACCTGCTTGCTGTCATTTCGGCAGGAGAATGTATGACTGAATATGAAATGGATCACCGGCCTGTGGACATCTCATCCGTTTGAAATGAAGTCACGTGCGCTGTATTCGTGAAAACTATAATATGCAGGCCTTGAACTTTGTAGAGGGCTTTGAATACACTTGCCCACTGGTTTTTCATTTTTGTAAATTTGTTGAAACTAATTTTGTGTTGGCCTTGACTCCCCTTAAATGTTCCAGTTAGATTTCTAGTGGTAAGACATCTGCTCTAAAGTGGCAGAGAATGTGGGTTCGAATCCAACCCGAGTATTGCCTGTGGATTTTTTTCCACGGAACTCGGGAAAGTACTGAGTATGCAGTGCATTACACACATCGGTGTACGGGTAAAACCAAATAATATCCTTCATCCCGATGCAAATTTAACGTGTATTAAAGGTATTATACAGGATTGGTAGAGCTGACAAAACAGTCGCAAACAAAGTTCATGTTTTGTGTGATTAACCATATACACTGTACATGAAATAACAAAGCTGTGAAAGTTTGAGCTCAATTGGTCATCGAGGTCACAAGAAAAAAATGAAAAGAGACCTTATGTGTTTTCTGTTTTTCAAACATCAAGTTTATTATCGCGCGCGATAAAAACTATTGTTTTATTCATTTCTCAGAAACGAAAGCATTTTAGGCAGAAATATTTTAAGGAACTCTTTCTACCATTACTTACTTTAAATCATGTAAGTTATGTGTGAATCTGTGAACACTTGTGTTTTTCGATCTTACCAATAGTGTACAGGGCCTTTTAAGTAATGTTTTAGTATGTTTTCTGCCAAAGAGACCTGAATTCATATGGAGAATTGCTCAATCTTCCAAGGACAAACTTCAGGCTTGGGGAGTTATAAACCAAATCCCCTCAGTTTGTGGCGTGAAGTCCACATAAACTTTTTTTTGAGCCAAGATCAAATTTCCCCCAAACTGTTCGCTGCTTTTATGTTGGCAGAGCCTGAGCCTCAAATCTATGAACGCAGGAAAGATGGCAAATCGTCGATGACATACATTGTTTGCAGCTTCCTGAGCCCTATTGTGATTAATCCAGGGAAACTGTCATCGCAAACTGGCGGGAACAAAACTCTTCTAGACGTGACCTGAGTATTGTAAACACGCCCTGACCCACTTAAGGGTGACATTGAAAATATTGATAACTTAACAATATGGAAACAAAAAGTCAAACAGTGAAAGAGTCTATAAGCAGGGTGTGCAATTAAATCTTGTCCCAGGCATTGGCCAGCTGGACATTTCACTGGTCCATACTGTAATGGTTCTTTGTTAAATATTGTCATTTGTGTGTGATAAGATTGAAAATATGAATGTTTACAAATTTGCACACCAACTCACATGGTATGAAGAACTGCCTCTAGCTACTGGGCAATCTCGGTGGTCTAGTTGTTATGACATCTGCTTTAGAATGGCAAAGTTCGTGGGTTCGAATCCCACCCGAAAAATATGCCTGTGGATTTTGTTTCCACAGAACTCGGTGAAGTACCGAGTATACAGTGCTATACACACATCGGTGAAAGGGTAAAACCAAATAATGTTCTTTATCCCTGATGCAAATTTAACATCTATTATAAGACAGTCATGGTTGAAAGTTTCACTTGAAACAGTTTTGCTTCAAATGCTATTTTGAGAAATGGGTAAACAATTAGTTGTGCTCTCACGAGTGAAAACATGTGTGTTTCCCCCCCCCCCTCTTGCCACTTCACTGACTGATTGAGCTTTAATTTTCACAGGTTTGTTATTGCATACATGTGTACTGGTACATGTATTTGGGGACATAACGTGCTGATACTGGTCTTTGAATGTGATTGTCCGCGTGCTCTAAGCCATGTGAATTATCTGTGCAGTCGGTGGATTGCATGTTCTTGTATGCAGCCAACAGGAGATAGTTTGTCACTGGTCCTCAGGTGTTTTAGCTGGCATGTGGTGGACCACTATGAAGGAAGTACTCTTGTCTAAGGAATTGTAGCCGCATCCAAATTGGCGGCTACAGCTACATGTACGGCTAGAACTGTTGCTAAGGGTGTTGCTAAGGACGGACTATACTTCAACGCATGATGACTTGGAAATCTAGCCGTAGTCGTAGCTGTAACAGCTAATTCGTACACGGCCCTTAGTCACCTTAGTGTACCTGTGGTTCTGATTCTGATACCTGCCCTCCACCTGCAAGTAATTTGTACATTTAATATCCACTAAGTGTCGTTGATGGATCATAGGTAGTGAGACATTTTTAGGCCAAGTTTTTTCCCCAAGATTGATTAGTTGTCAGTGATTACAAGAGCTGAGGTTAGCAATCAATCATGATTTAACATCATGGACAGAATTTGTGCCAATGTTCATTAGCAGAGGGTAAAGACAATAGAGTTAGGGTGGACAACAGAATAATGTTTGTTTCATGTCATTACGTAAAGACTTGTTTTTGCTGTGATAAGGGGGAATTTTTTGCCGGTTTGAATCTTTAAGTTGGCTTTTGAAATCAATCTTAGTCAGTAGTGATAGTGCCTAATCAACTCCATGTGTGTTCCAATGTGCATGTACATTAGGTTCATTGCCTTGTAGAACATGCTCCTGCACAATTCAGCAGGAGTGCTGACACGGGGAACTGTGCGGCAAGTGTGACTTCTAACTTAAGGTCATGTCACTGCAAGTGTGACTGCTAACTAAGGGTCATGTCTCTGCAAGTGTGACTGCTATTAGGATCATGTCATGCATGTGAGGCTAACTTAGGTCACGTCACTGCAAGTGTGACTGCTACTTAGGTCACGTCACTGCAAGTGTGACTGCTAACTTAGGGTCACGTCACTGCAAGTGTGACTGCTAACTTAGGGTCACGTCACTGCAAGTGTGACTGCTAACTTAGGGTCACGTCACTCAAGTGACTGCTAATTAGGGTCACGTCACTGCAAGTGACTGCTAACTTAGGGTCACGTCACTGCAAGTGTGACTGCTAACTTAGGGTCAGCATATTTTTTGCCAACATCACCACCTCACTGTGGTGATTTACCGTGAAGGATACACTTAACAAAGAGTGCTCATTTTGTGTCATCAATGAGCCTTTTCCTTGACCTCCATGTATCAAAAACTCACAGTTTGGATGTGTATAGATGGAATCATTGCACGTTTGTGCGAGCGCTGCATTCTTGTCAGTTTGCAGACTGCATAAATGTTGCTTTAATTATCACTTTGAACTATTACCACCTCGTTCAGTTCATCAACGAGGGAAAACACCCACACGGATGTACACTTACAGAAGTTGGCTGGAAAGTTCAGTCAATTGCTTCTCTGCCTTGTACTGGTCAGCAATTTAGCATTTCCCTTTTGCCGGAGAGGTTATATGTATGAAATGACAAGAGCGTTACGTAAGCAAAGTAGTAGCTGATTGGCAATGCAATAGCTGATTGACAACGCAATTTAGTCTGACCTTTAAAGTGAGGCGGATTAAAAGCTATGGAAGCCAGAGTTGATTTTTAAGTAGTATTTCCATCAGTGACTGATGGGAGCATGTGTGAGGACAATACCTCAACTTGTATACATGTACATGTACATGTAGATAGTAGTGCTGCAATATAATGTAAATCGGCCATTTGTACGGGCTACGAGAACGGCGTGCAGCACGCGCGCATTTCACAAAACTCAAAGCACGATTGGTTAGTGAACAACGCGGCTGCCTAAAATGTTCTGAGCTCACGACGCGCCTGCAAGCCAAAAAATGCAATTTGCCTGTTAAGATGGTGTATATTGCAACCCACTACCACACAACAGCATGCTCAGTGGCAGCTACAATTTCAAGTGTTTTTTTTTTTTTTTTTAACTTGTTTGTTTTCTCCTGTTGATTCTATTGTTAATAGATGTTAAATTTGCATCTGGGATAAAGAATAGTTTTTACCCAAACACTGATGTGTGTAAAGCACTGTAAACTCAGTACTTTCCAGATTCGCGTGAAACAAAACCCCCCAAAACTGGGCTACCCAGTCTAGTGGTAAGACACCTGCTCTAGAATGGCAAAGGTCATGGTTTGAATCCCACCCGAGGGATATGCCTGTGGATTTCTTCAAATGACCTGGGAAAGTACTGAATATACACTGCTAAAGAGTGTATTCTCCAAACAAGAGAACATCTTAATAGAACAACTTTCTAGGGAGTGACAAAAAGAATCTTTCTCTTGAAATAAGATGTTGTCTTAATTCAAGAATAGCATTCTTAGCAGTGTACAGTGCTTTAACGATGCATGTGTAAAACACAATTAAGATTCTACTGTTGAAAGATCTACACTTTTAAAAGTCTTACATGGTCTCTGGGACCACCCTACCCCGGCTGTTCTGCTGGTATGATCTTGGTGAACATTTTGACTACTTTGGATTGGCCTCTTGAATGGCTCCTCACCTTCCTCTGACTGTCTCTATCAGTAAGTCCCCCAAGGATTCCAACGGTTTGTGCATACTGAGAGGATGTATGTCCAGGTTGATGCATGGTTAACCTGAAACTCAATACGTGTTGAAGGAAACATTATTATGGAGAAGGGCTGTAGACCAGCCCTGACTGAATCAATGTCTAGATTGAATCAATGTGATGTTACATACTGTATGTAATAAGAGACTTGTATGATGTGCACCCTTTTGCTAAATGTGGTCCCATCGGTTCCCAAGGTGTTAGTCAGGATCTGGAAATAGGTTGTCCAAAAATACTTGTTGAAAAATTGATAATATTGTGTACAAATCGTTCACTCTCATTACTTTGACATGAGAGAGCAGTGTGTGCTTGTTAAAAACATACATGTGTCCAACAGCAGACCCCTTTCTGGCTAAGGTTGTGGTAAAGCAACCATTACACCTAAAGAATACAGTGCATCCCCTAGTTTGCCAAAATTGGCATGCCGTGGCCCAGCGGTTAAGAGCACCGGACTCAAGCTCTGGTGTTTTTTATCAGCAGAGTGTGGGTTCGAGTCCTGGTTGTGGCACTTGTGTCTTAAGCAAGACACTTAACCATTATTGCTTTGTCCTTCAGACGGGGCTTAAAGCCCTAGGTCTTTGTGCATTGTGTAAAAGAACCAAGTATACACTTGTCACTAAGAGAAGGGGTTCGCCCGGGTGTCTCTGGCTGTGGCTGATGAGTGCGCCTAATTAGTACCTGGTATATAGGGTGCTACATAAGTTGGCCTTAGGCTATAGTTCAAAATTTCAAAAATCTGACCTAAAATGTTTGTTTTTGTTCCAGTGCCTTGACTACCTTATTGGTAGATACGTGCACCATATGAGACTATAGATATATTTTATTATTTTATACTTCAAAGACAAACTTTGTACAGCTTTAAATGCGTAGGGTCATGAATTACTTAGTTAGCAAAGTCTGATGTTTTGATGTTGAGAATCTACATGTATTTTGGTGTCTTCTTCGTTGATCAAACTACATATAGTTACACTTGACTCTTAAACTTCAGTCTCCTCTCCACTTGGTTCCCCCTCGTCCCCTGTTGAACACAATTTCCAGCACCAAGAGTGCCTTCAGGCGGATTACAGGTACAATACAAATGTCAAGTCTGCCTAGTGCTCTGTGCTTAGTTTACACTCCCACTGCGGTCTGACCCAGTTTGTTAAAGCTTAAATTAATTCCATGTACCTTATCCAGTTCTGTTTTCTCCAGCCTTTGCATTGGATCAAGTTGAGCCTCCGCATTTATACTTAACACAGTCTGCAGCGTCAGGATCCTGCTTGCTCATGTACACGTTTACTGATTCAAGACTGATACTTTGGCATTTTTGCCTTGGCAAAGGATACCCCAATGAGGGAAATGAACATTTGCCCTGGATCATCTCAAGGGCCACCAAGGCATTGGTTGACCTGGGGCACGGAGGCAGTTGTCTCCTTGAAGAAGCAGGCCCGCTAAGTGGGACTTTAAAGTTTGTTCTTTTCAGAGGAAAAGGAACTAATGCGAGACACTTCTCCCAGACAAAAAAAAAAAAAAAAAAAGCTTATCAAAATATTTTCTTGTCTTGGTTTTTATTCTCTTGTAGCGTTCTATATCGTCATGCTTCTACTTCTTATTGCTATTATTGTTGTCATCGCCATCCCGAACTCCTAGTAGTCATCCTCCCGGACTACCTGAGGGAGACACACTGATGTCATCGTGGCGGCACCCACCTGTTAACAGGATGCAATGGTAACTGGATATAATAATAGCTGGTGGAATTGTAGAAATGTATGGACACGTCACGCTGGGTGGGATATCTGCTCTAGAATAAGAGGGGTTGTGGGTTCGAATCCCACCTGAGTAGTACGCCTGTGGGGGTTGATATTTCTGCCTTCCGTTTCTGATTAGTACAGTGTAGCAGAGATTTCATCCGAAATGACCATATTCTGTTATGATTGTCTCCTAGGGGAAATACATTTCTAACATCGTTCTGATAATAATTATGTGTTTCAATACTATTTTTGTATGTAAACTTGATATCTGTAAATATAGAAACACACAGAAGATGGATGTAATGCGGTATACATATAATTTGAATTAAAAATCAACCTTACTACAGGAAGAAACCCTCCTTTAGGGACTAGTGGTTGTGGGGGGGGGGGTATAAAACTTACCCAGCTTTGTACCCCCAAAATATTATTAGTAGTATTTCTCAAGAAATAATGTTTGGCAAGCTTTAGGCAACCATCATCAGAAAAAAGTAAATAGTTCTGTTTGATAAGATAAGTGCAATTATTGAGAATTCTTTGATCTCACAAGATGCCGCCATTATATAAGGCTGTCTGACTTTCAACTTTCTCAATTCACTGGACACTCAAAGGTAGGACCAATCCATAGACGTTCACCCCGCATTGGAGATCTTAGTAGGGTTCCCAGTGTTTGCAATCATGACCATAAGCACTGATTATCTTGCACAGATTTGGTATCAGACTACTCTGTCTTCCAGTCTTGTTTTTTGTGAAAGGTCCAGAACACTCTAGTAAACCAGTAAAGACATCCATTCACTCGGTGTGGAATATAATGTACATGTACAATGTTTTATTGTTTAAACGAATCAAAGCAAAAACCCTCTGCTTTTTAAGAGGACCTTGGTCCATTGGATGAGAATTTACATAATTTTTATTTTGCAATTAAACATCTTTTGTCACCTGCGTCTTCGAAAACAAGATTACTGTTGCGAAAAATTTGTGGTTTTTATTTTAAAGCAAGTATTGCCAACCAGAAGAAGTTAGAAGTTCAACACATAAATAGCACTGTTCACTGTTTGCAAAATAGTTTAAAATCTTGATACATTTTGTACATATTGTAATGTTATAGATGCAGTGACTGCAAACTGGGCTACTTGGCTATATAGAAAGCTCCTGATAGAAAGCTCCTGATAGACGCCATCTTTACAGGCAACCTGGGTTTTGGGCTTATTCTAATCTTTCTACGCAGCCAAGTGGTTCACCAAGTGGTTCACTGACCAATATCACACAGTATTTGATCAAACTGATTCAGCATGCCGCACCTGGTATTGACACATTACGCATAGTTGTGCGCTATAAAAAATGGCTGTCATTGCCCATGAAGATGGCCGAGTACAGGAACTTTCAACCTCGTCCCCATGGTTTACTTTATTTCCAACCCTGTTTACAATAGTAAACCCTGGGAGGGAAACTCCTTACTTGGACCCTGATTGGACAAAACCAAATGTTAACCTTTGCCAAAACAGCCGGCCGGCAACCAATGTACAAACAGGCTATTAAATCTGGTACCGGACCACGAGACCATGGTGAAGATGTGAATTTCGAAAAGCAGCCAGGCTATTCTAATTTGCAAACGTATTCAAATATTTTGGATATGCAAATGATCCAATACAGGGGAGAGAGCGGTCAACCTGGTACTGCTCGACACACCCTGGGGACGAGGTTGAGGAGCTTTCTATTGGAATGTGTGGCTATTCAGACTTGAGGATTTGTTTTGTAGTGATATCATCATTCTACCAGAGTGTTGGATATCTTTGAAATCTGTTTCCCTGCTGAATTCATGAACTATTTCCAAATGCCAATATTACTCTTATTTTGTGGGAGCAGTTCACATCGAAGCAGTATTATTACAAAGCAGTAGAGAGGCTTAACATTGAAATACACATGGCGATGACAACATTTTTATCACAGTTTTGTGTAAAAAGCAATTTGAAAATCTGAAGATTAAAGCAGACATATACATATCCAATGAACTTTCTTTTTTTTTTAGGTGGAAATATATTTTTTTTTACAAAATACATAAAGTTAGATATAACTGGTTTAAAATTTGAGTACAAATTGAAGTATACTACCAAGTGATTGAATACCCATGTAAATTCATTTACATCCGAGTGGCCAGAGTAGTTTGAGGCCCATACATAGTTTAAAATGAATACATCATGTTGGTTCACTAGTTAGTATAAACGTTTATAAACGTTTAACTGGTAATGAATGACGATGGGAACTCCTTGTGCATGTGGCTTTATTTGGAGTGCACTTTATAAAGTATTGTATGAAATACCATGTTATTTAATCTGCATATTGCAGTGAATTTAAGCTATCAGCCATAAGCATTTCCCATCCAAAGAATGTAGCCATTTTGCAGTACATGATGCTAACCTTGTGGTTTTTTCCATATATATTTTCCACTTTCTTGCAATCATTTGTTGTCAGTGCTTATCACAGTTGATCACCGTTTAATTCTCGGGCTGAGTAAATTAATGCCAACTTTGTACGGTATTCTTCAATAATTTTTTAAAACAAAAAAACAACCTGTGAAAATTTGACAATGGATTTCATATCTTTTAATGTTTTATTTTTGGAAAATATATCTAAAGAAAAAGTTTACATTTTGTAATGTTGTTATATGCTTCTTAAAGGTATTACATAGGATTGGTAAGGATAAACAACTTCATTGTTTAATTTTGAAAGCTTGCTGATTATGATGTTCATACAATTTTTTCTGTGAAATATTTCCCTTTGAAATGAAGTCATACTCAAGAAAACTGTATCTGATTAGGGGAAAAAACCCATACCCCAAAACCGCAACAGCGGATTTCGGTTGTTAAACCAAAATTAAGGACAACGTGTTTACATGCTGAAAATTGTACATGTTTTTCTGCTATTTTCTCCTTACTCACATAACGGATTAAACCCAACTTTTCAAAGGTTTGTGATTTCGTGTATGTGGTTGATCACCCAAAACATTAACACTGTCTGTGACTATTTTGTCAGCTCTACCAATCCTGTGTAGTACCTTTAAAATCTAAATTATGCATGGTCTTGCTAATTTCAGCCAGTATTATGTTCACAAGAAATGATTGGTACTGTACTGTACTTTACAAATCGGTCATGCCTGCATGCATGTCTTGGACCATTTCAAAACTTCAGTGTAACCGATAGCGTACCTCAAAAAGAAACAGAGGTTTTCATTTGCATGTAAATAAAAGAAGGAGGAAATGATAAGCTATATCTGTATCCTACAACGTGTGTCTTTAAAAGAGGCTAGGTTTCCACTTCTTAATTTTCTCGTTAAGCTCATTAACAGGTAGTTAATCAATTATAATCAACTGCCAAGCACTTGTGTGTTAACAGTTCTGTGTGGATTAAGTTTTTAATTGATTGACTTCGTCAGGTTAAGATATGATTTAGGGCAACTGCCTTGAAGTATTAAGACCCATTTTGCAAGATTGGATTGCAATAGTGTATAACCTGCTTAGAGCATAAATACATTATTAGAAAGAGTAAATAGAAATATACAGATTTTGCTTTTTTTTTTCTTTCTTTTTTTCTTCTCTTTTTTTTTTTATACCTTTATGCCTCTAAAACATGAAATTCCCCAAATCACAGAGGAGGTAAAATTCTTCAGAAACATAAATATGACATTTACATACTATTATTCAAAAAATAAATCGGTTGAAATTCACTGGTCTAAAAAAAAAAACAATAAAAAAAGAAAGAAAGAAAAAAGAAGAACAACAAAAGGAAAGCAAGACTTGCCAGTTTAAATTAATAATCTATGTACAAAAAACCGTAATTACTTTATTAAATACATTGTGGTATAACAAATGACTTAAGCTTACTGAATAACTCAACATTACGGTATTCTAGGATGACTGGTAAGGCATACATACAAATTGGAAGCAAGATGCACCAGACTAAAACGCCTATTATTTTCAATATGATAATACAGTCTGGCACCACATTCAAAGCATAATACTGGGGTTAAAAAAGAGAGACCTATACAGATCAAAGACAGAGAGAGAAAAGAAACGTAATTTCTTTTCATATTAGAAGTGTCTACAACAGAGTATTAAACATCGCTCAAAATAGTGTACAGCTGGGCATTTCATATAATACAATTGTGCAGCCTTTTTACATTGCCAATCAATTTATCTAAAATATTTGTTTTTGTTTTCTTAAACAATACCTCTTTCTCATAGAGTTAAAATACTATTCACAGTTTTTTTTTCCCTCGGTCAGCCATGTTGGTGGGGCACATAACATACAGATCACTTTATACACCTTTTTTTTTGATAAAAATAAATTATAAGGTACATCAATTGTAATCCCCTTGGATTCCAAAGTAACTGCTCTGGCTGCGGACTCTTTTTTTCTCTTATGAGAAGAGCGGTGGGTGCCACAACTCCAGGGGGGTCACCTGTACCCCATACAGTCTCTCACACTGGGTGGATGCCTCAAGAAGAAAAAACAAAACTTAACTGCCCCCTCTGTTGACTGCAGCCCCCGAGATTATTAGAAACATGTATATTCCTATTCAGCCTCGATAGCGTTTTTCTTTTGTTTACTGCTTTTGTTTGCAACCTCTGTGTACCTTCTTGCTTCTGAGCGAGGGTTTTTTCTCCTTCAAAAGAGATTAACAAAATTAACGCTCAAGCAGTACGCAGATACTGAACATGGTAGTCTACTGATTAACCAAGATTTAACATATATATAGAAACAATAGTATATTTAACTTTAAAAGCTTGATTAGGAGAAACAATGTGTGTGTGTGTGTGGGGGTAGGGGGAGTAGGTGGGTTACAGGGGGGCATATTATTCTACTTAAAAACTTGTCCTCGAAATGGGGGACAATGAAAGAACACCGTGGGCACAACATACTCTTTAGAAGCAAATAAACCGAGTTTCATCAAACTCTAGGAAATCATCACAGCAACCATTCTTGGTTGGCGTTAATACTATGTTTGTTCGTTATTTGTTCTCACTGGGTGGGTGGAGACGGGGGCCTGGGGTGTCTGACTAGCACTCGTTGGATCGCTCCTTCCGCTGGAACTTCCTCATTCGCTCATTCCAGTCGTCTCTCCACTGCAGTACGATGCTGCGGCTGTCTGTGTAGATGCCGTCGTGGTCGTCGCTGTCACTACCCAAGATCAGGTACTTCTTGCCCAGCCTCAGCTTGGGACACTTGCAGGCGAGGTCCTTTCGGGGCACGTACAGGAACTGGTCGCCCCGTCGGATGCGCCGGGCACCGCGCTTGAACACCGAGAGGACATTGATGGTGAACTTGACGTACTCTTCGCCCATCTCCCTCGAGAGGACATGGGCCTGGATAACTGGAGGAGAGAAAAAGAAGAAGAAAGTGATTTAGAAAGAACATCTTTTTTCATGACATTGTATTGTACCTTCAAGTGGGGACTTAGTGCATACACAGTGCTGTGTGTGATTTGCATAACATAGTCCTGCAAATCAACTGTGCAATGTCACATCCCCTACCTTCACCACCCCGCCAGTCTCTCATTCTTCCTGCAACAGATTCAGATAACTTAACTATCAGAAAACATTTATTTGTATTTATTCATATCTTTCTGGATATGACACCAAGGACTCCTCACAAACAGCAAGCACTGCAACCAACAGCCTTTAAGATACATGTGAAGAGGAGAAGAGAAGTGTGGAGAAAGAAGGAGGTAGAACCCAAAGCCAGAATACTGTAGTGTACATGGCATCTTGCCATATCTACCATGGGAAACATGAATTCGAAGTTTGAAGGTACATCAATTGAAATCCGATTTCTCCCACAACTTATTCAAAATGATGGCTTGTTTCCGTCGGCCAAGGAAGTCAGATTCAGTTTCACCTTTTTGATGATGTGTCCATTTTACACAGAAAGAGCTCTTACAACCCCCCCCCCCCCATTGCCGCCCCGCCCTCACACCAAGATGACATTTTTACAAGTTTAGTCTTCCTGTGCATATTCGCCAGGCTAGTTCTTTGCATTGTTTTAAGTCTCTGTTAAAAACTCATTTGTTTGAAAGTGCTTATTTGTAATCTGCTTACTTGTAATGTTTCTTTCACTTATTGTATATTTTATTGTTCTCTTTATGCGCTTAGAGGCTTCTGCATTAGGCGCTTTACAACTGTCTTTATTATTTTATTATTATTATTATAACAGTGCCCTCTCAAGTACGAATCCATCTTGAAAGTGAGAAGCCAAAGGGCATCTCCATGGATCATAAAACAACGCTTGACTCTCGCTGATCCCCAACGCTGCAACTAAGCATTGCGTAAAGTGGTAGAGAGGGGTGAGAGAAACAGCGCAATCTGCAAGATTTACGTCGAAGCCTGTCTGAAAAACTGCTTTGGTATAGTGACAAATGGGACAGCTATATAGGCTGCAATAACACATGAATAAAGCAAGGGTCACGACCTAGGGTCAGGGGGCGATCTTTTATAGGCAACTGTGGCATTCATAAAAATAATACTGAAAAACAGATCTGGGTTTTGCCTGCAGGACGGTAACGCGTATCACAAACCCTTTTTCTCTCTCAAAACCTTGAAATTCCAAGCAATGCTCCCCACAAAAAGAGAGAGCAGAATTTGCGGATCGATCCTCCCCCATGTATTAAGTACAAACACAATCCTTTGAAGGAATTAACCCCAAGTCTTGCACTGTTGCAAAGTAGAGAAGGGGGAGAACGGTTGTTGTTGATAAAAAGGCTGTTCAAATATTGGGTCGTTGCTTTTAAGAATCCCAGAGCTCATTGTGGTGGAGTAAGCGCATTATTGGCAATAGCCTTTGGTCATTTTTGACTGAGACTGGAGTCCACAGGGTACCTTTCCCACACATATCAATGACCAATGGGATTGTTCTTTTTTTCCCTGTACCCCTCTTGCTCGTCTCTCTGGAAAATTCAAGATAATGAACCGGTAGTTACCGCTAGTATCGTGGACTAAGTCTGACAATGTTACTTTAAAACGTAATAAGTCCAACAAACGCTTGTTTTGGTGCATGTTTTCAAAACTGCAAGACCCGAGTGTCAGCTGATTGGATTTTTTTGTAAGTGGTTGCTATTCCAAACCGCCCAACCCCTGACTTCCAACACCTATTAGGCATTAAGAGATCACAAAATAAATATATATATACCGGTGTCACGTACAAACACAGCGATATTGTTGAGGGTGGGGAGGGAGAGAAATATGCATAATTGTTTTAATTTCTCCCCTAAAACCTAAAAAAAAAACCACCATGTACTTCCAGAAATCGTAAGCTATACGTCTAGAGCTCATTATGCCGTACGTGCTGTGTCTGGCATGTTGTTTTGACTACCTCCGTTAAACAGTTTCCTGAACCCCTTCAAGCAAACTACTGCGACCCTTAATTGTTTTGGGTTTTAATTAAACAAGCAGCCCCCCCCCCCATCTGTACGGAGTGTTTAACCCACCAGACAGATGAACACTTTAGAGCTAGCCAGGGGTGATTGCTCGATCGGATCGCAGCTTTTCATTTGATGCGCCGCTATGCATCCATTTATATCGAGCGGTGGGTCTGTAACGGTAGTGAGAGCCTGGCTCCTAGGGACACCTACAGGTCGCTTTGTTAAAGAGGGGGGTGTGATGTGAACCGCGGAGAAACATTTTGTGAATGTGTAAATACTTTATTCGCCATACCTGTACATTGTGTTCTAAACGACGACCACTCTGGTGGATTTGTGTCCTAAGGGGCCAGAGGTCAGATTTGGGGGTTAACGTGACTTGCTTTGTGCTAGTCAAAACGACAAGAAATACAGGTATCATTTTTGTTTTTAAATAAGTACCCCGTTTCTGACTCTTGGTCATTCCGACTCGGTAAATGAATCAGGCTGGATCGGAAATTGGTCCCAGATTAGGGCCTGGATCCGGGTCAATTTGACCTGGGAGTTTTGAGAGTGTATTTGCTTCAAGCATGGAGGAATCAAGGCTTCAAGTAAAGTTTCAGGGCGATTTGATACACGTGCACAGCAGTTACACCAAATGAGATTTGAGATACTTGATTGAGTATATTGCCGATTCGGTATCATCTCTTTAAACATGGTGAAAGGAAGAGACTTAGGGGGAGTTGGAGGGGGTGGGGGGGGGGTATTGATGCTACTGAGGAGTGAGTCTTTACCCCCATTCTCCATTATTGATTCTGCTTGTTACTTGAGGCAAACTCATACATTACACACAAGGTCCGAAGAGTATTTACTGACATGGTGATGGGCTGAATAATATGACTCAACCTCGAACCGTGTAGGGGTGGGTTGATTCGTTAAAATGTAAAATTAATGGTAAAAAGGCATAACACCTGTATGGACAAGATGGGGGTCAACATTAGTTTCCATGTTTTTTAAAGACTTTTTGCTTATAATTCAGTTTCGAAGTGGGTGAGTTAGAGTAAAGCTGAAGGGAAAGTGTAAACAGATACCACTCTCAGCAATACGGGACAAAAGGGGTGTCAATAATTATGAATGGGGGCTGTTCTGGACTTAATTTCCAGTTGGGGGGTGTTAAAGAGGATACAAGTTATTCACGAAAAAGGCCTACCTGTATTTACGGGACAAAATATTTGTTCAGAAATTTACATGCTCCTGTGTGTATGACTCACACTCCAGATGGGGTAAGTAAGATAGAGGTAAGGGGCAAACAGTCATGAATTATAAGGGGTCAGAATAGAGGAATTCACGGACTTCTGTATCAAGTACGTGACTCAATTTCTGGACGGGAGTGAGTTCAGTTAGGGGAATACTAGATATATGCAGAGCAGATAATATCTGATGGTGACAAGGGGGGACAAGGTGACAAGTTACGGTAGGTGAGGATGTCCCTCGCACTTCAGCAACACGTTCTGTGTAGGAAACAGCTATATTTCACCAGTTGGAATTGAATCGTTGATGTACGTATGCAAGATGGGGGTGGATGGTCGGGGGCTCTGGTATCTCGGTCAGAATGACTTCATACTTTGATGCGAGGTCCTTGTCCCCCAAGTGGAGTGCAATCAATAATGATATACAGCAATGGTTGTATTAAATGGGTTATAACATTGAACGAATTTTGAGTTAGTTTATTTGAATAACTTTCCTCGTCTTGATTTCCCTGGATTTTGTTTTTGTCGATGGATCTGTTTCTTACCTTTAAAGGTTAAAGTAAAGGAGGGCAATGCTGCCAAATTGGGTTAAACTGAAACATGAAGGTTTCGAAAACGAAAGTAAAAAACGTTGCTCAAAATTAACTTCATTATAGTGCGAAAGCCGAAAGATCTTTGATTTTAAAGTACTGTTTAATATCAACATTGTGTTCACTTGAACGGTTTTATTTTGGGTAGAATGAAACATGACCATTATTATGTTATCAAAGCCTAAAGATTTGATATGGTCAAGCAATATCAGAATAAAATACATTGATATTCATTAAACCAAAGTATGATTCTTCGGGAATTTCGTTATTCAATCGTTGAAGATTTCATGGAATTAAACTGGTAGAATCAATTTGCCTTTAGTTTATCTGTTTAGTTTACCAAGTTTGGACTTTAACTTAAAAGCAGATAGGACAAGGAACTTCACAGATGACTCAGATGGTCGATATCAACTATTAGTGATGATTCAGCACATTTCCCATCATTCGAGTATTTGCCTCCGTCCATCAAAGACACTATGTCAATTAAACACTTAAAAACAGTTCGATGTAGTTGCAATCGTTAATACATTAAGCACTGTGATTAAGAAGAGCGTGTTTAAATGCCTGTTATAGACCACTTGCATTGGCCGCCATCTTGGATGAAACGTGCACGCGTGAAGAGCTGTCATTGGCTGAGAGTCGTGCGCAGCGCGTACACGCGTGCACGTTTCCATTGGTTTTTTTTTCATCAAAGATGGTGGTAAATGACGTCATGTGCGATCCATCTATTACGGTATTGTTATAACCAGTCACTGCCCGATCCCTTCCCTTGTTTGTGAGCAAGGTTGTGAGAAGTAAAACTTGACCCATTCTTGTAGAGCTGCTTAACAATGTTCTGCTCAGCAGAAATGAGCAGGATACAAATCCAGTCAAAAAGTGTATCACATGACATGGTAGCTTGGGTGACATTCTTGTTCTAGTCATCATAGTTTGTTGTGCTTAACTACTTTGTGTGCTTAATCAGCTCTAAGGAGTAGGGACTGGTTATTGTGTCCCCAAATGTACGCAGTACATAAACCATGTCCGTCTGCACATCAAACTGTGATTTTTTCACGAGAAAACACAGTTTTGTTTGTAATTTCCACTACCTTCCACACATCTTCAACAAGGCAGTGATATAGGTGAACCATTTTTAAACCACAAACAGACAGATTTACACAAATAGCAACGTACAATTGTGTATATAATTACTTTCACATTAAGATGTTCTGTTACCTATCAGTATTAATAGGTCGACACCCTAACAGTAATTAGTTTTTTCCCTCGTTATACACGTTTCCCAAAATGGATAATTTCCCTGGATATATTATGATCATGAAATCCAAAGCCAGTACAGGTTTGAAAGAGGATAAAGGTGTCCCACAGGTGGAATATTGCAATCCCTGATATCCATTTGTACGTATATTTATAAATTGTATTTAATGGAAAAGAAAAAAAAAAGAAAAAATACCACGAGAGAATTCCGTGACGTAAACACCTGCTGGAATCTTATTCAAGTCTCCCTTAAAATTAAAAAGAAAAAAGGCTATAATTTTCGGAAATAAGATTTAAAAAGGTGTATAGGCCTATACCTACACGTGTCTTTTATTTAAATTTTTGTAGTTTAGAGCAGTAGGTAAAACCACGGCGCTAAAAACTTAACCTGCGAAAGTTTTGTTTTCGGGGGTTGCTGCTCGTTATATTCAGCATGGAAGAAAGACAAGTTTCAACAACAAATGAACGTTTTCAATGGCTGTCTTTCAAATAAATGTCAAATTTCGGACAACATCACAACCCTTTGACATTTTGTTTCCATGGCAAATGAACTTTTACGGAGTATACAAAGCAGTCACACCATACTTTCTGCTAATGATTGCAAACCACCAACAATTAAATTAGGCCTACTGAGTGTGGTAGGGTTGGTGGTCCTACACAGCATTTGTAAACTTCTGAAAAGAACGCAGAGTTGATCCTGTACCCCCGAGCCTATTGATATTAGTAACAACACAATCTCTTGGGGTTAATGACCAAGTGCAAGACAGACCACCACTCTTGATTGGCTAGTCATAGTTGAAACGCCCCACCGCAGGAAGTAACAGCTTTCACTATTGGGCGCTTCGGGGCATGTGCTGGGTGTGGGATTGGCTCGTGAAAAAAAAGAGTTCAATCCTGCTGGGATTGCAAGTGTATACATAAGAGTGCCAGTGATTGGTTGCTTGCGGCGATCGGGCTTTCTGACAGCCACTCGTCATGCCGAAGCAGGAAGGAGTCAGCCCTAGCGGGAGTAAAAGACCTGCTGATTGGTCGCTCAAGGCAGAGGGCATTGTACTCCTCCGTGCCACCCCGACACCAGCCTGGGTTCTAGGGTTCTCTGTTATACACCCAGAGGGGAACGAACTCCATTTGGGTCTCGGTATAATTTTCCCCTCTCCGCTGTAAGAAGCACAATTCTGTCAGTCAACATTTCTGTTAAACTGCCCTATTTTTAAAACATAAGCGGGAAAGCGTGTATTCTTATTTCTTGAATGTCATTAAGGACATTGCTTGAATAAACACCAGCAACGAATAAATTCACAGCGGACTTCATATTTTTTACTGGGTCAAGGGTTCAAGGTGTGTATGGCAGCTGTTTCTTTTAGGCGCATCGTGTTCGTCAAATAAAACAAGCTGCGTGGCGGAAAGTTCCTGTTTCAAAAGGAAACGATAAATATCCGAATGTTGTTGGTGTTGTTGAATGACGACCTTTCCTTTGCTATAGAAGAAAAGCATGTTCCCCCTTTTTTTAGAGCTAGAAGCGAGACCGTGCGTCTTGAGATGTGATAGGAGGATATCACACATTAAGCTCAGTCTATGTTAAAAATACTTGTAAAAAATTTTCCCATATTTGGCCCAAAATGATAGCAAATGCATCAGTAGTTTTGGAAGGGAAGTTAATTCCCACCCTCTAGATCTCAATAAACATTCAACATTTGAACATTCATTTTGGTGGTCACGTTTAAGAAAAAGAAAGAAAAAAAAACAAAAAAAAAACGAAAACATTATGTTTTGTCAAGGAATCTTGATCCGGCCCATTCATGCCAGACTTATTTCGTCTGCGGCAATTAAAATAAGCAACACTAATTTGCGGAATCTTCCAGTTCTATTTCCTTAACTTTGAGAATCACAGTCACAACTTTTTTTCCCCGATAAGAACTTTTTAATTAGTGACCAGAAACAGATCAATTATTCAATAAATTCTCGAGCTAATCATAGAGCAAGGGCCCTTTGCCCTTGCTGGACTGTTACCACGCTAATTCTTCTACAACTCCGCCTCTCAGACCCTCTTGTTGATGTGTCTTGCTCTATTTCTACCTCCATGCTCACACAAAACATTACAGTAAAATCAGTGTATGTTATTTTCCTTTGAACCTATACCTATGTACTCCTATTAGCACCCAGCCTAACTCCCTGTTGCTCATAACAAACAAGAAAACCCTGGACCTCTCACTAGCGTGTATGCACCTTCTTACCCTGAGGTATCCCTCTAGATTCATGTGCGATTCCGTCAACACCCATCAGCATTAAATGCCAAACACCATGCAAACACCAACAAAGACGCGCTAAAACATCTTTGCGGCATGATGGAGCCTCCACACATCAGCAGTGTTGTGGGCAGATTTGAGTGGACGTCTATGGAAGCTTTAGTGAATTAGAAAGTTTTGCTGGCGTCAACTATTATGGCTTCTTCTTGTACAAGGGGCGGGGGTTGGGGATAAGGGGGGGGGGTGGTGCAAGGAATGTGTCTTTGTTGTCGGTTTGAATGAGTATGAACGAGGTGGGAGAATACACCGTGCCGCTGCTGTACTCTGAAGGCAGTCTCTGCTCTCCAGACACTACCACAAGAGCCTTCACCTGTACATCGTCCCCCTTCCCTCTTTGAAATGTGCCGTCACCCTTTCGAGAGGGTTATGGCCCAACAGCAAGCTGACTTGGAATAAACACCAGTAGAGAGTCTTTCCCTTCATGGTTTGAGTCTTGGTTTTTGTCGGTCTCCACCAAACCCCCAAAAGAGGAAATAGAGAGGGGGGAGAGAGTCTCGAGAGAGAATGGACGGAAGAAAGAAAGAGAGAGAGAGAAAAAGAACAGTAGCAAAGTGGATTTCCCGGAAGGTTTGTCACAAACTTTAAACATAACCGTCGGCATAAATAAGTCTCAATCGGACCACACCACTGGTTCTTTTGTTGGTGGCTGGGTGTGAGGCTGAAAACAGTTGGCAGTTTGGAATGTTACAATTGACTGTCGGTGAGAGGTGTTTTTTTTCAAAATGGGAATAGAAAAAAAGTCATGACAAATCTGCATTTTTTCTAGTAAGTTCATGGGTTTGGTTGTTCCCTGTCCTAATAATAGCTTTTCAGAATGGAGTAATACTGATGAGGTATTTTCAGGTCATGGCGAGGTCATTCCAATAACTGGTGGTCACGGAGTGACTTTATTGTCAAACACAGCTAACAGGAGAAAACTATCCCAAAATGGGGGTATAACTCTACCCTGATTTGAACTTTCTTTTACCTATGTACCCAAAAGGAAACCCTTGGGTGGCAATGGCTGATAACACAAACTACAACAACTAATTCTCACTGTCATCACAACCTGACCTGTATCCCAATTGGGATAACTTTGACCTTGACTGTTACCTTCCTCTCCCAATTTGAATCAATGATGCCCGATTGAGAATATCATTGTTAACTATGACTTTTTCAGATGTTTTCCCTTTTCAAATCCTAGCCCATATTCCGATGCACGATAAAAACCTACAAAATAATCTCACAGTTACATGATCTGTCATAAAACTCCAAGGTAAAATGTCATCATAAGATCTTATTTAAAACAATAACACAATTTCCACTGTATTATTTTATCTGTGTCTATCTGAAATTGCTTTCCCAGATAAAGGATTGCTCCGTGATGATAAGGTTGACTCAAACATGCTGATCGCCTCAGAAGCCCCCCCCCCCCTCCTCCTCTTATCCCCACTTTCTTTGGAAATCCCTCAATATTGAATCTGTCCTCCCCTTTGGCTGTGCAGGGTCTTATTGCAAACTGCACGCTCTTCAGTAGTTGGATATTGATCTAAGGAAGTTCTGATAGCATCTCTTCGTCTCACCCTTCTTATAATTTTCCCGTTGGCCATTCTGCTTGACTCATAACATAAACTCTTCGAGGGCGGCCATTTTCTTTTTTTTCGACGCAGACTTTATAAACAATCCTTATTTGTGTGAGAAAGATGTATTATCAATGTTGTTTAATACCCGGCGGTCATTGAAACAAGACACAAATACATGTTTTGTCTTTGGTTCCCAATTTTTAATCACAAGTTTATAATTTAAACATTTTGAATTTTAAATAGGTAATTTTTGTCTTTTGTTTTGCTGGCTGTTTTACTTGGATTGATTAATTGTTAATTAATTTTTGTTATTTTTGTTTAAATGTCGGTAAGATAATTTATTTATGTTTTCCTAAAACAGAAGGGGTTATCCATCAGTCTGATGTACAATTTATTGAGCTGACATTTCAGCAAGTTGTAGACGGTGACTTTATATACACGTAATGGCTCGCTAAGAGATCTGTACTAAAAGCAAGATAATTACCTGGAGTTTCGGCAGTAAATTGTCAAGAAAAATCATACTAGCGATGATAGAGTATGGAGCCAAACGGCTCGAAAGGTCACTTAGCACGAGAAGATATAAATGCCAAGAAAAAATGCAATGTGGACTCTTATCACACCTCTCATGATTCACCTCATGATACCACCCTTCTGTACACATACTCGTAAATGCTCAAACCCAGTGGCAAGTTGCCCCCGGTCTCGCCATCCCCGGCAGCAAGTACATATTATGCCGAAGTTTTGTCATCTCTAAATTCAGCAGAAACTACTTATTTTGATAGAGAAATGATGGCGCTGTCCAATTCAGTGACACTCCAACACTGTTGACTTGAGATTTATATAAAACCGTAAATGTGTTTTTACATGTTTTATGGGTAAGGTTTGCGTCTGGGTAGTATGTTCGTATTTTTGTCAAATTGACGGGGGTGATTTGACGCACATAAAGAGGACCAGAGAACCGATTGACAAATGTGTCAACAAATTGATTTTTAAGGGGTAGACCGCGAGGATGTTTTTTCAGATCCTCTCTGTATAGCAATACATGTTTTCATGCCTTCTTGGCACTCATCAGTTGCGTGTGGGTGATTCTAATAGAATCTGTAGGTCTTATGTTTTGTGAAAGACATATTATTTGTGTATTTCGCTTATAGGTTCAGGTAAAATGATAGAGAAATTCCCCCACCCTGGAGGTACGCCTCTCCAAGAAGGCACTCAAGATGTGAGATTATGTGCAGTATTTTCTTCCCTGGTTTATTATTTTTGTTAAGAAATGCTTTCCCGTATTAAGCTCACCGACTTTTGTTGTTATTATTATTTATTTCTGGTAATGCATCCAAGGATGGATGCCCCATTAGTGAGGAAACCTGCATGTCAACAGGGGGTGCTTGCTATGTGAACCAGAAACACCGGGGTTAAAAACTTAACCCCTATACTCTTCCACGAAAAGTGTTCTGGGTTCTTTTACATGCACTTAATTCGTAGTACACGGGACCTACGGCTTAATGTCCCGTCCGAAGGACAAAGCAATTATGGTAAAGTATCTTGCTCAAGGACACAAGTGCCGCGAACGATATAATGTTAAGAAAAGATAAAAAATATCAGTTAGAAGATATCTGTTTCTGCATATGAAATTTTCGAAGCAGGAGGGATAGTGGGACACAGGATAAAAACTTCCAAAGTGTTGCAGTGTGTGGGAAGAAACCTAACCTGGACTGTGTTGGGCTTTTAACGTTGTTAGGTTGTGGGACATGGATGAATGAAATTGATCTTTCGTGAGTGGAGCAACCGGGGTAAGGGGAGAGGTGAAGAGGCTGCCGTGATGACGCTGAACTCCCTCGAGCAGGGACATCATATGAAGAAGCACATCGTACATGTGAGTGTGCAGTACGGTAGAGCCTGACTTGCATTATTCATAGTGTAATTTATTTACAACCAGTGCACCATATGCCGCTGCATCCAGCAATCCCCACTCATCTAATCCAAATATTGCTCTTTTCAAAACTACCCGACAGATACTGTATCTTACATAATCCTGGGGCGATGTACGGGCACTACAATCCATACCTTTTAGTTACATTGTACATAGCCAGTGTGATTATTATAGCTCGGATGATGCATTGCCGCTGCACATCATTACGATTTCCCCCTCGTGTTGTCGAGAGACATCTCCCCCCCCTGCATTTGCAACCGCAGCACCCTTTGCCTCTTGTGAGTAGCAATGGGTGAAGGGGGAGCGCTCAGTATACGGACACTGACTTGCAATTTTCTTGGATGGGTCTCAGAGGGCCGGAGTGTCGCCGCCGCCGCAAGGCAAAGATGGTTTTTATTTTGGGTCCGGTGATTACATGGTTTATGGATGTGAGAGTGAAACCCTTTGAACCAGGTGTGTACAACATGCCCAGGTAATTTGTCTCTTCCATGCCCGTGCTGGAGAACAAAAAGGTCCTGCAGCTTGTGGAGATGTTTTAGGACAATTGCTAACAGCAAAGAGAAATGAATGGCAGGTTTTCATGTCATCTATCTTTGATCGTTGTGAAATGTATACAGGGGGGCTTGGGCATTCTCCTCTCTGGGGGTTTATGGTAGGTTTGTTGGCTGCAAGATTTACGGGGTGACGGTGAGTTTCCAGTCCACAACCTAGACATCCCTTTCGCACAAGGGAAAACATTGTCCTCGGCCTTTCGCACACCTTGACTGAGATTTAGTCAGATCTGGTCAGATGTCGAATCAAGTCACATGTAGAAAATTTACAAACACTCGAAAATAGCTATAACAAAACAGTTCGATTAGACCACTGGGGCAGTCAGGTTGGCTTAGTAATTTATTTACTACTGCCTTTCACCTCTTAGGACCCCGATTCCCGGACCGAAGCCTTGCATGTGGATTGGGGTTTTCAGCCCCTACCTAACTGCGTGGGTTTTTCTCTCTTTGGGGTTTTCCTCCCACGTCTAAAACTGACATTTCTTCATTGTCTTCTTTGAAAAAGTTGGTGCGATGTTTCCATTAGGAAATTCAGATTCAGATTCAGATTCTGGAATAACCAGGTTCAATCCAGTTAATAGAGCTTGTTAAAACCAAACTCCACACTACACACACCTTCCTGTGACGAGTATAGTATGGTGTGGAGGTGCCCTCGTACTCGGTATAGGCCTCGGAGACATTGGGAACAAAGTGTCTTCACACGGGAAATCTCAACAGAGGAATGCTCCACAAGGGATATTTTGTAGAAAGTGATGGGAGGATGTTAATGACATGGTCAAAAAAAAGAAAAGAACAATAGATGATCCAGGTTGTGAGTATGTGCCGTATGGTGTCATTCGTCGAAACGAACGCACAGGTTGTAATACCCACACGACTCGTTTTCTCCTCGCAACTTTCAATGCAAGGGGCGGACCTTGCAAAGAGGGTGTCCCGTTCTCAACATAACTTTATAACCAAAACTACTGTTCTTAAACTGCTGTGGATGAAGTCAAATTTAAGATGTTTAAGCTACTTCTGGGTGCACTGTACTTTAAAAACAAAACAATGAAGGGGTTGACATACCATAATCCGTCTTGCAGTATCTCTTCTGATTTATCTGACTGCTGGCCTTACAGCTCGGGCATTCATCTGAAGGGATAAGATACGAAGTGAAAATCATTAATAACAGTTAGGACTGTAATATAAACACAGTGTTTGAGGTAAGACAAAACTGATCCGGATTCCGCGTCTCAGGTCAGGGGCCGTGACCCATGTATGTCTGTGTCAGTATGACCCGAAACTGTTGAAAACCTGGCATAAAACCGAGTGAAAATCCAAATTTGGGGATTTCGGTTCTTTTATCATCACACAAATATCCTACTACACCTTGAAAACTCCCAAGTCCGGATTCCAGGCCGGTCCCAGTAGGGCCTGGCAAATCATTGGTCATTTGACCATTATTGGGTCATGGCGACTTGGAAACTGGCTTCACAAATGGGGTTTTAATCCGGATTCTGCGTCATTTTGTCCCATTTCTGGATTATGACACAGATTACGCTTGAAGCCTCTCGGCCACAACACGCCATGTTCATGTAATTACTAATTTATATTGCAGCAATCGAAATACGCAACGGCGATATTTTTGGGGGATATTTTAAAAGTTCATATTTTTATAAAAATCTATGAACAGTGTAACAATATTTCGTAAGAAGCACGCTATACTGCCTCGAAAGATCGATCATAAACGACCACTTGATCAGTACGCACGCTTTAGTACACAAGTCCCAGGCATCAATCATAAAGTGACGTCCTGTGTGACACACTTTCGTTTCAACTTGATAGGAAATGAAGATGTTCTTGCGCGGAAAACAGGCTGCCCTGTAGGCCTAAAAGTCCTCTTTGAAAAAGAAGACTGCATTCAATTGTATGCATCTTTCCGTATTCGAGACGTAGAAGATTAATCATTATGAGAAATTGTTCCCCCAAACTGTGCCACACCATATGTTAGAAATGTGTAAGACTTTCTTCCACTTTTATATCTCCCGAAGGCATGATGGAAATGTCCCCTGCTTCTAACGGTATGTACCGGGGATGCAATTTTGAAATGCCTGGGTTTGTGTTTAACTCTCCGTGACCACAGATTTAAAGTAAAGTGACGATCAGAACAGGTGAATTTTATTTGAACATGTTTAGGATGTTCTGAGACAATGTCTCCCCTTAATTGGAATCCCAACATGGGTATCTCATTAGATAAACACACACACACGTGGCTACAGCAGTTACATCATAATACATAACATAAAAGAGAATCAAATAAATGAATTGTCCTTTCCCATTATTTTCTAAAGAGAAACATTTAGTTATAATCATTAAGTGTCATCATCATCATCATCATCATCATCATCATCATCATCATCATCATCATCATCATCATCATCATCGTCATCATCCGGTTCCTGCCTCTGAGGTTTTCACATAGGAGTACGACCCAGGGGGAAGGGGGAGGGAAACCCCCCCCCCCTCAATTCGGGCTAAAAAAAAAGTGGGGAATTCAGTCACAGCAAGAAGAAAAACATTCGACAGAGAAAGCAAAAACAGTTTGTACCCGTTAATCATGTTTCCATCTGTGTACAATATTTTGGGCAAATCAACCCCTCTGACCCCCTTTTAACCAATGAGTCACCATACGCCCATGCATTAGTTCTCCATGCTACACGGTACCTGGGACCATCCTTTCCATAATGTCATGTTACTCTAGGCTGTCTATTAAGTCAACCAAGAAGCCCCTTCCCTGCTTCTTAAAGTATAACCAACATCGTTGTTATTATTTAGAGAGTCAAGCTCAGTCTCTCATAATGATATGCAACAAATATTCTCGAATTGGGAATGCCGATCTTAGCAGACAGCCTTATCACGTTCCAACCTCATGATGAAGAAAAGGCTGCTAAGCAAGTTTCTTCGCTAAGCGGAAACGTGCGGGGCACCGGTCGGTTCAACGTAAACTTTATGATATTTTGGCTGGTTACCTATGTCTGCTAACTTAAAGCAAGATTACTCTGAGCTTAGAAATTGTGTGCTAACAGGATTTTTGAAATCAAGACTGCGTACAGAAACAGTTTCAGCAGTGACCACCATTGGAGAGTGTTGAGTAAGTCCACCGAGAGATCAAGTCTGATTGCGTCGTTTTGGTTTGAAGGGGAAATAAATCACGGCATTGCGATGTCGTCTGCTACCGCGGATTGTGTGTGCGGTTTCGAAATGAAATGCAAACAAAGAAATTAAGGATCTGAAATGCGATAAGCGCCAATATTATGAAATGCACACCCTCTCGGAAATTAGTGGACATTTTTTGTCAAAGTAACCGTGTAATTTATGAGTGCAAGTGGCTTGGGTTTCATAATTGTTCATGGGAAAGTAATTTTCCCATAGTCCATTTTTTTCTGAAAACTGAGTTCTGGAAGTTTTTCTGAAAGCTGGCTGCATTCGTTTGGGACGAAATAGCCTATCCAGCACCAACAGAAAGGATCCCAATTAAACAAGGGACACTTATTTGTAATTTATTGGGGGGGGGGGGCACAAAGGAGACGAGATATATGGTAACTGGATAACCATAGGTACACAACACAAATGTTGTGCTGGTAACTTGGTATTTCTTATTATTTTGACCAGAATGACAAACCAATGGTCATCAGTGTATATGAACCAAATGATACAGAAGACAACCTGTTTATGCATGATGCTTCAAATTCAGTGATTCTTATGGATTCCGGGTCCCGTGGGAACCGCCTCATTTATGGATCAATAATGTCCAGGAATCTGTGTCCAAATAACCCAGAGATGGGTCAAACTGACGCAGAATCAGAGTAACAGTTTTTGTTGTTGTTATTAAGCCAGTTTCCGGGTCAGCCTGACCCAGAAATGGGTCAGACCCCCTGGGATCTGAGTCAATCCTGACCCGGTTTATTTTAGACTGTGTGGATACGAATCAAGGAGATGAAGACATGGTATGTACATGAAGATAACACAAACATGTCTCGTCTGTGAGTTACAACTTCGCACTGAACTTGTTGATCACATGTACAAAGAGATTGCGATTTGGCAATGACTTGTAACCAAAACGAACAGTATTAATGTGTGTTTCACGCAAACAAGAAACACAAGTTCACAAACTTAGTTGAGCCGGCTATAAAATTGAGCTTACTGCCAATTTGCCAACATGAACTGCCAAACATGAACATTTCGGTCACATTAGACTGGCGAGTAGAACTTCATTATCCTAATGACTTATGGTCGCAGTGACAGGAATTGACACGGTGGCAAAATGTCCTGGGTTGACGTCCTCTGCGTGTCACGCGTTTTTTCCTCCGTTGAAATATGTCTTCATAAAAAAGTCGGGAGGAATTTTCCATAAATCTATTTCTAGAAAAAGTCGGCCAGGAATGACACGGTTCAACCAGCGTGGAACCCGACAAAAGCTACACCTTGTCTTGTGATTGACTCCACATAAGACCAAAAACTGCGCAAGAACAAAAGGGATTTGTTTTCACAACAAAACCTTAAACCTTTTTGCTATCAATTCGAATATTTCTAAAGTCCGGTTGTAATATTTGGTTACATACCAGCAAGTAAACAGAACAATGGTTTATATTATGGAAGTTTGTTTCCCTCTCTGGAGTCAAGTCAGGCGCAGCGAGGCAGCGAATAGTTGGCATTTTTTCGTTAGTTGTTTGAGAGTGCGAGTCAGCCGGCAACGTGTTTTTAGAGTTGTCGCCTGTCTTGCCACGGAGATGCTCTCTTGGAGTATGTCATCACGACGCTTGGGTAGTCCTAATAGAGCTCTTGTTTTGGATACATTCCCGAAGTTAAGATTCCATGTTTATTATTAGGTTTGTACAACCCATGAATGTAAGCACAACATCGATACATGTTGCCACCCGTGTAATATTATTAGTACAATTGTGAATGATAGTATGATTGTATTTTCGTTGGAATTCTTAAAATGTTTCAGACCGTAAGCTAGAATATTTTCAGTTGAAAACTTACCAAAACAGTTACTCTTTTAGTCGCAATAGATATACCGATGGCTGGGAAAAATATCTTCTCTTTGACAACAATAGCAACATCGTGTTCAAAGTGCGCAGCAAACAAAGTTGTTGTTTTGAGTATACGGGTTCACCACGGAGGTTACCAATAGATTGTACTTAAACACTGGAACAAACTTATCTCAAAACGATCAAAATAAGTGTTCACAGAACTCGTACTAATGTCAAGGTGGTACAAACAAGTCACCTTGGGAAAATACACTTTTATCTATATGAATTTGCGAGTTCTATAAAAAGGCCCCGTTTATTTACACTATACCAACACATAATACAAATATTGACTCAATGCTCATTACCCACGATCAGTCTTGGTTGTGCCATTTTGGGAGCCATGATTCCCCGTGTGTAAACTGTGCAGTGAACATTTTAGGCGCACTCAGTTAAAGACGTGTACCATAGTTATCTTTACATACAGTTTGACTACAAAATGACAGACGTGCGGACTGTAGCCGCATGTGACGTCAGTGCATGGTGTCTCCACACTGCAATGTCAAAGTGTTAGCAACAAAGTCTTGAATCACGGTTAAATAAGATCACATCTTCTCGAAAATGTATGCGAGCCCAGAATGACGAAAATAATGGAAAATTATCTAGTACGCCTATGACAATCATCATCCCAAAGTTTTTTTGTTTGTTTTTATTGTGCATTTTTCCAACCTTTACATTATCCCTTTCCAAATACTAGAATGGGCGACACAGATCGACAATGGAGGGCGCCCCATATGTAAATTGTTGTCACGTGGTCTCTAATCATCACTCCATCCGGAGAACCACTTGACACCTTTTTGTTGACTAGACTATTTCTGACAGGTCTAATTGAACTGGGGATGTTGACTTAATTACTCTCAAAAATCTGTTTGATTGAATAAATTAGAAGGCACATGTGCAGGTCAGACTGCGTTTCCCTTTATAATTAAGTCCGGCCCGAAACTCAATGGACTTCACTTTGAGATCCTGTGAGTAGGTCATGTACTGTGCGAACAAACTTAAGGACAAAGTATAGGATTGCTTATTTTCGAGAAACTAGTTAAGTACGGTACTTATCCTCCATTGAAATATATATATTTTTTTTCTTTCTCAAAATTGATATAAAACAAATTTGAAAACCCACCAAACCACCATTGCGTTTTACAATTGTTGCATTCAAAATAAGCACGTGTTTCAACGTGCACAAAATCCCTGATACAAAATTTAACTGGCGACCGAATTTGATGACATTCTCAAATTGGTTGTTTAATTACGTACTCGTCCAAAAAACAATATCTTGTTCCTTCAAATATTTGAAAATTTGAACTGTGCCTTTAGAATCCTGAACCTAAGCAGCACCACCAAATGTCTAATGCTTTGATTGAATTCGAAACTGATTAAAAAAAAAAGAAAAAAGGCCGACAACAGTTTGTTACAGATAATTATATGTAAACGAACATGGCATGACAATTATAATGGAAAGATCAGAAGAAAACAAATCTTAACTAGATTACAAACTAAACAGATTGCACTTGATGGATGTGCAAACTCTTTCAACAATAATAATCTCCATACCCTCCCATTCAGCATACAGTGATAGAACATGTCTTGTAACTTACTTCAAATTGCTCTGTGTGTAGGTCTAAAGGGGGAAAATGCTCTGAACTTTTCAAACAAAATTGCTCGCAAATCACTTCATCAATTATACTTTTGGTTTAAAACACGAGTTTCACGTACACAACATTAACACCTGGGCCGAAATAAAAAACAATCAGTATCATGGCATATCTGGGTGTCACATCTTTAATAATGTTCTCACTGACAGACATGCGGCTTCCTGTTAGAGCACCTCTGTACACGAACGCCTTAAAGGGATAAACACAACTTCATAAAACGGATCCATGGTACACACATGAACTGACAGTCGTGGTGTTCAACCTTCTTTAAAGGCACCAATGATTAATAACTTGGTTTTGGGGGATTCTTGCTAGTCCTGATGAAGAATTTCACTTCACTAAGTTTCTTACCAGAAAACAAACAGAGCAAATTCAATTGTAACTGGTGCTTACTTTGGTGAGGAAAAACTGTGGAGCAGTCTCAATAAGTTGTAGGCATACATAATTTTGTTTATTCTACTAGTTTATGAAGGGGGAGGGTGGATTGACTGTTGTATAAATGCAACTTTTTGTGACTTGTTTCAAAGAACTGAAGGTATTTACACAGGGGTGAATTCAGCACAATTTTCTTCAGAACTGACAGTATTTTTAATGGAAGTAAAGTTTTTCGAGATTGTTATATATTACCTGTAAAAAAACTTCACAGCGAACTAGATTTGTATTGATTTTGCTGTGCATTACCAATCCACTTAAACACTGTCTTTAAGGAGTTATCTTGGTTTTTATTTTGCATGTGTATATTTTGAAGCGAGAACACACCTGTGTCTCTGATACACTTGTTGCCACACCTTCATCCTCACAAAGGGTCAGGGGGCATTGGGGTCAGGAGGGGTCAACTTAAACAATATTTTGTTTAGACTAAAACGCCCCATGTGATGTGTGAACAAGTGTTTTGACAAAAATACATTTGCAGGCATTATAGACCCACTTAAAATGGTAATTCGGTATTCGGTAAATGGTAATTCGATAATGGTAAAGAAAGAAAAAAAAAAAGAAAATGGAAATGCAATTGGTGTTTATGTCAGACACCAAACTCAAACGTATGGTATGAAAATAAAAAAAATAACTGTAGATTGGACAAGAGTCAACCATGTATAATTCAATACTAAAGGTACACAATTTTTTTGAGATTTTTGCTCTGCCCCGGTGTTCAAACTACAACCTTCTCCATTATTGAAATGTGAGAAAATAACGGAGTATCACTTAAAAATAGTCATGATCGACAACACAAGGGATAATGTGCTTTGATTGCTTAATTTTCCTCCCGACTACTCAAGTCCATCTGCTATTTTCATTGCTCACAAGTCAACGAGAAAGCTCATTATCTGGTTAGATTATAGGTGCACATAATAGCGGTGTGTGGGTGACCCCAATCTGTATCGGTGTCACACACCTTTTTCCTCCGTGACATCAACTTTCACAACTCGTTACCGATAAAGCTTGCCACGACTAAACGCTTCACCACGCTAGGAAAGTTCAGCAAAGCTATGCTTCCACATCACTCAGCACCTACCGCCGTAATCCTGCCGCACTATACCCTGACCTCATCTTCCCTTCCTCTTTCCAACTACCGCCACCGTACAAAATGCACCCGCAGTACCACCAGAGGATAGCTTTCTCTATCCCTCTCTATGATAACACCGAGAGAATTGACTGGGATGGTTTAGGCATGATATGACCCCAAGGTGTGCCCGAGTTTCAGAGGGTAGCATAAAAAATATCAAACAAGAAGCCAACATGAGAGTCGGTGCCGAAGGGCTAGTGCGTGCGAGGTAAAGTGGAAGCAATGAGATAAACAGCTTTAACGCTATAGGCCCAACTGAGAGCCAGAACTAACGTTGTTTGAACCACAGAGCCCTTTGTTTTAACACAGCGATACAACAAACACACGATTGGTAACAGTTACACATTTTAGAAGTCTTGTTTTGAATCCCCAAAGTTCCTCTTGGTAAACATGGCATCAGTAATAATAATGTCTTCTCCCTCTGAAGTGCTGTGAGGAGAGTGTTCCCAACTCTCGATTTGCTTTTTTTGATTTGGCATAATATACATTATGAACGTGTACAAAATACACACATTTTCACGTGGTTTCACGTTGTGTTGTTGACAACTCGATGAGATTTGAATGTACTCTTCCAATGATGTATCCACTTTTAAAAGACTTGATTGCAAAACGTTATTTCGCGATGTTGTTGTCTTGAGCCAGTGTATCTTAATGGAGGACTACTCCGTAATGCACACGTGTTTTTAATGCTTTAATTCTGAAGTCCCCGGAGACCTTCTAGGAAAACAATCTCAACTTTTAACGTCTCAATTATATATTTTTCCTCTGGGGATGCTGTCCCTCAGTCAATGTCTCCTCAAAATGCCAAGACACATTTTTGAAAAACAACATTCAAAGTTAATTATTTTTCTACCTTGGCAACAACACTTTTTTAAGGCGATGTCGTCAGATTTAATCGATCAAAACACCCTAAATCTATAATTGATTTTGGTAAAAGACAGGCATGCGACGTTTTGGAGGGTGTTTTTCAGCAAACCTGGCAACTTCGAGATGCTTCAAGTATTTTTTCATATCAAGGCAAGCGTTAATTATCAAATGACCTGTGAAAATACTAACTTCTTGTCTTACACATTATTTGTGTGTTAATTAGCATGAATACCGTATTCGGTGCAAAGGAATTAACGTCAACAAAACATACTTAGAGTATGGGATTCTTGAAACTGTATGTTTGTATAGCACCACCATGTAACCACGTGTGTAACACGTCGTGGGTAATATTTAATCTATATTGACGACGTATCTTGATCATGCTTGCTGTTTGAGTTACGCGGTGCAATCTCGCGGGAAAATAGACTATCATCAAATAGTAACATTCAAGCAAATCATTTTTAAAAAGTCACGTATTGAAACAACATTTTTACGTTCTCTTTTAAAAATTCAAACTCAGACAATGAGGACAAGTGATTTTCCAAGGCCCCTTTGCCTACTTTTTCTTGATTCTTTTGTGTATCTCTCTTTGGACAGGGACAATGATTTCTTACCCCTACACCTGTCCCTAGACTTGATACCGATGCACCACAAAACAGTGTGGTTTCTTGGGGAGGGGTTAATTTGATGGCATTATCATTCTGACCTTGCCACGGAGCTCTCTCTCTCTCTCTCTTCAAGAGTTCAGTCCAACTATGCCATCCAGAATGATTTATCTCTCTCTCGACACCTCTCGTTTCCTACTCACTGCTCTGGTATATTAAAAAATAACAGCACCTCTCGCCTGCACTCTATACCCAGAGAGTATTAGATTTGGAGGTGGATGGGCCAGAGGGCCTCATTTCGGGGGGCAAAATTCATTTTGCAATCGGCTGGTGAATTTTGACTGCCGGGTCTCTCTCTCGGCTCATTCTTTCTATACGTAATGTTGACTTATTAAGGAATTATTGTTAGGAATTTAGTAATTGATAAGATGAATACAATCGAATGCTGATTTTCTGTAAATACTAAAATATTCCTGCGTAATAACTAAACATTCTCTTCACACACAAATCATGACAAAAATAATAACCCGAAGGACTTTGATTGTTTGTTTTCATATCAAATACAGGAGGTACGACTGCGCTTTCCGTAGTCGTGGTTTAATATGAAAGTGTTTAGCACCGTGTTAGCCTTGCCTCATGCCGCATACACACACAATCTGTACCGATACACAGAGCTAACCTTTTTACACAAGTCGACATTTCCCACACCCGTTAGCTTGTTTTACTGTACTACGAATATCAGCATTTACAAAATATAACCGATTTCACTTATATATGATGTACTTATTGCTTTACAATCTCATACAAGGGTGCAAGGAATAATCTATAATATCATCTTTGGGCTTTCAATGCATGAAACAATAATCAATGTTAACCCCCAGACATAGTCCAAGATTGTTTAACAATTGTATTAAACTTATACCCCCAGGCCAACACCACTAATTCCATAATACCTCAATTCCCCAACAATAATTCCCGGCCACCCTAATTAAGTACTTGCTGTGATAATTTCCAAATCCAATAAATCCTTGCAAAAATGGCCCCCACAAAAAAGAGAGTTAAGGTCATACACCAGTATGTTCAAAAGCCCCCTCTTAAATCTGTCAGTCTTACAGGTGTTAAGTGGCGCCGAGAGCTCACCTGTTGAGGGTACCAATCACCCAGGGTAACCCCCCTGGGCCCCCGGCGCACCGGTGACCGAAAATAGCAATCCTCATTTGTCAATTTCTGCTTTTTTTCAAAAATCTTTAATTCAAGGCCATTTTCGTTAAGCAATATTTCCTGTGTGTGATTACTGTGTTTTTCCGCCGGGAGGAAGAAGGTCTACTCATTGAGGGGCGGGTCTTGTGTAAGTGTCAGGAGGGGGGTTAGCATGGGAAGGTAACTTGTGATGGAGGGCTAGTGTGTGTAATGCCTTGGTATGTCATTTTCTTGTCTTGCAAGAAAATGTTGTGAATTTACTTTTTAAGTGAAAACTTCTAAGCATATATAAGGCATTGCTTCCCTCTGGGAAGAAGATGGTATCGAAAATAACTGCTTCTGCATTACTGTAGGATGAATATACACACATATCGTCAGTTTAAAGGTTAGAGGTCACAGCTCAGCATAGACTTATATCAGTCTGCCGCCTTCTTTGCTTGGTTTCTCAGTGTGCAAGATTAATCAGAGATACCTATTCAACTTAAACCAAGAAAGGCACCAGATTGATTCTCCGTCCAGTCTCGATTTGGTGACAACATTTGTGAACCAAACTAGTGTCACCATTAAATATCTTTGGATTGAATGCCTTCTTTACATACACATAGTATGTCCCACCAGGTTACACCATATGCCTGTGGGTACACATTAGTCAGTTTCAAACACGAGTAGAACCACAATTACACAATTTTGAACAAAGTTTAAAGATGTTCAATTGTTATCGATGGATACTTACCCCACGAAATTTAAGTCAACGAATATAACAAATAACAGTAAAAACACACACATCCTCAAAAAGTACATTGCAAAAAGAGAAACCTACACGATGGGGGTACTAACCTGTGGTAACGGGTGGAGGTGCTGGCTCATTTGGAGGTGTGGTGATCTGCGGAATTCCTGGTAGGAATTAAGAAAATATCAAATTAATACCGGTAGAAAATGAAAACTTAGAACAATTTCAAAACAAGCAAAAGGTGAAGGTTGACCTTTGCCCACCACCCAAAGTTACACCGATGCCCCCTAAGAAATGTGTATAATCGATATCTCAGTCGGTGTAAGAAATATAGGATAGTAGCTCGGTAGTGTATTGTCTTTCTCCCTTGAGAACAGCGTATATGTATATATATATATGATTTATTACCGAATGCAATATACAATCTTGTGATGATTTATAAGTGTCTAAACGTTCACTGCCTTGCTTTCTACAATGTCATTCTATGATTCTGCCACTTTGCTTAGATATTCTTTTCAGAAGATCATTTGTTTATTTCGTCGGTCGGTGCAGTGCAATAGATTTTGAAAAGCACAGGGGAAGACGTTACATGTTTTTCCATGGGTACTCAGTACAAACTGAGTGGCAACTATTTCCCTTTGATGTTCTACGAATTAAAATGAACCCCGTAGAAGTAAATTTGAAGGCCTTTACTTTTGTTCATAGGGCCTATTTGTGGATGGGTCTTACATGCATATACAAAACACACTGGATTCGATTACGTTGGTGACTTTGTACAAAACTTAAAATTAAATTGTCCTCTTTTTTTCCAAATGAATCATATACGACCGCACCGCCACAAGCCCGCGCAGTTACCAGTCGGTAGAGTGTCCGGATTGAGCGTATTAATAGACTTGACCATACACACCCGCAGGGGGATCCGAAAAGAAGTCTTGTAGAGGACGGGGGGAAGCGAAAGAAAACATCTGCCAAGTAGTGCGAGGGTTTTGAGAAACCGAACCGGCCCGATGTCCTGCAGCGTATTTTTGTTGGTTTGTTAGTTTTGTTGACCGTTTCTTTTCGGGGGGTTATTTGTAAAGGGGACTTTGAGTTCCTCGAAATCAGAAATATCAAATGACTCTGTGTTGTCATCTTCTGCGTCTTCTTCGTCTGAGATTTAGCGCAGGATTGATACCCGAGTAGCGGTAGCGACCGAAAAAAGAGAGCGAGCAAAAAAAAAAAAAAAAAAAAAAAAGAGAGAGGGGAGAGACAAAATAAATCTGGGACACGCTCCGATCGAAGTGTGGTGTAAAGTGATCTGAGAAGTTCTTACATTACTAATACTAGTCTGAGACACTGATGGAATTTTATTGGAGTGTCCTCACAGGTATTGATTTTCGAGAGTTTTTTTGTTGACAGATTTTTTTCTTTCTTTTGAGGACATGCAGTTTTGTTAGCGTGATGACGAAGGCTTTTGTAGGGACACTTGTTGCCCACAAGCGGACTGAGTAACCATGACGAATCGGCGATGATCAGTGATGGACGCGCTCTGGTAATTGGAAACATGTGAAATTTGTATCAAATTATGAGAATTTTGGACCCGTAAGACATGAAGTTTTGGAGTTGGACCAAATATGACAAGTAATTTTCTCTGCGAGCATCGAAACTCACTGATGATACCGAATTTCAAATCCTTTTCAATTTGTCTTTCCCATAATATGCTAATTGGGTCTGTCCACGCTAATAATGGGTCCATATGACAACTTTTGGACTGTGGCGGAAAAGGGTACGGAAAAGGCAACATTGCCCTTTATTTTGTTTTTGTACAATTCTCAGCTGATACTGACTGTGCTTACCAAACAGTATCAGAAATGTCTTAGTATTTAAGTTGTACAAAACGTTCAGCCCCTAAATCTGCTCTTGAAATGCCCCTTCATGTCTCTGAGAACACAAAAAGGTCCTGTGATAAAGGTGCTGGATGGATAGGCTGGACTTGATCGATGTTTTCATCTACATTTGATTGATTCCGGCGTCTCCCAAGTGTACCGAATTTTGCATTTAGATTAAAAAACGTCCAAAAGCATGGATGATGGCATGCCGTTACTGTTTGTGGTGTTGTTTTTTCTACAACATTATAAAACAACCTGTGCGCATGATAAGTACGTTTAGAATGCAGTTTATTTTATCATGTACTAATTTATATTTAAAGGCAGTGGATACTTTTGGTAATTACTCAAGAAATACATTACCATTCAAGAAGAAATTACTTGGTAACGAGCCCCTGAGAGCTGCTGGTTATAAAAAAAAAACTTTGTGAGGAACGACCCCACTGAATGAATGTAGTGTGTGAGAAATAAGAGGTAAATTCTCACTAAAATATTTGAATCTGAGAAAGGCTTCAGGCATGAACCTTTCTCAGGCATTTGAAAGCGCACAATTCTATGCAACAAGGGTGTTTTTCTTTCATTATTTTCTTGCGACTTCGATGACCAATTGCGCCCAAATTTTCACTGGTTTGTTATTGTATGCATATGTTGGGATACACC
Organism: Pycnopodia helianthoides; assembly: GCA_032158295.1. Taxonomy (NCBI): domain Eukaryota; kingdom Metazoa; phylum Echinodermata; class Asteroidea; order Forcipulatida; family Asteriidae; genus Pycnopodia; species Pycnopodia helianthoides. The sequence goes on from CM063245.1 coordinate 16,183,830, forward strand.
AAGTGAGGATACTAGTCTTTGACATTTACCCCGCATGCCTATAAAAAAGGTATTGCAATTGCATGTGTTGATTTCTATTGTGTGTGCGATTTTGATTTTTTGGAAGTTTAGATTGGTTTTTGATCAAGTTTCTTCATCAAGTTCACTTCAAAAAATTATTTTTGATTCTACGCTGGCATATATAAAAAGATAAATGCCGGACAAATCGTTGCCTGAAAAAACAACCCGCCGTATAACTCAGATTATCTGATCTTTACTGTAATCATCTTTACGGGAGAGGAGAAAGAGAGTTGTGGATCGGATAGTGTTACTGCGGGAAAGAGAGAAAAATCAATATTCCAATTCGGGTCTAACGTTTGACGTCTCCTAATTAGATAAGAGAATTTTCCCCACCCCCTTGTCCCCAATGGATCCGTCTCTGTATAGCCGATGACAGGGTTTACAGTATCAGGAAGCGATCTACGGAGTGCATTATAGCAAACAATGCACCAAAAAAAAATCAAGAGAGAGAGAGAGAAAAAAGCGTGTACGAAATTGACTTATTAAGAGTTTTCACTTCACACGTCAGATTGGAAAGAAATCCTGGCTCGCCTCCCAAGGGGGAAGGGGGGAGAAAGGGTTGGAGAAACATGAAGGAAAGTGCCTCCTCACGGATCTTAGAGAGAGATGAGGTGAACAGATGGAGTCAGGAGAAAGTGACCATGATGGGATATAGGAAAATAACACACGCAGAGTAAAGAGGAAATATTTTGAAAAGGGGGGTTTATTTATATCTGATTAGAAAACACTTTGAAAGGGGATTTTGTACGAGGATAAGAAACTATTGACTTATTGCCTGATTCCCATTGGCATTGAAATCATTCTCAACATTTAATCAACATTGGTAAACAATATATCCTCCTACAATGTGTATGTGTAGTACCGGTAATGGGATGTTCGCAACCACATGTCGTAGCAAGGGTTTCCCCGATTGGACGTCATTGACAGGTTGGGGTTCTATTTGAGGTTAAGGGTACCCCATTTGGGATACTTTGGATGCGGTTTTAGTCTGAGGGATATATAGAGGAATATGAAGAGGGAGGATCCAATCGGGCCGAAGGTATATCCCGATCAGGCGTGTTTTAATGCGGATATCACAGAAAGAGTGTCCAATTTGTGGACCTTGTATACCTAATTTGGAGGAAATTGGGCTAATTTATATTCCAATCAATGTAGTTTAAGTGGCAAGAGGTCAAGTTATACTCGGCAGTTGCCTGTAAGTCCCGTCACGTCGTTGTGCCCCGTTGCTCACGACATGGTGACGCATATTTTTTTTTGCGCACGTTGGCTGTCACTCTGGTAGTGAGCTCGGCAGATCAAACTGAAAACTTGTATACATACTTATATATTACCGTTCATCATGAATACATGCATGAGAATTAACGAGTGTAATATGCAGTGCTCCATATCGAAGTTGTGAATCTTTGTCTTTCTTGGAAATTCATTGCATTCCATCACTCACATGTGTCTATGACCTCGACCATTGTGTGTGACTTTGTTGGTTGTGTTCACAAGGGAGGTGGGGGGGGGGGCATATAAATGATTTCTTTTGCTATACTGATCAATTCCGTGACTTATAAAAAAAACTATTTTCAAAAAGTGGCCTACATAGCACAGTGTAAGGCCATAGGCAATGTTACAAACCCCTGGCACAAAAGCCTCGCATTATATTAAGAAAGAATACACTTGCCATAATCGACATTGCTGAATAACCGAAAACCCCTGGCATTTTTTTCCTTTCTTCTTTTTCTATTTTATCAATTCTTACATCTTGGCCACGGGCGAGGATTGCTGATCACTGTTTTCTTAGTTAAACTATTCTCCCTTTTTTCCCCGCATAGAAAAATCCACTCGCTCGTTTGGGGGGAAAAAAAAGAAGGGAGAGGGAGTGAGCAACTTTCAATGGTTTAATTTTTCCCACAACACATAATGTAAACCTTTCTGACAGCTTACGCTGGAGGGGGTGTATAGACGATTCAATAAAACTGCTAGTTTTTTTTATTTATATATTTAACTCGACAAAAGAGTTCGAGAGAAATTATACCGCAGGGAGTGAAAAATAAACCTCAAACATCGGCGAGGTATTGTTGAAAGTAACTTTTTTCAACAGTTGTCCCCCTCTCTTTTGGTTACAAGGCAGTCTAGCGGTTAAAGATCCGCGACACAATCAACCCTTGGTATAGCGATACTGCAAGCGTATTGTAAACAGGGTCGGGAACTTCGGACAATGTCTGCTCTTTACTAGCAATGGGGATTTAGGCAACTGTTATCGGACCTTCGTGTTTGATTTACTTTTAAAAGAACTTTTCATGAATTTATAATATTCATTCGCAGTATACTTTTTTTTCTGGAACGACAATATGCGTTTTGTGTACTCCGTATAGACTGAAGGGCGTTTAAGGCTTATTATTTTATCTTTAAGAGTCAACGTATAGGTGGAGTATTTCTTTTGAAGGTGACAGTGTGGTTGCCGAAGGTTTATGAACGCAATTACCATAATCTACCTGAAAAGTTATAAAACATAATTTGGGGGTGAGTTGAGGGTATTTAATTAACGAACCATTAATTTGTGTTTTTTGTTGATTTCATGGGGGGGGGGTCACATTCGTCGCAATCGAATCAAGTGGTCGAACACAAACGCGATTCGAGAGAAGTAGGTGACACACGTCACTAAACGTCACGGCTGTTCAGTTGGGCATTACACTACTAAAGCGCGTGCCATTTTTATTCAAACGTTATTACTTCTGTATTAAGTGCTCTGAAAATAAACATTTGCTGTAACATATTTTCGGTCGTTGGTTCACGTCAATGTGCAGCGACCCGAAACCGCTTTTGGCAACGGCTGCTAAAACACACCCCGATTTTCAAGTGATCAAAGACGGTCCGAATCCATCAATCTCCCTTTTTTTTAAAGTGGGAATATGGGGTAGTGGGATAGTGGGCTTCAATGTCTAGAATAACAATAAGAATCCACTCCCCAGTTAATATTCTGATCAAGCCCTGTGCCATGTCACTGTGAACACGACCCAGTAATCCCCTGGGAAGGATCGTGACATCCTATAACTACGTACATTCAGCTGAAATAACACCCTGGGATGGTGATAGATGTTACCTTGACGACAAGTCTAACTTCAAACTGAAGGACTTCTCCTCAGCGGTTGTGTTGTGTGGTATGGTCAAAGGTTGACACTTTTTGGCCCACGCTTGTGACCTACCAGAACTATCTGACATTTTAGTGGGTGTTTTCTTTTTAATGACAAGGACGATATCCTTCCGGTCCAAGGCTGAGTGTGAACATTAAATCGGTTCACGTCAATCACGTCAATATATATATTTGAAATTATGTTTTTCTTTTTAAATGCGTTTGCCTTTGTCGTAAATCTTTGAATTTAATTTGCCTCTGTATGTTTTCCACAATTGTTATTTGTTACAAAGCTGAGAAACGGATAAATCGAATCAATTGAAGAAGAAGAAAAAAAACGCATTAAAATTCCAAATCACGGTTACTTCTCCTGTAACTGATGTGTATCACCGCCCGCCGAATCACGGACGTATTCGTTTTCTTATGGGTCAACAATGTAAGCGAGGCATACTAAAAAATGATGTCCCGTATAAACGTACGCGGACGTGGCGGTAGTTTCAATTTATTCCGGTAACACAGTAACGCTTGCTCTGGCCATCTCACACCACAAAGTCCCCCACACAAGTCAAGTTGAATCTGTGTAAAGCGGTAGTTGTGAATGGTCAATACGTCACAAGCCAAGGTTTAACACATCGGTCTTTTTTTTGGCATTTAAACCCGGGTGTAAAGAATCTTTCAGCGGGTTTGAAGGACTCGCTGCGTGTAACAAAAGTGGTGGATTTTCGGTCAGAAGTGGGCGCGGCATCGTCCACCTGCAGTAATTATTATGCGCACTTGGCTGTAATGGGTTCACACAGCAGCCACTTTACGGTCTTGCACATCATATACACACAAAGTGGTTGCTTGCTTTCGTGTACCCTGGCATTTTACTGTTTAACTGAAATACCTTGGGTGAAAATATGCTGTAGAATGCTTGAGGAGTCCACTGACTCGCTATAGGGTTTGTATTCTAACATGAGGTGCTCTTGTGCAGTTTATGAAAGAGCCTGCTGGCTGTGCACGTTGTGGCATACAGATTTTACACTCTTGAGCTCAGCAAGTTTGTGACGTGACATTATGAGTGAATGAAAGGCGAGTGTGTGCAAAATACAACAAACAATAATACACAAAAACCCGTTACAATAATTAAGAACCTCTGCTACAAGAAAAATGTAGCAGTTAGGACTATAGCTATAAGTTCTGCCTGGGCCATCCACAAGTGTACTCTAACTCGACAACCAAGTAAGAAAAACAAACCCTAGATATGTCTTGGTCCACAAGAGAACAGAGTTGCAGGTTTTTCTTCCTGCTTCATCAAATGTGTTTTTGGTAATGACTTTTGGTCCGGTTGAAGCAGCTTTCGTTTCCGAACAATCTGACGAGTATGCTGTATGACCTGACAAGCCCCTGTCATCTGACCAGGGCCCAATTTCATGGCTCTGCGGCTTACTGTGGAATCCTGCGCTTACAACCCATAGAACTAAGTGTTTTACACAGTGCTCCATTACAAGCGCAGACAAGCAGGGCAATGAAACTGGACCCTGTTCAAACCAGTCAAAGTGAGCATGACACAAACTTACCAATTGTGTCAAGTTCTGAGCAGAAGCAGGCTACCAGCCTAAACGCCATGTGATATTGCAGCGTGCTGGTACCCTGCTACTTTTCAGATCAGCAGAAAGTCTGATAAACAACACCTTGCCTATGATCAATCCTGGTCCAGGTCGTTGCAATCTTACAGCTTTCCCCCCTTGGCCCCCAAGAGCAGGTGAAGTGAGGTATTATATCGATTGACTATAAGTCTCAAATTTGACTTTACATTAAAACAAAGGTGAGTGACAATTCAGTGTGTTATTGATTCAACACTTATGATGTATACGCTATTGATGGCCCAGGCATGTTGGTAAACCCTGCAATAGAAATAGTAATTAAGGTAACTATATAATGTGGTGCATACCTTTGATCTCTACAAGTGTGTGGTGACCAGTGCGGATGGTACATTGTGCACATAGAAGGAAAAAGAAGATTAAGAAAAAAAACAAATATTGCAATTAGCTACACATTTTGGGTCGGATGACCATTTTTTCCCTACAAAAAATACTAATTGTTTTCTCTACAAGAAATACTTTTTTTTTTCTCTACGATATATAGATGTTTTCACCCATGAGAATTCATGTCTTCTTAAATCTTTCGTAAATTTTCTGTTTCTTTTCGATTCTAGTGTTTTATTATTATTATTATTTTTTTTTTTACTTTATTCGAGAGAACACTGTTATGGTCAAATGCGCTTTCGTAGAATTTCTTTACTTATACATCCATCTGAAATGTTGTCGTTGTTAATATCTTACGTCTGTGAAACCTAACATTGTTTTGAGTGGACATAGTCCGCTATCTTTCCCCTCTTTCCCCCTTCTTTTTAAAGTGCGAGAATCAGTGCAAGAACTGGAGTTAGGATAGGAGATTTTTTGTTTAAAGGAAAGTCTGATTCATTTTTGATATGGGAGCATTTGTAATAGTGGAATCAGAGCAAGAAGACCACAGTGTCATATGTATTTATTCACTTCAGTTATACGATTTCTTAAATATCTATAATCTATATATTTGTATACGTATGTAAAATATACATACACATGTATATCATACCAATGACAACAGTTTTGTGATGAAAGTGCAAGATAACAAATAGTCTGTTTTTCTCAAGCAAACAAGTTCACCTGGGCTTTCACCAAAGTTAAAGATCTAGAATTTCCATGGGTAAAAACAATTCTTTAAACGGAACAGAATAATCACTTGTACATGTACTTTCGCAAAACAGGAGTAAATCACATTAGTTTTCCTTCCAACCCTCCATTGTTTTCTAGAGTCCAAACTCGATTAATACACATGATTTTTATTGTCAGTGCATCACAAACCACCAAGCTTTTTTTCGATTCTGAGAGAGAAAAGCGAGATCGAGGTAGAGAAAGCGCGACAGAAATTCAGGTAAATTTGTGTTTTTGTATTCAAGTATTTCTGTGGCTGGAAATTCCATGGACACAGAAATCCTTGGCTCCCTCCACAGAAAAGCTTAATGGAAAAGAATGTAATTCAGCCACATAATTGTGTATTTATGGATTTATTTGTCGTGGTGAAGTGATTTATGAACTGTGCCCCAAGGCTTCCTAAGCCCTTGAAGAAAGCAGTGTCCTCACTGCTTTATAGTGAAGAAAGAAGAAAGAACGAAAAGGAAAAACATTTGCCACAAGACCAAACTATCATGCAAGGCTAACATGCAGTCGAATCCACCCACTTTCAGCGGGAATGCAATCAAATTTAGCATGCATTTAATGAAATAGGTCATTATCTGAAAATTGGTGCCCTGATTTTTTCCCCTTTTCTGTTAGTTCCTTCACTTATCTGCAATGTTGCAAGGTTTTGGTGTCAGGTGGTAAAACACTTTTGTTGTCCTCAAGGCCTGATTTGGGGGAAAAAAAGAAAAGTGGAGCAGAGAGATTGCTTGGCGCGTCGTGGCTGATCCAATTCAGTGAAAAAGGGATAAGTTGTCAGACGTATCCGTAGAACGAAAACCGGACAACTGTAATCCATTCAGAATTGATCAGTGGAGTTGATTCTGTGTGGAGAAATTGCCGCAGGCCAATTCGATTTTCTTCTCCACACAGGGGGGGGGGGGGAGATGAGAGTCATGTTTCTAGATCGAGAATTATAGATGAGGAAAAGCATCATGTTTTGAACAGAATATTATGGAAAAAAAGTATTTTTTAAAAAGAGGGACACAAAAGAAAAACAAATCTGTACTGTTTCAGGTCAGAGAGCTATTGCGGGTAATGGATCTTGGTTTAAGTGATTTTATTGAGGTTAGAGTTTTATAAACTGTAATCTTCCAAGAGCGTTAAACAGAAGTAATCGTGGTATGGTTTTGCGAAAATGCTCTGCTTTGCCTAATCTTTAAAACTTTCGAAGGAATTTTTGTTCATTGAAAGTTTTCTTTCACAAACTACCACAAATGTTTACCCCGGAAGACTGTTTTGTATATTTGGCCAGCTGCCAGGTGCGAAATATTATATACAAAATATGCCACCCTGGTCAATTTCTTGTTTTACCTGCCCTGAAGCACATTTTCCCGCCACAGGCAGACAGACAGGTGTTAGGGTGTAGTCCCGCAAGTTTCCATGCGAGTCCAAAGCTGTTTTTTTTTTTTTAACTTGCAACATGAGCCAAGCTTAGAAACGAACATAACCATGGTCGGATGTCTTATTATGCATGACAACTCGTATCAATTGAAAGGCCCTTTTCGAAAGCACGACTTTGTCTTTCGGCTTCGGCCCCGGCTCCGGTCGACCTTTGAGTACCGCACTGAAAGCACGAAACATTACAAAGTCGCTGAAGGAGCCTAAGCCAGAAAGCCGATTCGTAGTCCGCGATTTTGAACAAGATCACACTATTTGCCTTAACTCTGTCTTATTCCCCCGAGATGTAAAATGCTTGCTGCGGTAACCAGACTCATGTATGTCGGTTATGATGTCAGTAATCTTTGGTGAAATTAAACAAAAGAGCTGAATTCTGTTCATTATTATGGTTTTACGTCAGGAATAATATTGAACTGTCACCATGCCTACTGGCTGCGCATGCAGCGTGTAAGCTACTGTGGTTGTGGAGCGTACAGCCTCACTCTCATATCAACCGTAAATAAGGCAAATAGCTGCTTTTCAAAATTCAAAAAGACCTTTGCGAGTTTGAGTTAACGAAACACACATTTTGATTGACTATTTATATGTATTATCAGTACACATTATTATGTTGTATACGGCTGTGCAAGAAGTATTACATTCAGCAAGACCTGTAGATGCTGTTGCATTAATGTAGCATTATTCAGACATGCGTTAATCCATGCATTAATCAACTGTTTCCCAGTTAACTCTTCTCGGTGGTTAATCCATGCCCTGCTAATTATGTTAAACGCGGTTAAAATTAGAGCCTGGAATAACATCCACATTAACCAGCAAAATTAATCTGGGGTTTTGTTTTTTCCATTAATACTTGTTAGGGAGAAGTTAATTCTGATTGCAGCAACTGTCTATTCGGATATTGAAAAACCTAACTTTGCCAACTAAAATAACCACTTTTGTAAAATGTGAAAAGAAAAAACCGAGTTTCCACCAACTGTAAGGATATTTTCTTTGTGTTAAAGATTTGACTTGGATATTAGGGTACTTGGAATTTCTAACTGCCCCCTTCCCAATCTCATGGCTAGAGATAGCTAGGCCCTAAAGGCATAAGGTAGTTAGGCAATGGGAAAAGAACAATCAAGTTCCAGCAAAAATTATGTTGAAAAAAAGAAGATATTTATCACATTAATTGTATGAATTTTTTTACAAAGACAAGCAGCATGAGCCTGAAAAAGTTTCTCGTTGCTCACACAAAGGACTTTTTTCCATGACCTTTTTCCAAAGATTTAACTGGCAAAATTAAAAACAGACTTAAAATATTTACAAAAGTGGGTGGATATTTCATACTTTAAGAAAATCTGGAAATTTCTGTTTAAATAAGTTTGTCTTACAAAGAGAACTGGAACATAAATATTGTAATGCCCAATACCTGTGCTCTACTTTTCAACCATGCGTATATTGCCAAGGACAGTGAAGTTACCCGTTACCAAGATTGCTTGATTGTCTTATAAAATTCCAAGAGTTTTTAGAACCGAAGCACCATTTATTGCTAAAAGCTAAAAGCTACAACACCAAGGCAACTGTAACCTACATGGAAAACAGAACTTAATCTACCACTTGTGTTCGGTTTATCATATGCATAACTACTGAATATTCAGTAATTAATACACATAGTGCAAACCTCAGTTTTGACAAACCACCACAAAAAGCAACAAATAAAAAAAAAACAAGGCTCTTTTTTTAATCTCTAGCAAGGAAAAGCTTCCATAAATATACCATCAGGCACAGAAAGGAACAAACGTGTTTCTCTTGCAATATATATAGAAGAGGTATAACTAGCACAGGAAGCATATATAAATAATAATGAAGATAATAATTCCACAAGAAAGAACTGAGAAGCAACAAATGAAAAAAAGAACAAATTCATTCTTGATCGGTAGACATTCCAACTCCTGAGAAATTAATTACCCAAATCAAGATCTTCTCCATCTAGGCGCGGTACAACAGTAGCTGATGATTTCAAAATAAAATAAGCAGCTCATTTAGGGGTTGGTTTTTGGTTTTTGTTTGTCTTCAAAGCAAATGTTAATAGCTTATTGGTAAAACAAATAAATGAATTAAATTAATTACAATAATAATTACGTTTGATGAAACAATGATCCAATGATTGTTGACGCATGAACCTGTATTATATGTTGGCATTCCTGGATCCGTTTTCTTTTTAAAACTTAGTAGTCATGGGTGGGGGGTCATTGCAAGGTGGGGGATAAAGGGGCGTGGCTAATCAATGTCTAACAATGCTAAACACCAGACAAACGGTCACTGACCAATTTGAGCTAGGAGTCTTACAAAAATGTAGTCCCAAGCAATGAGTCAAATAGACATTCACGATGACATGTTGAGTTTTGAATTGACAAGGCCATTTATTTCCAGTGTTCAAACACTTAGTTAGATAAGCAACTCTGATTAAAAAGTCTTAAGATAGCTTAAAGGGCATCATAGTTTCTTTGTGTGCTCCCTTATTTTAGTAGATCAGGTGAAAATTAGGAAATTTTGTTTTTGATTTCTGTCTTAGTCTTGTAAACATTGTTAGACACTGTATGTTAGGATCCAATGACAACATGCTTTGGCGACTTGTGAAAGGGCAGCCATGCGGTGCATGATGATCTGGTGAAGTTGTATCCAAAATGTATGACAAATTAAGTGCAAAATACCAAATGTTTAGGGGGAAATGATATATAAAAAGGAATAAAATAAAAATAAATATGAATTTTAAAAGTAAGTTGTCGATAACCAGGGTTTGTTTAGATTTTCATTTTGTGAACATGATTTGTGGTGAGAACAACAAAAAGGTAACAACTTCCAATAAATATTCATGCCGTGTTGCAGTCATTGGTTGAGCAACACACATTGCTATAAGTATTCATTGTTATTACTAGTTATCACTATTCATAAACTGCTATCAATCTTATCGATTGAAGCTCAACAAGACGCGCGTTATTGTTCAATATTCAAACGGGACAAGCTTGTGTGTTCAAACATGAAGATGAGAACAAGAAGAGATATTGGAGATAATTTGAAAACAGATTATGTGAGGTTAGAATGGATGGGGTGCACACAATGTGTAATTTCAGAATGTTGATTTGATATGAGTATTGGTTAAAAAATGGTGCTTCATGCAGTGCAAACAAAACTCGAACATTATAAACACGACAAACAGTTGGTACCCAAAACGGCTTACTTATACACGGAGCAATGGTGGAGCGGCTCTGCTGGTACCCTTTAGCGCAACGGTTGCACGTTAGTCCGGTGACACCATCTTTGCACGGGCACTGGCCTGTGGTCTGGTTGCAGATTGTGCCTGATGAGCCCACTGGGTGGCAGTTGCAAGCTGCGTGGGAAGACAAGAAAAGACAAGATGGAGATAATCATTATGAAATAATCCAAACACTCAACGGATCATCGTTACGAAATTATCCTGATTGGGATAAGTGGGATATACTTCTGCCTTGATTAGAACCTTTCTCCCAATGAGGATATCAAAGGTCTATATGATTTGAAATGAACCTTGTATTGACGCAGTTCACCTAACGTCATCACCACACAAATCTCGGTTCCATCATTTTGGGAGTCAGTTTGCCGGTGTGACTGTTTAGTGCGCATTTTAGCATAGTTCACCATATATTTACATGCAATTTGACTCTCAAAATGGCAGACCATGGGTAGACAGTAGCCGCATGTGACATCAGTGACAAATGAGTCAACGCCGCTGTGTGGAACATACAAGTAGGTTCAACATTCCAATTCTGTGTAAACTTGATAAAATGACAAATGTCATATATTCATACATGACACTCCATTGCATTCAATAACCAAACAAACCAAGATTGTGCCCGTATCCACAGAGGTAATGATCAAGGCAGCTTTAAGCAACGCCCTAGTCTTTACCTCTGTTAAGTCTCATGAATCGTGTTTTTTTAACAACAAAAACATGGGAAAAGATGAAAACACATAAAATCAAAGTCAACGAATGATTCTCAGCAAATGTTACGACCTTTAGACCACTTTGCCTGCTATTTTCAAATCTCAACACATGCACGTCGAAGTAAAATTAGTCGTTTAACTTAAAAAATATTTGGCTGAAAAGAGATGAACTAATCGTAATATAATGCTAAACAAAATGCAGCAACAAAGAAATACACACATACAAAATGTAAGATAAAATCAACACAAAGATGCAGACTTGTTTATTACTGTACTGGTGTACAGAGCCTTTTTTTTTTTTTACTACTGTGTGTCCACTATACAATAGACTAAACTCATTATCTGAAACCTTAGTAAACTAGTATAAGGCCCAACGGCATAAACATGGCAAATCCTTCCGATCGCCTCCCCATGGTGTTTTCGGTCAGAAAGAAAAACACAAATGGTGGTATTTCCCCTCCCCTTTCTTTGCTTTCCAAGATGTTTGTGTGAATTATGCATTCAGAAAACATAACGAAGCATGTGAAAGAACGGCTGTTGCATGAAATACCTTTTCAAAATGAGGGTCTCCTTTGCTTTTTGTCAGTCATGAAAGAGTTCATGATTGTAGTCGTGCACAAAGACTGCTCAAAATGCTGAACATCAGGGCCCTATTATGTAGAGCTGCACTATCAAACTATGCTTACCAGAATAAGGAACAGTACCATCTCCACTGTTATCCTGCTTATATTTGCTTAGCAGAAATGTTTTTAGCAGTATTTTCTGATTAAGCAGCCCTATGAAAATAGCCCAGGCCACATACTTTTGCGCTTTTCGTTCAATGAAAAGCGTTTATTATTTTATAAAAAGTAAATTAAATCAGGCCGATCTTTATTTCAAGTTTTATTGGCATTAAACGACTGAGAATAGTTATATAAACCCCTGCATGATGAAAGTGCATCGCAGGTTACTCCCAAGCTCTCGACGGTACCCATTTGTACTCCTGGGTGGAGAGAAGCAATAGTGATAAAGTGCCTTGCTCAAGGACACAAGTGTCGCGACTGACCAGACCAGGATTTGACCCATTCTGTAAAATTCATATCCATATGCATGGGCTGTAAATCTGCAGTAAAAGCAGAGCCAATAAATTTAGCCAAGAAGCAAAGAAATTGGTCACTATATAATAGTCATAAGCAATACATGATTTTGTCAGGCAATCAGATTCAGTTGACTAAGCATGCTTGCAACATTGTTTCGACAGTAAGTTTTGCTTTGAAGTTAGGCTGGGGGTGAACAAAGGTATAAATGGGTGCTCCCTCGTGGACCCCCAAAACATAACAACACATTATAAAGGTTACACCGTCTGACTCTCTTCCAGCTCAAAAAAAAAACCATCATCCAGAATAACAAGATTCGAATCGGCAGAGATGGTTGCAACACCTCAGAGGAGGACATTTTAATTTGCAGGGAGAAGGGAGGTGTGACTCCCTGGAGAGGGGTGTATAACGAGACGAAGGGAGTAGAGTGCCTAGAGGAAGGCATCGCGGATCTCTCTCCAAGAGGGGCGGCTGACTTTTGTCGAGTTGTGAATCATGGGTGTCAGACGTATAGGGTGGGGCATCTTATAAATCATTCGGTTAAACTGCCTCCTTTGAATGCCCTTACCTGGAATGACTCTTCTTTGTGTGGCCTCTTTTAAGGAGACATTATTTAAACAACTGTTGTATGATTAGTTTACATGTGATAAGTACAGTGTGAGGGGTTTTTCACCTGAATTATTACTCTCTTTTTAAAGAAATGTTCCGATTTGCCTGTGATACTGTCATCCCAGTTACTGTTATTGTGTGTACAAAAAAAACACACTTTATCTTTCAAAATTGTCTACATTAACCACAATCGATTCACCAGCTTCATGTTCAAACAAAAAGCAGTTTTATAAATTGTTCATGGGTCGATTGTTTGATGTGTTAAGTTGAAAACTATAGATGGTTGGAAGGATTGTATTCTTCCCAAAGCTGTTGTATCGTAGATTTAGAAGTGGAGCGTTTGAAAATATAAACCTATGAAGTGCCGCCTTTGTAAAGCTCAAGCTTGTTTTTCGAAATTTTCATACAAGTTGCTGGAAGGGAAAAGAAGGTGAAAGTGGTTATTTGCACCCCCCCCCCCTGAAATCCTTGTACCCCTCACGGTGCACGTGCCCCCCTTCCAACGACCCGAGATTCCCATCACCGTGTTATATACTCTTAAATTGCTCCAGGGAGTAGATTCTTCATTTCCGTCTAAAGTTGTAGTCCTGATTCATTCAAATCGCTCGATCGGCCTTTTAAAATTGGACTCGGTATAAAATAAAATAAAAATGTCACAAGTTATTTCCACAAATCTGTGAACGTGTGACAAATACAGGGGTTCAACACAATCCGCTCAGCACTGGCCGAACCACGCAGGAGGTTAAACTTTTTTAAGATGCCAATTTGTCTATCATTGTAAATGAGCTGCACGTATAATGCCTCTAGTGTTTTTTAGGGGGACAAATCTGGGGCAGGTCTTTTAGTGAGAAAGCCACAAACATCACCGAGACAGCTTCTTGCAGAAGTGATGTGAGAAGTGTAAGGTGATGTCCCCATGTGTGCCATCTGAAAGTGCAAGTAATTGAACCCTGGGTTGGTGAATTTAGCTCAAAGACTGTTAAAAAGAAAGATCAAATTAAATAAATTGCGATCTTAAATTAGTGTAATGACCTTATTATGACCCCAACAAAGGCTTCAACCACCACGAACATTCAGTCATCCATGAGCGTTGCCAATGAAAACTATACAACAATCATGAGAAGAGGAAAAAATTGACAAAATAGTATTGACAAGATTATTTTACATCTACTGGAAGTCTTCATTCTACTGAGATTTCAAAGACTTTCTGACGATAAACTCTCCAAACAAATTCCAGAAAATGCTAATCAAATCCAATCATAAACGTTTCTGTTTTGTGTCCAGGGCTCATTCTCAAATCGTATTCCGTATCACACCCAGGCTCCCCACCCAAACACGAGCCTCTGATATGCACAGCACAATCCCACAACAATGAAATTATCAAAGAAGGGTAAAACTAACTATGGTTCCCAGACTTCCATCACAGTCATCAAGTTATCTTTAAAACAAGGTCACCACCCATTTCTTGTTTACATGTAAATGCAGAGCAGAGCAACCTTGGCATCTCAAGTACTTAGCTCATTGAGTTTTTTCCAAAATACTTTGCCACAAAACAAAATTGAAACTCTTTCGTTTTCCCCTCTTGTTCCAGGTGTGACACGTGGCGAAAAAAACACCCTTGCGACTCCTTTCAGTTTAAATGTATCAACCTCTCCACATACTGGGTGACAAAACGAGCTCCACCAGTCATTCATCTCACATCAATACTTATTTTTTTTTCGATCCACAAAAAATAATTTAAGGGTTGTTTACTGGATTTCTTTTCAGCCCGCAGTGTAACACCCTTCATGTCAATAGGGGGAAAATCATGCTATTTTGTTAAGGAAATTGAGGGGAAACTAACATGGGACTGTATACCTGCCTTTAGGTACAGTTACATCAAAGTTGTGAGAGGAAAAACACGGCAAGGGGTAAAAAATATCGAGAGTTTGCGTGAATTGATTGTCATAAGTGCAGACCGGTGAAACACCTTTTGGACGGTTATGTGGTAGTATGGTTTAACATGGGGGTAGAAATATTTATAATACCACCCCGACTTGTTAAATATCTTAAATGTTAAGATCCAGGTTGAATGGCTTCTGACTGGCACACCGAACAGAGGTATTGATCAAATAGGGAGACCGGCTAGATAGCTATTTAAGTTGGTATAGAGTGCCGGCACAATAATCTGGAGGTCGCAGGTTCAAGTCCCGCTCTAGTAAATTAGAGGGAAAAAAAATCCCATTCAGTTTCCCTTGTAGTTTATTACTTGATGTCATAAAAGAGAGGAAGAATATGGTAAATAAATAAATTATAACAATTTTAATTAATACATTACAATACTGTTTTTTCCACTTGCTGTAAAGCGGACGGTGATGTTCCATTATTTTTTTCACAAATGTGCTTTCATTATTTTAATTAAAGAATTCTACGTAGGTCATCTTTTCGGTTAACGCTATTTTCGTTGCTGTAAGTAGAGTACCATGGAGCATGGAGGTAGACATATTGTACGAACCGTACCGGCATGGCATCTTTAAACATTCTGCGGTGGATCATCGCCAGTGGAAGTGGCAAGACCGCCAATTTCTTAAGTAATATATCATAACCCAGCTGGGTCATCTAGAGTGTATGAAGCGGCCATGTATAAAGGACTTGCCCTTATAGCATACTTTCAGCACCCACCACTCTGTCAACACATCGCTTGTGGGCCCAAGCTTGCTAGTCCTAGAGAAAACAACCATGTTCCACTGCACTTAAGAACTATATTTTAAAAACCTCTTTAGCTCTGAGGGTTTTTTGTCCAACCGCGATTGTCAAGTCTAAGGGAAAACGACTATTACTAAATGATCAAATGTATCTTAAAGCCCCCCAAATACCAATTTAGAACCATTGGGTTACTCTCCTCTACTTCCCTCTAAACACAACCCCGATGCTTATACGATCATGTGTCCCTTTATATGATCTTGAGTGACTGTATCATGAAGTTCATTAGTGTACATAACCTACGAGCAAAAAGACAGTCAGCATCCCCCTTTGGTACATGGGTATAGTTGGCTTGGAGCCAGCCGGTTGGATGGTTAGGCTACCCTCTAAATTGCTGTTGGCATATCGGATACGACACGGCGGGGCAGGTGAAGCCGCGGGGATGGTGCCTTGCCCATACCACAGCTCCCCGAGTATTAAGTTTCCCCTACCGAGGAGACAAGACTTTATACCCGAGAGCAACTTGCTCATGCCGTGGCTCCTTTACCCTCTCTCGGCCAGCATCAAATACAAGACCCACTTAACATATTATTGTTATTATTAGCCTTATCGTTGGCCACACACTCAAATCAAACTTACATGACTCACATATTAGTTGCTTGTATACATTTTTACCCGTTCACCCAGTGGATGTGAAACCTTAATAACTCGTGTAAACTAAACGCTCTCTTCCTGTTGAGGGCTGCCAGGTTGAATCAAGACAGTCGAAGCAGTGACATTATCTCCAAAACCACACTCTTATTTTGCTCTACACCCCTGTTTCCTCATATTATTTTAACACCCCCCTCCCCCAAAAAGTGTATTCATTACCCCCCTTGTCAGTAAACAAGCTAAAAATTAGACCCCCGTCATATACATGCTGAGGGTGCCTAAGTGCCCACTTCCCTTTAAGTGCGGTAGTTTACTTCGCCGAATAATCCAACATTAAGTCTCAATCTAACTGATAACTCAGTAATCCATCGACATTGTACATTTTAATTCAATCTGTGAGTTGATTTTCCCAAAATTGCCAAATAATGAGAGGGACGTGTCGATGCTCCCCCCTAATAAATGTATAGTGGCTGTGTTTGTCTGGTCTAATAAATTCATTTTTAAGCTGTGTTGGTGTTCCAATGATCTTGGCGGCAGTGGTTTCCCCAAGTTGGTCCACTATGCAATTATACACTTTTCCATGTTAAACCATAGTGCGAAGACCTTGATTCAAACGGTTTAACATAATTTAGTTGTTCATAACTTTAGATTTTCATTGACTTTTTTTCTTTTAATCACAGTACATGATTGCGTAGGTCTTTTTTTCCTGGGGAGGGAAAGGGGAAGAGGTCCCTTCCCCGTTTCACTTGTGTCCCGAGGCCCATATGGATTGCTTTGTTATGTTTTCATTTTATGAAGGGGGACCGACACAAGGTCAACAATCTACAATTCTGTGAATTTCCCGAGCATGAGTTGGAGAACTTGAGCAAAACGCTGTCTTCTTTTCCAAATTGTCCTTTTATACAATTTCAAAACATCTGTACGATATACAACTATTGCACAGGTGTTTGCACCTGTAGGTCTATTGCTATTATGGGTTTCAATAACAACAGCAGAAATAATCTATAATGCAAATCTACTTTTAAATTGTTTTTTTTTGTCCCCAGATAGTTTTGCTTAATGTCAATCGTCACAAATATGTAATTTCTCTTTCTCCCAACATGATCTGAATACCCACCGGGCTCTTTGTGTGTTATAACCCATTACCTTGAGTACACCTGTGAGATTAACATAGACAACCATCCGCTTTTAAAAGGCCAACAAAATAGGCTTCAGTCTGTTTTTATAACCACGTTATCCTGGATAAATTTGTTGACAAAACACAGGCAGATCTATGATCTAATATACCACAAAAAATTGCAAAAAATTGTGAGAACCCATTTGAGCGGGCACTCCGCGGGAGGTAAGTTTTTCCCAAGCGAGATATTTGAAATAATTGATACAGCTGGGGTCAAAGGGCATGAGAATGATCATCTGACCTTAGACATTTATCCCCAGCTTATGTGCTACTCTTGTCTTGATTGCGGAAGCATTTTTTTCTCTCTTTCATTTTCATGACGTCATCGCGCTGCACCTGTTTGCCACTTAACACCCCCTTAGCACCCGGACAGAATGTAATGTGTTGTAATCAAAATTCGTTCTTGGGTTTTGTATAATAGTGCAGACAAACTGAGTGTTATACCCCATCTTGTGTTTACACCGTCAAGGTGTATTTGTAATCCCACTCTAGTCAATTTTTCTTTGTTCAACCCCAAGTTATTTAAAATTTACCCAGTCAGTTTCCCTTGTGGCATTACTTGATACTGTAACTTCAAAGCTGACATTTGGGGAGATGATGAGAAAATTCAAGTGACAGCACTGTGTGAAAACTTTTATTTTCCTGAGCTGTATTATAATTTCCATACAAATATTACTTTCATGAACTATCGTTTTTTCCATTAAAATGTTATTTTCATTATACTGCTAATCTATGGACATTGCGTGCGATCAAGTTGGTTAGTAATTTAGAATCACCGATAATTGAGAATGGAATGTACTTCCTCCAAGTTGGGCCACACACACAAGTTTTTCACGACCATAAAACAAACTCAAAATAATTACACAAGTGTTGAGAAGTCAATCTCAGAAGAGCTTTCCGAAGCCAGAACTGCAATATCAGAACCCTTCTCTTCTTGAAGTGGCTGAACATGAACTGTCAACACTACCCTGTGTCTCCACATCATGTAGCTCAGTATTAAGAACTGTGGACACATGAAGGCAACGCCGATGTCCCGTTGTCACGACAACCTCACGTCTCGGCCATACCTCTTTCGCTCAATGTGTTAAATCTCCGCGGTGGTTCATTAAGTGCTATTACTATTTCCTTGTGTAAATCGAACACTAAAGGCATCTCAGCGCTGTCACTTATCGGTGCAGGCCACAGTAGTTTCTTCCTCTTCTTATATCATACAGTCTGGTTGTTGAGAACAAAGTTAGAAATGCTGATTCCGTGAATTTTGTTTTTCTAAGTCATGCTGAAGTACGCGTAGCTGTACGTTGTCGGTCATTTGAGAGTCTTGCCTCGAACCCAGGTTGTTCCAAAAAACACTGAGTTACAGTGTCACACAACATCGCAACAGCGGATGAACTACAGTGAACGTTAGCGACGTGCGTGGCACACAAATTGTGGAAAGCTTATGAGATACATTTGCTGTTGTTATTGTTGCTGTTGTTGTTGCTGCTGCTGTTGTTGTTGTTGTTGTCGTCGTTCTTGTTGTTTTGAGGCAAGGGGTTTGTGGTGATAAAAGCAAAGTGTTGGGAAGGGTAAGGGACACTAGAGTATCCTTAAACTGTGTTTGAGGATGTGCTTTAGTCACGAATCTTAAAACAAACCCCAAATCTCAAGCAAAAACATACAAGTGTTCGAATAAAACAAATGATTGTATACTAGCATTTAAGATATACAAAGCTTCCACCTTCTCGCCGTAAATACACACTAAATACATCCGGGTCACAATGACCCAGATCCCGGATCCCAGATTCTGGGTCAGGCTGACCAAGAAACCGATTAACAACTGGGTTTTTGACTCGGATTCTGTGTCAGTTTGAGGTAGTTTTTCGGCAATTTTTGACACAGAATCCAGGGTCATACCGACCCGGTAATGGGTCGCGCCCCCTGTGACCTTGAATCCAGGTCAGTTGTGACCCTGGAGCTTTGAGAGTGTAACCTTTGTACATCTGTTGAAACATTTAAAATCTTGTTAATGAAACAAAC
Source organism: Pycnopodia helianthoides (assembly GCA_032158295.1). Lineage (NCBI taxonomy): Eukaryota > Metazoa > Echinodermata > Asteroidea > Forcipulatida > Asteriidae > Pycnopodia > Pycnopodia helianthoides. The sequence continues at coordinate 16,203,348 of CM063245.1, forward strand.
TGTTACTTCGTCTTAAACGATGAGGTCATAGCAATTTAATCCGCTATTTTCAGTGCAAACAGGGCTTCTCTCTATAGTATTATTACCCATTACAAAACAGATGGGGGGACATTTTTTTTATGCCAATCCAGCGAGGAAAGATTTAATAGTTGTCGGAAAGACTCAAGCAAGACATTTATATACGCCAGTGCAAAAAGACCCTATATATCGAAATATCTGGGTCATCCTCATGGGCAATGAACTGACAGAGGAGGGCAAAGACTCGGCTTGGAGTGTTTCATGGGGAAAAGTGGGGATAAGTGATTGGTATCCCACAAAATTTAATATTGTTGTAATTGAGAAACTGTCTCAATTGATCAATAATTCTTAACACAATGGCTGGTGGTATATACCGTAGATCTTGGTTTTCACAATTAATTAGTGGAATAAACTTGTGCATGCTTCGTTTTAATAAGTAAAGTGTTTGGTCCGCGACGCTCGTACGTGTTGGCCTATATTTCTGTCCCCACTGCTGACCGACTTCAGCAACTAGAGACTAATACTTGTGTGTACTTATCATTAGTAACCATTGGTTCTGATTGGAGTAATTTGCTGCATGGTGTAGTAGGCCAATGCGATCCTAACCAACTTAAGACACTTTCTGTTTTTCTAATTTCTCAAAAAACCAAAGCAATTCAAGCAAAACTACTGCATCTGACATCCACAACGTATGGATGCCTCACATCCACAACGTGTGGATGCCTCACATCCACAATGTGTGGATGTTGAAGGTCAGTGTACTTATAACACCAACTGCTCCATCAATTGCTTTCCTATTTAGCCTTTTCGCTTATGAGAAAAAAGATAATAACAATCACAATACAATTTTTACAACAAAACAACCTCAACAACGAGTACAAAAGAGTGCACTCCACAAAAGGCCACACGGTTTATGAACAGACAGGGTCGGTTCAATGGGAATTACCACTGCAAGTGAAAATCTGAACTATATCAAATATTGAAAGGTTCATTATAATTTCAAGTTGAAGATCAATCACCACTTTGCATGAAGCACTAACTTTTTTTTTTAATTTTATTTTTTAATTTTTAGTCAAAATGGTAATGTACATTTATCATAGAAACAGTTCAATATGAATGAAAATGTAGACAATATGGGAACATGTAATGTGGACGTGTAAAGTTATCAGAACCTAACAAGCCTCTGATGTTGTCTTGTATTAAAACGAAAACATTTATTATCGGGAAATTCTTTCAGGTTTTGTTATGTCTTGGTTTTTTTTCCGTGTCTTCTTCAAGCTACACTAATAAGCATGAATGCCAACGTCCAAAACCAATAACGAAGCATCCAAACTTTCAGATTTGAACTTTGTATTTGTACATCCATGTCACATCCATAGGCCTACACGTAAAGTTTGAAAATCAAGTCCTGCAGAGTAAGAATACAATGTCTACTGTACCACGATCGTATTGGTACTTCTAACTTTAGTGTGTGTCGTGTCCCATGTGAAGCCTCAGATCCGTGGTTCAGGGGCCATATTTTAAAACAGTAAATTCCGAGCACTCGGCAGCTGTCTCTTGAACCTTCGGCCCTGTCCTCCGGGAACCGACCCACCTTGCAACAAAACACCTCAGTCAGGACTGCTTTAAATTGAGGGTGTAATTTCAAAATGCACTTGAATTGTGAACTACCTTGTGGCTAGGCTCGGGACGTTTACGGATGAGTCGGGATACGTTTTCTTCAAGAAGTTTTCAAGGGGAAATCTTGCGGTGTTTTTTCCACCCGACAGTGAAACAGGTTTTCAGTATAAAGGTTGTACTGTACTTTCGGAAGTTTACATCAACTATATGTGAACTAAAGGCTGATTGTTTGTTATTAGTGAATGAAGATTAATCTAGTACACATCATCCTCAGGACTTAGTCAGAGTCTTTCGTTAAAATTGGCCTTTACCCACATCTACATACAGATCTCAAAGATCAAGAACAATTGGTGCAAAGATCAACATTTTTGTTCTTGATATTATAAATCTTTCTGTTGAGAAAACACGAAGAAAAGCTTTAAAATTTATTTTCTGCCGGATACAGCTTTTCAACAATGTTGGTAGGAATCTGTAGGGAATTCCAGCTCAGGAATGTGAGGGCCACACAGGAGCTGAAGAACTTGAACCGGTTCAGTGTGGTTTTTTTCCCCCTCTTCTTTCTTCTTTCAAAACACTTTTGTTGCTGAACTCATGTACCGTAGTGTAATTCACTCACAGTGCTCAATCGAGTTTAATTTTGAATCGATCAGAACTGACAAGTTCTAAACCTCTGAACAGAAAGAAAGACAGGAAAGGAAAAGAGAAAGGCAGACAATCCCGGCAGGAAAATGGACAGCGTCAAATGATGGATGAATCACAAGTTGAAAATTATTGGTAATAACAATCTGGCTGTGATTAAGACCATTACCTTTTTCTTTTCTTTTTTCAATTTTTTTTTTATAACTTGTTGTATGTCTGTGACGCATTCCGTCGGAGCTCAATAATTCAAAGTATAGAATGTTCACGTGACGCTGTCAAATGAATTGTGAGATAGTACAACGAAATTCAATGTGTAGCTTTCAACCTCGTCCCCACAAAAGAAAGGAAGAACATATAAATAAAACAATTGTACGCTATACGCATGAAGTTCTTGCTGTTTAGAATACATGTTATTATCTAAGTCCATTGAAGTTACACTTTTCTTTGGATATTTTAACTAATTGGCCACAGTTGACATAATAAAGGCATGGGGGAAGGAAACTAGTTTCCTCCCTCCAGGATATAGGAAAGGTGGACAAGTACATGTACAGATTTGAGACACGATGTTACCTGTTTATTACCAATTTTGTATTGACGCGATGGAGAAAAAACCCAGCATTGGACTGTAAATATACAAATAATAACTAACTGTTTTCAGAAATTGTGTTACCTGTGTGTGTGTGTGTGTGTGTGTGTGTGTGTGTGTGTTGTTTTTTACCGATTTTGTAACTGACGTGATGGGGAAAAACAGCATTGAAATGTGAATATAAAAAGAATCACTCACTGTTTTCAGAAATTGTTTCACACTAGGACAAAACAAGTTGGTACAGCTCGCGTATTCGTGCGCAGTTCTGAGTTGTCCGACGATGCACACCGTCACGAGGTCTGTAACCCACAACCACAGTGAGCCTTTACACTGCAAGTGCATCCACTTAATTAAGTCGTACAGGGAGGAAAAATAAATCGAGCAATTACAGTCCAACAGGATGTTATAGGAACTCCAAAGCAGGTGTATTTCCCGCCTCACCTGGGGGAAGTCTCACTCCAACCGACTATACTTTAGACAGGTCCCTCGTGCGTTGAACCTGACTGTCATACTGCCCTCTATTCTTGTATGTTAGCGACTACGCTGGGTCACAGACAATGTTACGTATGGAACATTTATACCCATGGGTCGGGTTTGTCATACATCAGAGCTAATCATCACCAGGAATACCAATGAGACAGGTGAATAAGTTCACTGGCTTTACTTTTGGACGAGTAGGGTTTTGATTATGTCATAATGAGGCCCGACTGCTCCTGACCGAGCCCCCTACACTGTAGCCCCCATGAAAACATAGATTTTTACTTACTCGTTATTCTAATGCAGTTAATGCCTTCAGGTAGAACTGAGTTCAATCTTGAGTTCTAACTCGGTACATATATTTTGTAAACAAACTCCGTAATACGCATCATATCAACATATTCATTATATGGGAGCACAGTATCTGTTACCCACTTTCTAAAAGAAACCTACACTTCCAAGTCAAAGTAAACCAACATGGACATTTTTGTTTGAAAAACTTCTCAAGCGTGAATGATGAGAGAGACGGTAACAGTAAAATTGGCCAACTGAAACAATGAATGATCTTTCCGTATGCAAGCCCGGCACAGAAGTTTCACGCAAATTCCAGCTACATTGACCGTTTTGTGAGTGTACACTTTTCAGCAGATTGGATTTAGCATTTATGTATTTGTCCATTTTTAACATTGTATAATTAACCAGTAAAACTATCACTCAACGGGAATACAAGAAGACATTAGGATCCATTTCCCACAACAACCCCAGTCTACATAGGTTATGAAGGATATGGTGATCAAGTTCCAATGCCTACCCCGCTCCTACACAAGACGTTTGCAAGAGACAAAACTTATAAAAGTTCAGCAGCGCCACACTTCTCCCCCCTTCTCTCTCTGTCTTAATCCCACGGTTTTCAAATTGATTTCGTGTCCTCAGGCCCTGACGAAGACGGGCAAACGATCCCGACGACAACGTAATCCTTTCTGACGACAACATTTACAATCAGAGAACATTGCAACACTAGATTCTAGAGCAACCATGGTTCTTTTAATTCTCTTTAAACATTAAATAAAAAAATAAAAAGAATGAAACCTTTGACTGAAGCAATTTTGATTGCATTTGACATAAAATCTGTTTCCTTTTTAGGGCAAGTTAAACCTGACCTTAGATTAACATCCACTTGCAAGGATATAATGAAAACAAATGACTCTCCGACTGGGGACCGTTAAATGGGTCGATACATCATTGGTTCGGGGAAGAGTAAATTGTAGTCAACACGGCTAGTTTTCCAGAACCATATCTTTAAAATATTGCCAATAGTTCTTTTCGTTGATGTAGTTCATGGCGTTAGGCCTAGCCCATTGTAGTTCAAGCTTTAGGCCCAGCCTACGTGTGATGTTGCTTCCGAACAAGTTATGCATATCTTGGCCAGAAGACGGATACATATACATGCAGACAGGCTCAATCATCCATAATGTGTGCTTGGGTATGTACATGTACATGTACATGTACATGTACATGTACATGATGGTGCAACTAAGCATTCAACCGAAAAATGCAATGGATGCATCAGCACCAACTTTGTATAAGTTAGCTTTTATTTTCAACATTATTTACTTAAAGTTTTCCTGTGATAAGCCACAACATACCATTTTAGAGATGTATTATTAAATGTATCAGGTTAAAGGAACATTACAGAACTGGTAAGAAAAAAAACTTGTAAAATATACTTTTTTATCACAGATTTACATAAAACTTACACGGTCTAATGATGATGATAGTAGAAAACATCCCTTGAAATATTTCTGTCTGAAATGCCATATTTGATGAGAAATGAATAAACTAATTTTCCGATTGGAGTTTATCGCTCAGTGAGCGTTTTATTCATTTGTTGAATCTATATGAGTTCATGCAAATGTGTAATCGGTTTTTCGTTATAATGATAGTGTTTGTCAATATTTCTGATAATTTTGTTTAAAGCAAAATGTTTTTGAGTATGGGTGCCTTACTAATAATAGCAACGACAGCGGAAGCGTCCCCTCCCTCATCGAACTCGAGTTAACCTCTTCGGAGATTCAGGCCGTTACCTTACTCAATGAACTGACTTAAATCCTCCTTCCAATTATTATTGGATTTGAACCAAATGCCATTAGACTTCCAAATTCAATCACCAATAAAAGCCATCAGATTCCACTCCTTGACGCTCATTCAATTATAAGGAATACAAAATTTCTTTAGAGAATGTTTTAGGTAAAACCGGAGATATCAACTGGCGGAGTATTAGATTAAGCGGTGAGTGACCATTTTGAATGTGATTTTATTTGATTGAAACGGGGGGGATATTATTACAGGTTTATAACATTAAAAAGGAAAAAAATAAAAAGTTTGTGCTGTGGATACTGGTTTACCCTTCAAAATCAAATCGATTCTGTCTACAATGGTATTTTTCTAAGGGGGTAGCTGTCTCGGTTTCTAGTGTGAGATAACGGGGGAGACATTGATCATTTCCAAGTCATTTATTAAAGCAAGTTTAATAAAGTGTCGAACATTACCAGTGAGTCAACTTACAATAAAACTACCGTGCGTTTCCCCCAAGGTGTAAGGGTTTGGGTTTTGTCCCGAATGTCTACAGTGATTATGATTTATATTATAGATGCGATAAAACTGAAAGTTTGTTGCGCCATAGTTGGTAAAATGTGTACATACAAAAAATTACGGGGGTTTACATCGAACAATGAGGTATTTTCATGTTGAATTCTAAACGGAGTTTTCAAGAGCCCAAGGGTGACAAAGTACCGCAGTGAAGCTGGCGGTTGGAGATTTTCCCATGTCTAATAACACATTTTGCAATATTGGTATTGCCCCATTGTGTGGGGGGACTGAATTGAAAAGACTGGGGCCCTTTTTTCCAATCCACAGTGTCACAACATCGATTTGTGTCAGTCAACGGATCCCTATTCAGGGCGTTAGGCACGGGGATTTGAACTTTAGCAATACATCGGGCGAAGAGACAAGAATACAAAAAAAAACTTGTGTGTTTTACAAGAAAAGGTTGGAAGAATTAGAGGATTGTTGCGAGGCAGTCAGGGTCAAGGCAAACACATGTAAGTTCTTTTTACTTGCCGGCTGGAGTGCTTTCTCGTTGCTTCATTGGCAGAAGAAACAGGATTTGTTCAAATTTGGGCTCGTTTCAGTGGCCGTCATTTTGTGTGTTTGTGGGGGGCATCCTCACCACAATACCTGGTAATGTTAGCGGTTTATTTTCTCTAGTTTTCGAGAGCTGTCAACTGGCGACACTGTTCAAATACTGTGTAAATGGCACCCCGCGCTCCGGACATCCATTTGTACAAAAGAGTATTTTTTTGCGGTTTGGATAACACAAGTGGATTGGGAAGTTTTTCTAATGAACTCACGCTGTTAGGACCGGCAGGCATTCTGCTTTCTAATGGAAACAATTAAAACCACCCCCAATATACACTTAGGTGATCTGATTTCAAATGACTTGTTCTCGTTCAAAGTGAAAATGTTCTTTTATGAAAAACCAAGACTTGCTGTTTTAAAGTGTGTTTATAACAGTCTGCACTTTCCCACTGATTAAAGTTAACAAATTAATGCAGTGATACCGTAGTGGTGTTTTGGTGGCGGCATTGTCATTACCACGCGGGAGTCAGGGAAGCTTGCTGACTTTTAACGGCGCAAGTCCTGTTTTCCTTCACACCCTTACTACAAAATTTCAACATCCACATTCCAAAATCTTGACGCCAGGGATGCTCCCACGCCGGGCGGGGACAAAAACTGGACCCACCGAGGCGCTTGGGAGTCAGACGAGCCGGTGTTTGAAAGCCAAGTTCTGGACGGTGTGAAAACCCCTGACCATGAAATTCATATGTTTGCTCTGAAAACAGACGCAGGAAGTACACAAACACGAAGTGACCCCAGGGGGAAAGGACGGAGAAACTGGGAGACAGATGAGCAAGGGTATGTTGTCGAGTGGTACTGACTTCTGCAGAAATCATTTCAATAAGCTACTAGTCATTTCGTTTCATCTTATTCGCCAGCAAACATAAAACAAAAAAAACACAATCAAAGGGTCTACAAGAACAAACAGTAACAGGAAGGAATACACAAATGTAAACATATTTAGCAAGGTACTCAGCAACCCGGCTGGGCTTGCAGATACATGAAGGAACAACCTCCAGTGGGGGTGGTGCATTAAACAGAAACAAAACAAAACAAAGAACACTTATATAAACTATTATTTATGTTCATCATGAGATCATTAATTAATGGTGTACTGTCATTGTTCCAACCCCTTCCTCTAGTTTTCAACAAACAATCCATTCAACCACCAACGTGCCCTGGAACCCCAATAAGTAAGGACATATCCTGAATTGAGGGTCCAATTAGACATGAATCCGTTCTCAATTAAATTGAAATCCGACTGCCCTGTTTTCGTGAAACTGACAGCCAAGAACGGTTGGATGAGATTTTATGCGCGTTTACCTATATGTGTTTATTGATTGCTTGAACCGAGAGTGAGGGTGGGGGGGGGGTTCAAATAATTCGAAAACTTTGACACTATTCCAGACGAAATATTTCTGTGGAACATAATTGGCACTGTTATAAACTGTAGAGTCATTGACCTTCCAGAATGATTATCAATCCTGTATGCTATGTGTTTAAAGACATTTATGATACCGCTGCCATTTTAGTAATTTCATCGGGATAATCTTGATTGAAGTCCCAAAGGATTAAAACAAAATATACTCTCCCATCAGGTTTTGGCACGACTTTCAAACTAGTCACTCATTCGCTTATGTTTTATCATTTGAATGAGCCCTCACTTTGAAGGTTTCAATTGTTACGTGATTGATGAATAACTTGGCATCATTAATTCCCCTCAACAAAAATAGGGGGGAATAATAACCAATCGAGCAGTAAAAAGCACTAAAGATGTATGGGACCCATTGTGCGGATGATTTACAAGGCTTCGAATATACATTTCAGATTGTATTAACCTTGACACAGTTCCCGATGGACTCCTTTTTATAGGTTACCCGTCAAATCTGGTCGCTCGAGGTTCTCTCCATACGGCCTTTTTTTTATACACAGAGAGGACTAGATTGTATTCCAAACTGTTTGGTCTACAAACTGACAAATTTAGAGCACTGTGATGTTTTGTTGTTGTGTATGGCCATGTACTAGAACATGCGAAAGCGAAGCGAATATTGACGTCACAAATTCACAACGAATAGTTCGCAGTAGATTAGCAGTGCTCAGCTCTTGCGAATTATTCGCAGCGAAAACAGAGTTGTGACGTCAATATTCGCTTCGCATTCGCATTCGCAGGAAGTATGAACCGGGCTTAATGCTCATATAGTAAAAGAACCCAAACACCACCATGGAAGACGGAGTTAACCTCGGCATTTGTAGTTCACAGAAAGAACCTCTGTCTGCATGATTTATAAGGCAGTCACGCTGCAAAAAAATCATGTTTGCTTTTGATGTGTCCCTGATTTCATTATCAGAAATATTTGATGATGAAAATAGTTATTAATGGTCAACATTATTTTACAGTATCCTCCCCAAACGCTATTTCATAAATGGTCTTCATAAAATACTGACTTGCACTGATATATTTCCAATCGGCAATTACGTGTACTTCGATTAGATTTGATCGACCAAATCAAGGTAAACCGATCTCTACAACCACTTAACCCCAAAAGCCAAAAGGAAAAACAAAATCCGTTCAAATTACTGAGAGAGATCACCTCATCACTCTGACGGTCTTCGAGACATTTTTCCAATTTGAATGCTTGCCCTCCAAAGCATGCAGTCAGCAGTTCCCATGTGTTGATGGACATCCAGCTCTCGCAATTGTGGGGCATAGGAGTGTGCCAGAAACCCTAAGCGGCCGAAGTCGTACATCCACCAGAAGAAACGAAATCCCTTCACTTAATCTCCCTTTCTCATCTGCAAAGTGTTTTGACATGTACGTCTTGTGCGATCCGGCTGCCTCCAAGACCTGCCTGGGGATCGATCTCTCCCAGGCCAAACATCGTTGAACTCCCGTTGGCATTTCGTTCAAAGACTCCCCCCTTTCTGTCTTCCTCTCGGTACGGTATCTAAGATGACTCCTCTAGGGGCAGTGAGCGGTTCTTCTTAGTCAGAAACTAAGCACGGCTTGGCAACATTGGGTCTTTGGTCTGGTCTTCTGGGAGGGTGCACGCCTGCTCTGACAGCAAAATGGATTCCTACATGTGTATACTGGTCATGTCAATCTGTCTCCGTCATACTGATCACACCGAGGCAATGGATGATAAGCTGTCGTGAGGTACAGCACAGTCATGCTATGCAAAGGGAATCGAGATCCATACAAACCACAATGCCATCCATCCATCTGCTTAGTGAACAGGGGACATACCGGTTCTCATATAAGTTTCCATAAAACTGGAGCAGAATACTCGACCAGCCTCGGTTTAGCGACAATGGCTTGTGTGAATGAAAACAATGGCCGCAGCTTGGTACGGTACTTTTTGATGTGCATTACATCTCTAGAAATCCAACTTTTCGAAATTTTATACTGACAGGTTTAGGCTTGGTTTCTCTTCGTCAGACACAAACTGTTAGATGAAGGGCTTTTACTTTTAGCTTATGTTCCCCAATTTTATGGCAAATTAGGAAATAGGTAGATGACACTGTGGTGTCGGGTTACTTGCACATGCACGGGGATCGTGGGTTCGAATCCCACCTGAGTATAGCCTGTGGATTTGTTTTCCCCCGCCAGACTCAGAAAGCACTGTGTTTACAGCTCTTATTACATATCGAATGGTAGATAAAAATCAAAGTTCCACAAGTATTTTTGTTATCCCCGATGCAATTATTACATCAAGATGTTTGCGGTTACAAACATGGACATTTTATAGGCCTATATTAATGTACATGTTCACTGCCCTAAGTCCAACTTAAACTACTTCAAAGTCCTACTTTAATATCAAAAACGAACAAGAAGAAGGAAAGAACAGAAAGTCCCCAGGCAGCAATACCGGTAAATTATAAGCGTATAAATTTACCATTTAATGTTGGGATTTCCTTTGAAATACACCCACCGACCGTCAAGTATGTCTCAACACTGACAAAATACTGTCGCTATTTAGCATGGGGTCATCCCGGGAGAGTTGTTTTTCAAGAATCGTCGAATTCAGGTGTCCGGGGAAACTGTTCTAACAGAAAGAAGCAACTGCTAAATGGCAGTTGATTTGTGGAGATTTCCTTTCGATGATTCTTAGAGAGGATCTGTTCTATATTTAAGATCGGTGGATGAACACTTAAAGGGGTACACCTTGAGCAAAAAATAAATACCAATTTTTGCAAACGCATTCGAACCACGCAAAGTCATGTTGCACACTGACAGTTCATTGTAATGTGATAATGTGTTTATAAACTTTATTGTCAAAGTATGTGGAGTGAGATTTCATGGGGGAAGCTTGAAGAGGAGACTTTTCCGAATTTTTTGTTGAAACAAATTTGGGGATCTTTTGTTGAAAAGTGTGGTACCATAGGCCCTATACAAGAAATACATGATTTGTACAATTGTTACCATCATTATTCTATCGTGTCAGTACAGCCAATTATATTTAACTGTTTTCGAATGGATCACATGTGAAAAAAAAACTTAACAAAAATACGAAACCCCCAAGCAAAAAAAAAAAAAAAAAAAAAAAAATGAAAACGAAGAAGAAGAAGGAAAGAACAGAAAGTCCCCAGGCAGCAATACCGGTAAATTATAAGCGTATAAATTTACCATTTAATGTTGGGATTTCCTTTGAAATACACCCACCGACCGTCAAATACGTCTCAACACTGACAAAATACTGTCGCTATTTAGCATGGGGTCATCCCGGGAGAGTTTTTTTCAAGAATCGTCAAATTCAGGTGTCCGGGGAAACTGATCTAACAGAAAGAAGCAACTGCTAAATGGCAGTTGATTTGTGGAGATTTCCCTTCGATGATTCTTAGAGAGGATCTGTTCTATATTTAAGATCGGTGGATGAACACTTAAAGGGGTACACCTTGAGCAAAAAATAAATACCAATTTTTGCAAACGCATTCGAACCACGCAAAGTCATGTTGCACACTGACAGTTCATTGTAATGTGATAATGTGTTTATAAACTTTATTGTCAAAGTATGTGGAGTGAGATTTCATGGGGGAAGCTTGAAGAGGAGACTGTTCCGAATTGAAGAGGAGACTTTTCCGAATGTTTTTGTTGAAACAAATTTGGGGATCTTTTGTTGAAAAGTGTGGTACCATAGGCCCTATACAAGAAATACACGATTTGTACAATGTTACCATCATTATTCTATCGTGTCAGTACAGCCAATTATATTCAACTGTTTTTGAATGGATCACATGTAAAAAAAAAAAAAACTTAAAAAAAATACGAAACCCCCCAGCAAAAAAAAATAAAAAATAAAACCCACAACGAAAACAACAGCAAAACACATTGTGTACAAATAGTCGTTTACCTAACTAATAAAATATCACACACACAAAAACGAAAAAAAAAAAAAACCAAACAAACAAACAAACACACACAAAACTCAACTTCAATCAAGGCAAATCAATGCGAAATGCAAACAGGGAATCGTTCAAGTGGAAATGAAATACAAGCGAATTGGGACCGTGTAACCAATCTTCAGTTACTCCTTTAAAATGACCCAATACACCTGATTGAGTTACATATCCGTAGTTCCCTGGTGTTGCCTCACGACTCGCATCATCCTCAATATGAAGAACAAACAGTTCCAAGCAGACACCCACCAAATTGTGTAATGCTTTTAACGATTGTGCATTGCTGTTTCAGATGAATTGAAACACAGTGTATCTTTTTCCACTGTCAGTTTTTGGGGAAACAGGAAGAATTAAGTAGATTGGATATTTCCCCCCGATAGTCAACCTCATGCCAAAAGAAGCCGATGGCCTACATTGCGCGGAATGTTTACACCAAACCCAAGCCGCGTGAACTTTCTTGTTTGTGCTTTATATCACTCCAAAACTCGTCAACAATCAGTCATGTGATTAATTAACAACAGTGACCTTGGGAAATATAGACCAGCTGACTGGAGGATGTATAGCAATGCCCATTTATGTTGAAGCCAGTTATAGATATTTTTGGCCCCCTTTAAAAACATGTCACATTTTTACAAGACAGAGTACAAGGAACAGGAACGTTTTTTCAAAGTTTGTAAACACGCAGTCGCACGCGTAGGGTGGTTGCGGGGTGGGTCTTTAGTTCATATCAACGGGTCTCACTTGCAATGCAATTCAGTCTTCACGTAGGTTTTTGTATTGAACTTGTACGTAACGTTCTATACTAGCGGTGCGCATTATCTAAAACTTGAAATGGAATCTTGTCAGCAGGCACGCTAACGGAGCGTCGTCGGTTGGGATTTCTTCTTTTTTCGCCATTTTTGTTTAAAAATGACCAAAGTGCTTTGAAAAGGTAAGTCAATCACTGGGGAAAAACAACTTTATTAGTATTTAAAAATTGTGTTGATTTGAAAAATAATAAGTTGTACAGGCATACAAGTAAAGATTTAAAACTACTAAGTTTTTTTGACAGCAGTTGAGGACATTCAAGGTTCGTGCAGTATTTATCACCATAGGTTCGGACCTTTATCTAATAAAGACAAGTGTTGCCCTATCGATCAACTCGGCGTTTGGACAGTGGAAAGGAATTTAGCCTGGTCTCTTTCAGGTTAACGGGAAAACTATTTATGCTGTGTACACAGGGAACCAAACAAAGATGGCCACAGCATTATGACATTAAAATGTATTTCAAAAGTAGGGTAACCCAATTAGAACCAGAAAAAAGCAAATCATAAAGAACGAGTACAGTACTCTAACACAGCAAGAAAATAACAATCGCAGATTATTCTGAATAAGCCCAGAAAAAAGGCAGTTTTGATGTGAGTTGGTTCAAGGACAGGTAGAAATTTGAATATTGTTTCCCTTGATCTCTGCGCCACCCTGCTGTTTAAGGTCCCAATATGGGCAGGGAACAAACACATTCACTGACAAAACAGCCCAGCTTGGGGGCGCACGGATTACTCCCAAACTTGTGAAATTTGGGGTTTACAGACGGCAGAAGAAACACACTTTCATTTCCTGACCAACAAAGATTGGGGTATTTATTTTTTTTGTCGGTACGAAAAGACTTGTTATTTTGCTCTGATTAGAATTGAGTGGCGGGGGTTACAATTGTGCGGTACGGGCTGTTCACACACAATGCGTTTCCTTAAGAGGGGGGCGGTGTACAACCTTAATCTGTTACTATTATCAAAGACAAAATGGTTTTAAAAAAAAGCTTGCTCATAATGAAATTAATTTTGGTCGACTGAGAAAAGAACGGTCTAGCATTTTGACGGAGCACCTGCTGCCCCTGTCCTCCCTTTGCCAATCTCCCCAATCTCTCGCCATCTTCAATCACCTCTTCTTCTTCTTCTTCTTCTTTTGTTTTGTCCACCCAAAACACAGCTCAGTATAGAATGGTCTGCTCACACTCTCTAAACTCCCGGTTCAGAATTGACCCGGAGTTGGTTCCCGTTGGGCCTGCCCCATCTTTGGGTTACAATGACCAAGAATCTGTGTCAAAACGACCCAGCTATTGGTCAAACTCACGCAAAATCCGAGTTATAACCCTGTGTTTAACCACAAAGTTTCCTCATCAGCCCGACTCAGAAATCAGGCACCCTGGGACCCAGAACTCGGGTCAGTTTTGACCCAGAGTTTATTCATTTTTAGGAGCGTAGCGATTGAGAAACCTCCGACTCGCAGGAAGAAGGACACAGGCTATCTTCCATTTCTTCTAACCACTGGAAACTGACATATCAAAGGTCATTAAATGACCAACATAACTCTAAGGGGATGGGGGGGGGGGTTAGATTCTCACCTTTGCAAGCTTTGCGATGTGTGATCGGTTTGGCTTCATCCCTGTAGAAACCCTCCTTGCAGTAGTGGCAGTAACGTCCCGCGGTGTTGTGCCGGCAGTTGAGACACACCCCGCCGCTTTTGCGTCCTGATAGTTTGTACAGCTCCATGTTGAAGCGACACTTCCGGGCGTGGAGGTTGCAGTTGCAGGCTGAGAGCAGAAAGAACAACAAAAATAAAGTCAATCAATACTCCTGGTACTATTTTTTTACAAGCTGCTGATTTTGTGTCAACTTGTTTTGAAACCTTATGTGTTTGAATAGATTATTGCACGCACACGACAATATTTCAGACAAACAAATGTTCAGAGGAAGCTTGGCCCGGTATCAAGCTAATAGAAAGTAACGTTTCAGATAAGAACCGTTAACTCGTTTATTTTTGTTTAGGTCATTCCAAATCATGTCTTGTAACCTTTCAATTGAATTGGTTGACTATGTATGAATCGCTTCATAAACACAAACTCTCTTAAAGTTTGAGACCGAATTTCACTCTAATCGATTGAAACTAGGGACGAAATCATCTGCAGTTGTCACTAGTTTCTGTCTGTTAGAGTGAATTTCAATCTAAAACATTAAAAGATTGATTGTTATATAGAGTATTTCAGCAAGAGTCGCCTTTTCACAATATCTAGAAACCAAACTATGAATGAGTATGGCTGTCTCACAAGGCACTTCCTTCCCAAATCTGCTTCTTCTCTTTACTTTGTTGTTTTCAGGGTGGATGCATCATTCACTTGAATGTGTATTCACACTACCGGGCCTTTTTCCCAAACTGATTTTGATCGTGTGATAAATGAAATGGACGGCTGAATGCCCCTTTGAAATGGCACTATTGAGATCACACTGTCCCCATAATAGGGTCACACAGAGAACAAAACACATTGCAAGCATCTCACACGCCAGCAATTTTATTCATTCTAATCATTTGGAGTAATATTTCTCATCTGTGGGTGTATAAAAGAATAAACTCATAGTGCGTTGTAAATAGAAAAAGGAAGTACACTCGGTGTGATATTTCTCGGTAAAAAGCAAAAAAAAAAAAAAAAAAAAAAAAAAAAATGTATATATATATATATTCCTTGTTCGGCCTATAGGGCCTTTTATGTTCACTCATTTATCAATGTTTAAGACAAATCTGATGATTCATCTTTAATAATGATATTATGACAAAAAAATGTCAAACTAAAGTTATTTCCAAATTTTAAAAGTACACATGACCTCACTGTAACACTGATCTAGGTATTCTTGGAATCTGCTTTATGGAAACCGGGGGGGGGGGAACCACAGTAAATGATTTCCATGTCGTATTTATAGTTATACCAATGATTGAGCAATATAAATGACATGTCATCGCTTGCTAAGGTACCAGTCTATTTGGACATGAGCCTCACTCAAGCTGTCGATACTAATGTATGCGGGTGGAATATCAACATGGCTTCCGCAGCAGAGTCCGGGGTTAGGGTTACTGACCCACTGTGAAGAGATTTAAGACCCACAAGGTCCCTGTTGCACCAGGACGGATCTTCTTGGTAAATCCACGACATTTTCTGGAGCCAAGCTCTTGCCTCTTCCCAAGGGAGGGAGAGTTAGGGCCAAGCGTCTTTTGGAGTCTCAACAGTCTGCGCTAGGACAAGGACTATGGTACTATAGGGCCTAGCAAGCAACCCGTGTAACCGAAATCCAGTTTACAGTCTTATTCTTTGAGAATAACAACAAGCGTCTCAACTAACAAAGCCTCTCAACTGCATCCCATTATCATATCATACAAAACCAAATCTTTATCTTTTCCTTTAGCTCACCACTACTTACATATTCCTAAAGTGTTGCCAGACTAAAGGAACAATGTCCAGGGCCTTATGAACAGGCATGAAAAGCCCCCCAAAAGGAACAGGGGGAAACAACAAGCTCTGGCTGTACTTTTAGCAGTGGCAGGCGGGGATTAGGCCAACGTGGGTTGAGTTACCCACGCCTCAAGGTGTCTCTTATTCAACCCCCCTTATTCGGCGGGCAGATGGGATTTAGCGGGAGGGTGCAGGTTTCGTTTAAGAGAAAAGAGAAAGTTCTGTGACATTTTTCTCCCCCCGTTCTGTCGGTCCAAGTGTGTCTAGTTACTTGTTGGGATGATAGGCATGGGGTCTTGTTTTGACAAGGGTTGCAAAAGACCTTCTGAGTGTGTAAGTTCTCTTTTATGGTGAGTCTTTTTTTTGTGGGGGAGGAATGTTCATTCCACTGCAGGTCATGGTGTTCTCCATTCATCGTGCTGTAGACTTTCAAATTTAATGTCCAGATTTTTGAATGGTCATTGTCACATTAAACAGAAGAGTAGTTTTTCAATCAAGCATCTTGATTTTACACAAACATGTGGCATAATAAATAGCTTGGCTGTAAACTTTATAGGGTTTAGTATTTGTTACTACATTTACGCCCATCTGATTTTTACCTGTAGATTCGGACTAACTTAAAATATAGGCCTTCCTCAGGTTGTGCATATTCCCGAAGACACAACTAAAATACAAACCAACAGCATGAATTTAATTATGTTAGCTGTATCTTAAAACCAAATGGCCCTGCATTTTTTCGTGTCATCATTGTGATCAAAGAATCAACTACAGAAACCATCATATTTTTTGTTGTCTGCCTTTGTGCGTACAAACAAATTACACTACACTTGATTAAGAATGTGTGGTTCCTTTGAGAACGATTGCAATTACTTAATTCAATAATAAGACAGCAATTTAGTCATCATCCACTGTCTTCAAGGAAGTGAGTAGTCTGTTTGAACTTTAGTTTGTCCAGAAGCGATTGATGTGGGTGGTCATTCAGATGGGTTCTAAGTTGGTAGGGCTAAGGAGTTGCGGTGGATGTTTTTTTTGAAGGAGGAGTTATTTGCTCCCAAGATTCGATTAAAAGACGTAAAGGAGGGGAGTGCTCTTTATCTTGCAGGTGGCATAAGATCCCTTTTGGGTGCGAAGCCTCCGCAAACAATTTGTGCATACCACTCGATCCGCTTTGTCAACCCACTCAAGTGCAGGGCACACATCCTTTGCAACTTCTCCGAGGAGTTTGCCCAGGCTGCGATGATCTCGGGAATTGTCTCCTCTCTCCAAACAAGACGTTTCCTCTGATCAAACAAAGGCTTTTTGGGTGAAGGGGAGGAGGGTGGTTACTGTTTGTCTAACCAGCGCATCACTGAGCCAACAATCGACCCCCCTCTTCAGCCAGTGTATCCCCCCCCCCAAAAAAAAAAAAGAAAACAAGAAAAGGAGGACTTACTTTACCGAGAATTATTATTCTCTCATCTTCCATGGACCGCCTTGAAGATTAATCAAGGAGGCGGATTGCATGACACACCGTGATGACACTTAATGATGGAATCATTGGTAGGTGTGGAATTTGAGGGCTAGGTGTGAAACCTCAACAATGGGTTAATGGACGTATATTCCCTTTTCATCAGCACGCAGTAAATTTACTTTTTGGTTCAAAAGATATACCTATATCAAGTTAACATTTGAGTCATGCTAATGATTCGTCACTGGTAAACTGGCTTATCTCGAGCCGGCACACGGATAGCCCTGGTACAGTATACAGAGATAGGATATCTGGGTTCAACTTGTAAAACGGTAACCAATAGTAATGTAAATTTACATTTATTTACAACAGTATTAAGTGCTATTTATCAAGCACAGTTATAAGGTCAGAAAGATTTGAATTTTCAAAGAATTCTGTTCAATAACTATGGTGGTAATACAATATTTTAGTACAAAAATCAAAATGAAAATCAATGCTTGCGGTTTGTCGTTCTGTTCATGATGCTTTTTCAGATGCTCACAAAACTGGGCAAGGTTAATACGGTATGGTGCTTACAGTATAATTCTAGCACATTCACATTTTTCTTGAATATGACTTCATTTCAGAGGGAAATAATTCACAGAAAAATGGTTCTTGTATGAACTTTATAATCAGTAAGCATTCAGAGTAAAGAATTGCGGTGATATCCTTACCAACACTGTACCTTTAAATACGTAGATATCTGCTTTATCTAGAAGAGTTCACAAGTATAATGACTTTAACCGTGACGCACCAGCACAAACACAATATCAACAGAAAATACCCCTCGGTTCCGCCCACAGATCTCTAGATACCAAAGTTACTCCTCCCCCAGATCTCAAGATACCCCGTGAATCATATTAAAGGAGGTGAACACATACAATAAAACGGTTTTAGAAAGGTAACCTATTTAAAAATATAAAATAATGTTTTAAACGAGACGAAAGTTAAGATATTTTTAAAGCTTCGCGGAATGATTTTTGAAGATTATGGCATTCCAATATCATCAATTTTTTTTAACTTGAGATTTCAAAAGATTTAAAACAAAATGAGAAGTCAAAAGTGTGTTTGAATTTTATTATTGGGAAATTTGTATTCGGATATATGTCTGTGTTAGATTAAGAAGAAGATCGTTTAGTTTTTCTATTGTGTAATAATAATACTCTGGCCAAAATGGGGGAACAAATTATAATAATAAAAAAATAATAAAAAATGATAAAGCTAGCCAAGTTCACCCTTCTTGGATGAAACAAAAGTCGTCAAGATGAATTTAAACCATGTGTACGACTTAATTTCAACCCGATCATTCTGGAAATTTAATAAACAAACAACCACCCAAAGTTACATGACCCTTTCACATTTCCAGAACTCCCTTTTCCCACTCAATTCAACTAATTACTGCGCCACCTGGGCAGACCCAATCGCTTCTCCTTGAGTTTCCCTCCAAGAAAACCTTGTGATTTTTTTTTTTTAAAGTTACACTTGAAGTAGTGAGGTTATTATTTCCTTTGCTAAGAGTGCAGGGGCTGCAGCTGAGATACATGGTAGGTAGGAATGTGCACATTCTTGCCGAGGTGGGATTATTTCACCAAGGGGGGAAAAAACTAGCAACTGTCCGTCTCGCAGGTGTGTCATGTCCAAGGTGTTAATACCTGTGTCAAAAGGAAGGTTTAACCGTGGTTTTTTAAAACATGGTTTAACGGCACATCATTTAGCAACGGATTACGCACTTACAGCTACCTCAAGTGCGAAAAGCTGGGGATTTTTCACACCCAATTAATTGCTGTTTGGGTATATCAACTTGACACGGAGGTTGACTTGATCTTGAACCAATTAATGCGATTTGTTGTGTGGAGTAGTAGTCTTGTTAGGGGATGTGTGTGTGTGTTTGTGTGTATGTGTGTGTGTGTGTGTGTGTTTGTGTGTGTGTATGGAGTTGTGCTGGTGCACTCATGACCAATTCGTGTTGGCGACAAAGGTGAGAGAACACCTGTTTGGGGTGACGGCTTAGACTGGGCAGTTAACTGGCCAATTAACATTGACTTGTAGTACCCCGAGCGATGATTATTAACTTGTGTACTGCCTCGACTTGTAATACCTGTCTATAGTCCTCGCCTATATCACTGCAGTTGGTTGTCTATCAAATTAGCCATTGATTGGCAGATGTGATTAGATTCAGAGGGGGGAAACCAATTACGGCTGAGAAAAATTCACCACAAACATCACCGTGAAACTGTCATGTGTACCAACAAGCTATACTCACTACTCAACGGGATACAAGCAACAGCAAAAGAAACTTCTACTTTAAACCATGATAGGAAGAACCTTTGATAAAACATTCAGTTATAAACATTTATCCACAAAAGGGTTGAATTGTAATTGTTACTGGTAGCTGGCCAATTAACTTTGTACTTGATTTAAGAAGTTATCCCTCTAACAGAAATTTAGCAATGCTAAATTCTTCTCTTTTTGTCACTCTTTTTTATTTTGCATTTTTATTTTTGAAAAAGCTCAGTATTTTGATGAGTTGCCAGATCGAGCTAATGGGTGTGGCCCTCTGTTCACCCGACGGTATGTGGCGTTTCATCTGTAGACATCTAAGGGACACTTTGTCAGAGACAATAATAGGCCAACACTTCCACAATCCAACTGATGGGACTCCGGAGTCCAGCCATTTACTTATTCACGGGTGAATTGTATCATGTTACCACATGTAGGTAAAAAGGTGCCAGCCCCCAGTCAAATGGACTTGGCATTCATCAACAACTTTCCACTGGGAAAATACCACGCCCCAAGTTGACAACCGTATCCTATGTAGCCTGTGTGGGGGTTGGCGGGGGGAGGGGGATTTGGTATCACACTTGAACATAAGGCAAGAGGGTTGTTGGGTCACCATCCGGATCTGCTACAGCTTTGTTTTAATCTACTAATGTCCAAGAACTGAGCTTGCCACAATCGATAGGCCAACTGATTGAAGAAGTGACAAACCATCGATCACACATCAAGTCAACTATAGTGTGTTCGCGCTCAGATTACTATCTCATACGGACACATGGCCTGCAATTATCTTGAAAGCACGTGGCACTTGAAAAATCTTCATTTTTAAACAGATGCTGTTTAGCTCGAGATAATTTTTCTTGAAAACATCAGAAACAATTTATACTCCTGACATTAAACGGTGTCCATGCAAATTGGCCGCTTAGAACTCAAATCATAATTTCGAGCCCCACGGACCACACTGTGGCTGTGAGTCACTCCCCAGTAGCCCACCCGCCGGGAGAATATCAGGCTGTGCAGGTAAATATATTAAATATTATTAGGCAAAAAAGCTGCTGCTGTTGACAGTTTCCAAAATCAAGATTGATCACAGTTTCACATTATAACAGAGGGATTTAAACACCGAAGCTGCCAGTAAATACATACAGAAAGATATTATGCGTTTGAACCTCACCCCACCCCCCCCCCCCGCTAAATTGAAAGTACTCCTCGGCGTCTTCTTCTTCGAAGTCCCTACATTACCTAACTCCATTTAAGAGAAACAACTCCAGAATCCAGACAGAATGTAATACAACCCTGTCCACATGAATGCTCTTTGCAATACTTTGGCATTCTCTGCAACCCCTTTTCAATGTTTCAAAGCCTGTACCATGGAGGTTAGAGACTGTGGAATCATTGTCCGCGCACGTTGGGTTAATTTTACAATTTTTATTATGGTAGATGACATATGTGATGTCAAACTGCCTATAAAACGGATGGCATTTCCTATGTACGGAGGCAGTTTTCTGGCTACCGAAGTTCTGGGCTAATTATCATGAAAACGGTGCCTCCCTCTATGATGTATAATTTCCACATAACATCGGGTTTATCATACTGTTTGAAGCTTAAAAACTGTACACTGAAACCTGCACCAAATGCCAAAAATTACTTATGAATTGTATGGGGTGCCTTAGGTCGCATCTATTCGTTAAAAAGAACAGTATACACCTTCAACACATGCATGTTGAGCCATTGTTGCATTCCTTGAAGGTGCAGACCTCGCTCCTACCGCCACTGTACACCATTGTTAACTTGTTAACTTTGGGCAAACCCCACAAAAGAAATCAACATTTGAATGTTGAATTCAACATCGTTGTACTTCAGTCTCAGTTAAATTAAGTACTTAATTCCCTTTGAATCACATTAGCTTGACCTTTAACATCAAGTCCATGTGGTAGGCATGTATGTATAGGGTCAATAATATATGGGGAGGTATTTCAGGGTCAGAACAAACCAGTAGGGGGACTTGCTAATTCATGGCCAATACCTTCTGACGCTGCCGGGGGTGCCACGACAAGATCTCCCCGATTCACACTCCACAAACTCAGCTGTCAATATAACTAGGAGTTGACCCTTTTCATATAGAGGTCGTCCAAGGGTACCGTAGTACATTGGATACTTCTTCTTCTTCTTTGTTTAACTGCCTATCCCGATGTTCTCTCATGATCCATGAACGAACTATTTATTTTGAGCAGAGAAAATCAACAACTGTGAAGATGCACGAATCTGTCAGCATCCCCTCTTCGTACTTACATGTCTGACAATGGCATTAGGCCTTTATAGCGGTCATTCCATCAATGTTCCCCTCACAGAGTCTTCCCCTTGGTTTCCCATTGCTTTTGTGTCCCCCCGTCAAAAAGAGAATTTGACCATGCAGTGATTCCTTGACTCTTTACCCCTGAGGTTTCCGTGACTTTGCTCCACGACACAGGAAGTGTTTCTCCCCATCACTTCATTAGCATCAGACCATGAAGTACACACTTTTCCCCGGGTATTCCCTCGACATTGCAAGGCATCCTCTACCCGCCTGTATATGGTATAATTCGATTAAATAGTGCTTCACACTTTTCCAGGGGCTTCGTGATCAAAAAGATTTAAAAGGGGAGGAATGTTTTCACTATCAATATTGTAAACGGAGCCCTATGACACATTATCTTTAAAACACACAACACTTTCAACACAAATCACCCCTTCACATCATCTTGCATGTCCGAAGTCAAGAAGTGTTTTTCACCATAGGCCTTTCGAGTCTAGAAAGGCTAAATTGTATTTAGTATTCATGGTAAACAATTTTATTGTTGCGGTTAAGAATCCCATGATAAAGTAACCTTTATTTCACTTTTTTTTTTTAATTCAATTGAATTCACATTTTTAGATGCGGGAAAGTACTTTCCTTAAAATTCTTTGGGTATTGACCGTATACGTTTTAAGATCTCAGCCATTGTATACTAAAACTTTGTATATGCAACGTGTTTGTCTGCATTGTGGCCTCTCCTTTTCCCTCATTTATTTAAGTGCTTGATGCAGGTTGAAAACTCCGCAAACCAGTTCAAATTTCAGAGTGCTCTAACGGACACTCTTGTGAAACCCCATCTCAAAATCTCAATTTCTTTTTTTCCAATCCACATTTACGAACGCTGAGCTCATGTATCAATCTTGAAATTGCTACTTCACACAATCGGGGTTTCTGTAACGCTTTCGTCGTCGTCGCATCCACCGGAGAGAGACAGAAGGGGAAAAAAAGAGTGTGTCCTATGGTGAAAATTGGCAGCAGCATCGACCGACCCCTGGTCGGGTCAATAATTGACACCAGGTGCGCGGGTGTTATTGCTCCCCATATTGCATCACCTTCAACAATCTATCCCATACCACCCTTCTCTGGTTACCATGACACCATAGTTGTCCATCTTCCAGTATACAAGGTGGATACCCTACTGTTGTTTGCATTGTGAACACTAGGTTTTTTTATCAGACATTCCTGTGACGGTTGGGAAGAAGAGTGAAGGGGGGGGGGGTCTTTCACTCCTCTCAGGGATTCGGGAGCACTTTGGTGGAGTGATTGGTCTGGCAGGCACTTGGGGAAATAAAGTGGGCTTTTTTTATTGACAACAAAGGGTTCATGATTAGTGTTGGATTGAAGTTTCGCCTTCACTGGGGGAAGCGGTCAATTTCCGGGTCATTTTGTCCTTGCTTGAAATCAAACCCGTTTGAACAGAATTCCTTTTAAGCAAACAAACCCCACTTTACTCCATTCGACACTGTGTAAACTAGGCAAGTATACCTGGGCCCAATTTCATAGAGCTGCTAAGCACAGCAATTTGCTTAGCATGAAATTTCTTCATTGATAAAAACAGGATTACCAACCAAATTTCCACGTGATTTTTAGGACAAGCAACCAACAGCTGAATGCCAGTAACAAGCAATATGCAACACATGGAAATTTGTTAGTAACCCTGTTTTTATCAAGGAAGAAGTTTCATGCTAAGCAAATTTGTGTGCTTAGCAGCTCTATGAAATTGGGCCCTAATGTTTCCTTGCTCCTTATCAAAAGGTTGGATCCGAAGAACAGACAATTCGGTGTTATACAACTCATTGGTCGTTGGTTCAAATCCCACCGGTAGTAGTATGCCTGTGGATTTTTCTTTTGCCAGTAGGACTCTGAATGCTTTACACACATCGGTTCGGGGGTTAAAACCCAAGTCGTTTTAAAGACACTTGACACCTTTGGTAATTATCAAAGACCAGTCTTCTCACTTGGTGTATCTCAACATATGCACAAATTAACAAACCTGTGAAAATGTGAACTCAATATTGGTCGTCGAAGTTGCGAGATAATAATGGAAGAAAAAACACCCTTGTCACACGAAGTTGTGTGCTTTCAGATGCTTGATTTCGAGACCTCACGCGTGAGGTTTCAAAACCAATTCAATATTTTACTGAGAAATTACTTCTTTCTCAAAAACTACGTTACTTCAGAGGAAGCCGTTTCTCACACTGTTTTATACAATCAACAGCTCTCCATTGCTCGTTACCAAGTAAGTTTTTATGCTAACAATTATTTTGAGTAAATACCAGTAGTATCCAGTGCCTTTAATTTACCTTGGAAATTATATTCAGGCTTAACATGATTTCAACAACAAAAATTGTACGCGTTGCAGACTTGTACAAAACTGAACTATAGTGTTAATTCGTGATAATTTACACCGTCCTTTCAACATTTGTTTACATGCGCTAGAGTGTCGAAGTTGTTTTCGGAGTTAATTTGTGTAAATACGTTTAGGCCCATCTGCGCTGTGACGACAGAGTTGATTAATCGCTGACATTTTGAACAGTTTATGACCGGGCCCGAACCGCGACTTAATTAGTCATTGTGAGCCTATACCCCCACGTAAATTCACACATTAATTTGGTCGATTGATTGCCTGCATTCAGTAGTGGGTGTTCTCGGTTTTGTCGTCTTTCTTATAGAGCGGATGTCCCATTGCTCTTTGGTCTCGGCAGCAATAAAAAATCTGAAGAAAAAAGTTGTCGGATTACCGTCAAAAAAAGCCTTTTATGGGTCATCATGAGTTAGGTAACATTGTCTGATTTTCTCTCCTGGGTGGGCTGACGGGATAGGTAGCCCCACCCCTCACTCAGTGCGATCACAAGAATTTATACTAGAGTGTAATGACCGCTCCTTATAAAATGCTTGACAAGCTTCTCATAAGACGAGCAGAGTACAGTTCGAAACGTCGAGACTACACCGGTTCTTCTCAGAGCCAACACTTCTCTCCAAAAAGAGTTTCAAACATGGCTGCACCCGCAAGTTTAACAGCTATAGTTTTTTCACTTGAAAAACAGTTCCCAAGACTCTTGTTATTTTTTGGCATATCCAATAATTAATAGGCCTATTATAAAGAATGAAGATTATATGTCTGAAGTTAACACGATAGCCTTCAGTTCTATGTGTGTTTTGGCTGCATGGTTTTCTATTTCTAACAAAACGGTGGAAATACATTCTGATCCAATTTCCGACGAATCTCTGTAAACCGCGGAAATTTGTATCGAACTCCACTGGACACATTTTTAATGGGTTAATGCCCTCAAAGAGATCATTGGCTAACTTTAATACAAAGTGCACGGGTTCAACTTGTTAATGAGTCAACCGATGTTATCTACCGGTCGGCGCAAAGTGGAATTTGGGAAACGCTCAAATAAAAAAAGCTAGCATCAGTAGTGAGAAGCTCTAAATAGAGCCCAGGAATTTTGGATTTAAGTTGTCAGGTCCAATTGACAGGCTGTAACCCCATGGACAAGACGATCGAATGAGACTTCAAACGTTTAATCCTGAAGGGATGTTTACGGCCCAGCTCAGCGGGGCAGTATTGAATCTCCAAATCGCCTTGCCGCCCCCCCCCTCCTTTGGTCAGGTTTGCAATGTGTCGGGTATACACCATTATAGCTCTATTGGCAAACACACACACGGGGTGGTATTTCCTCCATTTCTGGTCTCTCAGCTCCTCACCCGGAGAGATGCAGCGCATGAGCGGATCATCCCATCCTCGGAGACGCGCTATATACATCTAATTAGCGAAGGCGTCAACAGAAAAAAGGATGTCAATCCTACAGATGTAAAGACCAAGCTACAAAATAAACACCTCTTAAACTGCGAGACACGATTGGATACAGTTAGCAGGACAGCGTATAACAATTGGACCGGCCACAAATGCCGGACCAAGTGACCATGCAGTTTTTTTTATTGGTGACCATCCCAGATTGGACAATAGCTCTCTCGGCTTTCACAAGGCTGATGGTGTGGGAGGACAACAATACGAAACTCACAGGGGAGCTGTGAGAACTGTGCTTAGCCGAGACAACCCCCAAGTCTTAGGAGTGATTCTCAAGTACCAATTGAACCATTCTTGCTTCTTACCCCTCCTTCCGCCTGGTCTGATGATGAACCCGGTTGAATGATAGCTAATGAATGAGCCTCTAGCCCAGACACCGCCAGGGTTGATTTTTTTTCTTTCTTCTTCTTCACATTCTTGATTCGGGGGAAAATGACCTTACTTTATATTGCCCAACCTTATAACATGAGGATGTTATATTTTCAGAACTGACAAAGCAGGTGAAAGTCTATCAGCCATGCAGTGACTGTAGAATGAGAGTTGACTGAAATGTATATCCAGCTATTTTGCACCTGAGGGTTGATTGATCACTAAAACATTTTCTACAAAATGTCCAACAACGGACCAGTGCTATTGACAATTCATTCATCACTCTATAAAAAAAAATTACCCAACAGAATTGAGCAAACAGCATAAACAGAGGTTAACCAAATTATTCAACTGTATGCAGGTCACGTTTATCACACTAGGCCTAATTAAATCTGAACCAAAATCGTTTCAAATTATGTGAAATATGATCCAGTCTTTAACAGGATTTAAATCTGAATATATGCTTCATGTACATGTACCCTCAAGCCAAGGGACACAATGAACTGAAAGGGCCAATGCGTATTCGTATACAAGGAAAAGGGAACTTCTGTCATTGGCATCGAGGTAACACTTCAAAACGAATACTGAAAGAGACATCATCCTTGGACACAACTGTCAACACCCACCGGCAACAGCAATCCTAATCTATATCACTGATAGTTCCTCACACATTTCTTAATTGATGGTTTATCACGTTGACACACACGTGTACTCAACTTCCAGAGTCGAATTAAAACTCATGCTAATGTTACTGCCGTGAGCCCCGCGGCGTTTCCTGGCGAAGAAAACGGATAAAAACACGGAACAGAAAAAAAAAGGAACGGCCACTTTGGGTGCATGGTTGTACACTGTTCAAGCAGTCTACAGAAACGAAACTTACAATTATACGGAAGATGGAATTTTTGATAACTGATACCCTCTCCTCCAATGTGAAATTACCAGGGCCTGACGATTGCATGCGAGCTATAATACAGTTTTCTTGTTAGCGTTACGGTTCTCGCGATGATGCACATCCTGGAACTTGTTTGTGTGTCTTGGGAGCGACGTGTGAAACGCGGCAGTGGGCCTTCCCTCTTGACACCCGGCAGTCATCTGCTGGATTAAGTTATTAACGTCGTCCTGCCTCGGAGGCGAGTTGGGTTTTTTTTTTATAACGGGGAGAACTTAATATGCATCTTGATAACTGTCCGTGTAATCTGACCTCTTGAAGAAACTAAAGATGGGCGGCGAAAAGCGGGGTCTTCCTTGGAGATAAAGAAATAAAAATGTTGCCGTGCGCAAAATTCAGATTACGAATCGTACAAATGGAAAGTGGCGATCAATTTCTAGCCGAACCAGCGAAATCTTTCAATATTAAAAAAGAGAAAGAAAAAAAAGGGAAAAGTCGGATGCACGTTCAGATATTGAATAACAACTGGGAAAAAAGTTTGGATTTCACGCGGACAAAATGGTGTGCGTCGGTCATTGACATTACCATGATCACGCTATATGGAACCAGTGGGATGCGATAATCAGATTGAGAGGAGATAACTTACAAGAAAGTAAACTACTAATGCGTTTGTCTTAACCCCAATGTGATGAACGATAGTGGTAGGTAGTCAATGGAGGTTACTCCAAAATGTACACATCACTGTAAACTGTTTGCAGACATGCGCTTTTAAAAAGGCTTTGCAAAGGAGCTACAGCAAATCATTGGTTTCATTAGCTATGCCCTTTTTTTTTTTTTTTTTTTTTTTTTTTTTATAATGTGAACCAAGGACAGTGACAGTTATGAGTCAATTTGGGCAAGTCTGTTGGGAATGAGGTTTGGTCGGCAAAGATGGACGTAAGAGCAGACCGCCTTGTTTTGGGGGTTGAGTGTGGCGGGAGAACGCAGCTGTCATGCACACACCCCTGGAAACCGTTTCCTCCTAAATCATCACGAATGCACACCTCGTTTCGGTCATGTGGTCCCCTTTCACCACCCGAATCCTCCCGTGGGCAGGGGGGGGGGGTCAGTCACATTTTGACCACACCACCACACCCAAACAGACCAACTCCTCCTTTATAAATTATTCCTTATGGAACACCAAATGTACTCGTCGTGTTAACCATGGCGATATAACCGAGGAGGCTCTGAAGGTCTGAAGGGTGAATGCAGATAAGAGATGGGGGGCACTTGTTCCAATTTCCCTCAGCAAGGATCGCTTAAGAATCATTAGTTCATCAAAGATTTCAGGTATAAGAATGCTCTAGGGTTCTATGTAACTCCATCCCTGTGTGTATCTGATGAGTGGAGGCCGAGCCACTCTCATTTTGAATAACCTGCACTTCAATCATAACTGTATTTATCTAAGGGAACGAGGGTACCCAGACGAAAGTAGGACGGCTGGGAATTTCCAAGCCCCGATAATTAAAGGGATCACAGGACAACATAAATCGTCAGGAGTATTGCCTACCCAGGGAAGGCCTACTTGGCAAAGAGTACAGTATATGAACAATGCAATCAAAGTATACTATTAAACACCTATGACGAATGTATAATATACATGTGCGTGTGTAACATCGTAAACCTGCACTGGAAGCTGTCGTGTACTTTTTTTCTACACCGAGTGAGCGAGACAAAAGAAACCCACGAGACAGGGCATGCAGTTCTCATTAACAAACCGGTGATGAATTCATTTGAACTTTGTCAAATTCCTAACCTGGTCCAGCTTTGGGTGACTGCTTACAAGATCCCAAAGGGGCCTGCCTAAACAACGTTCAAGCTAGGTCTGTCATCGGGAAAACCCCTGACAAAACAGCACACAGCTATAAGGCCATCGATTTGCAGGCAGCCGGGTCTTGTTCATGCGCGAGGCACGCCATTGTCAGAGTACATTATTTTATTGTAGATTAACTCGAGGCAAAAGTGAATTAACACCCGAGGTTTACAACCATTTTTTTTTCGCGGGTACAATGTCAACTGTTGATTGATTTTGAAGCTCACGACTTCGAAATAATATACGCTGATTGGACAAAACGTTTGCGAAGAAGAAACAGGTAACAAACAAGATAGCTCAAGAGTGCTGTGGGATGTCAGTTTTTGGGAAAATTACTGTTAAATTGTGCGTATTATTAAAGGCAGGATATACTTTTGGTATTTCAACCTCTGACCCATGCCAAAGTGTTAATACCTAACCAAGAACCATTTGCAAACGGTGAGCCTCTATGCGTGAAGAAACCTCAATGTCCACCACCCCTTCCAATTAAAGTACACAATAGGCCTATGTCTTTTTGATAAGTCAAATGAGCCTTTACTTATGTGCCTCTCGAACACATTAAATCAGGGTACAACTTTAACATTTTAGTTTGTAATGCACTATATGCTTGCTTATTTAAGTGGGACTTTTCTCAGCAAGCGCCAATGAGCTTCAATCGCTGAAGTCTTCGTCAGCATCAGCATCATCATCTAGAAATGACAAGACTTCCAGTTCCGTTTGCTGTTATTACCGGTATAAGACGCATCAGCCATCGTGTTTAATCTTTCTCATTGACATTATACCTAGCGTTCCAATCGGAACTCGTTTTTGTATTATCTTGTTGATTTAGAGTGGAGTACCTAGTGAGTGGATTTTAAAGGTTTCTCAAGTAATTTAAAAAATAAATACTGTTTCCCGTTTGCTACACTTTCCTATTTAAAGATAAACCAATGTTGCTTCGAAGACATTAGTTTTAAGAACATGATATGTGAGTGAATCAGGCATCGCTCGGTGCTTAAGGCCAGTCCAAAATGAATGATGCCGTCGAAGCTGAAATCAAATAATTAGCGAATTGTCTGTACTTAATCATGATTTGATCGGGGTGGGTTGTGTTGGGTGCAACAACCCCTGGGTGGGAAGGGGAATTTTAAGAGTTAAAGGCACGTTTACTTTTGGTGATTATCAAAGACCAGTATCCCCACTTGGTGTTTCCAAGCAAATGCAAAAAATAACAAATTTTGACTCAATTGATCATTGAAGTTGCAAGAAAGTAATGAGGGAAAAACCCCAAACACCCTTGTTGCAATAGAATTGTCTGCTTTCAGATGCATGAAAAAGGCTTCAGTGCCCGTTGAAGTCTTTCTCAGATTCAAATATTTGGGTAAAACATTACCTCTTTCTCAAAAACTGCATTACTTTAAAGGGGGTCGTTTCGAACAAATGTTTATAATATCAACAGCTCTCAAGTGCTCCTTAAACTTACCAAGTAAGTTTGTTATGGCCATCAACGTGTGATTTAATTACCAAAAGTACAACCTGCCTTTAACACTCAAGTGAAGGAACATCCATTGAGGAATATGAGGCGGGGCGGGTGCAGCTCTATCGAGTTAAACAGTCTATTTGTGATATACGGCACAGGATCAATCCGGTGGCCATCTCATGTACCCAAGAAGATTTAAGAAAGCTACAAGATGTTGTCTACAGTTGTTTTTTTCCATAATAAAAATACGATCAAGATAGACACAAATCTGTCTTCATCCATTTTGAGGAGTAAAATGATAGTGTCGATTAGAAGCGAAGAAAGAAAGAAATCCAAGTATTTGAGCACATAAGTTACACACATGCTCCCCAGTCCAAAAATAAGAAACAACTATTTCTAGTAAGTCTTGCGGATATAACCAAGGGAAGGAAAGAAGAAGAAGAAGAAAGACAGAGAAATAAACCCAATAAAAATACAAATACAATTCTTCGGAAAGATTGTTGGTTCCGATGAGCCGTTGGTGTCGTCTCGACGTATCGAAAAGTATGTCCTTAAAGGAAGAAAAAGAGTACACTTCGAAAGTCCTAGGTTTGCACATTAGAGGCCACATGTCCTTCAAAGACACATCCTGTATCTTTAGTGCATCATCCCCTCGACCTCTTGTGTAGCCAACATCCACTCAGAGGCCTCGTCACGCATTAACACCGTCGTCACCATTCCAAATAATATGACGTGAGCAAGCAAACAGATTTAAACAAACATAAATATTTACTGTGATAATATTTTCCCAATAAATTCATAATCGAATGCTCAAGTGCTTTTTCGCTGGTCGTTAAATTTCCCCGAACAAAAAAAAAAGAGAGAGACCCAAACATCCACAACGTTACAAATAACACAAGAGGCAGTACATAGCTTTAATTCTCTCTTAAAAAAAAAAAAAAAACTATACTACAAACTATCGCAATCCTGGCACAAAGACACACAAAGGGGGTTTTCAATCAATTTTCCTCCTACAAAAAGTTGAACGATTGCATGGAATGATACGGCGGACTGAAGGTACGAGCGAGGGGCTCCCTTGTATTCCGGGACGAACGAACGTCCGGGGAGAAAGGGGGAAAAAAATTGAAAGAGCCCCCGGGCAAGGCAGCGAGGTCTGTGGCAGGCTAAGGCAAAGCTTTTTGTTGCTGTGAAAACCACGGTGTAGTTTGCTCGGTGTGCCTCGGGTACAGATTGGCCTGCTTTTGTGGATGTCATTGACATTAGTTGCCGTATACTTCCAAACTTGACAACTACTTTTTCCCCCCGTCTCGGTATGGAGGTATATACTTGAAACTGTCTATGTAAGCGCTATTTGTTTAATGCTTTTAAAGTGAAGTCAACGAATATTGATCTATCTCCGTGGACTCGTGAACAACGAACGAGTTGTTTGCAAAACACAAGGAAGTTGACCTTCACCTCTCATTATTTAAGTAACATACATTCAGTGAGTCACTCGATCCATAGCAGATATATAAACCGACTCGTGTTTGTTATCAACATTTGACCAGTTATCTGAATCGACACGTATCTGTTTAAAGTCAACCTCTATAATTTCTTTTTGTGAATGGGGGTCGGCACTGCTGCATTCATAACCCAGTTTGGTAATACCTGCCATTGAATAACGCGTCGTCATCTAGGACATGCAGATTTGGAAAATAGGTTTTTAGGCCTGTACACATTTTTTTTGATTTTCTGTTTGTGAAGATAATTCCTCCACCTTTAAGTTACCGGTAACCCTTGACAGCCCTAAAAACAGGCATGATCCTGTTGGTCCATCCTCTTTTTTACCCCCCCCCCTTTTTTCTTAAGCACACCCCTCCCCTAAAACGACAAACAACACAAATCAAATAAGACCCAACACAATCTGCTTCGAAACAGTCCGACATGTGACCTCTATAATGACGTTTCCAAGAAAAGTCTTCACAATTCGGTTTGTCCGATCGGCCTAAATTGACAGTCAGCAGCCTATCGCATTTCCACACGAGAAACCCCCCCCCCCCTTCCCAGAAAGAAAGTGACACACAAACTACAACGACAAATATTGACAAACGAAACAAAACAAAAAAACAGACCAATTTCTTCGATGAATCTGTTGAAAACATCAAAGGCAATAAGCCTATGAACACTGTACACTGTGTTCTCGGAGTCTGTGCACACTGAGGTAATTTTATAGAATGGCTGCAAGTTTAGATTTGTTCAACTCCTTGAAAAGCGAAACCATGACCCCATTTACAGGCAGTTTACTTGCGGTTTACATACGCCCTGTGTATTCTCCCGCACGAGGAAATAGTTTTGAACCGCAAATGTACCGACAATTGATTCGAAATGGGAAGGGTCTCCATATCCCGTTCGTCCGCTCGCCGATAGTCGTCTTTCAGCACCCCATACCATCTTGCTGTTTAGAAGAGATATTATCGCGCAGTCACCTCGATAAGGGAGGCAAAACAAAGTAAAGCGGACACAACTTAATAAATTCTTTACGACATCGAGCCCCAAACAAGACGAGTTCACAGCTTTCAATTGGCCCCTGGGTCGCGATCTTGTCAGTTTCGGAAAGAGTGGGGCGTGCGATGATGTACGTTGATTTGGGACCGAGGTTAATAAATAGCCATTATTACTGTTTAGACGTGGGCTAAGGCCGTAAAGAAAAATATAACGGCTTCGGCTGCCGCTATGGCTATGTCACTTCATAAGCCTATAAACATTAGCCAAAGACGCTTAACTTCAACCCTTTATCTATGCTTCAACTCGTCCTTTTCATTATTGCCATTTGGAAAATTACAGCAAAAACTTCAACACTTGGTAACACTCAATAATGATATGCAGCTAGACGTTCGTTGC
Organism: Pycnopodia helianthoides; assembly: GCA_032158295.1. Taxonomy (NCBI): domain Eukaryota; kingdom Metazoa; phylum Echinodermata; class Asteroidea; order Forcipulatida; family Asteriidae; genus Pycnopodia; species Pycnopodia helianthoides. The sequence continues at coordinate 16,236,878 of CM063245.1, forward strand.
CATGGTGAAACACTATCTTCTAATATGCAAAACTAAAACACATCAAACTTAGGATGGAAGTGGAAATATTCTTCCCTAGTTTAGTCTTCGGAGTGTGCCGGGAAGGCTTCAGTGGAAACTCACTAAACGAAGTACATATACCTGTAATTACCGCGTGATTTGTCTTGTGTTTATGAGGAAAGTAAATTAAAGGGTCACTTTCCCCCAAGTTAACTATGATATTATGCACTCAGTCACCGGGCTGTTTAGCTATTTCAACACGCGCAACGCACTTTTAGACATTCAGCCATTTTATGCATAATAACCCAACTCTCTTAAATGTCACTAGTGTTTAGTGTTTTAGTTGATGGCACACTCCCCAATTTGAATTATTGGCCCAGCTGTTGTTTGGCCTGTATAAGAACTTCGGCTGTTTTCGAAACCACGGGCTTGAGCTTAGGCTTGTGCTCCGCTAGTTATTTGGCAAATGTGTGCTTTCCGTACGGGGATTCAAACCTGGCGGGCGGAGCCAAAGCCCGGAGCCCACCCAAGCCCAAGCCATGATTTCGAAAACGGCCTTAGAATTATCCATTGCACTCTCAAGTTGGGTCTCGCGCGATTGGCTTTTCCAGTTGGGACAATCATCGAAGTTGGGGCGTAACGACGGCAATGATATCAATGTAATTGGAAGCACCGTCATATTCTCCACAGAGTTATCTTTAATACTAAGTTATTCATCAATAACCCACAGGGCAATAGGGCCATGTGCCAGCCACTTCCAATCCCCTTGAGAATCTGGTATACTTTCATAAGCAACTGTGCAATCCTCATCAAAATGCTAAGATTGTGTCTCTCTTAAAAAACAAAAAAATGCCGCACTTCGTCATTGTCACTTGTTGGTCCTGCGCGACAACACGGGTTCACAGTGCAATTCCTTTCGACCCGTGCCATAACAAGAGGGTGGTTTGTTCCTTGCTTTATATCAATTCATGTATGTGTTAGTCTCTATCTAAAATCCCTTTAAGTATCAGTATTAGACATACCCCTTATATCAAACACGGATCTCATGCCATGCAATCCTCTTTCCGTTCTAGAAACAAGACTAGCCTGCTCTTAACCAGCTGGGTTTAATCATTCGCACAGTGTACGTACATGGCCTAAGATGAGACGCTTCCGCACGGCAAGCAAGGCCTTGGGGTTGGTTTATTTCATTACGCAGACCTAAGGATGTTTACGAGTTTAACAATGATTCTCACATGATCCTTTGTGGTCAGCTGCAAATTGCATAATTAGTACTTTATGGTTGCAGGGTATTGGGAGTCACAGAGTCCGCAAGGTATCATTGGTCTTCGTCTTCTTCATTATTCAGACAGTATTGAGTTGTAGGTGTCGCTAAATGGTATAATTATTACAAATTGCTCAGAGAAGAGGATACAATTTATTGAGCCATTTGTTGATAAATGAAACTTATATACCTTAAAAGATTAATAAGGACAACAGCCCCCCCCTCCATGGGTATACAAATTCATGCTGACATAAGGAAATAACAAAAGGTATATGTGTAGTCACATTATTGTGTCCTGAATTATGAGGGAAATTTGACTAATTCTTAAGAAGGGCTTACTAATTGATTATGTACGGATTCCTTTTATCCAAAAGGGATTTCCCCCTTTTGGTGCGTTGACGTAATTATTAGAAGCTGTGAAGCTTCTATTTTAGGCTGCTGTTAGCTGTACTATACTTGGACAATGAAGATAAGTAAAGCACTATAAAGGCACAGCGTACACTCCATGTAAAGTGGCTAACAATTGCCCCATAATTATGTATTTTTAGTTGAGAGGTAAAACCCGATCACGTACACCATTCCTCAGCGTGAGTAATACTACAGAGAGACTAGAACAGACCCAGAGACTCCATCAGTGCTTCGTGCGATGTCACGGTACGAGGGTGTCATCACCGGATGACGTGACCGGTAAGAAGCCTCACTCCTCGGTAGTAATGCACTCTCTTCACAATTGCAATTCAGCGGAGGAGATGAGCGAGATAACGGAAAAAATATAGACTAAGGGGCGGAAGATAGTGATGAGTCTGAGAGACTTCACCGCGGGAGAAACAACAGTTCGTTGTGTGTGTGTGTGTGTGTGTGTGTGTGTTTGTGTGTGTGTGTGTGTGTGTGTGTACACACAGAAGGGCATATGTGGGGTCCTGACAACAATGGAACAATGGACCCCACAAGGTCATTTCAATAGGAACAATTGGGCCCCACAAGGGAATTCTTCAGAAAAGGGAATAATAGAACAACAATAGCAGTACCCCACAAACCGGATCCGTAAGGATGTGTGTGTGTGTGTGTGTGTGTGTGTGTGTGTGTGTGTGTGGACACACACAAGGGCATATGTGGGGTCCTGACAACAATGGAACAATGGACCCCACAAGGTCATTTCAATAGGAACAATTGGGCCCCACAAGGGAATTCTTCAGAAAAGGGAACAATAGAACAACAATAGCAGTACCCCACAAACCGGATCCGTAAGGATGTGTGTGTGTGTGTGTGTGTGTGTGTGTGTGTGTGTGTGTGTGTGTGTGTGTGTTGTACACACAGAAGGGCATATGTGGGGTCCTGACAACAATGGAACAATGGACCCCACAAGGTCATTTCAATAGGAACAATTGGGCCCCACAAGGGAATTCTTCAGAAAAGGGAATAATAGAACAACAATAGCAGTACCCCACAAACCGGATCCGTAAGGATGTGTGTGTGTGTGTGTGTGTGTGTGTGTGTGTGTGTGTGTGTGTGGACACACGGAAGGGCATATGTGGGGTCCTGACAACAATGGAACAATGGACCCCACAAGGTCATTTCAATAGGAACAATTGGGCCCCACAAGGGAATTCTTCAGAAAAGGGAATAATAGAACAACAATAGCAGTACCCCACATTCCGGATCCGTAAGGATGTGTGTGTGTGTGTGTGTGTGTGTGTGTGTGTGTGTGTGTGTGTGTGTGTGTGTGTGTGTGTGTGTGTGTGTGTGTGTGTGTGTGTGTGTGTGTGTGTGTGTGTGTGTGTGTGTAGGTCTGCACAGTTGAAACCCTGTAACCTTCATTCCAGACATGTATGTTATTCTGTATAACCTGTTTATGCAATCCATTTTTTGCAGGAATGTTTGCGTCAAAAAGTTTATAGAAACTCATGCTAGGATTTGTTTACCTCTCAACTAAAACTGCATAATTATGTTGGGCAATTGTTAGCCACTTACATGGTGTGTACGCTCTGCCTTTATAATGTCTTAATTATCTTCATAGTTCACGAACAGCACAGCTAACAGCAGCTTAAAGTATACGTTTCACAGGTTCTAATAAATTCGACAGTACAACCAAAGGGGGAAATCCCTTTGGATGAAATCAAACATCAATCGTACACAATTGTTTTCCGCAAACGGCACACAATTTTCTGAACCATGTCGAGGTTATTTTTCTATATCTGGTACTTAGATTTTGCTTCGAGTGGAATGTTTTTAATCCTCCATTTTTCTTCTTCTTCAAAAGAACTACATTTGATTGAAAAGGAAAGGGGAAAGGTGTTTATTTGGCATTCTTTTCAGGCGTATCGCAATATATTATGGTATGTATATTGACTGGTGCTAAATCTGTCAAGTTCTTGGCCTGTTTGACCTACAAATTTAGATTTGATTTTCAAAAACTGTTTTTTATAAATTTGAGAAAGTTGTGAGCTTTCATTTAAAGGTATTGCACGAAAAAATTAAAAACGCCAATGATAAATGGTAGTTGATTAAAAAATTACAAATCAATCATTGTTGAGACCTAGACATTAAAGCGACGTCTCAGCCATGTATAAACCATTATTTGCACATCACATGTATTTGGTGTAGTGTGCATGTTGTTCTCGTTCTGAAACAGCATCATCTTCCAGAATTATCAGAGAAAAAACAACCGGTAAATAATTCTTTCCGCGAATATCGGGCCACACGACTTTTAAGAATGATGCCATATTGGCCGCAGTTGCTTTCAGAGCGGTACTCGTTCAACGCTTTTAAACTCCTCTTTTTGCCACATTAACATCTTACATTCAAGGCCTGACTGTTATTTTGGCGGGAACGAAAGTGAACGATGATGATAGACTTGAACTGCTTTGTCACATGCAGAGAATGAGTGATTTGGATCAATAAAAACACCCACTACATCAGATTGCCACTTAGCGGAAACAAAAGATGTGAGCTCACAAACAATGTGACGATAGACATTTGGGCTTGGCTAAAAACCCCAAACCTCAAGTCAACAAACTAAATAGGAAAACAAGTAAAGCTAAGACATGAACTTTGAGGAAACTATATTGGCTCTTACTAAGGGAGTGGGGTACTTTATGAAACAACAGTACCCGGATATTCTGAGCACTGCAGAAAAATATTGCTTGCGCCATCTTGCAGAACCACTATTTTGTTCATTGCTTGCGACTTCTATGACGCAAATTGCTGCTTAGCACGTCAGCAAATGCATCAGTTCAACCAAATGTATATAAGGCCATTATGAAATCATGTTTTACATCGTCAGTCCACGACGAAGAAGATTGATTCCTTGATTATTGGTCATGTTGCCCTCTAACTAGACCAGTTACCTCGGCCTACTCCATTAAAAGAAATCATGGTGGTTTGTCCCATTTTGTCCTAACAATTCGCACGCTAACTGAAGGTCCATAACCTGAAACTGTAATAAACACACTATAAAGTGAAGTGTCTTCAAGCTTGGTCCTTCCCAATGTTGAGACTAGAGTGATTGAGCACTCGCCCTCGGCTAGGTCCCCTTTCCTCTTGTCCATCTCTCCCCCTCGGAAGGTCGGCGGTGGATATCGTCCGCGTTTCCAACCAACCTCATATACAGCAGAAGTGGTTACAATTACAGTCGGGCCAGGTAAAAGGGAAATCTTTTAATGGCCCGCATTGGTCCCCCTGCAGCTGACTACCATAATCGAGGCATAATTTCATTGGAATCAAGGGAGGGATTAACCGCATTTGACCCCAGAGCTCTTCAGAGAGAAAAGAAGAAGGCGAAAACGTTTGGAAAGGTTGCTGCCCTGGCCAAAAACTGGCGGACATAAAGTTCAGTCGCCCAACAAACTGATCACTGCATGATGAGGCTACTTTCACTAGTACCCTGCGACCCATGCCCCTAAACATTCCATCACCAAGATGAGATTCATAATGCATGCCCTGGGAATTTTTTTTCAAATCCAGTTTTGAAGCATTTTAACTTATTGTTATTTTTTGTTTATGGTTTTGACTTAATCGGATAAGCTCTTTATCTGCGTATGCCTGTCAGGAATGGTTACCGTGAAGATGCAGTGGCCGGGGCTTCATGTGAACTCTATATTTTATAGTACTTTAAAGTGAAAGATCGTCCACAATAAATAACACAAATTCCACACTGATTGATTCCCATCAGAAATGCAATTTCCGTTGATCACATCAAGCTTTGAATACAGATTGCCTTTTCGCGGTCCATTTACGACGGATTGGTTAAACCGTTTTATGTTCCCAATTGTACTGTTCGCCGCAAATAGCACAGTCGAGCCAAAGTCCGGTATTGATGGCAGAGAAAATCAGTGACTTCCGCGTGTTTTTTTTTCGCTTTTCTTTTAAGGCTGAGCCATGTGTAAAGAATGTTTATGCAACAAGCATCCCCAAAGACTGAGGCTAATATCGAGATGTACATTATTAAAAGTGACTGTTCTTTTAAGCTTAGTTTCAGTGCAAGGTATACCTACTGAAGAAAGCAAGAATAAACAAAACAAACCAAAATTTAAGCTTGAACCAAACGCTCTACCAAAAACACAATCTAAACAATTTCCTTGTAGATGGGCTGTCGAAAAACGGAAAGTTGACATCTATCTTTTTTACACATCAAGCCATAAGCTGGTTTTAGTACAGTTTGCTTTCACTTATTTATTTGTTTGTTTGCAATTCACTGTATTATTATGCACTAACTAGAAAATTAGAACGAATGTACTGTTCCAAAAAATGATGCGCTTCCTGAAATATAGGGATTCAAAACAAAGGAGGCACCCTGGAAATAGATGATGAATTAGAGAGGTGAAAAAATCTGTGTTTCCTTGAGTTTCTGTTTGTGATGAAGACAAGAACAGCAAGCACGCAATACATAAACCACACCATACGTGCTTCACGGACGCTATCGGGGCCATCCCCACAACTCGTCACAACATTAACAAGATATATTCAAGGAGAACTGCCCCCCCCCCCCAACCGGCATGCCTTTAATCTGGGTCACTGAAAAAAACCTCTTTCTCTTTCTTCATAATGAAAGATGCTTACAGCAAAGTGACATGTCTAATTACTTTAAGGTTGCGGTAGACTCTAACCAGTTACAGAATCACTGGCGCTTGTAATGCGGGCATTGCTAGGCTGATCAATTGGTCTCCTAAGCTAAAGGAAATTACAAACGGTTACGGAAATGCTAGAGAAAGTCACGCTATAATTTTCCAGCTACCCTCTGTCCTCTAATCTGGATGTGACACTGACAACTTGTAAAAAGAATTGTGTCGCCTTGTCGAGAAAAAAAAAACTTTACTCGAATAACATGCCTTTGCCCTTTGAATGTTTTGATCTTCACAAAATAATGTTTGGTGATTAATGTGCCGCAATTGATTATGTAGAAGTGAATTTGAGCCAATATGCTGTCACGAACCCTCTTACATCTGTCTGCTGTACACAGGTTGAAAATAAAATGACAACATCTCAAAGGGAAACGTTCTCATCTGAAGGACTGGCACGGTACCTCATAATATTATTAGCAAAATGTAATTTCGTAGTCGATAATCTTGTTTCGATTCGAACAGTCAGACATTTCCTTCGACTGTTCTGAGTGTTCCTCTGTCTGACGCCACCTTGATCTCATTGAAACTTATTCGCACAAATCATTTATCAAAAGCCTTGCAAATAGTCCCTCTCTCAACTCAGTCTAATATGAGTGAATAACGTGTCAAATTTGACCCGTTTTGCTCTTTCTCTACCCATACAAAGTGTGCTACACCCGTCTTGCATTCACAGCTAGGCCATAATCATTTGCCGTCCAAATGCATTACAAATTTGACACATTTTTATTTATTTATGTAAAAAAATATTTTGACATGAAATGTTGCGATATCTTACACACACACTAGCCGCTGTCAAAAGCCCACCTATTATTCTCGAATGGGGGGTTTGCCTGGCAGGCTATATGTAATTCATAACCATAATAAAAAAAAATCTCCACTGAACCATGCATTATTCGTGATTCTTGTGAAATGCCGAGTTTGGGGAGGCTTGTCAGTAGCGATCGCGATCAAAGTATGGCTGTTCAAATACTGTGAAGAAAATACAGTCAGATAAAAATCTGACCGCGGGTAGGATTAGCAGTACTAATCCATGTTTTCTTATACTGCCTCTTTTTTTTCTTCTATAGGCCTATCCAGCAAAGTAATTAAAGTAACTTTTCTTTTCGATGACAAGAAACCCCTCTCGAGTTCCCACGTCTCCAGTCCTAGGAGTGAATTCTGATACCCGTGTCGTTGGAGGGCACTCTCTGCTGCCTGCTTTTATTGCTGAATCCTTTTCCCCGATCACTCAAGAATGTCTTGGAGCACTATTGAGGTGCACCCAATTTCCTGAGTGAAATGGCTGTAACAATAATGACTTCTACACAGGGACATTTTCTTCCTCGCTAAAAGAGCTCGACTACCACAAACGTTCACAGACCCCTCGCTACACAACCAGCCCTGAGCGCGTATAGTGTTGTTATGAATCAACCCCGATTATGTTTGTAGGCTGATCTCGTCTAGACTCGCCAAGTCTCTGATGGTCTTGGTTTCCGTTTAACTTGAGCCCAAAAAGGTCAGACCCGAGTTTAGTTTTCGGGGAGATTTTTGTCCACTGTTATCGTTATTTTCATCCATCGAAATGAAAATAGGTGGTGGGTGGATACACCTCATATACGATGGTTTTTCTGTGTGATTGGAACGATTAGAATGCGAGACCAATTAAGCCGAGGTTATTTCAAGTGTGTGATGAGGAATCATTTTGCTGCATGGGTCGAGTGAGGTTGAGTTTATCTTGAACAAATTAAGAAATGATGATGATGACCAGTTCTCCCCTTGCCCCATTATCAACTGGCCATCATGATCCACTGCAATCACAACGCATCCCGTACTACGCATTATTTTATAGAAAGATCTTGGGGTCTGTCACAATAGGAAGCTGACACACGTATCTAGTCTAGACTCGCAAAGTCTCCTGTGCGCAGAGAGTAGGGATTTGTCTTGGAGGTATACATGAGATTGTTTTATGTCTAGCTTTGAACCAGTTGAACTCTTATTCTGATTATGACGTCTGTGGAGGATTGATTAAGAAATGAAACGATGCGCGTTCACTTGCGAAAAATTGTAGGCCTAATCCAACAGCAAGAGCCGTGAGCTGTGGACTGCCATGGCAGATGTTGATAATTAAATATGGAAGTAATGTTACAAAGTAGTTTCAAAAGGCTGTGGTCAGCCGTGCACCTCTCCAATGTCCAGGCAACGGGGCTCAAATTGACCGAAGTCTGATGAATGATGGGGGGAAATCGACACAGGACGTTGCTATAAGCAGTGTACACCACATGGTGTAACGGATCAGACAACATTCTAGCGTTTTATGACAATCTAATTAGAGCGCTTCGCGGGGACACATGGTCGGCATTAACGCGAGTTAACGCGTGTGTCCTGAGAAGGACAACAAGAAAATGCGGTCTGAGCACTCCTAAGACAAAACAGTCGTCAGGGTACGAGACTACAGGCCATGTCACATAGGGCAATTTGTACAGGCATCTTGGAGGTAACCACAACTGCACTGAATGCAAAAGGGGTCACTTTAAAAGTACAAGAGACATTCTTGTAGCTGTAACCCACTATCCCCAAGAAAATAATGAGAAAACTGAAATGTGAATACATTTTCTTATTGGGGTTGCCTGGAACTGGTTGCCTGTAAATTGTCTCATGTGACACGGCCTTCAGACCTTCATTTTCTTTATGAAATGTTTTAGCTGTGCGCGTTCTAAACAGTGCCTCAGCTTCAAATCTGAAAATTAGGCCTAGATAACTTTTCTTTTCATAAAAATAACTCGGTGCCTTTGGGTAACAGTGCTTTAAGCTTCGGAAAAAATCTTTGGTTTCTAAATACACAGGCTTTGACAATTGAGAAGTAGATCGATTTTGTGCCAATTAAAGTACCATATACAAACAAATTACGAGGGCTCTTTAAAATAAAAAATAATCCCACAATAACTCCTACAATGAGTGTTCTTACTTAGATGGGCCTGCGACTCATAATTATCTTCATTGGCCATGAAAAATCGAGGAGTTTTTGAACCCTTGAACCGGAGCGTTTAATAAAATCATTGTGGTGAATGTCTGTTTTAATTTTGCATGCATTCAGCTGAGACTAGTCGGTTGCATCGACCGACCGGGATGACGTATCTTAAAGTGGGGCATTTTTTTTTCAGGACAATCCATCCTGTGTGATGCAATTCCATTCCCTCTTTGTAAACTATTGACGAGTTTGTTGGATTTACAAAGGATTATGTTTTGACTAGTCGTTTATAAAAGGGAACTTGTCACACTGTGAATGTTGGATTGGAAACACGCTTCGTTTTTTTTTCTTTTGGTAAACACTGTGGTTTTATGTTTGCATGTGGCACACTCCTATGAAATATTGCTATTTGGGTTTAAAGGGTAATCCATAACCCACGGGGTTAAGGTACTTTAATTTTTGGATGATGTGCGATTATTGGCTATAAAGATGACAGTGAGTTATGTATACTTACGGACACAATCATTAGCCTCTTTGGTGGTTGCTCTCTGCCACGGTCTGTCGTAGTGGAAAGGTTTACACATTTCGCACTCTGCTCCCGCGGTGTTGTGTTTACAGTCGCAGATGGGAAGACCGTCACGGTCCTTGATGCACCTCGACGCGTGCCCGTTACACTTACACCGTCCGCCGACCGAGAAATCGGACACTGCGTAATAGTAGCTCTCTCGGATCGTGTCGTCTAATTCCTCATCACCGAGAGATGGTAGCCGGTTGAAAGTCACCTTGATGTCCGTGGCCGTCACCCAGTCCTGCAGCACGGGGCTGTTGTCGAAATCGAAGGCAGACGGGCGACCTTCCAGCGTGCTGAACGCGACCCTCGACCCGCCGGTCAGCAGGTCGGTGCTCTGTATATCGCTGCAGAGCGCCTCCTGCTCGTTCTGCTTGGTGATGAGAGCGTTCTTGTTCTTGCCGTAGATCTTCCGGCACTGGCCGGAGTAGTAGTGGTACGGCTGCCACGTCTTGCCGTAGTCCTGCGACTTGAAGATGGACATGGAATCCGGACGTATTGAGCAGAACTCCAGCGAGATGTACGTGAGCTCGTACATCTTCTCCAGCGCGAGATGCAGGGTCACATTATGGGGGTTTGAGGTGAAGGGTTCGGACTGCCAACACGTCAGGTTGTTGGGGTTGTGTAAATCAGTGAGATACTCTGGAGGATGTTTCCTCTTCGGCTGGCTGGCATCGCACACGAAGCAATTTCTCTGTTGCTCGCCCTCGTCACCGCTGGACAGGGCGCAGAACCGACTCGGCGGGGTCCCACAAGTGCTGGACGCCTCTACCGGAACGCCGAAAGCGGCGTTGACGAAATCAGGAACGCAGCGCCTTGGCTGACCGCCGGGTTCATTGTAACATGGGTCCGGCTGATTCTGCTGAGCTGAAAACATGTTCAAATTCTGACCAGCCGATCTGGTGAAACTTGCCCCATTCAATAAAACCACTGCCATCAAACACCGGAATTCAACGACGAAATGCATTTTCGTTTTACTAAGTATTTCTCCGGTCAAGTATTAAATCACAACGCCAACTAAAATGGCTACGGTCCGAACACACGGCCCGGTTAGCGCTTTTATTTTAACGGTACAAACTTCCCGTTTATCAGATGGTGATTACATCCACCACTCTCAGAATATGTTTCAAAATTATAAGGGTGCAGATCAAAAGGTGCGGGTTCCAATTGACGTGAACTACATGCACAGCAAACTAGCGGAGCACTCACTTGAGTCGAACAACGCTTTCATGCACGGACAATCAGGGCAGACTAAGAACACATTGGGATTGCCAACGCACCACCTTTCCCTTTCAAAAAGCTCTTATTTGTCTTTCTCTCAAGTTGTACAAATCCAACCTGCCGCGCTCACAATTCAATTCCGGTGATATGGGGGGCCAACGATCAGGGAAGCTCCGAATCACACGCGCGAACACGATCAGGTTCTCTCTTTATAACTTCCTGTAAACGGTCCGTACACACAGAGAGTGAGAGACACAACGGCCGCCGCAATATTGGTTGTATGTCAGCTACCGACTGAAGCACTCCTGGTCGTTCGTCAGAGAGTATACTGAGAGTCGCACACACGTTACAGAAATTCCAGCGAGTCGTCCACACGGGGTGAGATGAACGTCACACTAATCCGAAGCCCGTGATTAGGTATGTCTCATTTGCTGCTAATCACTTTCGATATTCTAAGATCACCCGTATGGCTGAAAGTGTTTGGGGGCGGTCCTCACTAAATATAATATCACCAGCCTCGATCGAGGAGTTCAACTTTTGCACAGATCAGCGCGTCTAGCTGAAAGGCACATGCGCAGAACATACCAATCACAGCCTGTTATGTTAATACAATCGACACGCAGGATTGCAAGGCTAGTTGTGTGGAATGCCAACGTGCATCTAACAACGCTGTATATGAAGCAAGCACACGAATTATGGAATATGAAAATACATGCACGTGTTAGTAGAAATTCACTTACACTGTACGCCTACACGTCACTTTAACGAGTATTGTATAGTGATATCGCAAGACTTGTACTCCACGGTTCAATTTCGGTGGTAGTAAAAACCAGCCACATTGAAAGCTCTAACGGTGTCACATGGTGTCATGCCGTATCGGCAGCCAATGACCCGCCGTTAACACGGTCCAATTGACGGGTAATAGACATCCATTCGGGTTCGGGGAAGAATAAAAGCCGAGGATATTCACTGTCCCTCGGCTTTTCACACTTTTCCTATCACCGGAGCAGACGTTTTAAACACATGTCTCGCGGCGAAAGTAATTCAGATAATAAAAATACATGCGGCTCTCAACGGGGTCCTGAGAAACACGTATAAAGGAATGTCTGTCTAAGGTGAGGTGAATAAATCCAAGGGGCGGTGTCTTGTCTTTTTTTGTTCCGGCATGATACCTTTTTCGCAATCAAATTAAAGGTTGAATCCCAACGCATCCAAATTCCATAATAACATTGAATAGTAATAAATCTTCTTCTACCAGTTCTGTGTCGGCCACTCCATGCCCCCACGAGCCTCTTGTTGAGTGGCGTAATTAGACAATCATTCCACACAAGGTCGTTTCAGGGATAGCTGCAAAAGAAACGTTCCCCCTTTTGGCCCCTGGACCAAACAGTGAGGCACATCTTGCTTATACAGTTTTTAAATAATACATTTAGGCTCTGAAGGAAGTGGACAAAAACCAACCCCCAAAACAACGGTAACAACAACACAAATAAGCACACATTGAACAACAACACATACAAAAACAGTCAACAGTTTCCTTAGACATATAGGCCTTAAAGCACGTAGCAAATATTGGTAATATTGTCAACGACCAGTATGCACACTTTATGTGACCCAACATGTACATGAAATAACACACCTGTGAAAGGTTAACCTCAATCGGTCATCAGAGCCACGAACTTTTTTCACTGTTTTCAAACATCGAATCAAAACTATATTGTTTGACCCATTTCTCAAAACTATAGCAATTCAGAATAAACTACCCCAAGGAAAGTTGTTCACCGCGACCATATTTCTATACCATCTGCTCTATAACGGAAAGGGTCGTGGGTTCGAATCCCACTCAAGTAATACGCCAGTGGATTTTAACACAGGACTCAAGGAAAGCACTGATTACGTACAGTACAGTGCCTTACACACATCATACAGCGTAGTGAATGGGTAAAACCATGGTAAAACCAAATAAAAATCGTTATTCAAAGTTATGTGTGCATTCTGAACAGAGTCGGCCTTATCAATGTATTGTACCCTCCTACATTAAACAAAATAAATAAAAAAAATCCACATTAGATGGGGCAGGGACCTACAGTACAGCCAAAGTGCCAACAATACGTGGAAGAGCAGTCAGCCATCATGGACAGTTCATAATAACTTAATACAATAATTCCATCCAGAGAATGAGTTAATGCTGCGAAATTTGTCTGGCACACTGTCCTGACTTCACAGCTTTTATTTAAGCTGTACACGAACGAGTATTTAGATTGTCATCATTATATATCACAGGAGGAATTGTTGGATGCTCACAAATCTAGTCCCCTGCCTTTAAAATAAAGAGCAAGTGAACGCTGGGGCTTGACCTTGTCAGGGTATAGCGGCAACGCTAACAATGCACGTGTCGCTGCAAGTCACCTTTTTTCTACTGACAGCGCCAACCGCAAGCCCAATTGATCGGGGAGCCGAGAGCGGCGCACCTCACGTCACTACGGGGACATTTTGTTGAGGTTTTGTTTTTGTTACCATGTAATTTTTGCCCTTGGATGGGCAGTTTTTGATAGCTCCCTGAAGAATTGGCGAAGGTCAGAAATGCGTTTTGATTGCTCCGTTGGGAGGGAGTGGGTTACTAAAGTGAGTGGTTGGGGCCAGTCCTTTAACTGAGTTATTATTTGACGAAAGTAGTTAACGCCGTGTTCACGAAACAATTGGCTATCAATCTGTTATAATTCGTCTTTTGTTCAAATTGTAGAGTGGGGATTTTTTCATTGAACAATTGTGGACATTTTTAACTGCAAAGAATGTAAAAGAGAACTTGCCTAACTTTTTATAACAAATTAAAGGAACATTACATAATTGGTAAGAAAAAAACTTGTAAAATATACTTTTTGATCTCAGATTTACATAAAACTTACACGGTCTAATGATGATGATAGTAGAAAACATCCCTTGAAATATTTCTGTCTGAAATGCCATATTTGATGAGAAATGAATAAACTAACTTTCCGATTGGAGTTTATCGCTCAGTGAGCGTTTTATTCATTTGTTGAATCTATATGATTTCATGCAAATGTGTAATCGTTTTTTTCACTATTTTCTCGTGACCCAGACGGCCGATCGATCTCAAACTTCTACAGGTTTGTCAGTTTATGTATATGGTGGATTACATAAAGTGCTTACACTGCCTGCAATTGTTTTGTTAGCAAAAACCAATTCTGTAATGTTCCTTTAATATTGGGCAGTGTTGGTAAATTCAAAATTGGCTGCAAGTACACGGGCCATACATACATAATTTGTTGGTTTTTGTTGAAGTCATGTCCTTCTCGACGGCCGAGATCCATTAACATGATTGTTCAACTGTCGTAAACGGAGCCAATGTACTCAAAGTGCAGGTATTGCAACTCCCATGATAAAAGACATAATTGGCTCTACGGAATGCTCCTATACAATCCTGTTTTTAGGCAATTTTGGGGCTTCCTGACTTCTCTCTTCATTTGGAGCTGTCAAACTAATCGGCCGTTTCTATCAAATGGCAAATTACCACGATGTCCACACCCCACCGTGCCACAAGCAACCGGGTCGCCGATGGAGACGCCATCATCACGGCTTGAGCCTGGTACGAAGGGGGTTCGTGTCGGGAAACAGGCCCCGCTTTGGGGGCCGTGCAAATTATAACAAGGGAAACATCACGGATTTGACCGATCGGCATTTTGACTGGTGTTTATTCGGTCTAGAATTATGAGACAAAAACAAGGTTAGGGTCAGTGCGGAGGACACTTCATAAGTCACATTGACGAGCAAAACAATCATAATATTAAACTAGAGTAAAGTCTGAATGTTCACTTTATTGTATTTGAAATTTAAAAAGTTGACAATTGGAGTAGTAGTCCCCCAAAGTGTAATTAAGTGCCCAAATCCAATTGAAACCTATAACCATTACTTATTTTCCTTTTTCTTTTTGTCTCGAAAACGTGGCCTAACTTGATTTAAATCTTCTCAGTTCAGTTGTTTGACGTGCTGACTGACAACTCAGATGAGAATTTACCTAACTAAAACAAATAATGATGAATCACTTTATATGTCACTGGTTGTTTCATACAATGACAATAGTGACTGTAATATCTCTGACATTTCCCTTTCGCGGTTGTGTTTCTATCACTTGATTCCATGATGACTGCTTGACAACACTTGTGTTTTTTATAGGCCTACAGTTTCTACATTTTCTCTAAAATTTGTTAGGCCTACCTCATTTTCACAAAGATGGTTTTGGATTATTATTTTGCTGATTATGATTTGTTTGTGTGTTTACAGCTAGACTTTGGTGTAAGTGATCACAGAGTACTGTGGCAAGTGTCAGACTGTTGATATTGATCTCCCACATGGAATAAAGGTACAGGTGTGAGACCTTGAAACCTGCCGTCAAAGGGTGGCTGTTGTTCCGAACAACCTCTTGGTTGACTGGACAAGTCGTGATCCGGGTTTGAATGGGACACACTCTTCCAATTGTTAAATGCCAGACGCGTTAAATGAGCCACTGTTCTTTCATAATTGACACGAGAGGGGCTGGCGTGCAATTCCTGTGATCCCGTAAAGTGCGATGTAATGCCAAGGTATCAGTCTCAACCTTTTTTCGATATTTTGTTAGAAGTGTTTTTCGAATTCTTGGTATGGCAACTACTGACCTATTCCCAATAATATTTATGTTTACTCCCGCACCCTGTAACTGTTTTGTTGTTTCTCGAAATCTGGTTACGAAAGTCAGCCAGGTTTACACTGTTACAGTTATCTTCAATTGTTTTATGTCCGTTTGCAAGTACTATTTTCTAAGGTAGAGTCCATTTTAAGATTAGTTTCACTGAAGTAGTCATTTCCGACGTCATCATAAAAATCTTTTAGCACACGGGCTTGGGTTTCGCGTCACGCAGCCTTGCCGAGAGAGCACTGTATCGTTACGTTACAGAAATATAGGAGACTCTGTAAACCATTGCGATGATAGAACAGGGTCAACCCTCAGCCCCATGCCGGCTAGACGACGAGGGTATATACCGACCCACCCCCCACCCCCATAATGTATACAAACGAGGTGACCGGGTGCGCACCTCAACACATTGTATTGGTTAATTAATCAGTAGAGCACAGCATGCGTGGATCGACGTTGCAACCGATGCGCGTGGATACCTGTGAACGTACCAGCCACCGTGGGTCAAAGTTGAAGAATCAAGAATTCGTGTACCCGGTATCTGACGTCGTGTGTGTCTGCATGATGCTTGACGTCAGCCCTACCGGCTAGACAAGAGGATGCTATTCGCAATATGTGCATCATGTCACTGGGCTTTCTTGTGACTCCACTAACAATCGAGCCATGAGTTACCCATCCTGTCTCGGAGATCGAAAACCCCATGGGTAACATACTTTGGTGCCTCTCATATCCTGCGCGGAGTCCCCCCTCTCCCCCATCTTGATAATATAGTGATGACCCATCTTACCCGTTGAATGATCCTTTTTCTGACTGATAATGTTATATTTACGACGAGGGGGTAAAACCACGTTTTGCCTCCCCGTCACAACTCATTAGTATGAAGCATCAATTCCAAAGTGTACGAGCGCCCCTTGGGTGTGTTTAATTACCATGTAGGATAGTGCAATTGTTTGTAGCCAAGTTTATCACCCTGGAACTTGGAAAGGACGGTGCATGTATTTTCGGAAGCGCTTGGTTACTATACAGTAAGTCATCCATGGTCGTGACTCTAGACACGGTTCTTGCCCTGTTCCCTAAAAATGAGACCGACAACCCACACCGTTTGCCCAACTGTAGACGCCTCCGTAAAATGCGTTTCTTGATACGACCCCACATTCAGGGTTCGGGCACATCTTGTCACTCTCGGCGTCCGTAACCAACATTCTATGAAAACAGTCTAATCACAAATTCAAATCGTCATATCCAATCTTTTTGTCTTAAAATACTGCAGCCCCAAACTGGCAAACTATGCGTGCGCCTCTGAGACTAGTTATATAAGGGTGTGTGCTACTGTAATCTGTTTGTCTTATAAAGCAGGTGAACGTTCCCTTTTCAGGAAACATGTGACAAATTCAGCTTCTGGTCCAACTTCGTGGCGATATGCCCATTTAACAGAACCTGGTATTCATAACAGAGAGAGAGAAAAAAGACAGACTTCTACTTCAAACTGTGTTCGTGTTTTGATCGATGTTTTCTGGGGCAAAATGATAATCCCAGAGTGGAAGGAAGCCACACTGATGACATGCCTGATTTGGTGGTGAAGATTTGCGACAAGTGAGTCAGTACGCGTTGACAGCGTCTCATGACCTCTGCCCACCCGTAGAACTTTTGTAACTAAAAGACCGGACTGAATGAGAGATGGCGACCTTAAAGGCACTGTGGATAATATTGACCTATATAATAATGCTGCCACTACTGGTCTTGTTCCCTGTCTGCATATCAGGAGTAATGAATGCTCATTATACAAAAAGGAGCCAGATAGTATTTCCTTTCCAGCCTCGGTTTGGCTGGGTCGTGGCCAAGCAGGATAGTAAACAGGGCCCAAGTTCTGGTGTAGTCGGAAGGTGTAGGTTCGGGTCCCGGTCAGGGCAATTGTGTCCTTGAGCAAGACACTTATTCGTCCTTCGTCCCGTCTGCTCGTCGTGAAGAGCAGGGGTTTGCCTTGTGATTCTGGCAGATTGTGCCGCATCACCCTGAGACCCTTACAAGTTGCTATACAAAATGGGTCTCATAATAAATAAATAAAAAAACCTTGGCACACCTGTCGTTGAAACAATAAGCGCTTTAGAGACGCCCATAGATAAAGCGCTACCGGTAAGAATGCATTGATTCGGTCCTGGAGAAAATAAAAAGGCCTGCAGGACCATTACAAAGGGCAGTACGGTATTTGATTTTTGTAGAGTATGGTCATAATTATTTTAAACCCTCTAGTTTTCCCAGATGGATATCATCACTTAAAGGAACATTACAGAATTGGTAAGAAAAAAACTTGTAAAATATACTTTTTGATCACAGATTTACATAAAACTTACACGGTCTAAAGATGATGCTAGTAGAAAACATACCTTGAAATATTTCTGTCTGAAATGCCATATTTGATGAGAAATGAATAAACTAATTTTCCGATTGGAGTTTATCGCTCAGTGAGCGTTTTATTCATTTGTTGAATCTATATGATTTCATGCAAATGTGTAATCGGTTTTTCACTATTTTCTCGTGACCCAGATGGCCGATCGATCTCAAACTTCAACAGGTTTGTCAGTTTATGAATATGGTGGATTACATAAAGTGCTTACACTGCCAGCAACTGTTTTGTTAGCAAAAAACAATTCTGTAATGTTCCTTTAAAGGCAGGGGATACTTTTGGTACTTACTCAAGAAATACATTACCATAAAAATATACTTGGTAACAGAGCACCTGAGAGCTACTGATAGTTTAAAGCATTTTGAGAAACGACTCCCTCTGAAGTAATGTAGTTTTTGAGAAAGAGGTAACTTCTCACTAAAATATTTGAATCTGAGAAACGCTTAAGGCATGAAGACCTTCTCAGGCATTTGAAAACACACAATTCTACGCAACAAGGGTGTTTTTTTATTATTATTCTCTTGCAACTTCGATGTCCAATTGAGCCCAAATTTTCAAAAGGTTTGTTATTTTATGCATATGTTCGGATACACCAAGTCAAGATACTGGTCTTTGAAAGTTACCAAAAGTGTTGTCGAGAATGTGACAGTTTCACGTATTATTCCATGAGTTGCGGACACACTTTTTTATATCCCGCTCTCTTACTTGGTGAACTCACAAGCAAACATTTCGCAAACACCATTTGAGACAATATTGTTCAGATCGATCGGTAATGTTGCTAAGTTTTACCTTTCACAACTAATACCTTTAACCGATTCATAGGTTGAAAAGAATCACTGAAAGCTATAACTCATCACAAGCTTTTTGAGGAATAGGCCTACCAATAATATATATACCCGAGTCTTAAGCCTAACATTAGTGTTCAATAAACACACCGTACAACCAACATTTGAAAATGTCATACTGTAATAAGGTTTATGTCTGTCAGGGTGGTTTGAGTGCAAGCTTGTAAAGTGATTATTTTCTATTTTGCAAATAGAGGGAACTGGGTGGTTGTCGAAATTATTCCTCGCACAGACCGTTCTTCAGAGGAAAAATATATGTTAGGAAATTATCTTGGTGCCAAGTTTATAAATTAAGCCTATCTTTTTTTAGCCTCTAATTAAATACTTCGTTGTTTGTTAAAAAGTTAGAACGTGGAGTTGCACACGATCTCTTAAATTGTTCAAAATGCATACTTCTTAATAGCCGCAGATTGCTCTTGCATTTCTGCTAAACAGATGATCTTTCGCCTCATTCGTAATTCATAGACAAGAGTATGGAATTCCAATGCGTTGCTGTGTCTCATCATGGTCTCATGTATTGCTCAACTTGAACCCTCGCTCGTCATAAACCAACACGTCCCATCCTGCCGGCGAGCGGTAGATACATTTTGGCGCCTTTTTATTGCCGCGAATGCGGCGTTAATCGCGCCCTGGAGATTTGGCGCGCAGTTGAGATAAAATTACAAAGTGACTTGCCTTCCGAATGCGACGAAAAGTCTGTGTGGAACTAAACTACTCAACTGTGGTTTGGAATTCGTAGATTTTGTCAGTAGTCGCGCTGATCAGACAAATTCTGAGAATGAAACAATTACCGAATAGACATCATAAGTCAGTCTAGTGCCTAGACGTTTTGTGGATTTATCAGTTTTCTGGAATTCGTATGAACTGTAAATCCTATTTACATGAATGGGATTATTTTGTGGCAGTGTTGTCACATTTAATGCTGTAAACTCTCGCATCGAGATTACAAGTGCGCTGTTAAAAACCACCCGGTCTAGATTCATTCGGACGGAACTGAGCCCAAGGACCCTATTTAGGTCAATGTGACCTGGATTTTGATCAGGCTGGTCAGGAAACGGGTCACCAACTGCCACTGGTCTAGTATGTGGGTCAATTCTACTTTTTTTAATGAGATATTGGGGGTATGTCAAAAAATGTGGCAGATTCGAAGCTCTCCTGAGGTGTCTTTGAGTTTTCTCTTGTATCATTGACGAAACAAGCAGGCAAGTGTACAAGATGTTGGAGTGCCAGGAAAAGTGACTTTCATGACACTCCTTGATATAAACAGGCAAACGTTCATGTGCTTTTTCAGTAAAGATACCAGCAGAAAAATATTCTAGTTGTGCCTCTTATTTCGTTCTACAAACAAAACATCCAGATAATGCAGGCTTATAAATTTTGATAGAGTTTATAATTGTCTTGCCTAGACTTTTGCGCCCTTTGTGTATGCGTATGGGAAGCTTTGGTCGCAGGTGGGCTGTGTGATGTCACGAACCACATCATCCATAAAGTCAGGTGTACCATCCATGTGGTCTACGCATGCATGTATCAAGATCAAATTAATCTGTCTTGGTCCAATCTGTTGCATTGATCAACGCATCTGCTAAGGTTTAAGAAAGCATTTGCCAGGTGTGACTGTTTTGCTACCCTTGAACGGTCGGCCCGATGGATGTCAAGCAGGCTGCGAGGTGCTCGAGTTGTCTCCGTGGGTAACTCAATAAGGTGATTTACACCTTGTTTGGACACCTTGTCACAATATGAACGTCGATATTGCTGATGGATGGAACCCGTCTTGCCGGAGAATGATTATGAAAATGTTTATTTTCCTTCGGGTCGTTAAAAGCGTCAATTTGAGGACCATATCGCAGCTCATTAAATTGAGTTTACTTTAATGGATATGTGACACGCATTTGGACCGCGTAATTGGAGGTGGGTTCATCAGTTTCAGTCGTTGGGCGCATGGCTGCCTTATATCCGCGTTTGAAATTATGAGAATCCGTTGGAAGAACCTGTAGCTGTTGAGGAGCCTACTGCTGGAGGCTGGTGCTTTGCTGCTGCCGGTTATGTGTTGGTGCTGTGCTGCTGCTATGTTGTGCTGTTGTGCTGTGCTGTGCTGCTGTGCTGTGCTGTGCTGCTGTTCTGTGCTGCTGCGTGTGCTGTGCTGCTGTGCTGCTGTGCTGCTGTGCTGCTGTGCTGCTGCTGGTGCTATGCTGCAGCTGTTTGTTTTTGTGCTGATTCTGCAGGGGCAGTCCAGGGAAGGGTAAACGTAAACAAAACATAATAACAAATAAATAAATAAACTGTAATAAAAAACTTTCGAAGATAAATTTTATTTATATGTTGCAGTTACTTCTGGGCTCCTGTGAAGAATGGCGGGTCGGAAAAGAACCGGTGTGGCACTGTACTCATTAGGAGACTGTCTTTGTCGTTATTGTTGGCGGATCTTGGGTGTTTTTCTTTGGATGGTGTTTGTTGTCGAGGTAAAATTATAGTTTCAACACCGTAAAAAGTGTATCTGTACGTAAGTAAAGGGTGGGGGGGGGGTAGGAGTTAAGAGAATATAGAGTTCTTTTCAACTCCACCATGCAGTAAAGTTGTGTTCAAACATTTTGAACTCTACACGGCCAGCCGACAAATCAAAAACGACTTCCTTGTTTAACCATGGTTTGACTTCTGTGCCCCGATTCTGCGCTTGTCGTACAGTCTTTACCTGTTGTATTGGTGTTTATCCGTAAATCAGCACATCCTGTCACCCCTGATTCTGTTTTATTATCGCTACGAGCTATTAGGTGTTCATTACCGTAACGCTTCTTTGATGGGACACGGGGGAATTGGCTGTCGAGACAGGTACGGGATGCTCCACGGAGCATGATACTCTGGCTGGTCGACCGAAACAAGAAACCAAAAACCCCGCCTGGGAAGAGAGCTGTCACCCTTTGAGGCCCATTTTTCACTTCAGTCTTGGGTTCATAAATCCGAGTTGACTTGTTTGGGCATTTGAAATTGGTTTTGGTCAACATGACAAAGAGATTGAAAATAGAAACGCCAGCTTCCGTGGGTCGGGTGTGCTCTGCAGAATGAGCTATTCTCATAATGTTCACGAAGGATAAAAGCATGTGCCTTTCTAATTACAGATTTACCAAAAGAACGAATGATAGAAATTGCATCGCACACTGGTGTATAGTGCGCCAACAAATCCCACAATACTCTCAAATGACTGAAATTTTCACTTTTAAGGGGGCGCCCTTCACGTTGTTGGAAAATGTTCGCACAAGTTGTTCCCCCAAATAAAAATCGGATCGTATGAATCAATTTCTTTTTAAACCTCGTATTTCCCGTAAGGGGCAGTAAAAGTCGTATAGTAGGCGAGTTTCCAAAAAATATTTACACGGAAGCAAGTCGATTTTATCCATGTTGGCCTTACTTCCCCTGTATCAGTTTTTGTTGGGTAAAGCATATAGAGCGTGGACCATTATGTTTTTAAAAGTCTACTGGGTGGAGGTATCCATCATTTCACCGCCATCGCAATCAGGAAAGTGTCAAACTAAATGACAACCTGGCAAGACAAGAACTACACCGTGTCAAATCTCAGGTTGAGTCAGCCAGGGAACAGATAGACCGGTCGTGCAGCCGGCGGCTATCATGATCGGCCACTTCGGGTCAGAGGCACCGTGTACAACCATCGTTCGTACGACATGTCCCGCTCCAGGCACTTGGGGAAAAATCTACCGGTAATTATTGGGGCCATCTCAGGCCGATGCCCATCGGGGCAGCTGTGCTGTAGGTCCCCCGTCTTCGGAGTCCCGTTCAACCCGGTGACCGAGCAAGTCTGTGGACAGGTGTCCACCCGTGTACCGGCCGATGAGAGAATCTCGGGTGCCTCAGAGGACTGGAATTCCAGGGGAAGAAGAGTAAGAATTAGGGGACACTCTGTGGTAACTGAGGTGTGAAATATTTCACAAAAGATGACGGAGCTGCACTTTGGAGGTCGTCCATACCGTGAGGAGGGGTTAAGGTCCGGGTAGTTTTTGAACTCGGCTATGGTAAAGAATTGTAGCACATACAGCCTGTACTGATAAGGAAAAATCAAGGTTGGTTTGGGATTCCAGTCATTCCATGTTTTCTTGGTTTGCAACAAATGCACTACAAAACTGTCATTGTAGTTTTGTTTTCTTGTTTGAACGAAAGACCAGTGTGGCCATCATAACTTCTCGATATTACGATATTCGAGTGTGATTGCTGCCTTTATTAGGCCTATCCCGAGAGAAAGTTCCAAGGAATCATAATTTTGATTCAGCGTAAAGAGAACACACGGGTCAATACTTTGCAATGCTCAGTGTTTTCTTTATTTTGGTCAATGTGGTTGAATGGTTGGATGGTGACGGGACAGGACATCATAATGATGGCCTTACACGCTCAATGGGAGTCCCCTCCTGGACAGATACATTAAAGGCACTGGACACTATTGGTAATTACTCAAAATAATTGTTAGCATAAAAACTTACTTGGTAACGAACAATGGAGAGCTGTTAATAGTATAAAACATTGTGAGAAACGGCTCCCTCTGAAGTAACGTAGTTTTTGAGAAAGAAGTAATTTCTCAGTGAAATATTGAATTGATTTTGAGACCTCATGGCCGAGGTCTTGAAATCAAGCATCTGAAAGCACACAACTTTGTGTGACAAGGGTGTTTTTTCTTCCATTATTATCTCGCAACTTCGACGACCAATTGAGTTCAAATTTTCACAGGTTTGTTATTTTGTGCATATGTTGAGATACACCAAGTGAGAAGACTGGTCTTTGACAATTACCAAAGGTGTCCAGTGTCTTTAATACTCAGTGTACATTATGATTGGGTTTTATAAATTGCGTTTCTCTGTGATCCTTGAAAAAAATTAAACGCAGACAAGTGTTAAAACGAGCTGGGTACTCTGTAAACATTATAGACCTTCATTGTTTGCATAACAGAATGTTGTGACCACCTAATTCATTTCCGCAAACTTTAAATTAAACAAAAATACATCCCATGATTGGTTGCTTCGTTTTCAACAAACTCAACACTATTTTTGGATATTTGTGTAACTGTGGCAATCTATTTTGCTTTGTTTTTATGGCTATCCATGTAGTTTTCCAACCTTGGTTGGCAAAAACTCGGGCTGTGACCTTACAATAGAAAGGGCTATACACGGTTTGTATACAGAAGTCGCAGGGTGGCGCTATTTCGATCGTGCGGTGATCGCATGTTGCGATTGTAAACAAGTAAGTCATCAATTGGAAAGAGGGCAGAGCGAAGAGTGCAGCAAATATACATTCTCTTGCCTGGAAGTAAGCTGTTTTGTTCAAAGCATTATGATCGAATCAATGCAGTGTTTGAAAAACCAAATCCAAAAGGTATCGTTAAATGCTTACTTGATGAACGTGCAGTGCAAAACAGTTACAGCTTATAGTGACAATAGAGAGCCATTGTGCGCGACTACTGTCTGCCAATGGTCTGCCATTTTAGGAGGCAAACGGCACGTAAAAGGATTCGCATAATCCAGTTTGAGATTTGGTGGTCACAATACTATGACACTATTAGGTGTTTTTTTTATTTGTTTGTATGCACCCCAAATCAACATGTGCTCTCCTCTAAGTGTCCACCATTATCTCAAAAAGGAAAGGGAAAAAAAACCTAAAAAAACACAACATTTTATTTGAAACTGCACCGGGAATCTGACTATACAAAAAATGGTGCAACCAAGATCTCTCGTTGGTCGATGACACAAATTTTTAAATTCTTGCGATTTGGTTGATTGCAGTTTTCCGAAAAGTGCAAAGTTGCATAGACCTCATGATGCACATGACGTCACTGCAGCGAGCCACCTTCACGTGGAGGTCAACGTGAGGGTTTCTCATCGGTCCACCTATGTGCACCGCGTGTACAAAGCTGAGCGTTTTTCTCTTGTGTCATCGTTTGATTGCTAAGATGATGTCATGAATGCATAAAGTTCATACATTTTATGAAAACGTCATCAGGCCCTTTTCCAAATCGCGGAATCGGCTTGAGCTCCGGCGTAGGCTCCATCAGTTTGAAAATGTGTGATTTCAGCACGGGGGTACAAACAGGCAGACGGAGCCTATAATCCCACGCCCAAACAGTAGTTTCGAAAAGGGCCTTAACGTTAATCCTCACCTTAATTCTAAACCGTAACCCTCGTCACGAGAAGCGAAATAACTCCGAAATAACTATGTACAGATTGGTAGAGCTGTCAAAATAGTCGCAGACAGTGTTCATGTTTTGTGTGACCAACCATACCAAACCTGTGAAAATTGGGGCATATTTCGTTGTGTGAGTCAGGAGAAAATAATGAAAAACTATGCTAAATTTTCAGCATTTAGCCTACACTCGTTGTCCTTAATTTTGGTTCTAACAAACGAAATCAGCTTTTGAATTATGTTTTAGGTTTTCAGATAAAGTTTTTTCGAACAGACTTCATTTCAAAAGGAAAATATTTTACAGACAAAAATTGTTCTTACAGTATACACATCATAACAAGTAAGTTTATGTTTTTTTGT
The DNA here is from genome assembly GCA_032158295.1 of Pycnopodia helianthoides. Taxonomy (NCBI): domain Eukaryota; kingdom Metazoa; phylum Echinodermata; class Asteroidea; order Forcipulatida; family Asteriidae; genus Pycnopodia; species Pycnopodia helianthoides. Next base: position 16,262,471 of record CM063245.1, read on the forward strand.
AGTTGATGTTGTTGTTGTTGTATAAATCCTTATCGATCCTGTATAGTTCCTTTAACTTTTATTAATAAACACCTTGGAGAGTTCATGCACTCTGATTTGTCAAAGACTGGTCACGTGGGGGTGTATTAACATGTGATATAAAGACCGGCCAAGTGAACTAGCGAATAAGTGGCCCCTTAACAAGCACATTGTTGTGTAAAATCCTATGCACTATGTGCTTGTTGCGCGGCAAACTACCCATCAACTTATTTCTTTGTGCGTATTTATTTTTTTAATTTTTTGAGCAGGACAGATGGTGCCGCGTGCGGAAACATTCCACGCGTAGGCGTGAACGCGCAGACAATGTATCAACTTATGGTAGCTTGTACGCGCATGAAACCAACATAATGCAAAGTCATGGTCTGGTTCTTGAAAATATGTATAATCAGTTCATTATGTGTAAGAGATTAGGTACCACACAAAAGTTGAACAGCCAAAGGATTGGCCCTTGAACATGAGTAGAACATTTCTAAAAATAACGGCGAAAGAAAAATCACAATTCTGACGATTTTTACAGTTTTTTCGTTATAAGGCATTTATTAATGGGAATAACAGTGCGAGGAGCCTGTCTTCAATGCGTGGTAATGACCTTGGTTGGTGGCTGGCCGCTGTTAATGGACCTCGCCTTCGGCTCGGTACGTTCATTAACAGCGGCCAGCCACCAGCCCGGTCATTACCACGCAGTGAAGACCGGCTCATCGCACTGTTATTCCCTAATTATCAAATGGACCTTTAGTTTCAAGGTTACCAGACAATAATAAAGACAATCAACATTCACACACTCCAGTTAAAAACCTCAAATATCTATTAAGCACCGACACTTAAAATTATTTATTGTTTCAATGCAGATTACATTAATTACAGAAGTTGGGTGCGTAGTTTATACACGTTTCTTTTAAATAGAATGACACATCAAATGCTTTCACCGCACATGGGTCTACGTAAACCAAGCCATGTTTTGAATAAAGACAAAAACACATTTTGAACTACACACGAGTCCCAGTTTCCCTAAATGAAATAATAATAATAACAATATTAATAAAACAAACACAACAAAAAACCGTTAAAATCTTTGATGCCCATGACATCGATTTGATAATAATAATATGTATATAATAGTATAAACAGAATTATATTTTTTTTTATATATAATATACTGATATTTACAAGGTAAAATTAGGTAACATTATATTCAAAAGCAATTTACATATAGGTACGGTCATGAAGTGTGGTTATATTTTTACCTCACTCAATGCGTACCTAATTTATATCTAAAATATTCATTGAGAGTCTACAAGGTCCAATTATGAAAGACATAATTTTTAGATAACCAGTTTTAGATAATAGAAGGCAAAGAAACTGCATCATATGACGACTTCAGAAGAAGAATATTCAACTATAGCTTTAAAAATAATAATCAGATAAAAATAAGTAACAAAATTGCGACGATTTAAACTGTTCACGAACAGGGTTAAACATTTAAAAGAAGAATCAGAAGAAAGCAAAAATTGGAGGACTACTGCTAAACACACTTTCCATTCTCTTAAAGTTGTGAAATATTGGAAAGTTAGTGAGGGGGGGGGGGAAAGGCATGTCAACTGTATAGTGTCTGTGTCATCCAGTCGAATAGTCATATGTGAGTTGGTCAATTGGCCACACGTACCAAACAAACGGACAAAACAGGTGAAAATGCGTCAACACAACGAACAACGAACACAGCCATTGCAGTCATAACGGTTTATTGGTTTATCAGTACCTTTCTCTTTCTGCATTAAAAAAAAAAAAAAAAAAAAAAAAGTGCAGAAAAAATAACACAACTGGGCGTGTAAAGCAGCATTCGTGAGACTGTCTTGTCATTTTTGTCCATGGGCAACTCGTCTGTCAGTCCAGTCTTAGTCATAGTCCTGGTGTTTCAACAATCGTTTTTAGGGGTGTGAGTTTGTCAGTGCAATGTATGAATAATTTCCCTTGACCTGAACAACCCATCGAAATCGTTCGGAAGATTTTGTTGAATTTAGATTGATTTATGATTTTGGATTGTGATGCGCCTTTGGGGAGAAATATATCGCTAAAGTGTTACATATACTTTCTCTGATGAGTATCATCGCTTTGCAAAATATACCGAATTCTCTGGGGGCTGACGTGATAATGAAGTGTCTAGTTTGTCGGTGTTTATGTCTGTCAATATCCAGTCAGTCAGTCAGTCAGACAGTCTATCATGTCATTGTCAATATACAATAATGTGTCCACGGTTAGTCATGTTGTCGTTTTAAAGGTCTTTGACACCGTCCTGTCTGTCGTTGTATTTTCTGTCCTTCCCAGTCAAGTTAGTATGTCTTCTTGTCGGTCAGTCCTTTGCAGCTGTTGTCATTTTATCAGAACCCTTTTTTCTTCTTTTTATTTATTTTTTGTTTCTACACAAAAGACCACGGATCCTCTGTTAGCTAGCAGAGAACCGCTGTGAAACGCACTCATTTTCAATATCAAAAATTGCCTGGTCAACGGACCCTTTACCTTGGTAAAAGCTCAGTACAACTATTGGATAACATTTTCGTCTTTCTTTTTTAAAGTTTCGGTAGAGTAGTCAGAAATCAGTCCGTTAGACCCTATACTTTGTCCGTTCATTTTGTCGTAGACCTGTCAACTTATGCAGCGAACTCAAACAATGCTTAGCTTGTACCCTGACGTCTTCGGTATCGTTTTTGCTTTATACTGATTAAGCATGATTGCATCTATCAATCATGATCGGTGTAGGCCTAACTTTTTCAATAAAGTTGGTTTTCTAATGTCAGTTTAGCCCGTCTATTCCTTTAATGCAGTCGAGTAGAATGGACTAAGTCAAGTCCATGAAGCAACCGTTGGGATCAGTCGATAAAGGTTGCCTTTCGTTGGCAATAGAAACAAAATCATTAATTGAACCACATATTTATTTACAATTTATTTTACATAATAAAAAATATTGTAAATATGATATATTGCCATCACAATACAGGTGTTTCGATCCACCATCAGTGACGGTAAACTTAAAAGTGTGAACGATGAGAAGTCTAGTGCACGACGCAGTGCGGGACACTAGTTTCTTTTCACCACTGTGTGGCGCTGTTACCACCTTGCAAAACCAGTTTTACAGAAGTGTCAAAAGTGCAGCTGCATACACCGCGGTCGGGACCACACCGTAGAATGGTACAAAATGGGTTGTTTTCTTCGGCTGTGCGTTTTATAAAAGGTAAGGAGCAACGTTTATGTTCTATCATGTAGTTTATAAAACAGAATAGAGGAGTGTCATGCTGTAATTAAGTGACATTTTGGCAAAACTTTTTCCAAAACGGCGGTGAGAGTGACACGTTGGTAACCACATGTGACATTCACATTGTTTACGTCTTAGATACCAAATTCTGTCTGGAGCACTGATTCGAGTACCAGCGAATGAGCATGGAGTGCGTGTACAATTTGCAGTGTTGGCTAAAAACTAACTTTATAATTGCATAACATTGTTAAACAATTTATATTCCTTATTGGTGTTTGGATGACCTTGTTGGCAAAACCATGCCTTTCATATAACCTAGAATACGCAAGGCCCCTCTCATTGAGTCATGGCAATGAATATAGAGGGATTAGTACTAGTAGGCCATATGTTTGTTGGGAGCATTTCAAAGGGACTGGATTCAGATCCATTTAAGTGTATGGCAATGTAGGCAATAGTATAAGGAAGGGTGTCATGAGACTGGCAGGTGGAGGGGTAGCATGGGGGGGGGGGCGGAAAAGTGGTAGGGTAGATAGGGGGGGGGGGGGGTTCGCCACAGTTCTACATGTTCGGACTTTGAAACAATGCACTCAGTTCTGTTTAAGATGATGTACAACATTCGTTACAAAAACAACTTTTAAGATGGTATAGTAAGTATTAACACATGTAAAATCGGTTCAACCACCAAACACCATGTGAAATGATTCCGGTAATGAAGATGCTCATTTTTGCTTTAAAAAAAGGGAATATGCCTTTAAAAGACCTGTCTCGCAGGGTGAATTTGATAAGAACATGGGCCTAGAATAAAATCTCCTGTTTATAAATGCATTCATTTTGATGAAATAATTCACAGGTGACTGGAAGGATTTAAAGAATGTTTGTGGAACTCTTCTAAACACCAATGCAGATGATAGCAATGCACAACCCTATGGACTCTAAAGGTAACAACGTATATAATATCATACAATTAGGATCTTACTAATACCTTCACACCCCCATCCCCAATTCTTTCTTTTTCACACATTAACCCTCTTGCTGTCTGACCATTCAATACCATTCACTGTGGTTTTGAATGATAGATAAACTATGCCAGCCTGCAATATGATACCATGAAGGAATGCATGTACACAGTACACAGTTAGTTCTGTGCCAGTTGTGCCACCGTACACAACCTTGGCAGTCAACCTTGGCAGTCGAATGGTTTCAAATGGTTGGTCAACTCACTGGAAAATGTTCCCAAGAGTCACTGAGAGTAGGAGGGTTAAGGTTTGAGCCACAAAGCAGCTGAGCAGAGAATACCAGCAAAAGGTCAGCACAGCAGCAATAGTTACCGGCTGACTCTTTTTAGCTGGTAACCTGCTTCTGCTCAGCCAGATAGATAATGGCCATATCGGAATTGGCATCTACGGCTACGACTACGACTGTTTCTAAGAGTGTTGCTAAGGACGTCCTATATTTCGATGCATGATGACGTGGGAATCTAGCCGAAGCTGTAGCTGCCAGTTCGGACACGGCCTAATGTCTAGTCTGAGCAATTTGTGTGTTATGCTGCTCTAACTTGATATTAAGTCCCAAAATAGTCAAGTTACTGATCAAATCGCTATGGTACTGCTACGTCTTTACTTCGCAATAAATCAAATTTTGTGAAGTGATCCATAGATAGCCAGACTGGCCCACTTGGTTGTTATAGCCTATCACTATATAGGCCTAGTTCTACCCTAAGCCATTGGTGCACATGCCTTGAATAACATGGAGGCCACAGAGGCCATGGCCACTGTTGCCCTATTCTTGGACTTTGTGCCCCATCAAAAGTTTCTCATTGACTTTAATAGTTGCCAAGGGAAGTGCCCATTGCAAAATGAAAATGGCTTTGCCCTCACAGGGATTGAATTCCAGGCCTGTTGTGCCCTCTCACACAAGGAAGGGTAAATGTGAGACCTATTCCATTCACTCTACAGACAAAAGGTAATTCTTACAAAATGTAAACTTAAAAACTGCTGTTTCTTTATACCCAGTAGAATGAAATCAGTTTCCAACCAAAATGTGTACTTCTATCGGTTCAAGACCTGCTTCCTCCCCCACATTGTTTTAAAGGAAGATTTTTGGTAGCAGATTTGGCCATAAGTGTCACACACACATAAATAATGTGTAATGTGTTACAATTTTCTCAAGCTTCACCATAATCACTTACACATTAACCAGCAATAATTATACAGGTATATCTCTTCCCCAATGAATTCATAAATCATACTTGAATCTTAAATTAAGTTTTGAGATAAAAAAGGCCAGCCTAAATACTGCCATTTTGTGGTAGCATGTCACATAACTGGACAAACCTCTTGTTTATTTGGTGTGCACCCACTTTAAAGAAGGAGTCATTACCGAGAAAAATTTAACTGTGCCATGGATTTCTATAAACTACCTGTATGAAAAAATGATAATAACAATGTACCATTTACAAAAAGGCTCTACTAAATACAAATCTCATTGGTCATATCCAACCGCCATATTATATAAAGCCACACATAGGACCAACAGCAACAGCGACTCTCTGTAGGTAAAGGCAGACCATTTCAGGTTTTTGAAACAAAGTACACATTTTTCTATCAATAATTACTTTGATGAAAAAGGGAAATGTTAGATTGTTAAGAATCCACCATGCTCATGTGGTGGTTTTCAATCAAGAAGGCTGGATTTCAAAAAGCACCAAGTTTCATCAAGCTTAGCAACTATAACTGTTTCTCACTTCAGAACAATCTTAGCTCTTTGTAAAATCGGCCCCTAGTTAATTCAAAGTATTTTATAGGTATATTATGTTCTTTCAGATTGTACCTAACGGGAAACCATGGATTAAAAGGGACACGTAATGTAACAACAAGAATGTTAAGGTAAGGTTTTAATGTTAGTATGTTTTGTACACACTTTGTTGATAAATACACCATTCTTCTTGATTGAATATTTGTTACTTCTCAACATTGGTTGAAATAGAAGGAATTACTCGAACAGGTTTGTCCCATTGATTTTTGAGTAGAATGTGCAAGTTTGCACACATAAAAGCAACATTGCTCTGGTAAACATGGTGTACAACTGGCCTTCATCATAAAGAGAGATTCAATTACAATTGAGGGGTAGTCTAGTGGAGAACACAAAAGTGTAAGACCCCACTTCGGTAAAAAAATATCTTGCTTTTCATTTTTTATTCATCTTTTAACAAATCGATATTTTGCCGAACGCATCTTTGCATGATGCACTTTCAAAGTCTGAACGAGTAGATGCTTGTCATGTTGTTAAGAAGTTGTTCTTTTTGTTGTTGTTGGATGGTGTTCTTTCATAATCAGTTCTATTGAAAATAGAAAAATTACAATTTTACAATTGTGTAAAACAAATCTCGGCTTCGTCGCTGGGGAGCATTTTTGAGTCGAGGTTGCAGCAGACAAACCAGACGTACTTGTGAGCACGAGGACATTTTCAAGGAGAATGATTGTACGGTTAGACTGTTTGCCGCCACCTACGTCTGTAAAAAGCCATCCAGCAAGACCACTGGATAACCCTTTTACCAGACTGGGGCAAACTGTTTCCTAAGGCCTTAAGTCGCTAATGAAAGCATTCACCAGAAATGGTCTACTTTACAAAAATCATGACTGTCGCTGTTACACTGATGGTTTTGTTATGGAGTCTGTAAACAATGTACATTGAGTAAAAACACCTGACAACTAGCAGTCACTTAAAGGAACATTACAGAATTGGTAAGAAAAAAACTTGTAAAATATACTTTTTGATCACAGATTTACATAAAACTTACACTTTCTAATGATGATGTTAGTAGAAAACATCCCTGGAAATATTTCTGTCTGAAATGCCATATTTGATGAGAAATGAATAAACTAATTTTCCAATTGGAGTTTATCGCTCAGTGAGCGTTTTATTCATATGTTGAATCTATATGACTTCATGCAAATGTGTAATCGGTTTTTCACTATTTTCTCGTGACCCAGACGGCCGATCGATCTCAAACTTCTACAGGTTTGTCAGTTTATGTATATGGTGGATTACATAAAGCGCTTACACTGCCAGCAACTGTTTTGTTTTCAAAAACCAATTCTGTAATGTTCCTTTAATCCAAAACTGACCGCTAACTCATCAGAATGATGCCTTTAACATATACCAAGTGCAATAAATGTCTTTGTACATGAAATATACACCCTTTTTATATTCATCATTAGCATTTGCTAATAAAGTCCAAAACCTTTGGACTTGTTTTAACTGCAGTAATTGATTTCATGTTACACATGCAAAGCTCAACAACAAGGACAGAGTAACTTCACAAAGTATATAGTCTGTAAATGTGATAGTGTAAACTTGATAAAATAGTCTATTGCTGAGTGTATACGATACATTGGAAATCTTGCATTCCTTAAAAATAAAGAATTAAATAAGAAATAAGAGGGGGGGGGGGGAGGGGCTGGGAACAGACCCAAGAAAGGTTTTCCAGTTGCAACGTAACATTAGATTCAGAAATCTGCGTACCAAATATCTGTATGTATAGCCACTACCCCTATGCAATCACTTCGAATTCTCTGAAACAGCTTGAAGGTTTCAAGAATGTCGTATAATTAATTGCAGGAAGACTATGAAAAGTTAAAAATAAAGCCATGTTATTACGGAGTAAGTAAAAGCAAATCAAACAAATCACACAATAACTATTACAAACAAGTACTTGATTTAGAAGCTCCATTAGACATGCGTGGTATATCACTTTGTATAATTATATTCTGCTGAAAAAGGGTAAACGAACGGGTATTGTATAAACAATGGATTACAAAAATGAAGATCTACGTACTTATAACCTGTAACTCCAGCTGCCTGCAGCTTGGTCGGCCCGCCCGTTGGTTTGTTTGCTCTCGTTCCCTCATTTAATCGTTTTGATAAGCACCTTAGTTTTTCGGGGACAGTTCAAGTCTTTAATTCTTCGTGACGAATTTTGAAAGGATGAGCAATTTTCATGAAAGAGATAGTCCTTGCCAATTGGTTTGTGATCTTCTGCAAAATGCATCAGGGGTTTTTACGAGAAAACAGCCACACCAGCAAGTTGGATGTCAGCACGTGAATAATTGTTCAATAATGGATTTGTATCTATCATGGAGATGAAACAATAGTCCAATAAACCAGTGCAGATGCCATTTCTTTCAGATATGACAGGACTAAACTAGTTTGAACTACAATGGAATACAACAAACTTGGGATGTACATGTTGAAACTTTAAACATATGCTATCTGTTGATTTTGTTCCCACTTAACTTAGATCTGAGAACTGAACTCAAGTTTTAAGGAGTTATAGGAACGGATGAATCAAAAAATGTTGTATTTAAGCTTGATATATCTGACATTGACAGCTGTTCTACCATCACCCTATCCAACTTTTGTAATTATTGGTCGATTAATGAGTAGCTATACGTGTAGCCACATTCGTTGCTTCCATTCGTTGCTTTATAAAAACAAGCACCCGTGTTTGCTTGATGTAAGCTCTGTAATACTGTAAGCACAGACGAAATATATTCCAGACACTCCAAGCACCTGCATGAAACCGCTCAGCCCCTGTAAAACTGCACCTGTAGCCCAAACCAGAGCGAGACCCTTTAACACGGGAGTGAAAACTAATGACTTTCAGTTGCAAACATGGTGGCATTTCCAGACAGAGACAACTCGACTCGCATGATACGTTTGGGAAAAAAGCAGTGAGTAGTCTCAAGTCCAAGTTTTCCATCGAAATTTTTCCAACATATCGGTTGCAATATTATTTACCTCAGGACAAAACACTTAACCAACGTCTAGAAAACTATGAGTTTAAGAGCACTTTCATAAAAAAAGGTAGTATATTGAAATTACATCCCGATTAAAACGCCTGTTGCTGCGGGGAATACGTCGACACTAATTTATACAGTCCCGCAGTTTGGCTCATTGTCGCTCCAACTATATCATTGTACTTTTACCCTGGTTAGAAACTTGGAACCATCTCCTCCCAATAGGATACTGATGGTCTCCATCCGTTGGGGGTACCCTTAAGACCGACGACTCTCTCCTTGGTGGTGAGGTTTATTTACGTCATTGTCACCTAGTCAATTCTTCCTGGGACTCTGACTGAGACTCTTTAAGTCTACCAGAGAGGGAAACGACTTGTTCCCAAGTGGGGAAACCCTTCTGGGACTGCAACACCTGCTGGAACAATGGTTTATCAGACAATGGTCTCCGTCTCACACTGGTTCATGGGTATGTTGAATGTGATGTCCGTGTCACTGTACCTCTTTTTGTTCGGCTCGTTAAACTTGACCTCGTGCTGCGGATGGGACTGGAGCTTGAGTCCATTGGTGTTCGTCAATTCAGACCGGATCAGCTCCTGGTCCGCTACCGACTCCGGTAACTTGGTTTCTGACACACAGTTTTGCATGTTACTGTCGTACCTCTTTCGGTCCGAGGGATTGAACGCCGTGTGCGGTTTGTTTAACTCTGTGTTGGAGGAGCGGCCTATGGGACCGCCCCCACCGTGAGACCACGTTTCAGGCACGGTTTCCAACTTCCTTCCGCTCCCACTGAAGCTGTCCCTCTCGTTCACACCTTGCATGCTCAAAAACTTTGAAGTCCGTTTTTCGTAGGCATCGTCCTGATCGGCATAGTTTACTGTGAGAGGTTTTTCTCGCTTGTAACTGTCAAGTTGTCCTACCAGCCAGTACGTAAGCAGCTCTCCCTTGCCCTTCATGTTCACCAATCCTCGTTCCTCTAGGAAGTAACCGCCGATCGTTTCCAGATTCTCCTGAATATCCTTGCTGCAGTGGATTTTAGAAGCTGCAAATTGTAAGGAAAACAAGCTTTAAATTCATCCATCAACAAGGTATTGCTATATGTGGACAACAACTTGTTTAACATGAAACAAGTTACAAATACATACCTAAAAGCAAATATCTACTTAAGGGGGGATCTGGTCCTTGCAGTTTGGAAAGAAATACATAATTAAAAAAATGACACCAACAAAGACAACAGCTAAACCAAAGTGAAAGCAAATGAAAAATGATTTACAAGTAGCTGTTGCAAACTGCTTACCAACCAAATTTATCAGTTGTTTCGTTTTCCCGTTTGAGAAGGACTATGTTAGGGTCGAACCATGGAGCAATGACCACTCTTTGCAATTTGAAACAATATGGAAACTTCCGGGTATCTGTATCACCTTGCAAATGCCAATATTAGCTTACTCTGTTGCACGGAACCATGTGATGTTATTATTACTGTGTAACGAGGAAAACAAATCAAAATTAGACTTACGTGCACCATTGGACTCCATTCTTGATGATGTGTTGACAGTGTCACCAAACAGACAGTATCGAGGCATTGCAGTACCAACCACCCCCGAAACAACTGGACCTGATGAGTGACATATGCAAAGATCAAAATGACAGCTGGTCAAGAATCACTTGGATTATTTTGTGCAGTTCAGAACCTTCTGAAAATACACATTATAGCCTCAGACGTAGAATAGCGATTGGAAATGTCTACTTTGGTTTTTGAACGACTCGGCAAAACATATTCATGTTTCTATTGAAATACAGTATGATTTCTTCTTTTACTATAATTATATCAATCTGCCTGAAATAGTGGACTTTTGGGGGCTCAATATCTTAGTAACCAGTTGTTTGGTTTACTGGTCACACTAGTAACTTCTCGAACTCACCGATATTTGGGTGAGTTAAAGAGAGTTTGGCCAATGTGTTTTAAACTTACCCGAATGAAGACCTATCCTAAGCTTTAGACGTTCGTTTGGTCTGTGCCTTATCTCAAAGTGTTGAACAGCATCCAGAAGGTGCAGTGACGTCGAGGCAATCTCCCCAGCGTGTCTATCGTTGTGTATGGGTAGGCCGGAGACCAGCATGTAGGCGTCGCCTATAGTCTCCACTTTGTACACATCGTAGTAGCTGACGATGGCATCGAAGAGCGAGTACAGATCGTTCAGCATGTCAACGATCTGTTGAAGAGAAAATAAAACTAGAATGAGAAGTCTGTTGTCAGGCATAAACCACGTTAGCACACAGACTCCTTTGCTGAAGTGCCGGTATGTTCCGTTTTGATTTACCAAACGTGTGACATATTACCTGGAAGGGCGTACTCTGTGATGACAGGGCAGTGAAGCCAACGATGTCACTGAAGAAGATTGAAACAGAGTCAAATGACTCAGGCACCACCTGCCGACCTCGTTTGAGTTGATTTGCCACAGGCCTTTAAAATGGAAAATTTGTAAGAAAGTTCACATTGTCTTAGTGTTATACCTTGCACATTAGGACTTTAGTAATCAATCAGACGCCATGGCACTGTTCTGGTCGAAAAGGGGGATCAGGTTGGGTACCCTGACACACCACAGCACCTTGTGTATACCTCGAAGAGATTTGAACCCACAACCATCCACATTCTAGAGTCGATGTCGTAACCGCTAGAGCACCGAGCTCACCCTGTGACTCCGAGGGTCAAATTCGATCAATTTCCTGCATGACTGGGGGAAAGGGGGGGGGGGTCGCTGAATATACGGTGCTTGTCGTGCGTTGATGTATGGCAAAACACTAGCATGGTTCTTTATTCGCGATGCAATAGTTAATTTTTTTGTGTATTTTACCCTTTCCCCTCCAAGTAGAGGGTGGTCCCAGACCCTGTAGGCACTGACTGTATCAGCACAACGACCCATTTATACTTACATCGGCAACATCTGATGCAACAAGTTATCCGTCTTCTTCTTCTCCTCAATAAGCTGCTGGGTTCTATCCTCCACAATACCTTCCAGGTTGGTGGCATACTTCTCCATGATCCCTATCATGTTATCCAGAATGTTGGATTTCCTGGAAACAAAACAACAATTGCATTTGGAATGAGGTGGTACTGTTTAGCAGTTACATTACCGGTAATTTCATGCGCAACGAGTTAAATAAAGAGGGTGGATGGTGGAGTATCTTCACGTTCATATCAACTGTGAATAGGGCAAACAGCATTTGTAAAAGGGGGACAAAATTGCAACACAGATATCAGGGGAGATGTAAACTTTCACCGAGCGAAGGTACTGTTATAATGGATTCAAGAACTTACATTCCCTTGTTAAGCGGCTTTAACCGGGACCTGACTGTCTTGAAATCAGGTCTGTGTTCCGGTAACTCTTCCCAACACTCCTGCATGATGTGGATGACGCAGTCGGAGCATTCCTCGATCTCGTTCACGTTCGGTCTGAAAGGCTTTGTTGTAGGTGGGTACGTCACCCTGTGAACGATCTCTGCAAAACCACGGTTAAAATAGCTTCTTGTTTAAATAACACTCGGTCATACCGACTCAGTAAGTCTGCGGCAATTCGAATATCCCATGACCAGTTGATTAACGGTACCCCTAATGATTGTGGACCTATATCTTCATACGAGGGTTCACTGAACATAATACACTGACAGTTTCTTCACAAAAAAGTGACACCTCTGTTAATAATATGTAATATACTGAAAGGTAATGTACTGTCTCAATGGATTTCTCATTGAACAAAGTTGACAGTATTGTCTTTTTACCATCACTTAGGACAGGTTCTTTATTGACTATTTGAGTGAGGCATAAAGAACATGCCAAACGCTAATAATTGTCAATGTCAGGGTATTGTCCTACACAATTAAACCCACATAAAGTACAGTAGCGGGGGAATGAACTGTTACAGTAATAAACTTTAACGTATACATGTGGTGTTTATGTTTCTGTACCGACGTACATGACTTCATTATTCACTACCTGCACATATCTTGGATTTTGTTTGTTGCTCAAAAATCATTTGCTACTCAAGAGGGTTCAGTGCGGAAAAAAACCCCGTTCAGTCCAAGTATGTTGCTATGCAAAGTTGCTGTCATTGTTTTCATTTGTAAAATCATACAGTAGACGGCGACCAGCATAAACAAAAAACATTCAAATTGAACGAGTAAGTATTATCAAATCCTCTACTTAGAAATAGTTTCTTCCAACATGGGAAAACTTCTGTGTTCTGAAATGAAAGCTCAGTATTAAAGGTCATTCATACATGAGGACATTAAGAAAAGTAAATATGTACACCTCGTTATCAGATTTGAAATATTTACTTCAAGTTTCAACATCCGGCCGCCTCTAGCCTCACTTCATATTGTTTGATCCTTCTAACATGATTGTGGACGAATAAACGAAAAAACAACACACATTTCACTGGCTGCACTGCATACAGAAAACCATAATGGCTTAATATCGTATGACAACTCTTTATAAGAGAGGTTGATGCACGTATTTACGCGAACGTGAGCGTGAAGGATATTCTCGTGTAAACCAACGCAACTTTCTCAAGTTCACGTTTGCGTAATTGCATGCGTAACGGGGAGATTTAGCTATATATCTGAACGTCAACGTTAGCGTGAGAACGTTTCCGCGGAAGTTACGTTAAAAGTACGCTAGCGTAATATATCAAACTTACCATTTTTCACGTCAGGGCGTCCGTAGTAAAGAGCTGAGATTGATCTTAACGGCCAATCAATCTTAATTGCTAAAGCAATGTGTGATGTCATAATACACATCACTATGGTGATAATTGGCAACTCATCTTAAGATGGACGTTAGTGCTTTATGAAATCGAGCCCTGGAATGGGCAAAACGTGATGACTTCATCTGGCAACAGCACAAACCTTTCGCGTTCACATTTTTTTCTTCTTCTTCTCATGAAACGTACAGCTAAACCGACATAATGAACATCTTAAATTCCTCTTAAAACACAACATTGCACAATAGGACTTGAATTACCTTTCGGATTGAGGACAGTATTTCCGAATGGTCCGTTTCGTAGAATGATCTCGAAGAGAAGGACCGCGAAGGCGTAGATATCTCCCTTCTGAGTACCCGTTGGAGGTGGACAGGGATCCCTGAGCAGCTCGGGTGACTTCCATAACAGACCTTCAATGATTCAGAACAGTTGTAGACATCTTGTTATTGGTGCATGGAATTAGTCCCCACACACGACAAGAGAATAGATGATTGCAGTACGCGTCATTGACCGCCATCTTTGATGTAAAACGATGGAAAAGTGCACGCGTGTACGCGCTACGCACGACTCTCAGCCAATAATAGCTCTTCACGCGTGCACAATTCATCAATGGTGGTCAATGACGCGTATTGCAATCCATGTAGGCTATACAAGATATACCATTCACTTATCATGGTTTTCTCTACACTAATGATATGTTAAAGCCTTTATTTGCCGTTACGAATCGTTGCAGGGAAGATTCCGAACTTAGTTAGACATTCGAACAGTGGCAGTTATTTTGATAAGGCTATCCAGACGCAGACACCTGTATGGCTTTGAAATTCTGTGCCCCTCCCCATTAGGCAAATTGTGTCGAAATTTCGTCTGATGGCGCCCTCTTTTGAATCAACTTGTTTGCATTCTATCTGTTTTCATTTCCTTTGTTATACCACATTGACCCTTTGGAGATCCGTAAATCCAGCAACGATTCTTAACTACACTCTAAAAACTCCGATTCCGGGTCCCGTAGTGCCTTGCCCAATTTGGGGTCAGTATTACCTGGAGTTTTTATCAAAATGACCCAGATATGGGTCAAACTGATGCAAATTCGAGTTAAAGTCCCCTTTTAAGCCAGTTTCCGGGTCAGCCTGACCCAGAAATGGTAAGGGCCCCTGGGATCCGGAATCCGAATCAATTCAGATCCGGGAGTTTTTTTAGAATGTAAAGCAACATTCCATGTTGAAGTCCAAGGTTCATTTCGAAATTAAGATTATCCCCAGTCCACCAATTAAAAACGTTTACCAACAAATTACAAATGTTTTTTTTTTTTTTTTTTTTTTGGGGGGGGGATCTTGAATTGCAGTGACGTACAATGAACAATAAAATGCACATTGCTTCCCTGTTGATATTGACTTAGCCTCTGCAATTTTTTTATGCACTATTTCGTACAACTCTGTCCCAATGTTTTTCTGTGCTGTCAAAGACTAAACATGCCATAATAAGGTGAGCTTGACGACTGTATGAAAAGGGGATAAACAACTGAACCATTTCTCAACAACTTCAGATAGCAAGCAATAATTATTAATGTGCGAGCTTACTTTCATAGTAGGCGTGTTCTCCCATGTCGGTGAGCTGCTGGTTCGACTTGAAGCGCCATAGTCCAAAGTCACAGATCTTTACTACCCATCTGCTGTCTACTAAGCAATTAGATGATTTCAAATTTCCATGCGTGTGGATTTCCGAAGAATGCAAGAAGAGCATTCCCTGTTTCAAGGGGAAAATGTGGATGCTATTTTAATTGGATAATTTCAAGTTACTGGAATGTCGTTGATGTATACATCTTTACGTATTGGTGATGAGGTGGATAAGTCGCCACTCACCACAGTCGCCATAGTAACTGCATGTCACTCCAATTGTGTCTTTGAGCAAGGCCCTTCATCCATAATTTATCCATACTGATTCCTAATGTGTCTGTTAACACTGATTTGAAATATGCACACTTGCATATTTTACATAAATAAATGCATATAATTACTTCGAAATTGTGCCAATCCTATTTACTGACCGTTACTTCCTGGTTAAGGCACTTTATTTGTCATGATTAGATGCTTAGATATAGAGTTATTGCCAAAAATCCAATATGTGTACAGTGGTGGCTGCTAATTTGCATAATATGCAAATTTTTGACCCATTTCCATTAATTATATTTAGGTAGACTTTTAGTATGTGCTCAGGGGACATATCTGAAATGCACAGAAGTAAAAGTGTGTTGCAATTAGTAGTGGGTTGAGCCATAACTTTGGCTAGATTGACTGGACTATCTGTATGAAAGACATCGGTGGAGGTAACTGCTCTACTGAACTTTCAGTAGTTACCACAACCGGGCATGTAGAGTTTTTTGGAAAGTCGGTTTCACAAAATGGGAAACGGTGAACCGAACAGTGTAACATGTTAATATTACAAGTTGTTTCGACATTAACCACGTCTGTCCATCGTATAGTATAGCTCCTCATAGAAAACGTAGTGTAGTACGTTTGTGAAATAGAAGTTACAACAATATTCATTCATTTTTCAATAACATTTATTATGGTATTGTGTGACTCTTCTCAGTGACCTTGGTGAAAGTCACACGGCTCTATATTTACCTTTATGATATCACCAACTATTGAAGCCACAAACATGTTGTCTAGTTTGACCTCGTCGTTTGCGAGTATATCCTGCAGGTTCAATCACATAATAATACAAAAGTAATTGTAAGTAAAAAGTACACACACACAATATTTTCTTGAACATTTCTATGATTGAGAATAATTGTGCATGGTTATTATATTGCACTTGCAAATTCATTTGAATGTGAATCCCCTGCCCCTCTATTTGCCCCGAACGTGATTGTATAGAGCATCGTAATAACATAATAGGCCTAGTCAGGAAATTTTGTTAATCTCTGGCGCTAGGTCTGTGTGAGCAGGGTAAATTGTCTGTGTATGTTTAAGTAAAATAAACATTAATATAGCATGATGACATCTGGTATATGGCAAACCTATAAACCGCCGAGGCCGGATGTCGTAGTGGAATTTAATTAACGGGGCACGTAAAATAGAAAACCAAAACAGAAACGAAGTCGGACAGTAATTTGTAAATTAAATGTCCTGTACCTCTTTCCCATTTCGGTTTCTTTTAAAAACAAAACTAAACAACAAACCAAAAAAATAATAAATAAATAAATAAACAATCAATTGAACTTAATTAGCACTTATCGTTCGAATCGAAACTGAAATAGAAACAATGCGAGTTATATAATGGGACAGCAGGATACCAAGTAGTCAAAATAACATAAAGTAAACTAATAAACTAAAAAGTCTTGTGCCTGAAGAAAAAAAAACTGCTCTATCCATTATGAATATACATGTATGCTGTCATTGTCAAAACAGAAATTACTTCAGCTTCAACGGACCACAAACCAAGGAAAAATTCTACATGTGACCGTTCAACATATGTCAGTCAAGAGAAAATAGTTTTCCCAAGACAAAAAAAGAAGAAGAAGATAGTTTGACATGACAATAAGAGAAAAGGTACGATAGAATAACATTAAACAGTGTATACATTCTCGACAAGGCTTTCCAAGGTGGTGTTTTAGGGCAAGTACAGTTACTATAATGATTCGATCGACACACATTAGTCACAAATTAAGATGCAGTTTAAAAGCAGTAATACAGAAGATTAAGTATCAATATATAACTGTCAAGGTTTGCCCTCTGTGTATGACAGTTCTCCCACAGCAGCAGTATAGGCCTGCTTGAGATCAAAGAGACGTTAGGACAAACGAATAGAATCGTATCAGACAACTGTGTACCATAAATATAGGACTTACACATGTTTACGTTCGTAATAATGGATTTTACAGACAATCTCGGTGGTAATCGAGGACTTCTCTTTGTTCTCCCATTGTTTGGACTTGGTCTTTTGTTTAGCCACGTCCCTATTGGTTATTTACACGAGAGCAAAGCGAATACGTCTGGTCTGTCAAACCAACTGAATCCCTTATCGTTAAAAGTCCTCGGTGTCAAAGAGTAGACACCTTCATACAAACAACCTTACGTATTGGGTTTGTGGGGTCCTGCTATTGTTCTATTATTCCCTTTCCTGAAGAATTCTTATGCGGAGTCCAAGTGGAACAAAAGAAAAGTGGGTCCATTGTTTTATTGTGTAAAAGATCCCATAAGGGCCCTCCCGTAAGCCCACAAACCCCCACCCAGCAGATATGGGTTACATATGCTCTTTTGAACATTCCTTTCTTCTGTACATTTCAGACAAAAAAAACAACGTTTTCTTCAACACCGTAAAAACACACACAATGTTTAAAGTCTCTACACTCTATGGACCTCTTTTGTTCTCAGGCCCACACCTCGTGTGTAACGCTTGAACACAACTATTACACAATTATAGTTATTTTTCTTATATTACCTGTAAACTCCCCTTCGGACAATATTCTGATATGATGCAGATATTTGGAGAATCTATGCAGGCCCCAATGAACTGGTTCAAATGTGGATGACGAATATCTCTAAGCTGTAGACAAATAGATTCAAATAATATTAACGCTGATTTGAAAGGTGATTAGTGACTCCACTGAAATATGCGTTTTTGTTTAGGCCCCAGTGTGATATTACTGCAAAACATGCGTAAATAAACACACTGTGAACCTTAAGTATAGAACTTCAACCATCTCCAATCTCCCGATGACACAATTTACTAAATTCATACCATCACATGAAGCTATAGTGCGCTACACATACGATTTACACACACACACACAAGTTATTTGACAAGTGCTGTCTAAAATGACATTCTTGACTCTATAGTTATAAGGTCAGCTGTTTTCATAAGGTTTGGGGAATAAGGCTCAAACAATAATTTATCAATGACAATCAAGGGAAATAATGAAAAAAAAAAAAAAAAAAAAATACAAAATAACAGTAACTTGAAAAAACTGATTAAATGTCGTTATACATTCTGTCTTTGGGAACTTGAAAATTTTCTTGTGAACCATTACAATAACTTGTGCTAATTGCTGTTGTTACTGGAACTTTGTATAGCGATTGAGGATTCCTTCGTTTTTGGAATTCAATGTACAGGAAACTATAGTATTGGTAAGCTGGCAACAGGAATACGAGTGCAACAATGGCAAAACTTGGAAAAAAAACTCTATCCCGAAATACTCACTATTTTCAGTTCTTTCTTGACTTCTCTATTGATGTCAATATGCCTCTTGAATATTTTCTTGACAGCTACCATAGCTCCTCTGTACTTGCCAACATTGGTGAATATTTGACCTCTCAACCCTTCAACGGAACCTCGGCTCTCAGCAGTCATGATGCTTACCTATAAATTATCAATTGCATCCTATTACACAACAGTTGTCCACATTGTAACATGTAAAATAATTTGTTTTAATTATGATTTTAATGTGTGTGTTTTTTTTATGACGCTGTAACATATAATGATAACATTGGACGAAAGACCATTATTCTATGAAGCTGCTTTACTCGGACATTTTTGCGTTTCCAACTATTTTTTTAATATCTAGACTCGACAGTGACCATACAGCAAGTGGAACTGTCTAGTCAAAGGAATATTTGGAAAAAAAAAACCTTTGTCAAATTGGTCTAATGGAATACACAGAAGTTGTGAT
The DNA here is from genome assembly GCA_032158295.1 of Pycnopodia helianthoides. Taxonomy (NCBI): domain Eukaryota; kingdom Metazoa; phylum Echinodermata; class Asteroidea; order Forcipulatida; family Asteriidae; genus Pycnopodia; species Pycnopodia helianthoides. The sequence continues at coordinate 16,281,983 of CM063245.1, forward strand.
TGGATGTAATTGTAAACGCACAGAACAACCCGGAACAAGTCCTGTACGGGTAAGATATATTGGTTTTTAAGAAGATAACGCATTGTATATAGTATTCATATCTGGTTAAAGCTATCATTTATGCATAAAGCTTGTATGTGTAGCACTTTGTAAGTGGTTTAGGTGTTGTGTTGCATTTTTGTATCGGGCAAACCTTATCAGAAACACCAGGCACGTTTTCTTCCACTGAAAGTGTTTTGGGTTTCTTAACGAACATAAAACAAGGCAGGGAACCTCTGCTTTACTGAAATATAATTGAATTATCTCGACACAGATTCGAACCAATACTCTGATGACAGTGCCAGAGCTTGGGTCTCGTGCACTTAGACAATCCGCCAAGACACGCCATTCATTTATTTGGACAATGCGGTTTTTCAAATCCACCATGGCCGGTCGTATATACACCTTGCCAAATGCACAAATTGTTTTCACGGAGTGCTTTCGCTGGGGAAACTGCACAAAGTCAGCACTCCAAAACCTACCCGACTTCCCAATGTAGTAGTTGATCCATCTTGGCCTTTAAACTTGATTTCATGATAGTCTATTCTCCACAGTAATCTGGCAAGCTCTTGTTCGTATTTCCATACTCTGAATGGGAAAAAAACAAATCGAGGAAACACGGCGTTTATTGACACAATAGGGTCTAGGCCGAACTTAATTACCGTTACCAATCAACGTAATTTTGACTGGAAGAAGCAGACAGCTTGGGAATGTTTCAGAAAAAACAAATCGTTGTCAACCTTAAAAAAACAGAAAAAGGAAACTTAATAAAAAATTAACAAAATAAAAGGAACTCGGTAATAATGAGTACCCAAGATAGTCAATGTAGTTGGTAACAACAAATGTAGTGTTACGTGTGCAGCATTTATGTACCGGTATGATAATTAGCAATGCGTGAAATATTGAGATGCATTTACCTTTTAGGTTGTGACTCGTGCTTTCACATGTTTATTAAAACAAAATGGCGCATTGGGCCTATGTACAAGTCTCAGGAAGGAAGTTTCAAATTATGCATTTTTTGGTGCAGCTGCTGCCGTTATTGATTTAGGTCGTGGAGTGTAAGACATCTCAACCCTTATTATTCAGCTGTTAGTTTTGTAATGCTCAATGTTGAAATTACTGTACAATATTGTAAATGGTTCCTCTAAGTGTTTCGTCTTCTTTAGATAATAATTTCACTGGATGTGCGAGTAACCTCTTTTTGTTACCATCGTAACATCATGCATGCAAAGTCAAATTCGGGAGAAAGACCAACATGTTCCCTTTTTGGAACCAACAAACGTTACAGCTCCATAAAGAGATGATTCATAACAGGCTTTTGGACGAGGACAATTATTCCCATTCTCCATAGCTTTCAAAAAATACCGCAACCCCTTTTTGAAATTTCATGGCATTTTGTAAGTCACGTTTTAGTAAGTTCAGCATGTTTTGTCAGCGATTTTATGTGATACGTGCTTATTTCGACTGATGCAATCGAAATAAGCAACAGTTATTTAGGAGGTCTCTCAGTGATAATTTGCCGACTTTAGCAAAAAGTTGAAACTAATAAGGGCCATGTCACACTAAGCAATTTACGGGCAACCAGTTCTAGGCAATCTCAATAAGTAAATCCATTCACGTTTCAGTTTTCTCATCATTTTTCTGAGGATGGTGAGTTACAGCAAGACGAATGTTTATTATGCTGCCGAAGTGTTCCTTGTGCATGCAGTGCAGTTGGTTGCCTCCAAGTTGCCCGAACAAACTGCCCTGATGTGTGATACGGTCTTTTTCAGCATTGATACTGGTGCATGTATGAACTTCATAAGCATCGATTTTTCAGATGGATAATATTTTTTTTAATGGTTGTCTTTAAAGGGAAGGTACACGATTTGTATCGCTCTAAAAAGTAATGGCAATAAAAACTGACTTGGCTAGAAGTACATCAACTTTCGATAGTATATAGCATTTTGAGAAATATTTCAATTCAAAATAATGTGGATATGTAAAAATAGGCCTATGTCAGTTTTTATCCCCCGAAATATGAATCTGAGAAACGTTTCTGTCAGAAAAGTTTCTGTCAGAAAAGTTTCTCAGATCGGATATTCCTATTGGGGACTAGTCTTTTGCGTGGACATTATTCGCTGCGGATTTTGACGATATTTCAAAAACGCGACCACCTTTTGAAATGAAATTTTCACAGGTTAGTTTTTGTGTATCTACATTTAGGACTATATAGGATTAAAACAATCAAACGGTCCCCCAAAACCAAAGGTATACTTTGCCTTTAAAGATATTTCTCTGTATTTATTCCACACTTACCTGTAAAAAATCCCACCAATGACTGCTATGATTAGGAATAAACTCCCCAATGTAATCGCGGCTATCTGAAAAGGTGTTAATACTACGACTGGAGGTTTGCACAGTTCGTGTTTGAACCCACACCTCGGTCTGTCTGGAGGAACCGAGCCAGCCACCCAGTTTATCTCTTTGTCCTGCAGTAACTTTAGAGACTGGTGATAGTAAAAACGGACAAATTACCTTCATTATTACGATTATGAAAATACTTGTTGAACCCTTTTATTATTGAGGTATCATATTGCAGGCATACTGGTAGTGCATCGTATCTTTAGCAGTATGTGGATGATTTAGACTGGTCAGACAGTTTGGATGTGAGGGTGGGTTACAGGGAAAGTTGAGCTATCAGTAGTAGCCAAGTTCGACTTTTTCTTTGATGCACTACGAAAGTATATTATAATTTCTTTTAATGGAATAAATTTAGTATCATTTTCGGGCACGATAATGAGGAGGAAAGTCAATCGAAGATAAATTTAATAATCTAAACTTACACGTAAGTTTTCATGTTTTGTTATTAACTTGAAAAACATAAGAGAGATAAGGTTTGTAATGATGTCCAATAGCGGATTTTCTGTTCGCAGTGGTGTGTTTTTTGTAACACAATGGGTACAAATAAGTTGGCTGTAATTTATATATCAGTTGCTTCAGATACAGGAACTGATTTTCAAAAAATCTAAAACTAAACCCCGCCCCCCAAAAAAAAAAAAATAAAAAAAATAAAAAAAATAAATAAATGAATAATAAATAAAAAGGAGACAAAACCAACAATAACACAAAATGAAAGTGACACAAACTTTCAAATAAATCAGTTGCCAAGAATCAACCCTTATTGGTATAGGCAATCGATGTCTTTCGGAATAAAGTGGGTGTGTATTTACCAGCATGGTTTCGTTGTTTGATTCGTTGAATTGGAAATTGCCTGCAATGTCGAACGTGTAATAGTAGTCACCTACACTCTCGTTTAGTGTCAACACAAACACAGACACGTTGGTTATGGCGTCGCCTTTGGGATTTATTACACGTTGCATGCCCAATACACCTGTTGTTGGAAACAACGTAAAAAAACACAATGTGATCTGTAAAGGTAGGGTCGTACATTGGTTTTTGTCAACTAATGTTAATTGATTTATAGACGAGATTATACAGAAAGATACAATGAAAGTCAAATGTGAAACTTTCAGCTGAATACAGTGTGTACTTGCTGAGAAAACAGCAAAAACTGTCACGGTATTTTCACAAGAATGTCGATTGTCGTTTAGCGTGTTGACAGCGGGTACCAACCGCAGCATTCGCTGACCCAGTGTCATAACTATAAGTAGAGTAGGGGCAAAAATCAACATTATAAACGGTAATTCAGGGTACATCACCGTGTGTGGAAAATAGTTTGTATTGGTGGTTGATATCTTAATCGTAAATGGATTTAGTAGGACAAGTGTATGACACAAACAATCTTTTCAGCCCCGCATATCTCATATCCAGATAGGCCTAGCCTAGATGTGATACTAGTCTCGGTTTCCTTGTGGTAGGCACGTGCGTGATGCAGAATCACGGAAATGGTGGTGTGTAGTTGCACTGTACTCACTCTGATAAGTCCCTTGCTCAAGAATCTCATCTATTATTGCTTTTCCGTCTGTGATGTTGCCTCCCTTACTCAGTGTGGCATTTAAACCATACGCGTAAAGCATAACAGCGTCATATAAAAAATAAGCTGCTTCGCTAATCTGTAGGTCGAATATGAAAGAAAAAACCTAACATAATGCAAACTGTATTATGATTATAGGCACACGTTTCGAAAACACCCGTAAGTCCTTTCAATAATCGTTTATTCAATGGACTGTTGTTTTAAGTTGCAAGTTACTAGCTACATTTAAAGCCTTCTTACTCAATCGACATTTATGAATGCTAGTTTCAGTGCGCATCGGAGCTTCCTTACGGTACTAACCTGCAGCTCTGGCTTACACTTCTGACAATAGACTAGCGGTAAAGATTGTATAAAGGTCTAGAAATTCAACCAGCCCGTAGTGTTTTGGTATAGATGACAACCATGCTTAAAATAATCCTTATGGTGTAATATTTAATTTAAAGGAACATTACATAATTGGTAAGAAAAAAAAATAGTAAAATATACTTTTTGATCACAGATTTACATAAAACTTACACGGTCTAATGATGATGATAGTAGAAAACATCCCTTGAAATATTTCTGTCTGAAATGCCATATATGATGAGAAATGAATAAACTAATTTTCTGATTGGAGTTTATCGCTCAGTGAGCGCTTTATTCATTTGTTGAATCTATATGACTACATGCAAATATGTAATCGGTTTTTCACTATTTTCTCGTGACCCAGATGGCCGATCGATCTCAAACTTCTACTGGTTTGTCAGTTTATATATATGGTGGATTACATAAAGTGCTTACACTGCCAGAAACTGTTTTGTTAGCAAAAACCAATTCTGTAATGTTCCTTTAAGGGATGTTGTCACATTTTAAAATAGGCCGAATATGCAAATTAGGGAGGTCAGTGGTAAAATAAGGTCAAATATTAGTATTTTTTGGATTTGGCACCAAATTTGACCCCAAGTGGTAGATATATACATAAAATATATTTTCATCATCATATTGACATACTATAAGCCTGTGAAATTATAAGGCTTAGGCTTGTGTTTCGATTTAGGCTTTGCCCAAAGTCTCGCTTATATTTTTTTAAAGCTCTGTCTAATAAAGACCGAGTTTAAAAGTCACTTACTGAGCCCTTCCGCCCGAGTAAGAGCCAGTTCCTGAGCCAGGGCCTAAACCAGGGCGGGAGCCACGCCTTTGTCAGCGTGCCTTTATACCAGAGCACCGGCTGCGGCTTAGTCTGGGGCCATGTCGTAAGTTTGAAGATATGCGTCGAAAAGAATTGTTTTTTTGTTAAGTATCAGACAAATCTTATTTCAGACAAGCGACCTTGTAGACCTTAAGCATTGACGTAATCAAGCTGCCATCTTTAGAGGTGAAACCATGACGAACTTATGGAAAACGCGTAGCTATGTATGCGCGGCGCACAGGATCAGCCAATGACGTCATGTGCATAAGGTCTAGGCCCTATTAAAAAAATACACAAAACTTATAACTGAATGAGATCTGACTGAACTTACCACCATGATATCGAGTCAAGTCCGGTAAAATTTAGGTTATACGGAGGCTCTTGTAAATGCACTACGATTTCATCTCTAAATTGTAAAGCGATTTTCTCATTAGGGGGCGTGTGGAACAATACGAGGACATTTCTGTAATAACTAAGCACATCGGGGGTGAAATGTCTCGTGTAAGGATCTGTAAAAACAAAGATGATATCAAATAAACCATTAATATTCAAAGAGTAGCTTTGTCTTATTCGTAGAAAATACCCCCCCCCCCCACCGAAAAAAGAAAAAAAAGAAACACTGGATAGCAAGATACTAAATTGTGGTCGTAATGTTTATATTCTTATATTTATATTCTTATTCACAGATGGATACGTATGAAATACATAAATAGTCCATGCAAATATAAAACACAATAATAACAATAGTGGTAAAGACGAATTGATACAAGAAAACGATTCGTGTCCAAAATATTTTCTCTCAGCTGTGTAGGGTGACAATTTGCCGACCCGGATGATGGAGTTGGGTGTCTGGGTGTGGGTTAAATTTACCGTCTGTGGCGGCCGCGGCCGCGGAAAGATAATTTGTGGGGAAAGCTGATTCCTTTTACCATTTGAAGCATTTTTTTTCACGGGGTACTTACCTCCTTCAAGACCACTTAAGTCTGACTCAGTAGGTATCTGTGCGTTGACCTGCACAATTACATACTCCCCGTTTTCCAGCAGCCCCAGCTCGTCCAAAGCTTCGCAAAAGTGAAACAGCTCGAAGTTTTGTCCAAGAAAAATGTAAACTAGGAAGGCAAAAACAAAAGATGAAATTTGTGTTTAGTCTGCATATAAAGGTGGACCGATAACTTTATTGGAGAGGCAGTCCTGACTATATTGCGGTGTAAACTGACAATGCCTACAAGATATCATCAGGGATAGTTTCTTATAATAACTGCCAAAACAGAAGGCACGGATTCTTCACAATATTTGAGTTAAGTATTTATGGAAAATTGTTAAACTGTCACACTGATATTAGTATACGTCATTACTGTATACGATTTATATCTCCAATTGAGTGTTAAACAAACAACTATAATAATAATCTTCATTTGAAATAGTTATTATCAATCACCAAGAAAACGGAAAACATAAATAAATAAATAAAAATTACTTCTCGTTTCTTTGTACGTTTTTTTCACGATCTTCAACAATCGCTCATCGTCTTCACCAAGCATGTACTTCTTCCAGTAGTTGGTCTCATATTCCTCATAGTGGGATACCGTGATGTTGTTCTCCTCCATACGGGTGAGTAGGTTCTCCGCCACGGACTCATCCTCGTCACGCGTGGAGTACACCACGCTAACCGTGGACCAGTTGAAGTGGCGAACGAGCTGGATGACCGATAGCGTGACCTGTGTGTCCGTTGGGACGGTCCTCGCGAACGTTGGGAATTTTCCCTTATCGCTGACCTCGAAGGACGTGCATTTCTGCATTAAAAAACACACACACACAAGGAGAATTAATAATTTGTGATATTAAATACAGCAATATTTGTACAGATAAATAAGATAAGATAAACGCTTTATCATCCCCACTAGGGAAATTTAAATTGATTCAAACAGTACAATCAAAAACACTAAAATTGAGAACAATAAACTAACTGACAAATATATTAAACCGATACAAGGTAGATTATGGTTATGCATTCAGAAGCTATGACTTCAACACGTGCATCTGAACCATATATATTTGGAAAGGCAAGACTCAAGAGCATAAAAAGACAGTTTAAACCAAAACGGTGAGATCGGGGATTTGGGATTTTAATGTGGATTTCTTTTTCCTCGTTGTTTTATGGAAACGGGAAAGATCTATTGGGACCGGATGTATGTTCGGCTAAGTTGGATTTCAGAAGTTTTGTGATAAAGGGTGAAACATGCAACAGGGCCAGAAGGGTTTCCCGAGAAATTGAGTTTGCCGTTCATCAGAGAGTGCGCCCTCGCGCGATGAGTTGTACCCGGCTTTCCCACGAATTACATATAACAAATGGAATCGCACAGCAAAGTGAATTTATTTTACGGTAGAAGCTTTGGGTCGATGGTTCGAAGCCAACATAAGTCGCAACTGGTGTTGTTCAATGGATAAACCTGAAAATGCTTAGAATACAAATCTAACTATACGTGTTGTCATCCAATGGGAGACAAACGCCTTGTAATATGGGTGTTCGTATAGTCGTTTATACCAATCCATCAGAAAGTCTTAGTGTGTATACAAGGTTAACATTATGTGCCAACATCTTTATAATAAACCTGTGCCATACTCTACGTGTATAAACTAAACTGATGGTGCGCGGTGCCGCACTCTGTCTGCACACAGGTGTCTGACTGTCTAGTTCCATTGACGCCGACTGTGAATTATAATGCTTTTAACGTTCAGATTAAAACGACAATGATTGAGGACTGTGCTTATAACATTAACAAGACTTGTATGTTAATCAAAGCGGCAGTTGCAAATATCCACGGATTTACTTGATACTTCGTGTTAAGACTCTGCAATATCAATTTATTTAAAGAAGTCCGATGCAATGTAAAAATGGATTAACAATTTAATGTGTTTTCCGTTATTTTTAAACGGCTCCGTGATAATGCACATCGAGCAGACTAATTACAAAGAATCGAAAAGCTAAATACAAACGCTCTGATGTTAAATTTTCCAAACCAGTGTAAAGGGTCTAAGGGTGTGTGTGGAAGCAGGGCCGGATGTTCCATAATAAGAGTTGCTCTATATATCAGTTTTGCCTCACTGCAGTCTCAAAGGCACAGTACACGTTTGGTAATTGGAGCTTTTATAAAAACCAACCTGTGAAAATTTCACTTCAAAAGGTGGTCGCGTTTTTGAGATATCACCGAAAAACCGGAGCGAATATTTCCACTCAGGACGAATATTCCCCATAGGAATACACAGTCTGCTCAGATTCAAATTTTGGGGAATAAAAAGTGGTATATTTTCCATAGCCGTAGTACTTCGAAGTTAAAAGTTTCTCAAAATTCATTATACTACCCAAGGCTGCTGTACTTCCTACCAAGTAAGTTTTAATTGCCACTAATTTTCAGAGTCATTACCAAATGGGTGCTGTGCCTTTAAGGATACGTATTGTGAGGAGCTCGAAGTCTCTGTTCAAAGTCGGGTTATGTTGAGAACTACGGACGACCCTAAACAAGATATATAATGGTTTGTCATCAATCACACACATACCGTAAATTCCACCCATGTGTCGGTGTTATTGAGTCAAGTTTGTTAGTCACATTTTTGTGTGTGTGGATCAATCATGTTCAAGATCTCCCGACTCCTGACTCAGTTTTTGTCCTGTACAGCCATAAATCCACTCACAGAGTGAGCCATTATCCTTGTACGATACAAAGACTAACCTTAACCCCGCGCTGTCGAATGTCAGGCTATTTATTGAACCAGTGGATGGAAACATAACAAGAAAGCCACATACTGAATACTCCACACAGTTAAAAAAATATATATATAAAATGTCAATGTTTCAATGTGTCCTACAAGTACAACCTTATATAAATTGATAAAAGCTCGGCGTTCCTACATGGCTTGTTATAATATCATAGTCAACACACCCGCAACAATTTTGTGTTTGTTTATTCACCGGATAGTTTCATGATATTTCATAGGTACTATACCCACATTTTACATGGTAACTATTTGATTACCATATTTACCTCATGTTGGTTTGTTTCAAGTACGGTCTCAACAAGGTAAATTTATCTTTTAAAATATTTACAAGTTGATTTTAGTCAGCATATCGACCTGAGCATTTTGTTCGTCAAACTGTTACACGCTTAAAAACTCGGCTCGCGAACATTGGCTTTGAACGCGATGGATGGTCAGTTGACATTGAGTAGTACGTTCAATTTCATTCTCTATTGCTGATGAAACAATACGCAGTCAGCATCTGGGTAGCTTCAGCGAACATTAATATTTCTTTTTCGGGTGAATGTTATGTCTGCATGGACGGCTGTGTATAGAGGTAATAATTCGGATTTAAAACATTTTGAACGAAAAAGAAGAAGAAGAGTAAGAAGAAAAACAAGAAAAGAAAAACCACCAACAACCAATTTTGATAAGTAGGCCTAAAATGCAAAGCTTTGTGCCAAGCAATTTTTTTCCCGGAATAACTACTAACACATACACTCATCACAGTTTGTGTTGCTGCCCTGGGCATTCCCCACCTCGGAGAAAAAAATGTATCATAGTGAAGTTACTGGCGTTTTCAAATTTCAATCATGCAGAGTATACAGACGTTTATCTCAGAGCAGCAAAGCCATCGGCATCCAGTCTTCCGTAGACTTTTCCAGATGGTCTCTGGACTCGAATGTCATTTCTAAATCATTGAAAATATCACACCAATTCCTAACATTTCCAAGCCGGTTGTTTTAAATGATTATACAGACAGACAGCACTAAATGCTATCACAATGAAATAGTTTGAAAGTACTGAAATTGTATTATTCTAGCACAAACAAAGGCCTTTGCAGCTCCCCAACAATGTGCCTCTTGTTCTGGTAGATGTGCCTTGGTCTTAAATGGATGGTACAGTATATTTACATCTTTTGTACGTAGTCTTATTATTTTTTAATATGAGTTAAATTGCTATTTCCTCAGCAGTGCTTTTTAAATTTTCTGAATTTTTAAATGTCAATGCATGCATTGTGAAAGTTTATACTTCAGTATAATTTTTGTATATGATAATCGTTGGTTAATCAATGTGACTTATGAATATGCGAATGAATTAACGACTGAATGGTTTAAAGACTGCCGTCGAAATGGTTTACTTGATTGGGGAAAAACCCACCCATAATAATCAAAACAAAATAACATTCACTTTATATAGGCCTACTGCATGTCATTTCCGATGTTAAATTTATTTGCAACTAACTGAAGTACATAAAACCACAAGGGTGTAGATCTATTGTTTTCGCTTGTTTTTAACTCAATGAAACCAGCACAATCCTCATTGACAACATCATCTACTGTATAAGAGAAACCCACGACAAAGATGGCCACTACGTCACCGCGAGATTACGTGCCGTGTGTCTCAGCTTGTCATAAAACCATATAGAGCAAAACGTAAGCAGTCAGGGAAACGGCCGTGTGTGACTTTGGTGTGACAAAGATCAAAACAAAAACCAGCCGTGAAGATATCAAACCTATACGCTGACCTACTAAACTAGAACAATACGCAGGGCTAAACGTATAATAATTAAAACAAACAACGTCCCACAGGAATGAAGGGACAACCAAAAGAAAGTCAGTTTGGTGCACTGGCCTTTTCCGCTTCGGTTTAACATCAAGGCTAGAGCTATCGTGTGGCGTTTGTTTATGGCGTCCATTAATGGCAAAGCGGTTATTTGTTCTGAACTCCCCAATGGTACCGGGCGGAAGATCAAAGTTGAACCCAAGACTCGAACCATTTCCCCCCGCCGATGTAAACGGAGTTGCTCGGTAATTAAATAATTTTGTCCAACGGTCAGTTCCTGTGAGTGCTCGTGAGTTCCACGGACCGACCCATCTTTCATTAATCACGATACAATTACACATTTAAAAGTTAAGGGGGAAAATAAGTACAATTATGTGCTTTATGCTTCGGCCGATACTGGGTGAACTCGCGTGCGCTAGCCATTAGTAGCAACGGCACATCCGCAGCATAATTAATTTGGGGAAAATTTGAAGGTAATTGCTAACAGGTACACAATCCTGAATCATATTAACTATTAATGCAGTCGTGAATACGCAATGCATGGTAATGGATTTCTATGTGTTAAAGGGGAACGATGCTGACAAGGGGGGGGGGGGGGTTCGGTTTGAAGTGACTTTCACCAATATCCCGTGTAAACATGGGTCATGATCAATACAAATCAATGTAACCTCACTGGTAAATATCGAGTGAGACCGAAAGAGTACCCCCAAAAAACCTTACGAAATTGATCCATTGTTTTTATTTTGACACTCTGGATAAAAACAAATAATAAAAGAAGAAGAAAGACAGTCCGTTATGCACTTCCAAATCCACACCCGATGTTGGTAAGTCGTGTGCTGAAAACGTGGGCTTCAGAAACTTAACAATCAAAGGAGAGAGAAAAAAAAACTTTACGAACATTTCCAAAACCACTTAAATCGGAGACCAAAAACATTAAACTATGCTAAAGAAACAAAAAAAAGGAAAAAGATCAACTCCCGGAAATGATTACACGCTCGTCACTTGCAACTCGGCTTGAACTCAATTTTGTGGTCAGCCTACTTGCAGAAGTGTATCCAAAGGTACTTGGCAAATAAATGTTTCGATGTTAACAGTTTCAGCGGCACACATTTGCCATGGATTTTCACTTGAACTACCCGTGCGTCAATATTAGTTCAGCTTCAACCGGCCGTATGGGGACTTTGATGGATGGAGACACCGCGAGCGTATTGCCGCAGAATATCCCCCATAGCAGCTGGGTTGGGACCCAATATTCCTGAAAACGTGTAGTAGCTAGTAGCTAGAACTATCAATTCGGATCAATTGTGGACAATGGCTCTGCATTTATTTTTATGGGTGCATTGATTATAAGATTTTAAAATTGTAAGTTTCGGAAAATGTTGAGGCATCAAAGGGATATGTTGTCCTTGTGTGGTTTTCCTTTTACTTCGTGAACTAACAGGTTCCGCCGTTTTGTGAAACCGAATTTTTTGGCGGACCGTCACCACAAAGTAAAAGGAAAACCACACTCAACTTCAAGGGATTTTGTGTGAATCATTATAATATTGAACTTTTAAAACATCTTTCCAACCATGTTCAATTCTTCAAAAGCTATTTAATTGTTCAAAGCTCCAAATCCAAAGGCAACGTGCTCTTTTAAACTTATTTCAAAATGATTTGACACCATTAGCCTGGTTCATGTCATATTCACTGAATAAAAAGGTTTAAACGGGTTTACAATACTATTTGTTGTTTTATTTGCAGGGTCACGCAACTCCGCTTCAAATGTCAAAGTTTTGGGGTAAGTTGATCTAAATATTTGTGCATTCAATTCCCTAACGTCCGGTGTAGGCCTAAGAAAGTGTTTTTTTAGAGAGCCACACTTGGCGTTTTTCGTAGGCGCATTTAGCGTGCATTAAGCTGCTGGGCCTTGGTTGTAAGAGGCCCATCATCACTATTCATATTGACCGTGAATGGGACGAATCGGTTTTCGGGTGACTAAATTCTTTTACACTGTCTGTAATTCAATTCATTGTTCAAGAAAATGCCCTTGAACATTTTTCTCACGTCCAACCACGGTGCGCTACTCTCGCATTTTGCATTGTCCGTGTTGTAGTAATTCTTAATAAGAACCCAATAAAGAAAGCGTTTCTTACGGAAATATTCTAAGGATGACAAGTGCTGATGGGTTTCAGGACTATCCACTTCTAAAATTCCTTTATGTTTTAAACATAATAATTTGTAATGGCTCCAAATGCGCTATAATACAGCGTGGTAGTGCCGGTGTAGGACTACGTTTGTCTGCGATTTCAGTGCTTTAAAGTTAAACAACTCTGGAATCAGCTGCCATAACCTAATTGGTCAGTGTCTAGTGCGGACACATTTTCTCACGATAATGTAAGCTTATGGTTTGAGGTTCTATCCGTGCGAAATGCACGTGCATTGGACAGCAAATAATAGTACCAATATTAATCAACCCAGATCTTAATAGCCACGTCCTTGTAAACAGATCAGTGTTTCCAACCAAACCGTTTTCACGAAACTGCGGGGTTCAGCTCTTGAAAATGATTTGTAGAAGAGGGAAAAAGCAACTAAAATAAATTAACTACATGATGTTAACTGCAACTGTTTGTATTCTAGTCTTTGAATGAATGTAGGTCAGTTCACCATAATTTATTTCAATGTAATATATTTTTTAACACACCATTTCCTTGCGACCCACGTTGTATCTGTATACTGCATACTCAACCGTACATTGTAAGACTGAAAATAGTGTCAATGGTATGGATGTGGTGAATCAAGGGTCTGCGCTCTTCTTATGAAAATGTGTTGATGCACCACAGGCAACATGATGAATCACGAAACCAGGCACACATGGCATGAACAAATCAAACTTCAAGGGTTCCCCAGTTAATATGATCGCAGAACAAAGCCTGAAACTTTACCCCCAAACACACGGGGGATCACGAATGTGCCTTGGCGAAAAAAGGGTCTGCTCAGAAAAACTAAGAAAAGCATCAATGGAAATCGCCTGCTTAATGGGCACGTGAAGGGTCCAGCTGAAACGCCAGCAAAATATCGACGGCAAGTTGAGTAGAGGAGACGATATACGATCGGTGCCGTCAAATTAAGCACGATCAGGAAGTATCGTCGCTGCCCCGCATACATCGAAGGGGGAAGCACCGGTCAATACATACGGGGACTGGGTTGGATGTGCAGCGACAACAGCGAGGACCGTAGCTGTGGGATGGTATGCGGTGCTTCGGGCGAGGTGTCGGGCTCGGCATCTGTGACTTCTGGTTGGCGTGCAATATAGCAGAGTAAGCCCTAGTGGGTAGGACTTGGGAAAGATACATGACGCGACCAGCATAACAGCTTTTGCACTCCCGACTTGTACAATTATCATCTCAGCTCCCTGGTGCAGAGTATAAGGCCCGTAGGTTCCATTGATTTTGATTTGAGATAAAACAAAAAGCTAAATAACCAGTGGTCGGATTTGAGTCCCATCAGAGGTAACGCAAGTATTATCAATGCACCAATTGATGAGCGTTAATTTATGTATCACATAGTTCAACCAGCGGCCAACATATGTTACATCATTTGAATTAAAGAGTACTGTCGTCAGTTAGCGATAAACCGCCTCTCGAGTATCTTGATGATAGTCTAGTCAGATAAACTGCTATAAAAAATGACCACTCAATCGGAACTAACGGGGGAAAAAGTCAATTTTAAACCAAAATGCAAACAAAATTGGTTGGTTGGATTCCTCAAAAGTCGCTATTTTTTCCTTCCCCGCAGGACGCAGAAAGCCCGAGCAATAAATGCGTTTTAGCTACATTTATTTGAAAGCGAAATTGAAAAGAGTTCAACATAAATTTTCCATTTAACGACTACAAGAAGCCAACAAAAGTATAAAAGCAAATTGTGTCCAGTCAAAGTTCTACGACGTAGCGGAAGTACGGCAAGTATTTACATATTCTGTTAATTACTGCGGACCTATAGTCGTAAATACGTTTATTGGTTGTTTCATTTCTGCACGCTGACAACAAATTACTAACTCCGAGGAGATTTATAGAAAAGGGTAGATAAATAAAACCTTACAAAAAATACTTTCCTACAAGACAGTAATGAACAGGCAATTAATTGACTAATTAGCGGGCACTGTATGTGGACTAATTTATCCTAAAAGTAACTATGAATAATATTGACAATAAAACATATTGACGCCAGTGACAAATTCAGAGTCGGACCGGGTTGTTGTGTCGATCGAAGACTAATGGTGCAGCCTCAAAATAATAATAAAACAATTAAATAAAAACAATTACACATTATAATAGTTGAGTAAATAAAGGTTAAACGCATACACAGCGTGCTAATTAGCACACTGCAAGGCATGCACGAGTTCGATTTTACACCGTGATAATAAACGAGATATAAAGTGTATACCAAGCTACTTCGGCTTCGGCTGGCCGTTGGCTGCAACGGCAACTTCGGGAAAACAAATACCAACCCCTTTCTCGCGTTTCGTAGCCACGGCCAAAGCCATTAATTCGAACACAGCCTAACATCCCAAACGATGAAATACAAAACTTTGGAAAGTTGTGCAAAAATGCCGACCGTGCTGTTATTTCCAAATTTTTGAGCAAAGGTAACCCAGGGAAGGGCGAAGGTTGAAACAAAAATAATGTCATCAAATAAAGATGTTCTCTCCCAAACACCTGCTCTCAATATATACAGAGTGTGTATTTTAAACAATGAGCCCACCCAACAACCTGTGAATTTATGTTTGATAATGGTTCCATCGATCATAGCTATGTGGTGGTTCTTCGATTTGTAGGATTTTGTTTTGCACCGTCTCGAAGCCTCGTCTGCGAATGTGACCGGGGTGCTCCAATGTTATCAGTGTCAATTCATCGGATGTTCAGTTACTGGATGAATGTTATCGTCTTAGCACACGCTGACTGGAAAGAACATCCATCGAGTAAATGGGTTAACCGGATGATGTATTGAAAGCGCATTTAATGATAATGTTGTTTGTGGAGCTTGTACGGCAGTGCAACTCAATCTGCGTGTTAATGCCAGTCTGATTCGCTTACTGGAGGAGTGAAGACCCTTTCCACCAGTGGTCCATTATATTTGTCCTCGTGCCTGTTGATGCCTTGACAAGTCCCCCCTCTTAATTCTCTCATCTAATAATGCTTGTCCGATCGGTCTAAGTGCACCGGACTCAAGCTCTTATGTTGTTAGGGAGTGGGTTCGGATCATGTTCGTTGCGTTCGTGTCCCTTGGCAAGGAGTTTAAACATAACTGCTTCGTCCTTTGGATGGGATGTAATACCTTAGATCTCGCGTGTTGTTTACGCTTGAGAAGGGGCCTGCCTTGGTGTTCATAGCATGGTCTGTCATCAATTTGCACCACGCAGCGTGCCATACATTTCAAGGCGTTACATACCAGTCGCTTTGTTTTATGAAATCATTCTCGAAAATTCCAGCCTATTTGTCTCTTTTGACTTTTTTTAAACACATGCATAGCGCATCATAAAAGCATGCACAATGTTATCATATTTGTCTCTTGACCTTGCATTTGGTCTATCCCTGTTTCTGGTCCTTTTGTTTTCGGAGTCCAGTCAGTTTCAATCTGCTTTTGTCTTATCGTAAGCCTATGTTTGAACTGCTGCAACTTCCTCATTTGTGCATACGTTGTCTCCATACGATTAGTATTGGGCACGTTGCCTTCCCTAAGTCCACAGACTTTAAAGTTTTCCCAATCAGTTTAATGTAACGCCCCAGGTTTACATCAAGACCTGATATTATTTTTTCTTGATGAGTAACCGCTATTGATCAACATTGCTAGATATTGATCACGGATGGTACATCAAACATTGGCACGAGGCACTGCATCACTTTGCGTGTTGCAGTTGTGAAAACACTTTGCAAAATCAGCCGGATTGTATACACAACGGAACCATTGGGTTCTTCAAATACGTCCCCCCTTATTGATTTAGTTTGAACCGATGTTTTGTTTTCATCTTCGGCTAAACTTATTCTTCATCTGATGCAGTGCAAGTAATATCCCAACAAGAAAAACATGTTAACGAACTTGCTTTAGTCTTAGCTAAGCCTCAAAGGAAGGCCCTGGGACTGTTATATATAGGCCGAAGATATCTAGGTTAAGATTGACAGGTTCTGGCACTGACTTTCTGTACACTCGCCATGTCATAGACTCCGGGAGAAACCCTCAATCATCTTCGGTTTCTACGTATGCCTCAAGCAATTAATTGATACGCTCGTGGCCAGTGGCGTAGCCAGCGATTTCAATCGAGGGGTGGGGGTAATTTAGTGTACAGAACCACTCATTTTGTCGATCTCATGGGGTGGGGGGGGGGTGGTCAGGCAACTGCTCATACCATGCAGCCATTGGAGCTTATCCCGCTGTGAATCTTTGAAAAGAACCACCTTTACATTCCCAATAGAAGAGGCATTAGATGCAATGCAGTAACCGGACCACTATTGAATTAGCCAGACTAATAATATTTACCTCCTCACTATTTATACGGAGATAATGTGCCCTTCGCCGGGAAAATTGCCACGATAATTACACCATTTTTTTTTTTTGCCAATGTTAACCATGCAAAAGAATTCCCTTGATTGCGTTCGCAGGCAGGCAGGCAGAACTGTGTGTTCAAAAAGGGAAAAGAAAAAGTAATCTCTCTAAAAGGATCATGCAGATGACATGGCAACCTGTTGCAATGCCATGATAATAATCAAATCCGCGCAAAGACAATACGGAATTGAGAAAAAAACACACACAAAAAAACACCTCTTCGTGGTTGACTTAACAGATGAGATGCAGCGAATTGCAAACGAAATAACCATGGGGATAGATAGCCTTGCATGCCACATATGGATTGCTTTCAATTTATCAAAAAGCCATTCCCAATATGCCGTATATTATAGAATCAGGAAAGAGAATGAGAAAGAGAGAGGAGCAGAGATGGAGAGAAGGGAGGGGAGGAATAAAGCTTTGCGTTGAATTCAATCAATCCACCTATGAAATTCACCTGTGCCAGGCAGATGGATGCATCTCTATGCACGACCTACAACGCATTGGAAACACGCTCAAGATTTTTTTTGGGGGATCCGGAAATCCATTAAATCTGCCTAGGTCAAGTATGGGTCCCTTTTTGTACGTGGTCATGAGTTCCATCTCGTTCGATCTCTTACAAGAAAGAAAAAAATCACACGGATGATACCACCTGCTCAGTAAGGACATGGAGGTAATTCCCAGCTGGAATAATCCCGTTCATATTGATCGCAAACACTGCCCGTAAGAGTGGCAAATATTACTTTTGGGAAAATACACGCCAACGTCTGATGTGCACCCAGTGCCTTGGTGTTTTTATTTGGAGTGGATTCTTTCTATATAAAAGCATACATTAATATCGGAAACGCGACACCGAGTGATTACCCAAATTCATACTATATGAAGGGGGTGCTTAGACAGGCAGCCACCGACGGTTGTACATTATGTGTTTAGGCGTTTAGTGTACACACACATCCATTCGAATCGATGTCGGCACCCATGGGCCCCCTTTCCGTCAGTCAGAGAAAAATTATCGAGAAAACCCAAACGGAAAGAGAAAGGAGGGGAGAAGATATGCGTCAGTTATCTGCTTCTCTCTCTCTCTCTCTGGGCTGGATGTCAAAGGGGTGTAGTAAGCACGAGTCACGTCACAGTTTAGGAGATTTTCAGACAGTGTCGTACGCACATTTCAGCTGAACAAACTTAAATTGGAATTAAGAAAATTCGCCGCATGGTTTGCTGGTATTGATGTAAACGCACGATATATGACACTATCAGCTAAAATCCCTTACTGTAGTATAATACGGTCCAACTGAACTCTATGAACCACTACTTTATAATGGAATGCCTGGAGTGTGAGAGAGAGAGAGAGAGAGAGAGATAAGGAGAGAGAGAGTAAAAAAATATATATATATAAATATATATATATATATAAATTTACCACCAAAAACAATTTCTTTATAACGGAGTGACCCGAAATCATCTTTTGCTCCGCGATTGTAAAAAAATTCTCCACCGCGGCCCACTCGCTGACTGCTAAGAATACAGAAGCATCAGAAGTGATTTGAAATTTATTTATACATTCATGTCAAATAAAAACTAAATTAGTTCTGAAATTCAATTCTAAATAACGTAACACTGAGATATTTTAGGATAGAGCCACCTATTGGCAGAACAAAAATCATTTAGTTTGTTCGTAAAGAAGTCAGGCGTCTCGTCTTAGCTCTATCACAATACTCTTAAAAAATGAAAATGCATATTAAAGAGCAAGTACACATGTTTTAAATAGGTCAGGTTGAATTGCTGATTCCATTACGCCTCGTCTACGCCGCGGTTTGTTGTGGCACTAATTGGCGCGGCTGGCACCCCGCGATCAAACCTCGGTGTCCACGCGGTGTAACAACGGCGCACTAATTGCTTCTCTCGAGCACCCGACTCAATCAGAGATGACACCTGAATTGTGTTCAAACTTGTCGTGATTACCTGGAGGAGGGGCTTTCTTCGCAAAGCCCGTGCGGGTATGGCCAAACAATAACGCCAAGAGATGTGGTGGGATATTCATTCAATTGATGGTTTCGTCGAGAGGTTTCAAGTACTTCAGATTTCTCTTTTAGGCGGTTGGGGGCACTGAGCAGTACAGTAAAACGAGACAGGAAATAATTACTCCTTTTTTTTGCCACAGTTAACATTGAAACATTAGATTTTACCCTTCCACATCATGCTCATCACTCGGGTAAACAGTTGGAAGTGAAAGTATACCCTACATTGAGTCGGCAAGAGAGCCCAACAAATTTGATACATCATCTCAATATTGGTTCACCTGTACTTTAAACAAATTAGAGAGAGAAAAAGGTAGAGTTGAAAACCACGCTACGTATTAATAATCAGGACAAATCCGATGAGTTTTTTGTTGCTGTGGTGATTCGGCGTGCTGGTTTATTTTATGCAGATTTCTCTAGGGTCTTGAGGAGTGGATCGCTCCTATAAAAAAATAAAAAAAAAATAACCAGAAACCTTTTGTGGAAAGAACTTTTCAGAGACCGAGTTTTGTGCCGAAAGTTCATTACAGTCGCATCAATTTGATGAACTGTTGTAGTGTGAATGCAATGCTCTTTCCAATCAAGGAAAAAATAAAATAAAAATCATGCCACAACAACTTCAAGCCGATATTGGAGTCTTACTAGTTGCACTCAGCTAAGTCCAAACTGGTAACAACATTTGTAGGCAATGAATGAGATAACTTCGGTAAATCATCGGGCCAGCTCTCTGATAAAAACGGTGAAGTTTTAGTTTTCTCTTCAGTCGATGTCGGTTTATTACATTCACTCAATTTAGACCAACTTCCTAACTCCCCCTAAAAAAACGACCAAAACAAACAAACAAACACCCCAACAAACAACAAACAAACAAACAGCAACACCATCAACAACAACAACAGCAACAACCACAATAACATCGGAACGGACTCGTTTTTAACATGGAATACAAGACTTTCCTCCAGCTATGATATGTTTTCTAACCTCTCTATACCTATCGCTCACACAGTTCCTCTTTTCAACCTCACCTGCACACTGCTATAATCTAATTCCAGCTGAAGTCTAAATGTCATCACGGGCAGTGAACACAAGAAAAAATAGCATAATGTTTAACCTCCAACACCAAATTAACAAAAGGTTGGGTATATCTGGCGAACATTATCACGGTATTCACTTGCAGACGCATGCCCAGGATTAAAAGTGAAATCAGTGCAAATGCACTCAGGAAATGGCCCCCAAATGCCAGCGTCTACGTGTAAACCGAGACTCCATCCCGCAGGCTGGATCGGGTAATTTTCTTCACATGGGCTTTACACTGGTCTCTCATCTTTCTCTCTCTATCTCTCCCTTATTCGGTGTCTTCGTAGTCCATGTGGGCTCTTAGATTTTATAATATTGATGGACAGATATACCATCCGTACTTATTATTTCAACACGGTCAATCTTCTGTTTTAAGTAATAATTCTCCAGCAATTGTGATATTTTGGTTCACATGGCCTTTTTTTTGGGGGGGGGAAATAGCTGCACGTGGAGGATTATAACTACCCTCTTTTCCGACTCTAATAAATTCTTTCGATTTGCGGCAAGTTTGTGAAGCCATAATTCAATTGTAAGCGCTTTGTTATTCAGAGGTGTTGCCGACCTAAGGCGGTTTTCTGCTCTTAGGCATATGTTTCTAAACATTGATATCCTCGTACAAACTAAAAACAAAACAAAACAGGCAACAATCAACGATTTCATTAAATTAACAACTTTCACTAATTAAAATACGGTATAATCCATAGCTGTTAGGAAACATGTTGTAGCATTTTATATTATGCGACCATTGACAGTGTGCATAATTTTGTATAACAGGCAAAAATAAAAACAACAGCAGCTGCTACAGTGTTCAATATTGTCATCAAAGACAGAAAACCTAAACTAAGCAAGCCGTTGTACCAACTTAAACCAACGCTGTATCAGATCTTTAAAAAAAGAAGAAACAATATGGTCCAACACTTCGGACCTACTTAAAAATCCACTTCAATGTTCACATTTATATCCGATCTGACCCAAGCTGCCAATAGAGTGAAAGTGATGGCCAGAATTGTGAATGTAAGAAACAAGGCCATGGCATTCTCTATATTATTATGAGTCACTTCCAGTGTGTGTCACTTTATATTACCCGAAGCATCTTTCACACGACTGATTAGCTCAATGATTATCCCTGAAAATATTACGTTGAAATATATTTACCGCGGTATAGTCGCTCTTGCCCTAACCATGCTACAATTCTCATTAAAATTCACATTGATTTAGGTGAACTGGCGCCTTTTTCCTAATTTACAGGGGAAAAGTTAACTGCGTTTTTTAACAGTGCGTTTTATTTTCCGGTCGTGGGCAAAGTTGTGCTTCATAGCTATGTGTCGTAGTGCGTATCAAAGACACAATGTTGTAATATTTACCACGGAACACCCTACGTGGATATTGAGCGAAACGTCGATTAACCGTCGAAGCGGATCAACCGGGGGATTATCCATATCCTCCTTCTAATGACTATCCTCACTCTGTCATTATCATCCCTCTATCGATTATCCTTCCTCTGTGGATTATCCTCCCTCTGTGGATTATTATCTAAACAAAAGTGGTTTAGTCCCTAATTCAAACACCACGAATATTTCCTAAGTTTATGAATGAAGAACCATATTATGTTTGACAGACAACAATTTATTTCGTAAAAATAAATGTCGGGGGGGGGGTAGGTTGTTAAACAGTGGGAAACTTGGGGTTGCACTATCCGTTCAATTTCACGGTTCCTCTGCCGAGTTTCCCCTCGGTTTGCGGGTGATGAGCCGACGGACTACGGCTCCGCCACCTAAACTCAAATAAAACAGCCCAGAGGAGTTGTACAGCAATCTAAATTGCTGCAGAGAGCGCCGGGGCCTCACACTTGGAGAAACACAAAGCCTTATTTCCCAGGTGGACTGCAACTCATTTTAGCGAAGGATGTAGCGATGACAGAAATTCAGATCCAGCCGTACACAGTGGGTTGTGTTGTGAAGCCAGAATAAATTTCACACGTTAACAACTCGAGCGACAATAATTCTTGCAATACTGTTACGGTCAGCGGAATTCACCACTCCTTTTATAATAACACCAGGACTGCAGGGTGTCCCACAACAATTTACCTGTTTTCTCAGACAGTATGAAACCGTGTTTACAAGTTTACAGATGTGTGCTTCGTGGCGGTTGCTTTGTTTCTAAATTGTTGAGTTGCATTTTGGTACATCCGTTGTTTAAATTTATTGGGGTAGCATTGTAAATTATTACTAAATATAGTGCGAGGCCGAAAACTCGTGTTTAGTAAGTCGTAAAAAAAGCGTTGAAGATTGTCTAACGAGAAACAAACAACAAGAACACCACCACCACCACCACCATCACCACCACCACCACCACCACCACCACCACCACCAACAACAACAACAACACCAACACTGAAACAACTACAGCGACAGCGCCAGCAACGACGACAGCGACAGCGCCAGCAACGACAACAAATTGCACAAATTAAGTTAGACTGGTCCGCTGTCCTTATCCGCAAGGATAAGGACAGGCACCGATCTATTAATCAAAGAGATGGTCACTGCTACCGGTCCCCTGTCTGACTGGTCCCCTATCTGCAAGACCGCAATGGGGTGTGAGGTCAAAGGTGCGTTTGTCAGGATTCCTCCAAACGCTCGAAGCCGGTCTCTTTCGTAGAACACGAGCCTCGAAGTGTAACGTCAGATATTCGGGCTAAAATTAAGTTAGATACATTATCGAACAAGGTTTGGGGGTTTGTACAGAGGTCTTTGGTGGTTAAACTTTGTAACCACGGTGTATACTACATTCACACGACGATGATTACTTCAAGTAAAGTTGATGCAGTCGTGTCTAAAGGATTTTTAGATGTGACCATGCCTAAAGCAGTTCTGTTCCTTTTTAAAAATTAGTATTTTGCCTTCACAGCCGCCATGATGGGAGAGGGTATGTATTTGCAACAGTTGGGCTAGAAAACAATTTGTTATATTTCCTACTCGATACCTCTTTGCAGTCGTTCGCCTTTCCAGAGATAAATCAGGCAAGAAGTTCAAGACGAAGATCGGTGTGGACGAAAAGCGGCGGTCATTCACTTCGCACGCACAGTTGGCATAAAATAGTCTTGAAAATGAGACTAAGCACGGGGTCGGAGAACTCAGCAGTAGTGTGACAATTTGGGGTCACGCTCGCTCAGTGCGCGCTCAGAGACGAAAGAGCTGGGGCTCTGAGCAGCCATCCGTGATAGTGAACTGAAATACCCTGTAGAAATCCCTCTACACGAACAAATATTGGAGTTTGGAGTGTTGTATCGTGCACGTTCTAAGGTCATTCCCCGGCTGCGTGGCTGGTCTTGGCTCAAGACATTTTTACCCTCGATGTTCAAAATACTACTTCATGATGTATCACTGGGTCGATAGAGGACATGGTTCTAAAAGTTGAATTTGTTGTTATTGTCATATCTTGTGATCATACTCTTTCCCAATACTGTGTGTTCAGCAAATCAAAAAAATCAAGTCTTTGACGTGACACGATTATTAATTAAATAGACAATTACTTCTCCTTTTTTAGTTTTTTGTTGTTGTTTTAGTTTATTTGTTGTTTTTGTTGTTGTTTGTTGTTGTTGTTGTTGTTGTTGTTGTTGTTGTTGTTTTTTGTTTTTTTTAATTATTATTATTATTATTATTTTTTTTTTGGGGGGGGGCATATACTCAACGGACAATCAGTAAACATTTGTGGAAGAAAATTCGAACAAACTTGTGTAAACTAATCAAATCGTGACTCGTGAATTTACTCGATCCTTCTATAGCATCACGCCGCGACGACTTTTTATAATTAATCACATTATATACAATAAACGTCTAGTAAGTGTCCTAACTCAATTTAAACACAGTGTCATTTTAATGATACAGATAAGTGGGGTATTTTTTTCCCAGTAAAAAGGGAAATATAATTATATCAAGCACACCATTTAATCAATAGTGGAATGAATGGGAATATATACCGCATTAACTGCACAGACCCTTTAAACCCGAGAGGGTGCAGCAGACAAAAATCAATTTTCATACCTGCATCCCTTGGATGCCAAACTTACCAGCGAAAATTGAATGCATTTGTTGTTTTATTCCCCCACAGACGCGCTGCAGCCAACTTTCCCGTGCACGACCCGGTCGTGATATTGCATCCGACGAATTCAGAGTTGTGCTTATGAATTCGCAGATTGTCATTACCGCCTCGTTTCTGTCTAAAGCTACATACTCTCCTCAAAACCTGCAGCTACATTCAAGCCTTTATTGTCGACCATATACTTAATGAAAAACATTATGCAAATGATATATTATAAAGACGGTTCGCATGATTAACGCGGGTGAACACGTGATAGCGAGGAACCATTTCAATGTGGAAGATGATGGGCAATGTACATAATACATTTTAAAGTAAATTCACCATGGTAAGTATCATGTTAAAATGTAATTAAAGTAACTTATTAAGCAATGCGTTGATATGTAGTTGTTTATGCAGGTCACAAATATAGAAACCCATTTTAACTGTTTAAGCATACCCTCGGTAGAGGAAAGTCTTTACAAATAGTTATATCTGAATGACTAAAACGGCTGTAGTTTGGTAGAAATATTAACTCAAGTGTATTATCCTTGAAAAAGAAAGACAGAACTTCACCAAAAGTGCAGCCAAGACTGTGTGCGTGTGTGTGTTCACGCTCAAAAACACGTCAAGTTATTGCGCAGCATTCTTTATGTTGGCAACAACATTCTTGTACGCCTGCTTAGATCTAAATCCAGGTAGGGTGTAGTATTCTTGGTGTTGTCGACAATAATGTTTCTTGCACACTTTTGAAACAACATGAGGTAGACCTAATCAAAAAAGCAAAAATCAAGGCAAGGGCTGCTGCAGATGTTGACTACATTTGAACCAAGGTAATGCACAGTTTTACCTGCTGAGGGTGCTTCTTGTCAGTCACTGTGGTGTTTTGTTACCAACCAAACGGTGAAATTGCCTTCGGATTTGTTCGTACATTTCTTGTCAAGACACCGTGTAAAATCATATTCAGACACAATCACGCTGATCATGTTGTCTCATCGGCTTTGAATGAGAACGCCGTCCCTGACAATCAAAACCTTCAAATAAATCTCATCCCGAACTCAAGACCGCCTCGTAAAAAAGCTAATTTTAAAACTTGTTCGAGCGAACAATCGTGAAGTAGTAAAGAACCTTGGTGCATTTAATTTGTGTATACAACATTGTAGTTTTGGACAATGCATTGTTTAAACAACTCTGCTGTGTCTTCTACAAAAGACAGTTCTGTATTGGTACACTAGTTATATTTGTCACTTTACTTTTTCAGAAGGAATATACAGCGATTCCAGCGAAGCAGATCCTTGGCTAAAAATATCCTAATACCGTACAGTGCCCCAATATTTTAGCCTATGGGGAGTAACAATACAATGTACACTCTATCCTTGAATGTTTAAACCATTCGGGGAATTTATTGAAAAACTCCCATAATTTTATCCCAGAGCTTGAATCCACCAACGAACCTTATGAGCAAATATGTTCAGGTTTTGACCTGCGAAACTCATTTGAGAAAATGTAGAGAGATGGAGGTGTGGGAGAGAGGGGAGAAAAAGAAAGACGAAGAAGAAGACAGAGAAAGGAGAAGAAAAAAAAACGAGATTCTAAAATAAAACACATCCCGCAGAGTAGTGCTGTTAACAATCATCGAAAAGTCAGTTCTCTCTTAGCGAGAGTGGCCCCGAGCGCAGTGGATGAAGGCTTGTCATTTCCCATGGCTCCCCGAGGCATAGGGGCAACGTCTTGCAAGCTTCTCTAATGCACGGGTGATTTAGATGGACTACGCATGTCTGACGTCATCTTCACGGTAAAGATTGCTCTCCCTTGATTGTAAGCCAAACGGCTCCAGACGGCTTTACCATCCTATGTGCCTAAAAAGCATCTACAAATACGTTTTTGAAGGGAAAGTCGGATCCCTTTTTTCTCTTCTCTTACAATGGCAAAAAAGAAGGAAGACACAAAAAGAAGGGGGAAAAAAAGAATATTATTTTGATTTCTAAGATTTGTTTTCCCTGATAAATGTGTTCATTACTCCTTGTGGAATGCAGAATAAACAAGATTTGTTTTAGTATATCGGGCTGAAACTGAATAGCCCAGCGGACATCCTCATTACAATTGCCGCAGTCATTCCTGATTGACGTTTCATTTCGGTCAGCCGAAGCCTCTTTTAAAGTTCTGCAACCTGACCAAATCTCTCATAATCGAGTTTCCCATTATTCCAAGGTGGTATGTACACTGTTGGATTTCCCGGTTAAAACGCAATTACCCAAGGAAGCTAATCCGGATAAGGCAGATTGACATGTTCATGCTCAGTTGGGTGTTATTTTTATTCCTCGGACAGAACACCCTGAGGCCATTTATGTAATATGTTTGAGAGCGACAGTGTTGTCAACTGCGGTGTCGTTATGAACTGAGTTAATTTAACATTTGATATTTGGTTCATAAAATTGTTTTTGCTAATTTTCATTTTTGTTTACACTACTATAAGAAAAGAAAAAGAGTTGGGATATTGTTTTATGGTAGAATTAATTAGTTATATCCATTAAGTTTCAATGCACACACCGGACAGCCAACCTACACATGACGATTTCATCAAAGGGGGATTTTGTAAGCCACGTTCATATTGGACTCGTTAAGATCGCATCAATCAAAAACATGCAAGGTTGATTTTGTTTTATTTTTTTGTTTGTTGTTATTTTTATTATTACTATTATTGATATTTTTTGTATATCATTATTATACAAAATATATATATATAAATATTTTTTTTTAGGGGTGGCCTTCTCTCCTCTGTGACAGTATTTCAGAAGGATATGTAATCCTCCGAAAAACTGGTACTTAGATAAAAGTTATGAGACTTCAGATTGAAGCTTTTCAAATTATTGATAATACTATTATTTGTAGACCTACATTTTTATTAATTAAATATTCATTTTTTATTAGTCTTTATTTCGTTTTCTTTCACTTGCTTTTCGCATTTTATTTGTAATACATTTTTTGATGTATGTTTGCTTCAAATGCTATCACTTATTTGTTGCTGTTTTATTTTTGATTAAGAATTTTGTTCTGAACTTGTTCAACTTTTATTACCCTAAATGTTTCAGGAGCTAAATGCCCAAGGGCAACGGTGGTTTAGTTCACTTTTTTAGTTCCTATCATCAGGTAGTGTCTCCTATATTGTATAATTC
Organism: Pycnopodia helianthoides; assembly: GCA_032158295.1. NCBI lineage: Eukaryota > Metazoa > Echinodermata > Asteroidea > Forcipulatida > Asteriidae > Pycnopodia > Pycnopodia helianthoides. The sequence goes on from CM063245.1 coordinate 16,309,676, forward strand.
TTGTTTTGTATTTGTTTGTATGTTTAGGGTGGCAAGTAAATAATAATAAACAGTAATTCCAAACCGAGTTATTTGTCTTTCAAGGAAATTACTATGTTATGTAATAAAGTAACGACAGTGTTGTTTCAGATGAGTGTTGAGCAAGCCAAGACGCGAAAAGAAGGCCGAAGTGATATTCTTAAAGGTTAACATGTTAACCAAAAGGTTACATTCGACAAGTATTTGTCTTGAAGCAGTCTACTAATCCAATAATCTGTCTTAAGCCCCAGTATATCAAGTGGTTCTGAGTCCGCTCTCCAAGCTCTAGCATACCGATCAATCAATGCGCATTCGATGAGACTGTAAATTAACCAGGACTTTAGAAGCTAGCGGGGACAGCCACGTTTCTCGACTGGATAGACGGAGTGATGTCCAGCCCTCCAAGGCGAAGCTTAGCCGTATCCTCGCGTCGAAACATTTCAGAACACAAATTTCAACGCCATTAAAAACGAAAATCTCAATTACAGAAAAATACGACTGGAGAGAGTCTGATTTCACACTTGGTGAAATGGGCTTCAATATGATCTATGCGGTACGGGCAGATCGGTTTATCGGTTAGATTGGTTTGTGGCTTCGCGCCCTGTCGTGTATAACCCTCCTTGTGACCGAGAAATATTATTTTCCGCCGACTCTCTGTGATGAGGGTACAACTTGATACCGCGGCATTTTAATTGATCTGTGAAATTGCTCCTTCAATGAGTTCGTCTGACATCTACAAGAATGATGACGTTCCGACGAACCGTTTCGGCTAACGCGGCCTCCGTTTCCGATTACTTCACTTGTAAACAATTAAGAATTTTACCCAACTGACATTCATGTTATTAATTAAATTGTTTGACCTTTTCTCAGGTTGAACTGCTAACCCTGCCAGACTCCTAGGTACGGCCATTTCCCAGAAAATGGCCACCTCGTGCTTGGGAGTATGAAGTAACCCGGGGTTTGCATATGAATAAATAGGTGTTCATTCTTCACAGGAAAATTGTGGCAGTGGGGTTGAAACTCCCCGGGATTTTCCGGGTTTTCATTTCCTGGGACTCGGCTCTGTAATGTGAGAAGGGCTATACCCGGTGTCCTTGTTTTCTTTTGCAACGTGTGTCTGTATCAGGACAAAAAGGTTTCAACTGCGCCATTTCATTTTAATGGGCGGTCTTGACGCCTGTTTTAAGGGATATCATTAGTCTTTATACAGAAGGCAATGCGTGCAATAAATCCGCCTGTCAAGTTGCATTATTCATAAGTATAAACGAAATATGTGGCTAGACACTTGGTTAAATTGATTACTAATGTTTTAGGAAGCAACTTAGCCGCTCTGTGTGAGCGTTGTCTCCGCAACTGATGAGCTCTAATGTTTAGGTTTGGACGGCCCGACAGTTTGCGTTTCTGCGAGTTATTTTGCAAGGATTGTGTGTCTAGGCCTTCATGAAGCAGATTTTGACATCTACACGCGGGCTTCTCTCCGCCAAAGTCAATGCGAATTATCTTGTTTGATCTAATACCTCGGGGGTTTTAATGTGCTCGTCCCGCTGAACTAGAGCTGTGGATCTGCCGAGAGTTTATATATAACGCAGACTTCATTGCCGTGTACAGCACCACTTAGTCGTTCGTGTGCACACTGCATTCTAAAGGCGTCTAGATTTGTGCACTCTTGCAATGAACCGATAGTTGAGATTGACATCTTGGCCTACACACAAAGTGCAAATCTGAAGTCAGGTGTACGACCTTGCGGAAGATCTGTGGATTATACGGTGGCTCATATTCGCCAATTTCTAGAGAACTCGCGTGTTTTTTTACGGCGTTAAATTGCTGCAGTATTGCGTTAAATCGCCGTACTATTGCGTTTATCGCCGTGCTGTTGTTTCAATCGCCGTATTTTATTGCGTTATAACGCCGCTTTCATTGCGATATATCCCCGTATTTTATTGCGTTATATCGCCGTATTTTATTGCGTTATATCGCCGTTCATTGCATTATATCGCCGTACTATTGCGTAAAATACGGCGATACAACGCAACAAACTACGGCGATATAACGCAATACAATACGGCGATATATCGCAATACAATACGGCGACATACAGCGATTTAACGCAATAGTACAGCGATATAACTCTGTAAACAAACATGAGTTCTCTAGGAATTGGCGAATATGAGCCGGCACCATAAGATTAACTTATCAAAGCATATGTTTTTACAAGTGTAAACGAACCCTGAACCAAACCCATGTCCAAAGCTTGCAAGATCGTCAAATTGAGCCGACATTCCCTCGTGGCGGTCTTAGCGAAATCATGAAATTTACCTTTGACGAGCAAACCGGACACGGGACGGTCTTTTCTTGTTTTGTATTTTCTAAACTGACTGGACACGCAAAAAGAAGATGAGTAAGAAGAAGAAGAAAAACAACTCTCTGGACCGTTTTAACCATCACACATTTCGAAAATTCTCGAGATAAGCGGCGGCTCTTAGTCTTTATAAAACGTGTATTCTCTCACGTAGCAGTAGGCCTGAAGAGACCATTACACTTTCACTTGTGATATTTTCATTCCGTGTTGTGCAGGAGGTATGGTGTTTTGCTTCCCTGTGGGTATTCCCCCAATCGGAAATTACTCCCATAATATAATAAAAGCATATCCATTAGGACACCGTTTCGTGATAACAATTGTAATTGAGACAAAACGCCAATTTAAAGTTGTGTCAGCAAATAATTATTTGCCCTGCAACCTGAGATTTTTTTTTAAACTCATCCCCCCCCAAAAAAAGAAGAAAAACGAAAAGAAAAGAAAGAAGCTCAACTACAACCGGTGGCAGCAGCAATCACACTGATGGCGATCACATCGGTCCAATCACGTGGACACCATCGATTCGCTCCGGGTTAAAATCACAAAAATCCATTAACTCATCCATGTACGAGTAACCCCTTGACGTGGATCGTCAACTGAGTCGGGGGACTATTCTTTTACATTTTTAAGGCCCCTCCGTCGGGCATAGTCCGGTGTAAGAATTGTCACCGACGGATGATTGGATCCTTCGAAATAATTGCCACGAATCAATCCAACTTAAATGGTGATCGTATTAATTCAGTTCCGTGTTTTCTCTTGACTTCTTGTCCGTGAATTACTGTACCCGGGGCAATAAGACAAGTAAGTTTTAAGCTGCCACTGTACCGAGAGTGCTCTTCTCGGCGTACGTATGGAGCACCGTACATTTGATGCGAGGTATGTGATGGAGAATCAAAGTGATTTGGCAGGTGTTCTGGCTGCACTGACCAGGAAAGACGCATCTTGAAGCGCCATTGCAGCGGCGATTGTTGAAAATAATCACTGACGACACTTGCTATTCTCTTGATAAGACGTACAGAGAAAAAACAAAATAAAACTAGCATCAAATCTTGAGTGTTCAGTTTGTTGAATGGCAACATTTAATTAAACACATACCAATGTGCAGCAACTCGCCCTTAAAAAAGAAGGGGAAAAAGAAAAGAAAAACAAGGAGAAACCCTATTTTGTTCTGCTTGATAACGCGACATTCCCATTTAACCGATGTCATTTTGCACAGGCCGGTTGTACAGTGATTGTTTATATTATGGATAGTGGTACTAGTAGATAGTGGAGTGTCATTATATATAAATATAATAATTAATCTAAACCAAAACCTGTTGAGATTTCATTCTGAAGATGTACACGTTTTCTGGCAAATCGGCGCAAAAACGGACATGCATGACCCGAAATTTGAAAGTAACCACACAGCTTGAAACAAAACATCCCGTTTATAGAAAGTGTCAAAGTGGCATGGATTGGTTTGCAGACAGTTTTTTTTTCTGCCCATAGATTGAAAATCAAGTATGAAGTCATAGCTGTCTGTGATGATTTTCGGTCATATAATAATTAAACGACAGAGTTATTCGGTGCAATCGACCAGAGGAACCCGTCTATACTCATGTGTATTAAGAGAGAGGAAAAAGCGTAAAACCCTCAGCAATGTTTTGCCAAGCTGGTTTTCGGCTATTGGCATTTCGATTGCCTATAATCGTATAAAATCGGACAAAATGCGCATCCCATTCGTTTTATAGCATGACATCGTGTTTTTTTGTTTTTTTTTCTCACTGGTGGCACTCCCAGAGGATAGGCTTGACATTTTCTAACGGCCAGGCAGAGTTCACTAGCGCTCACGTCAAAAAGGTTTCAACGTATTATAATTGACGCGTATTAGCGTGTGGGAATGAGACGAAGAGGAAAGAATAAGAAAAAAAGGTGAATGACTTGAAGCTGGAACTCAGCAATCTTTCCCTTCTTTTCTTCTGCTTCCTTTTCTCCCATGTTTTTCTTGCTATTTTTTTTTTTTTACGTTTGTGGATGGACAATTTCACCGTAAACTGATATCTGACGGTTAACTGTTAAAGGTAGAGTAAACCATATGCTGAAGCTTAGCTGCTCATAAATTCGGTATTGGGGAAACAGTAGTGTAATATACGATCGGTTCACAAAACAATAGCCACCACCTGAATGAATGGTCCTGCCTGTTCCTTTAGACAATTATGCCATAAAAAGTCATCCATACATATTCTTTTTCTCACAGCAATCGCAGAAAGGACATCAGACGGCGAGGAAAAGGGATTGGACTGTTGCGAACGTTGCCATTGTTGACATGCGATGAAGAACAAATAGATATATCAAGGACTCAATGTAACGTAGTACAGTCTTATTCCTTTGGGCTCGAAGGGATTGCCATACCCGGCAAGTACCAATTTATCAGGTAAGCTGGATGATTGATTGATTTTTCTTTTTTTTGTATATTCTTTTGAAGTACCCTGAAGTGCTTTACTCTTTGAAAAATTGATTACTCATGAAATGAGACAGAGCTACGTACATGCCTGATACCCTTTTCCGAACAAAGGGCAGGTTACCTTTGTGAGTGATGAACATGAATGAGCGTTGCCCCACTTCTGGGGGGTATAGGTGTCTTAACATCATCCGTAAAGCTTATAGTGGGGGAGTGGGCTGAACTGATTTTTCAAAGTTGATTATCTCGATATCTTTGTAGAACGCGGTCAGCACAGATGGTACACAATCAATATATTTAAAGTTGTGATCTGTACGGGAACTAGGTGTTCCCCAAATATTTTCCTTTTGTGTATTTAAATCCTGGTTATCCCTGTTTGTGTGTTTGTTGGTGTTTTCCCTCCTTCCTTTTCTTCCTCTTCTTCTTCTTTGCGCTCTGAAACCCCCTGGGTCAGAATTGACCCGAATCCGAGTCCCATAAAGCCTGACCCGTTTCAGGGTCAACATGACCCGGAATCTGTGTCAAAATGACACAGAAAGGGGTCAAAATGACGCAGAATTCGAGCTAAAATCCCTTTCAGTTTTACTGCTTTCCCGGTCAGCTTTACCCAGATGAGTATAGGTCAGTACAAATAACAACGAATGTTTTATGATTTTTTTGGGGGTAGAAATATAACCCGTATGTGATGGAAATAACAGTATTTTGTTCAGTATACACCTGTATTTAAATGTTTTATCTTCATGGATAGACTGAGCAATTTACCGTCAACACTAACCGCATCAAATGTTAAACTGCATCGGCCCATAAGCCAATAATGTCAGCAATAAGCTAACCAGCAAGTCTGATGAAAGAACCCAATTAAGTGGATCACCCCAAGTCTTACAAAAATAACAACAACATATTAGTGCATGTAATTGTATCAGGTTGTACCATGTATAATTACGTTGTAAATAATGGTTGTTGGCAATTTTGCTTTGACACACAGCTTTTAAGTCTCGGCGGGATTGACAATCCGATAATATGAAACTTGATAACATTGTAAGATTCCAAACGCAATTATTATGATGATTATCTTCAATGCTCTTTTAACCTAGAAAAAAAAAAACACCGAACTCCGTCTCTGCTAATGGCTTTATTTTTCATGGTTGACTTAACATTAATTTGGCTAAATTTGAGCCTTGAAGCCAAATGGTTAAATGTTTTGGCGCAAACCTTTTATTGTATAGTAATTGCGCAGGGAAAAAATCAATAGTATTTGCAGCGATGACGAGTACGTGCGGTATACTCGATACTTTCCATGGGTTTCTGGTTTTAGTGCAGCGAATGCATACGGGGTTAAAGAAATAGGGTGGCATAAGTGGGAAGTCAATTAACCACGAATCTACGACTTGAAATTTGAACTGTTCCATAATCACACTAGCGATGTTTTATTTCACGGTGTGTTCACGTTTTGGAGAAAACACTGAATGCACAATTTCATCAAATCATTGCATTACAGAATGTGCCCATTTGCCAGAGAAATATCCAGTCATTTATAGTCGTGATGGTGTCTTTTTTTTTAGTGTAAGTATGTTGCAATGAGTGACAACATAATATTTCTACCATACGTAATCTACGATATCACGTGTTCACAAAAAGGCCGCAGAGCCTATACTTCCTGTTGGCGCAGTTTGTACACAGCTCAAAGACACATACTGTACAATCGTACATTTTATGGTGATTGCACCATATGCACCAACTTTTGATAGGACAAGGGAGGCATATTATCCCCAAAACGTGTACAGTGGTTATTTAAAACAACACTATTTGAAATGTGGTTGTCACGATGCACAATGTAAATTTCACATACGGTGTGCCGTCTTGCCTTGCCTGCCAGGAAATGCCCTCGCATGCGCATAATATTTTTTTTTCTTTTGTAAACAAGCCATGTTCAATACATCAGGGTTGGACAGATGATATAGTGATTATATAAAGGACATCATCAGATTATGGTGTCCTCGGCAACAACCATGCAAGCCAAAGTTGTTTTACCTCCATGGTTATATTTAACCATTCCGGATATTGGCAATACTTGGCAAAGTCAAGTCAGACGGGCCCGTTTGTTTCCTCGTTGTTAATGACAGATTACAACAAAGTAGGCCACATTGTTTTCATTGATTAAAACACTGCAGTGAGGGCCGCTGTCAGCACGCGCTGAGATGTTTCAATATTTCGATGGTCTTAAAGGGACACGTTGCCTTGGATTGGGCGATTTGAGGTATAAACAACATAGAAAAGCGTCTGTTATAAAATGTTGTAATGAAATGATTAGAGTTGGAAAGTAAAATATAATGACCCACACAAAAAATGTTTGAGATTGGCCTGTTTTTGTGAACAAACACGGTCTGCCTCTTTTGAGTCAAACATTTGGCTCCACAATTTCGAGGCATATTTGTTTAGATCATTATATTATACTTTTAACACATCCTTCCAACCATATTTATTTCATTACAAACGCTTTCAAACGCTTTTAATAGCCCAAAGCGCCCAAATCCAAGAAAACGTGTCCCTTTAACAACGCCGTACACACTGTTCAGCTCATAACGCCATGATATCCTAAGCTGGACCATGTCACACGTCCTCCTGGAGGTGGTATCAATCAACATGGCCAGTTACTTGGTCAGAGGGGGACAGGACAAAACTCTGCCAGTTTCATTTGTGTGAAAATTGGTATGTCAATCTGTCATTGGTAGATGAAACAAAATTATCAAACTAAACAACACACTTAAATAAACAAAATCTTCGAGAAACAGCCCCTCTTGACCTACGGTTGAGGGTTTAAAAGTATCAAATGGTTGTATCTTTTACAATTCGGAAGAACGTTTTCTTTATGTTCAAGAAGGAACATTGAGGCAAGGAATATGGTTTATCGAAGAAAATACAATTAATTTGTTTTCTTTACTTTTATAATTATATTAGTGCACTTGTCCTTTTTAAGATAGGCCTATGGGGTTTTAGAACTTTGGTGATGATTGTAATTGTTAATTTATCGAGCAATAGCACTCTGCGCTAATGCTGAAAAATAGAAGTTAAGGGTACCCAGATCTCAGACAAACGTGTCAAATTTCACAAACATACGCGCGCGTACAGTCATGTCTAAGCTCTATGTTTACTCATGCACGTGTACTAACTGTACTGTTTGCGCGTTGATGATGTGGTGATTGGATTAGTGCGGAAGAGCTATTAATCACTGGAGTATGGATCCCCTAAATGTCAAAGCCGCACGGGGATGGGTTGTTTTGGATACGTCGCGATTCTCCCTCTCTAGGAAGTATACAGTTACACGTATGCAGCGTACAGATTTACGTCACACGACGGAAGAAGGTATTACGCACAACTTTTCAAAAGAAGAGCATTTAGATTTGTCAAAACAAAAAGCGATGGAATAAACTAAATATAACGTAACTACTTCCTCAACCGTATACTTGTATGTATGACATAGCCAAGTGACTTTATAACAATTTTGTATGTCACATAAGTTCACTGAAGATGTTGCTTTTTGAGGCCACTTACACGTTGATTGCTTGACCTATCAAAATAAGTTCCCCTATCAGAACGGTCGCCTGGAAACGCTCGTAGTTTATGTTATTATCATCATCTTTTTGATTAGACACAATATTGACATGCTGCCGTTGCCCATTTGCGGTTCCCGGGACTTCCATGCCCAAACTGAGTTGTCGGACAACTAAACCGTCTGCACTGACGTCACGAAACAATGGAAAGGCACAGCTATAGGCTTATATAGTATTTGCGGCGCGCTCAATGGGCATTGAACAGCCTCCTTTTGACATGCATGTGAGGGCGCCCTGCTCTAGTGATACCATGTGCCTAAGGTTGCACCTCACTCAATAAACTCCCGTAGCATACAGTGCAAAATGCCACTATATTCAAACTACATAAACAAATTCTTAGCAGTCTCACAGCTTTTTACAGTAAAGTGAAAATTATCCATTGGTTCTTGAACTGTTATCCTTTGCTCAAGTTAATATGGAGAGTCCCAAGGCCAGCCGAGTTATTTTCCCTCCAAATAAAAACACCCTACACAAGTGTAATTATTCCAAACATCCGAGCATCAATCTTGAAAAATGTCTCTATACCTCTTAGCAAATAGGAACATTTTTATCAGGGAATAATGTCATCCAATATACATCAAGTTGGAAGTCAACAACCCCCAGGTCAAAATTGGGAATTGTTTTTACACTGTACCTCTTTTGGGGCTCTTAAATCTGTCTATTAAAGAATGTTTTGAGGGCCTACAGAATATGACGCTCTGCCGACGCTCTGTTTTCTCCCTATTTAGTTGGGTGCACCCCTATAAGGTCTTCTCACACAAGAGGTTTGTCATTGTGGACTAGTGTGCCCGTACACGATACGCTGCGTTCCGTGGCACATTTTCGTGCAGCTCTAGTAATGTGACGCGCGTGACGTGCACGTGTAGTTAACTCCAGCATCACGGGAAACGATACAATGGTGATTCCATCCGGGAAGGGTTTAGGCCTATTGAAGTTCAACTTTACAACGACGATACAAACACTAGAGATTTTAGGATTAAAGGTGAATGAACTTGTAAAAATTAATTGGCTCCACGTGCAAAAAAAACAAACCACTCCCCGTACAATACAAGTAAACAAAAAAAATACTCAGATCATAAACTGAGGTCACTGGAACGAAAGTAGATAGTCAGCAGATAGTTCAATAACCCTTTGTACAACAATCCGTGTGAGAAGTTAATAACAACAAAACCACGCAAAACACATCTTATGGTTCCTAAACCTAAACGAAGATACATCCGCCACACCGTCACACCAGCAGAGATCCCGACGGGTTACCCGGCGCGGCGAACGGTAAGCAGACCGTGCATAATAACTTCATCAGCATAATTAAAAGACGGCTTGCAATTAAACACTGTTATTAATGTATTATTTTTTTTCAAGGTGAAATTGGCTATTTGCTTCTGATATACACACAGCTCCACTGAAGAATTCTAGGGTCGAAAACACACAGCAATGATCTGCAAATGCCTCATGGATGGAAATCTTATGTGACATGAATCGCATGGTATTTTTCTCAAGGGGTAAATAATGCCCGGTACTTGTGCAAAATGTTCGGATTGATAGGAAAGATAAACCACACTTTCATCCCGGTCGGAGTTATTCCATAAATGCAGATAGGATCGGTGAGCAAGGAGCTTATCTCATTCGACACACAGTAAATGCGTAAAAAACAAAAACTGCACTGGCTTGCTTATGGCGCCCTATACACATGTGATAATTGAGAGTTAGTAACTGTAAATCTACTTATCCTTCAGCAAGAAGTGCAGTCACTTGATGGTTATTGAGATTTGGTGAGCATGTTCAGCTACTAGCGACATCAGCAGATGACCACAGTTATGTATAATAACCAAGTGCATCGTGGTCATTTTCTAGTTTTTTATTGTATGACTCACTGAAATTGTTTACAATACTGTCTTTATTATATTAATTTATACCACTAACCTAAAGCCATTGATTGTTGTTAATGTGTTTGGAAGTGCATCCTTCTCGGCTTGTCATAACCTTCAAAACATACGAACATCCCCTCCCCTAACCCCAACCCCCACCAATAAAGAAAGAAAGTAATAATATACTATACAACAAACCTCATGAGATTTCCTAGGCTTGCTTTTTCATCTATAATTATTTAAATTTATTTTGTATCTGCCTAATAAATATTGGTTATTTGATACTCAGATTTGAATATGGTAATAGACGCACAATCCATTACAATGTGTACAGCTTTTTGTTGCGTTTTAGTGTAAATTGAGACTTTTCTGTAAAAGCTCGGTTGAAATCAAAGAAACAAATTTGCGCGTGTAATTGCCTATAATCACAAATAACTCAGTTTATTCAGTTATAATACAACGTTTGATTTCATTACATTTACGGCCAGACAATCAATCGGAACCTAATTAGAGAGCCCCGGTGACTTCGCCTTATCGGAAGTAATTTTACAGCAGAGGTGAAATTGTTGACATCGACGAGGCTCCGCGTATTCAGTCAACCGTGGCAGAATGATAGATGGGAGTAATATCAACTAAGACGATCCTCTCTGTCCATTCATGGCTGGTTTGCCGCCACCGTCCACAGGACTCACCCGCCCGTTACACCGCAACGGATAAATGGGTCAGAAGGCTCTCCTCCGTAAACCCTCCCCCAGCTCGTAATAAATTTATTAACAAAGTCGTCAAGAAAATAGCCAGGTTCGTTTTGCATATGTGCAACAGTAATTATTGAAGTGCTACTAGGCTTGGCTGCGCGCAATATAGTATCATAATAGTTGAACACCTTTATTGCACACGCCATGAATTTTGCACAAAGCTTTGTGAACAGCCCTTTGCTGCTGGAGTAATTCACATGTGCCCTCGGTAAATGCAATTTTCTCATTTCGGCGAGCCGGGGGGTTGTCTGCCTCAATCATTCCTAACAGAATACCCTTGGAAATCAGTCATTAATTCCTTGGTGATCATCAAAACAACTCAGGTCAGAGCAGCATAAAGACGGGTTTATCAGACTAGCTGCCATCTTTTCCTTTTTCCGTTTTTTTATTCGTGAGTGTGTGCCTCGAGGGCACTTGTACAACAGCACGGCACCAATATATATGAAGAATTAAGACTATTATCGCCAGCAAAAAAGGCTCTCGTCATGTTGAGTTAGTGTTATCACTTGACCGCTTGCGTTTATGAAATAATATGGACCACAACTAGTCAATGCATAACACATCGATGCACGCCCACCACTATAATATAGCGGTCAGTTCAATTGTATTGTTCAGTTTTCTGCTTGTGCGTATAAGTCGATTTAAGAAAAATCTCAAGAGTAGGCTAGGAGAGCCGCATGTGTCTTTTCTTAGTGCGATATTGAAAGTAGACTTTAAGAAAGTTACATTTTTTAAAACAGAACAATGGTTCGGGCAAAACTTTTGTACATTTGAAAATGTACTTTAACTGTTCCGTACTAGTGACAACATAAACCTTCGTTCGTCAGACTATTATTGAACCGGACATGTTTGCGAATAAAAAATACTAATCTTAGATCAACATGATATTGTGTATAATTATAATACCATTACATGTGCGAAGCATGTAAGAACAAAACGAAATCCTGAGCTCTTTTTTTTACCATGCACAAGTGACTTTTCTTTTACGACCACCCGGTTTGACACACGTTTTACCGATAACCATTTAGGGAACAGATTGACTTGTTATTTGATCGAACTGAAAACAAACTAGAGTCAAACTACGACCGGCGTTCAGCTCGGGATTTGAACCAACCCCCTTCTGCTCCCACAACAAAATAACGCAGAGCTCATTGCCATGGAATTGCATACCCATCAACAGCAACTTAAAAGCTGACCTCGAAACCAAATCATTTGTATACTTCCTCGTTCATGTTCCTCCCTGTACCTAAACAAAATAAAGATTAATTGTTCAATGACATTGCAGAACGAAACAAATTACGAACGTTGCATGCAACCTTAAACCAGTGACGTCCATTAACTTCGCATTGATGATTTCTACTGGTAGTGGATTGCCACATCGTTTACATTGAAGCTTATGTGATATTTTTTAGTACGTTTTAAAACGACTGTTTATTTATTGAACCAATATTCCCGACAATTCCTTTCGACCATCGTGTCCGACACATTGTTATCGTCACCGACAACCCACTGTGCGACCCGCTGTGTCCGTCAAACCATGGTAAACTATTATGTCTGACAAACCATTTTGTGTGCCCGACGAACAATTTAGATACATTGTGTCCTACAAACTGATGTCCAACTCAGTGTGTCAGACAGACAATTACGTCCGACCCATTGTGTTCGACAAACCATTACGTCCGACAAACCTGCGGACGTAATGCTCTATGTCGGAAATGACGGCGCGTAATGAATTGTCTAAGAAAATGTGCAGAATCATTGTTATAATACAACAGCAGCAGCACACAGTGATAACAAGTGACTGCATAAAAAGTTGTTTTTCCACGGAGTTGCTACGCATTTATTTATATTACGCGAAGGGGGCGTGGCCCAATCACACCATGACGTGGTGTTTGGTATGGTAACCTGGTTCGGATGAGCAACTGCCATCTATACGCTAGGTTCGACTGGTTCCAGACAAAATATCCGCAAGCTTTATATTATTGATTCCATACAGTTAAGTAGCCTTTTCTTAATTTGTAAATACTACTTTGAATGAGGCGACGTTTGAAACATACTGGCAGTAAACAAATAATATATATATCAAAACTTGTCACTACCGTCATAAATGAAAACAAAAAGCGGGTTGGCAGTACTGGCAAACTGTGTCAAGCACTGTTTAAAGATATGTGTCATGCCGCCCATATCCCCTCTCCGTCATCACGTGCGTCAGCAATAGCGAAAACCAATTGATCTCATTTTATCAAAAAGTGTTACATTATTGTTTCCCCCTTCCAGCCTCCTTCCTATGGTTTCATAATTAGAAAAAAACCAGAGGTGTTTCAGTAGAAAAAATGCAAGGGTGTATATGGTTAACTAATGTTTGTATAGCTGCATAATGAGCCACTAAGTGTTTTAGCCCTGCAGAGTGTGCACCAAAGTGTACTGATGGATCTATTGCACTGTAGATCTATAGTTGGTTTGTATGTATATAATGAAACTGATAGTCTATGGTGTAAACGCTGTATCCCTACTGTACACTAACCAACAGAGCACCATCCACTGATTGTGTTGCTGCAGCTGTATCGGCTGGTTGTACGGAAGCGTATTGCTGCCACAAGAATAACAGAAAATCTCTCGTGTCGTGTACGTACACTATACCTTATATTGTACGTACACGATAAGTCCAAACTTATCGTTAACGTATAGGCCCTATACGATAAGTTATTACAAAATTTGTTTGTGTACGTACACAATAGGTTGAGCTTATCAACTTTGGTAAATAACTTATTTTGGTCTTATTTCTGTAGCCGATACTTGTTTCAGCCAATGTGGCATGTCGTGGCCGAGCGGTCAAGCGCACTGGACTCAAGCTCTGGTGTTTCTGATCAGCAGAGCGTGGGTTTGAGCCCCGGTCTTGACACTTGCGTCCTTACGCAAGACGGTCCTTTGGAATGGGTGTAACTTTTGTATAGGGCCGGCGTAAGTCCCCGTGTGTTGTGCACGTTTCGCCTGGTGTTTCTGGCATGGTTGGCAATTTTTTACATGCGATGTTGGTGCAGTACCCATCAAGACAAGACAATATTCTAATGAAGTGGTATATATATAATTATGCCTGTTGCCCCTACATGTACAATGTGAGCACGTTAATGTCGCCTCCGATCGATATCAGTCAGACTGGAAGTCTGTCTATGACAGTAATAAATCCCATTAAATCTCCGAGGTGATTGTTTTACACCATACCGGAGTCTAATCAATACTGGGATTCTATGCGTGGAATAGACATGCCAAGCCATTATGGTAATCGTAACAGAAGGCAGTGTTTATGCTAATTTTTTCCTCATTCATAACGTCAAGGCAAACTTTAAGTTAAGGCTGTTTAAAATACATATAAGCACTGAAACCAGTTCTGGAAGTGTCTTCTTTACAGGAAATAATTGCAACTCCTCATTTACAACTGCTAAAACAGTAATACATGTGGTCAAAGTAATACAAGCTACAACTATTTACCGTCAACAAATCAAAATGAGGCCTATGCTCTCCATTCCTCGCGAAGGAATGGTCGAGTTACCGTAACGTGAAATTCCACAAAAACTAAAACAAAACAGCCAACAGACAAACAAACAAACACACATATGCCTCAACAAGTAAACACACCACAACCAACTAACTGACCAACCAACCAACCAACCAACCAACCAAAAGCAACCAAGCAACCAACCATCAGACTAAAATGTCTCTCTTTATTTTATTCCAACTATAATCATTCGTTGGGAAGAACAAACCATTAAGCACAGAAAAACAATCTCGAGAGCAAAGTGCTAACAATGGTGACTCCAGTGTACACAGATGGTTTTGATCCATCCACAAATATTTAGAGTATTCTGGAAAGATTCCCAAAGAAACATTTTAGCCACTACTTTAAACTTCACGTGAGCATTTGTGTTTCCACTTCTTACCAGATAACGGCACATGGCTGACAATCGATGTTACAGGTTACATCATCGATTTTATCGAGAAATCAAGTTAGAGATTACGAGATCAAATCGGGTATTGGACCTTCCACATCGTCTTTGATTAATCCCAGTGTAGCAGTTAAATGTTTTCCTTGAGAGATTGGCCGGAATTCTTACAACGTATTGAAGGGGGGTGGTCATTCCACCGGGGGCACTCGAGTTCAATAGCTTCACCCCATAAGCTCGTAGCCACTAAAGGCTCAGCGCCCCAATAAAGAGCTCCCGACTGCAATAAAACTCCAACCGGTAATTGCCACCAGCGGCTCACAGTTGTGATTAGGAAATTAGTATGTCCCCAATTGAGGATGTCACTCGGATCACAATTGGGAAGAGGTAATAGTATCTCGGGGTCTGTTTGTACCGACTCCATTAATTGTCGGCTTGGCTACTTGACCTGTCAAAAGTGGAAGGTCGACGAAGTGTTGAGACGTCTGGTGACCCTCAAAGAGGACACGGGCCTCAAGAGTCTTTAATCCGGGACGCGCGGGCGGGCCTGAGTATATTTGAGAAATCGAGGAATTTCTACAGCATCCCCCCAAAAGTAACGAGTGGTGCCATGCAGGTCCAGCTCATATAATTCAATAGATACTACATTATGATGTTGTCTTAATTCAATTAGTGAAATGAACCTTCCGTGTAAACACCATGCCGTAATACTGATAATGAGTTCCTGCTTATAAATACTCTATAATCGTTTACGGTGCCTCATCAAAAAGTGTCGTCAAGACCCTATGAAAGGGACAACATTACTTGCATTGTTTTTGAAAAAAGAAGAAGATTATGTGAAATGCAATCATGATCGTTTGGGGGTATTTTGCTTTCATATTTCAAGCCCCCTCGTAAGTTTTATATGCACTCGGCAAATTTGCATGATTGTAACCTACCATTTTTCTACAGCCTATGATGCAGAATATTATTCGCTCTTTAATTACAGTGGCGGCTCTTAAGCCGTCACATGATACCTCTTTTGACCTGTCCACAACCTGTCATTTAACACCTTCAGCGGACGTTGTTTCTCTTTAAGCTTATTCGTTCGCCTGATAAGTCAACCACCAGTTAGGTCTTTAGAACGCTCGCGGGAACAAGTGGGGGACGGGGAGGGTTGCCCTATTCTGGAGAAAGTTGTGGAATAAAACTTTACAAAGGGGAGATGGGATTTTGTGTGTGAATAGCTTGTAGAAATCAGAGTGGGCAAGTATTGTCAATGCATGGAAGCTGCGCACATGACACATTTTAGGTGCGCCAACTAAAAAAGAAGCACGCGCTTCGCACAATGCACATTGTAAGAATGACACGACAATGAGAGAAAGACAAACATCAAATAATCACACAGTAAGAGATGAGGTAGGGGCCTTTGTGGATGTCAATAGCCGAACAAACATCCCCTGAGACCTCCATCCATTGAACACCTTCGCCGGTAAGGATTTTCTTGCGCGATATCTGATACCTGCGATAGAGGACACTTTGCCCGAGCTGAACTGCTCCTTGCGGAGGCTCGGCCTCGTCAGGCACAACAGCCGATGCAAAATGAATAAAATACTCGCATTCAGGACGCATGCGAAAGTGAAATTTAATCAAGTGCCATCGCGTCAAACTCTAACAAGTGACCGGTGTCCCTTTCAAAAATCCCAAAGAGCACGCAGTAAACCGAGGCGGTGGGTTTTCAGTCCGCTTGAAGAGGGGGATTGTTTTGATTTTCTGGGGCGCTTGGGAAGAGAACTAAACCATCTCGAGCTCTGTAATGCAGTCGTGGAAATTCAGATGAGTATCGAATTGGATACTAAAAAACTAACCTTATTGTAATCTCAGAGACATATTATGGATGCACAAAGCAGAGATATATACACCGTGAAACTTAAATACGTTGAACAAGCTGAACTATCGATTTTAGGGTTTCGAGTTGTTGGATATAAATATATATACATGTGGGCATCCCAAGGGGTTTGTTTGTATGTTTGTTTGTCCTTTGGTAGAATTCTCGCTGAGCTCGTCGTTAGTAATGTATCATAATATTAATTTAACTTCACCACCGGGCGCCGCCTTGATATGCTGAAAGTGGTTTGTCGGGTTCATTATACGCGACGCATGTTACCTGGGACTATCTGACAAACGCTGTTGATATTAAAGTAGTGCACATATTGACGGTGCACTGGTCTTGTTTACTGCAGCGGCTGAGCACACAGCCAGCGTTTGCGCACAGACATAATCCGCACATTGTATCGATTACATTCGTTCGATCATTGGGACTTAATTACTGCGAGATGAGAAAGAGGTGTATAGTGCACAGTGGCGGGGAATCATAGGACTCCGACCCGTTAAGAGTCACGATAGAACAGGTAAAGTCTCCGAGAAACAGACGCCGAAAAGTGAAATATATTGACATGTGATTCGTGTAATCAAGCTCCATTATACGCATCTTATCGTGCATACGAACCCATTACAGTACGGGTAAAGCAACACTTAAAACAGAGGGAACGGAATGCAAGGGACTTTCTTCGTATATTTTTTTTCCCCCACGTATTCCGGAAACAATTAATCTTGATGAGCGTGCTGCGAACCCAAGAGGTAAGCACTCTCTGACTTCGGTGTAAGATACTCTTGAAAACGCAGAAATGTCTACCTCGATATTACCCAGAGACGCAATTAGGACAGGCAGAAGAAGAGGTCGAACTATCGATCAACCTCATATACCTGTCGCGTTATGGTTGCCCTCAATTTGCGAGGAGCTTGTCTCTGTCTGTTACATGTTCTCTGAAGACCTTGGATTTTTTTTGATGTACGGGACATTCGTGTGCCAGCGACTATTTTCTGTGTGCATGGAATCGATTTTTGTTCGGTAAATTCTACATGGTGTGCACACATTTCAGTTGACCTAAACATAAAAAAATCAGCAAAGTTTCGCTCAATTTAAAGTTATATTATGATACGTTACATTTTGTTTTTAAGAAAAACTTTCATTCTGATCCACTTGTATTCACAAATAGGTATGTCATCCAACCTGAGAAGAAATTGTTCACTTTTTTGTCTCTCTCCTTGCCTCAGGAAAAACAATCCAACACAAAACCAGGTGTGTATATACTTCGTGGATTTCTGTGCATGTTCGAATGAGTTTGTATTTAATTTTGCTTTAAGCCAAAACAATCAATTGAGATTGACGTGACAGTGTACTCAAACGTGGCAATATTACCTGGCCAATTATTGGGTAAATGTATTAGTATGAGGGGGAAAACAATCAAAAAAATAAATAACATTGTCAGCTATCGCAGTCAAAGCTGTTCATAGTCCGGAATCCCAGCCATGCTTAACCATACTTTTGAGTGCAAAGGGTTTCAAACGCGGGATGTTATAGGGGTCACCGAATCATTAAGTGTGCCGAGTGGTGCCTTGGGAGAGGGGAGTCCCCTAAAGTTGCCCACATTGTTGATTTAATCATAATCATGAGAGAAAGCAACTTTATTCATGGATTGAAAGCTGTTGTACTGAATAGGATTCCCAAAGAATATTGCTGGTGCAAACTTGCCCAATTAACAGCCATTTTGGGCAGTAAATAACGTGCTGTATTAACAGATAACTAACGAAGTACCATAATAAACTCTTGAATAGAAACTAAATTACGTATTCTTCTTTTTCTCTCATAAATTTTCTCAGAGCAATGTAGGTCTTGTTACCCGTGGAAATTGAAAAAAAATAAATCTCAGGTTTAAAACAAAAGTTTCTTGTATAAAAAAAAAAAAAATCATAAAAAAAAATTGATATTAATCATCGGAACTTATTTCAGGATTTCGAACCAATCTGATCAAAATCAAATCCCTATACAGATGTAATCTCCCGATGTTTCACAGTATATATTTCCGCCTGTCATCAGCACTTTCGCTTATTCCAACTAGGACTTGAGAACGTGTTTTCATTTCCCTCAACTATATAGCTAGATATTATAATAGTAGAGTGGTTTAAAACCTTGTAGTGGGTACGAGCCTAACTACATACGTAGAAACCAGCATAGCTTCCCGAAGCAAGAACCGTTCGTGACTGTTGCCAACAAATATTGCCGTTTTGCAAAATGTTTATTAAAAACATAATTTTCCTTTCCCCTCCATAATTTTTGAGCAGTGCTTTCCAAATCTGTCGAATCCGGTATCTCCCCGAGGCATTAGGTTTAAAGAAATCACCGAACCGTACGTAAAATAAAATTGAGCATGCAGTTAGTGCTGTGCAGCACGGTCAGCAACACGGCGTGACTCGAGTGTGAAATTATTTTTCCGGGGTGGGGGCGCCTGGGAACATCTGAAGACACCAAAGAATAACAAGAAGCGCACGGCGCCCATTCGGTCCGTTAAATTACGCAGGCACAGTACTAAAAAAATACAATATAGAAAAGACGAAGGTGGCGAAAGGCAAGGGCTGTGGCAGAGAAACGGAGATACCACATTTTGCAACGTCAAAGTAGGCGGAGTTCCCGACTTTCCGTTAGTTTTATGCACCGTTTAAAATTTGAAATGTTTCCCACCTTTTAAAGTTTGTAAAACAAGTACATGTCATCTTGCGGTATTGTGCAAAGTTGAACGTCATGAATACAACATAATAATTGATAAAACAGACCAGGAATTAGAATATCTTTGTGTTATTGTAAAACAGATGTCAAACTTATTACTGCGTGTCATGTGATCAATATTAACGTTGATTTGTCTATACATTATACAATTCATATACGGTTTTTACATTTGCCAATACGGCCCTGACCATGACACCTTTTCGCAGCAAGCTTTTATCCCGTAGCAAACAATGTAAATATGAAAGAATCGACTAACATCGACGTACGACCTGATTTTGAGCTAATTGAATTCGTTGATGGGCGTCTTCGGGACATGTTGGAATCAAATTGCAGTCATTAAATTTCACACTCGATTGCTCCAGTTCCATTGTTTCAAAAACACAAACCTTGATTACTTTTATCGATTCACCCCACGATGTACAAATCTCCACAAAATGAATATAAAGGAGAAATACCTTTCAATTTAACAAAAAAAGGTACAATATTGTACCTTTTCAATAATAATAATATTAAATACAAATAATAATAATATACAATGTACTAGTTTCCGAAAAATGGCCTCAACGATCTGTTTATAATAAATGGATGAAAATGCAAAAAGGGAAATTTTATCCTAAAAATACTCACAACTTTTCTTGCAAACGTACGACTATTCGTTACTTGTGAAAATATGCGTATTAATGAGCATGTATAATGTCATAGCGGATAAACTGGTAACACTTCGCTCTTCGATCACTAAGCATAATTTAACTAAGGTTTTATATTTTTTGATTCGAACTCCTAATTCTTGACGTGATTAATATACGGTTATATAGCAATATTTGGTTTCCTTTAAATATTTTAATTTTAACTTGATCTCAAGGGAGAGCGCCCTAATTTTTGCCTACCAAATTATTTATTCTTCTTTTTCTTTTGAAATTAAACGAATCACTCTAAAATAGTGTCAATGTTTTGAACAAAAACTAAACCCATTTCGTTATACATTTTCTAAAGACGCATGATGCCATTTAACTACGTGGTAATAATTTATTATACGCGTCAATTATTTGGCGATAGAATCACAATAATAATTAACATGGAGGGTTCAGTCGGAGTGTTCATGTATGACCTTCGGTTGTCTCATTTCAAAATGGCTCCTCCAGAATTGACTCCCGGAATAATTAGTTAACAATACCGCATTCCGATGTTATTGATTTTCGTCTAAACATGTAAACATAACGTGGAGGCCACTTCTATCCACTCGCCCACATCACGCATGACGTTTCATACCAGTAAGAGTTATTGATTTGGTTTTTACACTAATGGATCGGGAAAAGAAATGCTGAAAAAAAAATCGACAAAATGAATTTCATCTAACCTGAATGCATTTTTTTGGCATAGCCTTAACCTCTGTGAATGACAAAGTTTGCTGTCTTGAATTTCCCTAAGATCACCAGTGTCTATCTTTAAGAGGTGCACCCTGCGTGCATGCACGATTTTGTTTTCCTATACGAATCCCAACTGCAGAATCTGCTTTCCATAGGGAGAAAGAAGACAAAGAGAGAAAGAGACAGGACATCCACTGACGTTTACTGACGTTCACTTTAGCACGTAATGCACATATCTTCTACTGAAGGAACGACCGCTTGAAAATTAATTCATGGGCGTTTTCTACTTCGGAAACTGAACCCGGAAAAAAAGTTATCTTCTCTTTCAACACTGCAACAAGTTTACTTTCTTTCTGCTCTGTTCAATTTCAAAGAGCTGCTAAAAACCATTTTGCTCGGCAGAGACAAGAAGTATACCAGCACATTTTGAAATACGATGCTAACATTGCCTGTGGTTGGTTCTACATGGGTGTATTTTGATATTGTGGTGCTAATACATTTTCGGACTTTCGAAGGGTCCTTTTTACAGTTTGATTTCCAGGGAGTGTTTTTTGAAACTCTGGAATATGAGCTCAAACAAAGTGATAATAAGTAAATCAATTGTTAAAATCGAAGCGAGGTCTCAGGGAGCTAGTTGCATACTCCCCCCCCCTCACTTGTGTCGTCCGCGTCGTTGCAGTCCTTGATCTTTGAAATTGTAATATGTTTCTGAGCTTGAATTGGACGCCGCGAAATGGCATGTACGAGTTATGCGGACCAAGCCCATAAGATTCTCGCATAAGAAAATCATTGACAGCGCATAGAATGGCAATGCCTTGAAAACGCACACTTTCATTCCTTTAAAAGGTTTTCCTTGCTATAGACTAACCTTGTCGTGGATGGAGGGAGAGACATATTTTACGGGTAAAAAAAAAAGACAGAAAGAAGAAAGCAAATGAAAAGAAAACGACGGCAATGCGCGGGATGAAGGTCCAAGATTTCACAATTAGTCTCCAAGGATTTTTATAATCTTCATAAACAGTGTTGAATCTTCAGAAACTCTTTAAGGATTACGGATGCAGTTGAACTAATGCGTACGATATGGACAATGTGTGTATTTTTTTTTTCAAGTGGAAAATGTTGTTCATTGAAATGTCTCGTAAGTTCTCTATCAAAGATCTGCACTCAGTTGTTTCTCCTATAAATGTCTGGACATTGTGATATAATGCGATTTAAAACTTTGAAAGGTTTTTCGTAATTATGGTGCTTTTAGGTACCATTGGCGGATTCCGGAGATAGGAATCATATAAGCCTACTTGACATTCACCATTTTTTATTTCGGCAAAGCATGTATTGTTGTTTCATCTGGGTCTGGCTTTTTTTTCTGCTGGTCATATTAATTTTACTGGTCATATTAATTTTACTGGTCATATTAATTTTACAATTTCTGTGTGAATAAGTGGGAAATAAAACTCACACGACATTCGTGTGTGTGTGTGTTAAATTTTTTTATTTTTTTGAGTGATGAAGAGATAAGTTCATTTGGATGTATATATCTTCTTAGAATTCGTCTTATGTTTTTATCAATGATGCCACCTTGAACATGGTTTCCACGCCTTATTATATTGACCAAAGAAGAACTCTAAACATTAAAGTCAACTTCATATGTAGGCCTATGTATAATATAAATGATAAACAATAACATTAATGCAAATAATAACGAAATAAATGGTTTCACGGTGGCAGTTATAGCTTTACTTTCCACCACGATTCGACGAGAGATAATACCCATCTCCGCTAATTTGACGGAAACTTGAGAAGCCAGCTAAAATTCCACAGTCTTCAGGAAACACGAAATACACGTAAAATACATTCCCTCGTTTACATGGTAACCACTCCCAAAACACGCATGTCTCCTTAATCGACAACCACTTTCGATGTTTGAGTGCATCTTTTCGTCTAGCACTGGTGAATGCGAATACCATACAATAAACTGACTTGGTAGCTTATTTTCGTGAAGATCGGACTGGTGTGTTCAAATAATGATACCACTGGTCGTTTGGGCAACTTGAGTGTTCAGTTCATTTTTTTTACAGGCAGGTATTGCCGCCTGGGACATGTTATATAAACCTTGTTTGTCGTTATAAAAAATATATATATTTTTTAATTTAGCTTCGACTTTATTTTCTTATACTTTATGCAATTATAACTCTTCCAATAATAGTACTAACACTTGATTTTTTTTAGTGTAAAAAACAACTCAAAGAATATTGCTTTCGAACTAAGTCTGGTTTGGATGTGTTTTCACAGTTTTCTTAGAGAGGATAGAGAGCGATGTAATTGATGGTGGTGCTTTATTTCATGATATCTTTAGGAAGAAGGAACCTCATATGAAGCAAAGCAGAAACTGACACCGTGGAACTGTGTTTACTTATTGGATGTGATACACGGGGTAAGTTAAAAAAGAAAGAAAGCGTGTACCGTGTCATGTTTGTTTTTTCTACCTCTTCTATCATGATGCAATTATATTTCCTGTGGCCTTGTTTCATACCAAAATAATTAAATAACACTGTGATTAACATGAGTATGATTGATGTTAGCCGGAATGAAAGGGACTGTCACCATGACAAGCATGTAATTGCATTAAAAGGACAACTCGACTCATTTGTTTTTACATGATTAAAAGATACCGAGACCAAGGTTGGTTCATCAGTAGCTTTTTTTATAATGGGTATAATTTATGGGGATGCTGAGAAAACGAGTCACATCACTTGCTTCCTCAGACTGTCGATTCTGAGCCATTCTTGTCGCATGCAGTCACCAATTGTTCCCGTAAATATTTGATCTGAGGTATGGCGCTATACTGGTAAACGATCGGCTTATGTCTTCATTATTCTGTTTTCACTACGTACGAGATTTTGGAGGAGACCCCCGTGGGCTGCCTGTTGGTCCAGTGGCTGTTAATAAAGGGTAGACGTGGATGCTCAAAAATGATGTATTCTCCGGACCTTTATGCTCTCATACATATTGTTTTATACATTGTTTTACAAACAAATTGTAATATAGGGTCGTTATATGTTTAAGACGAGGCATGAGACTAGATAATCTCCAGGTAATCTTAAAGTTACCTTTCTTTCGTTTTGATGAGATATTTCCTTTTTACGTTTTCGAAAATGGATGACTCACACTGCCTTTTGAAAGTCATCTATAGGAAACGGTCGAAAACAATAGGAAGATTTTTTAAGTGGTGAAACGACGTACTTGATTTAACATGTTAATAGCAAACTATTTTGTTAGGTGCACTCTCTTAAAGTTTATGATTGAAATTCACTCTAGATCAATCGATTAGATTGAATTTTAGTGTACAACTTTATGACACGCCTGCTGAAAAACTGTTACACGAAAACAAGGTCAGCCGCCGTAGGTCAAACCCCCTCGGTGAATTGCAACTGCGTAGCGTGTCGAAGAAGAGCAGAAACACACCTCGCGAGTAACCCCCCTTCAATAAGAGAAGAATTATAAGGAAGACAAAAAAGGGACTTCGGGTCCGTGCGTGGCACACAATCGCGAGATGGCAAACAAATCATTTCCTGTATTCATTATGCAGGGTTTATGTGGTCGTTGCCTCGTGCTGTCAAATCATTTTTAATTTGCCGGTATTGGTTTGCCCAAGGATCCGTGTGTGATGTGTTTATTGAAACTTGGGTGGTTTGCTCACCGCTAAGTGGGCCATTTCTCCAAACGCATAACCGGTCAAAAGTAAATCCGTCCGCCTCCGGATGGTTCAAGAGGGTAAAGTCCTCCTCCTGCACAAAAATGCGCTGTGATAAAACCGAGGTTGCCAGGGGGAAAAGAAATACGGCATCTTGTGGTCTGTGAAAGACATGCCAAATAAGGAATTCCATAAAAGATGGCTGCGGTATAAAAATGGTCTTATTAACATTTTACAGCTTTCCTCGTCAATCATGACATCTAAAGCCACTTACAATTTACTTCCCGTACCTAAAAACATCCATGGACGTATATTAGGTGATTATTTAAATCTGCGGTGCAATTTATGTTTTTCAAACGCATGAACTGAAGAGGTTCCGGTTGTGTTTCTAAATATATTATACGCCCCCCCCCCAAAAAAAAAAAGAAAAAAAAAAAATAGCAATGAAAAGAATTCCCAGATTTTCATTGATAGCTGTGCAAGGAGGCGGAAATTGGCCGACAAAGTCTCCTCTGCTCGGTGTAATTAACGACGGCTGCGTAATTCATTGCTATTCAAACCATGCACCTGTATAGGCGGATTTTCTTTATTAGAGGGCTGTTTGAAGAGTTCTGCGAATCCCTCTCCACGGTTTTTCAAGACTCGTCTCGAAACTGTTAGCGGTCAATTGTTTCAGCAAACCGATTCCTCTCGACCTAGAATCCAGGGGTGTTTGTACTCCGGATGTGACCGAAAACACCGGTAATTCCGGAGGAGGGTTGGCCAGTTTAATATGACGCAATTCGGTTGTGGTTTGATGCCTACAGTTAGACTTCGGAAGGCCAACAGACTTTTAGATAACGGACGAAATTATGCAGCAAGGTACTGGCCCATCATCCTATTCTGATCAACTTGGCTGGCCAATTTTACGGTATGTTGTATTACAACACGCTATATAGGCTTGTGTTTAGCTTCGTTACTCATTTCATGTTCTCTGGCATGTGGCTCATAACGAATGGTGATGTAAGGTTGTATTCCTGCCAGTCTAGATATGTCTACAATTAAACTCAGTTAACCAGAATATAGTTTATCAACCCGTGGTTTGACATCGTAACAGACCTGGTTTGATTTCGCCATAAAAGGAAGCTGAGTAGTGTCACAGAGTGCAGATTTAAGATCTATCCCAAGGAGAAGATACATTTTCGATTTAAAACGGCCCTTCCGCGGTTTGACATCAAACATGTTTGTACATAGCTTTTACATGTTTAGAGCCAATAGTGTTCTGCTGGTGCGGCTGTAATGGTAGACATTCAACATGAATGACTACACGCCAATACATTTCGAATGTAAAAATCCACCTCCAAAGGTTCATGCAAATCAAATGGATGGGGGGCTCACAGCACCCATGCTTTATAGCCATGGCATGCAGGATGAGAAAACAGCCTACGCGAAGCAGCAAGGTCGACAAAGAATAGGCTGCATTGAGAAGTCTCTTTAATTTAGCGCTAATAAATAATCCATCAGTAAGTTCAATTATGAAGATGTCTGGTACAATGCGGTAGTGAATGCTATATTTGAGTTCCTCAGCCTGGATTCAGTGGTGGCGTGTCACATTGGTTAGGGCAAAGCTTCTGCATACATTTCAAACGAAATGATAAGCACAACGATACCAGTCTTAAACAACCCATGGAAACCTCAACCCCATACATTCCTGAGACCTCCCTTCCCTCCTGATGACATTTGTCACGCAAGACCCCCATTTTTTTTTGTATCGGTCTTCTGCTGCCCTAAGAAGTTGTGCCCACAATTGACACCTATCCATTCCTTGATGTTATCTTGCCCACATTTTCCGCTGCCTTCCCCCTGTGCGGGTACCATCTGTTCCACCCTCTGAAGACCACCAAACTGCTGAGACTGAATCTCTCCTCCTCTGTCCACATCTTTCCACAACCATCCTCACGTAACCCGTCATCTTCGGGAGTGGGTGTATAACAGTAGTCATCTCCCTCTACTAAAGGATCCGTATTCATTCCAAGCGCCTATTTCAGAAATTAACAGCGCCTCTCGTCGCACTGAGCACTCTTAGACCATGAACAGCATATGTGAGTGTCTGGTGACTGACGAGCTCAACAAGGGGACTGAGCCTTTCACTAGGGAGAGGCATGCCAAAACATTCCATCCCAAATAGGTTTAGGGGAGAGATTAATCTTTGAACTTGAGGAAGAACTGTTTGAAGTTGATCTAATTCACGGACTCATAACAAATGCCAGATTATTGGGTGCGAGTTGAGACAGTCAATATCGGACCTCGTTTGACCAAGAGAACCAAAAGACACATTGATCGAGGTTATCCCTAAATATTACAAATCACGCCATTTCTAAAGATATCTTGAGTTTGGTTCGAGTTACTATAAAATGACTGGTACAGTAAGAAGTGATGCACACACTCAAACACAAAGTAACAATCAGTGAAAGAAAAGAAAAAAAAGTAAATACAAATCCCCGATGAGTTGGAACTAACCAGCATCTCGCAACCAGTATTAACGGCATGCATTAGCTGCTTTGGTTGTATACATAGACGGAGGGAGATAACATGACGTAAGTTTCTCACTGCCCCCTTGTGTGTTGTTATTTTCTGCATGGCCTTGGCCAATCATTTTGACGAAGTCCCTGAAGTGTGCAGGCAGCATACTTAATAGCCAACACAAAGGCGTGCTGTGAATACATTCAGAGCCTCTAGTCTTTCACGAGAGTACCACAAAAGTCGTATTTCTATCTGCCAGTAACAACCAACCCCTCTTCAAATGATACAGTACAGGGCCTACCGGAAGCGATTTTTTTTTCTTTCTGCAGCACACGTCGGCTATGGAGTCAACAGTTAAGGGATAGGCTGTTCTTCCACATCCCTTAACTGTTGATTCCTTAGCCAGCGTGTGCTGCAGAACATAAATTTGCCTACCGGAATGGATTCCAACGTATACAACTGTACCAATACGCAGCCATGTTTTTTTCCTTATACACTCCAGTGCACCAATGGCTATGAGTGCACGCACATAACCAAAACCGAAATGTGCAGCGATGAAATATTCTAGTCCCTATATTAATGTTAACGTTCGGAGTAATGCTCACTAAAAACGGGAAATATTATCTTCAGATTCTGACCCAGGGGATCCCTTTCCCTGGATTAGGAATCGCCAAATGCACACGATGGGAACCAGCACGATGGGAACCAGTTGCCGTAAATTTACCTGAAAACTGTAATCACATTTTGAAAGACGCGCTCGCTCTGCAGCACACTGAAAGGCCTTCACAACCGTTCGTGCCCTGTGGGCAAAACACGATATGGGCATGCTCATTAGCAAGTCTATGAGTAAGCCTGTTCAAAAATGGATAAATGCATGCTTGCTATAGCATAAAGAAACAAATTACACGTTGTATTGATTGGACTATTTTCCTCATTAATTATAATGTTTTGGTGCACGTAAAAAAAGATATGGTGTTTTCCTTTTTGCACTTAAAGAAAAACAATCTCTTTACGCGTTTGTTTCACCAGAACGACGGGGCTGCTGCAATATACAACGGGCACTTATGTTTGAATATCAAATCCGTTCTTTTGAGAATAAAGTACAGCAAGCACGTAAGATGATATTCTCAGTAAATATGAACAATTTGAACAATGTGGTGATAAAGGTCATTCAAGATGGCTGTCAAACATGCCTGAGCCATGCCCAACAAACAATCCTACCCCATCACTGCCAACATTAATTATCGATCATCTACCGGCATAAATAGTATACTTTCCAAAAATAAACACAGCCCCAGTCAAATATTTAAAACTCTGCTCTCGTTTGGATAACAATTAGAGATCCCCCTCACTCAGCCCTGATTAGCGCTGCCCGAGAAAACGAGAGAGCGTCGATGTGATGAGTTTGCTCGGTTCTTGTCAATCGTCACATTTGTATCCTTCCTGGAACGCTTCAATAAACGTTTAAACAGTCGTTGACGGATGTCTGATCTTCTGGATCTGTTGGAAGGGATTTGTTTGTGCGAGAAAAAAAAAACGAATTTGATGAAGATTTTGAAGAACGGTTGTAAGCTGTGGTTAATGTGAACTAGAGGGTGTAATTCAATTCACCCTTCCAAAAACCAATGGTGTATTACGGATGGGACACGCCGCCATCAGCTTCACTCAGGCTTGGAACGAGGGGGAATACGAAGGAGAAGAAGGGGGAAAAAAGCATTTGAAGTGACATTACCCATCCGTGGACCGCAGTCACAGATCCATTGGAAACATAGTAATAATTGGCACTGTTGGAAAGTCACATCTAATTTCACTTGGTAATAACACGAGAGGCGAAACTACCCAAGAGGTAATAACTTGTCTATGGGGCACCGCGACACGACCTCCAGGGCCCGCTGCTCGGGCATCGCCGGGATCCACTCGAAAAATGAGAAAGCTCGGGATCAGTTTACCAATTAAGATACTCAAGGGTTATACATCATGTCGCTGGCAGGGCATTCTCGTAATGACGTCTGATAGACGAACAAGTTGATATTAAACATTTAAAAGACTGGGAATGAATTAAAAAATAATAATAGGCCTATTAATAATAACAATTAATTGCACTTCTAATCTGTAATGATTGATATCTCTCAATATCATACTGTAAGAAATTTATTAAAGATCAACTTGAACAAAATCCCTAAATCTAATTTTACTCTATATAATTTCGCATTTAGTTAGTATTTCGTCATAATTTTGAAGTTTTCTTTCCTGCAATTTTGTTGAAAATTGAGGGACAAATTGGGCCCCCCATTTTCGATTTTGGAACTAGTGGTTTTGTTTTGCCGTCGGCGGTGCCATCTTGTGGTCAGGAACCAATACGTCACACTACGGAATGGTGAAGAATTTTATCGTCGTCTCTCTGCATTTACCATTTTGTCTTGTTTTGATCGTTCCCGAAACTCAAAATGATTTCGAGTAACCAAAATGATATCGAGTGAACAATATAATCTAATTTGAGTGAGCGAAATGATTTGAAGTGGGCGAAATTGTTCATTTCGAACACACACACAATTATTTAAAGCTAATTTATTTTGAGTGAACGAAATGATTACGAGCGCTCGAAACGAAGAACTAATTATTTCTGTAGTTATTATTTTTTTTCAAGAAATAATTATTAGTACTTTTTTTCATCACTGTCCCTTTAGGGGTTCGCATGTTACAGACTCAATGGCATTTGACAATTGTTGTTTCCTAGTTGAAACATTATATGTTCATAAAAATGTATCATGACCTACGCATATATAGAAATACCAAACCTGATCCAAATAACTACTATTTGAACTGAATAACTCACCGGTGACACAAATTCAGTTTACACAAATACAAGGGTCTCTAAAAGGCATCATTTGCTAATTGCAATAATACTGTACAGTGGGATTTGCTTGTGCTGTTAGTTTTTCGAACTGGTGTGGCTCAGCTCCGCGAACCTCGGCATGCCCCTCTGAGTTTTGCCCTCTCTCCCCCCTCTGGAGAACTCCCCTGGTCACTTGAGCTTGATATTGATCCCATCGGAGGTGAATGATGGGCGAACTTCTTCTTCATCAACACTGTGACGATCCCACGAACCGCTGCTTTCTGACATTTTGACAGGCTTTTCGTTTCAGAGATTTCAGAGAAATGCTTTTATTGCATATAATACGAGATTGTGTATGTGGTGAACATAACGAGTCCGTATTGTGACGTCACAGTGCTGCTTTGATTCATAGGCGCTTGGGGGCTTTTTGTGAAACTCGGCATTTTAGCCAAGCATGACTCTGATCTTTTTTCTTTTTTTTTTTCTTTTTTTACATTATGAAGCAAATTTGATTGAGTTTCAGTTATACATAATGTGATAACTACGCACTCGTTTACCTTTCCATAACAAAAGAACTATGTTCAAATCGTTCAAGTTGATCTTTAAGTGTAAATTTTAGGAGGGAATCGTATGAATGTTGCACAACACACAGCGTATCATAAGAATAATAATGTATCATTCAAATAGTAGGCTCAGAAAGCATGACAGCCCTGCGATAGGACAGAATAACTTAATTAAAACATATGAGATTTTCGAGGTAAAAAGGACTACCCTAGATTCAATCTCAATTGAATAGATTAAGTAAAAAGGTACATCATACGTCATCCATTATCAGCCCTCTACAGATCTGAAGTTAAAACGAAGAAAAACAAATCCTTGTTTGGAGAAAAAATACAAAACAAATCTAACTCGGGGGTGGAGTTTGTTCGCGTTATTTGCTGGTACTTGGTAAGGGATTTATTTTGCTGGCGGTAATACAAAACATTACTGGAAGTGACATTTTGCGTCAGTTTTGTTTGTCAGTCCTTCCACATTCTTAAGTGTCGCCGTACACGATTAAAACATCAGATCATAAGAATGTTCACGAAAATTCCCTAAACATGTCAATTCAACATCTTAAGAACAACGTAGTAAACGAGTGCGTATATTTCTTTTTCAAAAACGTTTTTGCTGGCGTTTTTAAAAGTTTAGTTTCGGGTTTCCCGCCCTCTCTCTTTCTTATCTTAACAGTTCAATATAGGCCTACGCCAATAAAAAGAGTCAACTTTGACAACCTCTATTATTTATAATATTTTTTGGCTAAGTTTTCACTTCTACGAAAACGAATAGGGGTGGATTCAGTGCGTGTCCTAGAACAGAAACCAGAACAGAAATCTTGTAAAAACTAGGTTGTCAACAATCGTTCCTACGTCTGTCCGCACTTCTGTACAAGTAGGCCTACACAACAGTTTTTTTTTTTACAGCAAAGGATGAAAAGTAAATACTTCCGAAGGGGTCCTCCAATTCTGTGTGTGCATCTCCCCCCCCCCCCCCCAACCCCCCACCCAATACATGAGGCACAGCTTAAAATGGCCCGAGGCACAAATTGAAGCAGATGATGTGCACCCACGGGCGGGGATATCAAAATGTAATCTTGACTTGCTATGATTGTGTTTATCGTAATAAACGGGCGCCGTTTTTTTTTTTTTTTTTTTTTTTTTTCCTTCTTCATCCTGGTGTGGAAAGTTGATGTTATTGTATTTACCAGAATGATTTATTTACCGAGGATTCTGTGTTTACACTAAAAGCTCCTTCGCCGTGATGATGTTTTGCGGGGATGTTATTGCAGGTATACTGTACACTTGATATCTTTATAGCAACGGAAAAATATTCATTAAAACCGTGTAGCGCGTGCAACTCCCAAGAGTCCGAAGTGGTAAAGTATCATTCTCACTAACATACAACCGGTCGTGCAGTCCAGTCAACGGTTGTCCCCGTGGCTGTATACTCCTTAAGGTTAATATATAACCTTCCGATTGGAAAATGATTTGTTGTTGCTGGTGGTGGTCCGGGGGGGGGGGGGTTAAGAGGAGGGTTGCTCTATAACTACTTCATCAATGATGTTTAACTTTAGGACGAAGCTTTGATTACATCGCAGCAAAGTCAACCGTTTGTTGTGTCAACGGAACCTGTTTTGATGTACTTTAACGGTATCGCAGGGACCGTCTTCAAATGTCTCCACGTCGACGTAGACAAAATTGCTCAGAACTTTGATTGCTAATTAATACAGTGTTAGTTATGAAACAAGAGCGCATACAAAAATTATTTGTGATAATTGTATCGCATGAGCTATCGTGCCCTGTAAGGACTCATCAAATTAAACTGCATGCGCGGCTTCAGTTTTCCTTTCTGCTGTTTTTCTCTTGAACGGTTAAAAGAACAGATAACAAAGGGCTACAATAATATTCAAAGGATTTCCTCGTTAAATTTTGGATTCTTAAAAAAAAAAACACAGGTAGGTGTAATGTCGTTAAAAAAGAGTCGGCTGGGTCTAAACAAACAAACAAACAAACAAACAAACAAACAAACAAACAAACAAACAAACAAACAAACAAACAAACAAACAAACAAACAAACAAACAAACAAACAAACATACAAAACACGTTGTTTTCGTGCTATAAAATGTAATTGAAGGCCGAGTTTCCGACTCGCATAATCAGTAAACATGTCCTAGGATGTAAAAACCATCTTTGTCACTAGGGCACGGTTGTATCCATGTGATAGTTATTAGTACTACAGGCAAAACCAGACCAATTTCAAAAAAACAGTGCTGTGTACACACATTGTTAACTCAGTTCCAACAGGTTTGGGGTGCACACCATCGTAGCCATTGCAGTGATATCATCAGTTAAACTGAACTTTACAGCACTAGAGGGAGAAAGAGAGAGAAAGAAAACCTGGTCCAGCAGAAAGGATATCAGAGGAAATTAGGAACGGAAATTGCATTCACCCAATCGCTATACCAAGTGCAGATAACTTCAAATCGAAGAACGCATGTGTCATACACCATGAGGTTTGATATGTTTGACTTTATCCACTGCAGACAGGCAGCAATAGCGAGGCGCGAAGGGGTTCTGTGCACTTTAAAATGCCGGGATTATGGCGCGGGGGTTTAGTGGCAATGTGGCGACCGGTCGATGCATCAATTTTTTTGTATTCGCTCCAAATAAAACAGAAAATGATTTACACATGTCTATTAGACAGCGTCTATCGAAGGCGACGAAAAGTAAAGTGCAATTACATTAAATTTGCAAAGATGGAAAATTGACTTTCTGTATAGATAAAATACAGCAAACCATGAGACTTGATTTATACGTCCAACACGGAACGTTCTCACTGTCGTAGGCACAAGTCAGATTTTTTTTTTTTTTTTTTTCATTTCGTTTCTTTGACACAACATGTGCAGTATCCGACAAAAATTATGGATTGAAAACAAAGAAGAAGAAACAAAGGAGAACAAAAACCGCTTGTGTAATCGATGAATACTTTTTGCGAATTCACACAGAACACCTGTAGGCTGGAGGGCAAGAGGCATGTATTAAGGTATCAATTTCCTCACATCCAAGTGCTTTGCTTTTACAGTAAAATAATATAATTTTGTAGTTAACAGGAGTGTCATTGTATTTTTTTAGTAACACTTAACGAGACCCATAT
Organism: Pycnopodia helianthoides; assembly: GCA_032158295.1. Taxonomy (NCBI): domain Eukaryota; kingdom Metazoa; phylum Echinodermata; class Asteroidea; order Forcipulatida; family Asteriidae; genus Pycnopodia; species Pycnopodia helianthoides. The sequence goes on from CM063245.1 coordinate 16,343,361, forward strand.
CAAATAAGTGACGGTTTGGATCATGGTTTGAATGCAGAAACACTCAGTTGCGACAATTATACACAACTCCGGGCAATCATTGAGAGAATATTATTATTTCATAAAAAGTGTAATAATAAGTAAAATCAAATTAGGATCATGGCCATATACTTCACTGTTGCCCCACCCCCTTCAAAGTAAAAATGGGGGTACAAAGTATTTGTTTAAAGTGTTTGATTTCTATTTCAAGAAATAAGTAAAATGAATACAATTCTTCCCAACTCCAATCCTCAGAAAAATGTGTCTACCCAAACTGTTTTAAAAGTCGAAACAAAGAAGAAGAAACAAAACAAATTAATGAATAAAACCAGAAATAAAACACTCTGAAGACCAATTGATTTGTCTATAATGCTACGATCTAAAAAGCCAATATGAACACAAAATCCCCGACGAGGAATGAAACCGTATTGTTCGTTGTCTTCACTCAAGCGTGATCCCCGAATTTTAGGAAATGTTCACAGGCTTGGTGGATAGAACAGGCCTATTTTAATCATCCCCCTCGACAAAAACAAAACAAAACAACAACAACAACAACGACGACGAAGACGACAACAACGATAGCGTACTCTCCCTAAATCACCATCACGAGAAGATGTAACTATGTTGGCTGGGGGAGGGGGGGGGGGGGGCGAAATCATAAACTAGTGTGAACCGCTCTCACACCGGGTAATTTATTTCTAGTGTAGTATTCTCAGAAGTGAAGATTGCTAAATGAGTGGCACAAGGTTGTGAAACCTAATGTTGCATCTTTCCCGCATCAAACGCATTAAGCCCCGTATGGACAATACTGCCCCGGAGGAAAATATCACATGCCATATGTTGTTATCACAGTCATCAAATTAACGATCTGTGGCTCTCTGCTGTCCTCACACAGTAGCTTTGGAAACGAAAACGCCAAGAGGAACAACCTGTCCATTGTCAACTCAGGATGTTCATGTCTAAAAGTAAATCTATGCGATTATCAAGTGAGATATAAACCTGCGTTCATTTTGTGAACAATGTGTTTTTTTGAATTTCGTTTTTTTTTTAATTTTTTTTTTAAACATATGTAGGTCTATGTTTTTTTTCTACAACCGAAACTTTTTTTTTTATAGTTTTGGTTCCTAACAGAGCAGTGCGCATGGTAGGAAATTGCTTTCGAACCCGTTCTATGAGAGGGGATCACCGGGTATAAGTTGTTCAATTGTAGGCACACACATACAACGCGCAACCAACAATGTTTAGACAGTTTGTATCCTCATTCAAAACTGTGTATAATCAAAATAGAGATTGTCGGCAAAAAAATAGTCGGGTCCCTTTATAGGAAGTTAGTAGCGGTCCCATACAAGTGTGTGTTGCATAGGTAAGATGGCGAGGCGGTTGCAGCGTATTGATCTGTTGAGTTGAGGTCGTTAGGACATAGACTTTCTATAGTGTAATACATACTGGAGACATTTAAGGCCAGCGTAATGAGCTGGATACATTTCTTAAAAATACAGAACATGTTTGAATACACCCCCCCCCCACGGAAAAATAATAATAAAATACTAATAAAAAACGAACAAACAAACGAACAAACAAACAAACAAACAAACAAACAAACAAACAAACAAACAAACAAACAAACAAACAAACAAACAAACAAACAAACAAACAAACAAACAAACAAACAAACAAACAAACAAATAAACAAACAATACAGAAAATACACAAACATACATGCTACTATTTATGAGTGCTATAACTAACCTCAGAATGAATATCAGACTTTGGCGTTTACACTCCTCGCAAGCAGAGGTTGGGGGAGGGGCGGGGGGGGGGGGGTGCAGCGGCAAGTACCAGCATGTTTATAATAACGACTAACTGATTTTTATAGCATGTGTACAAGGCTTCAAGAAAATGAATGACATAAATTAAAATAGATTGAAGTTGCTAGAGAGGGAGAGGAACGTGGCGACGTCGCGCCTTGAATGTGACTGGGTCTCATGCACAACTATTATCATACCGGTAGATAATCCAGGAAAGGTTAATGTACACGTTGAATTTGATCAGAACACCGGTCGAACTTTATTCAATCTGTGAATGGTTATGCAAATTAACGCAGATTTGATAGGAAGGGCGACACACGGCAACTGTGGATCGCGACTAAGTATTCTATAACACGTGCCCGTGATTTGCCCCCCCCCCCCCTCCGTCCACCTCCCAGCACCCCCGGGGGAAAAAATAAGACTGTCCGACAAGAGATGTTGCGGGGATAAACCTGGCTAATGATTTGAAACGTGGAAAATTTTTAGGGAAAACACCCCAGGACAAGTACGTGTCAACCTTTGAGAATATATTCCTAAACGAACAGCTTTCTCCCTCTCTATCCAGTCCTTTCCTGCTGTTGTTTTTTTCTCCGTATGGAAAAGGTAATCACCGCACTGAAAGTGCCAATTTTTCATTGATTCGAACGCCAGTTTCATTTGCATTGAGATTGGCTGCGTAGACGAGTCTAAATGAATTAATGTTACAGAGTTTTCCGATTCAAAGATCGTTATCAACGCTCTGTTGTCAGTTCAACTTGGCTGGGCAATCTGATAAATACCAAAAAAAAAAAAAAAAAAAAAAAAAAAATCGGCAATGTTGCTTCATAAGCTCAAAAAGTACAAGCTCGGTGCTGTCTATGTACATGCAAAGTCGCTATGACAGTAGGTCTGGATCAAATGAGCTGTAAATGTTTATGATAAACTATTGGCTACATTTTCCTCTCTCTCTACCGCACTCAAGTTAAAGTAGACGCTTGGCAGAAATGCATTTTTTCTATTTATTTTGTATTTTGTAATACATATAGGCCTGTAATTCCCATGGATAAAAAGTGTCAAGCTAAGGCCGAGTTAGCGGAGAGTTTGCGATATTAAGTCAGGATGGAAACTGGAACGCCAAACGAGAATGGGGTGGGGCGAAACAACTCGGAGATCCGGATAAGCCGTCCGGGCGACACGGTGCTCATCAATGTTTAACGCCACGTCTGTTTTTCTAACACGGTTATTTGGGGCGAATCCATCTCGTAGTCATGGCTGATTAGGCGTTTGGGGCTTCAACTATTTAGTGAGAAAACAAACTTTGATTGTTCCAGAACACACACACACACACACACACACACATCCTTACGGATCCCGTTTGTGGTACTGCTATTGTTGTTCTATTATTCCTTTCTGAAGAATTCCTTGTGGGCCCATTGTTCCTATTGAAATGACCTTGTGGGGTCCATTGTTCCATTGTTGTCAGGACCCCACATATGCCTTCTGTGTGTACACACACACACACACACATACATGCACACAGATGTCCTTAATACGAATAATAGAGTTGACCATTGTGTAAGCCTCACGGTTCGATTACATTAACATCCGGGAGGTACTTGTTTTTAGGGACAGCCTGTGAAAAGAGCAAACTGAAAGGAAGAAAAACAAACAAAAAATCGTTTGAGTTTCCTTTCGAACCTCTCAGTTAACTCTCCCCCCCCCCCCCCCACATTTCGAACAATCAGTTTAAAGTCTGAACTGCATCTTGCCGGCTAAGGTTTTCTCAACAAAACAAATCTTTAGTTTGTGCATGTAATAACACACATAGCTAGAAGCATAGAGTTTGCTCTATGGCTAGAGTAGTACTAGCTTTATAAAAAAAATTGAGAATTTAGCACCATGAGAACAACAACAATGTGTCTATAAATTCCAGCCATCCACATTAAAGGGTCTGTATACGTTTGGTAATTACTCATAACATTGATGGCAATATAAATTTACTTGGTTAGAAGTACAGCAGCTTCTGATGAAGCATTTTGAGAACATTTCACTTTGAAGTAATGTGGTTAGGGAAAAAGATATCAGTTTTTATCCAACCCCCCCCCCCCCCCAAAAAAAAAAATAAATAAAAAAATAAAAAAATAAAAAATAAAAAATAAATAAATAAATAATAAATAAATAAATAAAAAACAAATAAATAAATAAATAAATAATAAATAAATAAATAAATAAATAAATAAAATAAATAAATAGATAAATTTGAAACCCCCATTTTCAAAAAGGACCACCTGAGGAGTGACTTAACCTTGAAAGTGGCGTAGGCTAGAGTTTGTGATTTGTGATTTGTAAAGAGTGCAAAACACCTTTGATTTATGTTTTTGATGTGCGTGTTTACCCCAACGTACGACGAGACCCACAGTCAAAACAAAGCTTAACAACACAAGTCTGACCTTTACGCACACACTATGTTTGCTTTGTCTTATAACGTTGTTGTGGACGTCATGGTTACGTTCGCCCGGCCGTAAAATTTGCCCCCAACTATTTCATGGGTCCCTGAACGGTTCAGGTTCCGTGGCCCGTGTCATGTGGATTTAACTACCCCTTTTTGTACTAAATGCCACATAAATAACCCTACGTGTTACCATAGGGAAGCAATCGGTTTTTCCCCACTGCCTCCCGGCCATACACGGCCAAATTCTATCTTCATTATTTTGTTGTCAGACAAAAACCCATAACAGCCACTGGTTACATTCATAAAGCCTGGATACACGACTGCAGGGTCGACAACAAAGTTTTTTTAAAGAAGAAAAACATGTTTAAGAAAAAAAAAAAGAAAAAAAAAAAAAAAAAGAGAGAGAGAGAAAAACTTTAGAAGTCAAACTTGTTTGTCAAAGGAAAAACCACTGTTAATACCTCTGACATTACATGCCAAAACGATTTCAAAGTGGCTTTTATCACAATCAGGCTCAAAATCATCCAGCACTGGGCAAGTAACTGTCTTGATGTTGTTGTTTAAAATGAAACCCAGACTTACTTTAATCTACGCCTACTTAACGCCTAGTTAGGAGTGATGATAGCTTCGGGGCTCAACAAACATGTTTTGTTTTTTACAATATTTTCAAAAAAAGGCCGCTCAAAAACCATCGCTTCTGTAAAGAAACATGTGAGTTATCTTATTTAATCAAAAATACAAACATGTCCTTGAACTTAAAAGATTGCACCTATGGTTGGGAACCAACAGCCAAACAGAGCCCACCGAGAAACCACCGGTTGGACTTGCTGTTTAATGCAATCCACCAACCATAACTTGTGTTTTAATTTTCTTTGACATCAAATCGTTACCGACTTACATTTCTGGACAAAGATGAATGATTCGCTACTGCAAGGTGGTATGGAACGCCTCTGAATAATGCCTTTAACATCTGGTCTGAGCTGTTCTCAACCATGGTTGAGGTGCACTGTACTATCTGATGTCATTTTGATCAATGCGTCTAATACCAAGTTATTAGCAAAGCATTGTGTATTTCAAAGAGACAGGCTTTATCGAATCGTGAATTTTCATATTATTATTGTATTCTTTGTTTTATTTGTGTCGCCTGGAGCGGTAGGGTGAGTTGAATATTTCACGAGGTGTTTCGATTATAGGTTAAGTTATGAACCTTGCCTAGGGTGATAAGGCATCCATTATGCCGTGACCACCCTCATTGACCATTCAAATCGATGTTACCAAAGCGAGGCCGGAAGACAAAAAACTAGTCTGGCCCCTTTAGGTAATCTCAACTTATCCTGTGTATATATATATGTCTATATCGGATCAGGGTACCAGATGGTTACGTTTGTTCACACACATACAGTTTCCAATCTCAAATGATGCAAATCATTATTAGATCACGTCCAAGGTAGCTTTGCGCAAGATAATTCTTGGCACATTCACCATGAAAGATCAAGGTCTCGTTGCCACAATTGTTTCGTTGCTGTTTCTTTATCCGCTGTGTGACGAGTTAATCACAATAATGTAACTAATTAATAATAACAATAACAATAATAATATAATAATATATATACAAACAAAATAAAATGAAAACAAAAAATATGTTTGTTTTAGTTATCTTCAATGTTTAGTTTACAAAAAACAGAGACAGACTTCAGGAAGTGTTGAGGATAATAACAAGAACATATTGAGGATTTGTTAAACAAAAAAACAAAAAAATACGTACACCGATTTTATTGATGCATATACGCTACATACAGCCAACGTGGTTACATAGCGTAACTGGTTAGACCTAGATCTGTATATAATTTCATTACAGAATATGAAATGATTGCATTCATATGATGACCCAAGGAAAAATAGGCTTCCGTATCGATCTTACCGTATTCAGGGCAAGGATCATGATTGTATTCATTTCTGTGTGTCTTTGTTTACCGTATGTCTTGAGTCTTCCTTGTGCGTGGCAAGGTCCAGAGGAAATAACTTGAATTAAAGGGGCCATCGGCTTCAGGGGCTGGCCGTAATTATCCACATGTTCACAGCGGTGCACATAGAGTGCTCCCCAGGGGAGCAATGCAGCCTGGTAATAGAAGATGTGCTCGTAGTCGAAGAAGATGTTGAATATTGTTCATGGATGGATGCAATAAAGAATTTAGGAACAAAGCATGCTTTGGCAATATGAAGGGGAAACAAAAAAACTACTAAGTGCAGAGAATGAGATGGGTTGTCCCTACCACTATGGTTGCCTAAGCCAACATGAATACATTGACTTCGGTGTGTGTGAGAGTCCATCTTTAACATCGGGGAACTTTGTAATCATCAACTAATACAGTTATAATTAGAACAAGTGAGTTTTAAGTAGACCTTTCTTGTTTATTTAAAATTTCTGAATTGTTATACAGTTAACAAAATATCAATAAACTTGCGGGTATAACCACGAGAGCCGTTGGATTCAGAGTCAATTCTTCCCCGAAACGAGATTTACACACGTTTGTACCCGCAAGTTTACTACTGATAGTTTGTTATCATCATCTACATCAATCAAACCTTTATACATGACACAGACACAGCTCAAAGGCTGTTTTGCATTATGGTCCTGTGTTGGTGCAGCCATGTTTTGGTGTCACCAAAACGAGGTTAGAGGGGCAAAGTGGTCTGGTCCCCTTCTTTGTTTATTTGGGATCTGTTGCATGTATACACAGGGGGACACGACAAGGTGACAGCATGTCCATAACTGAATGTCCATCCAGATTGTTTCTTATGAGGTCTTCATACAGAGGCATTAACCGCGGAGGATAGTCCAATATCTGAAGATCAGACCGTGGAGGTTGGGGCTTTCAACATGAAATATTCTTCCCATGATGAGATTGAGAGAAAATTTACGTGGTGTTTCAACGTGACTATTAGCTTGATTGGATTTCGAAATGCAATTAATATTATTGCCAATTTTGTTTCGGGGTAGGAGTGGGGGTTGGGAAAGAAAGAAAACAATAGCTATGACCTAATTCTGTGACACACTTCTGGTACTGTATGCTCAATAACAAGCTCAATACTAGTCTTCAAATCAAGACGCAGCAATCAGCATCATACCTTTAAGCATGATTCGATTTTGATAGAATCGTTATTAAGGAAAGGAGAGATGAGAACCCAGTGATGCACATTTTTGCAAGCAGGCGTTATGAACTTGATCACCTGTATTTGGGACGGCAGCTGTACCAATAATTGACAAACGAGGTGAGGCACGATTGTGCTCAACACATTGAGATTGCGCTGTTTCAACACTTAAAGGGAATGCTGTTTTCTATATAAATAAATTAATTCACATATCTTACATATGCTTTCATCAAGCACACCCAATTAACAGCATGTGGACGGACAGGTTTTTTTTCCTCCAGGATTGTATGCACGTTAATTTTAGGGCTTGTAAGTCACCGATACTTATTTCGATTGCCACAATGGAAATACGAAGCTACGGTGATTAATGTGTGATCTTCAATGTCATTTCCTCGATTTGATTGGCAAGTAATTTAGTTACATCAGACGGTAATATCAATCTGGATGACTGCATACTTGTATGAACTTTATAATCAATGAACTTTCAGATTGAAGCTAATTATCAATCTTTCTGTCTTTGCCCTGTAAATATGACAGACGTTGCAGCCCACGTCACTTAAATTTACAAATAAGACTGGCCCCGTGTATTCTGGTATGGGGCAGGCGAGAAACTAAGACATTTTTTTTTGTTAATGAGAAATTCTTCATGTTATTGTAATAACTACGTACAATCTGGGGGTGTGTGTGTGTGGGGGGGGGGAACCAGCTCAACAGATTATGGGATGTGCCCCCTATTATTATAACAGAGGTTGATAAAAATCGTATGGTTCAATCTCCATATAGCTTATGTTTCCTTCAGTTGAGCTGTGTACAGAGCATTGCGCACGAAGGAAGTCCTTGTTCTGTAGATATTTTGCGGACGTGTGGTGTCAGAGGTTTCATATTGTATATATGCACAGGGTCTTATTCTGTATGTTTTGAGTGAGTTTAATAATAATGTTCCCAGGATGACAACTATTCCAAGATGAGTCATTCATCATGATGGTTGGTACTGGTTCCATCATGGCTCATTGAGCTGCCCATCAGAATTCACACATAGTGTTCTGTAGATATTCTGCAATCGTGTGATGTCAGAGGTTTTATACATATTTTATACATATTGTACACGTACATTATTAAATCTGTACAATAATGTTCCCAGGATGACAACTATTCCAAGATGAGTCATTCATCAGGATGATTGGTACCGATTCCATTATGGCTCATTAAGCTGCCCATCAGAATTCACACATAGTGTTCTGTAGATATTCTGCAATCGTGTGATGTCAGAGGTTTTATACATATTTTATACATATTGTACATGCACATTATTAAATCTGTACAATAATGTTCCCAGGTTGACAACTGTTGCAAGATGAGTCATCCATCAGGATGGTTGGTACCGGTTCCATCATGGCTCATTAAGCTGCCCATCAGAATTCACACATTGTGTTCTGTAGATATTCTGCAATCGTGTGATGTCAGAGGTTCTATACATATTGTACATGCACACGGTCATATTCAATCTGTACAATAATGTTCCCAGGATGACAACTATTCCAAGATGAGTCATCCATCAGGATGGTTGGTACCGGTTCCATCATGGCTCATTAAGCTGCCCATCAGAATTCACACAGTGTTATAATTTTCTTGCTACTCACTGGACACGAGTACCACACTTACGAATATTCGCTGGTGACGACTTGAACTAATTATGTTCGTCTCAGAACTTGTTTGCCTGTTGGATGTACGAAGTACTGTAGCTCGTTTTACACACAGGGAAACAAACAGAACAAAACAAACACAGACGAGTTGCATTTTTAGTTTCACAAGGGCCATCCTTGTAGTTGTAAAAATCACTCCACAACATGACTGAAGAATGTATCAACATGTTGGTCAACATAGAGACCTACCGGATGTTCATTTAATGTTACCTCTTATCTTATCCGCTTTTTGGTGTGTGAATGGTCGATTAAGTGCATCATATCTTTAACGAAATATCACGGTGTCCTATCGCTAATTTACGGAGACTGTAATTTAATTTTCCACATGGAGAGACACCGAGACCTTGCGTCCACATCAATACGGGTCTAGGAAAGGATTACTTCTAAAATAGGATGTACATAATATACTCCCACAAAACGTTTTGTCAGATGCGCCTCTGAATGGCTCGTTAATTGGTAAAAGAAGGAAACATAGTTAAAGGAACATTACAGAATTGGTTGTTGCTAACAAAACAGTTGCTGGCAGTGTAAGCACTTTTTGTAATCCACCATATACATAAACTGACAAACCTGTAGAAGTTTGAGATCGATCGGCCATCTGGGTCACGGGTAAATAATGAAAAACCGATTACACATTTTGCATGAAATCATATAGATTCAACAAATGAATAAAACGCTCACTGAGCGATAAACTCCAATCGGAAAATTAGTTTATTCATTTCTCATCAAATATGGCATTTCAGACAGAAATATTTCTAGGTATGTTTTCTACTATCATCATCATTAGACCATTTAGGTTTTATGTAAATCTGTGATCTTAAAGAAAACGTTCCTTTAAAGGGAAGAGGATTGGAGGATATACCGATCGCACGATTACGGTCTTCGTTTCAGACAGCATGGCAACGTCCAATTATGTGTTAATTTACTTTGCGATTTGGACGAAACATTTTCGGGGGCTGGAACGAGTTTAAGACTTCCGATTCCGTACTTCGGCAACTCCCAAAATGTACAGGAAAAGCTAAAGGGAACACATTTTCTATGGGAGTCGTATCGTTTTTATTTAATTTTTTTTATTTTTTTTTATACAAGTTGTGTGAGCCAAGTATATACATAAATATATATATCATTAAACAAAATATTGTTACGACAACATGCCATAAGCTTCTCTATCAAAAGTTGGTAGTTAAAGAGACACACCGGCTGACTGTTTACCTAATTTAGTGATGTGGAATCACAGACAATAATTTTTAGATGGTTGTTGTAAACAAAAATCATCAAAATATCACGTCATTCATCGTCCAGAAAAAAATAAGTTATGACTACACCCAAATCACACTGAACAATAGTTAAGTGTTAGATAAAATAAAGCATCTGCATATCTGTAAATAATCATAACAAAAATTAAAACTATATATCATGTACATTTGTAAAGCCAACACTTGCCTGTTTTTGATGGATTTTTGAATTTCAGATCCAGGCTGTTTTTATCTTCTTGAGATACTATCTTTATATGGGTGTAATTAAAATTTTATTTTGTCAAAATATCGATTTCTCAATTTCTGCCATTTAAAATTGATAAAAGTACAGAACAAAATATATCAGGTTTATATCGCTTAAAGGACAAAATAAATAAATAAACTGGATAGCCTGTCCACCGGGTCCAAGTTACCACAGCAATATCACCGTGTCGTGGATAAACGGTGTTTGTTTTTACGCCAGGAGCAATCATATCCGCTTACAAAACATGGCGGATAAAATTGCACTAAGATAAGCCCGGCCACTCTTGCAGTGTTTTGTTACATTACACATGTACCACGTGTAGAAGACCTCGCAGACATGTCGTGCCGTCAAACACTTCGTCCTGTTAACAACTTCCAGTATCAACAACGGGGGGAAGAAAACTGTTTTAAAAAAGTTCAACAGTGGCTGACATGTTTGCTTTATTAGGAGTCTTCAAGCGGTCGGGGTTAACCTTCTCTTGGGGTTTTTCTCTTTTGAGCCGGCCGTGAGCGATCTGACTTGTCTGGCGGGTTGTCGGTCCCGGGGTGTCTAAGTATTGTTGAGTTCCCAGCTTGGCTGTATTTTTCAAGGACATTGACGTTGCGAGCAGACTTTATGGTTCTTACAGCTCATGTATTATAAACACTAGACTCGTGTCAGTGGGCCTAAAGATACAAACTGGGAAAAAAAGCTTGGACTCGTCGTCCACTGAATTGTTAATACAGGAAGCCAGACTTATCCTCGGGTTCATTTCGGTGTTTTGTCATTATACCAGAGGAAATAGTCAGCGCTAGCGTTCTGCCATTTAGGCCTACTTGATCACGGCTTCTAATAGAACAGTTAAAGTTCGACAATTCAAAGCAAGTACATTACCTAACAGCAACAGCGTAATGACCATGGAGTTATCCTCGTCACGAATGCATGATAAAAACCAAGGTCTATAATGCGTGTTTCAAAATTCTAGAATTGGACACTGATGCTCAGCGACGGAAAGCCATTTAACACTGTCGAGTCTAACATCTGTCTTTTTTGAAGAGTAAAAAACAAGTTTGGTGGTGAAGACCTACGATACGATTATTTGGGGTGTGTGTGGGGGGGGGGGTAGGAGACAGAGAAAACTATTTTTGTTGTTAAAAAGAGTCATCTTTGAAAACAATGCAAAACAAACCCAGAACAAAAAAACTTGTCAGCGTGTGCTGACGACGTACCGGAGGGACGTTTGTCCCAATAGGTGCCGCGGTTGAGGGTTTTTAACAGCGGACAGCCACCAACCAAGGTCAGGCCACGTAGTGAAGACCGGTTCATCAGACTGTTATTCCCATAACAACAATTTAAAAAGCAGCAATAATCATCGGAATTTGTGATTTTTCTTTTGCCGTTATTGTTAAGAAATGTTCTACTCATGTTCAAAGGTCAATCCTTAAGCTGCTCAACTTTTGCGTGGCACCTTAAGGATAGTTAACTAGTTACACGTGGCACCATCAGTCCTTGCCAAAATATTGAAAAATATAAATAAATACGCACAACGAAAACAGTTTATTTGACATAGTGCATACAGAACTTTTACTCAACATTGTGCTTGTTTAGGGGTCCTTTATTCGCGAGTTCACGGATTCGGTCTGTATATAACTTGTTAATCCACCCCACGTGACCAGTGTTCGACCTACCACACAGAGTGCATAAACTCTCCGATGTATTTATTGATAAGATTTAACAACGTATATATAGTTCAGTCAAGGCCGTTTTGACAATCATCAAAAACCCTTGCTGGAGAACGTTTCCAATGTAGCCAACTAACGATTATTCACTGGAAAGATGGGGAAATGTTGTTACAGTGCTTGCCATCATTGTGATGTAGCGTGTAAATATGCACTCAATAGTTGTCCTATCGTAGTCGAGCCCACTATTACGAGAACAAAACAAAACAAAACAGAAAACATATTTTCTAAAAACGACTAAAAATAAACTATTATTGAGTAACACAATGTTGTTTACGATTTAAACACGTGACCTTCATCCCCGAATGCACACGGGCTTCTATAAAGCTAAATGGGGGGATATTTACACACATGCAGAGCGCCGAAACACAGGCAAAAAACTTGCTTGTGGTTGTGGCGAGCTCCCCTAAACACGGAATGAAAATGCTCGACACTGGAAAACTGGCCTTGGCGACCCCCACAAGCGTTCACAGGCAATCCCGTGTTCACACCTGTGAACTTACCTGGATTGGGGTCGATGTAAATTAAGCAGGTGTTCCAGTAAGGACGATCGGTACCAATCACAGCAGAACCCCGTGGTCCCTCGCTCAGCAAATTGAAACTGTCTAGTTCCGACCCACCTTCCCCCGCAACCAGTATTGGAACAATGCGAACCACTTGCTTGTTGAATCCAACCACCCCCCCCCCCCGCCCCCGTTGAATACCTGTCTCGATCAGGACACACGACAGCATTGCAAGACCCATGAATTTATTGGTCTTTTGATAGCCATGGTTCTGGTTCCGTTTTGTTGTAATATGATATTCTGCTCCTAAATTATTTCGAGCGTCCATCGATTTTGTTCCCCCCAAGGAACACAACCTGGAGCAGACGTATATTATTTTGTTTTGAAAGTCAGCGCTCAAGTTCCGCTTCGGCATGCAGGGTTTTCTGTTGTCTCACATGTTAACCTTTGCAGTCGTTTTTCTCGTTGAGGTTTTAGGCAATATGTCGGTCAATCGTTTTCCTCCTGCAATCGACCAGTTGTGTGGGTACAGTTTCCAAGTGAAAGTGTTCGGCAGGACAGAGAAAAGACAAATAAAAAAAAATAAACTAACGAAGAAAAGAAAGCAATATGAAGAAGAAAGGGGGGAAAAATTAAATAAATGAAAAAGAAGAAAAAAAGACACAGACTCGAAGAAATAAGCAATCAACAGCTTAATATTACAACGATGAGTCGAAAACGTTCAAGACCGTCTCATTGGCTAAATTTGGGGGGTCCATTCTCTGGATTAAGAATTGAGAAAGATTGGAGCCCATGGTCTTGCAAATTATTCTACTTCAAGCATCAGTGGTTTGATTTGACATACATTTAATTTGTCAGTTAACTGGTGGCGATGCACGGAACCATATCATCTCAATACGTGAGTCACCGCCTCGTCTGGGTCACGGCACCGCCTCTATTATCACGCAGGACACCCTGTGAAATCTTGGCAGACCGATTCCGGGCACGTGCGGACGGATTGAAATCAAATCTCGTCAACGGTTGGCAAATCCTAACTGGTGACCCGGAGGCACTGGTCACTACACGGTGTGACTTCAGAATGATGCACCGCCGAATAAACAACGGTTTATCTTCAAATTGTAAATTAACTCTAAGCATTTAGTACAGACGGAAAATACATCGTTGACTTCTAAAGTGTATGAGAGTTCATGGGCGTAAACAATAGAGCTTTCCCATGAAATACATAAAAAAGCAAACCGTTTATATACACAGTCATAAATCAAGTGCACGGGCACTGGGTGTCTGAATGGCACACAAGATTAAATTAGTTTCTTCATTATCACACTGGCAATGCAACTGATCGGTTAATTTGTATTCTTGATTAATGTGTTCGTTTGCGTATTGTCTGTCTTAAACCAATTATTATGTTCAAAATTATAACGAATTGCGCCATCGTTCAAAACGACGGAGAGAGCACGAAAGACCGGGACATGTTTATCTCCGTTGACACACGGCTTTAGCATGAAATCAATCACTAGTCAAAGTAGAAAAGCTTTTTCTTATGTAGAGTATTGTTGTCTTTAGGTATCCCATGGGTATCGCCACACGAACTATTACAATCAATACGAGTGTTTCAGCATTAGTGGCTGCATGCGGCTGTGGCTGGATCACCACGTTAACATGCGTTGAAACAATGACCGCCCTTAGCAACACCCTCAGCAACAGCTGCAGCCGTAGCCGCATGCAGCTGTCAAATCGGACAGGGCCTACGTCAAACTTGTTAAAGGTATTATACATGATTGGTAATGATAACAAACACCATTGTTTAGTTTTAATATGAAAGCTTACTGATTATTTTTTATAAAGTTCATACTATTTTATTTTTTTTATTCTGTGAAATGTTTCCCTCTTAATTGAAGTCGTGTTCGAGAAAACTGTATTTAAAAATTACCATTATTATTAAAGCAACAGCTGATTTCCGCTGTTACAACCACAATTAAGGAAAATGTGTTTACATGTTGAAAATTGTGCCTGGTTTTTCACTATTTTCTCCTGACTTACACGACGGATTAAGCCCAAATTTTCACAGGCTTGTTGCTTCATGTACATGTACAATGTGTATGGTTGATCACACGAAACATGAACACTGTCTGCGACCATTTGGTCAGGTCCACCAATCATGTATAATACCTTTAATATCTAACCTATCATTGAGAGTTGTCTTAATGCAACTTGGATCATGTTCATGATAATGCATCATGCATGGTGCTGCCATGTTTTTATTGGCCCTTTCAAAATCAATGCTACACAACCGAGACTAAGGAGTTACCAGCAGTCTCAGTACTGATCGAAAAACAAAAAGACAATCAATATTTGAGAACTGTCTCCAGCGAAACTGAAACAAAATGGCGGGGGCGTATGACCGCAGAACATAAACTTTTCCGCGGGGGCCAGAAGGGGGGTAACGCCTACTAACGCCACCTACGTTGAAAACAATTTCATTCGACTCTCGCGACACTGGCAGTTCCAAACCAACAACCATACATACATGTACAGTGCGACAGTATAATGTACATGTACATGTACATTGATAAACAATGTACACGTACGTATTTATTGCGAGTTTGAACAGCGCGCCGGCCAGTGAGACCATGAAGCTCCACGGTGAGACTGCTTAAGTAATTGATTAATTTAGTAACACCATACATTTAGTAAACATAATTTGTAATACATCTGTTTAAGATGTGTACGTTGCTTCAGAAGTAATGTTACCTACGGCAAACGTTCCCGGTCGTCAACCGTCGAAAAGTATTGCGATCGTGGCATGAAACCAAGCAGAAACCACTT
Organism: Pycnopodia helianthoides; assembly: GCA_032158295.1. Classification (NCBI taxonomy): domain Eukaryota; kingdom Metazoa; phylum Echinodermata; class Asteroidea; order Forcipulatida; family Asteriidae; genus Pycnopodia; species Pycnopodia helianthoides. Next base: position 16,359,021 of record CM063245.1, read on the forward strand.
TCTTAACAAACCCTTAAAAAAAACGTCACATAGGCCTACCTAGGGGATGCACGGAGGGATTTCGTTTAAACTTTCATGAACGAAAGGTCCGGCCTTAAAAATTACGTTCGGTGAAACAAAATCTGAATATGAACGATACCATTTTTCAAATGATGTCGATACTTTGTACCCATTTTAGGGGAGACGTTTTGTGATGAATTTTCCACCTGGACTCATTCACACAAACATTGCCGCTGCAATAAACCAACGACAAACATTCGGTAGTATTGCGCATTTATATAATACTAACCAAACTTAACAAATGGAAATGCTCGTAAAACTTAAACTGTTGTTAAGTTTTCAGTGCTGATAAAGAGAACATTTCAACGAAAATGGTTTTCTTTATCTTGTTTTAAGGGTAACCACCTCTTCTGAAACTTCAGTGTACCCAAACCGTGAGAGCCAACGATTAACAACCTTTAAAAAATAAGGGAAAACAAAACAAAATAAACAGCTTATACTACAAACCAGGAAATGCCCTTTAAAGAATGCACACTGGCCCCTTTTTGCGACAAAGGACACATTAACCATTGAATTGAACGACCTTGCAGCAATTGTTGGTAACTATAGGCTGTCATAATATTAAGGGGAACTATATGGACTGTACATGAGTATAAACTTAAATGAAATTCTAATTACTTGTTTGTCTTCTCCATCGTGAGTTAGGAGGAGACACGTTTATTGCATTCATTGTGACATGGTTGTGAGCGAAGATGTGCAAACTGTTAAAGGGAAGCCATAATACCCTTTTTTCCCCACACAGATCTGTTAAATGTGTCTGTTAATCATTGGGTCCAGCGACTGTCAATCAGACAGTACATGATGTTCACACTCTTGAGGAGACTTCAAACAATACCCTAAATCACCTTAGTCAACTCCACGCTACTGTAATATTTCATTTCATGGGTAACTGCAAAACTTAAATGTATTTTGGGTAAATTCCAATGCCATTACCCTCTCCCACCACCTCCAAAGGAAAAAAACAGTTAAAATTAAAAATCATGATATTTGTGGTTGCAACTTTGTTTCGAAAAATGTAATAGAATGCTTTGATGCCACAAATTTTCTCCTTCATGCGGATACAGGATGCAATCGAGTGCCCCCCCCCCCCTTCGATTCCAATATCGCCACCTTCATGCTCTCATTCACAGCGTTAGGCTTAACAATGGTTTAACCATAGATGGTGGTATAAGTCAACTCGAGTAAAAACTGCCAGAATAGGTCGATTAAAGTCTAATACAAAATAAATAAATAAACACAAGGGGATATGAAACAGGAATTATACCACAACCTTGAGTGTATAGCTTCTTGCTCATGCACTCATGCGGCTAATACGATACTGTAATGCCCTCTCTTTGCAGCTTCAGTGCTAAAAGTCGTGTCTGATCATTTTGTTCAGTCGTTAGATCCGAGAGAGAGAGAGAGAAAACGGACGGGTGAAATAATAAACAGCCGCACGAGAATCAGCAAGAGTCTGCGGTCACAATTTCACACGTCGGTCAACGTTTCGTCCTCCCCAATTTAATTATGCGTGCAAATTATTGTTAACGAGAGAGGTGTGCGGCTTTGGCGGGGTGCGGCTTCGGTTCACAGTGGCCACTGTCGTCACAGAAGCATTTATGCAGTGAACTGTGGCAATTGTCTTCACGTTAAAACCAATTGACCTCATTTCTGGGATTTCATAAACTCAGCATCGAGCACGACAAATGTAATAAAGATGCATCCAATAACTATTGAATTGTCCGTGGAGGGTTGTGGGTGACACTGTTAATCTCATTTAGTTGTAAATAATTCGTATTGTGACAAGAAAATTCGCAGATGACTTCCATACGCCCATTTCATAGTCTATACCGTTCCTTGGTCTCTACTCATCATTTCATGTAATCGCACAACTGCTTGCCAATTTGGGGCAACTTCGAATGCGGTCTTGGTCTACTAAAGTGGTGCGGTTTGAACGCTAAAGAAGTTTGTATTGTTTGTCTTTTTTTCTAATAACCGCTAACTTTTATTAAATAAATGTATAGCAGAAATAGACCTTGCCAAGAACAAAATCGATTATTATTCAAACCTGTGGATTGTTGTTTGTCTCCCCCTTTTTTATTTTTTATAAGCACACATTATTTTTCGTAACTGCCTTTTTTTTATAGTACTATCTATTTCCTTGAGGCGTTAATTTTGTCCAAAAAACACACACAAAAAAACAAAGAAACTGAATTTAAGATGGCTGTTTCCTCATTGTGATTGGTTTGGTTGTAAGCTTTAAAGGCACAGTACACGTTTGGTAATGACTCTGAATGGCAATAAAAACATACTCGGTCAGAAGTACAGCAGCTTCGGGCAGTATAATGAATTTTGAGAAACTTTTTTACTTCGAAGTACTACGGTTATGGAACAAAAACAATGAATCTGAGAGGCATTTTTGTCAGAATTTCTTCTCAAACTTTGTATTCCTATGGGGAATATTCTTCCTGCGTGGAAATATTCGCACCGGTTTTTCGGTGATATCTCAAAAACGCGACCACCTTTTGGAGTGAAATTTTCACAGGTTAGTTTTATTGTATGTACCTACATTTATATATGATTAACACAATCAATAGACTCCAATTACCACACGTATGCAGCACCTTTAAGCCTCATAATTAAAACTCGCTACTTATTTATTTATTTATTTATTTATTTATTTATTTTTTTATTTATTTATTTATTTATTTAATTACTTTCCTTCTAAAGATCAGAACAGTTGCAATGCCTTAACAAGTTACGCTCGAGCGAAATATGTGTGAAGCAAAACTGTTTTGCGAAACGTGTAGACGTGACAAAGTGCCGAATCGACGATCTCAACTGATGAATGTCCTAATTAACTCAGTTACGTGGGCAGTAGTATTATCGAGGAAACCAACGGGTGGAAAATTAATGAACACGCTTGATTTTCAGAAACATAGATACATATAGAAGGGGCAGAGAGAAGAAAAAACATACAGCCACCGTATATTAATAGTAGCAGGCACTTCCAGACAAATTAACAAATTGAACGGGGGACGGGAGAAGGTGTGACGCAGGGTCTGTGATGGTGTGTTCGCCTCACGCGTGGATGGCGACATGTGCCAGAACGACACCATTAGCAGGCTGCTGAAACGTTTGATCGATGAAATGAAGTCGTCATGGGCACTGGATGCAATATTTAACGGGGAAAATGGAATCGGAAGAATTTTACATTGCTGGCGATTAATCACACTTCCCTTGGTACGCATATGTGCCCACCCCCCCCCCCAACTCCCCGACAGAATGACATGGCCTTTACTGAAATAATAAGTTTTCCCCGTAGACGATGCAAGTGTTGCGCGTTCTCGAACATTGCATGTCGTCATGAATGCACTACCGTTGTGACTTTGCTATAACAGCAGGTGGAAACCCCAAGGTTCCCCGTAACATTTTGTAAACACCCTCAATACTTGCACATTCTGTAACAACATGTGCAGGAGATGTGTTTTGGTTCGCTGACAAATGCATGTTAAAAAGTGAAGGAGAGAAGAAGTAAGAAGGGTATTGCATCAGATTCTAGATATCCATATATCTAAGAAGGGTTCAAAAATAAACAGTCATGCATCTATTGAGGATGAAGAACATGAGATCATGCCTGGTAGTGGTACAAGTACAATTAATTGCAACAAACCACCTCAACTGAGAACCGTTTTGAGGTGTTCCAATTTCCAAAGGTTAATGATGAACATGGTGGGTGATTACCAGACACATAGGTGATTCTTCAATCTCCGACCTTGTATTTCAATTGGTATGTGCATGGTCTGTTGATTCGCATGGGTAAACAGAGTAGGGCCATTGTGATCATTGACTGTGTTGTTAGCATCAGTCAAACTACGTCTACATGAAAACAATGTGCCATTTTTATTTCATGTATGTTATCCTCAAACCACAATGTTGATGAACATGTACATGTGTGATCTACATTGACAGCATGGAATTATCGCTTCCTGTTTCGAATGATGACTTGTATTGAATTCTTAAGTTATGAGACTCGTCTCCAAACGTCACGTGCCTTCCAACTGGCATGACATGGGTTTCCGTGTACGTGCCTTTCAGGATGTGCCACGAAGAAACCAAAACAACGGAGGAATAACAGTGTGCTGTTCAGAAAACACGTCAGACTGTCTGTATGATGCCCCCTCTATGCCATGTTCCCTCAACCTAAACTCGACACGATGAGTACTGGTACAGATTCCCATTAGACCCAAATGTGGTCAGATTATTTCTGCTTGCATCTTCGGTGTGATTGATTCGAGTGGAGTAAAAATAAGACAAACCATGATGGTACTGGTATGAAAGGGTTACACTGGCCGTTGTCGAAACCATGGTTTATGTCGGCGGTTCTGGCTCAGGCATCTGTTTTAAGTACAATACCAAAAGTGTACGTTTTCAAAATGACAGTGTACAACAAGCCGGAACCTATAAGCCGAATCAGCCGTTTCGAGAAGGCCATTTACGAGTCTAATGACTGTCGGAGGAAAAATGATGGAAAGTCTTCTTCTCATGAAAAATAAATCTGCTAATTAAATATGCTCAATATTAATTGTCTACCAATAGATGTGTTGCATTATAATGTGAAAACATACTTAGTCAATGCCAAGTTCCACATGCATTGTTAACGACTGTACCGGATTGCTGATGTGTGTTGTTAAAGTTGCCAGTCAGTTTGTGTTATTGAAGTATGTTCTGAGGTTTGAGACGATTCAAACCAAATAGTCAGGGTATAGATCAGGATGTATACAACGGTAAATTATTTCCTTGGTTTTTCTGACAACAGGAAAGCGAAAGTTGCATACGAAAATTACTCCTTAATGCTTGCAATAATTGGATGGTGATTATTGTAAATAGCCTATCTTCAGGTAATCAAACCTTATGAATATAGGTTGGAATTATGCTTGATGTTAAAATATGTAATTTTTACATAAGTTCTCGCAGTTTTTTTTTAAAATTTGTATTAGGCCTATGTGTAAAATGGATCCAAAGTATAAGGTCAAGATCAAGACAAGATTGTGGTCGATGCTGCCTGTGACATTACTAACTTCTTTAGTCCTAGCTAGTCAAAGCAAACACCACTCGCCAAGCCAGTCCATTTTTGGCAGTTATGTTGACAGCTTTGAATGTGTGCCCACTCGCACACTTCCTTGAGTAAATACACACTCACATTCATATGCAGGAAATTATCTAAACAGAAAAGGCGCTTCAGACAATGACGAAAAAGTATACAATATACACTGTCCTCGACTCTAAGATAATGGATGGATTCGAAGCGAATGCAAAATTTATCTGGACTACACAATTTGTGTTCTTTTCACACATGGCTCTTGGGTGTAAAAAGGATTCCTGTATGAGATGAAACAGAATAATGACATTGTTATTACATAATGCATTACCTCAGTCGGCTCATATTCTCATTGCCTTTTTGCGCAGTAAATAAATTATAAACATATAAAAACGAGATATCATTCAGATCATGCTCGGACACATAAACTTTATACAGTCCAGGGCTTAAAAAAAAGTATGTGGTCAAAAATAAAAAAAATAATTATGCCATAGCATATCTTGCTTTGGACTGAAAGCGTAAAAGGTTGTTTACGGAAGTTCTCGTTCGGTATGAGTTACGAACTATCTATTGTTGTTGCAAATAAGTCAGGGTTTATATTATACTGCTAATTAGCCTTCATTGTTGAAACTGAAGCTAGCCAGCGCAGGTTGGAAAACACATTTCTCATGAAGACATATTATATAAAACGTATCCATATCCATCTATTGTTTTCGTTTCGCTATCTCATGCTCAACATGTGCACGTCAAACGTATCATGCCCTTGCATACGTGTAGTAACAACCTTTATAAATTTGTAATTCCCTTTTCGCAACCGAATGCAGATGGAACATCAGTTTGGGCGGCAGCCAACCTATCTCTAATATTCATATTCGATGTTATTATGGTTTGCCAAGTGGTGTATTTCTCCTTGTCTTTCATTAGTGGATTCCAGTATTAGTGGATTGCCACCTCGGGCCAGAGTGTTGCATATAGATTGGGTTTTTACTCTTTACCTGTTTATCTCTTTCCATTCGTTGATTTCCGCAAACCGTAAAGTTGTAATTACTGTCTTCCTTAAGTTTTAAGGGCTTGAATGTTTACAGTCACCTTTTCTTGGATCCCTAGAATGTGTACCTTTCTGGTTGCTTAATACCGTAGGCCTTTTGGCCTACTTACACATTAATAGTACGTAATGAATGCAATTCTAACTGATGACAGCGCTGCTGTTCTATTATCACAGGCACAAATCGGCTAAGCTCTGGTCTCGCGATAGTTTAACTTCACTGAAACACGTATTCGTGCATTCTCTTCTCGAAGTCCTGTTCAATTCTTACCCACTTTAAATAAAAAAATATAAAAAATGCTACGACGGCACGTATTGGCCCTCCAAAATGGACTCTGTCAGAGCTCGCCTCCGTACACACACTTTTACCACCTTTTATAATTTCATGAAAATGCCATAAAGATATTGAGTTACAAGCAGCTCGGTATCATCTACGGCTGTCTTGTTACAAATTTGGCGTTATGCAATGTACACCCAATCGAACGTTTCCCTTCGGGGGCTAGCAACAGAATACACGAGTAGACCACAGTGATACTGATAGCGATAGCGTGAACCCGTTTATTTTCCTCAGGCATATAGACTTTCTGCGTTATATTTCTCTTTTACAATTCGTGGGTCGTGAACTGCAGTCGGAGTTCCAAAATTGAGGGAAAAATCTCAGAGAATTTAATATTAACTGATTATCCATCCATCGCCGACTCTTCGTCTGTTTCTGCGGGCAAAGAAACTGATGTGTTTAATGTATACATGGCGAGTTATAAAACAATCAATCTATTTGTGATTGCAAACTTCCAGTTCGTTGTATCGTTACTCACGTAGCGCTTGATAGTATGAAATGACCAGTAAGAGCCACACATGTAAAACAAAAATAAACAGTGAGCTAAAAGTTACTTCCTTGTTGCGGGTTGAGAACTATGTTTACTTCAGATCCAATCCCATCAGCAAACCGATCCAGCTGGAAAGTTGTCATATTATTGGTGAACAAAACAGGAAAAGGTTTGATGAGTGTCATTCAACATAATGACACCTTGGGTTAGCTTCTGTGCTTGATAAGATTGTAATCGAGTTAGTGAGTTTACCTCCATGGTGTTGATACTCTAAATGTATGCATTTACAGACATATCGCCCAGAATTATCTCAATGGTGCGTTTAACACACTCCTCTTTCCGGGGCAACATTATATTAGATTAAAAACATTAAATTTTGTCACTAGGTAAAAAAAAATAATAATACTAATACAAAGGTACCGCGCTGTCTCTGTCCGGCTTCGATACGTTTGTATCCACGGGTAAAGAAAATTAGTAATGTAACTGTCCGTAAAAAGAGAGCAAGATGGGGCGTTCTCAGCATGCATTGCGCCAGCCAACTGGGGTCAGTTGTATTTGACCTCTTTTGTAGCCTTTCTTTCAAGCCATTAACAACAACAAAATAGCCGATTGATTTCCGTGAAAGCGGCTCTTTCAATCATGGACGCTGTCAGAGAGCACTTATCAAAGTTATCACGGACGTCAACGCAATGCAGTTTGTGCTATGATTGATGTCAATATTTCCTGATAATAGCTTGTGAGGATTTTTTTTAATCCACAGCTTTAGACCTTTATCACTGTGTAATAATAATATTATTATTATGATATCTTTGCTTTTTCGCACATTGTTTCCCGACGATTGTTGCAAATGGGTATATTTACCATCAACTGATAAGCATAGTGGCCATGCGTGTGTCCGACTCTGACTGACATCTTCCTATAATTAGGTTAACTTGTGGCTGGTAAGTCTCACCACAATGGTTGCTCGCAGGGCCCAAGGTTTTTATGGCTATATATTTCAACATGTTACCGTACATTCAACCCTCCCGCTCGACTGCCGTAGCAGAACTTATCGACTCGCCGACCGATTCCCACCATAAATCGATAATCAAAGGGGAATAAGTCGACGTTAACTCAACCGAGTTACATAGAAAAGAAGACGGAAAATGTGTTAAAAGCACCATGTAGTTAAACAAACATGCATTATGCAAAGCGATCACGACTGGGAAGGTTTTGAAGCGAGCTGTTCAGAGCGTCAATAAAATGTGTACCAAATTTAATAGCCTTGAATATCCGTGCAGAAAAAAGGGCTTGTACTTAATATCAAACTTAGTTTGGTTAATACCAAATTATTTCAGTCTAAAATAATGTCGAAGTCGAGAAAACATAGTTTGAAGTCCCTCCCCCAATGTCGTTGTTGTTTCGATTCATGCAATCGAAATAACCCCAATACGAACGTGCACAAAATCTAAAACAAAACAAACACAAATTTTTTTTTCTTCCGTTTTCACTCAAATTTAATTTGCCGAATGTGATGAAAATGGTAGCACGCTGATGGTTGTATGGTGTGTTTAATGATCAGTTGTTTATGGCAATTGTGACTCACTGAATATATATCTATAGAAAAATGATAGTTATAAATAAAACTTTACTAAAACATTATACTTAATCGGCAGACTTAAAATGCTTTAGACCTTCTTTAAAGACGACATTTTGAATTGTATACCCGTTTTTTGCCGGTTATTTACTTATTTTGATCCCAAGTGTATACGCTTAGTTTACGAATGACTTGTTAGATAATCGCATTACTTTCCTACCGGTTGATTTACAAGGCAGTAATCTTGAACAACGCTTTCAAAGGAAAGACAAGTTCAACTACTTTACAAAGTGGTGTTTGTTTTGTCTTTTACTCATCAGAACCTATTAGGCCTTGACCTATATGATTTCATTAATAAGTGGAAAACTACAATACTTTGCGCAATGTACCATAACATTTTAAATTATAATATTCAGGAAATCGTTACGGGTCAACACAAACAAGATAGACGTGTGATTCCTAGACATGTCTTATTATTATGACAACTATTTTCTATAAATTAATACTTTTTGTTCTCGGGTTTCTTGTTTGGTGAAGTTTGATTAATGCAGTGATCCTCAATTTTGATTTCGATTCGATTGACTACGGTTTCATCATTGCATCGCTCTCGGCCATAATCGAGCTTCGGGTGGAAATTATTCGCACATTTTTTGTTCCTTTCTACTGGCAAGAGGGTTGCAATACGGAAGCGTATTATACTAGAGTCGAAGTCGAAGCCAGAACAGGCAATAGTTTGAGTCATCCTGACCAAGAATCACGGCCAATAACTTGTATTAAATGAAGTTATGTGTCCGATATTAGATCATCCTTTCACACTAATTAGCCCTATTCAAACTACTGACCCAAGTCTGGGTGTTATAATCGTATAGGGTATTACTTGAAACTGTCTATAGCCCATCCGCCATGTTTAATTCACGCTGTATTTTTTTCCGAACTGAAACACATGTGTGTGTGTTAACCCTTTGGGTTAAATTGCTTGACCTATTCCAGAGCAAGGTAAGCAATTTACTGGGTTAGGTTTTTTTTTTTTTTTTTTTTTTTTTTACACTGTTCTGGATGTGTGCTTTGCGTCGAATCATCCCAATCCCCCCTTTTCCAACGCTGCACACAACGCGCTTGAGTATACACATATTTTGTCAACGTGTGTAGATCCATAGGCTTATTCACTCATTTCGTGAAAGAGAAATGCACACCCGGTTCTTTATTATGTTATCTTGCTTCCAGTTCCAGCACGTCATCGATCCAATTTGTTCAGGCTATATCAAAAGCTCACGGTAATTCTAATTGCATTATTTCGTTCTTCCCACTACGAGCGTTCGTGTTGGGAACAATGATAAATCGTCAGTAGTTCTCACAATCGTAATCAGTTCTTTCTTTATTTTTTCTTGTTATTGTTTCCCCCAGATAGCTATGAAGTAAATCGTCAACAGGAACATTACGGGAAATGATATGACTGGCCAAATGATAATTTAAAGATCCATTGATGGGGGTTGCCATTGTGAATTATTTAATTAAATTGCTCCAAATTGCCATGAAAAGGCTTTTAACAGGCCAGTGAAAGTGCATAGTGATATAATGTATATGTATTATATACAATGGGATATTTACCTGGTACACAAACGTTAAGAGTTTGGTTGTTAATTAATGTATATATAATTTGAATAATGGATCAAAGTGAACAAGGAAAAGAGTCCTTTATTGACGCACATGGTTTAGTCATGCCCAGCAGTCGTTATAATGGCTATAGGTAAAATCGTGTGCAAACCTCTTACAGCAGAGCTGTACACAATTATATGTTGCAGTTAATATGTTTGCAAGGAGGCACTGCGATGCTTTTGTACAGTGCATTTTGGAGAGATGTGGGATGCGGTGCAATGCATCTTAATGTATCTCTTTTTAAATTAGATTTTTCGAAATAAATGTGAATGACATTAACTTGACAAATTACAAAGTAGGTAGTCAGTGTATTCAAATATTAATATTACTCAATAAGACTATCCCACCCACATGTCACACCGCATAGCTTGGGCTGAACTGTTTATTGGGTTATAAAGTTTGGTTTCGTTGCACTTGTTTAAATAATGTTAAGATCAGTCTGGACTATACACGTTTATTGAAAAGGAATAATTTCAAAGATTCGGATCGAACCGTCATGGCACAAACAAGTAAAATGTAAACATTTTTTTTCCCCGTAGGCACTATTTTTTGGGCGATGGTCAATGCATATTTGTTTTCTTCAGAAAACTGTATTGGGAAAAACAATACTAATTAAATATTATGTAATAAATACAATGACAAAATAGAGTAGTCTGCAGCGTTAAGAATTCGTATAAACACGTACGTGGCCTTTCTTAATTTGAAGAAAAGCACGTCACCGAAACTCAGGCTCCGGAGAGTCCACGTATTGTACTTGTTCGTGATGATACGTGCGGCATATACCGAATTCTCGAAGTGTTATTCTGCTGTACCTTGCAACGCTCGACGATAGATTAGAATGGAAGGAAAGGGGAGGGGTGGGGGTCAAAAAGTCCATTGCTTGTATGCAGTTGACAATGTGCTTTCGTCATGTTACAGTTTTACTTGGCTTTCAAGTTGGTATCTTGTTTTTGAAGATTTTTTCTTTGAACAAAATTATTAGCCTCACCAAGTTTTCTACCGCAAATGCACTACGTGCATACATACAGATAATGTGTTTGCTTGTTCATTCTATTCATCTATTTATTTTTTAGAAATGCATATAGCCTATAGTAATAATTTGATGAAAACATTGCAGTCGAGGTAACATAACCACTGTTCTCATAGGACACAAAACACGTTCAATTTGCTGGCTATAGTGACAATTTCCACTTTCTTCAAGATAGCAATGTCAGGTCTCAAAAAAGAAAAAAAAAACATGACAGAATATGACCTTTAACCTTTGCCGGTGTTAAGTTGTGTCGTCCATATGAATGCATGTAACACAGCTGAAAGGTAATCTTATCCGTTTATATATATCCACGAACAAAGTATATTTTATGAAGCATAAACAGCGAATGAGAACAGAAAGATTGAACAGCTTTAAATGATATAATATTTAAAGCAGTGTACATTCATTTGACTTTGATGATTGTACATTCCTCAGCGGACGTGAGCACGTGTGTACACGCGTTCGTCTTGATTATGCCCGCACATTAGAACAATTACCAGGGCCAACACACACTGAGCAGAAAACCTTTATTTCGGCAGTTTCTTGTGGGCATCTCTATGGCGATAACTATGGCAACGAGCACAGCGCTATCCACTTAAAGGCTGAGGACATTTTGCCATTGCGGAAGCCGGAAATTTATTTAGCTGTCACATCGATGTATTGTGATGGCATTGTGGGAATTAGGAGAGGACAGAAACATGGCATAATGAACAAGCCTATAATTGTTTGGTTCGCCATTGAAGATTGTTGACCCCGGTGTGTGACATTCGGTTTGCTTTACACACACAACGGAATTGAGTTTTCGGTTCTTCCCCCCCCCCCCCAAAAAAAAAAAAAAAAAAAAAAAAAAAAAAAACCCCTGTTTTGTTCTTCAGTTTTATAGATAAAAAGCACATTGGAAAAAAACTTGTAGATCTGTAATTTTATAAACTTCTACCATGGGAATACCAATACACTGTACAGCGCACAGTCTGTTAATTGAGGCAGATGCATCAACAGGGAACATGTTTTGGGAAACGAAGGAGGAGCTGACACAAGTTCTTTCAACCCTATATGATTGGTAGTACTGGTTGGTACACGTGACTTTTAGCTGATCTCTGTTCACTAGTAGGAAAACAACATTATAAACCTAAACTTGTAGGTACAGCTTGGCTGTCGGAAGCACGTCTTAATACTCATACATTATTATTTTACCAAATTTATATATTTATTTATTTATCTATTTCGTCTTGTTTAACCAGGGCAACCCCATCAGTAATCAAAGAACTGTTCTCCCTGTGGGCCCCGGGGTAAAGGCATTATCAACGTATTCTTCACCCAGAATCTGGTATTTTCTGGCAAATTTGTTACAATCAATACATTTTGTTTTGCTATAATTTCATGAATTAAGAAGATAGAAAAAAACTAGTGGGTGTCTCCGGTTGACAACTTTTGTAAGAGAACTTGTAAAACATTAAATTGTTTCCCCTAAATTAAAATATATATTAAAATAAAAAACAACTGTCATTGGACGTACATCGCATCAGTAAAAGGAAACAAAATATGTTTATAAAATTCAGATGTGTAGTTGCATGGCATTTTCCAATTCATTTAGTGCCATTGATATTTTTTGTGTTGAGTGTACACCGATCGTTTGCTTATTAATCAATGGTTGGCAAAGCCTACGCAAGCTTTGAAGCTGCCCTATTGTATACTTTCATCATTATGTGTATTCCTTCAACCGCACTGTAATCTCTTTGATACCATGGCTTATTGTGATTAATTGACATTGTACGCTCATTTTGTTTTATTTTAATCAATCCTGTGCGTGTCAGACTCACACTTTGGGTAATCATGACAATTATCATGGGAATTCATACTGTATTCTGTCATCCTACTATGGACGCCATCAGCTAATTGGTACCTGTCACTGTTCAACAAGGTCGTATTAATAAGAGCAGGGGAAAAAAACCAATAACTCCATGCACAATAAAATTGACGACAGTCAAATAAAAGCTCTAGACACAAAGAGCTTCTGCGACACCGCCAAAGGTCATTATAATCATAACTCGGATAAAGTTGTAACAACTATACCATTTTATGAACAATAGATGCATAAAACATGTTTTTTTTTCTCTCCATTTTTTAAACAAGAATAAGACAAGCAGAAATAACTCCGCACTTTTCTAGGTTTTAACGACAGAGCAGTGCACTTTGTCATGTCCGCATTGTAAATTTATTCCATGGCGTTTGTGAAAACAGCAGACTAAAATTTCATAGAAAACTGCCAACATGATCAACCGGATGAAACTCGAGACGGTGGCGGGTTGCGTATGGTATCTCCTTCATCGACATGGAGAAGGTACGAGATGTATAGATAATATCTGTACATCTCAATTCTCATGATATTATCATGCTGAGATTTAAGAGAATTTGCATTATATTCTGGTTGAACAGTGTTTAGGCACAGAATCTCTATCTGAAAAAAAATAGTTCAGTTCACCTGACAGCAGCACTGTGCCTGATGTTCAGATATTCTTTGCGTCAGTTAAACTTGGTACAAGGGTGAAAGAATAACTTTGACGACCTGGAAATTCCAGATTGACACACCCTTTTTTAGCTCTCATACACACACAAACACGCACACGAAATGCAGGCAACTTACAGAGTGCTCGAAAGTACAACGCCAAACGTACCCCGTGCTAACGGTGAATTATCACTCAATTGTAAATGTGTTTTCCAGGTGGAGCACATGCAGTTTTCAAGTACAGGCTTGCACTATCAGCCTCAGCGCGATTCCAACTAAATTGATGTACATGGCTCAAGATACTTAAACCTAAATTCATTAACTGCAGAGCATGATGGCCCCGATGCCGGTAGACGACCACTTCGACACGGAACACAGATCTCATGAGTCGGACGAGTCTTGTACCACCGTCGACTCAATTAAAGTAAAGAGCCTTCTATACTTGAGAAGGGTTCTAGGGTTGATGGTATTTTGCTCTTCTTTTTCATTCTTCCTTTTTTCTTTAGTTCTTTTTGAATTGTTTAAATTTTTACCGTTGTCTTCATAGTATATGCATCAGGGTAGTTCATCGGATGTTTTGCAATTAATTGCGAACTAGTCGAACTTTTTACGACACAACCTTCCATCCGGCGACAGAATTTCCTTCCGTTTACAGCTAACCTCGTTCACTGCAGATCCCAGGTGTTTAGGGATTAGACGTTCATATGTTCCACAAGGGCCTCGACACTGTATAAGTTACCGATTCAATGATTCTCATACATATACTACCATGGATAAACCTTAATACAACTATTCAGGCTAAAATTGGAATCATCTCTCGCATTTCAGTGCACCATGGGACAGCGTGTTTTGAAGCATTTCGCAGAAAATGTCCGGAGAAACGCACGGATCGTTTTGATATGTTTGGGCAACGGTCTGGCAAGCCTATAGGGATGTTGCATTGAACAACGAAAACTCAACATAAAGTACAACGGGGGGGGGGGGAATGGTTTGTAAAACCATATGAGCCATACATTAGTTGTTAAGTACGTGTTGTCTCAAGATATAATACGTGAAATAATAAGAACATAATTATTAAACACAAATGAATACGTAATTAGTATGGCTAGACATCTCTTACCAGGCTTCGCCTGTTTACATTTCGTTTGATATGTTTTAATTCATGCCAGACCATGTGATGATTCACCTGTACCAGGTCCATTAACATTTATTTTTTTATTAAACTCCAGGCTAACTCCACGTTTACTACGGAGTCCTTGGTCGCACAAAAATCGCCATCGATTACGAGACATATCGACTTAACCTTCAGCAAATCGATTGCAACATTACAAGCTTATGATTTGTTTTAAAGGGGTTGTACAAGGTCATTTCGTTTTGGTTCGAATGGTACATTCAGCTCGGGCAAACCACTTTAGTTTTCTAGAATCTTAAGTAGACATATGAATACGTCAATTATAAGGGATTAAGCCATGCTGTAAAAAAAAGTACATGATTTATTTTTTTATTAAACTCCAGGCTAACTCCACGTTTACTACGGAGTCCTTGGTCGCACAAAAATCGCCATCGATTACGAGACATATCGACTTAACCTTCAGCAAATCGATTGCAACATTACAAGCTTATGATTTGTTTTAAAGGGGTTGTACAAGGTCATTTCGTTTTGGTTCGAATGGTACATTCAGCTCGGGCAAACCACTTTAGTTTTCTAGAATCTTAAGTAGACATATGAATACGTCAATTATAAGGGATTAAGCCATGCTGTAAAAAAAAGTACATGATCTTATACCTCTTTAATTCGGAAAAAAAGCCTATTTATCATCAGGAAGGTGATTGCACATTTTTTTCTTCTTCACATTTTCCCTCAAAGCAACAGCTTTACAAACGGATACATTTACCCGGACCGGTTTACAGGGTAATAATAGGAAGCCGATTTGTAGATTATTTTTAGACTTGTCAAATCATCAGCACTCAGGAAGGTCATGAGATACATGGACGATCAAAAAGTTTGGATAATATTATAAAGGTCGGTACAGATCTGATCTCATAAAAAAAAAAAAAAAACAAAAGCAACATCATTTCCCTTTTAAGAAATGCAAAACTTGAAGGAATGCAATACTTGAAAGAAAACGAGGCATTTCTGAAGTTGCAAATGCAACAAAATACATATGAGAACGTGGTTAAACAATTAACGTCTCTATGCACCACGTCAATATGATTTAGGCCTTCATCTGAGGCCATTTAAAGTAATTTCCCCCTTTTTATTCCATACCGTCCATACGGTACCTAAATTAACTTAAATTTTTGACAGTTGACTGTGCACCACTCCCCTACAATATTACCGATTTGAAGAGTATTGTTTTCAATTTTTCATTTTACATAAAAAAAATAAATAATAATAAACCATGTTAACCATGGATGTTTCTCCCCAACAAAATGAAGTCGAGGCATAAATCAAAACAGAATTGGCCGGCTCTGTGAACCTCGGAAGGGTGTGTGTCAATTTGGGAAGGGGGGGGGGGGTTGTCAGGATTCAATACCACAGCTGCGCAGCACGATTAGCGAAGTACAGGTACTCATCGTTGCTAACCCCAGGGGTTCGACGTGGACTCCACTAAACGACATTTCGTGTTTGTGTAAGTGAGGGGGTGTCATCCCGTTCCCTTTGCAACCGAGGGCTTTAACTCTTTAGTCCGCTGCTCCGCCTGAGTTTGCTGAAAACATGTTTAGTTTTCAAGACTCGTGCAGAAAATTAATCGAATCGTGGTTCAAAACATTTTAAAAAGATACCTAGGCGTGTTATTTACGTATGTTGTCGTTCTTTTCGTTAATATTGTCATTATTTCAATTTCGGAGGTGATAGGTTCCAAGGGAAAGATATGTGCCTCCCGTTAACGGTTACCGCCAATTGTTTTGAATGTTATTTTTTATGGGGTTAAAATGAACACAATATTTTGGAGGCTGTTACCTGGCATCAAATGCCAATATTGATTAATTGCTAAGGCATTAGGCTATTTTTTGACAGTATCGTCATGATGAAAGAAAATTCAAATGTATTGTTAAAAGTGAGCGTGGTGTTTGTAAGAGCTACAAAATGTCATCATCATTAGCGTTAATATTTTTTACAATTCAACTGTGAAGGGCAAAAATTAAAAAAAATAAAAATATTTATATAAACGATTGCCATTGTCTTGACACCAACACGTACTAATGAGTAAAATGACTATCCAGTTTTATTATGATGTTGCTTTTTTTTTGTCTCTCTCTAAACACGAGCTGGTGAGCGTTTCCCACTACCACACTCTTCTATACAGTGTGTCGCTTTGGTCGGCTGGGCGGTCCAGTGGCTAAAAGGTTAACAAAAAGGATCTGGAAGTGGACGTTTTCCCTTCAATTGTGTGTACAAGTCCAATGGGGACGTCGCTAAAAGTGAGGACCAAAGTGACTGGAAGTGATTGTTTGCACGGTAGCAGCATGCCACCACATCAAGGCCCAAAGTGTGGTGGTGGTAGCTAGCTATAAAGCATACCATGTGCTTGATTTTGTTTTGGTGGGGAGGAATCCTACTGAAGTCAAATAACGGACTGGTGTATGGTTCTAAGAACTCCTAGATCTGCAACGATCTCACTCCACTCCAGTCGAACTGTGGGTCTTAATCTGACGAATGACTTGAGAATTGCAAATAAAGTGACGCCTATACAAACAAACAGAGTTGCTACAGTACTTACGTTTGAGATCATGGGTAGCTTCCACGCTGATGCCACTTTTGCCTCTGTAACACAAGCTTGATCTGGTCCGAAAAAGGCGACCACTCCGTCCTTCCACTGTTGGGTGAGTTCATCGATGGATATCAGCTCACAGCCCAGAGTATCGGAGAAGGTGTAGGACACATTATACTCCGGTAACAGGTCCGGCAAGCTATTCACTTTTAACACGGCCGCAGTCATGGCGCCGCCCGAAACCCTGGCATGGAGGTAAGCGGTGTTACTGGAATCGAATGTACCTAACAGCCCCAGTCTAATTGGTATAAGTGTGGAGTTCGTGCTGCTGTTGTACGGTAAACCTCCGTAAAAAATAAGATTGCCATCAGCATCCCGTCGTGGGGACAGTGTGCCGGTTGTGACCCTTTCCATACAGTCATCTTGTGCGCTGACGACACTCGCCAGAACAAAACAAGTGCCCAGTATTGCCATCCAACGTACGGGACCGAACGCCGCCGGTAATTTTCCAGCCGGGGCCCCTCTGAGAAATCGAGGGACGCACCGGTGCTCCACCCAGCTTTGTTTCCTTATTCTGGGAGACAGTGAGGTCTGCTGTGGCAATACCATTGAAGGCTCCATTTTGAAAAGTTTGGGAACGTCGACAGATTAATTCACAGCAGTCGCCGATTTCAAAAATCTACACGCAGCCTGCTCTTCCTGTTTTCGGATTGCCTAATGCAGAGACAACATTGTTCTTTTCCCCTGATGATGCGAACAAGTGGTTGTACAATTCTTCAGGTGGTTCAGTGGGAAGTGGCTGCTGCTGCTGCTTCTTAGTTGGTTCTGTATTTTGTGAAGAGCAAGGTTCATGACCTAGTCTACTTTAAGCAGTATGCCCCGTGTGGAGTCCTTCAGTTCAACGTGCCGTGAAGAGGTTTCTTTTTGGACTGTTCTGAAAAGCTGGTGGCATTCATAAACCAGAACGAGGAACTACAACAGATACATAAAAGAAACACTCGAAAAACAGCGAACTACCACTCACTGCGAAGGTCTTTCCGTGTACCCAACGATGACATGACATATCTAAAAGCCTGCTGTGACTCAAAAATACCAAACGTCACACACAAAACTGCGCAATATGGCCTGGTACACACGACACATAGGAGCCTAGCCAGTATTTAGTTCAAGTTTTCCCGGTCGCCGGCACCGACTGCTGAAAATGACATCTTATAATAAATCACAGGGGTCTCGGACGCACACGGTAAATCGATGAACATGTAGCGAAAAAAGGCAGGGTCAAGTCACTTGTGCATGTATACCTTTGTGTGCCATCACAATGCCATGCCTGCTGCAAAATATTATTGTGCGAAGGAGTGACACAAATGCATGAATACAATATTATTTCTGTAGTCTGGCTGTTCACTGTGTATACCGCTGCTGCACACACGGAAACCAGCGCCCTTTTGGCACTCCACTTGTTGTAAGCGTACTTCCCCGTGACACACAGTCGACCGTCACCACTCTAAAAAGTTTGATCACTGAAGCGATTTTAGGGTAAGCACACGGTTCACTCTGCCCCGGTAAATTTACAACGGATGAACTCCGTAGTTGCAACACTCGGAAGAAGAAACAAAGTTCTCCGTTTTATCCATACGGCAATCTGTGGCGTTTTTCAGTGTCCTCTCCTCCAGCTCTTCATGTATCTCCTTTCAAAGACGCCGCCACACAACCACCTTCGTATTACCTCCCAAAGGCACCGGTGCATCGACGGCTCGTTTATAAAAAACTGTACAGTACGTGTGCTGTGGAATTGGCGGCAGGCGGTACATTAAGCCAAAACCCGCCCTTGTAGTGAAGGCTCCAAAGCACTGGCCAAAGTGAAAGTAGATAATGAACGCGTACTGAATAGGACTCCCTCTCGCTGTGTGCACAGGTTGCAATGTACTGCACAATGTACATGCCTACTCCATGCTAGTAGAGGATGGGTATCTGACCTATCCGGGTTCGTCACACACAGCCTTCGCAGAGCGCATGGGCAGACCAGCCCACAATTCCCTGGCAACCGTTTCCAGTGTACCGGATACATACAGCGTATTCAATAAAGCTCCGATAGCCTGACCGTGCCAGGGAAGAATGCGAACTCAAAATTTCGCCAATATAATTTTTTTGTTTGTAGTTCAATATAAGTGGAGGTTGTCAACGTGACCCAACCTTTCTTGTCACGTTTTCGATGCTCAGGCTTTTTTTTTTTTTTAACATCAAGTAAAACGACTGGAATGACTTCAGTCGAAGCATCCCCAACAGTGAAAATGAGACTTTTTTCTATGGCGCCCCCAATTTATGTATTTCCACTTGACTGCTCTTGTCACCCTTGTATGCATGTATGTGTGTTGTCTTGTCATTTAGCCTTCGAGAAAGACCCTGCTATGGTCGAAACGTCAGGCCAATAACTATTTTTTTTTTGCATTTATACTACCGGTCCTTTTGGTTGGTAAGTAGTTTGCAACAGCTTATTCTATTTTCTCAAAAATAATAATGATTAGATAAATAAATAAATGAATACAAATACACTTTACATTAAGGGATGAGCATAGATAAAATCGCAGAGCTGGGCAGGACCAACAAGGAAGTGTTGTTTTTAATAAACACGAGTATATGTTATCGAAACTGAAAATCATTTACAAACTGAACTCTTTACAATTGGAGTACAAAATATATTCGAAAATGATTTATTACTGCCCGTTCAACAGAAAATGTCATTGTCTTTAAATGTACTGTTAAGATGCATTGACGTCATAAATGACACATGGATCTAAGCGTTAAGGCTATGTACACGTCTACACGAGACAACACACCAACCTACCAGCATATCGGTGCAGTGCACTTCATCTTCACAGTGTACTATCTCATAAAACAAAAAAAAAACAAAAAAAAAAAAAAAAAACGACCTGCAGAATTACGAGAAGCTAATGAGGCGAGGCTTCCAAATATTACTTTGAGTTTCATTGGAAGATTAAGAAAAGCGAAAGGGCGTGAACTAATTAATTGTCGTGACGTTATAAGTAAGAGAAATGCGTTGCAACCAGCCAAGAATTATCCAACTATACGTTTGTGTTGTATTGTTCCGTGTATCTTTGAAGTGAATAAGCGTTGATAAAAGTTGTTATAATTGGTATTATGTTTTTGGTGAAAATCGTATTGGCTGATTTTTTTTTCAGAAACATGCGCAGTCTTGTTTGTTTCAAACGGAGTTGTTTGAAATTAAAGCGGTTTTCTAAAACCCGAGCTAATCAACTGCCGAGGTAAAGGGAACATAAAGATGACAAAACTATATTATGGAGAACACGGGGCAACGATTCGCGGTCATGAGATTCATTTGTATACTGTTGTCTGTTTTTTACTGGCTTGCTGTTTACCTGAATACAGTCTGTCATGTCCATGGTTCAGTTCGTTTGTTTTCGGCTGGGGCTTAATGCCGAGCCGAAATGTCGGTAATAAAAGCATGATTAATGCTGGCTCTATTTTATAGTAACACTTGGCAATGCACTAAACTATAAGAATGCACCGCCTCGAGTGATATTGAGCAGCGCTAATGTGGGCAAAAAAATGAGTACACATTCTTTGGCTTCGCATTACACAGGCCTTAAAAGCGACAAATCAAAGTTTCTTTCCGCTGACGTGTAAGTATATTTACTTACTCAAGGAATACTTAAAGGAACATTACAGAATTGGTTTTTGCAAACAAAACAGTTGCTGGCATGTAAGCACTTTATGTAATCCACCATATACATAAACTGACAAACCTGTAGAAGTTTGAGATCCATCGGCCATCTGGGTCACGAGAAAATAGTGAACAACCGATTACACATTTGCATGAAATCATATAGGTTCAACAAATGAATAAAACGCTCACTGAGCAATAAACTCCGATCGGAAACTTAGTGTATTCATTTCTCATCAAATATGGCGTTTCAGACAGAAATATTTCAAGGGATGTTTTCTACTATCATCACCATTAGACCGTGTAAGTTTTATATAAATCTGTGATCAAAAAGTATATTTTACAAGTTTTTTTCTTACCAATTCTGTAATGTTCCTTTAATAGAGAATGCAATGTTTTCATGATATTTAAGGGGGGGGGGGGTACATCATTGGGGTTTTTCGTTTACGAAGAGGGAATTCAGTTTTTCTCGTTGCTAGAGTAAAAACACATACCACCAACTTGTGAGACTTTATTTAATTCCGTTTTTAGAGCTTAAAACGAACTCCAATTGCCTTCATTTTTTTTCGTTTTTTTCGTGCTTGCAATTCTGCCAGTCATAAAACTGAAGGACATTACTATACTGTGTTATATTATACAACATTTGCTGGTTGAATCCAGCACTCTACAGTCAGACAATACAGCATCTCTTTAATTGAATTGCCACTTCAGGGAAAACAAGTGCAATCGATTAACCCATGTTCACGTGGTTTTACCGTTAAGTTATTTTATAAATAATGCAGTTGACAAGGGTGAAGGCCACTTGGTGAATGTGCTATATTTTTAAGTCAATACATCCTTAATTAATAATGCCAACCAGTAAATGTTGTATGGGGAATGCGTTGAGTGTTATAGTGCTACTTTCCCTCTCCCTCTGCCGCTGGTTCGAATCCAGCCTTAAGCCAGTGTCTATTTTAGTCCAATTTCAAGAAAAATTGTGTTGATTTTTAGACTGTTATTATATAATGGTACAGAGGCGTTGTTCTTAGTCATTCATTGTATATTTCGGCTGGTGGTAGGACAATCCCAGTATGCGTTTTTCATACTGGAAATCGGCTCATTCAAGCAAAATTCACTCGGAACATTAAAGTTAGACATTATCAATACCACGCGTGTCTGCATAAAGCAGAAAACATGGCTGATAGTCATTGTGTAAACGTATTGTATCTCAGTGGCGTACCAGTTTACCTGTGTTAGTTAATTACACGGTAGTAATGTCAATGTTATTATAACCTCCATATCCTTCAACCTGTTTCCACTGTTTTGCAAGATACCCATGTGTGCCCTAGAGATGTAAACGCACATTCGTGGAAATGAATCTATAGAGAAGTCACACCAGGGAAATCCAACGACTGAAAACCTACACAACAGAAAAGGAGGAAATATCCTGCACAACGTAACAAAGTATATTATAGGCACGCCAAAAAGGGTTCATCAATTGAAAAGCTATGAACCGGGACTGGTAAACAGTTCACGGTTGAGGAACATAAAAAGAAAAAGAAAAAAAAAAACTTTCACAATGTGAAATCATAATTAACTGCCTTAATTGACTGGCCACATGGGCCAGACTAATCAGACTAATTGCACAACGAGTGGGCGGAGGGGGGGGGTGGGGGGGGACAGGCCGCCAATGGATGTCCGTGTTTTTACACGTTTTATCATAAACACCTTGATACGTTTTAAAATTACGCAGATTAAGATCTGTTTTAGTAAAGACACAAAAAATGATAACTGTCAATTTGCCCGAAGACCCCATCTTGAAAGAAAGAAATATAACAATCTTAAAATAATGTAGTGTACAAATTGCAAATGAATTAATATGTACGCGTAAAAAAAAGGCGTTGATTTTAGATCATTGATTTTAGATCGCTTTATAAAACGAGTTGAAGCAATTGCAATGGTTAACTCTTATATATGTATACGTAATACTTTATATAATTATATTTATATAGATACGCAACCTTTGTTAATAATAATTTTGGGCTTTTATAAGCTTTGATATGTTAACTTTCCTGAATACCTTTTTTTTTTTTTTAATATTAAGATTCATTGTTTACTATGTTATTATTATTGTGATTTTAATATTTCTTGTAATGAAACCAACGCAAGCCTGGGGAAACCTGTAAACAAAGGTGCTTGCTGGGTAAACCAGAAACACCGGGGTTAACCCTTACTCTTTTACGATAAAAGTGTTATTTTTTTTTTTAGTTTTTTTTTTTATATTTTTTTTTACGAGCATGCACTGCCAATCCTAGTACGGCCTAATGTACCACCTAAAGGACAAAACACTTACAGATAAAGTATCTTGCTCAAGGACACAAGTGCCACGACCAGGACTCTGCTGATGAGAAACACCAGAGCTTGAGTCCGATGCTCTTAACTGCTTGTCCACGACACACCGCAAGAAAAGAAGATTCATACAGCCACTCGTTTCCCTCCGTGAAAATTATAAGGTCGAAATGTCAACGCGGCCACGTTAACAAAATAATAATTGAAAGAAAAACAATGTTTCCCCTTGATAAGATGTGAACAACAGTGTGCAATTAACCGACCCGGAGGTACCGCTTATTACAATTTCAATTACCAGTTGTTTTGCCACCCACCCCCCCCCCAATTTAATTGTCATGATGAATAATTGCGGACATTAAAAGGTGATCATGAACAGTGTGCCTTTCTCACACAAACGGAAAAAAAACCGGTGAAGTTCATCTCGTTTTAATGACTTCCTCGGAGGTGTTCGTCGGTACAGAAACGGACAGAGAGGCATAAATGAAATATTCACATCTATTTTATTTTGTTTTGGTTATTGGGGCTGGTATAGATCAATCATCGGCTGAGCATCAACACTGACTTTTTTGTCTTTTGAGTGTGCAATGAGTCGCTTCCAATTATAGCACTGATGTATCAACCAACCCCATATCATTGCAATTGTCGAGTTTGCATACACTTGGTTTACCGCAATGTTGTCTAGAGTGTTTTATGGCTCATTTATGGACTTGGATCATCATCCAGGGGTCCCAGGGTGAACATGAAACGATAGTAAACAAATAATAACATAAAATCTCCATGGAGATAAACTCATTCTTCAAATTATTTTTATCAAGATGCCCTCCGTTCCAATTTTGTGGAGAACATAACATACGGTGGATTTAATCACTAAGCACAGAATGAGTGGCCATCTCGAACCACATAAACAACCTTGCCACAAAGCTAACTCATTTATGTCGGCCAATTAAAACTACGCGGCCAACATTGTATGGTTGTGAAGGACCAGTGTCTGCAACATTACACATGAAGATAACAAACCCGGGAAGCCTTAAAGCACAATCGGTTATCGGAGTCAACAGAAAACAGTGAACAACCACATTATCATGTTGTCTTTTTAAACATGGAGTTTTGTACTCGCGAGGTTAAAACTATAATTGTTTTATTAACTTCTCACAAACTATAGCAACTAAGGCAAAACTATTACACGACTCAATGGAGAGTTTTCCCACCATGACCAATTTTATACCATTTAAGTTGTTTGGAAGACTGTGTTATATTTCCAATTATGCAAATGTTGTGCACACCCTTTATTATGGTGCATTTGGTTTAGAAAATGAAAACCATTGGAAAAACGCATGTTTTTTTTCTGCTGGGAAGGGTGTTTTTTTTTAAATCAAAAGTAAGTTTTAAAACAATAGTAGTGTTTGTGCAAACATCTTTTCCAAAATTGACATGACTGTAAAAAACCGGGGATGGGGGAATCCGAAAAGAGACACAGGGATATCACCTTTCACTCTTGTTACAAGAAATGTTTATACTCTGCTGAAATCTCGATTGTAGATGATAAACACATTGATTATGCAGATGGAGCTGTCCATATTTCGGCAGTTAGGCAGTGTTCGACGGCTTTGGTAGTGGCTATGGCTGGATCGCCGATAAGGCTTATTCGCAAAAGCCATACAGCCAAAGCCGAAGTCTCTTGATTCAGACATGGCCTTAGGGGTTCACCCCACTAAATATTAAAAGGAGAAAACGGAGAGTAGGCCTCATTAATAATTTGTAGGCCCTCAAAATATACTATATAAGACAGATTTGAGAGCTAAACAAAGGGGTGCAGTGTACAAAATATTTGCCCAACTGTGACATAGGCCCTGAAGAATGGTCCTATTTGCCCAGGGATGTAAGGACAAGATTGCTGCTCGGACGTTTGGAAATTTACACGGGGGTATAGGGGTGTTTTTATTTGGGGGAGAATAACTCGACGGGCTTTGGAACTCCCCAAATCAAAATGAGGATAAAAATTCAAGAGGCAATGGATTCAGGCCTCTACTGTAAACAACTGTGTGACTTTTAACTATTACAATTTTTGTTTTGAATTTTGAATATTTAGCATTTCGCACTGTATGCTATGGGGGTTTATTTAGCGGGGTGCAGCCTTAGGTCAGGATAATACGTTTAATTGACAACTGAGGGCGCTGTGTTGTGAGGTCACGATATGTGGTATTGAAAAACACGCACTCCGTTTGAACTACTCCTTAAAGTATTAGTACATTTTATTTTGAAATTTGTACCGAGCGCTTTAATAAAACCGATACTAACTACCTAATACAAAATATGTTAAATAAAGCACTTATACTGATAAGGTTCGGGTAAGAAATGCAATTCTTAGCAACACGATGAAAAGCATTGGCAAACAAGTTTGCATTCAACAATGCTGTAAAAAAAAAAAAAAAAAAGTAATAATAACAAAAACTTAATAAAAAATAAATGCCAATTGTACAGCCGCTTTATATGGTCTCTGTTACACCAGAGATCCCATATCTTCCAACTGCTCATTTCACACGGTATACAATAACAACATCTCGTTGCCAATCATTTTCTAAAATATGTGCATCTTTGCCACAGATATTTAGGAATTTGGAATCTTCGCACGTCTATGCAGAGTCACAGACTAAACTGCGAGTTCAAGTTGTCTGATATTATCGTCGATGATGGGTAGGTCGGGGTGTGTGTACGGACCTCCGTGACTGAGAGCCTCTGACAAACGATCTAAATAACGAGGAACTAACAGGTCGAGTTATACCCTCGTATAGTTGTAGCATTCAAGACGTTCTTGGGCGAGAAAACTTATCACGGCAAGTAGACATGAAATTCGACGTAATTATGACTTTCAGTGAGTTGCACTGGCGAGATAAATTATCACTGTGAGGTTGTCTTGTCGCATCAATCATTATGTTTGATAAGTTGTAAGACCCTTATGGTTTCTGCAGTGCATAACATAAGAACTATTGTATCAATATCAATTAGACTAGTGGAACATCTTATTTGAACACTCCATCCTCCTTGGGTGAAGAAAAGAGTCTGACCTTTTTTTCTGTTTTTTTATTTATTTATTTTTTGATCTGGGAATTAGTATTCATCAACGCTGTTGCACACAAAGGACATGGCAAACGAATCTCTTCCCCCTTTTCATTTTAGTAATTCATCATCGTAAGTGTACATTCTGAAGTGGCAATAAAGCCCATGAATTATTGAGACATTTGAAACACGATACATGACTACAAAGCACTGATGTATACGAGAAGCAATGGCACGCTCTCTTAATTGCTGGTTGGAGAGATAATTATTGTCCAGTATTCTTGGCATAACGAGAAGACCTTCACCACAAATTTGCGATTTTCATTTTTTTTTTTTTAAGTCGCCCTCAAAGTGTTTGAATTTGATGTCATCACAACGTAGTGTTTCCTAACTCTCCACCGGCAGTGAATATCAATCAATAATAGATCGTCCCATTGCCCAACTGTGAATCAAACCATGTCGCTACGCGTGTGAAAATCAAATCTTGCCCTTGCCCCAATGAGAATCATGCCGTCTCATTGCCCAATTGAGAAACACATCACGTCGTTGCCCAACAGCTGATGTTCGAACACTGAATATGCAATGAAGATCACAGTACGTGAACACTATCCATATTAAAGACTCATAAAAGAACATTAATGCTTTGTTAATCATAAAAGAGGTTATTTATGGGGCATCTACGACGTGGATCGGATCCATAGCCTGTATATTCCAAGGAAACTAACTGAAGTAACCGATACCATGCAATTCAAGCAAGAACATTGGTCTCCTGTTATGTTCGCTAAGAAATATCCAACATGCAGCGAGTGTTAGTTTCACCATGATGTCAAGTCGTAATGATGTGAACATCGGGCAAACCGGGCTGAACCATAATTGCTTCTCCCCATCCGGTCATATAAAAAAATGAGTGTGCATAGTAAGACCATGTTGTGTGGATTTATTTCAGTTGTGTATCGGCTTTCACAGATTATATAATTAAAAGGACGCACGAAGATGTCTTTTTTTACAGTAGTATTTCGAAACTAAAAAATGTGAACATCGGGCAAACGGCTAAACCATAATTGCTTCTTTCCACCCGGTCATATAAAACAAATGAGTGTGCACTTAATGCCACCAAATGTACGTATTAATTTAGAACCCAAAAATGTATAGTAAGACCTTGTTGTGTGGGTTGATTTAGATTGTGTACCTGCTTTCACAAATCATGTTATAAGAAGGACGAACAAAGATATCTTCGCTACGGTAGTATTTTGAAACTAAAAATTGCATTGATCATTATAACATGGAATTTTATTTTTCACCACGTACAACGACTCGCGAATTTCTTTTAAAAGGAAAAACTCGAATTGTTTAATTTATGCAGTCTCTCCTGTACTCAGAATCTTGTCTTGACTGATCATTTGTGTCTCGCATAGTGAAACTACTTAATTCTGCTGACCTTGAACCAAACGGTTGAGCGCATTCCCGTCTATTCCATTACCAATAATGCAAAGCACAACTTCACAGTATATCTGGTCTCTGCAGACGAGGAAGAGAGCGGGGGGTTAATGAAACATTGAAAAGATAACGAGGTCTTTCTTAAAGAACTGTAATTGGTTCTTGTGTTAAGAACTATTTGTCACCCTTTTTCATAGGGCGTATGACCTCCCCAGGGGGATTGGGGGCAACTGCCCTCCCGAATTCCGCATAAACAGTTGGGAAAATTTGGGCACAGCATGAACAAAATAAATTGACATAGAAAGCCAAAGGAAATTTTACCCACTTCTAGAAATTGGTAATTGATTTAACATGTGTACAACTTTTGGCAAATCAACCCCCGTGCCCCCCCCAAAAAAAAAAACCTTCATTTCTATTTTTATTTATATATTTTGTTTTGTCACAGCTGTAGTCTGTCTATAAGTGAAATTATCATTTTGGTATTATTCAGCAACGTGTCCTATTGTTTGATTTTTTGTCATTGATGATCTGTATCTCAGAGTCTGTATTTTCCCCTCTATTACAATCGTTCGTCTACCTTCACTAGGTTTTCGTAATATTTGTCACCACATTTTAAATCTTCAGTATCTGTCAGTATCTGTCCCATAAATCAGTCCCTCCTTGTTTTAGTTGGTTTTGTTATTAATTATATATAACCTTTATTAACTTAGACACCATCTAATCTCAAGTTTAATCTCAGCTGGCCTATTTACCTCACACGCCCTAATCCGGGTTTCAAATCATTGTTTCAACGCGCGTGATTCGATGCGCCGAGGAATCGGCAGTGAGTGTTTACAGTTGTATACGAGGTAAACATCGATAACAGATTTATCAAACGCGTTATCAGGATGAGCATTTCCAATCATGAATCCTTGATCATTATTTACCATCACCGTATCCAATTTCACTGTTTGAGTTGCAGTCTAGCATCATCACCACAACCCTAACTGTAATGTTATGCCTTTCTCGTCTTACTTATTCCTTTTACCACAAATGTAACGATTCAACCTCTCAAATACGGAGTACAGGATTGATAATTATCGAGAATCAAACATTTTTTAGTCTTTCTCTGTTCACCGATTATGAAGTTCATACTAGTATTTTTTACTCAGTTTCAATATTTGTCTGAAGTAGAAATCATGGTGTCTAAATACCCTCTTAAACAAACAAACAAACAAACAAACAAACAAATGTATTTTTTGTTATAATAATTAATCCCCAAATTTGAATGAATAAATAAATGTAATTTTACAAAGTGAATAATAAAATAAATACATACATTAAAGAATAATTAATTAGCTAGTCAAAAACTATTTATAGTTAATACTTAACAAACAATATTGATTCAAAACAAATAATAAACAATAATAAAATCAGTACAAATAATAGCCATCATCATCATAACAAATAATGAAACTGATTAAAGTAGCATCTTTGGGGTTTACAACATCTTTCATAATGCTAGGTTTAGTCTACCTTTAAAACCGGGCAACTTAAAGCAATCAGTGATATGGGAATTAATCGTCCAACGAGTACATCGTGCTAATTTGTCAACAAAGTATCAATTTCTTCCGTTTATAAGAGCGACTCAGTATAGGGCCCTAAGCCAATCTCTCTACGCGTACGATCCGTCTCCATATGTTGCTCGGATAAACCAGCAATGGCTGCAGTTAATGCTGACGATACTTTAAACGTTATGCTCCCCGCCCCCTGCCTGGAAATTAATAACAATACACAATCAAAACCGAATGTGTATATTCATAACAATCTACAACTGCGGAACTATGGTTTGTCAACACATTTTTAGTCACATTATTAGGTAAAATATCAAAGTGAAACTGCACAGTTCCATATGATGGTTTTCTTCTTCACAGCTTTTTTTTTATTGCTCAAAGTAAAATGTAATACGGCTTCATTAATGACTTAATAAATAAAGAAAAACTAAATCACACACAGACAAATGATAAGCAATTATTCATGTACGGCAAATAGGTCACTTTCATTACGGATATGTCATGAACATCATGAAGAAACTACTGAATTGTGAGAAATTAAGAAACAATTAAGCGCTGGATTATTATGTTTTTTTTTCAAAACATAGACATGAACGAACTTGAACAAAATCCCAGACAAACACAAACCATTGGTTTGTTGCTGTCTCCAAAAAAGACCACCTGTAATTTTTTTTTTTTTTAATTCACAGATCGGCCGTATCATTTGTTTGTTGCTATACCAGACATGATTGAACTTTCTCTAATTGCAATTATGTGTCATGCCTTTATTATAACAATGTAGATTATAATCGTTTGAATTAATCGAAACCAATACAAATGTACAGTTGTAGACTCTCACACTATTGCAATGTCATTGTGTAACAACCAGAGAAAGAGAGATATATACATATACATCGGCCCCTATTAATGTTTAGAATGTGTTTCGCACCTTTACAATAAATTTCAATGGCGCACGTGTAAACGCATCCATGCGTTAACTGATTTAATATTTGTATATATATATATATCTTTTTTTAATACCACCAAGAAACTAATTTCAGAAGAATTTCCCTACGACATTGTTTTGGTTAGAATACCTTCTTAATGTGCACAGAACTGTGATCCGTCTCCAAGAGTAAATCATCAACTCTAAACGCATGTCACAGATTATCATGAGTATTCATTACTGAACTAGCCTAGACACACACACGCTTTGTTTAATGTCGTTGATCTCCGCAATATAAACCAACGCCAAATCTTAACGATGTGTTCAACTTTGTTTGGAAACTGGGTAGCAGTAAAACTCAAAACGTCCATTGTCATTAAACTTTGTAGCAGACAAAAAATGCTTGGCCATTTTTATTACAAGCAAAAAGGTATGCAGCATTTACATTTGCTTATCAACGGTTTGTTCTTATAAAGCACGAAGCCAACAATAGTACTCATCAAAGACCATCCCCGAAATGCGTTTGACCCAACAAGTATGAAATAACAAACCTGTACAAGTTTAAGCTCAATCGGTCATCTGAGTCACGGGAGAAAGACTATAGCAGTTCAGGCAATGTTTCAAGGGAGGTTTTCCCACCATGACCATCTTTATAAATTACCATGTAAGTTATGTGTAAATGTAAACAATGCCATGCTTTAACATGATATATGAAATTGGGCCTGGTTCACAAACAACATCCTAAAGGCTTCATTCTATCTAAGTTTACACTTTTGCAATAAAATCACACTTTAAAGTGTCTAATACTCTTACGAGTTGCTTCACGGGCAAGTATTAATTAAGTTACACTAAAACTGTATATATATACAAAAAGTGTTAGATAAACAGTGGGGTTATTTAGAATTGGGTCTTATAGTGTTAGTTAAACTCTCTAATTAAGTTTCACCTGACTGCGTTTAAAGAGCTGTCACAGACCGAGCTATCCACAGTATTGAGGTGTAAATTTGTGATTGAATAAATTAATTTTGCTTAAGGATTATTTTAAACAAAGGAGAGTGTAATTTTCCTTTTTAGCGATTGATCCATGTATGTATGTGTCTTGTTTTGCTTGCTATAAATCAGCAGTATTACAATACGTCTCTAATAGGTTCGTAAGTCTTTTTTTATGGGAAGAGCAAAATATTAGAACACACGAAAGGAAGAAGTTTACAGTTAACAACCAGGTGAATGTAAGATATTCTTGGCGAAAAAAGACCATACATTTCATTGTGAATGTTGCTTTTCGAACAGTGGATGTATATGATCACCTTTTTAATCAGACCACCAAAGACTTTACACTTATAAAAATAAACATTGCCGCGTTACAATTCAGAGAAACAATCAGAACAGGAAAATCATAGACTGTCGCAGGACTTAAGTGTATGACCAACTAATTTGCACATTGATTGATTGGTTTTTATTTGTATTTTTTATTTCTATACATATATATGAGCCTCTGTTTTGCTAAAAGAATAGCCCTTTAGAGGTTGTGCTGTGTTGGAATATTCATGTTTACTCAAATTAAGACATCTGGTGGTCGAAATTGTTTTGAGTAATTTGGCTATTAGAATCAGCCAAACAGTGTAGTTTTTGGTTTGCCATATCTCAATATTGTGTTGCTGTCATTGAGGTATAGTTTGTCATATCCACATATAAACAAAATGTTTTATATTTAATACACCACTTCATGTAGATGTTACCCATAAACTTATAGGCATAATTGAGCCATATTCTACACCATGACATCCAAAGCTTTAAATGGATGTCCAGAAAAGAAATAACTTTCAGACCTTTTACTAATATTCCAACGTGGCATATGTTATACTGCGGGAGAAATAGCCCTTAGAACTCAGTTCCTATTATATTGTGATATAGGTTAGATCAAAATAAACGTGCACAAAATCTCAGATGAACTTTTGACTTCTGAATTTGAGGGAAATATGCCAGGTTGGTTGATGACGTTTATTGTAATAAAATAAAATAATTATATATATTAATTAAAACAAAAATAATAATAATAACAACATCAATAACAATAGTGATGACGATGAATGTACTTTTTTTTAGAAACCGAGGTGCCGTGACTTAAATTCAAGCTGTTTTTATTATAATTATTTTTTCCCGTTAGTGTAATTATGTCAGACGAGGTCTGAACCCGTTGAAGTATGACCTTCGCTCTTTCACGACATTGAAACAACTATCACACAAGGGTCGTTGTATGTTTCCGCCATTACAATAAATATTTGAATAGGAAGGAGCATGTGATTGATTGCCTGCTTTAAGCCTTGCAGAAATATCGCGAACTGAATTTCGTTTTTATTGTTTTGAAATCTGACAATTTTACGAACCGTTTAAATGCAGCTTTCTCCCACAGAGCAAAACCTACTGGGCTCTGTGAAAATTGGCTAGACGTAATGAAAGGTGTGCATCATTTTAGTCCGATTAATTGTTTGTTTGAAATTATGTTTTTAAATGATTTGTGTGTTTTACTATTATTTTATTACCATATCAAGCTAGCCACGGCGACTGTCAGATCATCAGTCTGAACCTTGGCTAAAAGGAATAATGGTATTTAATCGATTAGTTGACATGCATAATCAATATTTACATATTAAAGGCAGTGGACACTATTGGTAATTACTCAAAATAATTATTAGCATACAACCTTACTTGGCAACGAGTATAATGGGGAGAGCTTGATAGTATAAAACATTGTGAGAAACGGCTCCCTCTGAAGTGACATAGTTTTCGAGAAAGAAGTAATTTTCCACGAATTTGATTTCGAGACCTCAGAACTAGATTTTGAGGTCTCGAAATCAACCATCTGAAAGCACACAACTTCGTGTGACGGGTGTTTTTTCTTCCATAGTTATCTCGCAACTTCGACGACCAATTGAGCTCAAGTTTTTACAGGTTTGTTATTTTATCCATATGTTGAGATACACCAAGTGAGAAGACTGGTCTTTGACAATTACCAATAGTGTCCAGTGTCTTTAAAGGTAACGAGAGGTAAGAATTGGTCGGCATTACACAAGGGTTAGACTCCACCCCGCCCGTATTTTCCGAAGTTCACAAACGATCTGTATAGAATTAGCCACATCGTAATTTCACATGACGTGTATCATGTTCAAGATATTCCATGATAAAATTACTTGACATAGTTTGAACCACAAATTACCACCCGAAAACATAAAATCGAAGATGGCTGCCGGATATGGGGGACCATTTTTAATTCCCGCAACGTATTTAACACTAACACGTGACACACCTATACCACTTTGTTTTTGGATAGAGAGTCTGCCATTAATTTTAATAAATAAGACCCCCCCCCCCCAACTAAGACACTTTAACGACGTTTGACCCAAGGTCAATCAAATGGTTTCCATGGTAACAGCTGATCCCTGTTAACAATTTATTTTTTTTTTTTTATATGTTATGACTCTAGATAAATATTGGGGAAAGTCATAAAACTTGGTGGTGATCAGATGCAGCGTTAACGGATTACGGGCAAAAATATGGTGCGGGGGCACATTGTCCCCCTGGCCCTGAGAGGGTTAATTGTTAAAATGCCACTTGCAATGATACAGCATACGCTGACTCAGGGGAGTTACGGACCCATTTACATTTGTCTCCCTTACTTTTCGATATTAGTTCTAACCAGTTTCAGTAATTTCCCCCGGGGATGCCAAATCGATGTTTGCGGGGCTTGGAGGGGGTCGCGGTAAGGTCGCCGTAAGGTTAAGGGTGACGTTTCAGTTTGTGCAGACGTTCCTGTGGAAATCTAACTCAACAACCTTTACTACAAAAAATGGAAGGAGATTTTATCGGACTTGTTTAAGAGAAAACAAATTGCCCTAAACGTGGTCCCAAATAATAAATGCTCACTCTCATCTTGTTCTCGTCTGTATATCAGATTATTTATTAAAACAATCGGGGAGGGAGCATATCGTCTTCCATCCGCCAAATACAACTTTGTATCTCAATATGGGAAGGATACTAAGCTCACTGCTTTGTCGACTGTGCACATGTGTTAAAATAATGATTGGCCATAATTGGGAGGAGGGAATTTATCGACTCGTCGTTTAAGGAGTGAGATGCGAACAGAACCACTGACGAGGAAACTTGTGAACCTTTCTAAAAAATGTTGAGATCTTTATTTGAATTCAGCCCTAAAAAAAACACCATAATACAATGTTTTTAAATGTTTGTTTAAATCTTTTTTTTCTCCTGATAGATAATCCATTTTCTTTGATTTACTTCTCTAGCGTTGAGGAAACTGTTCCCATCACAAAATTGCAATGGGGAAACATAACTCCTAAAATAGGGATACTTGACTCAGACCTTTTTTGTCGGCAGTGGCTCTCTCAGATTCTACTATAATCTCGCAGAAACATTATCTTTGATGGAAATAATTCTGATCATCGTATCTGCGTGTTTTCTTCACCAGTTATCCACTTTTGCTAATATAGTCAAAGCGGTATGAATTAATTGTGAGATACAATTCTAAGCATCAGATGTAAGAAAAAAACTCCAGATGGGTTTTTTCACACGATCATGTATAACAGTACGAGAGGAGAGAAAGATACTATTTCTCCAACCTGATCCTCTCTCTATCTCTCTCTGCTAAGTCGTAATTGTTTAATCACGGATGTTGTTGTCAACACAAATACCTCTGTTTAGTCGTAATTGTTTCATCACGATTTTTGTTCTGAACACAACTACTTCCGCTAAGTCGTAGTTGTTTAATCACGATTGTTGTTTTCAATACAAATACAACAATCAATGGCTCGCTATCAGAGTACACTATAACAAAACGGGACCAAAGCTTAGGAAAATGATATCATTTATACATTTTGCAGTGTGAATTAATCAATTCATTTTTTTTTTTCCCCCACGATATCATCATAACTACAGGCCTATACACTATGTCGTTAAGGTTTACTGCAGGACAAACTTTCATTAAACCAAGAAGATATCAACCGGGGTTTTAAGTACTTTTCCCCCTCCCCGTTTGTTCATACTGAGCAGCCTTGCCTGGAGATAAGCTGCCAAAAGCAGTATAAGATTTCAGCCACACACCGGTGTTTAGGTTTCTTTGATTCCCTGAACATCAATGGCCACAGGACGAGAGGATACGATGGGCTATTAATAATGACGGGAAATAATAATGTCCAGAAATTTGAGGAGATTTCCCAAGGGATCAAAATCACACGCAATAATAGTACCAACAAAAAAATTAATAAAAAAATATATTTTTGAGTGAGTGAAACGTATGTGTGGTGTTAAGAGAGTCTATTAAAAAGACTATTTTATAAATTTTCCGCTTCCAATTGTAATGAAAATGGGAATATTTGCTGATACTAGTGGTCAGCATTCTTTATGAGCGTGTTATTCTTAAAACTTTCCAACGATGACTTTATTTGGAACAGACGCGGGTACGATTGCGAGACGTTCCATATAGGAGTTTGGTGGATTGGCTATTATGAGAAATCAAATAATAAATCTTCTGGAAGTTTAGAACTAACCACGTCTGCGTGTTTTCGAAGGATGAATTCGATTTAGAGTTTGTTTTGAGGATCGCCGGACTTTTGATTGGGAAGGCGATTTCATTTCATTCCCTGGGGAGTTTAATTAACAAATTTTAATGTGTTCAGTACTTTGGAAAATACTTATTGTTCCGTGTTCTCCGCAAACACCATATTGACTTCCGTTTTACGCAAGGGGGTTGGAGGCCAGAAGAATAAATATTTTTAAACATGGATTGGAAGCTGATGCTAGTTTAGATTGGTAAAATAATCTAAAGCTTAAATGTGATGAAATCTGGATGAAAAAAATTATAATACAATAACATTAAAAACAATATATATGAGGGGGAGGGCCAACGACTGGCTTGAGGGTTGTCATATGTAACAAGATCACAACTTGACAAAAAATGCTTGAATTGTATCTCATTTTGTTCACTGATTGCAGGTAGCTTGGTATGTGAGGATGAGCATCTTCGACGCACAGTTGACACGAACTCGTTAAAGATTGTCCAACTCCACAGAAAGTGCCTTGGGCAAAACTGTCAAATGTGAAAAGGGGACGTGACATGTTTGGGTAAAGCCATGTTTGGGTAAAGCCCTTGAACCAAACAGACCTATGGATATCGCCTAAAAATGAACACATCAAGAAGAACAATCCGACATCTGAAAGCCAATGCTGACTTGTTTCAGATGATTCCCTGTTTGCAGACTCAGGCCTCTGACGCATCGTCTTTGACCTTCACCTGAACACCACTGACCTTAGCCATATACCTGCATCATCAGTCGTGCAAACCTCTTGCCTCATCAGTCGTCCAAGGTCCTACTCCACTGCCCGAACAAAACTGTCTTAATAAGTAGGTTAAGATCAACCGTGACCAGATGACATCTTATTGCTACTGAATCGCCTCTGGCGTGTGCGTCTAAATAAGGTAATCCCCAGTTATTTCTCACGTTCAACTCTCGACGATCTTGACCCTCACCATTGGTGGGACTAACACAGCGATGTAGAGTCTCCTCGCGGGCCTGACGGCTTATTCTACCTAAATATACGGATTTAAAATCACTCCCAATGCCTAAAGGAGAGCAAAAGGAAAATTGTGGGTTTTTGTTTTATCTATGGGCCAAGACAACATGCTTTTATCTCCCCCAAAATCTGCTGTATAATGCAGGGATGCTCAATTTACCGTAACTTTGGTTCGTGCATTCGTCACCTGATTAAAACGAAAACAAAATCTATCTTGACATGAAGTATCTTATTGTACCGGTATAATTTTGTGTCATGCTGTAAGTGCTTCTTATCCCATTTTGCGTATGTTGTTTGTTTGTTAAAGGCAGTGTTTAAAGGCAGTGTACACCATTGATACTTACTCAAAAAATGATGGCCAGCTGCTGTGCTTCTTACTTGGTAAGAAGCACTGCAGCTGATGATAGTTTATTACATATTGAGAAACGATTCCCTTTTATAAGCAAAGTGGTTAAAGAGAGAGGGATTCAACAAATTTCAATCTGAGATATGCGTAGACATAACCCCTCCAGATATTTGGCGATATCTAAAAAAAAAACACGCTACCACATTTGAAATGAAATTTTCACAGTTTAGATTGATTGTATAGCTCTACATTTATATTGGATTAAAACAATCGAACGGTTCCAAGAACCAAAGGTATACTTTGCCTTGAAGCTATGTGCCACAAAGCAACCTGCATTTCCTAGGAAAAATAAACATAACGTGTACTATGTTTTATTTTCCCTTTTTTTGTTGTCGTTGGGAGAGAGGACAACCGCTGGTGGTCTTTCTTTTTTTCTCGTAACTTATTACAAAATGTGAGTCACCACGCTTTCCCATTGTCTAATTATTGCGCGGAGAAGTGTGTGTCAGCAATTCATACATCAACCATTGGGAAATATGGTCAGTTACACTACATCCCCAGACGTGCCTTCGAGCATTCTTCCCTCGTTAGCCCAGGACCAGTTTCTTAGCAGAAATGAAAACTACAAAAACTGTGCCACGGATTTTATTGATGATCTTTAGAGAGTCAATAATTATATGGATTTGTCTGAAGCTATTTGTTATTAGCGGAGATGAGACGGTATCCAAGTGTCCTTTGGACCACAACGGCCCGTGCATGACTCGCGTCTTGGCCGATATCTTGAAAATGTACAATATAGATAGCTTTGCCATTCCTCGGCAGGCCCAAGCCTGAGTACATCAATCATAATCCTTCTTGATTTCCCTAGAACAAACTTTTGACTTACACTGAGGTATGAAGTTCAGTCGCTTCACCTCATGTACTTTTGTTTATGCTGTGGGGTATACAGTGGATATAATTTTGGTATTTACTCAATATATACATTACCATAAATACTTTCTCTGTATCAAGGAGTACATGAGAGCTGTTGACAGTTTAACTCATTGTGAAAAACGAATCCCTCTGAAGTAATGTAGATTTGGAGAAAGAGGTAATTTCTCACTAAAATATTTGATTTTCTGAAGCCTTTCTCAGGCATTTGAAAGCACACAATACAAGGGTGTGTTTTACTTTCATTATTTTCTCGCAACTTCGACGATCAATTGAGCCCAAAATGTTTACAGGTTTGTTCTGTTATGCATATGTTGGGATACACCATTTGATGATACTAGTCTTTGAAAATTACCCAAAGTATATCCTTAAAAGCCTTTAAAGCTGAAACTTTAATCCAGTTTACGTGCGGATAAAAAAATAATGGCCCAATAAAATTATTTACAAAATGTACTGGTATTAACTGAATCAAACCAAGTTATGAACGTATATCACACAAAAGTATTATAGTATGATTATTGCCAAACACAAGGACCCTGAACAGTAATGTAGTATATGTTTACCAACCACCCCATTGATGCTCATACAATACTATGTGCTGGTTTTGTATTTTTGCAAAAAGGGTGAAACCCTTTAGTTTAAGTTCTATCCTCAGACAGGCCTGATTGGCATGGCTTATTACCCCTTAAGGCAGAATGACCCATTGACTCCGAATCCCCATTTATAAAATACTTTTTTATATACGGTAGTGTGCAACAAAAAAATATGAAAACATATTATTATGTTTTGAAAGGTTATTTGCTTTGATAAAAAAGTATGACATTTTAAAGGAGGTATGTCCCAACGTACTGCACGCTGCAGTCCTGTAGGGCATCCAAAGACAATTTAACAATTAATGGCATCGCAGGGTTAAGAACACAAATGAGAGCTGTTGGTCGTTTTGTGTTGTTATTGTTATTATTTGTTTGTTTGTAGGGGGTGTTTGTCTAGTTTGTTTTTCTTCTTGTTTTTTTTTTCTCTCCTCTCTGTTTTTGTCAGTAACTGTAATAAAGTTTTCGGCACTTCCTTACTTGATTATTGTTTTATATACACCGCTACTGCGTTATAAACAATCAACTGAAACTCGACATTTTGTACGCTACATGTTAATCGTATGTTCCTCACAAGGACTGGTTTGTCAGATTTCCCATTCCGCTCCTCAGCGTTCAGTAAACATTCTACTGCAACTGATTGATTGTGTTGATTTTTTGAATTCTTTGAATGTTCCGACCGATCTAAAAATCAGTCTAGTTAATTCGTGCTGTCTTCATGAAATGTATAGTACTAGAGAGACAAGTGCACACGGTTTGCATTTTCTTCTCTCTGCTTCTTCATAAAGTGTAACAGTTGTGTAACAAACATGTACATCGGGGCGAAGTGGGGTGGAAGATGCAAGGATGTCAATAGAGTATCACCTGTAATTTTGTTTTAATTCGTGGACGTGTTTTTTACAAGCATTTGTTAGATTTTTTTTTTTTAAATGTGGTGCAGGGCCACGTATAGAATGTTCGAAAGTTATACGATTCCCAACACTTTACCCTCTTGCACACAATGCGTCCATGCTTGACAAAATGCATGATACGTCCGTTTACAGCTTCAACAAATACGCGTTCTCCTCTGACTACCGCGAGGCGGTGCACCAGACTTTAAGAAGCTCACCCATCGATAGTCGCCACTAAACGGCCTTCATATCTTATTTCTGCCCAACTCCCCAAAGAGGAAGAGTGGTCCACATCCATGCGACGTCTTGTCGGTATACGGGCAAACACAGTGAACGAAGAAGGAGAAGTGAGTGCTGATGAAGACGGGGTAAAAGTTTCAGGAAAAGCCCACACACAATCTACTTCAAGGCCGGCTACCCCCATGAAGAGGTTTGATCGCACCTCGTTTGAGTCCAAAGTACTCGACAGGTGGAAGCAACAGAGGACACGTCCCAGAGCGAAACATGAAAGATGAGTTGCTGGAAGGGCTGAAACCAGACCCGTCTATTGACGATTTCGTGAAGGGCCCGGATGTGCATACGCAAATCAGGGGGACCATGAAGAAAAACCAAATTTGAAGCTTGGGAGAGCGACAATTCAGTGTGGCCGATTCAAAAGGACATGCTCCGCGCCTCTGTTCCACTGAAAGCGGTATAGAAAAGCTTCGAGATGTGCCCGAGGAGTTTTTGAGAATGTGAAACTCTTCCAGCGCCCTCGCGTATAGATCAACCATAGATAACGGGTGTCGATTTTCAGGCAGCGACATCCCGACCCCTTCATTAAAGAAGGGTATCTCGGAGATGTGACTCCATCAATGGGCTGTCTCCCTGGCGACGAGTGGGCCCACAAAGTAGACGAAGAGGACAAGCTCAATAAAGTGACAGAGGAAGTGGTGAAAAGTACGTTGAGTACAACTGCTAAACAGAAAGTGACTCCTAAAGATGAAGGCGGTCCTTTCAAGAAATCCTCAAACTACAACACAGAAGCCTTCACAGACAGTAGCCGGAACAGAAACAACCTGGAGCCATTTACAAATGGACATGGACGGTTTGGCAAGAGTTATGATTCTTTTCTTTATGAGTCGAAAGGCAGAGAACACAACCAGCCAACATTTTCGAATTCTTGGTAATCTGCAACAACAAAAAGACAAAGGTTTAAGTTGCAGATCACTTAGGCTCGACAATTATGCCATTTCCTCGTACCACAACCAACATGGGGTAGGCCGGTAGGGCAGGCGGATGTTTGTCAATATTGACTGAAAGTGTTTTTCAATCAAAACCTACCGAGACCAAGATATACTTGGACTTGGGAGGTAGACAATGTGCTTTCATATCTCAACAATCTCCCAACGACAGTCTGTAAATGAAGCTGCTTACTCTGATGACTGTGTTGCTTTTAAACGACTAGTGACACTGGGTATAGTCTCGTCTTTGGTACACATTGCCACCAGGGATGTATGTGTGTCTCAATGCCGTTTGAGGCTCTTCCCAACAAAATAACATCAACAAGACTTGGCCAGGTGCTAATAGCAAGAGTGTGATCAAAGAATCATATACGAAGTCAAACAGATTTGCCCAGTGAACGCCATCTCCAAATATTTGGCATGGACTGGGGCAATACGAGGTACTGCATGGGAACCACTAGAGAATGTGGTTTCGTCAACGGTTTATGGTTGGATGGTTGAGATGCTTGGCTTAGCAGGCATAGATACAGATCGATTTAAGGCACATTCAACGAGAGATGCAGCAGCATCTTGTTCACACAAATTGGGAGGAGCCTTCGGGGATATCTTAGAAGCTATACTGGTTGGGCTTCTTATTCATCATTCAATCAGTTTGACCATAGGCCTACAGCAAGCTCATCAGTTGCATATTGGGTTGTTCTGCATGGGGTGAGCTCAAAGTCGCCTAACTGATTTGAACCGTAACGACACAGTATA
Organism: Pycnopodia helianthoides; assembly: GCA_032158295.1. Taxonomy (NCBI): domain Eukaryota; kingdom Metazoa; phylum Echinodermata; class Asteroidea; order Forcipulatida; family Asteriidae; genus Pycnopodia; species Pycnopodia helianthoides. The sequence goes on from CM063245.1 coordinate 16,400,843, forward strand.
ATTAACTATTATACGAGGCTACTTACCTGAAGTATAATCGTGATCATACAAGTCCTGTAGTGGTGAGAATTCCCACCCAGTATTAATAAATTAAAGTGCTGTACTCGAAAACCCAAGCCTTTATCGCTCACCGTCATAACGTTTGAGTTGAGTATTCACTCTAAAAACTCACGGGTTAGAATTGACCGGCGGATTCTGCATCCCGTGGGTCCTGACTCATTTCTGGGTCAGTATGACCCGGAATCTGTGTTAAAATTTTCCGAAACTCTGTCAAACCATGGAGGTAGAATGGTCAAACGGACGCAGAATCCGAATCAAAATCCAAATTTAAAAACAGTTCCCCGGTTCAGCCATAAACGGGACAGGCCTCGGAACCCGTCCGGGACAAATAGTTCTAGATTTAGGATTATTGTTATGCAACGTGTACTTATAGTTTCACACTATCCAATTTCTAGCTGTGTTTTAGCTTTCAGTTACTTTGTGTATAATTTGATTCGTGATGTAGTTCTCCTTGCTTCTTTTGTTGTTGATGTTATTAGCTTCCCTCAATGGGGTTTGAGTAATTTATACCCAGCCTGTTGTACATAGTTGTCACTGTTGAGTGTATGTTTGGTGACCCCTCCGATGACTATAGGGCCTTATGAGAAGAGGTCGGAGGTCAGGGGTCAAGACGGGAAGTGGGGTTCTAGCCTGATGGTCACTGGTCAGAGGAGAACGCCTATGACTCTCCCCTCTAGAGGACTTGTCTAATCGCAGTTATACTTAGTAGGCCTACCCTCGGTTGCTTATTATTTTGCACACACGGTGTTACTCTCCATAGAGTGATTGATTATGCATCCGATGGTGGGGGAACTCACGGAGAAGAGGAAACAAAATACAGGCGAAAGTAATTCCGAACAAACACTGTCTGAATAATGGCAATCCGCGTTAACTTAATAGCGTACTGACCTAATCACATTTAACTCATCTTGTGCAATCTATCAAATAGGGCTCTCTTATGTGGACTCGCCATTTTTTTTTCCCTTCATTTTTTGACAATAGCATTTTAGCTACATTACCGTAACTCAACACTCCAGTCCATATAGGCCTAAAGAAATAATAAACTAAAAAGCGGATCGATAGCTGTCTTTGATTGAATTTGCAATAGTAATCTATAAGTTCTGTACATGTACGTCTGGGGACTCGATAAGTGCGTGGTCACCGCACGTCTTTCTAAGGTTGCCTTTCTATAGTCAGGTTAGATTTTGTGGAATAGATTTTTTGCAACCGTCTCCTCGTGTGCAACACTAACAAAGAATATATATGTTCACGCTCAAAAAAATAAATATTTTAAATAAGAAATGAAAAAAAAAAAAAATGTATTAACTATGCATTTTGGTATTGAGGTATTACCTTTTGTCCCTTAATGGAAGGTGCACAAGTTGGCTGCACCGATAAAGGTGCATACTTATTCCCAGATTGTGGGGTACCACCTTTAATCTCCATCAAAAACACACACAAAACAAAAACCATGAAATAACGATTACACATATCATGGACTTGGAGAAAGACTATCACAACGGTTTCTTCATTTGTTAAGACAAAACAACGCACTTGTACAAATAAGTTTTTGAACACTTTTGATCTGGAAGTATGTGCCATTCATAATACATCAACGGTGATTACCACAGCTAAGGTACACATTGAGTTACACGGGTACATTTTTTTCATTCCACACGGTACAAATAAAATAATGAGTTCAGCACGTCATAAGTGGACTGGATGATTTAAAAAAAAAATTGATAAAAAGAAATTGTGCAGAGGTACTGTTGTCTTTATAAATGCATTCTCTGACCGCAGAAGATGCGGATAGTTTAAACACATCATTAAAGAAAATAGTTTTGAAATATTAATAAATAAAAAGTCACCAGGATTCACGTCTAACATGGTAAACCGGACGTCTGGTTCATCTATAGTTGACTCGTTGTCACGGCAACGTCGATGGCATCGTCACACAGAATATTTCCTCGGTCACGCTTCGCTGTTTAACTTATTTTATGTATCATTCTAAACACACCTTCGACAAAATCGATGTGAAAAGTGGTGAAGAAGGAAAATGTGTTGTTTTATATTTTAAAAACATAGCAGCATATTAATATTAGCATTGATTATTTATTTAAATTTAGTGCTGTTATTATTTACGTATTTACCAAGTAAACCAACAGTGGATATGATGTCTCTTCATCGTGCGGACTTAGTCAATACATTTAATTGGTCTGCTTACCACAGGATTCTACTCTCACGGCGCCTTGTTAAAGCACATAACTCCTGGGACAGAATCGACCCGGATTCCAGTTTTTCGTTGAGCCTGACCCATTTCTGGGTCATTTTGACCCGGAATTACCCAGAAATGTGTCAAACTGACGCAGAATTTGAGTAAAAATCAGATTTTTTATTGAATCCAGGTTTCTGGGTGAGTTTGACCCAGAAATGAGTCAGGTCCCGTGGGTCCGGAGTTTTAAGAGGGTGCATGATTCTGTGGACCGTTAGCACACAATACTGCGGTGCTGTTTTGTTAGCAATGCCGTGATATTGAACCCTGCTCATGAATGCAGGAGATCAACAACGCAAAGGGATCACGGGTTCGTTGAATCATGCTGAAGTATATATCTCTCATCTTAGAAATTCTGATTATCGAAGCAATTTACTTTGAGTACCATTGAGTGCGACTTCTTGCCGATTCTTCGCCGAAATGATTGCAAAGCATCCAAAGTGTCAAAAGGTACCCGTTATTGTGTAATTTCTAATACAAACATGTGAAGCATCTTTAGCACAGCACATTTGGCCCGTTTGCATTGTGTAATACACGGAAACCTGTGTTTCGCGCAACTGCGAGGTTCAATGTTAAAGTACACAAATTCGGAATATCGAAGCAATTATCTCTGAGTACCATTGAGTACGACTTCTTGCCGATTCTTCGCCGAATGGAGTGCGAAGAAGGATACACCCACATTTGTCCCGTTTGCATTGTGCTACACTGAAATCTGTGTTTTGCGAAACTGCGAGGTTCAATGTTGAAGTTCACAATTTCTGAATATCTAAGCAATTATCTCTGAGTACCATTGAGTACGACTTCTTGCCGATTCTTCGCCGAACGGAGTGCGAAGGTAGCTATACCACCCGCAGTACTGGCCTGTGCAGTGTGTACTGCACGGAAACCTGTGTTCTGCGAAACTGCGAGTTTCTATGTTGAAGTTCACCAGTTCACCTCGTAGCTATCGGGTGCAAGGCCTTTAAGATGATTGTGTGGATTACTATGAAAAGTTAATGTACAAGCTCTGCATGGTTTGCCGCCGGCCTGTATTATCACATGGGTACCTCAATAGGATGTTATATATTATTTTTCTAATCAAATGGGGCCTAATCTGATTTCGGTGAAGGTCAGAAGAAGTGGCGGTCTTTCCGTGGGTTTGTTATTCACCCTGAATAATAGATGGTAGTCCTGAGTGTAATGAGAGCGATGATTTGGTGTGGATGCTGGCTGTGATGTCTTCATGGTTGCCAGTTCCAATAAGGAGAGTTTTCTCCGTTCTCGTTCTTTTGTTGTGATTCTGTATTGTCCGGCTGCAAGAGCCCCAGGGAGAGCTGATAGAGTTCCTGAATAAATAAGACCAACACAATAAAGACAGAGAAGAGATAAGAAACTTGTGTTTGTAACAAGTTGGTACAGTTTCTCGTTCCAGTGACCCATCGTTCCTTTAAAGCTACTAGAGCAAAGCAATTTGATGATAATATTTAAAGGAACATTACATAATTGGTTTTTGCTAACAAAACAGTTGCTGGCAGTGTAAGCACTTTATGTAATCCACCATATACATAAACTGACCATTCTGTAGAAGTTTGAGGTCGATCGGCCATCTGGATCACTAGAAAATAGTGAAAAACCGATTACACATTTGCATGAAACCATATAGATTCAACACATGAATAAAACGCTCACTGAGCGATAAACTCCAATCGGAAAATTAGTTTATTCATTTCTCATCAAATATAGCATTTCAGACAGAAATATTTCAAGGGATGTTTTCTACTATCATCATCATTAGACCTTGTAAGTTTTATGTAAATCTGTGACCAAAAAGTATATTTTACAAGTTTTGTTCTTACCAATTCTGTAATGTTCCTTTAAGAGGGAAATAATATGAAACTAAGTAAGTAAGTAAATTATAGCTGAATTGAAATAGTACGACAGCAACAAAATGATCACACAAAAGTAATAGTTGTAAAACACAAGTTTTATGTGAAGAAAGTATTTCATGTTGACTGTATCTCTCTCCCCCCCCCCCCCCCCCATTTATCGCTGTCTTGATTTGACGTGTGTTTCTTAAAAACGAGTGAGCACCCCCGCACGGTGCGGTTATAATAATCAAGACTAATGACATAGGGTCACTCTAAGCTCGTTTGCATAACAAGTTTAGCCTAAGAAGAAGTCTTGTTAGTAGGCTGGTGATGGGAGTTATCTCATTATGCCAACTGGTCTCAGCCATATACACGATAAATCACTTATTACTTTGGTTTGACTGCTGATGTGAGTCGTATACGTGGTGTAATCCTTCATACCTTCAATCATTCATGGTATACTCCCTCATAATAATTTACAACCCCCAACAATCGATGTGGTGCTTGGAAATATAACCGTTCACGATCTCTAAAAAAAATAAATAAATACCCAGTCATCTTCTGCTCAGGCGTTGACACACTGGTCAAAGACCAATCGAAAGATCTGATCGAAAGATCTGATCGAAAGATCTGATCGAAAGATCTGATCGAAAGATCTGATCGAAAGATCTGATCGAAAGATCTGATCGAAAGATCTGATCGAAAGATCTGAGTAATTAAAAAAAAAAAAAGAAAAAAAAAAAAGAAAAAAAAAATATAAAAAAAATCACTCAGCATAGGGTACAACTTTTACCCCGTTGGTATCAAAAAGGGAACAAGGTCGTGGTAAGTTATTGCAAAGCATCCAAAGTGTCGAAAAGTACCCATTGTTGTGTAATTTATATTACAAGCCTGTGAAGCATCTTTAGCACAGCACATTTGGGTGAGAATTGTTTACCCGTATGTGACGACCGTTACGACTTGTTACTCCCAAATTGGGTAAACTTTACCTAACCATCATTTTACCCAAGTGTTGTGTTATTGTCTTACCCAACGATCGGGTATAGGATTTTACCAAGCACTGCTGTGTAGTTAATTTACCGCATTCCCTCAGTTACTTTTAAATCAGTTTTGCGCTCAAATTAATTTGTAGCTGTGTTCCTTTTGGCTGTTGTTTTGGTGTTTTTTTTTTTTTTTTTTTTTTTTTTTTTGGTTATATTAGTACAAACAAAGATGAAGAATTAAGTTGAAACATTTTTATTCAACTCCTATTCAACAACAACAACATGACAAGGATGGTGGTGGGGGAGGTCAGCAAAGGAAACAGGAACATTACCAATTTATACCAACGTATTTGTGTTCAACTGAAACTTGGTGTGAACAGAATTAAACTGGCCTCGCACAATTTCTGATCAATCTCTGATGGCCACAAGCAAATAATCACTTTGCATAAAGTCATTGGGAATGTTGGGTACAGCTAGATCAACTTGGGGCAAAGGTAACCGAAAATAGAGGTTTCGTTGGTGAAAACGAACATTAACTAAATTCTGGCGATGTAAGAATTTCTTTTTGGAAGCAGTGTTGGCTCTGAAAAGTGCATGTTGGTTTCGTCTGACCTTTTATTGACGGTTCAAACTGTCGGTGACGAAACATTCGTGTTGCAAAGTCAATGGAGCTAGCAATCCATGGCTTTCCTGATAGATGATGCCTTTCCCCCCTCCAACAGAATAACTACCATAAAGCCCAAATTCTCTCTTGCAACTTTGGATACATGAACATAAAACATCAACGCCATGCAGCATCAGAATTACGTCCTCCCTATCCTCTTGGTATGTGATTTGTGCCTGCGACTAGCTATGATATAGGCCTAGTCCAAAACCAATAGGTATGAGTTATTATTGTACAATCAAACTTAATGAAAAGCTGAATCGAAAAATAGTAGAGGAGTTTGGTGTTAAGTTTACGAATTTCGATCGAAAAGCTTCGTTATAAGGTCGGACTTTGATGGAAATGTTCAATGCCAAATCCAACAATATTTCCCCTGTATTTTGCCATTTACAGTAGAGAATAGCAACAATAATGATTGATTTGATTGATTTCTTGTTTCGTTCAAAAAGAGCATACCCCATTACCCTTGGGAATGGTCACAACAATAATTATTTCCTTATGCATCTTCATCAAAGTTTCTGGTTTTACGTTTAGGTCTGTTTTAATTACATTAAAAGCGAGTAGTTCATAAAAGAAAAAAAAGTCGCGATTCCTGAAAGACTCTAGGGCGACGAGTTGAATTCGATTCATAATACAATAAGTAGTCTCTGTGGACAGGGAACACAAATAATAGACGGGGAAATGGTTTTGCTGCTGCACGTGGCCCTGAGTTTAGTACCTTTTCATTGCAGGAAAGAGCATGTAGGTCAACGAATTATTTCCCCACTTATTTCAGTTGCGGGAATACGATAATTATGATGAGTGACTCTGTAGGGGTAGGGGGCCCTCCTCTGTGCCTTGTCTTGAGCATAATGGGCAGAGCCGTCTGAATATAAAGTATTTGTAAGAAGAAATATTAATTTATTTGAACGAATAGATTCCATTAGATTTATTAAAATTCATTTAGACAGTTCACATTTTTTTTATCCACAAGAAACATGGCGACTATTAAGGATGAATTTGTTGTTGCCATACTGTCATGCAACAATTCAGTGCAGTTCAGTGCGCCATTGAAACACCCAATCGCAGGGAAATTTAATTTTAGAGCACGATGCTTCTATAATAATTATATACCACACATACATTTCGACAAAAGCGAAACATGTATGACAATCGTGTCTATATGCGAATTGCTAATGATGTGAATCTTTATTTAATTCAGTGAGGCAAACTAAAAAAACTGAATAATGTTTGTATTGGCCCAGTTCGTATTCAACTCATATTAAATGCTTCAAAGGCTTACATTCTGTTGAAAAACAAACATTAGAAGTACAAATATTTATTTTAGATATTTATATACATATTTATATTTTAAGACCTTGAAAGTCTATTATACGAATGCATCTGTCCGTTCATACTGTATTTTGTATCCCATTGTTTGACTTCGTTTGATAAAAAAACATTGTTTTTGTGTTATCGTGCGCGTATTTGTTGTTGTTTCTGGCGTCTCCCTTTATAGTTTTGCATACAAAACAGAATTGAGAACGTATTCGGTTTGTAAAAAACTCACATACATAAAATGTCCTGTTTGAAAAGTCTTTGGTCCTGACGAGTGGATACGCTCAGATGAACAAATACAAGTACCACATTTTCGCAGACTTTGCTCAAAACTACAGCAAAATGCTAATTCATTGCTATGAAAATAAAGAAGTCGAAATCGTAAATTGTGTAAGTGTATTATCACAGCCATTTACGCCATTACGATGTATTTTATGTGAGTTGCCCTTTATTACAAAAAAAAAACCACCACCACAACAACAACAACAACAACAACAATTAATCTAAGTTATCGTTAAACAAAATAAGGGTTGAGACCATTACGTTTGTGACATAAATTTGATTGTAGAGCTGCAAGGAAGGATGGAATTCAACGATAAAAAGCTAACGCTAAAATGGGTGAAGCGACTAGGTACCTTGGCGTTAATACAGTTGTGTCTAAACCGGACGTTAATTCCTGGGGGAGCAACATTTTGATTGGAAATAAATATTTAAAAAATAACAAATCAACAAATCATAATGACGTTCTTAAAATCGTAATTTGATCATTTGGTCGAAACAAACCGAACGGATCAAGTGAAAGGCCTTGCGTATTACTTGCGTCGGAAATGGTGGGCATGTGATAACCACGGTTTTAAATCCCCCCTCCCCGGTCAGGGCTCTGTACCTGTGTGTGTGATAAGTACGCAGTGCCACGTACACTCATTACAGCGATAAATTCACCATAGTTAAGCCCCATCGACTCATCCGTCTTTACCTGTGTACACTAGGTAGAATGCCGGGCAACTCGCTTGGGGATTGAGCCAACCTCTTGTCCGCTTCAAAAACAAAGGATATTGGATTTGTTTTTATTTGTATAAATTTGAGCATTTTCCAACGTGTGTGCTTGCGGGTCACGGGAAAGGGTGCTTAAGGCAAGAGTACACAGCCGCATTCTGTATCTATTTTGGGTGGAAGGTTGTTTCCCACGTAGATTTTCTGCTGGTAAACATTCTCTATTATTCTCCCTGTTGTTATGCTCATTATTCGCTCCTGCAGAGATTGTATTCTTTCATATAAAACAATCCTTATTTAACGGAATGTATGCCTTTCATAATCCTTAACATTTGATAAACCTAATTCGAAAGGAAAACAAAAATCATAATGTAGTCGATAAAGCCTTTTGAAAAAATACTAATTCATTTTGGAACCACTAACAAATAATAATAAATATTAATATTAATAATAAATCACTCTTGTTAAGTGCATTTCGTCAACCACAAGTCCCTAATGCTCTTGGCATTTAAACGTGAATTGATTTTTTTAACTACAAATTTATACAAAACAAGGCATTACCAAAAATGCACAATCAAATATGAGATAACTGACAGGAGTGACATTTTAAAATCACTGACTCAACAGATGGGTTTTTAGTGAATTATTGAACAGTTCCAGTGAACTTACATTCCTAACACGTGTCGAAGCCGGTTCCAGAGTTCGGGAGTATCCAGTTCCCGTATGCGAATGATCTACGGTATGTAGAAACAGTGTTCACAATTCTCCAGTGTTCACAGTTCTCTGTCGTAGAATGCTATAGCAGCGTTTGATCTTAGATTAGGAAATTGTTCCTTGATGCAGATAAGATCCAAAAGATATATGTTTCTTGGCCGTTGAAAGCTTTGAGTACCAGGAAATAATGGGCGTGTCATAAATGCTTACAAGTATTATACAGGACTTGTAAGGACACAAAAATATACTTGTTAAGTTTCAGTCTAAACTTACTGATTATGAAGTTCATACTAGAAAAAAAAAACTTATGTGTAATAATTTCCACTGAAATAAAGTCATAATCGAGAAAACTATAAGCCTTTCTGACAACCTAAGTAAAGGACAATGTGTTTACATGCTGAGAATTGTGCGAGATATTTCACTATATTCTATTGACTCTCATAACGGATTGAGCCAAACATTTTCACAGGTTTGTTATTTTATGGTTGATCACACTAAACATGAACACTGTATGCGGCTATTTTGTCATCTCTAGGCCTACCAATCTTTTATAAGCCCACTACCTTTGATGAAACATAAAGATATTTGATTTGAAGCTCCAATGTAAAATTATTTGCCTGCCCACCAATATGAGGGATGCTTAGCTCAGTTCGTACGGCAATCGAGAGGTCTAGGGATTACAATCTTCTAAACTTGACCCACAGAAAATTGCATCAAAGCGGTGGAAAGATTGGCACAAAGTGGACTGCTCATTATTCATAAAGGGCATGTAAAGTACGCGTACAGTATTTGAGAGGTCGCGGGTTCGAACCGAAACCGTTGCTGCATGCTGGATACCCGTTTATTATGCGATGCACATTGTACCACTGGGCCGTTCGGGTTGTGTCATCTGAACCAGCTCCATATCTGAACTGAGGACTCTGCTGCTGAACCTATAATGATAATGATATTCAACAGCAGGTTGATGCAAGACAAGAAGTCACAATCTGCACAATATCTTCATGGATTGAACATAACGAGGAACAGTAAACCGTTCTCCATAGTTATTCCTCAGTGACCGAAACCTCCCACACAAGCACAATACAGAGAAGACCACAACCGCACCATGATGCTTAAATCAACCCCCAAATAAGGTCTTTGATTCCCGGGTACTTTTTACGATCTAAAAACAAGACAGTATCTCATAACTCCACCACGGACTTCATCGACTAAACTCCACGTAGTGGCTGGTATCGTTTTACTGTTTGGACTCGATCAAAATGAGCTTTCTACAGTAACTGTTTATGGCTCTGCGTCGCCATTTTGAAAAACAGCCCAATTGCAATGCGTGTTTTTATCTAATTTCGGACACTCATTCCGTGCTTATGGCGGTCGCCCTTGACCACAGCGTCAACGCTGAAAATAATGCTTGTGTTAATCTAGCCAAACCCATAGCCAAAGCCGCTGTCTCTTGGAACGGCTGTTTTCCGATTAAATGCAAATTTCTGATAATGCGATGTACGTCATGTAGATTATGTAGTTTGTAATGAGTTTCTCACTGGGCTTTTTAAAGTAGGTCAACGTTCAAGTCGTAATTCACGTGCATTTCCTGAAAAAAAAACACCATGTCGCTTGTTAAAAGTGTTTTTCATGACAATAAAGGTATTAAATTAACCTTTGGTTTGTTTTTTTCTGTGAGTATTAAATCATCGATATTGTGTCAATGTATGCACGTTATATGCATAGTCATAGATTGATACCGAACCCGAGGGGGGCACTCCCTTTGTCACGCACTGACCCGCCAGGAGCGAAACTGTATACGGGTCATACACGAATGTCCACTTGGAAAGTGTTTGCTGTGTAAATTGTGGAGTGACCAGTGTGATATGATTGGTCAGCACCATTGTCCCAATGGGTAAAACAAAATGCTTAGATGGAGATCCGTGTCACATGTTTTGCACCCCTCTAGTTCTTTGCGGTGCAGTGTACACGTTTTTATTAATATAGCTAAGGGTGCACCTTCACAAAATATATTCTCATACATTCATCATAACTCGCTCGTTAGAACGGAGATTGGTTTATCGTACTCCGTGTTGGCCGCAGACACTAGGAAGTTGAAGAATTCAACACAAACTAGCAATATTACACCCTGTGGCTTCCCTGTGCAGTTCGTCACCTCACATGTACAATTCATTTTAGGGCCCAATACCCCTTCTTGTATTACTGTCACAGTGTATCTTTGTTTAAAAGATCTAAGGTTTGGCACGTTCGCTGAAGAAGAAAAAAACCGGGACAGCTCGGCCGACTTGTTTGAAGAGCAATAATAAGTACTCTCCGTGTCCGTTCAATAAATGAGAAAAGGTATCCAGGCCAACAATGAGGTTTAGTGTGTGCATGACACCACGCTAGTTTGAAATTTGCTCTCATTCAAACAAGCCTATGAGGTTACTGAGTGAATGATCATTGACTGCTAAATTAATTTTTCGGAAAGGGATACAGACATACCGTAGGAGAACTGCAATGCTTTATTTCATTTATTTATTTCTCCTGACAAAACATTCAGTGCGTTTCCCCTGAAGTTTCTCAAAGAACCAGAAAGGGAGTAGGCCTATGGTTCCCACAAGGAAACAAGGGGTATGGGAAAAACTCAGTAGAGTAACTAACAGAAAAGGATAAATCTGTGTCAAAAAGCAATGCCACCCGAACCCTCCTTTTCTGAAATCAAGATTACAAAAATGAAGAGTTCGGGTGGCATTACTTTGTTGACACAGATTTTCTTTTTGTTTCTGTTCCTTACTCTAACTGAGTTTGTCCATACCCCTTGTTTCCTAATGGCACACTTGTTAAAACCCGTATCAGACAGAGAGAGAGAGAGAGAGCGATCAGCTGTTCTCGTCACGAACGGCTGCGGTACTAATCAACCACCGACAACGTGCTCGCGAATGCCAAGCGGGCACCCGGTAATACAAGACTGCCCGGGAAGCTATACGGTAACGGCAAAGTGATGAATGCAAAGGTTGTACAAGTACAGCGTCCTGAACATCGGGTAGACTGCGTGGCGAAACGTGTTACCATTCCGTAACGCTGATTTCAGATACAATTTAAGCCACAACTACCATCTTTGGAAATTCCGCTTCGCAGAGTTTGAAATGAAGGTCGGGTTGTACGGTACAGTGTATATTTAATTGTCAGCCAAAACGCAACACTGGGTTGTGCGATATCAGACCCGTAAGAATGACTGTGTCTAAAAAGTGACGTTGTGTTTTTTATATATATTTTTTTCGAAGAAAATAAACTGAAACAAATGAGTAGGCCTATTGGTGGAAATGCTTGTTCTAACTCACTCTTCAACATACTCGGGAAATTGTGATACTAGTTATAGTGAAACGACATCTTGAGATGTACATTTTACTAGATTTTGTTTTTGCAATACTCTATTCCGCTCCCCCCCCCCCGCCCGCACCACACATTCCCTGAAGGACACCCCGGCAAATTGTCAAATTTGTGTAAACAACTAAATAGGCTCCCAGTCTATGGATGCCATACCGTATCTATCCACGAGTTCCATTTATCCCCCGACACCAACATTATAACGAAAGTCAAACCCAAAACTCCCAAACTCGGATCCAACAAGCTATTTGACTTTATAGGCTAGAGGACTCCGCTGACATTTAACGTAATACGCTCGGAACGTAATTTACAAAGTGAACTCAGCTCACTCGTGTTGTCCACCGCGGGAACATGTTACCCTTTCTGGTCCCTCAGTATAGATGAAGACTTGACTAGAAAAACCGACATTGCTCTTTTGTGTTAGTTGTAATGCTCTGAGCTTTTTTGGTCAATATGGAATTTCATTTCATGCAATAAGGTTTAACGATTAGGTAAGGTAATTACTTTATCAGCCGAAACCATGATGAATTAAAGCGACACTTGAGCTTTACTGCGTAAGGAAATAGCATGATTGTAAAAGGCTTGAAATTTACCTGAAACATGATATTAATTTCATCGGGATGAGTCTGTTAAATTATTAATAATATAAGTATAATAATAATGTCTGGTTATGAAACCAAAGATGCCTCAAAAGAAAACTTAAACACTGTATCTCGGAAGCCTGGAGAAAACCTTTAGAAAGGCGGTGCTTGCAATGAACCAGAAATACCGAGGTAAACCCGTACACTTCATAAAGGTATTTCGGGCTCCGTATACGTGCGCTGCCTATCCCAGTACACGGGGCCTACGGCTTTACGTCCCATGCGAAGGACACGGCAATTATAGTCAGAAAGTATCTTGCTCAAAGACAAGGGCGTCGTGACTATAACTACGGCTGTCACACACTCTGCGAACGAAAGAACTTGATTATGGTACACCCAGTAGATCGCTCGACCACGCCGCCCCATGTGTGGATCGTCATCAATCCAAACAAGTCTTATGCTTTCAATTTCATTCAAACAAATGGGGACATTAATCATCATTTTCTCGAGGGATGGGGATGTTGTGCAAAGAGGTATTGTTGACCGAGAGGTACACGGGAAAGTGATCAATGGCAAGACATCCCGATGTTTCTCGTCAACACAACACAACAAATATAATTTTATATGTGAAATGACTTTATGTTAATCATTAGTTGAAATACAGAAAGTTGCATACTATAATAACGCTTAATCATTCCATGCACCGTGCTTAAAAAGTCAAGTCTTCATGACGTACAACAGCGAATTGCAAAACAGGTGACTACTTTCACGGTTTATGTCAGATGCAGATGATATGCGATGCAAGCGCATCTCTTTAATGACACAAACAAAATGAAAAAACAAAACATAAAAACAAACAGGAAACGGGGAAAAGTGTACATTATCCCCTGCCCTACAGTTTCAAGTGAGGCCGAATCACGTAGGGAGAGATGGAATATGTTGCCCAAGAACTGAACATGTTCTCCCGCGGGACAGGCAAATAGATTCTGAGTACCGCTTCAACAAGCCCCGTCCCAATGTGTCATTCAACCGACGCTGTAACAAATTGGAAATGTAAACACGGCCCGGTTATTAAAGAGAAGAACAAAAAAAAAAAAAAAAAACAGTCGTCACTCTATACACCTTCTTTTTTTCCCTGACAATGTTACAAAGTGCTGGCAATATTACAAAGTGTTGCTCTCTGTAGCAATACATGCGTCACTTCATGTGAAGTGGACTCTCCACAACTCTGAGGTATTTTATGGTTCACGTTACATTACGCCTGCGAAACACTATCTCATTGAACTAATTATTTCTCGTAACGTTAGGGGTGCACAAGTGGAACACCATTTACTTCTTCCATGACCTGAACTTTGTTCCTCAGCCTATGTTGACGGTTTATGTTTTCATTTGCATTAGTCTCTGTGTATGTGCATAATTATATTTGATGACGTGTGAGTAACGAACTCTCGGTTTCCATTCTACACAGAGTTTCTCGGCCGTACGAAAACACATCCCGAGATTCTTCCAAGGCTATAATTGATTATGATACGTGGTTTTTATTGAGTGGCTCCTAATTATTTGAGCTACGTTTTGAACTCCCCAAGTTCCTGTTTCGTATTGATCATCTCGAGAGTCCAATTAAAACGTCGGGTTCCTGCATTCTTCAAAATGACAGTTTCGAAGTTCTGAGTGAACTTTACGTTTATACGATTGGGGATACGTTTGGCACGTTATTAATAAAACTGTTAAATGTGTCTTGGTCCAAAGGGAATACCACTAACATGTGAAAGTCCAACCACAAGTTGGTTTCTGCTTTGTAGTGCGTTCTTCGTGCGCGCAGTTTCTGTTTCCGGTTCCGGTTGTCATTGACTCATACAATACAGAGAACGAACAATTTGTGCACAAAAACCCATTTAAAAGCAACACAAGTGGGGTAAATTAAATTACACGAAAGTGCTGGGTAAAATGATGTAACCCAATCATTGGGGAAGAACATAACACAACACCTGGGTAAAATGAAGGTTGGGTAAAGTTTACCCACTTTTGGAGTAAAAAGGGAACATGGTTGTCACACTCGTAAACTTTTGTGCCGTGCTAAATATGCTGCACAGGTTTGGACTAAAAATTACACAATAATGGGCACTGTTTGACACTTTGGATGCTCTGCTCTAATTTCACACAAGTAAACGACGATATTTCCCTTTTAATCCCGAAAGGGTAAAAAGTTTACCCAATATTGAGCAATGATTTTTTTTTAGAGTGTATGGCGCAGACTGAACATGACAAAGACCATAGCTACACGATTAAGATTTACCCCGATAAAGTCACCAAAGGCGAGCAAACACCTTTTTATTTAAACAATAAAAACCACATTTTCGTTGACGTTGTTCGCGGAGGCGCGGAGGTATTAAGACTGTCCGATATACAACGAGGCAGCTTGGAGTCAGAGTGTGCCGTTGACCTGCATTACCTCAGGGGCCTTTTGAACATTCCGTTGATTCAGGCGCCATACTCAAGCAGGGGGGGGGGGGGGCACACACCAGAAGTTATAACTACATCTAGACTTGATATCTCCGGGTTTTTTTTGAGATGCGGCGCTAGCGCCCGTGTTACCGTCGTACCTCCCCTAAGAGCACGCAGAAGCTTCAGCAGTGATTGGGAATGATATTTACCAATCTAACGCCTTCATGTTTTAGGGATCAGTTTTAGGTTTTGGTGGCGATCGCTCCCTGAGCAAATAATTCACCTGTTCGGCGCTGGAATTAAGTTCGTGCTCTTTCTTGTTTTTATTGACGTCGCAATTGGTATTAATGCACAGGAGTGAATGGATGGTCGCTGGCGCGTTATTGAACAATCCAGGGACGGAGGGACAGACCACGAAATGTCAGGTAAACAACGCATCAAGAGTGCCACTTCAGTATATACGTTGCTTAACTTCCCCTAATTCGGCGAGTGTGTTTTCTTTGCCGTTGCAGTAAATTACAGACTGCTCTGTCAAGACATTCTGAAGCAACGGTTTTAACAAAATCTCCTGCTTATTGTGTTTATACCATCTGATACAGGATAAGTGCCACTTGGAATAACACACTGTGCTTCTTGAGGGAGCTATTATCTTGAATTGAAATCCCCTTTTATTTTTTTGTTCCAGATATTATTTTTAAATTGCAAAAACGCTGTATTCGTCAGAAAATCGCATTCGGATTATGCGAGGAGAAGAATGAAATCAAAATGTCGAATTTAATTTTAAATCCAGTTTCAATATTTATTCTGGGCTATTCGGTTTCAACTCGTAGGTTTTCTTGACGGTGTTGTTTTGGCGTTAAACCACGGACTCCTCACAGAATTGTACAAAAGGGTCCCTCCACGGGATAAATATTGACCGAAATCAACCCGGTGTAGAAGTGCAGAGCTCAGCTTGATCCAAGCCTGACACACACCAAAAGTACCTTGAACCAAAACTGGTCCTTTCAATCGATTTATACTTATTTCCCTACAGTAACTTTAATTTCAAATCGAGTAAATAACTGAGATATCTATCCAACGGCTGAGTAAAAAATATAAAAATACAATGTGACACTGGCTTAGAGAGGCCGACAAAAAAATGTCTGGTCGGATTTACACGATTTGAGATTGGCGCCAATTTTACGCAGCCGTTTCGGCACCAAGCACATTGACGGTGTGAAACAAAAACAACAATCTTGGGTCCATACGGAGCATGAATGTTTTATCTTTAAAGCTGAAAACGTGACATTGTCTTGACTTTTTGCTCTCTGTATGGCATGTGTCGCTCGCCATATCGACTAAGCAAATACGGCCGTGAGAATTTAAAGAATCGGCAGAGAATTAACCAAACGGTTGGGTTGTTTGTTTAGATCCATTGTTTAAAGAATAGGAATTGCATTTGTAATTGAGGTGTAAGGTTATGCTTTGCACTGATGTGTAAGCTTTACTGGTACATAACCCACTGCTATAATGTCTGCTGATTATAAATTAATGAATGAATGAAAGCAAGAATTGCTTGGATGAATGAAGGGATGAATGAATGAATGTAAGAACGTATGAATGAATGAATGGTTTTCACATATACTTCCCTTGAGAATATTAAGTCTGTTTGGATTCGGCGACCGCGCATTCCTAATGATTGCTCAATTTGAGGTGCACCGCTTTCGAGGAATTTAATATGTCAAAGGGGGATGTTTTGTGTGGTGATAAGTTACATGAGTACTTTGACTGTGCCTATTGATAACTTTCACTTCGATCATGATCAGATCCTATACAGAGGATCACCAAATGATAGCTAACTTTGGAGATGGTGTTTGAAAGAAACAGTGCGAGTTTTCAACCGCACTTTGACTTATTTTGTACAGAAGTTTCATTGGTCCAAAACTATAAAATTATAAAATGGTATCATTGGTATTATTATTATTATTATTATTATTATTATTTATCGTTTCTATATATTGTTTTGCCGATAAGCCTACCGTCAGAAGGTCACTTGCATATTAACCAGCCTATGGAATGTTTAATGTTTCTGTTATTGCTGTGCTTAAAGATGCGTCACGTATAGTTGTAAATACGGTTCAATAACAGATGCAATGGGTTCAGATATACAATAACAATGGATAATTTGAAACTATCCTGTTTTTAAAACATGCTTTAGTTTGCTAAAAATAGTGGTCTGACGTTTCGACCCTAGCAGAGTCCCTCTCAAAGGCTAAATAACAACACATAAACAGGTATACTGGTGTACCAAAAGTAGTCAAGTGGAACGAAGACGTCGATGACAGAGATGAATGCACACATAAAGAGAAGAACAACAAAGAAGAGGGTGACAAAGGGGGAGGGGAAGGGGCTGGTTTGACCTAAAGAGGATAGGAACGCCAAAGACAAAGTATAGGGAATGCGGCGGAATAAAAAAAGGGGGTATCTGTGGTAAAAAGGAAAAGGCACAGACAAAAAAGTTGTTAGTCATTTTGTTCTTGCCTTATCCACAGTTTCTCCCCACTCAGACGAACTAGCTTTCTGTGGTATCCTAGTGCATCAGTGCCCTGTAAAATCATGTTAGAAATGGAGTGATTAGGAAGATTGAAGTGATGTCCTACCGGTGTATCTAGCTTTCGGATGTTGACTGTGGATCTGTTGCCGTAGAAACGCCTCTTGAGTGTAGTTCTTGTTTCACCTATATGTTGAAGACCCTATAAAACTTTGCAAGATGTTAGATATATTAGATTAGTGGTGCAGGTGTCATGACCCCTTGTCTTATTGGTTATGTGTTATATGTGTTTATGCTGGTTCTATACTGTCGAAAGGCGACACGAATTGCACCTGGTGTGATTTATTTTGGTCCTTTATCAGTTATTGACTCGTTGTATCAATGTTTATATAGGAATCAACTAACTCTCTGGAACCAAAAACATGATACAACTTTTCTCCGTAAAAATTATCGTAAGTGTTCCGGTTAGGCCTATGGTATCACGAACAGTCACACCGCTGTAATTTTACCATACATTAATATGATCGAGAATTAACCTAACCAAAGGTAATTTGGACCTCGATTTTGTCTCTTATACTAAATTGTTAAGGTTATCCGTGACGCAACTAAAATCGTGGCGTGACTATAACTATCAACACATGAGCTATTATGTTATACGAAATTGACATGCAAGCATTAAACTGTACCAAAATAAGGTTTTTGAGCGTACACCGTGGTACTTTTATAGCGAAGTCACGACTTGTTCAATTGCTGTCCCAGGGTCATCTGTATGCAGAAAATGTCAACATTAAAATGTTTGAAATGTTTTCGAAGTGCTGGTTGTAAATACAATTAGTATATTCATGAGCATCGATGATACAAAGCACGCAACCTGAGACAGTTCCTTCGACGGGAAAACATTTAATCTGGTACTAGATGCTGAACACATGTGGCGAAGCGAGAGACTAATTTTTTAAAGTGATATTCTCGTTAATTTGCGATAGTTTGCGAGAGCGAAATTCGAGACACGGCCAAGAGGCTCGGTCGGGTTGATGACATTTTTTATGGCATTGCTTTGATTGACCCAGAGACATCTGTACATTAACTCAAACCAATCCAGCCAATCATCAATTAAACAGGGAATTTCACCTTTACTGAAGCAGACCTTTTGAGTGCAGGGATGTTATCTAACGAGGAGTATCGCTAACGATTCCTCGTTGACATCAGATTTTCTTAAACCAATCTGTGTATACACTGTGATTTCAACTTGAATTAAACTTGAACGCAGTTTTTCATCAAGACATTGGAATGTGCGAATAAAAGGATGACGTACGAAACTTTATGTTTGTTGGATCATCGATTGCTAAGTTCAACATTGTCAGTATTCTCGGGGGAGCATATGCAAAATATATATATATTTTCTAACTTGTATTTAACATGAAACATAATTATAATATACAACCAATAACAACAGCTACATCTAAATGAAATGGGGTATTATCATGTTAAACTGATAAATGTGTCATCTATTGTGTACGGTGTTTGTTTGTCACTAGGAAGAAGGGGTTTTACCGGAAACACAATTTAATACAACAAACTTATTGTTATACTCGTTGGTGGGGCTACTTTCCATGACATCATAAGGGAAAACAAGGGTGAATAAGAATATAACAATACTACTAATAAATGAATGACCATACTTTAAACTAAAGGGCGAGACCCTCTGGGCTTAGACTCGTTTTTTGTTTGACGACCTTTTCAAACCAGAATCTTGACATTTTTGCTCGCACGTCCAAAATAATTAAGCTATTATACTAGAGTCCAGCGTGGAATTCAAAAGTCCAAGCAGTAGGGTTGTACGGGGTGATGTAAAATCTACAGACACCTGTTCCCATTTAGATTAACAAACGACAACGGATTCACTTTGTACTATTCTCAGTTAAAACAAGTAAACGATACCCCCTTGTCAGATATTTACAGAATAGATTATGTTGACATATAGCATGCAGCAAAAGGGCACGTTGGCGATCCTTATGCAATTGTCTCTGCCAAGTGAGAGCAGAAGGGTTGCATCAGAAGGGAGTAAACGGCTCTCCGTGTAGATCAAAATCATTGTTTTTTTCTCAGAAATATGGATTTGTCCTGATGTGAATAACAACGTGAAGGGATTTATATTGACAACCATTTTTGTCAATAATGAGGGAAACAGTGTTTTGATTCTCCTCGCGTGTTGCAAAAATAAAAATGGAAGAAGAAATTAAAAACATGTAGGTTGGGGTTGCCGATGGAAATGGAATAATCGTGTATAGACTTGACTTGTTTCGACCCATCTTCACTTCTGTCAAACATGGCATTTCAATTTTGTGTCGAATGGTCAACAAACAAAATGTAAACGAATAATATGCGATATTTAGTCATTAATCATTAATAATATAAATGTTAAAAATTTAAATGGATACAAGTAAATGTCTTCGTAATTGCTGTTTTTCAATTCAACTCACACGTTCCAATGTTTGTATCAGTCTTGAGAAACCATGAAAGGATATCATCTTGTGTTATTTATTCTCCCCCCCCCCCCCGGCATTACCTTCCCTTCTTTCCATGTCCGTACGCTAAAGTTAACACGTTACTGTGACAAAAAAAAAATGCAAAGGAAATCGGCCGGCTGATTTATGACTTGGCCTTAATGACATTGAGTAAGAAGGATTAGTCGTAGTTTGGTTTAATTAAATCATAATCCCTCCGTCAGTGAGGTTGTCATTGGGTCTGTATGATTTTTAAGACACCTGTTATGGTATCTCTGTCCATCGTGAATTTAAAGGCCTCATTCTATTCTACCTCATTATTGGTAATGCAACCTGCTGGTAATAACGCTGTATGATATCATTATGTATTTCTAATGAGAGAAGTGACATGATGAACAACATCTTTTCAAAGATCTGATATAGGTTTTCCCGGTAGTTTTCGGCGAACAAAAGCAGCCCATTCACTTTCATGCATTCGTATGAAAGTGACTATGATTCTTTAGTTGAAATAAATCAATCAATTTCACTTTGGGGATGCACTATTATTGAGCATTTAATATTTCAAATATAGGTGACTCTTTTTATCCATGCGAAATCGGCCTTTATTTAATCCGAATTGTGCACCTATAGAGATTTAAAGGCAAAGTATACCTTTGGTTTTTGGAACCGTTCGATTGTTTTAAACCTATATAAATATAGATATATACAATAAAACTAACCTGTGAAAATATAATTTCATAAGGTGGTAGCGTTTTTTTACATATCGCCGAAAATCCGGAGATTTTTTGTCCACGCAGGAAGATTGATTGAAATACACAATCTGAGAAACGTTTCTGATCGTTTCTGACAGAAACGCTTCTCAGATTCAAGTTTTTTTTTTTCTGATAAGCACTGATATATTTTTCCATAACCATATTACTCCGAAGTAAAATGATTCTCAAAATGCTTTATACTATCGACAGCTGCTGTACTTCTAACCAAATAAATTTGTTTTGCCATTGATTTTAAGAGTGATTACCAAACGTATACCTTGCCTATAAACTAAATTGTTACTTTCTTTTTGGTTTTGGCAAAATTAACTTTAAAATAAAATAAAAACAACTACGAAAAAATGCAATCCATGGATTTCTTGCTAGCTTTCTTTATGTATGTATTATATCGTTTGTTTAAATTGTCTTTGTTTCTTTCTTCGCTTTATTTACTTAGGGAAATATATTTATGTATACATTGGACAACTTCAATAACCTACATTTATGTTGTTGTTTTTTCTCAATGTGTTTTCTTAACCACTTTGTAGTTGTAATCTTAGCATTCGTTGTCGAAGAATATTATAGAATTCATTCTCAACAAAGCGTCGAACTCAGCGGCACAATTCCCACAGGTTCCTGCCCGAAAACTAATTTGACTGACCAAATGCACGCTGCGAAAAACTCTGCAAATTTGAAACTGTTTCAGCAGATTGCTAAACTGAATGCTTATCCTATTGCATGTCGCATATATATATATCTGATCTTGCTACTCTCTATTAATTGACCTATGTTAGTTGCATCATGATGCAACTTGCTCTTTAATCTTACCCTTTCATGTTTCCCTGCATTGTTATCGAACAATGCTTTTACCACTTTTATGGTCCAGTAATCCATCCTTCCATACTAAACATCCTTTGTCCTTACCACTTTACTCCTATTGCTTCATAGCCACCAATTGTTTCTGAAACAGAAACTTTGATTGGCTGTAATTTTCCCGCTTCTTTCTGGATCCTTCCCTTAATCCATTTCCCCTCTCTTT
The DNA here is from genome assembly GCA_032158295.1 of Pycnopodia helianthoides. Lineage (NCBI taxonomy): Eukaryota > Metazoa > Echinodermata > Asteroidea > Forcipulatida > Asteriidae > Pycnopodia > Pycnopodia helianthoides. The sequence goes on from CM063245.1 coordinate 16,422,889, forward strand.
TTCTATAAATGGATATGTATTTGTTTGTACCTGTTTTATGCCTCTGAAGAAGGTCCGGTTTGGATCGAAAGCTAAGGCCATCTACCCTACTCATTATATATATATATATGTGTATATATATTTATGTATTAATATATGAATAAATACATTAATTAATTGAAACATTTGCTTTTGCAGTAAGTGAAATTTAATTACTATTTTAAGGAGCTTGCAATTGTATTCACAATGATCTTACACCAAAAAGACGAACAAAAACTGTTTAGGTTAAATTCCATATTACAACTTGTGTTCACTTATTTGATTAATTATTTAATTATTTATTTTGAGCATACACTGCTAATTATTTATGGCTCACCAAGCACGATACATTTCTTGTTCAGATCCGGATCCTGTCGCCGTTTTCTTTCAAAATACTATTTTGGGAAGTCAGTTTCGTGACACAGACGACTGTTTGCGTCATCGGAATAATTATATCCAGTGATTTCTATTGTGACAGCAGTGTTCGATTTTTTTTTAGTAAAAAACGTTCACTCTTTACATTTTATTTAAAATGGGTGTGCCGGACTAACATACACCAATGTCTTTAATTGATTATGGGATGCGATTGAAGTAAAACACGCGGGTTTACACTGAGCAGTCAGATTGTCCCGACGAATGTCACAATCCCATCAATCTTGCACTTACATCCATTCTGTTCTGATTGAAATTAGATAATTATTTTGTATCTAATCAGTGACTACCGACTGCCTTGTTCGTGTGATTGATAATATCGAGAAGTGTGCATGCGGGTTGACTCGTAATGACTATAGTAGCGGTTGTTCATTAAAGGCAAGGTCATGTCGTAATGCTGCCGGTACTATAGAGGCTCTTAACGACTTCGGGACAAACATCACGAGTCGAGTTATATTAAAGAGAAGTAAATACCTACTTATTAAATAACACTAACAAACTGATGGCCTATTATGTAAAAGCTTTTGTAATTGTTTTTGTTTGTGCTTGTGTTTTGTTTTTGTTTGTTTTCGTTTTTGCTTTTTTGTTTGTTTGTTTTGTTGTTGTTGTTGTTGTTTTTTGTTCTTCTTCTTTTTGTGTTTTTTTTTTCTTTCTCCACCCCACCCCCGTTTTTTTGTTTTCGACTGAGCGACTGCTTTTTTTTTTCTTTTTTTTTTTATACATAATCTCCGATCTAAGGAAGTTGTGCAGAATACTTGTGTTTCCTTGTTTGCCTTTTGAACATTACTTTCCACACTCTAAAAGTTCTGGGTCAGAACTGACCTTGATATGGCTCTATGTCGATCATTTTCATAATCATTCGATATAATTGTTATAGCACGACCCAAGTTTTCAAGTCAACATGATCCGGTATCTGAGTCACACAACAATTTATTGTCCCGGATTCCTGGTCAGTGCGACTGGGCAATCGGGTTCCTGGATTGAATATAGCCCATCGGGACCCTCTGTATTTTATAAAGTGATAAATAAAACAAAAACTGTAATTTACTTGGTTTGCATTTAAATCAGTTCCACTTAAATCGAACGATACATTGACATTTTAGCGTGATTTTTTCGTGGGGTTAAAGTATTTTCAATCTTAATTATTTTAATATTTAGACTTGTGTTTATCTTCAGAGATCTATTCAGACTGGCTCGGGCTTTCGTCGAAAGTTCATGGGATACATCTTCAATGCCATGGGCCTTGAGTTCATTTCGTCACTTCGAGGTCCCACAAGAATATGAATAATAAGGTATGTAGACACAGCAGGCCTTTACATTGCACCTTAACATGATATATTTTTTTACCCAGGTTGAACAAGTGTGTCGAACATCAACTAAGATTGAAAACTGTTTTCTCTTTTCGAATGTATCTTTTCCCAGATTTTGTTGTCAGTAATAATCTTCTATTCTGACTTATAATAGTCAAATTGAATATGCTTTGTGTGTTTAATTGTTATTTTGTGTACTGTTTGGGGGGACGGGGTGTAACACTGTATTAGAAAAGGAGTGGCATATTGAAGTGTGGAAAGATATTATGCAAGGTATCCTTGTTGTTGTCGTCGCATCAGACGCAACTATGATTTCTTGGTGTTGACAATAAAGAACTGCCGGAAAAACCATGGGGAAGTCCTTCGTCAAATCCCCTTGTTTTCAGTCCCGGAGCCGATGGGCAACGATATAGAACAGAAAAAACCTAAAAGACCAATTAAGAAACCATCCTTGTGGCCAGCCAAACGAACAGAATACAGTCCGATTAATTACCATTGCAGATTCCTTCTCTTCGTGGCGAATATATTTATTAGTTTTCTTGCCGGTATTATTTAGTAATCACTTGGCAGTTTCTCAATTTCCTGACAACCTCATTTGGACTGGATAGATTTACCTAGGGAAAAGTGGGACGTAAGTCCCCCTCGTTCCGCTGACTTGTTCATCAGGCTCTGATGACCCTTTGATTTGCTACGATTGAAATTGTCTTAGCATGTGAAAATCCTTGCATATGCAAGCCTCCTCGAGTGTATTCATTAGCTCACGTGGAGACAAACCTCGGGATAATTAAGGTGAAGTTGGCTTTAGGTATTACGGCAAAGATTCGAGCGAAGCATGGGTTCGGTGTGTGTGTGTTGTCGCTCTGGGGAAATTGGATCTTCAAAAGAAGATTTAGAAGACCTACTTCTGACGAATTCAACAGGTGTTGATGATGGTATGGAAAACCACCGTACCCATTCCGACAAAAACAAATGTAAATCTTATGAATGAACAACATAACGAATGCATTCCCCCACCACCCAAGCAGGAACACGCATCCAGTCTCCTCTGTGGATATCATTTTCACGTACTTTGCAAAAAGAGGCAACTTCTTGTAAAACAATGTCTTCAAATTATGATTTGATTTATTTTTATTTTTTCAGAGGTGTTCCCTTCATAAATCGTTTATTATTTAATAATATTCAGCAACATGTAACTTAATAAAAATGCAAAAATTAGTTAGTGGCCTGACGTTTCAACCCTAGCAGAGTCTTTCTCGAAGGCTAAATGACAAGACAACACATATACATGCACACACGGGTGACAAGAGCAGTCAAGTTGAAATAAAAACATAAAAGTTACGGGGTTGGGGGATCCTCGAATATAATAGAAAAAGAAGAAGATAAAGACAAACACAAAAGAAAGAATATGTTCAATCTTATGTGAGACCAACAGTTTGTATATATGTACTCATACCTGTACAAATACAAAGGGGTAGACAAATTCAAACACATTAATGCAAGAAAACACTGCAGCAGCTGCACATCAGTTTTTTCTCTCACACATCAAGTGACTAAACTTGCTATTTTCCCATCTCACTTTAAGGGGAGATTTTGGTAGAGACCTCACTAGAGAAATTAGCTGTATTTGTTATTTTCTATCCGTTTGAAGTACATACCAACAACTAAATTGTGTGTATTTTGGGGACGAGAGTCGCATGTTCTTGTTGTCTTCTCGGTGATGACGTATTGGAGCCGGAAGTGCAATGTAAACGGTTGGTTTACATGTTCATTAACATCCGTTTACATTGCAATTCCGGGTCCATTAACGAGAGTGACATACTTGTTGTTATTTTGTCTGTAGTTTGTATTAATTTTAACCGTGAAAACGTAATGATGTTGTTCGCCGTACCTTTGTAAATCTCCAGACGATTGCATGGCCCTGACATGCGAAACTCGTGCACTGGCACCATGATTGGTAATGCTCGACCCCGCTAGTTAATGCGGTGTATATTCATTTATACCGGTGAAGCCGCTGTGATTGTTGTTGTTTTTGCTGTTCAATTCGGTCACTGAATTGAAGCCTGTGAATGCGTCTGCTTCCGTGTGAATCACTCATCTCGGCCATCTTACTTTTAGAAATGTACGCAGACAGCATGGCTGCCTAAACTGTGTTTGGTTAAGCAAGTGTTATGAGAAGCCTATCATTCATTTTACCAAGCGGATCGAGTTAAGTCGCGCCATTTAGCCCCCTATTAAATTGCAAACCTTTCACAAGCATTTGTAGTTTGCACTGAACTAGGGTTAGGGTTAGGGGTTGCAGCATGTGGATAAATTGAAAGTAGAACGTTTAGATATCGTGTTTGGCGTTGGCCTATGGACATAGTGCATTGTTTTGTACTCTTGTTTATGCTAGCTTTATGTCCTTACCATATTAGGGAGGTCTCTTAATTTTGCAGTGCCTTATTAAAGTGCATAACATTAACATGTACACTAATCGGGCGTAAAGCCGCACCCTGGCGGAGATACATGTTTGTAAACAGTCTGTAATGTTGTAATGACACCTTGCACAAGGGGACATGAGAACATTAATCAAACACAATGGGCCGCATTTAAAATAGTTCAGTCTAATGACAACATAACATCCGATTCTTTCCATCTGATTTATAACCTTGTTCTGTCTTCTTCATCTCTTTCGTCTTCGGAAATTAATGTCAAATAAAGTCGAGTTTTGATGAAATGACAGTTAATTCAGATAATAGATTAAACTCTGGATGGGAACAAAATCTCTGCACGATGAGTTACCGTATAATGGATCAGCGATAATTGTCTGAAAACAGAAAGGCTTTCAAGTTTCCTCTCATTTTGGGTTGGACAAAGAAAAAATGGACTAGAGCGGAACTTGAACCTGCGACTTCCAGCTGAGCTATCTTGCCCCAATGTTGCGGTCTCCATATTTGTTCGGGGTGCCAGTCAGCAGCCTTTCAACATGTAAATGCCGTGTAACCAGGGATCGTACCCAGGTTTACGATACAAACCAGGAAGCGGTAAAGGAGGGATCACCTTAATGTCATTAATGTGATGCAACTTTTAAATAATTACAGCAGTGTCTATTATTTTTGTTATTAGGCCTATCATCTAATTACAGACATCAAAAACAAAACAGTTTAACAGTCAAATGGACACCCGGTACTCGTACACATTGTTTCTACATCCTCCACTGGGAGAGTACGGGCATTAGCTTGCAAATATGGATGGTTTAAAAACTTGTTAATGGGTTGGTTCTTATAGACCCCTATCGTGGGGGCATCTATTGTGTATGTTCTTCCATTTAAATCAATGAAATCAAAGTGAGGCTGGAAGGGCAAATAGTCAGGTCCATTTGGGGTATAAATTTGAATCTTGAGCGCATTATCCATTGATATTGCACACAGGGGACTTGTCCAAGATGGTGTCAGTATGATACATACATATTGGGTGTTGGTACCGTGTGCTTTTTATTTGTTTTAGGTTTTTTGTTTCTGTCAAGCAGAGGACGTTTAGTTTAAGAGCATAATACGTGTGTTGTCACACGCAGCAATACGTTGCAAGCAGCATTAGGTTCACTAACGGCACTGCTTGCAAACGGTACACTCCAATAGGCCAAGATACATTTTTGTCTAATGTCTTCTACCAACTATACTGTGATAATTATTGTACAGTCACTTTTTCGTGATTAGTTTGCCTTTCAGAAATATTCTCAATTTTAGATTTAAAGTGCGTTTTGTATGATTTTTGTATTGGGTGTGAGTGCCTATATAATGCAACCTTTGAATGTTTCCCTGTTTCAATGAAATGCATTTGCTTAGTTTCAACGAATGGAAGTTATTTATTTGTTTTTGTGCTACGTTCCTCTTAACAAGGCTAAAACCTACTCTCGGTAAGGGGCTACGAAGAAGACAATAATGAGATGACAAAACCCAGGGAAGCTGACGATAGGAATTTAAGTTCCTCTTGAAGCAGTCTATATCGTAAGGTGAAGGGAAACGTTCACCGGGCAAGGAGTTCCAGAGAAATGCAGTGGAGCGAACCTTTTGAACAGACGCCGGAGGGGCTCTTGAAAATTGTCCTGTGCTTAATTCAAAATCTACTGTTATGGTCATTGTAAGCATACATTCTGGGTCTGAAATGAAACTTAGAATTGTTAAGACGCAAAAATGCAATCAGGTTGTGAGACTCCCGATGGTTTATATTTCGTTTCCTGCCCGAGAGAGGCTGAATCCGATCTGATATACTAAACAAGAACTGAAGCACGTCGAGAACTCACTACACTTTGAATGTCTCACGGACAGCATTATTTGTACTCACAATGTTTCGTACATTTTCAGCTAATCCCTCGGGGTAAATGTGTCTTCCTTTATTATCTGGACTTGAATGCAATAAATGTAGTCCAGCCCGAGCATGCTGACTTCACCAAAGGGTAGCCTTATATACTTCAATATAGCACACATCGGTAGGTTTAGAAAATTACATTCGTTTCCATCGTCAGTATTTCAGAAAACCACCGCCCGAGCTGTGAAAATGCAATCGAATTCAGAATTCATGCTTTCGATAAAACAACGGGTGAGGATTCGATATTGTTATGGGGCTCTGTCTGTGTAGATGTAACGGGCAAGGGTTTGATTTTGTTGGGGGCTCTTTCTGCGTGAATGCATATTTGCCTATTTTGAATTCAATACTTGTGCAAATAGAACCGATGAGACCGCCAATAACGTTACCCTTAAAATACATGTAATGAACAACTGATATCATACTATCGCTTGTGAAATTTATGCAAAAAGGGTTATGGGTACCGGGTTACTCCCAAGAATATTCAAGTAGGTTTCTGGTGTGCCAGATTCTCACATCACCTCCGTATGTAATGCCCCAGTATTGACGACTGTACCTTCGCATCTTGTCGGGTGTAAAAACCTACTTCCCGTTTGATCGAATTAAACATCATCCACTTCAGTAAAAATTGCAAACGTCCAACAGAAAACATGCATGTGGAGATTGGATGCAGTCACGTGACTGAAACTCACTGTCGGTTACCAAATTAGACCTGTATCATTCTGTCGGTGTGTTTCTTCTCCTTTTTTTTCTCTCTCTCTTTCTTTCCCTGTGCTCACGTAACACTGATTTTTACACCGAAAAAGGCCATACTATTGTGTTAGTCTATTTTGTGTTACATTAATTTCAAATGAAATTGAAAACAAAGATGGCATATCATGATAAATGTGTCCAAACTTGCCACAGGAAGTTGTATATTTAACACGAAAATGGTAAATGAAACCCTCTATCACTTATACCACTGGATGTCACCATTAATCCCTTCGCGTTTACTAGTGAAAACTTGATTGAATTTGAGCACTTGGAAATTGATTAAGGTCGGTTGTTTTTGTTTGTTTATTGGTTTTCAAATATAGAGAGATAACCTTAAAAAATAACAATCAAATAGGTGCTGGCATGTAGAGAAATGATTTTTGTTTTGATTACTATTAATACAAGTATAATGATTAGATTTTTGTTGACGGTACGATGGTTTCTTATATACATGACCATGCAATTTTCAGAAAACTTCTCGAAATAATTATGTAAACATACAAGTTACAATAAACCCTCCAGAAAACGTAAGGCAGTGTAACCATTCAACTGTATCGATTGGTGTTTATGATTGTTTTAGTACGACCATTAGACTGCTAACCGGTACGACACATTCTTCCAGTTATTTTCATAATGAATGGTTTCTTCTTGTAGCCCTTTTGCAAGAGTGGCTTTCAACCTTTGATTGGGGCGAACTTGCATTAAAAATAAATAAACAAATCATTGTAAACAAACAAATTACATGTTGGAGTGACATTAAAATGAAAACTCACCGTCCATTGGATGTTTCAAAGTCTTGTTGTACCACATTCGTTGCTCTTGTTGGAGCTATTCTCCTGCCTTATAAACACCTTTAATCATTTTCAATTCGATCTGTTTCTCCTTTTCCGAAGGCAACCTCTACCCCTCAATCTCTCAACCGAAGGTATTCCCAAGAGCTGGGGGTCTGAAACAGACCATCCCCTGATTGTGGTCTGGAAACACCGAGAGTCTTGAAATGTATCGAGTCAATTTACATTTCTTTTTAATAAGTTTCACACGCTGCGCTGGCCTGGCATCGTCGGTTGCACTACTCCCAACTTTACCACGCTTTGTTACTCCGTTGCCTCCAGGGATAACCCCAAATAGTACGTTTTGTGTATTTTGTTCTACTCGAGACCGGAATCATAAAAAATGATGTCATGGGATTTCCAAATGAACAGCTCTTTTTTTTTGCCCAGTGATCTTGACTAACATATACTATCTGGTTACTATTGGGTGTGAGAGTAATTAGATTCAAGCGGGATTTTGTTTTATTTTATTTGTCTGTTTTGTGGGGATTCTTTGACAACTTTCTTAAGGACGTGAACAAAGGACTTTTTTGGTCCTTTCTCTTAAAAAGAGCGCACAAAACGTTTGCTTGTAACATGACCCACCAAAGGTTTTTGTAGCTTTAAAATAAGAATAAAACATTTCTGATAATTTGCCGAACGGTGTAAGTCTGTCTGCATGTTATTGGATCTCCTCTCAGCATTTCGCATTAATCCTCGCGAAATTTGCACGGAAAAGGGGGGTATTGATTGCATAATAAACTTCCCAAATAAATGAACTAAATCCGTTCAGAATTGACTCAGATATGAGCGAAACACCAGAAAGTCCGTGTATATTATGGGGCTTGACCATTGTGTTACGAGCCACGCGTTGCTGGGTTACTACCGGGTGCAGTTAGCAAAGCACATTGCAGACGACGTGCAATAAAAAATAAACAACAACAACAACAACAATAATAACAACAGCAACAACACCAACAAACAAACAAACAACAACATCAACAGCAAGAGCAAGAGCAACAACATCAGTAGCGGCAGCAGCAGCAGCATCGACAACAAACACCAACAACGACAACAACAACAACAACAGCAACAACAATAACAACAACAACAACAACAACAAACAAACAAACAACAACATCAACAGCAAGAGCAAGAGCAACAACATCAGTAGCAGCAGCAGCAGCAGCATCGACAACAAACACCAACAACGACAACAACAACAACAACAACAACAGCAACAACAACAACAACTTTTTACGGGCCCTTTTTTTACTGGACAGTGACACTATATCCATTTTGGAACTGGATACGATATCCAAACTGCAGTGGATTCTTCACCGACAATGTTTGATACCAAGAGGCCCTTTGAGTCACCACTCCATATTACAAAAGTAACTTGCCAACTTCGGCAACTTATTTACTTCCAAGACTGTAGCAGATACGAAATCTAAAGCACCGGCATCATGACTTAGTCCAAATGAGGTAAGGTATAACAAAAGTATAATAATAATACTAAAAAATCAGTTACATTTAAATGGTTCAAGTAAATATTAAATCTTAACTTGTTAGTCATATCAAAGACAAGGAAAACTTTTTTAAGACATGTTTTTTTTTCCTTTTTTTAAGACACAACTTAAGTCAAGAGTTGTCAAGAGTTTCTTTGGCGCAAATATTATCATATCTGGATTAACAAACTATACGGTTTACTCGTGTTACAGGTCTTACGTTGACGTCAAGAAAAGGTCAGTAGGATTGGATTGTTACAGTTGCCTTCACGATTTTCAACCAGACCAAACAAAACAACAAATCTTCCACAAGGGTCAGCACGGGAAAAAACATTTATGTCTTCTGGCAACATAATCAATAACGTTACTTTTTTCCCGTGGCCATTATGTATACAATCCTCATCAGTCGTCGACAGTGCAAATGATGACACCAGTAATGAAATGATGCTATTTCTTACATACTCCTCTTCGGCTCTCCAGTGGGCCGCAATTCATGTTGGTAGTTATGAAAAAGTGTAACTATTTCGGTGTAAATGTATATTCGGTTTGCGGTAACACCATGTGTATATTTATCTATTTTGCTGTGTAGATTTTGTTCTTTAGAGAACTTGTCTTGTTTGTTCTACTACCGCGGAGTAGATTTTCGGAATTCGGGACACTTCTCAGTTCTGAAAAGAACTGTTCTTGCTATTAAGCTACTACCTGGGCCGAAGGTATAGGAAATCGGCCTGGACCTATACTTTAGCTTTGTGGATCGGGGGGACTTCTCGTAATTAACTGCACTGCCGCGGAGTGAGTTCTTTTGGTCTCAACGTTTCGACTAGCTTGCTCTTGTCATCGAAATTAACTCAACTAGTGTAGCTCGGGTTTCCCTCTAGTATTTTATACAATTTAAAAGCAGCTGTACCTGATTGTACATGTATTTTAAATGGTTTATTCTCCGTTGAGGTAGAATGACAACGAGAAAAGCCACAGATCAAAAGAGCTGCATGGTCTTAGAAACCTTATGAGCTCATTTTCTTTCATATTTTTCAGATTCCTACTCTGCGAAATGGAAGGCCCGTTGACGAAAACGGGGGAAAAAAATTGTAAAAATGTCCAGTCCAACTAATTCGGTTAATTTGGATAATGAGTTTACAATACTCAAATGAAAGACGTATTATATTAAATTGAACAAACGATTTGGGACACCAAACATTTAATTAAATATTTGAATTCTTAATACGAAACACAGTAGCAGCTCAAAATAAAAGGCAATATCGCTTTAATAGGAAAGTTGTAACAATGAGATTGGCTGTATATTTGCCTAAATTGAAGACGAAAACCTACTTTAGTCCGTCGTTTACCCTTCTTCAAATCGGTCCGTGACTGGAGCGCTCTGAATCATCATAACACCATTAAGATTGATCGGTGTGTAAAGAACCATAGTTCGAGATTCTTGATGAAAAAATCAAGATACCCAGTCTCAAACATCAGATTGACAAGTTACAGAGAAGTTGTGTCAACTATAATATAATTCTTTGGCGCACACATCAATTTTCGCATCATTCCAGCTTCTTCATTGCTTTTCACTGGAACTGGAGTTTTGGCCTTCCTTTTGGGGGAAAATTGCACCACCCTGGATGTCTGCAATAAAGTCTTCAAAATAACCAACAATTGGTAAAGTCAATGCTTGTGGAAACTATCCAATGCATTATTTTGTTTCTCCCAGGAAGAAAAGTGTATCGAATTACTTTTTGTACATTCTGTTTGGTACTGAAGTTCCCCCACCGATCCCGAGAAAGAGTTGGGTCCCCCCCCCCCCCACAATCCCTTTAAAAAGACTCGTGCAATAAAGTCCCGATAACAATCCAACAGTTTCGTGAACCAGTCTTTTGAATCTAAAGAGGATTGTGTTACCGAACATGCCTTGTTTATCAAAATAAGAAAAGTGATGGGCGGTCAGGACGTGCGATTCTTAATTAGAATCCTGTTGGGTCAAATTTCACTCGCTGTTTACCAAGAGATCATGAAGCTGAAATTCACAAAAAGGAGAATGTGCCGGATTTTTCATTCAGAAGAAGTAGGGGCGCTCAACCCTAGATGGAATTCGACAATCGGAAGAAACCCCCCTCGTTCTTTTTTCGACTTAAAAAAAAGGAGTTAAAGGGTAGTCGTGCCGTTTGTGGTTGATGGTAGCCCTCCACTTGTTTAGATTCAGACATGGTTATAAACTTGACCTACAAGACAAAGTTATTATGTTTTCGGCAGTATTTGAACATTTTCAGTTAACCGTTACTGCTATGCATTGAGAATGTTTAAAGATAAAGACATCTTACCAGCAGGTGTATGGTGATTCAAGTTAATAATAGTGATTTTCGAGAATCATTACAAAAATGTTTAGACCAATCAATGTAGCACGTGTGACCTTCTTAGCAGCATGGCCTATGTCATGTGATGTCATTCCCTTCTCTCAACTTGTTTTGTTTTTGTTTTGTTTTGTTTTGTTTTTGGGGGGAGGGCAGGATGGCATCCCTTCTTCGACGGGAACATTGTATGAAGATGTTAACTCTCAAAACAGGAAAGGCCATTGGCTTCGTAACCAGAAATGGGATTGAATAAATATCAAGCTGTTATCTTGTACCAAAAAGAAGATACTTCAGATCGTTCTCAGTGTTGAACCTTTCAGATAAAATATACAGTGTACGTGCTGGTGAAACATTCACAGTGTACACACCCCAACCCCCCCCCCCCTTTTGTTTTAGAGCATCAGCTAAAAGGAAAAGCCAAGCTTCCGTGTGTAGGCCTTTCGTTTCATTCCATTTAGGTTGCTCATAATTTAGAGGTTGGGGTCTTTCTTTATGCCCACACAAGGAAAAAGTCATCTGTACTTTAAAGTGTATTAAAGGTACCAACACCAAATAAGTGTATTAAAGGTACCAACACCAAACAAGAACGTAAGTTAACTTCCACGAAAATCAGTGCTCTTTCAAAACGAATTTTGTTTCACTGATGTGCCCCAGTTTCAGCCGCCATGCATACCGGTACATATTGACTGTAAAAATGTCATTTCCATGCCCAATACATTTGTTATGATCGTACAAATGTGAGCATTACTCTTCATGATCAGAATCAGTCTGTGCATGTTGCTGTTCCGAGCTAACACCCATGTATTACCATCGTTACCACTGATAGCATTCGAACTGGCTTTGTGTCACCGGGCGATTTCGGTTTAATAGCTCTAGAATGCCCACAGTCGTGGGTTCAAATTCCACCCGAGGTGCTTGTAGAATTTGTCCCCTTACGCCTAGACCACAGAGCCCTGTATTGCTTATTCATCAGTGTATAACAAACCTAATGAAATTGGCCTGTGCTAACAAACGCATATTTGCATCTCTTATTACATGCAAGCCAACTTCCTTCTTTCATCCGCATCGTCGTTTCCGTCTTCCGTTCAGCGATATCATCTTGCACTTTCCCCTCTCCAAAGCAGCTCATCGATCCGAGTATTATACTTGTACGTCAAACCCCAAACAAGTTCCCTTTACGACTACCCGTACAAGGTAAGGCCAGGGACTAAGAACGTTTAATTCCCATTCTGGTGGTACCGCAGCAGGATTTACAATAAGGAGTCACGTCAGGCGTTTCCCGTTGCTGGGCCGGTTTGCGTGCCGCTGTTTTCATAAGGCACGGACGGACCTCTAGCCGAATGTTTTCAGTCTTGATCACCTATGGTCCCTCGGAGTGGCAGCGTTGAGGTGGGGTTCCATGACTGCTCTTCAGAGCAAGGTTGGGGCAACCTCCTTTATCTTCATATCCGCTCGATATCCGTTTTTGTTAGCCGACTTATACTCGGTGGGGCAGCTTTGATAATCGGAGCGGTGTTTCTTCACTGCGCCGCTTTCTTCTTCCGTGCGGAGAAAACATTTCCTGTCCACCTTCATCGTCGGAACGCTTTCTGTCGGTATCTTTAGCCGAAAGACACTTGCAAAAAGTTGATGATAAATATATATATACAAATATATTATATATATATATATGTGTGTGTGTGTGTGTGTGTGTGGTGTGTGGTGTTGTGTGGTGATGTGAGTTGTGTGTGTGGTGTGTGTGTGTGTACACACAGAAGGGCATATGTGGGGTCCTGACAACAATGGAACAATGGACCCCACAAGGTCATTTCAATAGGAACAATTGGGCCCCACAAGGGAATTCTTCAGAAAAGGGAATAATAGAACAACAATAGCAGTACCCCACATTACCGGATCCGTAAGGATGTGTGTGTGTGTGTGTGTGTGTGTGTGTTCTGTGTTATATCGTCGCCAGGGAAGAGTTGTGTAAACGGTTATATTCGGGAAATTGGCTTCTGATATGTCCCAGGTCCAATGTATAAACTTCCTTGCTTAAGGTTTGATGTAAGAATTCAACAACGGTTTATGTGAGTTTTTTGTTCTTATTGCTGCCCTCGGTGTTGAGATTCATGCAACTTTCCTTTGTACATTATGACATCTCGTTATAGCCCGAACCATTGTTTGACGTCACAAATTTGCGACGAATACGGAGTTCTGACGTCAAAATTTGCTTCGCGTGTGAATTGCATGAAGTATGGACTGGGCTTTAGGCTGTTACAACTCAGTGGCTATGGCTGTCGTCTTTAGTTGCAAAAAAACACTCTCAAAACTTCAGGGTCAGAATTTACATGGATTCCGGTACAAGGGGCCTGACCCATCTGACCCGGACACTGGTTAAAAACTAGGGATTTTGCCTCGGATTCTGCTTCAGCTTTAAACAAAGTCTTGGGCAATTTTGACATAGATTCCGGGTCATTCTGACAAGACCCGGAATCCGTCCGAGTCTATTTTGATTGTTTGTCTTCAAAAGAAATCATGATAAATTGCAGGCTCCCTCGCAACTTGCACATTTCGGCACTTCATAGAACCTGCGCTAAAAACATGAAATTTTAACAGTGAAACCAATAGACAAACATTCACTGGGTCTTTCTATATAGACGAAGTACATAGAACCAATCTAGGTATGAGATGCAGTCTTTTTTGAAAGAGAGTCATCTCAACATCATAGGCTATGGCAGGAATTCAAATTTAATTTGTTTCCTTATATATCCAAAGTGACGTGAGACTTAAAGGGTTAATGTTAGCCTGAAGGTTGGCAAGGTGAAGGTATATATTTTTCATCAGTGACTTGTTAGACTAATTAAATCCCGTTTTGATATTGAATTTACTGCTTGAGGGTACAAAAATAATGGGTAGGACTTCGGCGTTGATATCCATCTAAATCCTTGCTTGGAGGCTTAGTCTCCAAAAAAAAAAAAATCCAATAGGGCCTACTGTTTCATAACTGTAACAACTTTCGCAGCTAGTCCGCACCATACTCTTTCAGTTTATTTTCTCATCCACTCGATGTTGTTATTCTTGTTTTTGTTTTTGTTGTTTTATAGGCCGAGGTTAAGATTTGATTCCACCAGAGCAGAGTCCGCTTTATGCATGGAATAATCAGCGTTTGGCGAGTGTTAAAGCATTGGCCAGTTAGGCGTGTATAAGAGATGCAGTCAGTCAAGTGGTGGTGGCATTTCCTGTTAGGTTGGGGGAATATAAATGTACTGGTAGCAATGAACGACCTGAAACTTAGACATTTAACACAGAACTCTTGTTGTGGGGGAATAATTGCTGCTGTGTATAGGTATGTTTGTTATTATTGTCAAGAGGGCGTCATAAATGAACAAACAATCAACACATTGGACATTAGTGTTTCGATGGAAAGTAAGATACAAAATAGTATCTGACATATTATAGGCTACGTTGTTTGGTATTCATTTGAGAGTTCAATTGGTCACAATGATACGCATGTTTGTAACTCATCTGTAACAATTTCGCATAATTATAAAAAGCGAAAAATCTACCTGTGATTACCAATGATTTAACAGATCCTTATCATAAATCAATGCAGGTTTCTTTGATACAAAAGACTGCACTTACGATATATATGCACTTTTTATCTTTAAATTAGATAGCCTAGTTTGTTGTTATACGAGTTAAAGGTATCAAGTTCAAAAGGCTGGAACACTCAACTCGTTGTGCACGATGCTCTTTTGCATATTATGCCTGAGTTTACAAGAGCCTCGTGCATTTACAAACACGAATACCGAGTTGTTGTCTACGTTCTACAATATTTAACGAAGTGCCACTCGGTATACATTGTCGAACCACTCTAGACGACCGAAGTCAAATTGCAAATGAGCAGCACTTACAGTCCAGCCAGTATCTCCGTGATGCGGTGTTGATACAGCCACGGTTGGTTTGGTTCGGCGGAATCGGCAACAACGAACGGGAAGACGGACTGAAAACCTCCGCTGCACGCGGGTTATGTTTACCAGGCCAGGGTTTGGTCAAGCGTGCGTCGAACTCATCCGTTGCACTTCAACGGAACATCGTGGAATTGGACCCGTCCTTGTGGCTCACTCATGTGAACACATATCACTCCCCCATCTAAAGACAGAAAACAAAACAACAATGGCAGCAGCAACAGCAACTCTAGCAACACAGTCACCCCACAAATTGTACTCCTTCAGCACTCACTCTATTAGACTATCGCGCATATCCTTTAAATCTAAGGTCTGTTAAGAGAAAGCTGAAGAACGGATATAATTTTTATATTATGTTCATTATTATATAATCCCAGTGCAAGAAGTAATTAAGAACGTCGCAAGTGACTGCACTTTATGCTTCATATACCATTGCAATGAATCTGACGATGTGTGGTGCACAGTTTCTTTTTAGTTTTGGCATCTGGAAAGTCACATTTCCTTCAATGAACTAATCCGTCAATTAACATTCATTTAATTTGCAGTGTATCGCATTTCGTGTTAAATCCCTGGCGAATAATGTCTGCATGACCCAAGGGGGTATGTGCAAGAGTGCCAGTGGAACGAACGACCCGTTCAAATTAAGCGGTACCAAATTACACACTTTGGAGCTCTAACACGACCGCTCAAATTACTCTAGGCAGACTACTTTTTTTCCCCCTCCCCAATCTCATTCATAATAAACATGCCCAAGGGGACGTACCATATAATGCTTTGTGCGAGGGAGGTTAATACAGTGGGATATATTTTTGTTGTTAATTAAAGCACCCTAGACGAGGTCATCAACTACCATGGGCTCTCCCGCCTTCAATCCGTCACAGAAAATTACAAAATGGTTCGTCCTGTTTGAGGGGCACACCATACTTCATGTCGATATATAATAAAGCTATCACCTACATGTCAACAAATCATTAATGGGCGCTAATTTAAGCCCAACTGATAAATTTACCAGACTGATATATTAAAGTTTTGTGTGCTGCCGTGGCATCATTGAGTAAGACGAAGGGACTTTATTCGCCGGTATTATATTGCCAATTAAGTGAGCGTAATTCAACTATGATATACCGTGCTCCCAACGGACACGGTTAATTAGAAAGCATCTTTCAAAACAGTTCTTCTGCCGATGAGTTGTTCGCGTAATGGACCGATATCAATTCCTGTTCACCTCCATATGGAACTGTAATAAAACGGTAAAGCACAAAGGGGGGGGGGGACGGGTTTGACAAACTTGATAACGTAGGATTTGTCTCGTGATTCTGATTGCATGGAATGAAAGGTTGTGGGGGGTTTTCGTCAAGAAGAAAAGAGCAGCACAAATTATAAACGTAAACGCGGTCTGTATATCTGGGTGGTGTCATTGGGTGAGGTAATTTACATGCTTAATAGCATTGAGCGTTTGAAGTTTCGTACGTCGTATTCGCAAGCTATATACTGCTAATGGTCATCAATTTAAGTATCAATAACAGATTACGCTTGAGACATTAGGTAACATTATGTAAATATTTTGTATAAGAACGAGTGAACAGCACAATTATCCTAATTTAATGAATCGTCTTTCTGTATAACGCCATCGATTGAATTAGAGTCCTAACATCAGCAGCACCAGCACGTACAACAACACTAATGACAGCAAGAACAAACATATTTAACTACAACAATAACAACAACTACACAGACAGAAACGAGAACAATGACGACAGCACCGACATTTGTGACTGCAACGACAGCGACAACAACCAAAACAACAACGACGACCATGACATCGATGACAGTGACGGAAGTATTAACATTCACGACAGCTATGACATAGACGACAGCAACAACCAGTAATGATAACGCCATCAATGACGAAAGCGATGACAGCAACAACAGCAATGACAGTGATAATAACAACGACAAGAGGCGACACCAACGCCAGTCGCGATAACAACAATGATAATACTGTCAGGAACTACATTTTGTGACAATGACGATGGCACTGAAATCAATAACACCGATGACAACAATGACAATCACAACAGCGACGACACTGACGACAGCGACAAGTAAATCGACAGCAACAACAACACCAACAATAACTGCAACAACGGCAACAGCAGCAGCTTGATCAACAACAAAAACAACATCAACAACAACATCAACAACAACACCAACAACTTCAGCAACAACCACAACAACCATGACAGCAACAACAGACACTGCACTGAACTCCGATTGCCGTTCTCTTCAACGTAGAACCTGTAGAGTTTCATTGAAGTCACATCATTACTATTTACCACGCCTCAAAAATCTGATAATTTTATGTCAACAGACTTTTGAGAAGTGCATCTTAAGGTCATAACGCTGACAGGTAAAAACTCGTAAAAAAATAAATCCTTACGTGTGAGAATACGTTATTGCATTTCAGCATTCACAGGTGCGTTTTTACACATGTTCCCCTTTCCGTTATTATTGTTTTTATATATGAACAAAAAAATGACAATGAACCACGCCACATCATTTTACCATAGTGTAAACTATATTTTTAAGGCGAAATCAGCTCAAGCCTCCCGTTACACTAAGAGGTGTCATAGCCATGAACTTTCCGGCTCTATAAAATGAAATCACACGTTTCAAATATCAGTGTCACACCACGTTTTGTTACACCAGGCAAAAGCACCATATATTGACTGTATGTTAGATATTATTTTGGTATTCAATTATTTTGCTAGCTATAGTTATTTATTGTTGTTGCTTTCAGGAACACCTAACGTAGCGTTGTTATTTAGCTGTATGAATTTAGGCAGCTGTAACGTGACTCTTCATTTCTATCCTGCTGGACAACTACAATCAAAAACGACGGAAATAGAAGAAGGAAATACCCTATCCAGAATAGGACGTAAAAGAAAAAGACAAAATACAAACCCCAAAACACTTACATGTTCTTGCTGACATTATGTTGCAATGCCTGGGATTGAACCTTATTTCGAAAAGAAAACGAACACGCCAATCAATGGTAAAACAAAAAAAAGTCTTAGGAGCTTCTGACAAACATAACAGCAAAAGCCGGATATCACTTAGATTTCCTTAAATCACGTTGAGATTCTCCACGAGTGCACATTCAATTACTGGAACACGAACTGGCTGATGACTTTGAATAATTATTATAAAGACTTACTATGCGCTTTGGGTTTCGAAATGAATATTCATTGAAAACAACTGGGTCACGCAGGAGAATGCATTAGCAATCGCCCAGGTTTTCATCTAGAGCAAAAAGAGAGAATGCAAATCAGCTAATGCACGCTCGGATTTACCGCCTTTGTTTTGAGATAGAACTATACATGCTATTATTAAAGGTGATGCATGCAAGCAAATCGGTGTTCGCAGAAAATGCAACGCTGCTGCTATTATTATAACGCAGACTGGAAGCCATTTCTACTAATCTCCCGCAGACCATACTCATAAAATCGAATAAAAACACCCGTAAACGTAAATGGAAACACATTTTGTTAAGTATTAAATAATAAGTTTCACAAGCAATGTGTAACCGAATAAGTATACATATATATATACTTATAGGCCTGGCCTAGACCAAGGCATTACTGCAACACGTACACCACTTCGAGTATTTAGACCCAACATATTGGCACCGATGTTTAGTAACGAATTATTCCAATTCAGAGTTTGCAAAATTCCCTTTTATGATAGCTTATCTTTTGTATATGTATGTTTATTTTACTGGCTTCAAAATCGAACCAATACCGAAGTGAAGCCGAAATCGAAGCCCGGGTTTAGTTATTGCCTCGCCTTTATTATAGCACCATGTTCACAACCACCAGTCAGGTGCGAGTTTTCAACTGATGCAGTCACTGGCCAAAGCCATAGCCATGCTGCGAGTTTGGACTCAGCCTTAACTTCCCAACTATACGTTCACTCTCTGCATCTACATGTCATTTTGTATGAAAGTGCAATTTCGAGTTGATGCAGTAACCGGCACCTGTTCGATTAGAGTATAATGTAGTGTAATATTGCTTGGATGTGTGCACACGTCGTGTCGCGACATGATCTTGAAATATAAGTCCTTAATATTATCCACCATCATATCCTCCACCCTTGTTTAATTAAAGGTACATCATAGGATTTGCATTTATTATAACAAGTTTATAACTTTGAAGTGGGTTGTTTTACTAACTACAAAGAAGCTTTTACATGGAAATGTAACATTCGAAATCCGTCAAAATCACTGTCACTTATTTCGATCACAGCATTCGATAAAAACGTAAAGAATGTATAATTATATAAACATCAATAAATAAATAAAACTTAATAAACATTAATCGCACCTTTCAGACCATCGGCTTATTGTGTTTAATTATTGAGATGATTTGAATGCATGTATCTTTCCAGTATTAAATTGCACACCTGCAAACTTTAAGAGAGGGGGGGGACGTTAAGGACAAGAAGATTGAGATAAGAAAAAAAGTCATGCCGCTCGTGCTTTGAGAAAATAACAAAATAATATAGTTTTCAATGACAACTAATCCAATTTTGAAATCAAGTTAGCTTCGATGTGTAACATCTTCCACTTGATATTCCTTTTAAATTTGCCCAGTATCTAGTTCAGAGACGATAGAGTGACACTGAGTAACACGTGAAGAGTTCATTTAGGTTGGCGATTTATGGGTCCCTTCGGAGCCAGTAATTGGATAAAATTTATAACGACAACAGTTCAGTTGTCCCGTCCGCCCAACTTGTTCAATCGAGAGACATCAAGATAATGCCACAATTTGTACATAATGTAATTGTGGATTGTATGAAATGGGTGTGTGGCTGCGGCTGCGGCTGTGACAATCTGCATTGTTCTTTCAATGAAGTTAGGAGAATGCTGCAGGTGTGTTGAGCTCGTTTAGAACAATGTTCAACAGTAACATGTGATTTACGGCGTGTTTCAATCACAGAGACAGACACCCTCTCGAACCAGTTAAACTATATGGCAGTTTGTGTGTTTAAAAAAAAAGACGAAAAAAAGGTTTATTAGTAATATTTTATTTATTTTGTATTTTGTATTTTGTATTTTTTTTTTTTGATGTGTTCTTGTATTTGTTTATCCTCGTTAGTCTTGTTATCAAAGCGTTTTTTTGACGTTGACGGTGTTATTCTGAGACGTGCATTTGTGAATCATTATTTGGACTTGTTGCTTCAACCAATTTATTTGTGAAAGTGTCTATTCAGATCTTTGCTGACACCTTTAGCTTGTTTTTGTTTTGTTTTTCGTAACTGAATATCCAGTACATATTTGCCATGACACCCATATAAGTTGATTTAATATGTATATAGATCAGCCGAGGATTGTATATCCCACAGTTCTCTAAATCAAAGGAACCGTTTCACCCAAACTGCTTGAAAATGAGTTGAATGAAGAATTCGTCCCAGCGGACAGTTTTTCGAAGTGCCTTTTGACACATGTCCGACATTACCGGTATTACAACGCCGCGCGTTGGTCGGCATCGCCCGCGGGGAAATCTTCTCTCTCTGTCTCTCTCTATCTCTCTCTCTCACTTTCCCCCAAACCAAGGGCCTTACTCAGGCCTGGCCATCGCCTTCTTTTCTTGTTGTTTTCAATTACTGCAAAGTGACAAGCACTGCACTTCATTTGCAATCGGCGTACACATGCAGGGAACATTTTAGCGCATCAACATACCGAAGATCTGAAGTAGTCCGTTGGCCCTCACTATGTGTGCACTATGGATGAGTATTAGACGCGGTTTACGGCGTTGTGCAGCTTGTCCGTGTAATTATTCGCGGGTCTTGTGTTTCCTTCCGTCCGGTAGTTTTGATTCGCTTCATGGCAACCACCAGCGTCATCTTCACTTTAAATAGTTGGATTCGGTTTCATGTATTTAGGTTGAACTCTTCAGTTCTGTAGCCGGCTCATCAGAACTAATGGACAGACACCGCATCGTCCGGTGATCGTAAAGAAGGGGGAAACGGCGAGCTCATGGCTATATTTGCATTACAACCGTCTTGTACCCGATGGGACTCTTGCTGTACATGTAGACTCTCGAATATAATTCCTGGTAAAGCTCTATCCAAGAAATGAGAGTCGAATATAATCAAATAAATTCAACTTGCAATCCTTTTAGCAAATACCTCTTAACATCAAATCACGTACATTTATATCAGCGGTGGTGGAATTTCGCGTAAATCACCCGCATCACGAGCAAGTTAGTTCTAGTTTACACTCGTCAAACCACACGGGAATTGTCACTTTTCTCGCGGACTATAAACAAGTCGGTCTTTTGCCCCATTTATTGATGAGAATGTAGAGCAAACCTCTGCCCTTAATATTCAAGACAAGATTCGGTTGCCTTGAGTTTTCGGTTCCCGGCGGAGACGTGTGTAGCCTAAAGGGCCAGGAATGCTCAGGTTTCGTTCCGACACTCGACGAACGTTGTCTTTGGGTATCTGAGTGTTCTTAGCTCTCGTTGAGCCTAAGAATTCCATTGCCATGGTTACTTTCTCCCAAATTTGTGCACACCGATCTCAGGAGACCGGGGAGAGTATTTAACCTGCCCCTAAGACTGAAATAAGGCCGGGGTGCTTAGCCACCCTGTGTTAGGACAGAGATTGATGATAATATGACCAAGGCTTGATTTCTTCGCACTTACGATCGACGATAGCGGAGTCTGGAGAGATTGTACACACGGGGCATGGAAAATGAATGAGCAGCGAGCTGCAAATAGGTTGGGACTGAAAAACAATGATGAATGAGGCTCCGGTACTAAGCGGAGATAATTATATTTAAACAACGCAGGAGGTCTATAAACATGTATGTGGTTAATTTCTGCTAATGGTCATCGGGTGCAGTAATCAAAACCACTGACAAACAAGCAACCTTCAGAACGTCTGTTGGCAACAAGCAGAACACATGTTGATACTAATGACGACACAATGTTTCAATTCCTTCCTGATTTGTCTCCGTCGCGTCTCAGGAATAAGAGCCTCGCGGCTGAACTCTATAAGAAAAGAGAAAAGAAGAAGAAAAGGAGGCGTTCCGTAAGACTATAAAGAAGGGTGTAAGGGTTTGTACTAATGTTACTGCACTGCTGTTTCCGCTAGTATGAACATTTTGCTGCGCAAGTTGACACAAAGGAAAGCTATAAAGTATGCATGATGCTTCATGTTTGATCACACGTACGTCCTGGTGGATTGATAAGGACCCATAATGTTACACAAATTAGATATGTTTTCCCTGGATAGAGAGAATGTTGGCTTCTCGTTGTTTTCATTTGGAGTACAAATATTGACATCAATTCAGTCGAATAATCAGATTAGCTTGGATTGTGGATACAACTCGTGCGTGTGGATTTGTGTTGCTTTTTGAAACTGAAATTGCAGCACGAACATAAAGGGGAAATACGAATAATTTTATTATCTTCGTCTTTCATTCAACTAGATTCTAACGACAATTATCACACCTGTGCATTACGTAAACATAGGACCAGACTATTTCTTCAAGCCTCGCTTTGGTCACATCGAACTGAATTTAAAACTGAGGAGAGATGACCGTACTTTCCAATTATATCGCACCATTCGTACACAATACAAACAAAGTAAATAGTTTGATTGGCTCATTCATTTTGGTTTTTCCTTTTTTTTCCTTATATTATGTATAATTTTAATTTACTGCTTGCCAGTGGCTACATAGTGTCTTACCATCAACATCTAGAAAATGTACACCAATTCTTCTTTGTGGGATGTACGATAAATTGGATGCGTCTGTTTTGGTTTTTTTGCGTGTGTCTTTGTTGAATGGGGTGTTGTTGCTGTGGTCGTTGTTTTAGTTTTTTGCAATTTTGTAAGTTATTTATTTCAATTAATTGTTTTGTCATAAGGCAAAGTATATCTCCACGGGTGAAAGAAAGAGAAGTGAATGGCCAACCCACTAATTATTGTATAACTCTAGTGTAATATCGCCGTGCATTATAATGTCTTTCCAGCATTGATCAATACTTCGATCGCGACTCTTGTAAGAATAAGAAACGAAATATCTACTGCCAGATTCCCCTCAACATGAACCACCGGGGTCATTTGACTCCCATGGATATACAGTGTACTTTAGGATGTGCCCGCCTCACTTGTTTCAAAAGGTGTCGGCCATGTGCACGAGTCGTGACGGGCTAATTTCAAGCAAAACCACCAACCAGATTAAGTTCTGTGTCACTGGCTCTATTTAATGAGCTACCTGTCCAGTCGTGAAACAAGGCTTTCTAGGCAGAGTGTTAATCGTTACGAGTGAATGTCAGATACTGTCCATTGCACTATTGACCGTGAATTCCATTGAAACACTTGGCCTTGCAAGGGATGCCACTAGGGAATGCCGCTTTGTCTTTGGTTGGGTTTTTTTATTTAAAAAAAAAACACCAACAAGAACCTAAGGAGTGTTTAAGGCATCAGAAAGGAGAATGTTCTACATTAAACTTGAGCACCCTGCATTCGAATGTTATTTATGTTCCGAGACCCATCAAATCATGTAGTGCAACACTGCCAAGAGACATGGGTCGTAAATCGTGCGCATTCTCTCTCACCATTAATACCTTCGCATTATTGCCAATTAACACATTCTGTTTATAGTTGTTATTTTGTGTTTGTTTATCTCCATTCGGGTATAGCTCTGGATGGATGGAGACTCTTTGTTTTTTGCGGAGCAAGTCGTTCGGTAATTAATGGGGTTTCGTGCAATTTATTGCGTGTTGAGCGGAACAGACAGTTCTATCTTTTGACGTGTCGACCAATTCCTTTGTGATTTCATGAAGAAACCTGTAGAAAGTACGTCATGGTGTGAAGCTAGCTCAAATATTGATTGGGATTAAGAAAATTATGACTTTCATGCTTGTTTATATATACTTATGTATTACTGTATTTATTTGTTTACATATTTATTTGTTTATTTATGTATTTGTTTATTTATGTATTTATTTAAACATTTATTTATGTATTTGTTTATTAAATTATTTATTTATTTGTTTATTTAATATTTATTTATTTTTTTGCTTATTTAATATTTATTTATTTATTTATGTTTTTAATTATTTTTTTATTTTTTTATTTTATTATTATATATATTTTTTTATTTATACATTTATTGTATTTTGTTAATTTTAATATTTAATTTATCAAGGGGAAGTGGGTAAAATTTTAAGTGTCAAAGATTTTGCCAAATAATGGCCATTGACAGAAAAGCCTTCTTAGTACCAAAGCTTGGCTTGCAAAGTTCTCTCTACAGATTGGACATCTTCTACGTTGCTAAGTTACAGTGACAAGTCCCCAACGGTTGCCTAAGTGCATTCGCTGGTTCCCCGTCCTCATTAATATTGACCAGGGATTTCATCATATGACTGGGAAGCCGTGACATCATGTGTTGACACATTAACCCCAAAGGTCAACCGTTGTCAGGCATGCAAGAAAGTGTGTCGATGCCTGACTAAAGGCCACTTCTTTGTCACAGAGGGGGGAATGGGGGGGGGGGGGGGTTGGACGAAGCGTACAACTTGTCTTCCTCACCAAATGTTACCAGTTAGTTTTACAGCGGTAATCATAGTAATGTAAAAGGGGTACGGTGCCTGTAAAAGATACACATTTATACCATTGACATTAATAAAATGTAAAAGCCTACTTTTATAAGGTTAGTTTTTTGCAGAACTTACATTTTTTCAAAGGTAGAATGAAAAAACCATACCGTAGAAGAGTTTAACATTACTGTTCTGTAACTTTTTACCGTAGTCGATCGTATTTTGTTTTGTTTTGTTTTTGGTTATTTTGTATAATGTGTGAGCGTGTCTACCATTGACACCGATATGACTTTGACAAAACGGGATCTGGGTTTGTTGGGCAGACTGAGCACGTTGTCGGTTCGATTTTGCACACCAAACCAATGGGGGCGTTACTTTAAAAAGACAAAACAATGTAATAACAAAGAGAAGTCCTCGATTTACCGGTCGATAAGTTGACCAAAAAAGTACAAACACTCGAAGGGTTTGCACGCAGTTGTCTCTTCTTCATTCTGTCATGCCTAGAGTATCCGTTTACATGGGTTTCAGTATTTGATGAATACGTGCATAACTACAGAACAACTGTTTAAATAATGGGTCTTTTTTTTTATTCGGTTTGTCTGGCTTTAACTTGGGCCAGATTTCGTATAGCTGTTTTAGGCACAAATGGTTGCTGTATAAGCACAACATAATAATGCTTACCAGAATAAGGTTCAACTAAAAAAAAAACACTTTTACATGTACCAAATGTAACTGGTATGCTTAGTTTTGCTTAGCAAAAAAAATGTAAAGTAACATTTTCTGCTTAAGTAGCCCTATGAAATTGGACCTAGGTCTGGAGGCAACGACTAACGCTCAAAAACAGAACAACATATCTGTTTCACAATCAAAATGCAAGGCAAGGAATTAAAGCAAACAGGACCTGTCAAAAGAATTCACCAAACATCTATGCATATATTATGGTTCAAACACTGATCGGTTCAGCTTGCCTGTTATTCTGTTTCGGGAGGCCATGTGGAAGAACCCGTTTTGCAGGACTGTCTAAAACAACAACCGTTGGCTATAGGCCTTAACTTGGCACATCTCGCCCACTTGAAACTTAAGTTCGCAAACTCTATGACCGCGACTCTTGGGCCGTGACATCCCCGGGCGGGAAAAAAAAGAGAGAATCCCCTACACCTTTCCGCCAGTGCAGGTGGTGAGATCGGTTTAGAGAAGCTTTAGTCTGCGCTGCTGCACTCCCATCACGTCACTGCGAAGGTTCCATCAGGCGACCGCCACCTGAATTAGTTTAAACAACGATGTCCTAATTACGGGATACAGCCTATGGGAGCTGTCACACTGCATCGACGAGGGCAGAAAATGTCAGGCTATATGCTATGTCGGTAGTTACATCCTAAAGCAATACTTTCATCATAACATGGATTTGAGATTTATTTCCTTCTTTTTTTCTCCAACTCTCTCCCCCCCCCCCCTCTTTTTTTTAAATAAAGTGCGCGGTTGGTCCCATTGTAGCAATTTCCGTCAAACGAGTTATGGCTTGCGGGCCAATGTGAGTGAAAAAACAAAGGATTCACTGGGGATTACCCGCGAATGACAAACAACGTCATTTGAGCGTTTCGTGTGGATTGTTGGCTTCAGCGGTTTTTTTTCTTCTTCTTCTTCTTCTGTAGAAATATTACATTTAAGTAATAACCGGCTGTAGCCCAGCACTTGTTGACAATGAATCCTAAGAGAGGACCCTAGAAAGGCATTCGAAGAACTATTCTTGTTGCTATAATTGTTATCATTATTATTTTATTATTTGTTGTGTTTATTTAAAATATTTATTAACTTTTGTTTTTGCGTTTCTTCCTTTCATTTTTGGGGTACCTAGACTTTACAAATGCAAATATTTATGGAAACTACAAACCGAGTGAAGATTTGTACGCTTTATATTAAGTTGCCTGTGAAGTATCGGAGAGAAAGGTTTCAATGCTCTTTGAAAAAAAGTTGAAATTCCATATTGCAAAAACTTTGCAAACTTGTTTATTTTGACATAATTAATAGCGTGGCATTAGAATGTTTTACGTGGGTCTATTCATTGAGTTACCCCGTTTGTTAAAGTTATTTTTTAAGGTTTACATCGAAAGGTGATGTTTCAATTAGTTGTGACAAGCATAAGTTGTGAAGCATTTTTTTAATTTCCCGCCTTCAAAGAAAAAGAATGATGGCCCTCGACACACCGCACTGTGGCGAGAAGAACACAAACATGTAAAAGTGATGTTTGGCGCTAAAACAGAAATACCAAATGGTCCATGAGCGTAGTGCAAATACAGGCGATTCACTCGGTGCCATGGGATGTTTGGATTTTGAAGATACCACTGTCTCGTCTCCAAGTTCCCAATTAAACTGGGCCGTAGGGCATCCTTCACCTGTCACTGCCACTTCATTTGAACAATGGCTACATCTGGGAAATTAACCACTTTTTCTGTCATGAAATAATAAGGCTGGATGTCAATTTAATTGGGTTTAACCACCGCGTCGGAGGGTATAACAAGGGGGTATCTCTGAATATGAAACAGACCAATTTATTTGTGTTTCATTTAGTATTTCTTGGCGCTCTTTACATACAATATATGTGCACCATTAGCCTATACCTTGTATCGATTGGTGATCGCATTTCCGTGTCAGCGATGGAATCAGTAATGCTGGCACTCACTAAATGCCAAATCTCTGAGGAGACTACAAGACGTCTAAACTTTTGAAAAAAACCTAGCCAGTTTTGCTTTCGGGTGATGTGTGAGCAAAATCAACTCCATTAAAGTGCGAAAAAATGGTACAGGCTTTGAAGGCCACAGGCCGATTTCACTTTAGAGCCGACGAAGTGGACTTGTAATATAAGATGATTTTTTTTTTTACCTTTTTTCTTCTTCTCATAATCTTGGACAGCACGGCATGTAATTACTCGGCAATTTAAGGCTGAACTGCGGGGCTTTGGAGCCTCAAGGGGCTTCGAGGGTGTGGATTGTGGCTGATGGTATCTGGATCGAATTGCGACAATCTGATCATAGCTGTGAAATGTTGTTCTGGAAATGCATTTTATTGTTCGGTCATGAGATGCAGGTCGTGGTCTTTTCTTTTTTTTTTCTTTTAGGGGGATGGGGGGGGGGGGGGGGGGGTTGTAGACTACAGCAATGCGTGTGAATGCATTCAGAAGTCGTTGCTGATGATCACAGCATTGTCATGAACAAATTACCCCACATCAAACATAGATGATTTGACCCAGTCACAGTTACACAATTTACAGACAGAAGAGTCGAGTAGGTCAAAATGTAGGCAAATAATCTATTAAAGGGTCTCTGATAGAAATAAGTCGTCAGCAAATGTCTCACCCAGTTTTCATTCATACTTTTTTTGAGTGGAAGTTAAAATGACAGTGTCAAACCCCCATACGGACTGCATGTGCAAGCTGACATGCCTGGATATGCCGTGATTATGTGCTAAGAATATAAGTTACAACACTAACCCCCACCTCAACTACCCTTACCACAACCCCATCTTAAACCAGGGCCCAATTTCATAGAGCTGCTTAAGCACAACAAGTAATAGCTAAGCACAAACAATTATGCTTACCAGTATACATTTACCAGCCAAACTACCATGTCTTATGTAAAAATTGTGACTGATATCCTGCGCTTTCTGCTAAGCAGACAATACTTGTTAAACAATATTTTCTGCTTAAGCAGCTGTATGAGATTGGGCCCTGGCATCAACGTGTGTTTTATAGTTTGGTGTGGTATAAGAGTGAATGTCAATAGTGGCGCAACCATGGGGCCTAACCCTGTTACTTGTCACTCTATAGTTCTTTACTGCATCCTTGTCCCATCAACCCTTAAGTAAGCGGGCCTTCCTTGTTGTGAATCTTGTAGGGTTGGGTTCATCATGGGCTAACCGGTAAGGTTTTATCTCCATCATTCTTAACAATCGTCCTCAACCTTACCCATAACCCTTTTTCCTACATTAACCAAGCCTCTGAACGATGCATATACTAACCCTTACAACACCCCCTGACCGGATCCAAACCTCTGCCGGGTCTGAGACCCCGATGTGCGCTTGTATTTCTGTGGCACTGCAAGACACCAAGTGTTCGGAATGAAAAGCAAGTTTACATCTACACACATCAGCATTTTTACACATACAGGTTTCGTCAAATCAGTTTTCATTGTGACCTGCAAACACAATACAGTTTACACAACTTTTGTTTCTTTCCTTTGAACAGGAAGACACCTCAAATAAGGTCTGCACTGTACATGAACAAAACAATCAAATTCAAATCTTAACAAGTTGTGGCTCCCCAGATATGAATTTTGAAATATTAAACATTGAGCCAATGAGCTTGACCCTTGATGATTTCTTCAATACGTTATTGGCTAAGTCTACGTCTGGTAAAAACAAGTAAATGCCAAATTTAAGACAAGTTCGCGAGCGCAACCTGTTTTTCGTGAAATAATGTTTCAACACGTAAACAATCTTGTTATCTTGGTGTTTTGATATGGGAGTCGAGAAATGTAACAACATCATAGAATTTACTTAAATGAACATTACATAATTGGTAAGAAAAAACAAAGATTTACATAAAATATACACGATGTAATGATGATGATAGTAGAAAACGTCCCTTGAAATATTTCTGTCTGAAATGCCATATTTGATGAGAAATGAATAAACTATTTTTCCGATTGGAGTTTATCGCTCAGTGAGCGTTTTATTTATTCGTTGAATCTATATGAATCATGCAAATGTGTAATCGGTTTTTCACTATTTTCTCGAGACCCAGATGGTCGATCGATTTCAAACTTCTACAGGTTTGTCAGTTTATGTATATGGTAGATTACATAAAGTGCTTACATTGCCATCAACTGTTCTGTTAGCAAAAACCAATTTTGTAATTTCCTTTAATATTATTATTGTTGTTTACCCTAACACCCGGATGTGACATAATACTCGGTGTTTTCCCAGTCTTGTGGGAGAAAAATACTGGCATGCTACTCGGTTGGGAATCGAACCCACTACCTCACATTGTAAAGCAGATGATTGACCACAAGACCTCTAAGCTTACATGCAGACTAGATGACAGACAGTTCGAGTCATGTAATTAGCAATGGGTACCGCAACACTTTTAGTTGATGCAATATTTGTCTCGAGTCTAAATAATTTACTTATCCTAAATAAGTAACAAAGGTGTACTTTGCAGAAAGAAAAACAAACAAAAAACAGAAAAACAAATAATAATTGGGGTTGGAGTAGATATTGGGATGTAGGGCCGGAGGTAGTTACACGGGGAACAAAGTAACGGCATGGGGAATTACGATTCACACGAAAATAAGTTAAGACATTTAAATATAACAGAAAAATAATAATAATTTCGCTATTCCGAAATTATACATTTGTATTTCTAGTTACAATACAAAGCAATACGATACAAATCTAGTAATTTCATAAATTTTCCACATAAAATTTGTAAATTCAATACTTCAGTATTGGATATATGTTTGTTTGTTTATAATTTATCTGTCAGGTAAACAAATTAATAGCTAAAAAGTGTTTATAACTCATGTACACTCAATAGGGTATTCAGTCA
The DNA here is from genome assembly GCA_032158295.1 of Pycnopodia helianthoides. NCBI lineage: Eukaryota > Metazoa > Echinodermata > Asteroidea > Forcipulatida > Asteriidae > Pycnopodia > Pycnopodia helianthoides. The sequence continues at coordinate 16,453,571 of CM063245.1, forward strand.
AGAATGGGTACTCTTTTATATTTAGCTGAGTTATTACAACGTTTTATCTGGCTGAACACTTACAAGCAACTGTCTTATTAGTATTCATTAATCTCCTTTCGGCAAAATATTCTGAAGGGGAAAATGATGCTGTTAATCCCATTCTTCAGTGGGAATGAAGGTAAAGGCTTGAGGTGGCGAATCTCGAAGCTATTTTTTCCTCAACCATCTTTCAAAAAGAGTTCAAAACATCTAAATGGTTATTCTAGTTGCTTAATTTACTGGAAAGCCCACAGGATATGTCAGTCAGTTTGTGTTCCTTGTTTTGCATTACCCTTTTGTTCCCCTTTTGGTAAGAGTTCTGTCCGTATGTTATGGCACAGCACCATTATAGTATCGCTTTTATATGCAAATTTGTCACAGGGGGTTCGCTCATGAATTCAAAGAGTGCCAACGAGAAAGACAACACGGCCGATACTTCGAAAGACCCAATGATATATCTGCGGATTTTCCCCCACTTTACAGCCAATTTGGTTGAAGAAACTACCGCAAAAAAGAGAGGTGAGTTGAATATTAGTAATAGAATCCCTTGAAAGAGTTTACACGGTGAAAACAGTCAAAATGAGGCAAATACAAAAGCTCCACTGTTCACGTAGCGGCAAACTTAAAAACACATGCGGCCAGAAATTGTATGCAGCCCCTACAGTTGAGTAGAGAACAAATAAAACGAAAAAAAAACAAACAAAAACGTCAACAATTTTTATAGCAAAAATCTTACTTAAAATTCTCCATAGTTTTGAGACATGTGTTATTTACAACTATGGGTATCATTTTATGTGGGCGTGGGTGTTGAGCAGGGGCGGGGCAGGGTACTCTTGTATTAGCCTATGTGTTTTATTATTGTCAGCGATAAAGCAGTTGAAATTTATTACTGTTAGCTTATCACCTTTTAATGACAACAAAAATATATATAGTTTATGATCTGTAAGGGATTTTGTCTTTTTAAGTGCATATTGATCGCAGCAACCAAAATAAGCAAATGTTCCTTTTGTGGTCTTTAATTTATTTGTTTTAACTATGCAGTACTTTAGTCAACAATACTTTTTATAGGGGTGTTATTTGAACATGCACACATTTCCAAACAGGTCATAAACAGTTTTTTTTTCTTCTTCTTTTTTCCATCAAGCAGTGATAAGTTAATACGTTTTTGTCTGGGGTGTTTATTTGAGACTAGATGATAAACATGTATACCTAATACAAACTTCATAATCAGTAAGCTGTAATAAAACCACAAATTTGTGTTCCTAGAATTTTGTATTTTGAAAGAGTTAATACGTTTTCATCCGCTTGCTTTAAAAGAAACACCTAGAGAACACACCATTCAAATATAAATGTATTTACTTATCGCTGTATGTAGTGGAAACAACACAAACATCGTTTATGACCTGTTTGGAATTTGTTGCACGTTCATAAGAGCTTTGTTTTGATTCCAGCAATCACAGCAAATACGGTGATTTTTAGACAGTGGCACTCAATGTGTATAGTACTAAGTAGATTGTTCGATTCTACAACTCAGTTTGTCCATTTTACATACTCTAAGTTAAGCACTCCTCTTTGATGATTTTAGGTATGATATAATGGTTTTTTGCAAGAGCTTTACCTAGCCTTTAGTAAACACACCATACAAAACTAAGTGTCAACATTAACTTATCACTGCATAATAAAAGCAAACAAATCACTTTGAGATCACTATTTGTTTTTGTGCTCATTAGTAAGGACTAATTTTGATTGGTATCAATCAAACTAAGCAGAGGTAGCAAATTGGATGTTGCAATTTGATTGTATCAACTTTGACAGTACCTCAGTACTTCAAATAATTCAAGCACAGTGTTTTTATTTCTAATACAAACTTCATGAGCAGTAAAGTTCAGATTTACATCAATTTGTTCATAGTATAGACGATGTAACCTGTGACATCACATGTTTACAAAATAGCCACAGAGCCTGGACTTCCGGCGGTCACATTTGTACATAGCTCAATGGAAGAATACAACAAATCTGATGTTTTATGGAGATCGCACTGTCTGATTTTCCTCAATTTTGATAAAAAGAAAGGGGGACATCTCAAAAGCTGTACAGCTGTTGCTTTTGTAAATTTTGAATTGATGTAAAAATTACGACACAAAATATGAATTTTCCCATTGAGCCTGTGTGAGCATCTTGCCCGTCAGGAATAGCATTATAATGTACGAGGTCACCACTCTGTAAACAAATGTAACATGGTCTACACTTGCAGTGATTCAAAGTAGATTTGTGTATGATCTAAATTAGTAGTTTAAACTAATACGACTTTCCTTCATTTCCTTTTACTCAAGTTCTTCGTTTGATATCATCGCAAGCACCTAGCAGATTGTTAGTACAACTTGGTGTGTCCATCTGACATACTCGTAGGTACGTTTCTGATACCATGAATTCCTTTGACATGGGTTACGTTAGATGAAATTGTTTTTCCCCTAAAGGTTTGATAAATTATTGATTATTGGAATAGTTTATACATTTTCTTCATCTTGTTTTTAACAGACATAAAACCACCTAACTGGATAAAAATTTGAATAAGCCAATCACTTGTCAATAATGATCTGTAAAGCTTTGTGTGCATGTCCATTAGTGCTTACTTTGATTGCAGCAGTTAATTTAATCAGGTAGGTTTTTTTACGTCTTCAAATATTTTCCTCAAATTTAAAGTACTTCAAACAGAAATGCTAAAAAAGGGTGTTCTGTTCTATAATGCAAACCTTACAGTAAGTGAGCTTTGTATGTGGAGGTTCCAAAATGACGATTTTGTAACCATCCTTCGTACTAGGTTAACAAAATCGGTTGTTAAATCAAGCTTGTAGTAATGTCTACATTTTATTCCACTCAGGTTTCAACATTGTGCTGGAACTTCCCATCCTCTAATGCACCAAGCAAATTGTTGGCGCCTACAGTCAGTCAGTGTGTCCATCTTAAATACTCTAAGGTAAGTTTATGATACCACAGTATGTTAAGGGAAGATAAAAGCACATAGGCTATTTTATATCATAGTTTACCCATAAATGCATAGGCATAACCAGGGAGTATGGGGCAATGGGGCAGGGGGAGACAGCCCCCCCCCCCGAACCCTTGCCCTCACCCCACCCCCATTTTTTGTTTAGAGTATGCGCTATAAATTAACTTACCATACAACCAACCTGATAACATTTGTTGAGCTTTTCCCTTGTCAGTGAAAACAGAGTAAGGAATGTTGTGATGCTCGTAAATGCTTATACTTTGATTGAAGGAATTAAGACAAGTTATCTTTTTTTTTCTTCAAAGTTTTACTTTCAAAACAGGAGAACCTATAGAGTTAAAGGAACATTACAGAATTGGTAAGAAATGCCATATTTGATGAGAAATTTATAAACTAATTTTCTGATTGGAGTTTATCGCTCAGTGAGCGTTTTATTATTTGTTGAATCTATATGATTTCATGCAAATGTGTAATCAGTTTTCACTATTTTCTCGTGACCCAGATGGCCGATCGATCTCAAACTTCTACAGTTTGTCAGTTTATGTATATGTTGGATTACATAAAGTGCTTACACTGCCACAACTGTTTTGTTAGCAAAAACCAATTGTGTAATGTTCCTTTAAGGGTTTTACAAGAGAACAACAAAAACAGCTTCTGATGAGTAATGGGATTGTTCATTTATGCATGTTAAAGGGTCGTGTTTTAAATGCAGCAATCAAAAATAGATAACGATATTAGGGCAGAGAGGAGAAACATTTGGGGGAATTGTGCCTTTGATTGAACTAGGCATGGAACACAGTCTGAGTATGTCATGAGAAAGATATTTGGCATAGCAGATTTGAATTTTGAAAAAGGAAATACATAGGTAGAATGAGAAGCAAATTTCAAAATTTTCAAAGTGTCTGCCATTGCTTGTTAATCATTTGTTGATCACTTGTTTAAGACAATACACTCACAAAAGTGTATGATCTGTAAAGGTTTGGTGTGTATTCATTAGCGCTGACTTTGGTTGCAGCAGTCAAGTAATCAGAGGGTGGTTTTTCTGGTTTTCAAAAGTTGTCTTCTCAAATTTGAGGCAGTACTTTACACATAAATATATATAAAAAAATGCTCTGTTCTAATGCAAACACCATAGTTTGTGGGCTGTTAGACTCGTGCTCACTTTAATTCTTTTTTGGTGCATGTGGAGGATTCAGAATGAGGAGTTTGTAACCATCCCTACATTACTAGGTGAAAAAAATCAGTTGTTAACTTAAGCTTGTGTTAATATCTATCATTTTATTCCACTCAGGTTTCAACATTGTGCTGGAACTTCCCATCCTCTAATGCACCAAGCAAATTGTTGGCGCCTACAGTCAGTCAGTGTGTCCATCTTAAATACTCTAAGGTAAGTTTATGATACCACAGTTTGTTAGAGGGAAGATAAAAGCACATAGGCTATTTTAGATCATAGTTTACCCATAAATGCATAGACAAAACAGGGAGTATGGGGCAGGGGGAGACAGCCCCCCCCCCCCCGAACCCTTGCCCTCACCCCCACCCCCCATTTTTTGTTTAGAGTATGCGCTATAAATTAACATACCATACAACAGTGATAACATTTGTTGAGCTTTTCCCTTGTCAGTGAAAACAGAGAACAACAATATTTCATGATAAGTAAGGAATGTTGTGATGCTCGTAAATGCTTATACTTTGATTGAAGGAATTAAGACAAGTTATCTTTTTTTTCTGCAAAGTTTTACTTTCAAAACAGGAGAACCTATATAGTTAAAGGAACATTACATAATTGGTAAGAAATGCATATTTGATGAGAAATGAATAAACTAATTTTCTGATTGGAGTTTATCGCTCAGTGAGCGTTTTATTCATTTGTTGAATATATGATTTCATGCAAATGTGTAATCAGTTTTTCACTATTTTCTCGTGACCCAGATGGCCGATCGATCTCAAACTTCTACAGGTTTGTCAGTTTATGTATATGGTGGATAACATAAAGTGCTTACACTGCCAGCAACTGTTTTGTTAGAAAAACCAATTCTGTAATGTTCCTTTAAGGGTTTTAGAGCAAACAACAAAAACAGCTTCTGATGAGTAATGGGATTGTTCATTTATGCATGTTAAAGGGTCGTGTTTTAAATGCAGCAATCAAAAATAGATAACGATATTAGGGCAGATAGGAGAAACATTTGGGGGAATTGTGCCTTTGATTGAACTAAGCATGGAACACAGTCTGAGTATGTCATGAGAACGATATTTGGCCATAGCAGATTTGAATTTTGAAAAAGGAAATACATAGGTAGAATGAGAAGCAAATTTCAAAATTTTCAAAGTGTCTGCCATTGCTTGTTAATCATTTGTTGATCACTTGTTTAAGACAATACACTCACAAAAGTGTATGATCTGTAAAGGTTTGGTGTGTATTCATTAGTGCTGACTTTGCTTGCAGCAGTCAAAATAATCAGAGGGTGTTTTTCTGGTTTTCAAAAGTTGTCTTCTCAAATTTGAGGCAGTACTTTACACAGAATATTTTTAAAAAATGCTCTGTTCTAATGCAAACACCATAGTTTGTGAGTTTTTAGACTCGTGCTCACTTTAATTCTTTTTTGGTGCATGTGGAGGATTCAGAATGAGGAATTTGTAACCATTCCTACATTACTAGGTGAACAAAATCAGTTGTTAAATCAAGCTTGTGTTAATATCTATCATTTTATTCCACTCAGGTTTTAACATTGTGTTGGCACTTCCCATCCTCTAATGCACCAAGCAAATTGCTGGCACCTACAGCCAGTCTGTGTGTCCAATTTACATACTCTTAAGGTAAGTTTATGTTGCCTCAGTATGTTACAGGGAAGGTACAAGCACATCCTTTGACACGGGCTATTTTTGATGGTAACTTACCCATTATTTTTGTTTTATTTTGTTCAGAGTAGCTAGCTTTAAGCAAACACACCATACAACCAACCTGATAAAATTTGTCAGTACTCAAAACAGCAGAATATCTTATAAAGATTAGGTTCTTGGGTGAAAACAACACAAGTCAACTAGCTTCTGATAAGTAATTGATTTTATGCATTTTAAAAGATAGTGTGTGTTATTTTCTCAATTTATAGTTCAGACCTTACTATTTCTTGTATAGAGGTTTGGTTTAAATATAAACCCCATTAACCAGTAAGCTTTCAGATTCTTTCTGATTGACAACCAATCTTTTTTTTAAAACATATTTGAGTCCTTCCAAATTAGATATTTGTACCCAGCCCACATCTCACATCAAAAAAAATAAATAGATAAATACAAAAATTGTATAAAATCCAACTAGTACTAATGCCTGTCATTTTATTCCACGCTCATGTTCATACATAGTGACTGCACTTCACAGGATATCGTCCCGTGCACCAAGTAGATTGTTAGCACCTACAAGTGTGTCCACATCGTACATACCCTAAGGTAAGTATATACTACCTCAGTATGTTCCTGGAAGGGTGTTGACTGGGGAAAGGTAAATAACCACGACTTCCTTTGACGTGAGCTTTCTTACATGATGAACTACCCCTTAAAGGTACACTTTACTGGTTTTAATGCAAACAAAAATATAGTTAGTGGCCTGATGTTTAGACCCTTGCAGAGTCTCGAAGGCTACATGGCATGATTTTAAAGGTTTCTTACACTTTCTTTTCCTTCTTCAATACAACCAACCTTTAAAAATGGTATCAATCAGCAGTTCACTTTTGCATGTAAAACAACGAACATTTCTCATGATCGGTAAGAGACCTTTTTGCCTTATTTATGTTGCGGCAATGAAAATAAGCGAAGTTAGTTTGTGTATTGAGTTTATGTTCTTAATTTTGACATTATTTAAGAAAGAAAAGTGACTGCCCCTGCCCAGATTGTATCATAAAATGATCCCTGGTTAAACAACAGCTTCTTTGGTACCCTCGGGTCCTATTTCAACAAAAAACACAAGGGGTAAGCCTTGCAATTTGGCCCCAAATAAACACAAAATCACAAGGGGGTAAACCTTGTCTTTTGGTCCTAAAATAACAAAAAAAAAACACAAGGTGTAAGCCTTGCTTTTTGCCCACATTCATCAAAAATCACAAGGGGTAGTTGCATTTTGGTCCAATTTTAACAAAACACAAGGTGTAAAAAATTTCAACAGAAAATCACAAGGGGTAAGCCTTGCATTTTGGCCAAATTCAACAAAAATCACAAGAGGTAAACCTTGCATTTTGGCTCAAATTCAACAACAATCAAAAGGGGTAAGCCTTGCATTTTGGCCCAAATTCAACAAAAATCACAAGGGGTTAGCCTTGCATTTTGTTCCAAATTCAACAAAAATCACAAGGGGTAAGCCTTGCATTTTGGTCCAATTTCAACAAAAAATCACAAGGGGTAAGCCTTGCATTTTGGTCCAAATTCAACAAAAAACACAACGGGTAAGACTAGCTTTTTGGCTCAAATTCAACAAAAATCACAAGGGGTAAGCCTTGCATTTTGGCCCAAATTCAACAAAAATCACAAGGGGTAAGC